>CM041021.1:6231510-7668177 GCA_022984855.1 Dimocarpus longan
TATTCTAATTGTGTGTGTGTGTTTTTTTTTTTCAAGTCCTCTTTACTAGTTAAATTGGGCTTTTTTTATAAATTAAATACAGTTAACTTGAAATTCAATCTTGATTTCAGAAATTAAGACATGATCCAAAAAGAAAAAATAAAGTTTTATCACTAGCATTTTATGTTATTTATTTAATATTACTTAATATGAATATTATATAGTAGTGAAAGAAAAAACATTTTTAAAATTCAAATACAGAAAAAATGATTAAACCATTATTACTATTATTATTATTTGGGAAAACATGCAGTGAGAGGTTGATAATAATGGCTACTAAAACACAAGTAATAGGGCTTCAATGTGCCCTTTTCACTTGATGTACTTAATTAGGAGATGATTTTGTCAATGCCAGAAGTTCAGTTGGTTTTATTGAACCTTAACTCAAAATGGGAGTGCTTTTTGCATTTGTACTTTATAGAAGCACTTTCATATATATATCCCTATCTCAAATTCTTAGCAACATTATGTACGGTTTGTTTACAAGTCAAATGCACTTTATATATATATATATATATATATATATATATATATATTTCTTATTCTATAAATATTTAAAATAAGGATAGATTTGATTTCGTGAGAGAATATATCTCTTGATGGTGAAAAAGTCAATTTTTTGTCACGTGTGATAGTTAATCTCGATAAGTTTCAATGAACAATCTTCAAACAATTGATATCAAATTTATAGATAATAATAACAACAACATATTCGGAGGAGGGTTATGTATTAAGTTGTTGTTATTATTATTATAGATAATAATAACAACAACTTAATAAAATAACCTAAGTTATTTCAACATATCAATGGGTAATTTACTAATATCATCATGTCATGAAAGAATAAACATTGAGTTTTATTTTTACTTTTTTAATTCACAATCTTATTCTTTTGTTTATGTTGTTTGGTGGCAACTTCAAATCAAACTTTTACTAGGAAAAAAAAAACTGTTTTATAATCAAGGAAAAATAAACTCTTTTTTTTTTTTTTTTTAAATGTCCAAGACCATAAAAGTGATTATCAAACCGATGGTAATAAAATTTGAGATCAATTAGATGTAAGAAGCAAAATTTGAGTAACCTATTTTCAATCATGCTATTTGATAAAAAGTTTTAGGTAAGCCCATAACCTTCTTTTCTTAGAAAAGTACTTTTATATATATATAATATGACTATTCAAATGCATATTATTATTAAATTGAATAAATACTTTTTATCTAAAATTATGTTTCTTTTGATTATAAAAATGAATACCTTGACCAGTCATTTAATTATTTTTTTTAAATTTTATATAATATTTAATCTCAATAATTTTTAATAGACTGCTAATTTAAAAGAAAGAGTTTCGTTTATGTTTACAAAAAGCAACCTAAAAAAATGGGAGACTGCGTGGCGTTTTACCATTCACCACCGATATTTTTTTTGACATAAGCATGTCAACATCGAATGGCAACCTCTTTAAAATCTTCACTCGTACACTCATTTAAAAACAAAAAAAAATTCAATTCACCGAATTTAGGATAAAATCAGAACAACTGTTGTCAATAATTGCAAAGTGGTCCTAACCAATTCAAATCTCATCACCATAATTTGAAATGACTGAATACTAAACTTTATTCTAGTGTATTAATTCTCAACCACTTTTAGCAATCGACATTTCTTCCAATTAAATAACATATATTTATATTAAATTAAATTTTCGTATAACTATATATCTTACGCTCCTATTCATAATGATTACGTATATATATTTCTACACCAATTATAAAGATTCGTGATTAATATAAAAATTAAAATTGAAACAAAGGCTGAAATATATTGCTACATGAGGACCACATCAACATTTGAGGAGCGTAAATTTTTTTGATTTTTTTTTTCATATATATATATATAAATCTATTCATGTATTAACAAAATCAAACGCTGCATTAATTTGTCCCAATGAGATTGGTTGCTATTAGCATGATGTTGATAATATATTCTAATTTTGCTATTGATTATAAATAACAAAAAGAAACCTCATATAATGCTTTGCAGCCGACCATATCTGCCACGGCTCAACTAAATTTTAGCTAGTTATAGCATCAGATCAACATGAAAATGAAGTACAATTCCATCATTGACTGATCATCTTTGAATCAGAAGCCCACCCACCCACACACATCATCACAACTTTTATCACCCCATCAAAATTCTCCGTGGAATGGATATGGCTTCTCCTTAACTTGGAAACAGTCGTGGACATTTTTATTCATATTAAAAACGAAGATTCAAATCTCATCGTATATATTTTATAAGCACGATTAAATATTTATTTTTCTTTTTATTGAATGATGTCTCTTCAACTTTGGAAAAATAGTAATGTCTCTTTTGATTTGATATTTCGAAACACATAAAATTTTCATATTTTAAAATAAATATTAAGGTGATACAATAGTGATTAAATCTCGTGATAAATCTTATCAAAATATCTCCAAATTATAATCGATGATAATATATATGGATTACTTATCAAACTATCTATAAATTATGATGCATGTATAAATTATTTACTTATATTATGAACGTATAAATGGTAATTACTTTCAATGGTAAATAAAATCATACAAAACCAATATATAAATAGTAATTGATTTCTGATAAAATCATAAACCTATAATGAATAAAATCATAAATCTATAGTGAATAGTAATTGATTTTGATAGCAAGTAAAATAATAGTAATTGATTTTGATAGCAAGTAAAATCTTTGATATATAATATATATCAGGTAAACAAATCAAATATTGTATGGGTCTTGACAAATCTGAAAATTAAAAAAAAAAAAATTATTGACGTGTATTTTAGCTTTCATGATTTTTTATCATCTCAAATTTACCCTTAATTTAAAGATTTTGATACTGCATTGTGAGAGGATAAGTTCCCTAAGAAATGTGTCACAAGTTTAGAAGCTAAATCTTCAGCAAATGATTGAACTTCAACTTGAAGATTGCAAGGCAAAATATGAACTAAAATAAGGCCCATTAATTCTAAAATCCATGATACAAAGACACCCATTACACCATTAAAGCAAAATTCACATGAAAAAAAAAAAAAACTATACTATAAATCATAAATATCCCCATACCAGGCCCCTCCAAGTTAATATAAACAGAACCCATTACAAATTTACTTCCCTACAAAACCATAATTTAATTCAAAAACATAAATTAATTAAGTTACCAAAAAAAAAAAAAAAAGACAAATCTAAGATTTGTCACATGACTTTCCATGACTCTAGAGTTGGAAAGCTTGGAAATGTCTCAAAATCAAGACCACCATTGGCACCATCACCCACAAGAGACCCCTGAAACGGAAATGGGCCGGATCCGACTGATGACCCGGATGGCCCAGAACCCGGGCCCATCAACACCTGCTGCTGGTGATGGTCGAGTAAAAACGCTGACGTGTCAAGTGTGGGCAAGCACCCAGCACCAGCTAAGCCCGGTAACCGGGAACCGGGTCTCTGGGGCTCCGGCTTGAGAATCGGAGCCACTTGCATCTGCGAGTTGCCGAATCTGACGCCGGTCACCTGCTGCACCATCTGCCGGAAGTTGGCCGGATCCGCCGTGATGAAAGTCGTCTGGGTCCGCTTCGACGCCCGTGACTTCCGCTTCGAGACCTTCGCGGAGCTGGAAACCGGGACGGACCCCCTCTGCCGCTTCGTCGCGACAGCGGCAGTCTCCTGGTCGGAGCCGGAGACGTTGGAGACGGTCGGCGTTTCCGGGCCTATAAAGGGGGTGATCAAGTCGGAAACAAACGTCTCCGAGATGGGGTTGGTGTCACTGACGGCGGCGCCGGAGAGCGTCTTCTGGAGGGCTTTGGCGAAAGTCTCGTTGGTGTCGCGAGAGAAGGCGTCGGCGAGCCAAGAATCGGTGGCAAAAGCCGAACGTAAGGCCCAGGGGTCGATGCTGGACAAGTTGTCAGACGATGTCATTTCTAGTTTTGTTTGATATGTTTATTCGTTTTCAAGAATTCATAGAAAGTGAAGGGGGATGATGTTCTCGTAATAGTGAATTGAGGACGGGAGTCGAAGTAGTGAGAGAGGGAGAGGAAGGAGTGGAGAGTGGAGGAAGGAAAGGGTGGAGTGGGGTGGGAATAAATAGGGCGGTGAGAGGAAACCGCGTTTTAAGGGGGACACGCGTCAGCTGGTCGTCTGTACGGAATTGTTGTATACAATTTTTTGAAGGTAACCATGGTTTAGTATAATTTGACTGTTTTTGAGTTAAATCAAATTTTTGTTAGGGACTTAAAGAGAGAGTAAGTGGGGGGTGACTGGGGTTTGACGGTCAAGACGCGTCGTATGGGGGGGCGTCCATGGTTTACGCGTTAGATGAGTCGATCACTCTCTTTTTCCTTCTTCCTCCTCGCCTTCCCCTTTCTCACATCGATGTGCCACACGCTCACTTCCTCTTTCTTTTATGGTTTAGTATAAAACGTTATCTACTCTATGGATAAAAAGATCAAAACCCTACAAAGATAACTGACCGAAAGATTGGATTAAGGTTCCACTAATTACCTTTTTTTTTTAAACTCTTTTGAATTCGAGGTTGTAGAGAAATAGATTGAACTCGATAAACTTAAGAATCTACATTTAGTATTTTAATTGAATTGTTATAGTTTGATGGACGTTTTTACTTGATAAACTTTGAGTCTTTCAATTGGTAAAATTACGCTTTGGTAGTATGCATATATAAGATTCTGAGTTTTCTAATGTACAAAGTTGTTCTAATCACTTTAATTATAGGCGATTGTAATTCAGATTGGTCATGATATATTGTGGCTGGATTTCTGTTTGCTTCTTTGTAAAAGTAGGTACAGTACTCTACAAGATTCATGTGTGTTCTTTAATTTCGAATTTGCATAGTAATCCATGGCCTCTTGATCTTGTGCCATGATGTCATGTTAAACTATTAAAATTATGCTCACATAATGTATTATTGAAATTGTAATTAACAAATCATTTATTGTGTCATTCAATGGTTTATATAGTGTAAAATTTGAATATAAATTTGAACATTTCAATTTTGTTTGGATGTAACAACTCTTATATCATGTTTTAATACTTCAACATTGTTAATAAAAATTGTAGATCATATTTTAATTTATGTTGTGGGAATAAATTAATGTATCTAGAAAACATGGTCAACTGTCAAGTAACTTAACTTTTCTCTTGGAGCATATTCAAAAAAGAAAAATATCACTAACAAATTTTGTTTTAGACCATCTAATATTCTTTGATGATAAAAAACATACATTTATAGTATGATAATGTCTCATAATCAAGTCGCTATACTAAAGGTAGTTTAAAAAAAAAAAATTACCTAAAGAATCTCATGCTAGTTTTATTATATTACAAGATCATGCTATATTACATAATTATTCTAAATGATTAATATTTATTACATTTCAATACACTAGTTAAATTATAACAAATTTAATTTAAAAAAAAAAAACTATAAATTTTAAGTGAGATAATATACTCTATACTGACCATCACATATAGTTATATTCATGTATATAAGTGAAAGGTTATAATATTAGATTCTAGGTTGTTAATTTAGTTATTTTTAGTTTGTTTTACAACAATGGAGAATTGTAAATAATCTACAATCTTTTAAAACTTATCAAATTAAATCCTCTTATTTGAACTATAAATAATAAAAATATGTATAAGTAGTTAACTGTTGATTACCTTGTAGTTAACCATTGATCGTTTTATTATGCAATTACATAGGAAAGAAAATAAATAACTATATTTCATCATATTTAATCAAAGTCAATTAACAGTCAACTAACTGTAGGAAACTTTGTATTTATTGTCCAAATAAGATGATTTGATTTGATATTTCACCAAATGTGAGGAGATTATTTACAATTATTCTTAAAAATAATAAATTATAGCACAAAAAGAGTAAGTAATAAAATTTTCTCTCTTCCAGTTGTATTTAAGCCTCTATCAATGAGAGTCAAAACCTCCTAGATGAACCAATTCTCACTAATGGTTGAAAACTGATGAATAATCAGGACTTAATGTTTAGATAACAACTAACATTGCTAAGCTAATCTAAATATCTACTCTTTGTTGAATTAGCTGTAATCCAGTCTTCCTCTTGGCTCTTTAGTTTGATCTAGCTTTTCATTTGTGGGGGAGTTCATATTTGTGGAGTACCTAGCTTTTCATTTGTAAGAATACCTATGTCCTTATGTGTAATCAATCATTATTATCACTGTAATATTTGATCTAGATATAACCAAACAAACCTCCAACTTTGATGTAACCATTTAAAAAAAAAAAATTATCATAAATGTAAACTACTTGAACATGCAAGGAACATATCCACTCTCCTAAAATGATTGAACAGTCTCTTTTCACCTTTTAACAACGATTTGAAATTTATATTTATTTATTAAATGATAAGATGTGAAAAAACTTTTTTTTTCAAGAAAAGTGATTTGACCAGTGAAAAATTCGTTTCCGCCCGTCGCACGCCATTGTATCGGCAATTCTTTCACATTTACAAAGATAGATATCTTCTACCTTTTGAGAATAAGAATTCGAATCTTGTTTTAAAGTTTTATTTCAATTGGTTTCAACAATAACATAACCTGATGTTAGAAAATCCAATAAAAAAAATAAAAAACTTATTTCCTCTAATGTCAGTTATTTTTCAAAAGACTACATTTTTGACAACTAATCTCGTTAAATCCCAATTAGCATCCGAACTTAACTTGAACATATAAGGAAAAAAACAAAGAGATTATCATTTGCATAAAGTAATATATGAGTTTAACTTTAACCTTTACATGCGATCTTCTTTATAAAGAGAGAGAGAGATGATAACAGAAACAAAGGTTTCATTTCTCGGATTGCGGGAGCAAAATTAGAGGCACAAACAAAACAAAAAGTTAATAAACAAGGACCCACACGCAGTGCAAGATAGGGGTTAGGTATCATTGGAATTGATGTGTCTCCCTTTTCATTTCTAAACCTGTTTTTACTGTTCTCTAAAATATGCTCCTCGTTTTGCTCCCTCAGCTCCTCTCTCATTTCCCTTTGGGAATGGTAGTTGGCCTCCCTTCCTCGTTTTTTGCTACCAAATTTAAGGCCATAAACACTAAGACACACACACGCACACACTGCACATTTGCCCCGTTTTAATTTTGCTTGTCGTATTGTATTTCTCATTTGATTTTATTCAAGTAATTGTATAATATATTATTTTTTTAATCTATGTTTTAGGTAAGTTGAGTACTTTTATTTTCCCTAATTTTCTTCATATATATATAATATAACTAAAATAGATATTTATATGGAAATAATATGTGTCGATATCGATGCCTTGAAAAAGATAAGATACATAAAAAGATTCTAGAAGGAAAATAAGATTTGAAATTCAAAAAAGAAAAAGATAAAAAGGGCGCCAGCGATGACGCGAAAAGATGAGGTGGCGTGACGAAAGGGTGACGTGTAATTGAAATATTTGAAAAAAATAAAGAAAGAAATGGTAGAGATAGGACGTTGAATTGACACTTTGATGCTTACACCGAAAGCCTTGTGTTTATTCCCAATTTCACTGACAGCTTTGTCCCCCTTCCCCACTCCCCGCCCCTCCCTCTTCCGTTGTTTTTTTTTTTTATTTTTTTTATTTACCGCCGCTTACTTCTTCTTACTATTAATTAATAGAAAAATTTTACTTTAGCCACCGAAGTTAGTAAAAACACCAAAATTTTAAAGTCTTTTTAAAAATAACTTTTTTTATTTTTAATTTTCCTAAAATTCTTCGAAAATATTCTAATTCAACTAACGATCAACCGTAACTTTAAATAATTTAAATGGTAACTTAATAACTTAAATTTAAAGGTATTATAGGTGATAATTTAACTTATAAATTTATTATTTTATAAAAGTAATCTGACAATTTATATATCACTAACAACTATCAAAAATAAAAAAAATATTTTTTAATGTATTATGTTAATATTGATCGTTAGTTAATTGATGGTTTGAATTTTTTTTTTAAAACCTTTTGAAAAGTGAGATGAAAAAAGTTGTTTTCAAAAGAGTTTTAAAAATCTGATATTTTTTAAAATCTTAAAGATTAAAATGAAGTTTTTCCTTAATTATTATTAAGATTAAACTTTCTAATAATTTGACCAGTAGTAACGTAGTGGTAGATTTAATGTCATAGATTTTACACTCCACTCCCTCCATAATTTGCGAGTTTTTCCTTCACCCACGGTGAGTTGCATTGCACTCGATGTGAGTTATTCTTTCTTACTTTGGGAGTTATTTTTCGAATCGTATCATTTCAATCTGATCCCGTTTAATTTTGATTATCCCTATATAATATTACTATTTAAATAAAAAAAAATTAGACCCTCTAAAAATGATTTCAGTATTGTCTGTCTTACTCGAATTGCATTATATTGTTAATTTTTCACGTATCCTACCAAAATAGAAAAGAAATTCATTTTCGCATATACTAAAAAATGAATACATACATAGTAAAAAAAACTAAACTGAGCTGTGACACGGTGGAAGATTCTCTCAAAAATGTCGTCGGCATTTTGGTCCGTGCAATTTAATTTTATGATAAGTACTATGAGAAAATGTACTTATTTTTTCTCGTCACTTTTTATAGATACAATTGCATTATATTATTAATAATATACAGTCAACAATCACTCTTTAAATTCTAGATGCAAATGAAACAAATGAAGTAGCATTTATATTATTTTATTGTTAACTGGTTTTCAAAGATATATGAAAATTATAATTTTTAATTCCGTTAAGCGTGTTCAAACAAAAGAAGTATCATGATTGCATTTCACGAAATATATATATATCTATATATATATCATTATTATTGGTCTTCAGTCTAGCTATGCAAACACCAACGGTCAAACAAACATTTATAGAATGTTTACGTATTGAGAAAGTATATTATTTGACATTCTCAAATATTTTATCTAAATTTTTATATAAATATATATTATATAATTTATTAAAATTATATTAATTAATCAATTATTTTATGATTTATAATATCTTAATAACTCACATATCGCATCGTATTATTTTGATATAAATTTAAATAAAATATTTAAGAATCTTAATATTACTCATTTAGAAAGATATACCAACAAAATTTTTACAAAGTACAGATATTTCATTGCTATTAGTTGAATTTTTTCTTAGAAAAAAAAAATAATACCACCAATTTAAAACACTATACACATATGAGTGTTTTACCATCAAATTACATAGAATGATTAATATATATATTTATTATTTTTTGATAATTACTTGATAATTATAAATCTACCAACACTAAGAATCCAGGATATATTAATACTTACAGAGATTAAAGATTATGTAGGTTTAAAAAACTATTCTCATACTATCAAAATATATTTACTTCCATAATACAAATAAAAAACTATGCACATACTAATAAATATATATAATGAGATTCGATTTATTATTAAAAATATAAAGAAAAAATGTATTAATTACTTAAATTATGAGTAAATGTATTATTTTATTTTAAACTTATTTTGAAACCTTGTATTTGCTTTCATTTTTTTTTTGAATTTATGAATACACTTATATTTATCGAAATCTTTAGATGATGACATTACGAAACAGTCCAAAATACAATATTTAACTCTACTCGTTACTAATAAGGTGAGAGGGATTCACAATAAATAAGGAAAATTATCTTCTAACTGGAGGAACTTATATATAGATTATTCGTGGATAAGTGGATTGATATGAAATTATTCATTTTTTTACGGTAAACAACACTCGAACTCTATATTTGTGATGAGCGACAAGATGAGTATACCAGCCACTCAGACAAAGAGTTTGTGAGTTAATCCTGCTTTAATTATGGGAAGATCTTTTCGTTGGAATATAAACTAGAAAACAAGGGGCGGTATTAAAATATTCAAAGAAGAGAATTGTATGGAGCAAGTGAGATGTCAAGAAGGCAGTAGTAATGAAGAAATTTACAAATGTAGATTCCCAATCTTGCACTTTAATCGACATGGTTTTTGTTGGTCACGCATTGACTTCAAAGTAAAATAAAATTTCTTTTTCTTTCTTTATCCAATAAAAGTATATCAAGCCATGTAAGCAGCCCAATAAAATAATACACCTTTTTTAAAAAATAAAAATAAAAAAATTCCCTCTTGTTGGAAAAAAAATAAAAAATCAACCTTGATGGGAGAATACAACAACGTTGAATCCGTCCAAGAAGTGAGTAAATCTTGTTAGACTCAAACTTACACATTTCAGCGATTTATAACAAGGGTCGTTATATAAAATGGATTAAACCTTGATTGATATTATTTCCTCAATGAAATTCTTAAATAAAAGTCTTTTACGAGATTATTTATATATATATTGGAATAAAAAAATTTAGAAGAATAAAGTTTCAAGGAGATTAAAAAAGAGAATTTAATTCATGATTTTTCTATATGATTTTAATTATTTATAATAAATACTATAATCATATTATAGATTTTTTTTTTTCAAGTATTTTTAAATCAAATGTAGAACACACCCTACCATCATTGAAAAGACTACAAAACCGACCTTATTTTAGTCTTAAAAGAGATTATGAGTTCTATTCATTCTATAATTATGGGCAATTTTTCTCACCCCCATGTAAGATGAAGGTGATTTCCGTGTCGTGTTTTAGAGTCCTTACCTGATTAATATGATATTCGGATAAAAACAAAACTTTTATTTTTTCAAAACATAAGAGTTCATGTGATACAGATGTTGATGCCACGTGCAGAGGTAGTCATGCTGTTGCTGGATTGGGAGATGGACGTCCAGCGGTGTTAGATGGGATGTGAGGGTGATTCGTGAATTCATCTTCCTCAATCAGTGCATCTCTATCTGTAAACTTCTGTTCCTGCTTGACCCTTTGATGTTCACCTTTTTGTCGCCATTTCAGGATTTCACGCTCTCTCCTTCTATTGGATGCTTCCTTTCGGGCTCGGCCGGGTCGGGTCTCAGAAGTAAAACGATGAGGGACCAATCTAAATAGAAAGATTCTTCGTGTATAAATAGCTAACGTCATGTCAAACGATATAAATATTATATATTATTGAATATTTATAGCACAAAACGCGATATTATTGGTTAGGATATTTATGTCTTATCGTATGATCTAAACGTTGAGTTTTACCCACTTGCTATTATTATTATTTGAACTTACTATTATTGTTTGAAAATCCTTCTATCCATCCCTAATTAAAATCCTTCTAACATATATGGAAATAAATATATACATCTATGAGATATGAGAGTATGCAATGAGATGCATAGAATTTTTTTGGTATATTACAAATATAAATACTACTACCGAATCCTCATGATTTAAGACTTTTAAGGTATAGCCCGGAATTAAACTCCTAAAAACAGGATGGATAATTTACATAAAGTGAAAAAATTACTCACAAACCATGTGGGACTTGTAGCTTAACTGACTGCTCAAGAGGAGCAATGACCAGGAGGGATAGTGCCACTGTACCATTTCACTTGAAGCATGAGATGCATGGAATTGATAGTTTATAATGATGTATTTATCAAACATGCCCTCTCAACATGTGGGCAATGGTAGATGTTAAGGATTAAAAAAATTAATATACTAATACAAACATTTTGATCTGTATGATAATTAACAATTATAAAAACAAACTTACAAACTAATGAAATTTGCTTATCTTTTTCACTTTATGAGTAATTCTCAAAAAAAGATGAGGATTTTTAGCTTGCCCCACATGAGATCACAACTAAAATTCTTGCAGCTCACATGAGATCCATTGAAAGACACATATAAAGAAAGAAGAGAAGGCAGTCAAAGGAATCTATTTACTTGATGGTTGCAGCATTAGAGGATGACCAAAACTTGCGAAGTCATGGGTGATGGTAACACATGCAAGAGTGGCTCCCATGCATGCATCTACAAATTGCCTTTTCTTGGTAGGGCTTGATGAGACGATAACAGAGAGAGGAACCTGTGGGCCTTGCCTGTGTTTCGTGTTGTGTGGGATAATTTGTTGGGGAGCACTTGGCCACACAATAACTTTATATACATATTTTGCCTGACTTTCTTAGAAATCTCCTTGTCATCATCCCTTGTCACCTTCCTTGATTATAGAAGTAGACTACTGCCAATGGTTCTTTGAGAAGGATGGAGTTGAAGACATCAATTTGAATTCTCTAACTTGTTCTAGGTCCTCAAAGACTGATGTTAGCTAATGAATCAAATAAAAAAAATGATATCAGCTAGGTATTTCAATTTTGTATCCCAACTGAGATTACAATTGTATTATTATGGTCAAGTGGACCAAAGCATTCAAATTTTTATGCAATAAATTAAGATGAAACAAAATTACATAATCTTGTACATTTGAGTTTTTAATTCTCTACCTAGCTAAGGAGTTACACATTATGAGGTTTTTTTTTTTTTTTTTTTTTTTTTTAAATCTTTTTTTACAATCAATAAATAAATAAGCTAAAAAAATTCTTAAGTCAATATTGTTCATCATCAAAACCTAAATCTTTTAAGTTAAAATCATTATAGAATTGGATTGGGCTTCTGATGCTGCTTATTGATTCTCCTGTAATTGATAGGTAGGGAAACTCACATAGTTATTGTGTATTGTGTCTTGATGAATCAGGTCTTGTATTGGCCATCTTGACAACCCATTTTTGTGCCTTGATATATTTTAAGATGAGTTTGCAAATCATGAATGAAAATAAATAATAATTTAAATATTCCAGTGGAAAGAGAAAATTGAGTTACAAAATTGCATTCGAGTGCTTAGGCACTTTTAGAAATTACAATGAAAACAAATCGATTAAAAAGTAAACCAATATAACACGTGGAAATATTACTTGAGGGTATTTTAGGTAAACTCTATGAATTTTTATTTTAATTTTTAAAATAAGGAAATGAAACTCAACAAATAACTTAATTTTTGGTGCTAGAGGGCTATGGCCAATCGTTTTATAGCTTCATCCTGATTGTGTATAGTGATCAAGATTTAAGATGGAGTTTTAGAAAGTTCTGTTTGGAAAAGTCATTAACCCAAAACAAAATATGTGAAAGTAACCAAACATATAGTATTATGGGTATTTTTGGAGTTACCTAAATGGGCTAGTAAAAGCCCAAAACTGATCCAGTAAAATTGTTCAATTAACTAAGGCTCAGCATGTTAAAGACTCAGCTCGTCAAATGTCTAGCTCGTCCAGTAATCAGCTCGTGAGTTCAGGACATCAGCTCCCTGCATATTCAGTCCGTGCAACCAAGCTCGGTCCATAGACCTTGGATGTACTAACTCGTTAAAGCGAACTTTTTGCTACTACAGCTCTTAGGTTACAAGTCAACCTTAAGTCAGAGTTGTCAGGTGAAATCCAGCTCAAGGCGTGACGTACATGTTGATTTTTTCAAAGATAACAGTTTGATTTAAGGAAAATCTCAACCACTAAGTATAGGTTATTGTCAGAATTCAGTATTTGTAAGATTAGACCTTAACTTATGTCAGTCTTGAAAAATATGATTAATAATATATTCTTATTTTAATTATATTTAATTGTACACTCCTCATCTATAAATAGGAGATGAATTTCATTGTAAAGGAAGAGAGAAACACTTAGAGAAAATATTGTTACTCTGTCAAGATAGTGAGAAAATTGTTATGGACGTAGACTATTTTTAGGCTGAACCATATAAAAACCTTGGTGTTTCTTATTCTTCCCCTACCATTTTCTTTGTTCTTTGCTTGCTTTTTGTCCTGGTTTGCTTCTATTATAGTATTGGGCTCACGAACCTGAGTTAACTGATTTAGAATGTCAACAGATAGCAATTATGATTTTTATGGAAAAAATTCTACAAATTTTTGTTTAGGGAGAGGGGAGCCTTGGCCCTGTTGGGCATCTCTCTCCGTCATTGACAGTGACGATGATAATAAATACGTTTTACAATTTGTGACTATGATGCGAGATATCAATATTTTGGTGTTATCATAAAACAAAATGTTTGGAAAGAACCAAAGCGATAAAACTATCCAACTCACAAGCAAACATGCATTTTTTATCATTATTATTCTTATTTTTAAAATCTATCTTTTTTAAAAAAAGAGGATCGTGGGTCTTGCTCTTGTAGGCCCTCTCGCTTCGTCAGTGATAATGAAGGTGATAAAAGATACGTTTTCCATCTTGATAACACAGCACAAGATATTCTTTTTTTGGGTGTTATTTTGAGATGCTAGCTAGTTTATTTGCTTTAATATCTAAAAAAGAGCAATGAATCATTATTAGCAAGAACAAAAATAAACTTGCATGAAAAGAAAAAGATAGATAGGATAAAAAGGTGATAGTGAAAGGAAGAAGGGACGATGTGGATGGATCGATGAAACCTTATTGCATGCGTTCAGCTCAAGAAAAGAATAACTTAAAGTATTTAAATAAAAGTGACAATAAACTATGAATATGAAGATATCACATCTCTATAAAAAAGATCAAAAGCTAATCAAAATGATTATCATTCTTTATTCCTAGGTATTAACCATTTCTAGTTAAAAATTCTCTTGCAAAATTACCAACACAAATAGTAGTTATCAAACAGATGATAACAATGGGATTGCCTCAACACAATTATGATAATGATTAATATCTGTATATTATGTATGAATAATGTTATGATATCCAAATAATATTATACTTTCTAAAAGGTATTGTAAATCGTTTTCTGAAAAAATGACAATGGACATATCAGCTAGCATGTGAATTGTGGAAGAATACAATGAATAGTAAGATACTAAGATATGATAAATCAGATGTCACATTATTGCCAGATAGAAATTTGAAATATTATTTTTGGTAAGTTGCTTCTTGAAATATAAAGATTCTTCATTGCTTTAGGTAGTATACACTGAGTTACTAAAATGAGTCATGCAACGTTTGAATCATATATGATTGGATATTCGGGAGGATGATCTTATACTTTCAGGTCATATATATGTATGTATGTACGTATGTATTTATGCATATAAAGTGCCTTGAGGCATTTTCCAAAAAGTAACAGTATTTACACCCGGTTAAAGTTGTGTCATTTAATATAAAAAAATTCCTTACTTTTATTTCAGCATATATTTGTAAATAAACATCATCAAAATTATTATTTTACATAATTAATATCTTTTTAAAATATTTAATGGAGTGAAACTAACTAAAAGGGTGTGTACACAATTTTATAGGGATGCCAACATCGATCCTCTTTTCCAAATGTAAATAGGCCACGAGGCCCATGACATGTACTAGTCCATGTATCTTGACTCGTTGTACAAAATGAGACCAAAATGACACACAATTAGGCCTGCCCATGAATGTTTTTACAGCAGCATCTACTGAACTGGCTTCTCAAGTGCACGAGGAAGAAACTCATTTAACCATCCTTTATTTATAATTACAATAAATAAACCAGTTTTAAATATAAGAAATTAAAAAAAAAAATTAATACTAATTATTGTACAGAAAATCATGCGTGCAATTAATTTCTTTAGCAATTTTTTTTTTTTTTTGATATAGTTTTGTATGTGGGAGTAAAATTAAATCAATTTCACCCATTGGAAATTAGTCCTGCCACATGTCAATATTTGAGGAAAATTCTAGGAAAAAATGCTGGGAAATAATCCTTTTTCAACATAAGTGCACGTGCACATGAACTTATTAGCCTTGTCATATGTCAACAACTTTAAAAAAGTATAGGAGGAAAAATAATCTAACACCTTTACCCCATTATTTCTATCCGTACCAGAACCAGAATCGAGACGTGGGATGTTACTCTTTTTCTTATTATTTCAAAATTTCTTTTATAAAAATTTCGTTTTCAGAAACTCTTATTATATTTTAACGAAATTCCGGCAGAGTTTCCTCTATTTTTCTGAAAATCCAAAATTTAAACCTGTAAGAAAATACACTTCTAAATCAATTCATTTTCTCAACTTCCTATTTCAGACCTCTCGTCCGTTTCCAACACATAAATATTTAATAATAAATATTTCTTTTAACATTTAAACATTTTACAAAGATAATACCATATGAAATCTTTTTCAACGGATAATTTACAGAAGTTATTACAAGTGATAAATTTTAAATACAAATTTTGTTTACAATATTTACAGCACCAACAAAATGCACACGACATGATTGTGGCCAAAATATGATATTCCTGCAACACAAAAATGGTGATTACCAAAATCATGAGGGCGGATGTGACTTGAGGAAAGCTACAGTTATTTTGGTTTCGTCTTTACTTCAAGTCCTACTCAACTACCTGCACGCGGTAAAACCAATGCGTTAAGTCTTTCGACTCAGTGGGTGTACTCATATAATATTGAAATCATATTTATTTTCAAAATACAAACATAAATTAAAACAATATGCACGATCACAATTTATTTATCAATAAAACACACGGTACATAATTTCACAAAATAAATCATAATTCTGTGATTTTCCAATACATTTTATTGCAAGCACAATCACAATCTAATTCTTACAAAATCAATTATCAAATAAATTTACAAGATTTTCTTTATTCAATTTATTAGAGCCCTTCGTAAAGTCTATCACGATATCATGGATCGGCAACGGGTCTCCTAACATCGGCCACTCGGTGGCTACCCGCCTAAATAAATAGTGACCCCGACATCAGCCGCTCGGTGACTATCCACCGGGTCACATATCACAATCTGTTTTCATTACAGGACCGGACACTCGGTACCTCTCAGGGTCCATCATACAACGTCTGTGATCAATCGTAACGGTGCAGTACTGCTAATAATTACCCTATTGGCTAGCCAACTACCCATCTCCACCTACCGGTGACTAGTTTTACTAGGACCCTTTAAATTTTTCAAAAATACAAAATATTTAAATTTTTAACTAAACTTTAATCGCGTAAACTTTTCATTTCATATTTAAATATATTATTCTAGGTTCTTCGGGGTACCACTCGTGGTCATTTTAAATGACCATTTCACCCCTAATCTCGTTATCACATCTTAATAAAATTATTATCTCTTTTCTTATATTTTAGGACGATCTCAAAATAGGATATTCTCAAATTTTTCATTCCAAATCTTAAATTCATCAACCATACCACCAACACATTACATAATTAACACATCAAGGAAAACGAAATGATGGAAATACCCCTATAATATTTTTATACATCAATTTCGACTATAGGGGATTTTAATCTCGAAAATTGTTTCGAAATCATTTTTCTTCAAATAAATTCATCAAATAACATATAATTAATACCCAAAACTATTTAATATCTCAAACAAACACTTTAATCAACTATCACAGTAATATATATATATTAAAATTTGGAATTAATAAATATAATTTTTATAAATATGAGTACATCAACCTTTGGGCTTTCCACTAGCCTCTATCAGCTCCCAAATGATCCCTAAAATCTTTAATTGGAATTTCTAGGATCAGAATCACGTACTTCTCTGCCTGGGGTTTGAAAAATTAAAGAAAATCATGCTTGAGAGGAGATTAAGCTATCATAAAATGGTATTGATGCTTCCTAAATATTTTAACATGCTTCTACATGAATTTCTACACAATTTGAGCTCTCAAATGGATAAAAAAATTAACTGACCCGAATTTCACTTTACTGTTGTTATGGGTATTTTTGGATTCCTCAAATAGGCTGGCAAAAGCCCATAGAAATGGTGGCCCAAGTCACCAAAGGCCCGTGAGAGGTACTGTGTATCAGATCGCGAGATCGAGCTCGGGAGAGACAATGACAGGTTCACCTGCTATGATGGTAGCGACGTCAAGGTCGCTAGACCGTTGCAGCGATGTCAAGATCGCCAGATCGTTGCTGAGTCCAGATCGTCACGTCGAAGCTCTAGTTCGTTTTCTACCCAGTTCGCCCAGGTTCAATGCAAGACAGTAAAATGACGTGTCTTGCACGATAAGTAAGGGTTTTTCACCTAATGGCAGCCTAATTTCCGGAAATCTCACCAAACCAGCATGGGCTTGCAGTCGGCCCACGTTTTGTCAGAGTTGACATGTCAGAAGTCAGAAGCATTTAAAGCTCTCCAGCAGCATTTATTACGACAAGATCAGCCATTTTTGTCCGTTTGTTCTCTTTGTAGCCTCTTCTTCTCTATAAATAGAGAGAGACATTTATTGTAAACGGATCCAGAAATTGAGAGTTTGAGGGGCTGTTACTCTGTAAAAACGTAGGGAGAGCAACCATTTTGTGAGAGATCAACAGTAATAACAGAACAAGTGGACGTAAGCCCTTCCAAATCGGGCCGAACCACTTCAAACCTCCTGTGTTCTTTCTTCTTTCTTCTTCTCTTCTTCGCCATTATTCGGTCTGTTTGTTGCAGGTCTCCTTATCAGCGCGGCATTGGGCTCGAGAATCTGGTTGGCTGGTTTACCACGTCAACAACTGTTAACTTTCCAAGTCCAGATTTAAACATCCAAAACTAACTACTTTATTACCTTTATGCCACTCATTGAATTTTATTTTAATCCCACTTGAAAATAAAATTCAATATATATTTCCAAAAAAAAAAAAATTCTAGAAAATTTTGGGACGTTACAAATAATCTAAGAGAGAATCCTCTTCTAACAAAGTTACATATGAACTAACTACGTGAGCCATTGCATTAAAACTTTGTTTTGTTTTGTTTTTTTTTTTTAAATTTTTGGAACAATTCTGTTCCACTTTGGCTAGAAAATGTAATGATGATGCATGTTTGGACACCACCTTCAATTTGGGATAAAATTTTTTCTAATTACTTAAAATGAGCGATACTTAAAAAATTGAAACAAATTCATTTTCAACTAAAAGAAAATGGAAATCCGATTTTGGGCCAAACGATACTCTAATCTTTCCACAAAACTTAGGTGGTGTTTGGAACTATTTTTTAAAATGTTTTTTCATTTTCAAAAACAAAAGATTAAAAAAATTATGTTTGAATGTATGTTTTGTAAAATACGTTTTCAAAAATTAAAAACAACTTTTCTTCGATTATAACCATTCCAAAACAGGTTTTCAAAACAAACAACTATTTATTCATTTTTGAAAACAATTCTAAACACTTTTACATTATTTTCAGTTTTCAAAATTAACTTTTGAAAAATTCAATCAAACGTATTACAAATGTCATTTTACAAACATTTGTTCGTTTTTTAAAATAGTTTTGAAAAACACCATTTCAAAAATGATACCAAATGCATCCTTAAAGACAATTAAAATCCGTTTAAAACAAAAATAATTTAACATTTTTTTTTTATTTATACCAAAAACGAATTTTCACTATCCTTTTTCAGAACATATATGATAATTTCACTAAAAAAAATTTTGCAGGGAAAATGATGTGAACAGGCCATGAGGCTCCTGACATATATGGGCTGGACCAGAACTGGCCCAATTCTAAACCCATCTCCTTCAAGCCCACATATCAATTTCTTCTGATCAATTCTAAACGCTTGATATCATCTGGGTTTCAATTTCTTTACTGGGTTGTGAAGTTGTTACGCATCAAACTCTAATGGGTGACTCTGCTTATGGAGCTTCCTCATTTTACAACAATGCCACTGATGACGCCGTCATCGAAGCCGCCGTCCTCCGTCAACAGGTATGTACTTTCTTGTTTCTTGTTCCCATTACCAGTCTTTGTTTTTGATTACTCATTAGTTTTATTACGTCTTTGTTGTAGGAAATTGAGACCCAGATGATCATCCAAGAACGTCGTCAAAGGTTCGCGTCAGGTTTCATGTAGTAATGAAATGACATGCTGTCTGTCCTTTTTAAATGATAAATTGGTTTGATTTGATTGAATTGCAGGGATGCGAATGATGCCGACGTTGGTACGGACGTTCTCTTCGCGGGACGGCTTGACCCCAACGCTCTCAAAGTATGTGGTTTGTTTTTGGACTTTGTTTGTAAATTCTGCGATGTTATATATTGTGTCAATGGGTCAACCTTAAAGTTTTAAATACTATAATTCGGCCATTTCCTAGTAGATTAGCTTATAAGAGCTTGGAGGAAGTTGGTTTAAACTCTATGTCTCCCTTTATCTGAAATTTCTGTTGGACATGTCATACGATAGAAGGGCATTTAGTATGTATGTGATATTTGTTATCAGTTCACATTCCATGTGAGGGGATGTGTCAATATGTTAATCTCAAGTCTTAAATATTATAGTTGGATTATTTTTCTATCGGTTTAAACATTTGAAATCGTTTGTTGTTATATATTGGATTGGATGTTTTTATGCAGGAGCATCTACTGAAGATGGCAACCGATCATCGTGCTGAAATGGCTGTTAAGCGTGGCAAGCCGGTCGTTCCTGAACAAGGTCTATTCGTTTTTCATTCTTCTTTTTGTTTTTTAATGATCACTAGATATACAGCTATAATTGTTTGACTTTGGTGTGAGTGAGATTCGATCTTGAGACCTCTTATGTGACTATAAGAGATGTGTAGGCGTTTCGAGAGCAATTTGCTGGCATTAGATGGAGTGTATAAATAAGTATTATATATTGGTCTGTTTTGTCTAGTGTTGACCTTAGATTCCGTGGTTAGATTTTGTAGTATAATATTTATATCTGGCTCAAGACTGATAATTACCCGTTGATTTTTGAATTTTGAGCGGTTTGTTGGAATCAAGGATTAGTAACAGTTCTAATGGATAGAATAATAAGAAGGATTAGATAGTTGTTCATGGCAGACTTGTTGTATCATATGCAATGAGTGTTGTCCATGCTGACGCTGTGGCATGGGTGTGAACCTAAATGTATTTTAGTTGTATATTTGGTGTTTGGCGTCTATTATGTCTGGTTTCATGTGTTCATGAGTTAGTAGTAGACCCTTATACGTTTTCGGTGTCTTGCTGTGTTTCCTTGAACAAAGAATGTGGGGAAATAAAGTTTGCCCCATCTAGTTGAATGAATATATGTACAAAAGGTGAGCTTGTTTTATAAAATGCTATCTTTTGTAATGATAACTGTCTTTTGATGAAGCACAAATTAAAGGATTTTCTAATAGGTGTTATTGCATGGTTTATAAGTTGATACTGAAAATTGGTCCACGATATGATATAATATTAGAAATATTTTGATGGAAACCTGAACTATCAGCCAACAAAAGGATGAATGGTCAGAGGTAACAGTGGAGTGCCAGCAAAATCGTTATGGCTGTTAAGTCAACTTTTAGTGGTAAAGGCTTAAGGGAAAGAGAGTTTTATAGAACTTATTTTGGCTGGTAGTAAATTCTTTCTGGAGTCTTTAAGTTGATTTTGGGATTGTTTTAGTCTCAAATAACCTTTGTTATCTCAAAAGTATCTAAGGAAAGAACTGTAAAGCAAAGTTCACGTAGGGAAAATAACGATCATTGAATAAGTTTCAGTTTGAAATGGCCTCTATTGGAGATACCTTTCGCTGTTTGCTCGTTTGCTCCAATAACTGTTGGTTGCTTGTCTGCAATGTGATATATCAGAAGTTTGTGGAAACTTAATGAATAGAGGAGCTGTTCTATCCGGCTGATCTTAGAAGGATTACATATTTACTGGTAGCATCCTTCGTTTACAGGTAACCTAGAAATTGGAAATGGGTATGGTGTGCCCGGCGGAGGTGCTTATTACAATGTTCCAAGGCCAAATGCTGCTACACCTGGTATGACTTATCAATGATGCAGGTCAATTTTTTGATTATGAAGTAAATTAGTAGTTGATGTCTTCTGATGCTTCAGGAAATTTGGGAGTTGGAACTGATGAGTCAGGACAGAAAAATCCCAAGCTGGATAGAGAGCCAGAGCAGAAGCCTGTCACTAAAGAATTGCCTGAGTATCTGAAGCAGAAGTTAAGAGCGAGGGGTATCCTCAAAGATGACTCAGAGAAAGAATATCGGTTAAGAACTGATCATGCAAGTTTCCCCTTCTTATTTTGTTACGGATTTTTCTATCCTTCAATCCTTATAAACTGTATTAGGAAGACCAGAAGACTATTATTGTGGCTTTATTCAGATCTTCTGATAAAGTTGCTTTCTAATTAGTTGGCTAATTTAGGACTTCGGTATTAATATTAAACTAGAGTTAGGTTCAAGTTCATGAGGTCTCTTTCTCCATTCTGTTAGGTACTTACATAAGGTTTCTTTCTCCATTCTGACTTATCTCGGCTGTATCTCCTTTAAGTTGTTCATTATTTACTTTTTAAGTAATATGTGGTTTTTTCTTTCCCGGTTTTAGTCCCATCATTGATGTCGACTCTCTTTCTCACTTGTAAGCATTGCCCATGAAAGCCTTTGACTCACTCAAAACTTCAATATCATTTCTGAGATGTCCATCAAATCCCCTTTAATAAAAATCTTATCTCTGCTTGGTAAGACTCGAACTGACTCATCTAGGTCTGTCTAATTTGTCTGCTTTATTCTTTTATATGCTCATACTTGTAAAGCATACACACAGTGACTATGGACTGTTTTTCCGTGCAAATTAAGTTTTGCTGAAATAATTCTATCACCTTTTGTCTCAAAATATATGACCTCATTCTTTACACACTATCGTTGTTCACATCCTATTTTTATATTGTATAACTGCATGCCAAAGGTTTTGCTATGTATTTTCAACTTGTCTAGATTTCTCTCGTTCTCATGGACTCTTAGTCTCTTGAAGACAAGCTATATTAAGTATTTTTCCTTGTAAAAGCTTCTACGAGCCCCCTTATATATATATATATATATTTATTTATCACAGCTCTATAATCCTAGTCGAAGACTAATTTTTATAGTGCCCCATCCAATTGAGTATGGGGATCTTAGCTTACTTATAATTAAACCTAGGCATTGATGTAATGTGTCACTTCCAAGATTTGCTAGTTAACCTTTACCATGTTTTTCTACGTGTATGGTATGGTCTGATGCAGCGCATTTCTGGTAGGAAATGTTTCATTGTCTTTCTCTTAAGGATTAATATTTGTAAGCTGTGAACGTAGTTTTATGCGTATTGTCAACCAGCTACAACCCTCCTTTATCTGGCATTGGGCTGTTGACTTGTATGAATCAAGGATTTTCTTATATATATTTTTTAATTATTAATAATCGGGAAGCAGCTGTAACTTAATCATTTAGCTGTTTTGGGTGGGATCAGAGTTCAAATTTTATTTTTTCTGGAATGCATCCATAGGTTGTTCAGTTGATAAATTTTGTCTTTTTTACTCTACTATTGTGAACTCTTGGTTCACACATATTCATTTATTTATTTTTAATTAATCAATTAATTTACTTTTTATTTTCTTTTATTTTTTGGTTTCAATTTATCTTCTGCAATTGTTAACATTTTACTTGAAACTTTTAATTTCAGAAGTCAGAAATGACTACTTCAGCTGAACTTGTTGATAAAGGACGGTTGCCTCCTGGATGGGTGTGTAACAATTGCTATTTATATTTTCTTTTAATTTGGATTGTATTATACTGCAGTGGTATACAGAATACATTCATCTTGAACTATGTGATGGCAATAACTAATAAGGTGTCCTGTTGTGACAATCTTACTTTTAAATGCTTGAGGCTGTTGGTTGTGCCTAGTATTGGGTTCAGATTTTGTGTTTATCTCTTTCAGAATGTTCATTTGGTCTTCTGTAAGAATTTTGAACTTGTCATATATTTTGTTAAGGAACTTAAAGTCTGAAAAATGTTGAGTTGTAACATTTGGGAATAGGGGCTGGTTATTCGTAAATTCTGGCAAGTGGACAGTTTGTTGTTTGAACCTGCATATAGAATTACATATTTTTTGGAACTCTATATGCAGAAATTTCTGGAAATGTATATACAAAAATCATGGGAGAAATGAGAAAAAGGATCCGAAACTACAACATCTTTGATGCAATTTACATTCATGGATTCCTTCTAGAAATAGTAAATTTTAGGGCGAAGATTATTTACGTCCCTATCTTTTTTCGATTGATCGGTTTTTAATTAATTTTTGAATTTTTTCCTTGTCTGGTCTCTAAAGTGTGAAAATACATTGATTTGATCTTTCCATTAGTGAAACTGAAGAGTGCAGAACTTAGGGGAAATGCAGATAGGTGGGGAAAGTAATGTGTCTTGAGGAAGTGGAGCTCCTCTTTGTAGAATAACATGGCATTTATGAGAGCATCACTGATTCATGATTGATTATTCTTTTTTGCCAGCTATGCTACCTTTTTGGAATTCATGATCTTTGAATTTTTAAGGACTAAATACTTATTGTTTCTTCCGTGTTTGAAGTTTCCTGTTAGTGTTTTCTATGAATATTATTATATCGTGTACTGTCATTTCTTGTCCGCTTGTTTATATCTGGTTGAACAAATTTCCTGCTCCTCTTGAGTTGTTAGAATCTATGCAGCACTTTTGTTAAATAACATGTAAAGTTTACCCAAAAAGAATGTGTATCATGTCAAGGAAGACTAAAATAACATGATTTATTCTATTTACATTTCCTAATAATCCTTTTTGAGGATGTGGTTTTAGTTTATAATTGAAAATGTCGTGGTTTCAAGCCCCTTAAAGTTTTGCGTTCTGGCTTTCTTTCCTGCCACTGTTAACAAATTAACCACCATTTAGGTGGAGGCAAAAGACCCTGCTAGTGGTGCTCCATATTATTACAATGAAAGTACTGGAAAGACTCAATGGGAAAGACCTGGTGAAGCATCACCTACTATTGTGCAAACTCCACTTTTACCTCCTCTCGAAGATTGGGTGGAGTCAGTAGACGAAACAACTGGTATAGACCATAGACTACAAACTCCATGGTTCTGCTATCACTATTTTATTTTGCAAATCAATAAATACCCCCAAAAAAAGCAAAATGAATTGCCTATCTTCTTTGATTGCGTTTTAAACTGCAATGCTTTGTCCAACGTGTGAGGGGTTTATCAGAAAAATAGGATATTCGCTGGTATCACTTGTTTGCCATCGATGATATAATGACAACTCACATTACATCTTCTTATGAGGTTGTTAATAAGAAATGTTATAATAGATGGGGTGCTGGTCAGGCAGTGTTGCTAGTGAATTCTATAGGAAATTAGAATTGCTCACGATTTATGCAAACTTTTCACACTATGCTTATGTGTATCTTAATAATGCTTTCTAATATTTTGGAGAATGGGAAATGCTCTGGTAGCAAGACATTCTGGGAGTTTATATTGGATGTATACTAATTAAAAAATTGTGACAGCATATTTGTTTCTCTTGTTCTAATTCTCAAGTTGTTAAATGTGTTAATATATGCATATACTAGAACTAAAATTTATTAAGAGGCCAAGTCATGTAATTCTGTATCCTGTAATTGTAATTTTCAAGTAATGTGTGCAAGTCCAGCCAGATAATGCAATGTCTTAATTTGATTCGGCAAATGTTTTGCATGCAGGTCACAAGTACTATTACAATACAAAGACCCATGTATCACAATGGGAACACCCTGGTTCTTCACAGCCAGTTGGTTCACAACACAGTGATAGCTTGCCTTCCAATAGTACAGCTTCTGGGATCTGGGACAACCAGTTAGCTGAGCTAGAGAAATGTATGGAATGTGGTGGTTGGGGAGTAGGGCTTGTGCAGATGTGGGGTTACTGTAATCATTGCACACGGTAGGATGATGTCTTTTATTATGTAGAATATATAAATGGGTGATACTTAGCCCTACATTTTGCCATTTGTGGTATAAGCTTAAGGTTTTGGTAGGCAACCTAAAACTGCAAGAATTTGATAGAACCCCAGCGTTAAAATATATTGAATTCTTATGCGAAGCTTGCTTATATAGGATAAAACTAATACCAAAAGGAATTAATGAAAATCATAACTAGACAAGAATTTGGACTTTCTGTAAATTGGTAGGACAGCCAAATCTGACACAAATAGCAGCAAAAAGTTATTTCTATAATTGTGGATGTTCTTTATGGAATATGGGATGAGATTTTATTTAAATTATTTATAAACTTTTGTGGACATGTCTCGAGTTTCTGAACAACAAAATTGTCGTTGGAAGTTTGTGTTTGTTCAACTTAGAAACAGAAATTTTCAGTGCCTATTAGCAAGGGGATGCTAGTGTCTTACTCCTCTGGTTGATCTTTGTTGGGTGATCTCAAACTGTCTTTCAATATAATACCTTCTTTATCAGTATGTGCTGCAAATCTTATACTTCTTACATGATGCTATCTTTTCTTCAGGGGTTTGTATAAATATTGGTGTTTTAATTTATTATCCCAGGAAATTATATTAAACTGAATTTTGGAAGTATATCTAATGCAGAGTTCTCAAACTTCCGCAATGCCAGTACCTGTCAACCAGTATGAATAACCAGCAGCAGGCCATCAATTCTGCAAATACCAGAGAAAATTTTGACAAAAAGGCCCCAAATCAAAGGTGCTTGTTTTTGATGCTTAGATTCTGTAGAATGATTTGAGGTTTGATGTTGCACAAATTAATATAGCTTTAATAGACCTAAAATATGATTCACTCTCCATTTGGTTATTCTGTTAAGAGAACTGAGTGCAGTTGTGGAGAGCTTTAGGAAAGGATATTTTCTAGTTAATAGAATTATGGGGGCCCAACATATGTGATCCTGTCAACTTGTCTAGAAATTCAGCTTAATATGAACAAATGTAAAAGCCTCCGTAAATTTTTAATGGATGTTTGGAACTCTGTGCAAGAGACTGTTAGACCCCAATCATTACTTACCATAGAAGGAAGAAGAAGAAGTCAATGATTTTTAGGTTTATAAAAGGAAGGTGGCAATCAAATATTCGACAGCTTAATTAGGAAATTAATTTGGAGATTTGATTTGCTTAATGGTTGGGATTTTATTTACTTTTCTTTTATTGGTTTGATTTGCTTGTTTACTATTTAAGGGGAGAGGTTAAGTTGTTGGGGGCATCTTTTGTATGTTGATATTAGAAACGAAGTAGGTCTTTAAGGGTCAACTGTAGCACTTACCCTAGCCTCTTGGTGTAGCACCGGGAGTTATTTTCATTGTCTTTTATTTTTGTTGTTCATCAATAAAATCCCCCTATCATTCTATTATTGCTTCTTGTTAGCAAGGTTCCTAACAGAGACTTCCTCTGAGAAAAAAATGGATAAACAACTAGGATTAAGACCAATAAAGAACAATAACCAAAGGAATGACAAGAGGCTACCAATAAGCCTCTTGTAAATTTTGTGAAGAAAGGAGAACAAATTCCCTAGGGTAAAATCTGTCACAAGTTGGTCATGGCTGGCTTTCCTTAAGACTACATGCCTGACAGTAACACAAACGGGCATATGCCGTGTCAGCATCGTTTTGCTGATTCACTTTATACATATAAAAGGTAGATCCAAGTTTTATGTACTGAAATTTATCAGATATTAATCAGATGGAGATGGAATGATTGCAAAATGATAAAAAGTTTGTGTTTGTTTGTGTATGCTTTTTACTGAACAATCTCACTATGAGTTTCCAGGATCAGTTGGAAACCTCCAGTTGGAAAAGGAAATCGAAGAGATAGCAAAAAGCGTGCTTACAGTGAAGATGATGAGTTGGATCCAATGGATCCAAGTTCTTATTCAGATGCACCCCGTGGTGGCTGGTATGCTAATTTATTCCATTGTAAGCTTTGCAGTTTGCACTTGTAATAGTTTATTATAATTTAATCTCATGTTGATCCTGCAGGGTTGTAGGCCTGAAAGGAGTTCAGCCTCGAGCAGCTGATACTACTGCCACGGTATCATAATTATATGTGTTTTGTTGGTTTTGCTGGGAATATTTGATAGTGCTCTAGTTACAAAAGATATTACTCTAGATAGAGCTGAATGTCTTAGTAATATTCACCAAGTTTGATGTTGCTCAGTTTTGGAACAGAAAAAACTTATCCAATTTTTCATCCCGCAGACTTTCTCTTGCTAGGCAGATTTAAATTTAAAGATACCACGAGTCCCCAAAATAAAAAAAAAAAAATTAAAGATACCAACTCTGCCATGCATCTAATGAAGTGTAAAATAGGAAACTCTCATGCCATCTTGTCTGATTTAACTCCTGAGTCGCATAACATTTAGAAATTGTGTTACTTTTGGTTCAGTTGCAAACTTAATTAAGCTATTTTTCCACAAAAACACTTGGCCATGGAAACTGTCCATTTGGGTTATAGATTATATATTGTTATTTAAATTGGTCAAATACATCATTGTGTGACGGCTATTGTGAACCTGCATCTTTCTGTCTCTGCATGCATACTCATATGCCTTTGTTTTACATTATGAAGTTCATTGTCTTACTCTAATCTGCTGCTGGGGTTTTTGATGCTTTAAGTAAATGTTCCTGTGAATTTCAGGGCCCTCTATTCCAACAACGTCCGTATCCATCACCAGGAGCTGTCTTGAGGAGAAATGCTGAAATTGCTTCGCAATCTAAGAAGACCAGTTCTAATTTTACTCCTATTTCCAAGAGAGGGGATGGGAGTGACGGACTCGGTGATGCTGACTGAGACTTAATTCATTGGCTAAACTTCATCTTTGATGCTGTATTCAGTAGGGTGGAGGAATATGCTATTTTCCTCTTGTTTTTGTCTTTGCAAAGGTTTGCTCCTCTTACCGCTGCATGACATGTTGAAAACCTAGACAAGAACTTTGTGCCTACCTTGTATTGCAATATAATAGATGAGGAATCTTGTTGTGTTGAATGTAGTAAGGTGGTTGATGTTTCTAAGCTTTTCTGTCTTCATTGGACTAACAAATGTGTGGAATGTGATGATACAAACTAGGCCTTGCCGCAAGCAACTTTGCCAAATGATGGTCAGAACTAGGAATTTGTATTGGTGGTGGCGTCGATCTTCTGAGCCAACGGTGCAAGAAAAAGGAGAAAGCAGAGAATTGTAGTATTGTACGTATCATGAACTGCGCTTTCTGTCATGCAAATTTACTGATCCAGAAAGTAGTAAAAAACTAGCATTACGCATTAGTCATGCATAACATACAGCTGGTTTACACTGTTATGGTTCTGTAGTTTCTTGTGATGTATGAAGCTTTCTGTAGTAAAAAGGTAATTGTAGTGTCATTATTTAGATGTTCATTATTTACAAACTGGACTTTAGTTGATTGTTTGTAGCTGTATATGAATCGGCTATTAGGTTATATATGCTTATAGAAAGACACCCTGTGACTGGTTTCAGCTGGTCTGTTGGTTGCCAATCAGTTTTAAAATTTAAACATCGACAGCTTCTAGCAAGAAACCGGACTGTCAGATTGCAGTGTAGTTTGATCCTCTTTGGGTAGAAGGATTCTATATGAAAAACCTGACCAACTATAGAAGGGAGTTGTCAGTGACAGTCAGATTTTAGAGGTCTGATGTAAAAAAACTAGAATTGGCCCCTTTGTATATATATATATATATAAATAACACCAATTTTATCATATTTTTGATGTGTATATAATAATTTTATTAAGAAAAAAATGAAATAAATAATATGATAAGACAAATATATTAATATAAGATAAATACATTTATATAAAGATAAAAAAAAATTCATCACAATTCATAAATAAAATTTATTTATACATATCGAATAACTCATAAAACATCATTTAAAATATTTTCTTCTTACGTTTTCAGAAGCAAATTCATCAATAATACTTTTAAAATATCATTTAAAATGTGTTCAATAGTGTTCTCATGTTGTTTAAGCCTCTCACTAAAATGTCTTAAATCATTAATGGTGTGTTTACTTCATGGATTAAACAAAGGGAATGGGGAATGTGATTGATTGATGTTGTTTACTTGCTTAAAATTCATTCCGTAATGGGAATGAAAATGTGGGTTCCACATCAATTTGGGGTTGTGGAATGGGAATCCCATTCCCCCCAACCCACTTGGGAATCCCATTCCCATTCTCTTTGTCAAAATAAAATGTCCCTTATACCCCTTTTTAAAAAAATAAAGAAAAATCTATTTATTTGATGTTAAAAAAAAAAACTACATATTGTAATAAAAAATTGCGCACTATTAATTTTTCATCACCAATTTCTTAATTATCATGATGGACTAATAAAATAATATGTAATTTTTTTTATTATTATTATATGTAGTTTTTTATTTAATATTAAAAAAAATTACATATTATAATAAAAAACTACACACCAAGTTAGTAAACTATTAAAATAATATTAAGTTTTTTTATTATAATATGTAGTTTTTTATTTGATATTAAAAAAAAGAGCATATTATAATAAAAAACTACACATTATTATAATTAATCCATAATTTTAATTAAGGGTATTTTGTAACTTATAATTAATTCATTCCGATTCCAAAGTAAAGTAAACAGTTTAATGGAAATAATATTGATTCCGATTCCGATTTCTGTAGTTGAAGTAAACAACTTATATGATTCCGATACTTCATTCCGATTCCAAGTCATTCCGATTCCAGATCATTCCGATTCCTATTCCGATTCCTCCAAGTGAAGTAAACGCACCATAAATCTTTCGTTTGCTAAAAAACTATTCATGTGCACTGATTTACAACAGTAACAATATACTTTGTCCGCAATTTTTGAGTACACTAGCCACTTCCTATTTTGATTCTCTTCATTCGGTAATTTTCAAGTATAATGTGTATATGAAAAATATCTAGAGTTACCGACTAAAGGAAAGTTAAGATTAGTTTCTCTCATAGAACCTTTTTCGACTAATATATCCTTTGTTTTGTTACCCCAATTTATAGGATCATAAATATTTAAATGAGGAGTTGTTCTTCATTCATGTTACTCACATCGATAACATTGAGTTCATTTTTAGTTCCATGTAATTCTTTTAAATGACTTGGTTCAGTTGGTGGTGGTGATTCATTTTCAAGTGAACAACTTGAATATACTTTTTTGACAATGAATTTTTCTAATGCTCTTCTTTGAGACTGAGTCAATTGTTTTTTTTTTTTTTTTTTTTTCCTTTTTCATTTCCAAATTCATGTATTCTAGAAAATATTGTGAACAATTATAATAATAATTAAAGTAACAAATTAACAATCAAACTAGCAAAGTATTAAAGAACAATAAAACTTGATAAGAAATCTGGTTGTCAAGTTGTCATTTTTCTATTAGATCACAAAGCCTTAGCTATACCTCTCTTTGCTACCCAAACTGTCAAACTACCACATGGTGCACGATAACACTTTGACAACAACAAAGTATTTTTCCTTTTTTTTTTTTCCAATCCAATATCCAACAACATTAGAAAACAATAATAAAAAAAAGTTAAAAAAAAATAATAAAAAACTAGATAATCATGAAAAGCAATAACTCAATAATAATGAATATAAAAATATAATTTTTACCTAAAAAATGAACAAATTTCGAAAATTTCACTTTCTTTTATTTTAAACAGTTGATAAAATTTGAAATTTTTAACTAATAAATTAAAACAAAAAAAAAATAATTTAGAGTTATATTTTTGTCTGGCTGTCAAAAATGTGAGAAAGGAAAGTAATTTAGGGTTGAAATAATAGAGTGGATTTATATACGGTAAAATGTGTCAGCTTTGGGATATTTCATATTTTAGAAATATTTTTCGAATCAAATTAGAGCAATAAAAGCAAGTAGCATAGTTGGTTACCAAGCGACCAAAACTCCCTCACCAACATTGGGCACTAGCTAACTAGCTGTGCTGCTTGCTTTTATTATTCTAATTTGATTCGGAAAATATTTTCAGCATGCGAAGGGCTACAAAGTAACACATTTTACCCATATATAAACTCACTATATTATTTTCAATCTTAAAATACTTTTCTCTTTCATATTTTTGGCTGTCAAACAAAATTATAACTCTAATTATTATTATTATTATTATTATTTTGTTTTTGTTTTTATTGGTTAAAAATTTCAAGTTTTATCAACAATTTAAAGTGAAGAAAATGGAATTCCGAAAATTTGTTCATTTTTGAGGTAAAAGTTATATTTTGTATTCACTATTATTAAGTTATATCTTTTCATGATTATATATATTTTTTATGGTTCTTCTTTTACCTTTGTTTTTATTATTATTTTCTAATATGTTGTTGGACCTTGGATTGAAAAAAAATTGAAAAACAGGGGAATACTTTGCTGCTCGTACAGTGTTTCTGTGTATTGTATAGTGGTTTGATAGTTTGGGTAGCAAAGAGAGACATAGTTAAGGTCTTGTGTTCTAATAGAGTCGAAGTAGCAACTTGACAATTAGATTTCTTGTTGGGTTTCATTATTTTTAATACTTTGCTAGTTTAATTATTAGTTTGTTACTTTAGTTATTAGTTATTACTATAATTGTTCACAATGTTTCCTAAAAGGCATGAATCTAGAAATAAAAAAAAATGAAAAAAAAAAAATTAGAACAATTTACTCGATCTCAAAAAGGAGCATTAGAAAAATTCATTGTCAAAAAAGTAGATTCAAATTGTTCACCTGAAAATGAATTACCACCACCAACTGAACCAAATCATTTAGAAGAATTACATAGAATTGAAATATGAGTAACATGAATAAAGAACAAATAACTCCTCATTTAAATATTTATGATCCTAGAAATTGGGATAACCTTGATAACAAAACAAAGGATATATTCGTTGCAAAATGTCCTATAAAAGAAACTAATCTTAACTTTTTTTCGAATGGTAGCTCTAGACATTTTTCATATGCACATTATCCTTGAAAATTACCAAATGGAGAGAATGAAGATCGGAAATGGCTAGTGTACTAAAAAAAAATGTAGACAAAGTATATTGTTTTTGTTGTAAATTGTTTAAATCAATGCACATAAATAGTTTTTTAGCAAATGAAGAATTTAATGATTGGAGGCATCAAGAGGCTTAAACAATATGATAATAGTATTGAACACATTTTAAATGATGTTTGAAAATATTATTGATGAATTTGCTTCTGAAAATACTAGAAGAAAACATTTTAAATGATGTTTTATAAGTTGTTTATTATGTATAAATAAATTTTGTTTATGAGTTGTAATGAGTAATGATTTTTTTTTTTTTCATTATATGAATGCATGTCTTATATGAATATATTTATCTTATGATATCAATTTTTTCATTTTTTTTATAATGAAATTATTATGTACATACCAAAAAAATGATATAAAATAGGTTTTATATATATGTGGGCCCATTTTAATTTTTCACACCGAACCTTTAAAATGTTAGGACCAATATTGCTTAAGATTTTAAGACAATGTAATAAGAGTAAGATTCTCTCATAGTCTTGTTTTTTATATTGACCTTTATTAGAGAAGTTTAGATTAAGTGATGCATGAGAGAAAAAAAAATGTAATAATCATGGTCATTTATCATTTTTTTATGGGTCATAAAACTATAAAATGTCTAGAAAAAAAATTTAGGCTAGGAGAGGATTTTAGGTCATAAAATAAATACTTAAAATAATTGTGTTAATTCTCTTATTTTGATAATCTTTGTTTTCACTCTTATTTTAATATAATTTTTAATGTAAAGTATTGTAGTAATTGTTTGTTTAGCCATTATAGTTACGAAATATTTTAAACTTTATTGAAATGATTTCATATTCAATAAATTTGTACATAATCTTATAACAAAATGAGACGGGGTACACACAAAATAAGAGGGGTGGAGATATTGCCACTCTTTGACAAATTCGCTAATAAGCTGCAAAAAGGCCTAAATAAAAAAAAAATGAACCAATCTTGTTCCATTTAAGTGTGTTTTGTCATCCAAATCGGATTAATCTGGTGTCTCTAAGGGGAGAAAAAAAAATCAAATATGATAGGTTTTGGGCAAAACCCAACAACGCTACAGCCCTACTTTTGCCCAACTCTACTTGTTGAAGTCAAATATTTTGATGATATTTAGAGTTTCTGAATAATGATAATCTTCATTGTTAGTGGAATTTCTTATGTGTCCAAGAATATTAATAAATTAGCTTTTTTTGATTACGAACAACCATGCATGTTGCCATTATTTCTAGACACATACTGAAAGGAGAAACCCCTATATATATACGTAGAAATCCGAGTTATAATTTTTTGTTAAACTCTCATTTCATCACATTTATTCATTTAATGCTTGATAAAGAAAAAGTGTACATACTTTATTTCATTTCACTCATTACTTGCATAAAATATTCACCAATCCTTGATGACATTAGTGAAATAGAAAGAAAATGTAAGTGGGAAAAAGATAGATGCTAGTCTATCCTAGTCATGAATGAAAGCATATATATATATGACACTGCTTTGGTCCTGGCCATGACATGGTCAGTTTGTATATCACTTGGCAGCAAATGCCTCAACTGGGAAAGTCTTGGTGATGCCAGCAAGGCTCTTGAACTGAATTTTTCCAGTAGGTGGATCATCAACACTGATCTCACTGACTGGAGGCCACAGCATCAGTTCCTTGGCCTTCACTCCCTTAAGCTTCTTGATCCTTTTCTTGCTAACATAACCAGTTATATTAGTGTCATAGCTCACAATCTTGCTGATCATTTTGAAGTTGTTTTCCACTTTCTTCTTCTGCAGGATCCACATGTAGCCTGTACTCCTAACGAAACCAACTTCGATTACGTCTGCAAGAGGGAGAAGTCCTGCAGGAAGCTCGAACTCATCGAGAAGAGCAATCGCCATTTTCATGCCCTCCACATGCCCCTTCACAACATTTCCACCTTCCTTCTCCGCCATTTCGATACAATCTCTCCACTGTCCTTCTACTGCTTACCTTTTGTTTGGTTCGTGCTACTTTCATGTGAAGAGGGGTTATTAATACCATGTGCAAACATGCATAAAACAAAATTTATTGGAGATATCTAGGCCAAAAGCTTTGTATGACCCTCCAAAACTTTGGTTTTTCTCCATTAACAATCAATCCGGCTGAAGTACTATTTAGAATGGGACACCACTTGTGGCAATTGGCAAATAGTGAGAAAAGAATATCTGTTTACAAGGAATTATATATTATTATGACGTTTATGTAGCTTAGATTTTACATGTTAACGAAGTTTGTTATGTTCTCCTCTTTCACGGGATTTGTTGGAGACTAACATGGTAAATATCGCCAATTAAATATGTTGCGGCAGAAAAGAACTGACCCCAGATTCATGTCCTGTGGAAACATGGGGCAGTCTGCATAAGTATATACGATTCAATGAGGCAATCTGCATAAGATTATACACTTTTGTTTTGCTTTACTTAATATCTTGTGTTTTAATCTGTTGTTTTTTTTTTTCTAATTGTATGTAGTTAACTTCTCTTGTTAGATGTTCTGTTAGTGAAGGTATTGTTTGTCTGTTAGTGAAGGTATTGTTTGTCTGTTAGCGATGCTAGTTTATGGAGTATGTAATTCTTTTGTTAGCATTCATTTATTAGTTCATAAAATTATTCCATATCTTGTCCATACAATTTTATAAGGGCCCTTAAAAGTTCAAGGACAGGAGTCATAAATTTTAGACTGCAATTGCAAATTGTAAATGGACTGGAAGCAAGATTTTTGGTGGATTGAGAATGTTTCCTCTCATTGGTGGCCTGATGATTTGCTGCTTTTGTGTTTTCTTTTTCTAGAATAAACTTTAAAACATTTTGTTTTTGCTGCTTTATCTTGATGCCATTCTGTTGTGTAGATCACGTTTTCTTCTTTGTACACCAGAAAGTGCAAAATAATGGGTAGCTGAATTTTGTTTTAATGGGTTCTAAAATATGTAATTGTCTACTTGTACATTAGACTTCAATATTTGTAATGAAATTGAGGATTGATGAATAACTGACTTCGAGTTGACATATTGTCATTTATGGTCTTATTACCTGTTAATAGGGATAGGATGCTAAAATTTAAAAATTTTAGTAACCCTGAAATAAAAATTTTAGGACATTCTTACTAGATAAGGATTCAATATATAATTTGATATCAAATAGATGAAAAGTCTATTGGGACTTGTTTAGATGTCGTTTGTTTTTATCACTTTTCACTTAATGAGTTTGAATTATATCTATTAAATGATTTTTATTTATTTTTTTTAGTAATCAAACAAATTAAAAACCATTAAAAAATCACTGAAAATAAAAAGTTAAAATTTTTTATTTTTATTTGAATGTTAAATCACTTAATAATTTTTTAAATATATTATTAGATTATGAAAATATTAACCAAAAAAAAAGATGATAAAGAATCTCTGCTCAAATTGATAATATCATCATTAAAATAATATTTGATTCAACCTAAAACAATTTTTTTTTTTAAAAAAAAAACAAGCACACCGTTTTGTTTCTTTGACCTTGAAGAATTGCTTACACATTCCTACACAACACATGGTCAGGATGATTGTCAACTAGAAATTGCAAATTTCGTTTTAGACCCCATTAGAGGAAGTTTTAAATTTTCCATCATTTGAATATCAACTGCTTTTCTACATCCAAATTAATGATGGTCAAACACTCAACTTAGGATTTATTAATAAACTCCCAACAAAGAGATCTTATTAAGCAATCTTAGGAGGCTAAAACAAATTGGTAGTGTATTATTATTTGATATGAGCAGCAAGAGTACTCGTCTAATTTAGCAGTTAATGTGACCACAATATGGGGGCATATTTATAGTAAAATAAGATATTATATATATTAGAAATCTATATTTGCATAACATGCACTTATATTTATTGTGCAAAAGTTGTAGTGGTTGATTGATATATGATCGTATGTTTATTTTTCATAAAATATCAACACTTTCATTTAGTCCACTTGTGTCTATCCTAACCCAACCTAACTATCTAGATTTGAAAAGAATATTTAGAATGTTTGGTGTGGTTTTTTCCTATAACTTCTTTAGTGCTAAAAGCTTTTTTAATTTTTCTTTTCTTTATTGTTTGGCATCACATTGAGAAGGGCTTTTTTTTTTTTTTTTTTTTTTTTTTTTTTTTTTAAATATTAAAAAAGTCATTTTCTGTCCACCTAGAGAAGCCCAATTTTGGGTTTCTTCGATAAGCTCATTTGGAGCTTTTTTAGAAAGATATAAAGTATCTTAAATACCTTAACTTTATTGAATATATTTAAATATAAATCTACATTTTAAATATCAAACACTTCTATGTAATATCTCCAACCATCTATCATTTTAAAAATACACAACTAAATAATATTAAATTGTTTGTTAAAGGCTTTATTTCGTCAAAACTTTCCTTAAAGATTAACTCGTAAAAGCTCTACTTAAAAACCATATCAAATCAAACACAACCTTAATATCGTTCTTACAACCGACAAACACAAACATTTGCTCACTCAAGCATGCTCCCCTGTCCTTGCCGAGAATGCAAAGCAACATGAAAAATATGCATACAGTTATTATTTTATACAATTACAAAATTATTATTATAATATTGTTTTATCATTGTGGATTAAATTAATGTAATATACATTATTATTATTTTTTATTTAAACAGATGTTATAATATTTAAATAAGTAACTACCCATTATCATATATTATAATATTAATTTCAAGGTGTGGGAACTGAGAAGTAAATGAGTTGATATTATAATAGTTTAAAGAAAAAAAGTGAATGGTAAAGATGAAAGGTTGTAGCGTGTAAGGAAATAGTAGGCAATGGAATAAACATTCTGTTATAAAATTGGATTAAACATTATTACGATATAAAATCTGACTAAGCTTAGTTTAATTTCCTATTGATCAATTAATTATTTTATTTTTATTTGGAGGTGGGAGGTTTGAACAAGGAACTTCAGTCTTGTTAAGTGGTGTGGTTACCACTAACTTACGTCTACGACCATATTGATCAATTTATTAATTTATTTTCTTAAAAAATATATGTAATGAGTTGAATTGATCGATTCTCCTTTTGTTAAAATATAATCACAAACCAACTCAAACTAATCATATTGCTTTTGAATAACCCCAAAAATTAAGTTTGTTACTCAAAACCAAAGCAATCCACTTAAATCAATTTGGTAAGGCTAATTGATCAGATTAACGGTTTGGATGCACATCCCTACGATTTCATGGTTCCTAATTAGTACATACACAATGAAATCTTAATTTTATTGATATTGAGTTGATGACTTTCATGTATATAACAATATGAGAATAGACAGAATCCTTGTTGTTCTCGATCATACCTTGTATATATATAGAGAGAGATAAACATAAATGTGGACAAAAAGCAAGCTCATTAATTACATTGTAGCAATGTACGTCTCTATGTGAATTGTGATAGTGATACAAGCTTTTCTTATAGTATAATCGGTGTCAAAGCATTAAGAAAAAGAGGCAAAGACAAGTAGAGTTAGGCCCCTCCTCTTCGAAAAAATAGCTCACCCCTGACCAAATTTTCTTTGTCACCTACTTCACCACCCCATCCATCTACCAATAATTATTTATCCATAAAGTGTTTGTGGGTCCTAATTAACTATTCTTATTATTGTTATTGTCCTTTGATTTTTAAATCTCGCCATCACCATCCCTTCTCTTGTTATGAATTTGATGGCTTGGTAGATCCAACTTCTCACTAGTTTGAAAAAGTCATTTTTAGGTACCATTATAACTACCACAATTTTGGTCAAGATCATTCTTGATATTTCATAATTAGAATTGATTTTTTTTTTTTTTTTGTTAAATACAAATTTCAGAATCCGAGAGTTTATGATTTTTGCATATACTCATGGTGAATCTTATAATTAATCCTTAAGTAATGGGAAGGTTAGACCATACCAATTAAATTTCTTTAGTTCATATGTAATTCAATTGGTACATGCGGTTAGAATCAGCGGACAGGCTGAGCGATAGTGATTAGCGGTCATGAATGGACCTTTCGTCAGGAAGACGGATTGGAAGGGATGACGGATAATTGGGTCTTCTAGCCACTGGGTTTGCACTGTAGATCATTTTGGACCCGATTATTATGATCGCTAAATTATTCATAACAAAAATTCATCGGAATCTTTCACTTAAATGAAATATGTGAAGTCAATGACTTTTTAAATATACCTAAATTTTATGTAAATCTAAATTGAATATATTTAAATTTTAATAGATTCTATATAAATCTAGATTGTTTATTATAAAATTTTTTCTTCACAAAAATCATGTTAAAATACATCTAAATCCATTACTTTAATAAAATATGTGAAGACAATAACATTTTGAATATATTTAGATTTCATTAAATTTTATATAAATATAATTGAATACACTTAGATTTCAATTGATTCCATATAAATTTAGATTATTTGTTAGAAACTTCCGTTCTTCACAAAAATCAAATCAAAATCTATCTAAATCCATCATTTAAATAAAATACGTGAAGTTAATAACTTTTTGAATATATATATATTTCATTCGATTTCATATAGATCTAATTGAATATAATATGAATTGAATACACATAAATTTCAATGAAATCCATTCAAATCTCGATTGAATATGCTCAAACTTTTAAAATGTTTTAAAATTTAATAAATTTTATTTTTAATATACTTTTTAAATTGAATACACCCCCTCATGCGAGTGGATCTTCAATTGTTTTGTATTTACTTTTACATTAATTTTTCTTGTAATTAAGAACAAGCATGAATGTTAAATACTCTGCGCGTGGTACTTAAGAAAAAATAAAAATAAATAATTAGAATGGGGCGTAGTGCGCACCCAGAATATCTTAGGATCAATCGTTACCGTTTATCACACACCTTCTCTAGAAAGTCTATCTGTAAACTAAACAAATAAAACCAAAAAAAAAAAAAAAATTAACAGCCAAAATAATAAATAAAAAAAATCATAAAATTCCAATTTTAGGGTTTCTCCTTCTCTTTTTCTCTCTCACAATTCTTCAAAAATTCCTCTCGTTTACCCTCTCGATCTTCTTAAGGTAAGTGCGATTTCGCATTTCCGATGATGGATTTCCTTCTAATTTCGTTTTCAACGATTATCGAAGGCGTTATTTCTCGTTTCATTTTGTTTGGTTGCTGAGAAACTGCAAGAATTGAAAGAAAAATTTGATTTTATTTTGAAAAAAAAAAAATGCTAACTTTGTCTAATATAGTGGATTGGGGTTTTGTCAAGTCAGTCAAATTTATAACTTTTGATTGAAAGGTTTGATTTTTAGAATTGCAGTGATGGATCAGGTCTGGTGCTTTTTTTTTTTTTCACATGATTGTATAAATTTGATTTGACTATAGTTTTGAATTGTAAGATTAGTAGTTATTGTTTTTGCTTCCTATTGTGACGAGAAAAACTAAATTGATTGGAAGTCTGAGATTTTTTGGATTTTTTTTTTTTTTTGGTTGACTTTGTGAATTTTAGTATTGGAATATGTTGCAGTGCAATTGGATAAAGTAGAATTTGAAGTGTAGTTTTATGTGATTGCTGATGACCTTCCATTTGTTGGATTGCACTTTATATTTATGTGCAGGACACATCACTATTCGATTTGATTTAATTTTGACAGTACATCAATGTGTTTATGATTCACTTTATTCGTACTTTACTGAATGTGGTTTGGTATTTTTGAAATTAGAGTGCAATTTAGACTGGTCAGTTCATCAAATCTAATAAAAACTTGGATCCGTTCGGATTGGATTGGTTTGTTTCGATCGGTTTGGTTTGTTTTTAAACATGCAGGTGGGAAGGCTGGTAAACAAGTCTAATTAATATCAAATGATGAGCTCCCTGACCCTGTTATCGCATGTGTTTGCTTGTTCTCCTGTCCAAGTTCATACCTTAACTTTCCAATCTTTCAGTAGTTAAAAAACTGTTTATTCCAGAAATCTAAAGCTAATAGGAATGCTATCTTTTCTTCTAATTGTGACGCCTCAACATTATGTTGCTTTCTCAGCTTGTCTGCTGTGTCTATTTTTCAATTGCTGGAAACTTTTTTGAAGATTTGTGTAGTTGAGCAGAGTTGTGGTTTTTTCCTTGAAGTGGTTGCATGTTTTGCTTTTCAGACTCATTGAGATGCATATCTGCCTATACCTTGTTGCTTTTCATCCATGTGCACATTTTCATCTTCTAATTTTCCAAACTGAATAATTTGGGTAGTGTATATTATTTTGTCCCTGGATATTCATGCTAAGATGTTGCATTCATTTGTGTCCTGGCTCAAAGTTGTTCTGTTAGCAATTATGAATGTGCTATCACTTTATAGAGATCACAAAATTTTGCTTATGGTGAAAAAAAATTAATCTTGGAAATTCTTGGAAATTGTATCGTCTGTTTTTAGCATGGTTTTCTCAGTAAACTTTATCAATTTTTATTTTATTTTATTTTATTTTTATCACTCTGCAAACCAAGATGTAAGTATGTCCTATGAAAACAGAATTCGTTTCCTTGTTACTGGACCTGAGATTTTTGGCCAGGATTCCTGGGTTACTTGTTCATGTAAGTATGTCCTATGAAAAACAAAAAAAGGAATAATCACATGGAATCATATTTAGGAAGTTATTTAAAAGCTTGTTTTGTTTTTATAAATATAGCTACTAATCTTTTAATATTAGTTTGGAATGGTAATGGTTAGAAGTTATTCAAATAAAATCTAGTGTTGTTATTTTGTGAAATTGAGAGAATTATTATTCACATCTTAGACTTTTCAAACTGTGCAGTATATATATATATATATTAGGGACAGCAGCAGTCAACTATGACAGCTACAATTAAGGATTTGTTTCCTATCTTGAAAAGGAAATAATCATTCTAGGATCCTAAACGTATTCAGTTATAATTCATAGAAATCAGCATCATATTTTCAGCATCTAGGATTTACCAATTTGTCACTTAATATGCATATAAAATTTTTTTGATTGGTACATTTTGAAATGAGGTATGCCTGGATGATACTTGAAGTTCATTTGATATACTGTTATGCGGATTGTTTGCAGTATGCTGAGATAACAGTCACAGAGACTGTGGAGTTCTAGGGATGAGTTTTGGTTTTTGACATTTGAATCTTTGTGAAGGGAGAGAGAGGAGAGAATGTCAGGTAGGAGAAACACCCATTGGTGTTATGAATGCAGGAGGCCTTTCCGTTTGCTAGGGCGAGATGCTTGCTGCCTCTACTGTAGTTCAGGATTTGTTCAAGAGCTTGATGACATGGTGCGCCTCAGCCCACTGGATTTCTTTGGACTGGATTCTGATGAAGAACGTGAGCCGAGAGTCGGAATTATGGAAGCTTTCTCAGCCCTTATGAGGCAGCGATATGCTGATAGACACAATTATGATATCAGGGGAAGATCTGATTCAATTCCTGAACATGGACAAGGGTTTGGACCTTTGTTAATTTTTGGTGGCCAAATTCCTTTTAGGTTGTCCGGAAATGGTGGGCTTGAAGCTCTTTTTGCTGGGGCTCCTGGAATTGGTTTCACACGAGGTAATGCTGGTGATTATTTTATAGGTCCTGGACTTGAAGAACTGTTTGAGCAGCTTTCGGCTAATGATCGACGGGGCCCTCCCCCAGCAGCCAGATCTTCAATTGATGCCATGCCTACCATTAAGATCACACAGAGGCATCTTCGTTCTGATTCACACTGTCCTGTTTGCAAAGATAAATTTGAGTTGGGTTCTGAAGCCAGACAAATGCCATGTAACCATCTATATCATTCAGATTGTATCGTCCCATGGCTAGTGCAGCACAACTCATGCCCTGTTTGCCGCCAGGAATTGCCACCACAAGGTTCAAGTAGCAGCCGCAGTCATCAAAGCTCAAGTAGTCAAAGTCGGAGCAGCAATGGAAGGGAAAGTCAAGGAAGACGGAATTTATTCTCAAACATTTGGCCATTTCGATCTTCCAGTTCTAGCTCTAACCATAGCCATGATGGAACAACTGGAAACAGCTCGCCAGCAATGCATGAGAATAACCACCAGATGGGGTATAGTGGATGGCCTTTTAATTAAGTTACATGTGTTTAGAAACGCAATTTGCAATCATTGCCATTGTGTTTGTAACTTAGTGGCGCAAAACAATACTGAATGATATTTTAGGAGTGGATTTCTACCAGTCTGGTGTGTGCTTTTAAAAGTAGTTGAGCTTCATCGTGTTTTATTCTGTTTCTTCTATGTAAATGACTCTCTTTTGTCTTTGTGGAATAATTGTGTTTTAAGTTGCATCTGTTGCCTATTATATGCCTTATGTTTGTCAGATTGTTGAGAGCTAAATATGTTTGGTTTCTTAGAATTGTTTTAAACACATAACATGAATTTTTTTTCAAGTACAGTTACTTTCCTGCGTTAGAGACTGAGAAATATTTTCTATAGTGGGTAGTTGGATCAAGCTTCCAGGTTTACTGTTTCGTTTATGGTAGAGAAATTTAAACGACATTTTATCATTTCAAGCTCCAAATCAGATAAATTACGGTTGTATTTTTTATTTTGGTCAGAACGCGAAAACCACATTTTGGTCAGAACGCAAAAAGTGGTTTTCGAATTATTCATAAGTTGTTAAGTTATATTAATCTGATGATTGTTCTTGTTAGGTGCTGTAGACTCAGTTTTGATTAAAAAAACTGGAGGTGAGGTTGGAATTGACAATGAACACAGTAAGGGCATGTATTGTTACAACTACAGCATCTCCTATTACCTAATTTCGGCAAGGACAAGATTGGTTTTCATTGTAGCTTTTCCGTTTCTGATGGTTATTAGTTATTACTGAAAAGTTTTCTTGTTCACATGACAATTACAACTATCAAAAAGTATTCCATACAAAATCCAAACTCAAAACCAAAAACCATAGAATAGCATGTAAGGCAGTAAAATTCATACAGGGTTAGTTGATTTTGTCTAATTGAGTTTGAATCTGAACTAAGTGTGAGCCTAGTTGTGGGAATACAAGGTTATTGGACACCCTTGCTTTGTAAACCTAGCTTCAAGGGGTTGGCTCTTCGTCTGTTGTATCTTGACATGTAAGGGGTTAGAAATTTTTGGCTTATAACATTGTCAGCAGATAAGAATTGCAATCAATTTTAACATTTTATTTATAATCACGCACTAGTAAATCATTTTTCAATTTTAATTTATGCTTAGAATCCAACTTATTCTTGAAGTATCCTCCTTAATGAAGACAATTAAATCATAACAGTTTCTTTAAGAATAATTACCTTAAAATCTTATAAATTAATCTATAGTAAGTGCCAGAAATTTTTGGCTTATAACATTGTCAGCAGATAAGAATTGCAATCAATTTTAACATTTGTTTATTGATTTGATCACACGTTAGTACCAATTTATACTCCACTTAATTAGTGCACATGTTGGTACCTGATCATTGATTCATAACAAAACCACTGTCTAAATATGATTTTCTGACTGGGTAAGTGATTATAGATTTAGTAAGAGCTCAAAGGCATTGCAACTACTATGATTTTGTGTTCAATCAATGTTTTCAAAATAATGTTAGTAACACAAAGGGTACTTCAAGAACAAATTGGACTGCAATCATATATTAAAAGCCAAAAATGCCTCATTTGGAGTTAAGTTACTAAAAGAATGTCTACTATTAATATACACGATAGCAACAACATAGGCCTTTTGAAGGAACTCATTTTGATCTTCTGTTAATACGATTCAAACTCATTTTCTTCTTCTGTTAAAACAGTTTAATGAACTTTATAAGCATCTAATTCTAATATCTCCTAATACTAACAGGTTACAACTCAGATTACCTGGCAACATGAAACTTGAATTAGAAACAAAATCTGTGGACTTGCATCTGGACAGTTGCTAATAGTCTTATAGTGCCAATCCCATAATTGGCTTTCCACCATGATATTTTAAATCTGCTCAACTCAAATGTTGCTAAACATGGCACCCTGTTGCTCTAAGCTAGAGGTTCCAGTAACAGTAAATGTAAATACTCAGGTATAAGCAACACTGATCACTGAAAACGTAAATTATTCAATACAACCATTGGTGATCAATTAACATGGCTGATAAGTATTAAGGGCACGGGAAGAAAACAAAGAGAAGTGACCAATATTCAAAACCTGCAACCTCAGATCATCAAGGGTAACAGCAAAAGAAAATGAAATGTCCTTAAGAGACCATTCAGCCCAACGAAACATATCTTTAAGTGACACATTAGTTTGTTAGTTCCATAATTGCAGAAACAATGTCACCGTCTGCAGCTTTGAGGGCTTGCACAGCCCTTGGTCTTGATACCCCAGCTTGGGTCATCACTAACTCAATGTCCTTGGGTTCCACTCCGGTCTCATCTACTTCTTCTTCATCTTGAGCTGTGGCCGATGTCTCTGGCTTAGATGCCACATTAGTCACATTGGATGGAGGAGCTCTGAACTGTTCAGCAGCCTGAGTCTGCAGTTGTGAACTCAGATCCTCAATCTTTGCTTCCCCAAAAACAATATATGTGTCTGATGTGGGGCTCTTGAAAACATCTGGTTTTGAGATGACAAAGAGAATCTGAAAGATAAAAGTGCCAAGAGTTTAAATACATGATAAGTCAGGAGATGAACTATAAGAAACAGAATGTTGGACAATAATGCAAGCACTGACATTTTTGCTCTTCTTAACAGTAACACGACTAACTCCAAGGATTGGCTTCATTCCAAGTTTCAACATCGCCTTGCGACTCTTCTTTTCACTTCGGCTTTGCTTTGAACGGCCACTTCCATCTCCTTTTCCTGTCATATCGAAACAGTATACCACAATGACATTGTTTCCAGCTTTCTACTCATTAGGGTAAAAGCTGATCATGAAGCAATTATATATATATTTTTAATTTCAAATTTTTTGGAAAGGATAAAAGCATATTGGTCAGCTATTAAGAATCATTCACAACTAATTCTAAATAATTTAAATAAATTTCACATTACATTTTCAAAATCTAGACCTCGCATAAGTCTTTTTATCAGAAGAAAATGTACTACCACTCCTGACTGACGTAAGTTCATAAATCATTCCAATTCCTTTATGATGCCTTTTCATTGTATATAGATCTGTTTTGTATCCTAAAGCAACACAAGAAACCTGTATCTTGCAGTAATATCCAATCTGTTTGTAACTGTAGTTATCATTCCAGATATTTGTTCAATATAAATTAAATGCGTTTTCCGGTAATTCGTTAAAAAATCTCCTCAAATAAATAAAATATTTGCTCATTTTGAGTTCAGGATTTCATTGAACATTATTATACATCCAATACATGGTATATAGTCTAAAGATTAATGCTAACATTTGACTAACACTCCGCAAACTCTTTCATCAATTAAGGGTATACCTCATTCATTGACAGAATAACACTATATATTAGGTAACCTTCTTAACTCACAATACGAAAAGCTTATTACAACAGTCATATGTTCAGATAAAGCGTAAGCTAGGAAAAGAGAGAGAACATATTTAATCTGGGAATATAATAGTACTAAATTCATAATTGGGGTTATCTCTTACCTTCAACTTCCTCTTCATCTTTGTCATCATCGTCCTCTTCGTCATCGTCATCGTCATCGTCATCTTCATCTTCAACTACAGGTTCATCAGGCTGCAATAAGTTTCACTTCAAGTCATCCACTAAGCAAGAAAAAATCAAGCAGAATTGGCAAAATCCCGCCATGCCCATGGATTATTTATATTTACAGTAGCCTCAACTAATTAAACCTAGTCACATACATAGATAATCAGGTTTTGCTCCTTCAAGAGTAACTAGTGCTAGATATAAACTCGAACACCAAAGACAATCATGATTATTATTAGTGAAAGATTTCCAGACCATTTGGACTTAAAAAGGACATATCTTCCAAACCAGCAATAACCATGCAGCTGTTAGAGCTAGGCTTGTATGAAATCCTATTCTCAATAGGTTTTTAAAGCAAGCAGTGTCAAATACCAAACAGGCAATCCTTCATATGAATACATTATACATTCACAATTTCCTTAGCAACAACCCATATAAAAAAGACAAACAGCACCTTATCTACACATCTAAATGGCAAACATTAACATAAAAACATATTAAACCACCCAAACTTACGATTGATTACACACGTAAGAAAAACTAAAAACAGCATTGGCTCTGATCCCATACAGTGGCCTTGCAAAGCCACCTAAACAACCTACAGTCGATAAAGCAGGAAATAGCTCACAAATCTCAAGCCATCACTGTCTTTTTACCTTTTCATTAACAAATCTCACACAACATCAGCAAGTCTAGAATCAAAAACAATGCCGTGTCTCACAAATTCAATTATACAAGTATACATATTCTCGAATTAGTTAGATCAAACAAACCTAGCTTGTTAATGCAAAAACAGAATTCTACAAAACGTTTCAAGGCATCTGCAGCAGAGTCATCAAATTTATTTGACCTGACACCTAAAAAGTCACAAAACCTACACAAGCAACCAGACATCATGGATCCAAATAATTAAAAAAAAAATATCCAGATGCTTGTAAGCTAAAAAGAGCCATACCCATATCAAGATATCAACTATATTCAAATCTAGATAGCTATTTCTCATCAAACATCATCATCTAGAGCTACTTGTACATATATTTTTAATTTGAATAAATAAAATAAATAAAAGCAACAGAATAAAAAAAAAAGAAACTTTAAAGAGAGACATACGTTAAGCTTCTCCTGTTCGAGATGGGCAGCAAGGAGCTCTTCTTGGGACTGAGTAGTCATGGTTGGGTTGGAGTGGGAGAGGCAGACAAGACGCGAAGACTCAAAAGAGACACTAAAACCCTAAATACCCGATAATGGTCCTGATCTTCAATTCTGTTTACCTAAATATATATATATATATGTATGTATATATATATATGTAGTTGGTATTCGGGTCGGGTTTTGTAATTGGGCTTGGACAGCTGGTTCACAATTAATTGTCAACGTAAAATTTTGAGCGGCCATTTTCTTCCGGAGAACTTTATTTTAGTTTGTAAGGTTTCAAAATATATTTTAGTTTATATGGTTCACAAACCTTATACACTGAAATAAATTTTTTAAAAATCTAATATATTTTCAAACCTTATAAACTAAAATAAAGTTCTCCGGAAGAAAATGGCCGCTCAAAATTTTACGTTGACAATTAATTGTGAACCAGCTGTCCTAGCCCAATTACAAAACCCGACCCGTATACAAACTACACACATATATATATATATATAGATAGATAAACAGAATTGACAATTAAAATGTTCAAGCTGTCAGTCAACTACCTATCTATATTAATAAAATATGTAAAAAAGTATTTTTACCTTTGATAATTATTAGTTTCACGTAAATTACTGAATTATCCTAATAAAATAATAAATTTACAAGTTAAATTATCTAAAATGTTCTGAATTTAAATTGTTAAAAATTACTTATAGTCACAGTTGACTGTTAATTTATTAATAGTTTGAATTTTTTTAAAGAGTTTTGAAAAAGTTACAGATGAAAAGAGCTGTTTCTAAAAGAGTTTTAAAAACTTAATATTTTTTGAAACTTTGAGGACTAAAATGAAGTTTTATTTTTTGGATAAAAATCATTTTAGTCTCTAAGTTTTGAAAAAGAATCAAACTTTTAATTATGTTTTGAAAATGGACTAAATGAACTTTAACTTTTAAAAAAAATATCAAATTAGTCATTCACGTCAATCAAATAATGGTCAAATCTAATAAAAAAAAAGACTTGTTTACCCTTGGATTCAATACATAAATTGTAGGTTTTATTTGTAAATTTCTTGGCTATGATTAGGTTTTGATTGTAAATTTCTTATGCATATATGGTTAGATTAAATGAGTCTTTTTACGTTTTCCGTTATATTTGACCGTTAGTTGATTGATATGAGAGACTAATTTAACACTTTTTCGAAAAGTTAGGGATCATTTGATCCTTTTTTGAAATATAATAAAAAATTTCATTATTTTTCAAAATTTAGGGCCTAAAATGATTTTTATTCTTTTTTAGTTACTAGGACTACCCAAGAGACAATTGAGATTACATTGATCGAACATTGATGATACAATCCGGATAAATGGTTCTCATACGACTATAAATCATCCACATTTGGGTGGAAGATAATCTATATACATGAGAGCAAATATCACCATTTTATTTGAAAGAAGGGTGCATAATCTCTTTGTCACGGTGATATTTTCATCTCTCAAAAATTGTATGTACACCCTAAATTAACATTTTTTTTAAAAAATATTCAATATTGACCTTAAGGAAAATTACTAAAAGACCTATTAGACGTCGCAATAGCTTGAACCATGGCAATGGGCCCCTCACCTTTCATTAAATTACATTGGGTGTCTGCAGCTCTCTCATGCCTCGTCCACCCTTTGCAAAATAGAAGCATGTCAGCTTCTTCATATCCCATTTCAAGTGCTCTTTTAATGGGGGATGCATTCAACATGAGACATCCTAGTGCAGGGGAAGTTTTGTTTCGTAACAAAACGAATAAACTTAGATAATGATAGAAAACTCCCAAATTTTATTACTGAAAACAATATTGAACAAGCTACCTAACATAAACAACATAAACCTATTTATAATAGTTCTAATCCTAACTCTTATAGAAATAGGAATCCTAACTTAAAGATTAAATCTAAACATTAAAAGACTTAATATCCTAAACTAAAAAGACTTAATAATTCTAATCTAATGAAGAATTGTAAACTTGTCCTACATTAAATCCCCTTCTCTTGAAAAAAACTCGCCCTCGAGTTTTATGACTGTAAAGTAAACTCATCTGGAGGAAAATACTCGAAAATATCGACAACATTGAAAATATTGGAAATATTCATGTCACCGGGGAGATCAACTTTGTAAGCATTGTTGCCAATCTTCTGTAGTATCTTGAAAGGGCCAATCTTCCTATTTCGTAGTTTGTTGTATATGCCTACATGAAAACGATTCTTTCGAAGATGAACCATAACTAAGTCACCAACACTAAACTCCTTGAAACGCCGATGTTGATAAGCATCAATCTTGTAGCGTAAATTGGCTGTTTCAAGGTTTTCTTTGACTTCTTGATGAATCTTATGAATTCGTTCAGCTAACTCTATAACATTAGAATTAACATCAGGGGTAAGAGGTAGACGAACCAAATCCACAGTATGTCGTGGAACCCTTGTGTAGACAACCTCAAATAGTGTTTTTTTAGTAGAACGATTAGACATACTGTTAAAGGCAAACTCTATCTGAGGAAGAGCTACATCCCACTGTTTGGGCTTTTCACCATAAATGGATCGAATCATGTTTCCAAGTGTTTGATTAGTAACTTCCGTTTGTCCATCTGTTTGTGGATGATTGGTGCTACTGTACTTTAATGCACTGTCAAACATTTTCCACAATGTTCGCCAAAAATGGTTAAGAACTTGACATCACGATCTAAAGTAATTGAACGGGGTATACCATGCAAGCGAACAATTTCACGAAAGAAAAGATGAGCCACATGTTACGCGTCGGAAGTCTTCTTGCACGGTATAAAGTGAACCATCTTGGAAAAACGATCAACTACTACAAAAACTGAATTAACACCCCTTTGAGTACGAGGAAGCCCAAGTACAAAATCCATTGTCAAATCTTGCCAAATTGTCTCTGGAATAGGCAAAGGATTATAAAGACCTGTATTCTGAGCTTGCCCCTTAGCTTTTTGGCAGATAGGACATCGTTGAACAAAACGTCCTACATCTCTCTTAAGTTGTGGCCAATAAAATCTCTCCTCTACCAAACTAATTGTTTTATCACGTCCAACATGTCCACCTAGACCTCCAATATGTAACTCTCTAATCAAAAGTTCACGCAATGAAGAGCGAGGGATACACAATTGTGTACCCTTAAATAAAAATCCATCCTGTATGAGGAAATCAGTAACAAACTATTTGTTGCAACATTTAGCCCATATTTTACCAAAATCGTCATCACGAGCATAAATATCATTTAAAAACTCAAAACCAACCACCTCGGTGCTAATGGTAGATAGAAGAGAAGCTCGTCGATTTAATGCATCTGCTACTTTGTTTGATTGCTCTGACTTATGTTTGATAACAAAAGTGAATTTTTGCAAAAAAGTAATCCATCGGACATGCATACGATTGATTGTCTTTTGGGAGTGAATAAACTTCAAAGCTTGATGGTCAGTATATAGAACAAACTCACGTTGGACCAAATAATGCTCCCAATATTGTAATGCTCGGATCACTGCATAAAACTCCAACTCATAGGTAGTCCATTTTTGTCGAGCTTCACTAACCTTTTCATTGAAAAACTCAACAGGTCGCCCCTCTTGAGATAGTACAGCTCCAATTCCTTGCACGGATGCATCACATTCTACTTCAAATACTTTCTCAAAAGTGGGAAGTGACAATAACGGAGCTGAACAAAGCTTTTCTTTAATGACTTGAAAACTATCTTCTTGTGTTTTTCCCCATTGGAATTTTCCTTTCTTTAAACAGTCAGTAATTGGGGCCATAATTGTACTAAAACCTCGAATGAAGCGCCTATAAAAGGTAGCTAGATCATGGAAACTTTTCACTTCTCTGACAGTCTTAGGGATTGGCCAGTCTCGAATGGCTTTAACCTTATTTTCATCAACTTGAACACCATCCTTTCCTATTACAAAACCAAGGAACAAGAGCCGATCAGTCAAGAAATGATATTTCTTAAAATTGATGTACAACTTATTTTCCCTAAAAACTTGAAGAACTTCTTTGAGATGCACTAGATGTTCCTTCTCATCCTGGCTATAGATAGGATATTGTCAAAATAAACCACCACAAACTTTCCAATGAATGGTCGAAGAACTTGATTCATCAATCGCATAAAAGTACTGGGTGCATTAGACAATCCAAATGGCATCACCAACTACTCATAAAGACCATCTTTAGTTTTGAACGCTATTTTCCACTCATCTCTAGGCCGTATACGAATTTGATGATAACCACTACGTAAATCAAGTTTAAAAAACACCACAGCTCCTGCCAACCTATCAAGCATATCAGTAAGTCGCGGAATGGGAAATCGATACTTGATAGTAATTTTGTTGATTGCACGACTGTCTACACACATCGCCAACTTCCATCCTTCTTTGGAGTAAGTAAAGCTGGAACTGCACAAGGACTCATACTGTCCCGAATTAAGCCTTTGTCTAACAACTCATTAACCTATCGTTGTAGTTCTTCATGCTCTGTTGGACTCATGCGATAATGTGGTAGATTAGGCAGGGTAGCACCAGGTACCAAATCGATATGGTGCTGAATATTCCTCATAGGTGGCAACTCATTTGGTAACTTAGTAGGTGATAGGTCATTAAACTCTTCAAGAAGTTGACACACAGTTGGAGGAATATCCACCTTAGTTGTGATTGAACCTTTGACAACTAGAGCTACTAAAGAATTCTGAGTTTTAACTTGCTCTAGAAAATTAGATCCTGGGATAGATGTAAATAAATGTCCAACAATGTTACTAACACTTTGAGGCTCCGGTTGTGGTTGTTGTGGCAGAAGCACAATCTTTCTACCATACCACCAAAACATAACTGTGTTGTCACGACTTTTATATGTAGCATCAACATCAAAATGCCAGGGTCTTCCCAAAAGGACATGACAAGCATCCATATCAACCACATCACATATAATTTCATCCTTGTAATATTTTCCAATGGATAGAGGAACTTTACAAACTTCTGTAACCTGAACTTCAGGACCCCTTTTGATCCATGTAATCTCGTAAGGGTAAGGATGCTTCTCAGTTTTCAGGCTTAAAGCTTTAACTAACGCCCTGGACACCACATTTTCACTACTTCCACTATCAATAATAATATTGCAGACTTTATTATTGATAGTACATCGAGTCCGAAAAATCCTATGGCGTTGTGATTCATCGATCCTTTTGGGTGCCAACAAGAGTCGCTGTAGCATACAAGCAACTGCTTCCCCTTCATCCCCTTCGATATATTCGGCTCCTTCATAAGTGTCATCATTAGCTTCTGGATCCTCTATGCCAGCATCTACTATCTCATCTTCTTCCGCATAGTTGACAGTTCTTTGATTAGGACAGTTGTTTGAAAGATGACCAGGTTGATTACATCTGAAACATTTTCCCAAATTTGGTCGAGCATATGGGTTTGAATTGGTCTGATTTTGCTGTTGACGCAATGTAGTGGTTTTATTAGGAGCAACGCTGGTACTTTGTCCTTGTCCTAGAGCTGGGGTTGCAGGAATGGATTTAGAATTATTTTCATTGCTGCCAGTCGTTCTTTGATTGAACGAGGTATCTGGGGTAGACCTTCGAAAATTGTTTGGATTCCGATTCATGGGTCTATTTATTTGAGCCTTAACCTTCATAGCCAAATTAATCGCATAAGATAATGTCCAAATACTATGAAGAGCCAACTTATCTTGAATGGTAAAACTTAAGCCTCCAATATATCTAGTAACTTATTGATCCACAGTTTCCATCAGATTACACCTGGCGCTTAGTCGATAGAACTCTTCAGTGTATTCTGTAACTTTCCTGTTCAACTGTTTACAATTTTGAAATTGTTGATATAAGAATTGTTCATAGTCAGGAGGAAGAAATCGTTGTTTAAGCAATCGCTTCATCTTTGCCCATGTTCGAACACGTTGCTTTCTTTGTCTTTGGCGATTGAACTGCAACTGTTCCCACCAAGCTGCAGCTCCTCCTTTTAATTTATATGCCACTGTCTTAACTTGTCGTTCTTCCGGGATTTCTGAATAATCAAAAAATTGCTCAACATTATATACCCAATCAAGAAAGTCTTTAATGTGCAATTGGCCATCAAAAGTGGGTAAATCCATATTCATCTTGTAATCTTGTCGTTCTTGACGATATCGAGCATTCCCATAAGTGATATTGACGTTATCCTCGTCTCTCGAAGAATCATCAAAGCCTCAAACGGGTGCAAATTCTCTCTCACCACGTCTGTGGACTGCTTGGCGGTCTCCTTGGGCGTCGTGCCATCCAAAAACAGATCGATTACCCCTTTGGTACACATGAACCGGGTCGAGTCTGTGTGGGACTGGTCGGATCTCTTCTATTTTTCCTCTTCTGTCGTCGTTCCGGCCTCTGACACCGCCGATATGGGGTCGTCGGACTCCATCGTCGCAGTTCCAGCCTTGTCTGGGCCCGATCTGCGTCGGGTCTCGTGGATCTTGACGTCTCGGGTTGTGGGCGTATGGATCGGGACTGTAAAGGTCGGGATCTGCCAGGGAATCGTCGGGAGGACCTCGTCGGTCTGGCTGGTATGCAGATCATGTGGCATGTGCGCGAAACGGTTACGGGTTAGGGTGGAAAACGGGTCACGCAGGGTATCTTGACGGGTCTGCGTCGCGCCCTGGTTCTAAGGGCAGATCCAGGTCACGCGGGTCTTGGTCGTCTGGATTCCGGCCTCCTTGCCGTCTACAGTCATCTTCGGCGTCGCCGCCAGTAGTCGCCGTCCGGCCACCTGTCAAGTCAGGTTGACGCTCGCCAGCAACTCGTCTACCTTCGAGAGTCAACGCAGCAAAGGTCTGCTGAAGACTTCGAAGTGTTTCTTCGATTCTATTGAGTCGTTGCTCGACAGTCGCAAACCGCCGTTCGTTGTCGGGGGTTTGTTGTCCACTTGAACCAATTTCAGCCATCAGTCGAGGACAAACCAGACTCTAATACCAATTTTAGTGCAGCGGAAGTTTTGTTTCGTAACGAAACGAATAAACTTAGATAATGATAGAAAACTCCCAAATTTTGTTACTGAAAACAATATTGAACAAGCTACATAACATAAACAACATAAACCTATTTATAATAGTTCTAATCCTAACTCTTATAGAAATAGGAATCCTAATTTAAAGATTAAATCTAAACATTAAAAGACTTAATATCCTAAACTAAAAAGACTTAATAATTCTAATCTAATGAGGAATTGTAAACTTGTCCTACATCACATCCTTTAACAGGAGGAGGAATAACTGTGGCTTTATTTGATGTCATTTTACTGAGGGATCTTCTTAGACCTCTAGATGCTCTGCGTGATGCATCCACCCTTTGCAAGTATTTTTAATCCTTCTACACTTTGCGTAAGGCAACCAACATTCATATAATTCATTTTAAACATATTTGCAGATCCGTCTTCACGCCGCGCCATTGCCATAATTACAAATATGATGGAGTTTAGATATAAGAATTGATAGTTTCTGTAAAAGCTTTGAGTTTATTTACGTTGAAGATAATTTTGTTTGTAGCCAGTGGCTTATGTTCCTCATATTTTTCGTCATCAGTTGGAAGCTCATACCGATAGAGGGCGCTTGAGTTTCGTGCATTCAACTATGGCAAGATACAAGAAGGGTGATACAGGTGAAGGCAAGGAAGCTGGTTTACTTCCGTGCCAATGGATAAGACTTCCCTGCGTATTGCACAAGTTAGACCATCGTGCTGCAGACACACCCAATGTAATTAATGACAGGTCAGACGCCCATTGCTAAGGTTGAAGCTGTTGCAATGTCTACTGGGCCTTTTAGTAATTTTACTTATGGTTAGTATTGAATATTCATAAAAAAAAAATGTTAATTTGGGGTGTACGTACAATTTTTTAGGGATTAAAATATCGTCACTCTAAACTTTTTGTATTTCAACTAATTGTTAACCCGATCAACTCAACCCATGTTGGGTTGGGTTGGGTTGAGTTGGTTTGAAAAATTGATTGGGATGTATTAAGATGAAAACGTTAGATTAGGAGATTCCAACTCAATCTGAACCCAAAAACATCCACCTTATTTTTAACTATATTGATTTTTTTTTTTTTTAGTTTAATTAGTTATAAATGGCAATAAAATTAGTAAATGTAATGAGTTTGCGTGAATATTCTTTTAATCATTATTCATGTTTTTACACATTTTTAATGATTGTATTTTTAATTTTTATGTGAATATTGTAAGAAGAAAATTAAAATAAATAATATAAACGTGCAAATGATCATTTTGATATCTATGATGGTATGTTTGGATTTGATTGAATAAAATTGATTTATATTAGCATTGTATGTGTTTGGCGTAGTTGGAATTACATTAAAAATAATATTGTCCATTTTTGTTTATTACATTAAGTTTTGAAATAAAATAAAATAATTTAAATCAATTTCATTTAATGAAAAATTTAAAATTAAATTATAGTTTTTAAATAGATTCTGAATTGAACATGTTTTAATTATTTCTTACAAATAATTAGATTTATTTACAATTAATTTTAAACTGTTATAAATTTATTGAATTAAAAAAAAGCGAATGTCGATGGATTCATAATAATAGATTCATCTTTTTATCTTACTGTTGACTCCATCATCATGAGATGTTTAATTATTGTATTTATAATTATTATTCTAAATATTATGATCATATATATATATTTATTTCATAACCGATATAATTTAATTTAGTTGAGAGATTATATATAAGAGCCCCCACCATTGTATTTTTAAGAATGGTTGTAAAACATAAGGTGGAAAACGGTGAATAAATGAGTTTTTTTTTGGGGCTCTACTTTTGCGTTTATGTTATTCTAATCTTGTTAGTCTAATGATTTTTAAGACATAATCGATGTGAGTTTCTAATCATTGTTAGTTTATATTTTCAGATTTCATATATTCATATTTATAGATTCCATATATTCGTGCTTGGAGGCAAGACATAGTATGATATGATCAATGTTTCACACATGATTAAATGTAACAATTTCTTAATGAGACCAATATTTGAGCCCTCCAACAAATTATATAGTATTCTTAATTCATTGTTTTTGGTTGTTTTAGTGGGGTCAAATTATAGTACGTTCGACTTTCTTAAAATTTGGCAATTTGTGTCTTACACAAATCAAACAAGGAATGTAGATGATCTTGACACTGGTGAGATGCTAGTTAAAGACCTTTCGACACTCAAATCAGTAGATTGAACTTGTAAAGTAATCAGAAAACAATAAAGCGTCATTCTAGTAGATCTACTGAAAAGATGTGCAATGTAAGCTGTGAGACAATGTAGATGGATTAGGCTGCAAGGTAGACAATGTATAATATAAATAGGCTCCCCATGTAGACAACTTTTGCCCTTAGGTTGCTAAGTAAGCTTAATCGGAAGATCAGAGATTGCTAAGAACTTAAGGCTAGAGGTGTAATGGAGAGAAATTTGCTTGTAAAGAGACTTGTATTAGAATTGATCGAAATGGATAAAAATGAATGTTACGTGGGTTTATAAAAGGATAAAATCTTCCATGAGACCATTATATGATTGATGCGGTACAATAGACCAATAAAATAGTGTCATTTTTTTTTTCTCCCAACCTTTCCATTGACTTATCTTACCACATCAATCGTGAGATAGTTTAATGGAAATATATATATATATACATATATATATATATATATTTTATAAGCACTTGCCTAAAAAATGTCCAACTACTTCCTATGCCCTATTAAATTATATCTACCAACAACTATACATATTTATATGACGGAACTTCCTGGAAGACTTTTACAACACTTCCTTCATGAATCTTCTGGAAATTGGGCTTGGAAGAGAAAGCAAATTGGGCCAAGTAGGGAAGTAGACAAAACTTGGTAACTGGACCATAAGACCTCTCTTGGCTTGGCAAACTTGCGGGCTGTGACAGATAGCTCTTGATCATCCCCCACCCCCTACTTGATAACCTTCATATGTATGCCTTTTTGGCATGTAGTTATATCCACAAATCCATGTGGTCACCAAGTAGGAGAAAAGTTTATATGAGTTTGTCTCCCAACTATCACCACGTAGAGAAAAGATTATATGGGTTTATCTCGGAGCTGGTGATGGTAAGTTAGACAGACCATTAAAATAGTGTAGTGTGGCATTACCATATTTAGTATAACAAATCTTCAATTTTTTAATTTTATTTTAATTTTTTAATTATATTATCCTATATGTAACATTATTTTTTAAAATTTAAAATTAATCCTAAATTTCTCATTTGATTGTACCCACATCTAATTTCCATTATCTCCCAATCTTCTTTTAGGTTACATTTTTTTTTTTTACTTTTTTTATTTATTCGTTTTAATTATTCACTTTCTTTTACTCAAATCTTGATATACATGAGTTTTTTTTTTTTTTTTTTTATTATTTTTTATTTTTTTTATTGAAACCTAGTAAGAGGGTTAACAAATCAAAACATCTTTGGCAACCAAGAACTCTAAAAGCACATTTAAATCTTTGGCAAACAACTTTGAAACATAACAATTTAAGATGCAATTGACATAGGACTGTTCGATTACATGAATTCAAACCAAGGAACAAATAGGTTCCAAATTTTAACTATAGTTTGTTGAGCAGTAGATTCTCCACCAGGAGTTTTTTAGGACGTCATATTTTTTGATTTTGAAGGGATTCCAAGATGTGTCACAACTCATTGGAAAGATTAGAGTCTTAACTTTATTTTGATATATTAAAACACGTCAAATAAAGTTTTCAAGATGAAGTTATGACTGATTAAATTTTGAAGGATGGAAGTCAATAAATGCCCAACTTGGTTCAATACTTCCATTAGCAATTAATTGTCTAGACAACTAAATTTAATTAGTAAATAGTAGATTATGATATATTTAATGTTTGTTGTTTTATAGCTTTTGAATATGTGCATTGTTGACTTGTAATCAATAGAGGGCATTTTTTTTTTCAATAAGGGTATATAGGTGGATGGTTGCCAATAGTAATTTTTATTGAAAATATGTATTTTGAAGTCTTTAAATATGACTTATCATGGATGTACTAAGAAGGATGACTTTGAATGAAAATTGTCATTTGTACTCTCTCAAAAATTGTGTATCTCTTGGTAGATTTCTTGAATAGTGAATTTAAACTTAGAGTGGTGATATCTGTATCTCTAAGCTTTTTATCCTACTTTGTTTATTAATTCTTAGGACGGTGAAATCCGTATTCTCAAGTTTTGTTGAACTTATTTAATTTATCAATTACCTATTCTCTTGAACTTTAATCCATTTTCCCTTGTCTATCTATCATAATTTTTTCTAGGTGATATTAGAATCTTTTAGCTATTTCCATTCATTTGGAACGACATCAATTTACCCTTTATTTTTCATCATATCCATAACAATAGAAAAAGAAAGAAATAGTTTTTTAATTATGGCTTTTGGTCTTAGGGTAAATCCCTAGCTTGATTTTTGCTTTAACCTCTATGGTTTGAAATTAATTTAAGTCTTATTACCATTAATCTAATTATTGATTGGGTTTGATTAGTTTAAGAGCTTAAAAGTTGAATAAGATAATTAATATTTTGGATAGGTTTTAGGTGCTTTTATGGATTTGGTTTGGTTATCCCACGTATTAGAAGAACCATAAGTAAAGATGAGAAAAGAAAGCAATGCCTTTTGTTTTTAGTGAAGGCCAAAAACATCACAAACACCTAACAAACAACATAAAAAAAAAAACCCAAATAAAACTCAAAACTTGTCCGTCATCCAAGACAGAAGCCTCCTTTATCACGGTTTCTAGGAAAGGAAGATGGACAACCACTTTAATTGCATATCAAATTAAAAAAAAAAAAAAAAAAGAAAAAAAAAAGGTCAGTTTCTAGCCCTAGAACATACCATTTGAAACACAACCAAGCACAAAAAGCAAAATTCAACACAAATCACTTAATCCAAATAAAAAAATTGAGAAGATTTAAGAGAAGGCATACCTTTCGATTGGTGGAGTACGGTGATGCAACTGACATTGGTGGTGGTTAACAAATGATCAGTGGATTTGTAGGGACAGTCTGGTAAAAAGAGGTATAGGACATATAATTTGTTTGAAATTGCAAAAACAACCTATTTTTGGGAAAATCCCAAAAAACCATCTGATGTATAAAGGAATTTCGTTTTACCACCTACTATTTTAATTTTATCTGATTTACTACAAACGTTACAATCTAATAGAAAAGTTTGAGAAAAATTAAAAAGACATTTTTAGCCTTGAGTTTTTTATTAAAAATATAATAATCATAAAATAATATTTTAAAATATAAAATTATAAATTAATAAACATATTAAAAAATAAAAAATTTAATAAAAATAAAAAAGTGGAGATCCAATAGATCCAGGTTGAATATCCACCAGCCATGAACATTGAACATTCAATATTCAACAATAAAAAATAACATCTATGAACATCAGATCCTCATCAACGTTCAATACTATCATCATCGATTCAACACCTTCATCAATCTGTTGTTGGAAGCCATCACCCTACCTCTTTCTTTGTCTTTCTCCACACACCCAACAAACCCTTCCCCCCTATTTTCTTTCTCACTATTTCTTCCCTCTTCCCATTTTTAGGTTTCTAATCATTGGAAATGTAGAAAAATCTGGGTTTCCAGTCATTGAAAATCAAGAAAAAATGCCCCACAAACCGAGACAAAAAAATCCTCGACAACGTTATCAATCCCACAAACCCAAAAATCCCCTACAATCACCATCAATCCTACAAACCTAAATAACCCCCATAATCATTATCAATCCCACAAACCTCCACCTTGCTCCATAAATAAAACAATAAAAAAGAATCCATAAATCCTTAATGAAGTAAACTGAAAAAAAAAAAAAAAAAATAAAGACATCTAATACTTAGGTGATGGAGACCACTATTGAACAAATCGTTTGATGATCTAGTATGAACCCATCTGGGTTCATCACCGAATGAACCTAAGTGGTTTAGTACCAGACCTTTGAACCCACCATACAGTTGCCGTAGCACCACCGTCATCATCGTCGAAGGAAAAGAAGAGAGAGGGAAAGAGAGGTAACTGAGAGAGATTTGAATGTCGAATGCTTTGAAGACCTGAAGTTGAATACTATGAAGACCCGAACGCTAAACGTCACCTGTGTCCATCGGAGATAGAGAGAGGAAAAAAAAAGAGGAGAGAGAGAGCAAGAGAGAAAGGAGTTGAGAAGAAAAAAAGATTTTTGATTATATATATTTTTATTTTTAACTAAAAATATCTCTTTTTTATAATTTTATATTAATATTATTTATTTGGATTTTTGATATTTTAATTAATTTTTCATTGCTTTTCCCTTTTTACCCCAGAGTCCAACGATCAACTATGTTAACCTAACAGAATTCGTGATCGTAGGGGTATTGTTGTCATTTCATACGCTTCTAGGGGGGGATTTTAGATATTTATGTTAATGTCAACTTGTATTTCGGCTAAATATAAAATAATAGATCGTAAAATAAATATATTTTCATACATCGTGTTGTTTTTAGGATTTTTTTTTAGTAGTTGACAATTTTGTTCCGAAAGTGTTTACTCTTTTAAATTGCCATTTAATTTTAATTACAATAAGTGAGGAGAGAGAGAGGAAAAGCCTATGTTGAGGACAATTGGGAATTAAAGAGTTGCTTATTTTTTCAACCATCACTTATTATGTATTTATTTGTACATAATCAGAATGATTTGAAATAAAAATATTTAAAATCGAAATGATCTGGAATTAGATTGGTTGAGAATCAAATTGATGTAATGTAATCAGAATAAATGGTTTACATTAATTGAAATCAAAATCGGAATCAATAGCATTCCCATTAAGATGTTTACTTTGATTTGAAATCGGTATGAATTAATTATAAGTTACAAATATACTATTAATTAAAATTATGTACTCCGTAAACATTTTTTTTTTTTTTTTTTGCTTTTAAATATAACCATCGAGATTTTTGCAATTGTAAAAAAAAAAACTTTTTTTTTTTTACGAAATTATATTTAAAATGTAGTCTCATTTTTTTGCCATGTTCTGCTATATAACTCATCGTAATAAGCTAAAAAAAATGAACTTTCTTAATAATATTATTGTAAACATATTGTGTATCTATATTCCGACACCTCGAGGACTAAAATGAAGTTTCTTTTATTTATATTATGTATCAAGTTGTATTTTTTTTTTCTCACTTTATGATATAAAATGATTTCTTTATTTTAGATTTGAGCCTAATTAACTCTATAATATGATCAAAACAACGTTGGTTTTTTGTTTTTTTTTGTTTTTTTTGTATTTTTTTAGTTTTTTTTTATCTTACAATTTTTTCTATTTCCAATTTATTATTATTATTTTAATAAGGGGTATAAAAGACTTTTTAAATTATAAAAAATGATGAAAATAGGAATCCTAAGTGAGAAGGAACCGGGGGGTTGGGGGGTTGTGTTTATTCCATAACTCTAAATTCATGTACGACCCGCTGTAGTGGAGTCAAAACTACAATATATCAACCTTGAGCGGGCCTCACAGGTCAACTTCTTTAAAACCTAGCAATCTCTGTCTTGTATAAATCAAATAAAGAAAACGTGGATCATCTTGACATTGGTAGGGTACCGGTCGAAGACACTTTAATGCTCAAATTAATAAATTGCATAAAACTAGGTAAAAACAAGTAAACAACAGTAAAAGTAATAGTAGACAGTAAATGTTGAACTACTGTCGGAACGTAGGCCGAAAGCGAGTAAATAACAGTAAAAGTAGTAGTAGACAGTAAGTCAGAACGTAGGCCAATGGGGAGTAGATCGTAAAAGGCTCTAGATACACAGCTGGTGATCAGTGAATGGTGGTCCGACACTAAGGATAGAGTTCCATTGATGGAAGGCATCTTCAAAGAAAGTCTTTGAACGTGGTCGTTCAACCAATGGAGGGCTATCGAGCCACTGTATTCATGGTGGCCGTAGAATCAAGTGTTTGTAGAATAGAATGCTCACTATTTGAGAAGCCGAATGACTGCATAAATAATGAGGCTTCATTTGGTACAAGAGCAGTACTAGAGCCATTAATTATAAACCAGGTTGATATATATACATATATATAAATATAATTAACGTATAAATTATTTTTATTAATCACATCAAATAAGATGTTCGCCCACCATATGAACTGGCAAGCATGAATATGGTGGCCATGTAGGATAAATATGTAGCAATAATAGGTATGATCAGTATTAACAAGCATATTCATGTGAAATGAATAGTTGAAAGGATAAGTATGATCATGCCTAATAAACTATTATCAATCATGTCCATGTAGAATGAATAGAATGATGGACATGATCATGCAACAAACTATCAACAAGACCATATGGAATAACGTGTCAAGTAGTAGTAAACTAACCATGTGAATAAGAGAGAGAGTATAAATATATATGACAACATAATAGCTATTCAAACCTGTCAGCAAAGGGAGATAACTATTGATATAATTTATCGATATATTATATGTAAGTGCATGGTGTGATATTATATCACCAAATCACGGTTCCACAAGTGTGTTGGCCGACTGTCTAGTAGCATTATGATTTAATATTGTAGTATAATACATTATACGATAAGGACTAGCATGATATGATATTATCGTAAGCAATTGATCAGCCTGCGACAATAGTACGCACGTCAACAAACCTGTCGTGGAAGGAACGTGACAGCAACTCAACTAGAGCAAAGAGGACAGACCTGACCTCTAAGAGAACTGATGACAGCGTGGTGCCAATTCTGGTGGTCGACAGGGAGCAGAGACGGAGGTATTGCGATCGTCCGCACCAGGCTGTTGAGGAGTGCAGAAGGCATGGTGGAAGCGGCTGATATGGGTTCAACAAGAGTTGCAATATTAGACTGTGGCTACTATGCCCGCTAATGGTACGAACGTTGAGGGAGAAGGTACCAAGTCGAGCCCGCGGGACTGAACCGGTTCAACAGGTTCATGGAGCCGAGAGAGGTGATTCGGCTATGTGGATGAGAGAGAGAACGACCGAGACTCCCTCAACTGATGACAACTGAATTCACCAAATAACAGTGGTGAGTGGAAAACTACGGATGAGAAAGAGTGACCTTGTCTCGTTTGAGTGAGAATAGTCCACCATGACTGGTGTGTTTGACTCTCAATGGGGAAGAAAGAAGGTTGATGAAGAGTATATAAATTTCTTATTATTGACACCGGAGAGAGAGAGAATGATAGCTGGTTATACTTGTTATTGACCATGTGAGTATCCCCGAGAGTGCTCTGAGAGTCCCTTTTTATAGATAACTTACGGGTGTAGAATTTATTGGAATTTAAAGGATTTTAAAAATCTGGATGTATTCAATTTATACTTTTTAGAAGTTCATTAGAATCTGGGTGTATTCAATTAGGATTTTTAAGGATTCTAATGAAATTTTGGTGCATTCAATTTAGACTTTTAAGAAATCCAAATAAGTCTAGGTGTATTAAAGGGGGTGTATTCAATTTAGATTTTATTGAAGTTGGTTGGAATGTTTTTTAATGATATATTTTGATGGATTTTATAGATTTCATGGATTCTATCAGATTATATTCAATGATTTTGTAGGAATTGGATTTTCTTGGATTGTGACGGATTTTTTAAACTCTAATATAAATAAAAAACCTCATATGAAATCTTGCCCCCATCCCTAAAAATTTCCTAGGTTTTTCATTCGTTATTTTTTTTTTTCTCTTGGAACAGGCGTCGTTGAATTAGATGTACATTATGTGTTTTTCTCTTCCATATTGAATCATTCTACTACATTCAATTGCTATATTTTTTATTCCATTTCACGATTCTTGTTTTACCATAATCAGTTTTATATTGTGAACAACATTAGTGCTTCTGATAATTTGATCGTGATCAATACTGGTTTCATGAGTTTGTTTAATGTCATGCTAGATTTTATATGAAAGTTTTATACAGCCATGAAAAATCAGTAAACAACTTCGGCTACAAATTGGTGCCTAGGACAAAGGTTAACTATTGATTTTAGCTGATGACCTAAGAGTTTCATTATCAGTATTCTTTTGTCATTCTATTTATTATTACATATACAATAATGCAAGCATGGAACCTGACAACATTTTTCAATAATTCCTGATTTATGATTCTATTGTTTATAAAATCTTTAAGAAAACATATTACATGAACACTATGCCTAGCTAATTAACAAGAAATTACCCCTCACACCTAAGAAATCAACTTCCCTTTCCTTGATTCTTGTTGACGATCGAAATCGGTCAACCTCGAAAAGATTTGAGGCACCCGTAGACCGTTTCCGGAGCTGTTTAACCATTTGACCCCATAGGGGTCGCGTTTGGAGTCGACCCCTCAACCTTATAAGTATCTTGGGTGTCCAACTCCTACCCACCAGGCTGATTTAATGGTCTAGCGCGATGTTAGGGATACAGTTATCAAATTGCCGTCAGTTGAAAGATGTGCATTAAATGCACACCCTGCACAAGACATATCGCTCAATCTTCTCTAAGCAACTGCCACGCATAAGATGAGACAAATTTGAAAAATCAATGAGCAACGGTTCTTGCCAACACAGCTTTTATCAGTTAAGCTCGAAGTTCTCAGTCCGCAGTACGACCTAAGAACTAGGGGGCTTATATTATGGGTATTTTCTGAGATATTTAATTGGACTGATAAAAGCCCAAACAACTAGCCCAACTAGGCTAGGTCTGATTTCAACCAGCCCATCAGAAGAAGTTTACAGTCATGTTCCTCATGGATCCTAAGACGTGGAGCACGCTCAGAGCCAGGCGCAGAGTGGAGCACGCTCAGAGCCAGGCGCGGAGTGGAGTCCGTTCAGAGTCAGGCACGACATGGAGTCCACATACCATGCTTCGCGGAGTAAGGTTCGCTCAATGCCTGACCGTGCATTACTATTGATTGGCTAAGGCCGTTTGTCATTACCTATTATCCTTCTACACTCCAGTCCGCCCAAAACCTTCAGTTCGCCCAAAACCATGTCAAGTCATATTGTAACTTGCCTTGCACGCCAAACTTGTCAGAGATTATTGTTCAGATGACAGAAAATCATACCTAACCCACGTGGGTTAGTCATACAAATCCTACACCTGTCCATTACATTAAATGCAATCCAGCTATATTTAATGTAATCCGGCTGCATTAAAATTAAGTCAGGTGCATTAATTGTAGTAATCATTTTGTTTTAACTCATTATATATCGCTGTAACATCTCCCCTCCTATAAATATGAGAGGTTTTTCAATGTAACCTAAGAGTAAAAACACTTAGAAAAAATTAGTTGTTACTCTGTCCAGATACTGAGAGAACAAACAGTGGATGTAGGCAAAGTTAGCCGAACCACTTAAACACTTCTTCGTCTCGTGTTCTACTTTTGCCACCTTTACATCTGTTATTCCCTGTTATATGTTGTATTAATTGTTTCTGCAGTGTTGAACTTAGAAGAATTTTGTTGACTAATTCCAAACGTCAACAATTCTCTTTCCCATGAAACTTGATTCCCTTTTGAATTTATATATAATTTGTAAATGTGCCCTAGAAGTTTCGAAAGGAAAGAAAATAACAAAATCATAACACACCACATTGACAGAAAATATTTGATCTTCCAGTTATATTTATATCAAGAATTTTAATTATTAAGATTAGTTAACTTTCATCATAGAAAAATCAAGGCAACTTTCACCCTACGTTTTTAAAGATGCAATATTGCAAGTCCAACTTTTGTTTAGAGTATCTCCAATACTCTTATGAATTATGAAAAAATTATATGTCGTATATGATAAATAGACTTATGAATTATGAAAAAAATTACATATCACATAGGATAAATAGATATTGAGTTAAAATAAACATATCTAATGCAATTATTACACTTCAATGCTAAGTTGAGGTGGCAAGAAAAAAAATGGATATTGTCAGCATGACCATATATTTTCAAATAGTCTGTTAGATAGCTATCTCAGCAAGTCAATAAATATTTAATTCAAAATTTTCAAATCTAAGTAAAAATAAAAAAAACGTTGAAGCATTAATGAAAATACATGGAAGCATTGGAGAATAATTTTTAATTTGATTATCTATCAAATAATATTTATGTCATGTAGAAAACAAATTTTTTGACATTGATGACATGACACTTTAAAAATCTATTAGAGCTTTAGAGATACTCTTAATTAGTGACATCATTGTACACGGTTGATCCATTCTAGAGGTAAATTTTGGAACTACTTCTGAAAAAGCGGTACTGGAATTAGCACTGGCATATAAGTCCTCAAGTAAAGAATAACCATGAATGTAGTGATGTAGCTAATGAGTGCTTGACAAAGAGTTGGCTGCAGAAAACGAGCCCAGTCAAGGTATTGAATTTAAAAAATCCAAGAGTAATTTTCACCATGATACAGTACATTATTGACTGCTTAGGGCAATATTGGAACAGAGGACATGCAGGCATGGGGCATTCTGCTGTGATCTATTCATTGTGAAAGACTATCCCACTAATGTATAAAAAGAATACATTCATACCGTTTTTATAATAATGTTATCAAGTGAGTTCATGGAAAAACTTTCGAATGTGTAAAATAACTTATAATATGAACCAATACAGCTAGTAGTTTTCGTAATATTTTTACCTAGTAAAGATATATAATTATTTAAAATTTTTTAATATATTAAAAAAAACTAAGTGGTCATGGCCTTTAGGGGTGGGTATATAGGTGTTCGGTTCGGTTCTCAGCATATTTGAGAACCGAACATAGTGATTTTTGAGGAAGAATCGACTAGAATTGAGCACCCTTTGATCTGTTTGGTTCAAATCAGTTTCCTTGATTCTGGACCCATATTCAAGCTTGTTTTTGGGCATACTGCTTCACCAATTTTAAAGTGTTTTTATGGATTTGTTATTGTTGGGCCTACTTGTTTTAATTTTTTTGGATGTATCTGGGCCTCGTTATTTGTTTTGTTGGTGCAACAAAACAAAATGTGGGTGCAGAACAAAATAAACCAACCTGCCAGTGATTCAATAAAAAAATTGAACACCAAATTAAATAGGCCCACGCATTAACAAGCAATAAAGCCGAAAAGGAAAGCCAATAACTGCAATAAAACGGCGATTACATCACTGTCCATTGTCCAAATTACATAGTTCCAATCCAACACAAAAAATTAAACAATCCACAGTATAACACTACTATCCACCAAGGTTATAAAAATAGCTACTCACGGATCGATCAATGAGGTAGCGGTTAACAATTTATCAATTACTTGGTGAGTAATTGGGGATGAATTGGTCAGTACTGTTTTAAGAATTTTTTTTTTTTTTTTTTTTTGAATCTAAAGATGTAAACTAATATTTTTCTGAAATAAGGAGCCAAAATTCAAACATTGATATACTTGTACGAAATATTAATACTTCAAACACTACAATACAGTTGTACAACATGCATTCTTTGACAGCCTACGCAGTTATCTCTCATAATCTGAATTTACTGTTGATCAGACTGATAACAATGGAGCAATCATGTTCATGCTCGGCCTAGACTGTGGATTGGCTTGTAAGCAAGTAATCGCAATGTTTAATACATTTATCACTTTATCTTGAATTTCAGGTGGTGGAATTTGAAGGCGTTGGTCCAAAACATCTTTCAGTAGTATGTTCTGCCTAGTCAATGGAGATGACAGAAAGGGAATGAGGTCACCTGGATGCTTTCCTTTAATCACTTCCAATGCCAATACCCCAAAACTGTACACATCACATTTTTCGGTTACCTTCATCGTGAATGCAAGCTCTGAAAGAAAAGGAAAATCATATCATGCATTAGGCATGAAGTATTATTTAGTTTAAAATGTCTTAGCCAATAAAAAGACACATCTCAAAGTAAAAGAATAGTGATCTTAGAGTACCTGGTGCAACGTATCCAAGGGTGCCAGCAAGTTCAGTCCAATTGGAAGAGTCCAGCTTCAAAAGCTTGGCAGTGCCAAAATCTGAAACATGAGCATGATATTCTTGATCTAGCAAAATATTTTTGCTTGATATATCTCGATGAACGATTGGTGGTGAGCGATCATGGTGCATATAAGACAAGGTTTGAGCGACGCTTTTAACTATATTCAACCTCTTAGACCACTCTAATTCTTTTGCTTTTTCTTCTTGAGCTAGGATTGACGCCAAGCTACCCTGTTCAAGAAACTCATAGACCAAAAAGGAGTGTTGTGCATTTGAACAGAAACCATAAAATTTCACAATGTTTTGGTGCCGAATTTCTGTTAATGCCTTTATTTCATTCATAAACTCTTTTCTAAAGGTCCTTTCACCGATAGGAAGAGAATGGAGTTTCTTCACAGCTACAACTCTAGCAGATGGTAGCTTAGCCTTGTAGACACTTCCACATGCTCCCTTTCCAATGCAATATGCAGCATCAAAATTTTTGGTTGCATTTATGATGTCTGCATACAAGATTTCACCATCAAGTTCTGGTACACAGAGCAGCTCTTCATTGTGTTCGGTTGAAGCGTCATTCTTTCTTTTCTGTAAAATGAAGTAAATTCCAATAGAAAGAAACACAAGTAGGATAGCTCCTAGAAGAGGGAAGGTGATTGAAAACACCAGTTTATGGTGACTTTTCCTCGACATGTGTTTATCTCTGGTATCAGGAATGCATGGTCTTAGTCCTTGAACATCGCCACACAAATCTCTGTTCCCTGCTAATGCTTCTATTGGAGCACCTTGAAATGCTTTGTTGTTAGGAAGAGGACCCTGCAAATCATTGTAGGATATGTCCACGAGTGATAAGCTCTTCATTTCTTCAAATGCCTCAGGAATGAAACCAGAAAGACGATTGTGGGAGAGATTCAACAGCTCTAAGCTCTTCATAGCACTGATTTGTGGTGGTATCTCTCCTCCAAGAAGGTTGTGACTTAAATCCAACTGGGATAACTGATCCAACTTCCCTATTTGAGCTGGAATTTCTTGGTTAAATTCATTATGGCTCAAATTCAATGAATGCAGCTTGATGAAGTTCCCCAAATATATGGGAATTGATTTGCTCAAATTGTTCCTGGATAGGTCCAAACTCTCCAAATCAGTTAGTGACTCCATTTCTGGAGGTAGACCACCGGAGAGTTGATTGTCACCTAACATCAACTTAAAAAGAGAAGTCAACTTTCCCAGCTCCTTTGGAATCTCTCCGACTAACTGGTTTGAAGAAAGATCCAGTGATTGTAGTTGAGTTCCAATTCCAATCTCAGGTGGTATGCGTCCTGAGATGCGATTCCCCGCCATCCGTATGTCAACTAATTTCGGACACCTTCCCCAGGTAGGTGAAATTTCACCATGAAGCCTATTATAGCTTATATCTATAAAATTCAGCTTTGGATAGACACCAAAGTCTTGAGCTATATTTCCTGTGAATTGGTTTCCATCCAAACGGAGTCTGATCAAGCTTGTGCAATTTTTCAAGCTTTTTGGTAATGAACCTTGAAGCTGGTTGTTAAATGCTGTGAAATTTTGAAGTGATCCACCTCGGCAAATGTTTTGGGGGAGGTAACCAGTAAACTGGTTGCTATCTAACTGCAGCACTTCCAACTTCAGGAGATTTCCTATCTTTGAAGGAATGGTACCAGAAAGCTTGTTGTCACGGAGAAATAAAAATTTTAAATTGATCAAATTACTAAAGGACGAGGGAATTGGACCACTCAGTTGATTTTGACTTAACTCTAGATCAATTAAAGATATCAAATATCCTAACTCTTTAGGAATGGTGCCTGAAAGTTGATTTTCATAAAGCAAAAGAGCAGTGAGGCTTGTCGAGCGACCAAATGATGTTGGAATTGAACCGAAAAGATTATTTGAGTAAAGATTTAGAGAAATAAGAGACTTCAAATTTCCTATTTCGTGGGGAATTGGGCCAGAAATTTTATTATCAAATGCATTCAAGATACTTAGATTTTTCAAATTTCCGAAAGTGGAAGGAATCGGGCCATTGAGATTGTTTGTGTCTAAATAAAGCTCAAGCAAATTTTCTAGATTTCCTAATTCTGGAGGAATGGAACCCGAAAGCGAATTGTTATAAAGGTACAAATTAGTTAAGTTCCTAAGATTACCAATAGAAGCAGGAATTAGACCACTAAACTGGTTGCTATACAAGGCAAGATCTTCTAGAGATCTTAAATGACCTATATCAAGAGGAATGGAACCATTTAACTTATTTTCAACAAGGTGCAAGACTTTAAGATTTGTGAGGAGACAAATTTCTGGTGGGATTTGTCCTGAAAACTGATTAATAGAGAGATCAAGATAAATGAGTTTGGAAAGGTTTGCGATTTGAGATGGAATGGTGCCGAAGAGTGAATTTATAGCAAGATCAACATACGCAAGAGTAGGAAAAGATGAAAACGGAAAGTCATAAAGAGTACCATTCAAGCCATATTCGGACATGTTGATTTTGACCACGCTGCCAGCAGGATTGCATGAAATGCCATGCCAAGTGCATGGGCTTGGTTTGGAGTTGGAGGCATTGTGAGAAAGCAGGGTCCAAGAAGATAGCTTAGACTGTGTTTGGTTTGTAAAGCTGGCTTTCCATTTGAGAAGAGCTTCTGCCTCTTCAGTAGGAGCAAGAGCAACACTCGGTAGCAAAGCAAAAATGTTAAAAGCCAGGACAATAAAAACAAGAAAGAGTATGTTTTGCAAGTTTATTTCTCTTGCCATGGTTTTTGGTTTGTATATTATAATGATAGTTCACAAAATTCTCTATTTATAACCAGCATCCTACCAATTTTGTGAAAATTTTTGCAAACCGGAGACCTGCCTCAAGTCTTCCCCCATCGTTTTCATTGGCTTTTAATTACATGATGACTTTATTTGAAGACCTGCCTCAAGTCTTCCACCGTTGTTTTCATTGGTTTTTAATTATATGATGACTTTATTTGTGAAGACCTGGGTCAAGTCTTCCACCGTTGTTTTCATTGGTTTTCGATTACATGACTTTATTGGCGAAGACTAAAAGAGTTTTCGCCACGGTTACAGTCAAGGCCTCTTGTCTTTTTCTTTAGTGTCGGACCATTCGAATTTTAAGTCAGAAGTATTATTTGGAAAAGTGTATTTCTCCGTCCCGTTGGTCTTCTAATCACATCATAAGGCAAGTTCTCACTACCCACGCAGTGCTGGATTATAGAAAATTGCAAGAAATCATGCGTTTCTTAGTGGACCGCCCCCAATTTTCCAAGGAAAGGTAAGAATTTCTTTCAATATTGGCCATTTCATTTTCAGCTGTTACTTTGTCCAAAGCAGCATTTATTGGTTTGACGTTGACTTTTTTTTTTTTTTTTTTAATGTGATTAGTTTCAATACACGTGGCTTATACATCTTGCTAGTTAATATTATGACACTATCATAAGTTTCTCGTATAATTGTCTGAAGTAATATCCAATGAATTTTTTTTCAGATTGTAGATAACCAGAATTGAAAATGTTTTATTTAATTATAAAGAATTTGGCATAATGCTAGCCAACTTGTGAAGAAAGATAGTATCTTTACAAAACTAATCACAGTCATATTTTGCAATTAAATAAATCATATATTTTGCAAAATAACAATTGAGGCTAAACACACCTACTAAGTAAATATCATTTAGCCCTGTTTGGCACTAGGGATGAGATAGAAAATGAGGATGAAATTGAAAAAGATTGAGATTTGATGAGATTGAATTGAATTAAAAAATTGTTATCTCGTGTTTGGTATAACTTGAATTGGATTAAAATTATACTATATTATGTTTGGTATAGATTCGAATTAGATTTGAATAAAATTAGTACTTCATTATATTGATGAAATTATATTATAAATAAAGTTAATAATGTTTTAACTAAAATAAATCCTATTAAATCATTTTGTAATTAAAAAAAAGGTTATATTGATTTTTTTATGAGAGAGAAAATACAGAAAAAATATTAAAAATAAACAAAATATAACATAGCATATTTTTAGTTTGAGATTTCAATATACATACCTATATTTTGATTTGTTGAAGATGCTTCCTAGATATCTTAACAAACTAGTGAGAAGACATTGTTTCTTTTAGATGAGTTAGAGATACTGAACCAAAAAGAAAGGAAAAAAAAAAGTAGGATAGTAGAAGGAAAGAGGAAGAAAGAAAGTTATCGGAGCAATTAATGTAGCACATGTCCTAAATTGTGAAATCCTAACATGGTGGCTGGAATTATTAAATCTCACGGTAGCAGGATGCGAAACATCAAGGGTTGGGTTTTGAATCCCTACTAAGCCTCTTCAAACACAAGCAATGTTTTCAGAACTTACTACTTGCTAGTTGGTCAGCGACTTAGTAAGTAGCGAGTATTCGACTACTTGACAAATACTCCAGAGCTTTATATACAAATAATCCAACAAAAGAATCTAACAAACATTACACAATCCAACAAAAATGGCAAACAATCTTCAAAATTTAAGAGAAAACGTTGAATTGATGAAACTCTGAGGGAAGATGTTGCTAATGGCGATGAAGTAAGGGGTGGTGGGACCAACGGTTTGGTTGAATGAGAAATTTTATCGAAGACATTGAGGGAGATGTTATTAATCAAGAACCTATAAATTTGGCATCGACGAAGATGTAGAAGAAGTGGTGGAGGTGTGTGGTACAGAGAGAGATGAAGCGGCGGTGAGTAGAAGAGCGGCGACAGCAGCAAGTGGGAAAGAGTTGAATGGGGTTTAATCGAATTGAATTTGATTAGCATTGCTAGGTTTGTAGTTCTGAAAGCACAAGACACATCGAGGCATAAAGGGCCCTAGAGCCTGAGGCATGCCTTTTGCATGGTACACCATTTTGTAAAAAAAAAAACTCAAAATATTATAAAATCATAAATAACAAACAATAATGAGATATAATTCATGGAATAAATATATTTTCATCATTCTTCATCTTCAAATTCTTAACTAGCAACATGCAAATAACAAAAGTTCATACTAAGTGCTAGTAGTAAAGTTAGTCACCTACTAAGTACTAGAACCAATAACAGACAGTTAATGTAAACAAACATTTACTACAAGTAACTAATTACCAACTAGTTGTCTAGCCAACTACCAACAACAAAAATTCAAAGTTGAAATGCTAAACTAAAAAATAAAAACATCCAACAAACAAACACTAGTAAAAAAAAAAAAAAAAAAAACTACCTCAAGCGTTATCAAAATCAGCGTCTTCATCCTTTCCCTCTTCAATCTCCCCATCATCTTCTTATTCTCTCCAAATCATTCTCCTTCTCCCTCTTCTTCTTAAGTATCACTTTTCGCCTTCTTTTCGATCCCTTGGCTTCTCGGTCGCCTTGATAAAGGACCTTGAATGTGATCTTAATCGATGGCTAGGCTCCTCCACTCCTGTAGCCATGGCAACATTACTCCAAGTCAAATTGTCATTTGGAAAAACAATCTCACTACTTGAGTGTCTCCACTCTCCTTCACATCTTTCCTTATGTTTATCTTTTTCATCCACCTACATGGAAGTCATCTCCCCCTCAGCTGTCTTTGCCTTTTCGTGATTCTCCAACTACTGGTTTTCGGCTAGCATTTTTGCTACCTCATCATCGTCTCTCTCGTTCTCTTTTTCATTTACCACCTTTTGTTGCTGGACCTCCATCACTGGAACAGCACGATCTAGCCTTTCTTCAGCATTGAAGCCGACATAAAGATCATTGTGAACCTTCTTCTTTCACCTTCTTCTTCTTCTAGATACATCCTGCCTTGACCTCATTTCTTCCATTGCTACTTCTCCTCTATATCTCGGTCTCTTCCTCAGCCTTCTTTCAAACCATGAAATATCTGTTGGATCTTTAATCCAATGTTGAGCTTCTATGTGAATAATTATATATTGCAGACAGTCAAATAAAATTGAGCTCAATTGAAAGTGTTCTATTAAGCTTTAGGTAATTTTAGGCTTTAATGTATTTGATAGGGTGTGGGACTTTAATGTGTAGAGACCTAAGAGGTAATTTCTATTTTTATGATGGGCTAAATTAGAAATATCAAAAAGGGATAATAGGGTATTTATATACATTGTGGTCATGGTCCCTATATTACACGTACAACTCCAATTCTTTCTGACATCCCATCATCAGAGAGAGAATAAAGAGAGAAAACTAAAGGGTTCTCTTGGAATCGTGTTAATCTGGAAGGCTAAACCACATGGTTCTATAAAATGATTGGTTAATATGGATTCAGCTACGCTTCCATACATTTATTTATTGGTTCTTGATGATTCAACATGAATGTTTTTATTATTAAGCGATAGTTTTCATCAAAGGTATATTATCTAACAAGAGATCTCCCATTTGGGCTATATGTGTAACCTTATAATTATGTTTTACAAAAAAAAAAAAACTGAATGAGCTCAACTTTACTGTCATTACTAAAATGCATCTATAACTAATTCGGTCCATCAATCATACCAATCATTGAATAAAGCGACCTTTGTTACAACTTATGTAACTAAACCCATCAATGGTCATATATGTTGATATAATTGAATGACATGGATCATGATGTGGATGTGTAGCATGAAAATTTTATGCAATGTGATTTTAACATGCCTATTTCCAACTGGTCCACCCTTAAACCTTGAGAGATCAAACAAAAAAAAAAAAAAAAATAGACTACAAAAAAACCAAAATTTATTTCTGCAGAAAATAATCTCAAAATATCCATAAACTGACATAACCCAAAAATGTCTACATCATAAAAGCATCTAAAATTACAAACTCCCACTAAAATTGAATATCAACAAAAATACATGACACCCATACGAGCAATGTGCTCATGAAACACTTTGGGTGGCAATCCCTTAGTAAGCGGATCTGCAATCATAAAGTTTGTTCCGATGTGCTTCACAGACAACTGTCCACTCTAAACTCTTTCTTTAACAACTAGAAACTTGATATCAATATGCTTCGACTTTGTCGGGCTTTTACTGTTGTTGGAATATAGAACCACTGACTTATTGTCACAAAATAATTTGAGTGGTCTTTTAACACTGTCCATTATACGTAACCCCATGACAAAATTTCGTAGCCATATTCCGTAATTGGACGCCTTATAACATGCTATGAACTCTGCTGCCATAGTAGAAGAGGCTATAAGTGACTGTTTAACACTCTTATAAGAGATGGCACGACCAGCTAGCAAATAGATATAGCCTGATATAAATTTCATAATATCTTGGGATCCCACAAAATCGGAGTCAGTATACCCGACGATCTCAAACTGATCCAACCTCCGATAAGTGAGCATGTAATCTTTTATTCTCTGTAAGTACTATAAGACCCGTTTGGCTACTTTCGAATGGTTTACGCCTGGATTGCTTAAATATCTACCTAACATCTCGGTAATGTACGTAATATCAGGATGCATACATACCGATGCATACATTAGACTCCTTATTGTTGAGGCATAAGGAATTTTCTGCTTTTCTTTTAACTCAAAATCATTCTTAGGGTACTGATTGAGACTGAACTTATCTCCCTTAGCCACAGGGGTATCACTTGGTTTACAATCCTGCATGCTATATCTCTTAAGAACCTTTTCAATATAGCTTTTTTGTCATAATCCAATAATATCCTGAGAGCGATCCCAGTGTATCTTTATACCTAATACAAAAGAGACATTATCAAGATCTTTCATCTCAAAATTCTTAGCTAGAAATCTCTTGGTTTCATGCAATAAATCTATATCGTTGTCGGCAAGCAAGATGTCATCGACTTATAAAACCAGAAAAATATGCTTGCTCCCACAAAACTTATGGTGTATGCAATCATCAACCAAAATCATCTCAAAACCGAACAAGATGATCAATTGATGAAACTTGAAATACTATTGTCGAGATGCTTGTTTGAGTCCATAGATGAATTTCTTAAGTTTGCAAACTATATTCTTTTGATCTCCTGACACAAAGTTTTCTGGTTGCACCATATAGATTGTCTCATCAATGTTACCATTGAGAAACGCCGTCTTCATATCCATCTGATGTAACTCAAGATTGAAATGCATCACCAATGTCATTATAATCCTAAAAGAGTCTTTCGAAGAAACTGGTGAGAAAGTCTCTTGATAGTCGATGCCTTTTTTCTGTGTAAAGCCCTTAACGACAAGACAAGCCTTATATCTTTCCACATCACCTTTTGAATCTCTCGTGGTCTTAAATATCTATTTACAACGAATGAGTTTCCCACCTTTTGGCAATGGGACAAGATCCCACACATCATTGTCCTTTATGGACTTGATCTTTTCATTCATGACATCAATCCACTTCTAAGAGTTAGAACTTTTCATGACTTTACGGAAGTTGATTGGATCATCTTCTATCACTCTAATGTCTACCTCATGTTCTTGGAGAAATACAATGTAGTCGTTTGGCAGTGCACTTTTCTTCTCTCTAGTAAATCTCCTTAATGGCATAGGTTCTTGAGGTACTCGAGGCTGTTCTTCTGGAACAGTTACTTAAATTGGAGGTTTTTCGACATTGTCTTGATCTCTTGTGTCTTGAACAAGGTTAGGAATGGAATATTGATCAATGCCAATATAATAACACCTGTTGGAATATCAACATATTCCTCTTCAAAGACAAAGTCTTTAATTGGTAAATTAGTAAATGTGATCATATTTACCAATTTACTGATTAAAAATCATATTTACTAATTGTGAATTACACATATTTAATTATAATTACATATAATAAATCACAATTACATATTTTAAAATACAATCATTCATTTTTTTTGTTTTTTAGTTTAGTGTATGTATACTCCAAGTGTATGCTAGAATGTAAATTTACTGATTATAATAACATACTTTTTATTGTCATCATATATAATAAATCATAATCACATATTTTAAAATACAATTACACATTTTTTTTATCAAGTGTACGCTAGAATTTACCTATATATATTAATATGTCAATTAATAATACCTACATCATAGTTGGATCTTAGCAATATTGTATTATGTTTTATTACAACGCCCCCTCTCCTATAAGTCTCCAGGTCAGCCACTACTTGTAAATAAATCGTGAATTGATTGAGTTCAAATCGGAATTAGGAACCCTAGATGCAAGTGGAGTTGAGGAATTCTTGAGGTAGGGCGAGGTATCCCGGTCTCTAACCCACCTTGCCTCCACTACTAGTTCATCTCCACCACCAATTTTTTTTTCTTATTTTATGTTACATAATTTGATTACGTTCAATAATTATTTATTTATATAAAGACATAAAATTATATTGTAACTAAACTAAATACTAACATGCAAAATATAATTTAAATGCTCGTAGTTGATTGTGAAATGAAATCCATAAAACAAATTGATAAGCACAATACAAATTTAAGTATCTTATGAATTCCATTTGAGAAAGAACAATGTTACACTACTTAAAAATTTTTCCAAACTTTTTACCCAAGTAGTATGGTAAGATAATTTATAGTAGCCACCTTAAAAGTATCTCCAATACTCTCATGGATTGTGATTTAAAAAAAAAAAAGTGTAATGTCATCAATGTTAAGGAAGTTGCTTTCTACATGGAATAAATATTATTTGATAGATAATCAAATTAAAAATTATTCTTCAATGTTTCCCTGTATTTCCATTTAGTGCTTCCATATATTTCCATTTAATACTTCCATGTTTTTTCATTTAATGCTTCCACTTTTTAAATTTTTTTTTTTTAATTAGAATTAAATATTTATTGACTTGCTGAGGTGACAATCTAATAGAGTTTTTGAAAATAGAATGGTCATGTTGACTCAATGTCTATTTTTTCTACGTAGCAATGTAATTATTTTCATAATCTATGAGGGCATTAGACATACTCTAATATACAATGATGTATTAATAATGTGATGGTTATATATAAGTTTGCTACATTATTTGAGCAATATATGTGGATAAAATTTCGGATAGTGTAACAATAGTCTTTGAAAAAGTATAACCGGAACCTTGAAACCACTAATGATTGGCTACATATGGTACCTTGGATGTCTCTCCTAGAATGGTCTACACGTGTAAAACTATTACAAGTGATTTACACTACCCATGGTTTTAATCTCACTCATTCAAGTGGTGTTGTTACGTCCCTCTCTTTTGTCTCAAAGTTTAATCAAATTTGGGTATTTTTTTTCTAATCGCTAAAAGTTAACTATGAATTTGTTTTTGTGTCAATAATATTTAAATATAAATATCTTATAATTATTAATACCTTGTTAATTGTGTATTTGAATTGAGCGTAATTATTCAGTTCATAATATCTATAATGTTTATTTGTTTAGATTAAGTAAATTATAACTAGAAATTAAATAAATTTATTATTTAAAAACTCTACAAGACATAAATCAATATTAAAATATCAAAACTAAATAAGAAACTATCTTATTAAAAATAAAAACTTGTGGACTCTCTTTCGAATAACGAGGATTAAATGAGGATCTGCTGCGCCTTTAATAAATTATTATTATTATTATTATTTGCTTGATTATCAAACTGTAGTCCTAAGAAGAATTTGTTAAATTATCATTCTATATTGCATAAAACGTTTTTCACAATTGTTCATACAACACGACAAGCTAATTTGTAATAGTCATATTAATTTTGAAATTATATATAAATAGTTACAAGCTAATTTGTAGTAGTCATATTAATTTTGAAACTATATATTAATAGTTACAAATTAGCTTGCTACATTATTGTTATGAATTTAGGCAAGTTTTTCATATAGTGAGATTGCAGCCAAAACCAATGTGTCTTATTTCATTACAATGTGATTGTGAAGCAAGTCTGTCAAAAGCATTTAGTTAGATTTGCAATAGTCAGTCCAGAAATATTGGCCTTGGACATAGTTTTGTGAGACAATTGCTCACATATTTATGATCACCATTGATTTTGTCAGAACTTTGTCAGAATCTGGCCGACTCCCTTACAAAAGGTCTTGCAAGGAATTTAATATCTAAAAGATGAAGGGGGATGAGACTAAAGTCAGCTTTTAAATATCACCAATGATTGAAACTTAACCCAACACTTGAAATATCAAGCTCTTGGGTTCAATGAGCAAAGTACATCATATGTTGTGATTGCAAGCACTATAACATTTGCCCATGCATCCCAAAGGTATGAGCGATTGGTGCTTGTATGTTCAAGGAATGATAAGCTTTAAGCTTTTAATAAACTTATAATAAACTTCGTTGGAATGTTTTTACAAGGGCATTCATGATAACGTCTACTTATATGAGTGTCGAGGATGGTGCCAACCTCTATGTAATGATTACTAAAGCGCTCATGAAAATCCAAGACATACATAGACGTAGGGCCTTTATACATGTCAACAAATTTGAACATCAAAGAAATTGAAAGATTGCATGTGAGACATGTCTAGTTAGTTGAATAAAGTCGCTGGTTTAAAACGTCCCTACCATGCCACCTTGGCTAACTTTGAGGTATTTCACTAAGTGAAAAGTTCAATCAAAAGACACCTTTATAAGATTTCCAAGCCTATGCGAGACATTTTCAAATTACATTGATTTTGAAAATGGTTAGAGATTGTTGGAATAATTTTCAAAATAATGTTAACATATGTGTTATGCACGTATGTGTGTGCAGAGATTCTAGAACATGTATATTTGAAAGCATATAGAGCATATGTGAATGATTGTGATTTTTATTAAAAAAAATGAAGGTTGTGACCTTTATGAATATCTGTAATCTGAATTGTCAGACTGGTAATGAAAGTTGCCAGATAAATCCAATGGTTTGAACTTAAAACAATTCAAAACTGAAGAGTGATGACGCATGGTTGCAAATTTTCATGAAAGGGTGTCAAGCTTATTATAAATAGCCCACCCATTTCATTCATTTGACACACCAAAAATTTGCTAAAGCTTTACGACTAGCAAATTGTTCACTTCTCCCTCATTTTCTCATTGTCCCATTGTTTTCTTGCATAAAATTACCAATATTCTGTTAAGCTGCAGTAACGGAATATTAGGGGTTGTCATCAACTGTGTTCGTGGTTTAAGTCATTAGTGCACAACGATATTAAACAATCGAGCCTTCATTGTATCTTGAAGACACATTTACTGATCCCGGTGCATTACTCGATTGGTGGAAGTAAATAGTGTTTTAAGGAAAGCGACATTTTGTACCTGTCTTGAAGCCCACACTATTTATTCTGCAGTATTTGTTTCTGGTCAATTTCAGTTCAAAAATCACAACAAATCTCGATTTTTTTTAAGGTACACGACTTTTCATTTTGTACACATTTTTTAACATATCAGTCATGGACGGTGATAGACACCAGACTCTAACTAGAAAATCGAAGCTAGGAAATAATCTGGCAACTGTATTGATTGCTGAAAACAAAGATAACACAGGCTTTCGAGAGGCCTGGACTCTCCCAAAAGAGCTCAGCTCTGAATTAAGAAAATACATGGATGCTTCCCAATCCTATTAAACTCTTTATATAACCAGCTTTCCTTTTCTCTTACCTCTAACAGAATTCCCGCACTTCTATTCATTAAACGGACTCTTAACCGAAAACAAGTGGTAACCACCCAAAAACCAACAATAAAAAATAACAACCCAAAAACAGCTCATAATTTCCCACATTACCCTTTAACCCAATCTCTGAACCTTACGTCTTACATATGTGTGCCTAATTGGAGGTCTATCAATACTTCCCCCCCACAGTTTCACCTTGTCCTCAAGGTGGAATGCCGAAAACTGGGATTTTAATAGCCGGTAATCTTCCTAGGTAGCTTCAAAAACTAGCAGCAACTTCCATTGAATGAGGACCTCCAAATCCCCCGGATCTCCGTTAACCTTGTGCCTTACGCCAATGAGTGATTCTGGCTTTACCACCATTTCTAACTCAGCATTAAGTTGTGGAGGCAAAACAGAAGATGAAATACAATCTCCTTTGGCCCTTCTCAACTGTGAAACATGGAAAACAGGGTGGATAGAAGAGGAAACTGGAAGTTCCAGTTTGTAGGCCACTGCTCCAATGCGTTCCATAATTGTATATGGCCCATAAAATCGTGCCGCTAATTTGTGGTTCTGCCTAGCCACCAAGGAACGTTGCCTGTAGGGTCTGAGCTTAAGAAAAACCTTGTCACCTACCATGAATTCTTCATCCCACCGTTTGCGATCAGCCTGCTTTTTCATTTTCTACTGAGCGTGCAAGAGGTGCATCCACAAGTTATCCAACATGGCATCACGTTCTGCTAACAACTGATCCACCGAGGAAACTACCATCGAATTTCTTTCGTAACGTAGGATGTGTGGTGGTTCCCGGCCATACAAAGCTTTCAAAGGAGAGCACCCAAGAGCCGAATGGTGGGAAGTGTTGTACCAGTATTCTGCCCATGCTAACCACTTACTCCACTGCCCAGGTTTGTCCGAAGCGTAACACTGCAGATAAGTTTCTAGTCCCCTGTTGACCACTTCTGACTGACCGTCGGTCTGAGGATGGTATGCCGTACTGCATTTCAAAATAGTCCCTTGCAGCCTAAAAGTTTCTTTCCATAAATTGCTCAAAAATATTTTATCCTGATCGGTTATAATGGAGAGGGGCACACCATGCAACCTCAGGATCTCACAGACAAAACAACTAGCCACTGTTTGGGGTGTAAAAGGGTGCTTGAGTCCTAGGAAGTGAGCATATTTGCTCAACCTGTCCACCACTACCAGAATTGTGTCAAATCCCCCAGAACGCGGCAACCCCTCGATGAAATCCATGGTCACTTCGTCCCAAACTTGCAGTGGCAGCGGGATAGGTTGCAAAAGACCAGCCAGCGAGGTTGCCATGGTTTTATTTCTCTGACAGATGTTAAATTCCCCCACCATCTTTGCGATGTCAGCCTTCATTCGCACCCAGTATAATTCTGCAGCCATTCGCTGATATGTTTTTGCCTCCCCAAAATGCCCGCCCAGTGGTGACCCATGATATTCTGCGAATATGTAAGGGATTAGAGATGATGTTTTGGGTATGACTAACCGTCCCTTGTAAAGCAGCACATTCTGTTGTAATGAAAAACCAGCCTGCTTCACCCCACTAGTTTCTAAATCTTTTCGAAGTTGTCACAAAAAATCATCAGAGTCAATTTCAGCCCGCAGTTGCTTCCATTGTCGCCACTGAGGAACCACTAACGTATTGCACTCTGCTGGTTTGTCCCATCTGGATAGTGCATCTGCCACCTTGTTGCCTGGACCAGCCTTATACTGTATTTCAAATTCATAGCTCAACAATTTCTGTACCCACTTTTGGTACTCCATCCCAACCACTTGCTATTCCAGCAAATATTTCAAGCTTTGCTGATCCGTCTTCACAACAAATTTACGGCCTTATAAATATGGTCGCCACCGATTTACTGCAAAAACTATAGCCATGAGTTCTTTCTCATATATCGATTTCGATCAAGCTTGAGGACCCAGCACCTGACTAAAAAATGCGACTGGTTTCTGATCTTGCATTAGTATTGCTCCTAATCCGTATCTAATGGCATCCATTTCGATGACGAAATCTTTGGTGAAGTCAAGGATAGCCAGTACTGGTACCTTTGTCATTCTGACTTTGAGCTCCCGAAAGGCATGATCTGCGCGCGGATTCCACCCGAACCTATCTTTATTCAACTGTTCTGTCAATGGCCATGCAATTTGGTCGTACCCTGCCACAAACTTACGGTAATATCCCGTGAGCCCCAAGAATCCCCTTAACTCAGTCAACGTCGTTGGAACAGGCCATTCTGCCATAGCTTGAATCTTGGAAGGGTCCACTGCCACTCCTTTTCCTGAAATTATGTGTCCCAAATACGTTATCTCATATTGACCAAAAACACACTTCTTTCTGTTAGCATAAAATTGTTGTTGTTGTAACACTTCAAACACCATCCGCAAATGTTCGACATGAGCTGCTTCACTAGAACTATAGATTAATATGTCGTCAAAGAACATTAAGACGAATTTGCGAAAGTAAGGGCGGAACACATCATTCATGAGAGATTGAAAAGTTTCTGGGGCATTCGTGAGTTCGAAAGGCATCACCATGAACTCGTAATGTCCCTTATGAGTCTGAAAAGCGGTATTGGGAATGTCTCCCTCTTGCACCCTGATCTGATGATACCCAGATTTCAAATCAAGTTTGGAGAAAATACTTGCTCTATGCAATTCATCCAAAAGCTCTTCGATTATGCGAATGGGAAATCTGTCAAGGACTGTAGCCTTATTCAGCGCTCGGTAATCGACACAAAACCTCCAACTTTCGTCCTTTTTCTTAACCAAGAGGACTGGACTTGAATAGGGACTGTTGCTGTCTCGAATGATTCCTGCCGCCAACATCTCACGTACCAACCTCTCGATCTCATTCTTTTGAAATTGGGGATATCTATACAGTCTTACATTGACAGCCTCGGTTCCCTGTTTTGCCTTGGTGGTAATCCCTGTGGCATATGAAAAATTGAATCAAACTGATACACCACTTTCTCAATCGCCTCACTCACGCTTGTAGGTACTATCTCTTGTTTGTCCAATTCACCCAACTCCATCAATATTCCTTGGCCTTCGTGACGAATTGTCCGCAGCATAGCCTTCAAAGAGATCAAAGTTTTCCCCAATGTTGGATCCCCTCGCAAGGTTATCGTTTCGTTTCCCAATCTAAATTTCATCACCTGTGATTTCCAATTGGTAAAAGTAGGTCCCAACGTCTCCAGCCATTGTATTCCTAGAATTAAATCAGAGCTTCCCAACTCGAGCGGCAAGAATTCTTCCACGATTTTGATTCCCTAAATGTGTACTCTTACCCCTTTACAAAGCCCTTCCCCCCGTACAGCCTCCCCTGTTCCTATGGTGACTCTGTATGCCTCTGTGGTTGTAATGGGTAGCTGCAATTTCTCCACTAAGGTCTTTGAGATGAAGTTGTGGGTGGCCCCACTGTCCACCAACACCACCACTTTCTGTTCCTCTACTCTTCCCTCCATCTTCATTGTTTTAGGGGTCGTCAGTCCCACCACCGAATTCAGTGAAACTTCTGCGATCTGTGCGAACTCAGCCGTCTCCAAGTCTGATGTGATTTCTTCCAATGGTCCTCCTCCACTTTCCTCCTTCATCTCCTCTTGGACCACCATCATGTTGACCTCGTTCTTTTTACACTGGTGCCCCGGTGAGTACTTCTCGTCACAGCGAAAACATAGCCCTTTAGCTCGCTTGTTTTGCAATTCCATGTCAGTGAGTTTTCGATAACCTCCCCCGTTCCTTGCTGATTCTGTACCCACAGCAGAAGTGGATCGCGTTTTGCCCTGCTGCTTACTCAAATTGCACGATGACCACATATTTCTTGTACTTGAATAACTTGAGCCTCCTTTAGTGGATTGGACAATCTGGTTCTTCTCTTCAATTCTTTGGGCCAGATCCATGGCCCGACCCAAACCATTTGGCTCTAATATTCTTACTTCAGCCTAGCTCTTAGGTTTCAACCCATTGATAAATTGCCTCACATAAACATCATCCGACACATTCTCCAACGGTGCGGCCAAGGTGACGAACCTTCGACAATATTCTGCAACTGTTCCCTCCTGTTTCAACACCAGAAATTGCTCACATAAGGTCCCTTCACAAGTAGCGCGAAATTGCTTCAGGATCATTCGCTTCAGTTCTTCCCACAACAAGATCGAACGCCTCTTATTCTCTCATTGGTACCACAGAAGAGCGTCTCCTTCAAATCCGATAACAACCGCTTTCAATTTTTCATCATTTGAATATCTACTCATGGTAAAATACCGTTCCGCCTTCAGAAGCCATCCGTTGGGATTATTTCCATCAAAAATGGGCATTTCGAGTTTTCGACACTTAAATCTGGTCCGATTTCCAGAGTCTGGGGAACTTCCATATCCTTCCCCAACCGTTCCCTGGACGGGACTTGACGTCTCACGCTCTCGCGTGTTTCTTGCCATTGCAGACCCCTTATCGTCTCCTCCTGAATCTTGAGCATTTGATCGAATCGCTTCACTAGCATCTGGACTTGCCCACTCAGTGAACCTATTTGCCCTTTTATCACTTTCATCTCGTCTCTCAGCGATCCAACTTCTCCATGCATGGCTCCTACACTCTCTTCCATCGCATCCACTCTAGACGCTACGCTCTTTTCAGCCATGGTCCCGGGTCATGCTCTGATACCAGTTTGATAGACACCAGACTCTAACTAGAAAATAGAAGCTAGGAAATAAACTAACAACTGTATTGATTGCTGAAAACAAAGATAACACAGGCTTTCGAGAGGTCTGGACTCTCCCAAAAGAGCTCAGCTCTGAATTAAGAAAATACATGGATACTTCTCAGTCCTATTCTACCCTTTATATAACCAGCTTTCCTTTTCTCTTACCTCTAATAGAATTCTCGCACTCCTATTCATTAAATGGACTCTTAACCGAAAACAAGTGGCAACCACCCAAAAACCAACAATCAGAAATAACAACCCAAAAACAGCTTATAATTTCCCACATTACCCTTTAACCCAATCCCTGAACCTTACGTCTTACATATGTGTGCCTAATTGGAGGTCTATCAGACGGTCTGAAGTCTACATGGAATTGGTACTCATTGTTTTGTGTTAATTTGCGGAAAAAGAAGTCCACATGGAAATAGTCCCAATTTTGTTGGAATTACAAATTCTAATGAAATAAATCAACTTGGTTAGAAAGTTGGACCAAAAGCTAATGGCCTCTCTAGCCAATAACAGTTTCTTACCAAAGAATACAAATTGATATGTAAAACGAATAGCAATAGACATAGCAATTATTCACACAACTACAAGTCCATGATAATTTATATTAACAATAATATTTAACCAACTGGTATACTAACAAAAATAATTCAATAAAATCCATTACAAGTAGCAAACCATGGTAATTACATGTTACAAGAATGTAGTACTTGGTCTGATCAAGAGTTAAGAAATAAGAGAAAACACTTTTTACCATTACTATACATACAATTAAGTGATTAACTTTGTTTAACATGAAATCAGGTGAAAGTAAGGTTTTGAACTTGTCTTCCACCAAATCGAAGACAGCAATCACAGATGGTCACGATAACAAAACAGGACAGCTCCATTGGAGAGGCCAGCTTAATCATATTACCATAAAATTCAAGATCAAGATTGCTTTGATGAACACTTATCCAGAATCTATTCTGTGTTGTGATAACTTTCTTGGGTTAAGAACTGGTAGATAGAAAATAGATGAGAAAAGAAGTAATGAGTGAGAAAAGGAAAATTTCAATATTATTCAACATAACCCCAATAAGTCCTAACTGGTCTTTTTAAAATACCTCTGCGAATCACCAACAATCAACTAAAAAATAGGAACCTTACTCCTAAGAAATAGGAACAACACTGGAAAGAATCGTGACCAACAACTCCTAATAAGTAGCCATCATATCCTAACTTATTTGACTTAATCAACAAACAAAAAAAACAATTGAAAAAGCAAACAATGACTTGGTTATGGTGCAAGCTTTACATGTCCCCTGCATGGCTTATGCACGTATCATTCCATCCCCCTCAAATTATCCTTGTCCACAAGGACAAAATGAGTCTTCACCCTATTCTGGATGTGGTGGACAGTCTTCCATCATGAAGAGTTGGGGTTGCTGACACCTATGACCAGGCATGTATCGCTTGTCACAATAGTAACAAATACCTCTCTCTCGACGATCTTTGGCTTCTTGTCCTGTAATCCGACGTACCAGAGCAGGAGTATTTTACAGATTCGACTTTTGGGTTGGAGGGGGTCCAAGAAGACCAGCTGACGGGTTTGTGGTAGTTTTTTGAGTTGTGTTTTACAGCCGGTCACAAAAGAAGTTGCTGGTTTTTCTTTGTAGGTGGTTACGTTCCTTAATGAGATGGGCTACACCAATAGTTTCAGCCAATGTCTTCGGTTGCTTGACCTTGACATCCAATCTGATATCATCCTTCAACCCAGCAATGAAACATCCAACCAAATAGTGCTCAGGAAGGTTGTCGACACGATGGGAGAGCCGCTCAAAGGCTTCTTGATAGGCTTGGACTGAAGAATCTTGCTTGAGTCTTGAGAGTGCCTCAGATGGGTCGTCGTAATCGGTTGGACCGAAACGGTGGAGGATGGCCTTAGTAAATTCATCCCAAGAGAGTGGCCCTTTAAACTTACTGAGCCACCTATGCCATTGCAATGCGATCCCTTCTAAATGGAATGAAGCTAACTGTACTCGTTGATGGAAAACAATATTCTTGAACTCGAAATACTGTTCTGCCTTATAAATCCATCACGTCGGATCATCGCCTTCAAAGGTAGGAAAATTCAACTTTAAGTGTGTTTGGTTATGCTCATGTGAGGTGCTGGAAAAATTCTGAGTGCGTGATATTGTTGAGTTGTGGGAGGTTTCACCAGCAGCAAAGGGGTTCACCTCTGTACTTGGCATGTTGGTGGAGGGGTTGATACGTAGAGCTTGTAGTTCAGTGAGCACAGTTTGAAGAGTAGAGTGTATTTGGTTGTAGTTATCGGTTAAGGTATTAAAGTTTGACTCATGCCTATTGAGAATTTCAGTCACTTCATTTCGAAATTCGGTGTTGGATTTGTTCCGTGTCTCCATGGTTGGAACCTGGCTCTGGTACCAAACTGTTGTGATAACTTTCTTGGGTTAAGAACTGGTAGATAGAAAATAGATGAGAAAAGAAGCAATGAGTGAGAAAAGGAAAATTTCAATATTATTCAACATAACCCCAATAAGTCCTAACTTGTCTTTTTAAAAGACCTCTGCGAATCACCAACAATCAACTAGAAAATAGGAACCTTACTCCTAAGAAATAGGAACAACACTGGAAAGAATCGTGACCAACAACTTCTAATAAGTAGCCATCACATCCTAACTTATTTGACTTAATCAACAAACAAAAAAAACAATTGAAAAAGCAAACAATGACTTGGTTATGGTGCAAGCTTTACACGTCCCCTGCATGGCTTATGCACGTATCATTCTGAGTGAGTAGACCCTAATTAACTTCGGTTTTGAAATGGAGAATTTCCATAATTTTATAGTCATCCACAGACTCAGTGTAACCAAAACCAATCAAACCTCCTTCGAAATATGAAATTTGCTTCAACTTTTAGTGGATGGAATATTATACAGCTAGCAATGAAGTAATAAATAATGCTTACCAAACCATTAGAAGAAGCAAACACAAAGTAATCATATTCTACTTTCATCCCCAGGATGTTCAACATCCAGAGGAATGGAGCAGTGGCGACAAGATGTGATCTCAAGTTCTACAACACATGAACTCTTTTTCTTCTGAAGTAGTCATTGCTTATGTGCTCTAGAGAGATGTATTTTGAAAAACTGAGGATACTCTCCTTCGCTTCTTAGTTGTCTGCAGCATGATTCTCTTGGTTGATAGTCTCAATCTCCAGTTGATTCTCGTTGTAATAAATAATTACTATCTTTACACTATATTCTCTTGATCATGCTCCTCCTGAATAACCCCAGCAAGTACTTCTTGATCAGTGACTTGATCATTATTAGTTGTATCGAGGAGACAACAATATTGACCTTCAAGCACTAGAAAGGGATGGAATATTGTCTTTAAGACATTGCAACACAAGTGCCAGCCTCCATCTTCTTCATTTCAAGTCAGTCTTCTATTATATGTCCATTGTTTTATGAGTATAACATTGTTGTTGTATTGAATTTTTATATATTTGTTGTGTTTGTTATTGAGTTATGTTGAGTAAAACATCAAATATTGATTGTGTTTCTTTTCTTTGTTCAACAAAATGTCATATAACCATCTCTTTAGATTGATTCTTTCTCACAAAAATATTGAAATTTTTTATTAACGTTGCTTACTTGACTATTTATCTCTCAATGACATAATATATATGAAAATATTAAGGTCACAGGCGTGTTTACTTGTCGGGGTTACTTAAGAGGGAAGGGAAACTTAATTTCTGATTTATGATTCTATTGTTTACAAAATCTTTAAGGAAACATATTACATGAACACTACGCCTAGCTAATTAACAAGAAATTACCCCTCACACCTAAGAAATCAACTTCCCTTTCCTTGATTCTCTTTCCCATGAAACTTGATTCCCTTTTGATTTTATATATAATTTGTAAACGTGCCCTAGAAGTTTCGAAAGGAAAGAAAATAACAAAATCATAACACCCCACATTGACAGGAAATATTTGATCTTCCAGTTATATTTATATCAAGAATTTTAATTATTAAGATTAGTTAACTTTCATCATAGAAAAATCAAGCCAACTTTCATCCTAGGTTTTTAAAGATGTGATATTGCAAGTCCAACTTCTGCTCAAAGTATTGATAACTTTATTTTTATAGAGTTATTTTATCTTTTTAAACTTGAATTCTTGCTTAGTTCTTGATATTTTTATTATTATTAAGTAAATTATTTCATATTTTTTTATTTTTATTTTCAGAATAAAATTGGTTAAAAAAGCACATGTGGACCCCACCAAGTGATATTGTTCAAAACAAGATCATCGCTACAAAATGAATATCATTCACAGCAAGTTCATCGCCTTAAGAATTACTCGATTCGGAGATCGCATAAAGAAATTATTGCGGTTTAAAGATAGAGTATTCTAGAAATAAATATTATGTCATGCTGATGTAAGGAATGATGTAATCAAAATTATGATGTAAGCAATGATGTAATAGAAGTTGACTTGAATGGGGTAGGTGAACGATGATGCAAGCGATAATGCAATTTGAAAGTTGACTTTGAATGGGGTAGGTGAATGATGATGCAAGCGATGATGCAAAATGGTGGAAAATTAGGAAACGATGATGCAATCGATGATGTAATTGGAGGTGAACTTGGCCTATAAATAGGCCTTAAAATCACCATTCCAAGCATTCCATCACAAACCAAAACAATAAGTAGTTTAGAGAAAGAGAGAGAGAGCTTGGAGAGGAGGAGCAAAGCAGAGGAAGAAATTCTACGGTGAAGCTTCAATCCACTAAGTTTTCCTATCTCTTGTTATGTTTATTCTTCTAGTTTTTGTAAATTCTATTATGGAGTAGATTTGTTTTCTAAGGTTATGATGTAGCCTAACTTTGATGTTCCAAACATTTGTTCAATTCAATTAAGAGTTTTCTATCTCTGTTGATGCATTTAATACTGTTCTTAATGCTTCTAAATAATTGGCCACTATTTAGTTAAATTGTTAATCATAATGATAGCGGAAGCTAATTTATGTGTCTAGTTCATTGTATTTAATGTCATAAATTACATGTAGGATAGGAATATATCTGTATGGTTTGTGTAGTCTATAAAAGAGATCTATAAATCTTAATGAATCCTTTAATGTTTTGACTTGCATGGGAACATAGCAGTTAACCTTTATAGGGTATTTTCCTTAGACCTCGGGAGAGGCTAAGTGAATAATTCAGGGAATCTCGGTTAGCAACTGGATAGTTAATTTTTGTTAAAAAGAACAAAGGGGAGGAACAGATTAGTTATGGTGAAATCATAATCTTAAAGTCTTTATTCATTGAATTAATTTTCATTTATTTTCAATTGCAATTAAATTTAGTCATAGTTATCAACTCATTTACTCAAATTTCATCTACCAAATAAAAGTTGAGTTATTTTAATTTTGGGCATCAATTAACAACAATCCTCGTGGAACGATACTTCTCTCATCACTTTATTACTTGTTCAGCTCGTCCACTTGCGATTTATCACAACAAGTTTTTGGCGCCGTTGCCGGGGATTGTTTGTTTCAATTAATACTAATATTACGTAACTTAATTTTTAATTTGGTCATTTATTTATTTAATTATTTTATTTGCTTTATTACTTGTGAGTTTTATGGTGTATGAAAAAGTCTGGGGGCGAAGTTTTACCATTTGATCCAGAAATAGAGAGAACTTGCCACAAGAATCGGAAGGAAACAAGGAAGGCTGCAAGTGCTGCACTCATGGATATGGCTGGAGGATCAAACAACACACAGAACATTGTACTAATAGATACTGAAATTAGAGCATTACGAGATTATGTTTTACCCACTGTGGGTAATGTTTCAGCGATACAACGACCAACTATTGCTGCTAACAACTTTGAGATTAAGCCAGCAATCATCCAGATGGTACAAAACAATCAATTCAGTGGGACTCCGAACGATGATGCAAATGCCCACATTGATAGCTTTTTGGAGATCTGTGATACCTTCAAACATAATGGTGTTATTGATGACGCCATCCGATTGAGATTGTTCTCGTTCTCCCTTCGAGACAAAGCGAAAAACTGGCTCAACTCTCTGCCATCAGGGAGTATTACCACATGGGACACCTTAGCACAAAAATTTCTAGCCAAATTCTTTCCACCAGCCAAGACTGCAAGACTGCGAACCGAGATTGCTACATTCAGACAACTTGACGAAGAGTCATTGTACGAAGCATGGGAAAGATTCAAGGATCTGCTATGACGGTGCCCACATCATGGAGTTGCTGACTGGTTGCAGCTACACACATTCTACAATGGTTTGGGGAGTTCCACGAGAACATTGGTAGATGCCGCAGCTGGTGGAGCACTTTTGGGAAAATCCCATCAAGCCGCTTGGGACTTACTAGAAGAAATGACTGCAAATGCCTATCAATGGCCATCAGAAAGAGCAGTTCCGAAAAAAGTTTTTGGAATACAAGAAAATGATGTGTTAACCAGACTTTCCACTCAGGTCGAGACATTAGCCAAGTAACTCGAAAACTTGACAGCTAATGCCATTCACACTCAGTCAGCATCCTGTGATTTTTGTGGAGGGGACCATTTCAACGGGCAATGCGATGAAAACCAAACAGGTTAAGCATTTTTTGTGGGCAACAGACATCAAAATAACCCGTACTCCAACACGTATAATCCAAGATGGAGAAATCATCCCAACTTTTCATGGAAAAACAATGATCAACCCAGACAGTCATATCCACCATCACTTCAACAGCAGCAGGCCAATAAACCATCGCTTGAAGAAGCACTTGCTCAGCTCATCGAAAGGACTAATCAATTTATGACAAGAACAGACATCACGCTCCAGAATCAAGCTGCCTCCATTCGAAATCTAGAGGTACAAATGGGTCAAATCTCAAATCTACTGACTACAAGACCTCAAGGAACCTTACCAAGCAACATAGAGACCAATCATAGGGAGCATGTTAAGGCTATCACATTACTAAGCGAAAAAATACTGAAAGAGCCTGTCAAAAGAATAGACGAGAAAGAAGGATCTAGCAAAATAGAAGAAGAAGTGATGGTTGAGCAAAAAGAAGTAGAGAAGCCAAAGTCAAAGTTGTTTCCAGACAATCCGCCACCATACAAACCACCATTACCTTTCCCTCAAAGATTCCAGAAGCAGAAACTAGATATGCAATTTTCTAAATTTCTTGAAGTTTTTAAAAAATTACAAATTAATATTCCTTTTGCAGATGCTTTGGAATAGATGCCCAGCTATGTGAAGTTCATGAAGGAAATCCTATCAAATAAAAGGAAGCTGGAAGAACATGAAACGGTAGCTTTGACCGAAGAATGTAGTGCAATCTTGCAGAAAAAGCTACCGCCTAAACTTAAAGATCCAGGAAGTTTCACAATTCCTTGCACCATTGGTGATTCATTCTTTGATAAAGCATTATGTGATCTTGGTGCAAGCGTTAACTTAATGTCTTTCTCTGTTTTCAGGAAACTAGGCTTGGGAGAAGCAAAACTTACTACAGTATCTTTATAGCTAGCTGATCGATCAATCAAATATCCAAGGGGAATTATAGAAGATGTACTGGTAAAAGTGGATAAGTTCATATTTCCTGCGGATTTCATTGTGCTAGATATGGAAGAAGATCAAGAAATACCCATCATTTTGGGTAGACCATTCTTAGCAACAGGAAGAACTCTCATTGATGTATAGAAAGGTCAACTTATACTAAGAGTTCAAGATGAAAAGTGACCTTTAATGTGCTAAAAGCGCTCAAACATCCACATGATGTTGGCAACTGTATGAGGGTAGATGCAGTAAAAGAATGTATTAAAGAAAATGCTAAGTTTTACAAAGAGCGCACCAAAAAGGGGCATGATCCACGTATCTTAAATAGGGAATTCACTCTAGATCGTCGATTCAAAGTCAACAGAAAAAGACTTAAAGCTTACATGGATGGTGGAGAGCTTCAACAGAAAGCCACTCTCGCGCTTTCAGACCTAACTTAAAGCGTTTTTCAACAGTCAAGCTAACGACTATAAATTAAGCGCTTCTTGAGAGGCAACCCAAGTTTTTCTTTCTTAGCTAGTTTTTTTTTTGTTTGAGTGTTATTGTGTTCTTTGTGTGTTATTGTTTTTCTTTGATAATTTTCTTTTCTTTTTCAGAGATGGAGACAAGTCTTACAGCACTAAAAAATCATTACCCTACTCTACCTCAAGATGTACTCAGAAAGATTTACAAGTGCAGACTCGAAAGAATGATGGCACTAACATGTTTAGGTCTTCCAGAGCATATACGGGGGATCATTGAAGCTAAGGTACGTCTAGTAGGTGAGTTGAATGATTCATTCATTAAACGTTTACCAGGATTGGGAAGAAGTTCTTACTCAAAGAAGAGGAGAGCTAAGAGAATAGGAGTCTGTCATAAGTGTGCGAGATGGAACTGTGACACAAGCTGTAGAAATCGTGGATATTTATCCATAAATCGAGAAGATAAACTTAAATGCATAAAGGATGAGCTGAGTAAGGAGTCTCTGGATAATATCCTTGAGACTCTTGAGACGCATCCTTGTGGGAAAGTTCAACGTATTCTTTTAGATTTATGAGAGTTATTCAGTAAAGAGAAACAACGTTATAGTCTTAGGAATCTGACTTTAAAAGACCCTGTTTGCCAGTTTATAAGAAAACTGGATGGGAAGCCGATCCTCAACTCATAGAAGTTGTTTAAACCGTTTCTGGACGTAAAACCAGAGGAAGATGTGAGCCACAATCACAACTACTATAGCATCATTTTTTTTTCTCTTTGTTTAGCAGTCTGTTTCAATTTTTTTGATAATTGTGTTTATTTTTCCTTACCTGTCATTTTGGATTTTTAGCTCGTTTCAAACTTTCTTGATAAGTGTGTTTACTTTTAACGTTTCATCACCGAATATTTTGAATTTTTAGCAGCCTTTTTCAAATTTTTTCGATGTCTGTGTTTACTTTTTCGATGTTTGTGTTCACTTTTTGACGTTTCGACACCGAACTTTTTGAATTTTGTATTTTTAGCGGCTTGTTTTAATTTTTTTTTTTCGAAGATTGTGCTTTCTTTTTGACATTTTTACACTTAACATTTCTTTTTCCCTTTGACCAATACTGTTTAGCATCGTAAAACTGTTCTTTTACTCTTTCATTTTCTTTAAATAAACGTTTATGACTGATAACAAATAATTAGTTTTCCATGAAAAAAAAAATGGCAGAGTCCTCGAGCAGAAAATTCAAAAACATCTGTGTTTTTTGTAGCCCAAAGTCTGGTATGAGTACACAATATTCAAAGGCAGCTACTGAACTTGGTACGGCTTTAGCTACCTGAAACATAGATTTGGTATATGGAGGAGGCAGTTTAGGACTGAGAGGTTCTATCGCGGTAACTGCAACTGTTGGAGGTAGGCAAACCATCGGTGTCGCAGTAAAACCTTTGGCTGAAAGGAAAGATATCATCGGTACGAGTATAGGTAATGAGTTTCAGGTCACGAGCATACACGGACGAATGGCGTACATGTTAGTCAATGCTGATGCCTTTATCGCGTTACCTGGTGGTTTGGAAACATTTGAAGAAATCTTCAACATTACGTCCTGGGCCCATTACAACATTCACAAAAAACCATTAGGTTTGTTTAATACTAACGGTTTTTATGATGGTTTATTGGCTTTTGTTGATCATGCTGTGGAACAGGGTTTTATGACTCAAGCAAACCGGCGTATTCTAGTCTCAGCTTCAAGTGCTGATGAACTGATTGACCAACCGCAAGACTTTGTACCCGAAGTTGATCCAATCATGTCGCAGGTGGTTTGGACTTCTAAATCAAGCGGTAACATGAAGCGTGCACTGGATCTTAATCTCTGGTTGTAACTTTCTTATCCTATGGTTTTATTAATAGCATTTCCATTTGAGTTTTTCTTCTTTTTATCTTACTAGACATTGGGAACACTGTCTCAAATAAGTTTGGGGGTAGAGTTTGCTATTATTAAAACCATAAGATTCAAAAACTGGTCCGAGTTGAAATCAAAAGATGGCAGAGTAAGGAGTACTTTTGTGCTCTTGATACCCATCTTTGTTTTCATTTCAAAAAAAAAAAAAAATACAAAAATATTTTCATTATTTGTTTTATTATTTTTTTCTTTCTGCCCTAACAAGTCGACTACTTACTTTGTATTTATTAATGAAGTCTTAATGTATGTTTTTGGTTGAATATCTTTACTAAGGAATAGCCATGAATATCTTTGCATGATTTGAGACTTTTGAATGTCATAATCTTAGTTAATTGAGTGGATAAATATCATGTTTACATGAATTGTGGACTATTAGTGGAGATTATCCTTGGTGAGGATTTGAGCCTTTTAAACGTTTCATTTTGAGAGATTTATTTGTTTTTACTCTTAAACACTCTTCATTTTGTTCTTAATAGATGATCTCTATAGGTTTTGCATTGAATACTGAAGAACAAATCATTATTGTAGATAACACGAGTTGCTTTGATTTGAAAATTGGATCGACTTCTTCGAAGTAATATAGGTCATTTTTACTCTACAAAAGCCTACTTTCCTACTTTAAATTGAGACACATCGTAAAACCTTTGAAGCCAAATACTTTAAACATTTTTCTCTGTTTATCTTTATTAAATGACCCTATTGAGCCTTTAAATTTAGTCATACCTTATGAAGTTTGGGATCATGCGATGAAGTAAAAGATGAGAAGGGAATTGAAGTGTTAACATTTACACAATGTGTTTCTAAAAAAAAAAATGTTGTGAAAAAAAAAAAAAAAAAAGAAAAGTTGTGATGAATTAAAGAGAATAAATGAAGTACGTTGGTATGATCATAAGTTCTTGTTGAACCTGTACCTTAAAATTTCTTACATGTCAATTAACTATAGCCCAAATACAATCTTTAATAAAGCCTATTGATCTTCAAGAAGAAGTCCAATTTGAGAGTTGAAGTTTGTCATCATGTTTTATCTACGTTTTTAGTATTTGATTCCAATTATGAGATCTATTCACTTAAAAGTGCGGTTCTTTTTAAACGTCTATATTCATATGTGATGTAAATGACGCTTGCTATACCTTTACATAATCTCTGTCATATATGATTACATGAGTGTTTGCTTTAGGATTCATGAGGGTTATGAGAGATATCTTGTGAGGATTAGAGTCGAAACGAAATAAGTCCATAACATGTGAATATGATGTTTTGAAATGAAATTGCTTTGAAAGTGGTGTGAGATTGTTGATGATTATGTTTTAGATCATTAGTGACTTATCCTTAGTCCTGATACAAGATCATACATGTATGAGATTTCTGTTAAGTTGTACTTAGTGAGATATTGATAAGTTATGGGTGGAATCTTTTAACGTTTGTGGGTATTGTTGCTGGTAAACCCTCAGGAGACACAACTCCTCCTACTAGGGACACCTAGGGGTTTAAAGGCTTGTGGCATATACTCAATGTCATCGTGTTTACCTACGAAAATGGATTGTGTTTTAATTTTTGAGGTTTTAGTTTAGATTGTTAGTTTTAGTTTTACTTGAGGACAAGCAAAATCTTAAGTTTGGGGGTGTGATAACTTTATTTTTATAGAGTTATTTTATCTTTTTAAACTTGACTTCTTGCTTAGTTCTTGATATTTTTATTATTATTAAGTAAATTATTTCATATTTTTTTTATTTTTATTTTCAGAATAAAATTGGTTAAAAAAGCACATGTGGACCCCACCAAGTGATATTGTTCAAAACAAGATCATCGCTACAAAATGAATATCATTTGTAGCAAGTTCATCGCCTCAAGAATTACTCGATTCGGAGATCGCATAAAGAAATTATTGCGGTTTAAAGATAGAGTATTCTAGTAATAAATATTATGTCATGCTGATGTAAGGAATGATGTAATCAAAATTATGATGGAAGCAATGATGTAATAGAAGTTGACTTGAATGGGGTAGGTGAACGATGATGCAAGCGATAATGCAATTTGAAAGTTGACTTTGAATGGGGTAGGTGAATGATGATGCAAGCGATGATGCAAAATGGTGGAAAATTAGGAAATGATGATGCAATCGATGATGTAATTGGAGGTGAACTTGGCCTATAAATAGGCCTTAAAATCACCATTCCAAGCATTCTATCACAAACCAAAATAATAAGTAGTTTAGAGAAAGAGAGAGAGAGCTTGGAGAGGAGCAAAGCAGAGGAAGAAATTCTACAGTTAAGTTTCAATCCACTAAGTTTTTCTATCTCTTGTTATGTTTAGTCTTCTAGCTTTTGTAAATTCTATTATGGAGTAGATTTGTTTTCTAAGGTTATGATGTAGCCTAACTTTGATGTTCCAAAACTTTGTTCAATTCAATTAAGAGTTTTCTATCTTTGTTGATGCATTTAATACTGTTCTTAATGCTTTTAAATAATTGGCCACTATTTAGTTGAATTGTTAATCATAATGATAGCGGAAGCTGATTTATGTGTCTAGTTCATTGTATTTAATGTCATAAATTACATATAGGATAGGAATATACTTGCATGGTTTGTGTAGTCAATAAAAGAGATCCATAAATCTTAATGAATCCTTTAATGTTTTGACTTGCATGGGAACATAGCAGTTAACCTTTATAGGATATTTTCCTTAGACCTCGGGAGGGGCTATGTGAATAATTCAGGGAATCTCGACTAGCAACTGGATAATTAATTTTTGTTAAAAAGAACAAAGGGGATGAACAGATTAGTTATGGTGAAATCATAATCTTAAAGTCTTTATTCATTGAATTAATTTTCATTTATTTTCAATTGCAATTAAATTTAGTCATAGTTATCAACTCATTTACTCAAATTTCATCTACCAAATAAAAGTTGAGTTATTTTAATTTTGGGCATCAATTAACAACAATCCTCGTAGGACGATACTTCTCTCATCACTTTATTACTTGTTCAGCTCGTCCACTTGCGATTTATCACAACAAGTATCTCCAATGCTCTTATGGATTTAAAAAAATTACATATCACATAGGATAAATAAACTAATGGATAAGAAAAAATTATATGTCATATAGAATAAATAGACATTGGGTTAAAATAAACTTCTCTAATACAATTATTACACTTTAATGTCAAGTTGAGATGGTAAGAAAAAAAAAGGACATTGTTAACATAACTATTTATTTTCAAATGGTCTATTAGATAGCTATATCAGTAAGTCAATAACTATTTAATTTAAATTTTCCAAATCTAAGTAAAAATAAAAAAACATTGAAGCATTAAATAAAAATACATTGAAGCATTGAAGAATAATTTTTAATTTAATTATCTATCAAATGATATTTATATCATGTAGAAAGCAAATTTCTTGACATTGATCACATGACATTTTTTTTTTTTTTAAAAAAAAAAAAATACAATTCATTAAAGCATTGGAGATGCTTTTAGTTATTGACATCATTGTACACAATTGATCCATTTCAGAGGTAAATTTTGGAACTACTTCTGGAAAAGCGGTACTGGAATTAGCACTGGCATATAAGTCCTCAAGTAAAGAATAACCATGAATGTAGTGATGTAGCTAATGAGTGCTTGACAAAGAGTTGGCTGCAGAAAACGAGCCCAGTCAAGGTACTGAATTTAAAAAATCCAAGAGTAATTTTCACCATGATACAATACATTATTGACTGCTTAGGGCAGTATTGGAACAGAGGACATGCAGGCATGGGGCATTCTGTAGTGATCTATTTATTCATTGTGAAAGACTATCCCACTAATGTATAAAAAGAATACATTCATACCGTTTTTATAATAATGTTATCAAGTGAGTTCATGGAAAAACTTTCGAATGTGCAAAATAACTTATAATATGAACCAATACAGCTAGTAGTTTTTGTAATATTTTTACTTAGTAAAGATATATAATTATTTAATTTTTTTTTATATATTAAAAAAAACTTAAGTGGTCATGGCCTTTAGGGGTGGGTATATAGGTGTTCGGTTCGGTTCTCAGCATGTTTGAGAATCGAACATAGTGATTTTAGGGGGGAGAATCGACTAGAACCGAGCACCCTTTGATCTGTTTGGTTCAAGTCAGTTTCCTTGATTCTGGACCCAAATTTAGGCTTGTTTTTGGGCATACTGCTACACCAATTTTCAAGTGTTTTTATGGATTTGTTACTGTTGGGGCTACTTGTTTTATTTTATTTTTTTTTATGTATCTGGGCCTCCCTTGTTATTTGTTTTGTTGGTGCAACAAAAAAACATATATGGGTGCAAAACAAAATAAACCAACCTTCCAGTGATTCAATAAAAAAATTGAACACCAAATTAAATAGGCACACCCATTAACAAGCAATAAAGCCGAAAAGGAAAGCCAATAACTACAATAAAACGGCGATTACAACACTGTCCATTGTCCAAATCACATAGTTCCAATCGAACACAAAAAATTCAACAGTTCACAATATAACACTACTACCCACCAAACCTGCAAAAATAGCTACTCGCAAATCGATTAGTGAGGTAGCGGTTAACAATTTATCAATTACTTGATGAGTAATTGGGAATGAATTGGTTAGTACTGTTTTAGGAATTTTTTTTTTTAATCTAAAGATGTAAACTAATCTTTTTCTAAAATAAGGGGTCAAAATTCAAACATTGATATAATTTTATCATACTTAAGGGTCGTTTGTGTAATTTTTCCTAATACACACACACACACACACACACACAAACCCTCACCCTTCTCTCTCACCTAAAGTCACTGCACACCTCTCTTTTCTCTTTTCTCTCTTCTCCTTTTTCTTTTCTTCTTTTTCTTCTTCTTCCAATCGGTGTTCTTCTTCTTCTCTCACCGATATCATATGTGTTGGTGACGGTGACCTCATCCTATCATCCATCAGATCAACAAAGGGGGTAATGGCATAGATGACAACCTCGATCCCAACCACATCCACCCACATGGCACCCACAACCAAATCTCTTTTTCTCTCTCTCTCTCTCTTGATAGACGATTCCTTTAATAGTTCAATGACAACAACCATGATTCACTAGTCCTTTGCTCGGTTTTATAGTGCAAATCAACAAATGTTAGTCTTTGATTTAACAATCAAATTTTGCTTTGTGTTTGAATGCTTTAATTTTTGGTTAATTTTTTGTGGTTTTTGGGTTTTTTTTAGCTAGTTTTGTGCCAAGTTTAACTGATTACTCGAGAACTCAATTGATTACTCACGTCCGCGATTAGTATCAAACTGGCTAGGTGCCGATCAGTGAATAACTGGCAAAAAATTGTTGGTAACCAGCAATTTTTAGAGCACTACTGTCCACAAACGCTAAACAAAAAATTTAACAGTCCATAATACAATACTATGTCTACAAACACTAATATTCCCAATCCAACACATAAAATATTCAACCGTCCACAAACATAAAAATACAACAAAACATGACAATTGGCAAACAAATTTTTTAATCTCCAACACAACAAGACATTACACAAAAACTCTATTACACATTTTTGTATCTCCAACTCCCAAGAGTAGTTCCAAAGTTCTAACACATTTTTGTAGCCATTCAAAACAAATTTGTTAGCATAAAAACAATAAAAAAATAATAATGATATTAAAAATAACATAAACTATAAAATCTTATCATTTAAGTTGATACAAAATTTAAACAAAGATATGATGCATGTGGCCAATTACCTAGTTAATAATTTCTGTACCCACATCAAACATGAACCAAAGGCAACCATGGTTTGCTAAGGATTGGATGTAGTGAACTGTGTTCCTCTGGTTCAAATGGGTTGTGAATGTAACATTAAAATTAACCTTCCAAAAATATATATTTAATTAAGCTCCTCAATTTACTAGAAAATTGATTTAACTTCATCCTTGGAGATTTCAATTGATTTAAAAGAGTAAAAATAATGTACAAAAAACATTAAAGATAATTCCTACTCTAATTCAATTCAATTATACCACATCTTGAGAGAAGTTAACATCATTGCTAGTTAGAAAGGATCAATGTGGAGCTAGTGTCTGTTGAGGGAGGAGACTTGGAGGACTGCTTGTGAAACTCTAACTCTTATGCCTCTCATATTTGAATTCATGGAAGTCTACCCGCCACATTTGAATACACATCTTACCTTGCATCCCAACTCATAATGTATTAATTGATTAATGGACACTCATTAATTATTAATTATTTCGCTTGAAAAATGTATCTATTCGTTAATTGATACATTATAGGTTGGAATAAGTTGGGATAGAAAAGATGGGCTGCTTAGCATTATTGATCTCTACTATTTCTACAATTTTGTTTATTTAATTTTTATGTGATACAATTTAAGTCTAATTGGGTTCACATGTATCTCAATGGAATGTTTATACATACATAACAATTTATCAATCTCGATTAAATGCGTGTATAATACAATGAGTTCACTTATGTAAAGAAACATCCCATTTCATACTTTATTTCATGTTAAGAAAACTAACAACTACATTCATGTAGATACTTTGCAGAGTACGAAATATTAATACTTCAAACACTACAGTATAGTTGTACAACATGCATTCTTTGACAGCCTACGCAGTTATCTCTCATAATCTGAATTTACTGTTGATCAGACTGATAACAATGGAGCAATCATGTTCATGCTCGGCCTAGACTGTGGATTGGCTTCTAAGCAAGTAATCGCAAGGTTTAATATATTTATCACTTCATCTTGAATTTCAGATGGTGGAATTTGAAGGCGTTGGTCCAAAACATCTTTCAGTAGTATGTTCTGCCTAGTCAATGGAGATGACAGAAAGGGAATGAGGTCACCTGGATGCTTTCCTTTAATCACTTCCAAAGCCAATACCCCAAAACTGTACACATCACATTTTTCCGTTACCTTCATCGTGAATGCAAGCTCTGAAAGAAAAGGAAAATCATATCATCCATTAGGCATAAAGTATTATTTAGTTTAAAATGTCTTAGCCAATAAAAAGACACATCTCAAAGTAAAAGAATAGTGATCTTAGAGTACCTGGTGCAACATATCCATAGGTGCCAGCAAGTTCAGTCCAATTGGAAGAGTCCCGCTTCAAAAGCTTGGCAGTGCCAAAATCTGAAACATGAGCATGATATTCTTGATCTAGCAAAATATTTTTGCTTGATATATCTCGATGAACGATTGGCGGTGAGCGATCATGGTGCATATAAGATAAGGCTTGAGCGACGCTTTTAACTATATTCAACCTCTTAGACCAATCTAATTCTTTTGCTTTTTCTTCTTGAGCTAGGATTGACGCCAAGCTACCCTGTTCAAGAAACTCATAGACCAAAAAGGAGTGTTGTGCATTTGAACAGAAACCATAAAATTTCACAATGTTTCGGTGCCGAATTTCTGTTAATGCCTCTATTTCATTCATAAACTCTTTTCTAAAAGCCCTTTCACCGATAGGAAGAGAATGGAGTTTCTTCACAGCTACAACTCTAGCAGATGGTAGCTTAGCCTTGTAGACACTTCCACATGCTCCCTTTCCAATGCAATATGCAGCATCAAAATTTTTGGTTGCATTTATGATGTCTGCATACAAGATTTCACCATCAAGTTCCGGTACACAGAGCAGCTCTTCATTGTGTTCGGTTGAAGCGTCATTCTTTCTTCTCTGTAAAATGAAGTAAATTCCGATAGAAAGAAACACAAGTAGGATAGCACCTAGAAGAGGGAAGGTGATTGAAAACACCAGTTTATGGTGACTTTTCCTCGACATGTGTTTATCTCTGGTATCAGGAATGCATGGTCTTAGTCCTCGAACATTGCCACACAAATCTTTGTTCCCTGCTAATGCTTCTATTGGAGCACCTTGAAATGCTTTGTTGTTAGGAAGAGGACCCTGCAAATCATTGTAGGATATGTCCACGAGCGACAAGCTCTTCATTTCTTCAAATGCCTCAGGAATGAAACCAGAAAGACGATTGTGGGAGAGATTCAACCGCTCTAAGCTCTTCATAGCACTGATTTGTCGTGGTATCTCTCCTCCAAGAAGGTTGTGACTTAAATCCAACTGGGATAACTGATCCAACTTCTGTATTTGAGCTGGAATTTCTTGGTTAAATTCATTATGGCTCAAATTCAATGAATGCAGCTTGATGAAGTTCCCCAAATATATGGGAATTGATTTGCTCAAATTGTTCCTGGATAGGTCCAAACTCTCCAAATCAGTTAGTGACTCCATTTCTGGAGGTAGACCACCGGAGAGTTGATTGTCTCCTAACATCAACGTAATAAGAGAAGTCAACTTTCCCAGCTCCTTTGGAATCTCTCCGACTAACTGGTTTGAAGAAAGATCCAGTGATTGTAGTTGAGTTCCAATTCCAATCTCAGGTGGTATGCGTCCCGAGATACGATTCCCCGCCATCAGTATGTTAACTAATTTCGGACACCTTCCCCAAGTAGATGAAATTTCACCATGAAACCTGTTATAGCTTATATCTATAAAATTTAGATTTGGATAGACACCAAAGTCTTGAGCTATATTTCCTGTGAATTGGTTTCCATTTAAACGGAGTCTGATCAAGCTTGTGCAATTTTTCAAACTTTTTGGTAATGGACCTTGAAGCTGGTTGTTAAATACTGTGAAATTTTGAAGTGATCCACCTTGGCAAATGTTTTGGGGGAGGTAACCAGTAAACTGGTTGCTATCTAACTGCAGCACTTCCAACTTTAGGAGATTTCCTATCTTTGAAGGAATGGTACCAGAAAGCTTGTTGTCACGGAGAAATAAAAATTTTAAATTGGTCAAATTACTAAAGGATGAGGGAATTGGACCACTCAGTTGATTTTGACTCAACTCTAAATCAATTAAAGATATCAAATATCCTAACTCTTTAGGAATGGTGCCTGAAAGTTTATTTTCATAAAGCAAAAGAGCAGTGAGGCTTGTCAAGCGACCAAATGATGTTGGAATTGAACCGGAAAGATTATTTGAGTAAAGATTTAGAGAGACAAGAGACTTCAAATTTCCTATTTCGTGAGGAATTGGGCCAGAAATTTTATTGTCAAATGCATTCAAGATACTTAGATTTTTCAAATTTCCGAAAGTGGAAGGAATCGAGCCATTGAGATTGTTTGTGTCTAAGTAAAGCTCAAGCAAATTTTCTAGATTTCCTAATTCTGGAGGAATGGAACCTGAAAGCGAATTGTTATAAAGATACAAATTAGTTAAGTTTCTAAGATTACCAATAGAAGCAGGAATTAGACCACTAAGTTGGTTGCTATACAAGGCAAGATCTTCTAGAGATCTTAAATGACCTATATCAAGAGGAATGGAACCATTTAACTGATTTTCAACAAGGTGCAAGACTTTAAGATTTGTGAGGAGATAAATTTCTGATGGGATCTGTCCTGAAAACTGATTAATAGAGAGATCAAGATAAATGAGTTTGGAAAGGCTTGCGATTTGAGATGGAATGGTGCCGAAGAGTGAATTTATAGCAAGATCAACATACGCAAGACTAGGAAAAGATGAAAATGGAAAGTCATAAAGAGTACCATTCAAGCCATATTCGGACATGTTGATTTTGACCACGCTGCCAGCAGGATTGCATGAAATTCCATGCCAAGTGCATGGGCTTGGTTTGGAGTTGGAGGCATTGTGAGAAAGCAGGGTCCAAGAAGATAGCTTAGACTGTGTTTGGTTTGTAAAGCTGGCTTTCCATTTGAGAAGAGCTTTTGCCTCTTCAGTAGAAGCAAAAGCAATACTTGGTAGCAAAGCAAAAATGTTAAAAGCCAGGACAATAAAAAGAAGGAAGAGTATGTTTTGCAAGTTTATTTCTCTTGCCATGGTTTTTGGTTTGTATATTGTAATGATAGTTCACAAAATTGTGTATTTATAACCAGCATCCTAGCAATTTTGTAGAAATTTAGCAAACCGGAGACCTGGGTCAAGTCTTCCACCGTCGTTTTCATTGGCTTTTAATTATATGATGACTTTATTTGTGAAGACCTGGGTCAAGTCTTCCATCGTTGTTTTCATTGGTTTTTAGTTATATGATGACTTTATTTGTGAAGACCAAGTCAAGTCTTCCACCATTGTTTTCATTGGTTTTCAATTACATGACTTTATTGGCGAAGACTATAAGAGTTTTCTGCTCGGTTACAGTCAAGGCCTCTTGTCTTTTTCTTTAGTGGGGGACCATTCGAATTTTTAAGTCAGAAGTATTATTTGGAAAAGTGTATTTCTGCGTCCTGTTGGTTTTCTAATCACATCATAAGGCAAGTTCTCACTACCCACGCAGTGCTGGATTATAGAAAATTGCAAGAAATCATGCGTTTCTTATTGGACCGCCCCCAATTTTCCAAGGAAAGGTGAAAATTTCTCTCAATGTTGGCCATTTCATTTTCAGCTGTTACTTTGTACAAGCAGCATTTATTGGTTTGATGTTTTGGATTTTTTTTTTTTTTATGTGATTAGTTTCAATACACGTGGCTTATACATCTTGCTAGTTAATATTATGACAGTATCATAAGTTTCTTGTATAATTGTCTGAAGTAATATCCAATGAATTTTTTTTCAGATTGTAGATAACCAGAATTGAAAATATTTTATTTAATTATAAAGAATTTGCCATAATGCTAACCAACTTGTGAAGAAAGATAGTAGATTTACAAAACTAATCACAGTCATATTTTGCAATTAAATAAATCATATATTTTGCAAAATAAAAATTGAGGCTAAACACACCTAGTAAGTAAATATCATTTAGCCGTGTTTGGCACCAGGGATGAGATAGAAAATGAGGATGCATTTGAAAAAAATTGAGATTTGATGAGATTGAATTGAATTAAAAAATTACTTTTTGGTGTTTGATGTAACTTGGATTGGATTAAAATTATATTATATTGTGTTTTGTATAGGTGCAAATTAGATTTGAATAAAATTAATTTGAGTATTTCATTATATTAATGAAATTATATTGTAAATAAAGTTAATAATGTTTTAAATAAAATAAATCCTATTAAATCATTTTGTAATTAAAAATAAAAAGTTATATTGATTTTTTTATGAGAGAGAAAACACAAAAAAAAATAAAAATAAACAAAATATAATATAGCATATTTTTAGTTTGAGATTTCAATATACATACATATATTTTGATTTGTTGAAGATGCTTCCTAGAAATGCGAAGAAACTAGTGAGAAGAGACGGTGTTTCTTTTAGATGAGTTAGAGATACTAAACCAAAAATAAAGGAAAAAAAACAGTAGGACAGTAGAAGGAAAGAGGAAGAAAGAAAGTCATCGGAGCAATTAATATAGCACATGTCCTAAACTGTGAAATCCTAACATGGTAGCTGAAATTATTAAATCTCATGGCAGCAGGATGCGAAACATGAAGGATTGGGTTTTGAATCTCTACTAAGCCTCTTTAAACACAAGCAATGTTTTCAGAACTTACTACTTACTAGTTGGTCGATGACTTAGTAAATAGTGAGTATTCGACTACTTGGCAAATACTCGAGAGCTTTATATACAAATAATCCAACAAAAGAATCTAACAAATATTACAAAATCCAACAAAAACAGCAAACAATCTACAAAATCTAAGAGAAAACGTTGAATCGATGAAGCTCTGAGGGCAGTTGTTGCCAATGGTGGTGAAGTAAGGGGTGGTAGGACCGACGGCTTGGTTGAATGAGAAATTTTATCGAAGACATTGAGGGAGATGTTATTAACCAAAAACCTTTAAATTCAGCATTGATGAAGATGCAGAAGAAATGGTGGAGGTGTGTTGACAAGCCCCTATTCCTTATATCTTAGGTAGCCTATCTGGCAACCTCACGGTGGTTTTCCATATGGAATCTGCATAGGTTGAAAGGTTCTCGTAAAGTTAAGTCTTTTTCTTAAAACCGAAAACGTTATAAAACTCTTAGAAATGCGTTTTTAAGTATAATTGGGTGGAATTTTTTTTTTATTATTGTTATTAAACGTTTGTAAATAAGATTCTTTGAAAATCCGGTAGTACAACAGCTTTTTTTTTTTTTTTTTTATATATAAACGAAAAAAAAAAAAAAAACATCCACCCTATAAATCATAAAAGAAAACTTGTGCACTTCAAAAATATTTCTCATTCTCAACTACTAAACCTCAAACTCATATTTATTTCCGCAAGCAATCCACAAATGTAATTCAGATTATAAAATCATTCGAAAATCATCAAATTATATAAAATGATATGCATGCAAAAATCTTAAAACATTATACGAAACATGGAAGTATAAATATCATCCAAATATTATCTACAAAATGTGCATAAAGTCATAAAAGTTATGCATGTACATGAAAATTTCCAAAATATTGATTAGTGCAATTGCGTCGCGTTTTCAGTTAGGCTGCACATCAGACGGAGCTCTTTTCATTTACTGGCTCTTTTCACTTGTTGGCTCGTACCTGCACCTAGGGATGATTTTTAATGAAAAAAAAATGAGGTAAGTAATAACTCAGTAAGTATGTCAACTTTTATATTTGGAATTTTGTTTTCAAAATATATCCATCCTCTCAAAATAGTTTTGAAAACTAATAATAATTATTTCTATTTGTTGAAAACTATAATTCTAGCATAAAACTTTAAAATTTTTACATACTTGAAATCTCATAATAATTTCATAAAAAATACTTTTATTTTTTTCTAAATCTTACCTCAAATGACATGTTTTTTATCTCTTTATCTTGCCTTAACTGGTAACCCAGGAAAACTTATCATTTCGTAAATGTACATGTACATAATAGTAACAAAACTCGCACACGTCACTAGGATTGGAGAAATACTCTCCGTGTAGTCACCAATGAGGGACTTCAGGGATCGCGATACCTACCCTAACATCAAATAGATCTACACTATCATACACATGCAGAGGGTGATAAACTGACTCAAAACCCCCAAGTTAGTGACTCTCCCAACCATACTTGTCATACATGCATACGGTACTTCAGCCAGTAATCTGGAGATTAGGGTAAACCATAGACATTTAAAAATATTTTTCAATATGCTTAAAACTTTCTTTTCATTCGCTTGAAACATAAAGTTTTTATTAGTAAACATTCTTTTTCCAATATAAACTTTATAAACGAAATGCTTACAAAACAACTTTATCAAATTCTTTCTATGCATGTATATATTTCGTAAACTTGCTAATTTACATTATCTTTGAATAAATATACTTCAACATAACTTTAAGAATTATACATGCATGATAAAAATATAATGGTATGCTAGAAATTTAATTATACTTAATAACTTAAAATAATAAAAATAGACATTGTATTAAAGTAACTCGAATACTAAAATGTACGTTTACAAATATCGATAATCAACTTATAAATTCTTAAAAGTTTTAAAAATAAACCACACTCACAACTTGCTTCCAAATTAACAACCCACTCCTTTATACTTTCTTTTCGATCACCATTTCACCCATCTTTTAATACGAATGAATTTTCGATTAGAACTTACGCACACATTAACATATAACTTCAATTACGGAAGAATATCGAGATATTTGTTTTCAAGCCATCATAACTTTAATCAATCATATTCAATATCCATTCGAATTTCTTAATATTCAATATGTAAATCATTTCGATTCAAGCCTAATTGTTGTACTAACGCAACAACTGAATAATTGAAATCATCTTATTCCCTTTGATCGAATTTAAACCAAATTTTTACATCATCCTTCCTATTAAATTTTCTAATCGAATTTACATTCGAACATACAGAATATGATATCATTTCTATTAAAATCCATAAAACACTACACTTTCGAATTTTCTAAAAGTTTTACCGTGAGATAACTTTTTAACAACGACTAAATTTCCTATAAATTTTTATGCCAATTTTAACATCCAAATACTTCAGGAAATTATACAAATAAACCAAAACAATTTTTCTAACACAATATCATCTCTTGATCGAAACATAGCATATTTATATACCAACCTTTGCTTTTCATTTCAACATCAAAATTTGATATTTCAACACATTCAAATGCATGAAAATCATCCAAACAAATCAAATTCAAAACAACCATAAAAGCCTTGCTTTGACCGAAAACTTCATGCATCCTACAACATTTTTTTTTTTCAAGTTTAACCATTAAAATCCATTCTAATCTCAACATATTTCATGGTAAAACAATCAAACAAAACTTGTATTTCCTAAATCCATTCTTGGCCGAACCATTACAAGCATCCATCATCAAATTTCTCATTAATATCACACTAAATCCACATGTAACACATCAACCATCACTTTAAGGCTTTAATCTTTCAAACTCAAACATTATCTCACACAATCCATCCATTACACAATTTCAATCATGAAAACTAGTTTCTTACCTTATCAAATCAACTCCAAATGAATGGTTTTGCTCCAAGACTTTTATGCAAGCTTAAGGGACTTGAAATTCACTTGAAAAGACTCTCAAAAGTTCAAGAAAGCTTGCTACCTTCTTGGCTGATTCACGGCAGCACACACACATCTCTCACACTCTCTCATTTGCTCTTTCAGTCCAACACACCCCTTAATGATCGAACGTGCTTTTGCTTCTTGTTTGATCATGTAATCCACTCTATTTTCTCTTTCTCTTGGTCATAATACACCCCTTTTTGACCGAATATACATTTTGCTTCTTGTTTGACCAAGTAACTCATGCTTATCTCTTGCATTTTAATTATTTTATTTTATTTTAATTCAACTTTACATATTAACCACAAGATCATGCCACTTGTCACTAATCTATTCATTCTTCCTCTCTTTAATGCCAAGTGTCCCCTTTATCTCCATTCCATGCATACATTTCCATGTATGAAACCATTTTCAATCCCACTGGAAATTAAACAAAAGTTAAATTAATATAATCGAAAATTCTACTAAATTTCAATTTACAACTAATGTCATTTTAAAAATTATTCTATTACTTCGAAAATAAAATCATTTTCGGTCCTATCCTAGAATTCTATTAAAATTCAATTTATACATCTGGATACTGAAAATTATTTCATTCCTCTCTAAATACTATATACTAGATACTAATCGAATAGAGTACTTCCGTCCAATATACTTCGAAGTAGTTAAAATCTCTTCGAATAGACTTATCTTCGTTTCGCTTTAGGTTCTAGTAATTTTAATATTACTTTCGAACTTTTTAATCTGTGAGATTATTTTTTCAAAAATTTGTACTCATATAGACCCCTTTCAATCCGAAAATACTATTCATTCAGAAATACTTTTCATCAAAATAACCACTTTTAATAATTTTCGGGGTCTATCTCCTAAAAATCACTATTCACTCGAAAATACTATTCATTTAAAATACTATTCATCCTAAATTCACTATTCTAAAAATTTTGGATTTTACATGTATGGTACAAGGAGAGATGAAGCGGCAGTGAGTAGAAGAGCAGCGACAGCAAGTGGGAAAGAGATGAAGAGGTTTTAATCGAATTGAATTTGATTAAGGTTGTTAGGTTTGTAGTTCTTAAAGCACAAGACACATCGAGGCACAAAGGGCCCTAGAGCCCAGAGCGTGCCTTTTGCATACAAGGAGCACCTTTTTGTATTATATATAAAAAAATTAAATAAAAAAAAAAAACTCAAAATATTGTAAAATCATAAACAACAAACAGTAATAAAATATAATTCATGAAATAAATATATTTTCATCATTCTTCATCTTCAAATTCTTAACTAGCAACATGCAAATAACAAAAGTTCATACTAAGTGCTACCAGTAAAGTTAGTCACCTACTCAGTACTGGTACCAACAACAGACAGTTAATGCAAACAAACATTTACTACTAGTAACTAACTACCAACTAGTTGTCTAGGCAACTACCAACAACAAAAATTCACAGTTCAAATGCTAAACTAAAAAATAAAAACATCCAACAGACAAACACTAGTAAAAAAAAAAAACCTACTTCAAGCATTATCAAAATCAGCGTCTTCATCCTCTCCCTCTTCAATCTCCCCATCATCTTCTTGTTCTCATCAAAGCATTCTCCTTCCCCCTCTTCTTCTTCAGTATCACTTTCCGCCTCCTTTTCAATCCCCTCGCTTCTCGACCGCCTTGATAAGGAACCCGAACGTGATCTTAATCGATGGCTAAGCTCTCCCACTCTTGTAGCCATGGCAACATTACTCCAAGTCAAATTGTCATCTGGAAAAACAGTCTCACTACTTGAGTGTCTCCACTCTCCTTCACATCTTTCCTTCTATTTTATCTTTTTTATCCACCTGCATGGAAGTCATCTCACCCTCAACTATTTTTCCCTTTTCGCGGTTCCCCACCAGCTGGTTTTCGGCTAGCATTTTTTCTACCTCATCATCGTCTCTCTCGTTCTCTTCTTCGTTCGCCACCTCTCGCCGCTGGACCTCCATCGCTGGAACAACACGATCTGTCCTTTCTTCAGCATTGAAGCCAGCATAAAGATCATTGTGAACCTTCTTCTTTCGCCTTCTTCTTCTTCTGGATGCATCCTGCCTTGTCCTCATTTCTTCCATTGCGACTTCTCCTCTATATGTCGGTCCCTTCCTCAACCTTCCTTTAAACCATGAAATATCACCTGCCATCTTCACTACGCTAGTGTCTCTATCAGAGTCTGTGTGAGAGAGAGAGAAGTTTGAAAGTATGTCTACGATAAGGAGAGGTGTATATCCGACAACTGTGCATATGTTTTCTTTAAGCTTCTCACAAATTCAAATGCAGACCAAAATAGTGGACAGAAAAGTTTTTCAGGGAAAATATAAGGGGTTTTATTATAGAACAATAAGTTAAGCAACCATTATATTTTTTTAACCAAATTTTATTTGTGAGGGCTTAAGTATGTAATCCAAAGTTTAGTTACATACAATTTTAGCCTCTAAGAGTATGTAATCCAAATTTTCATTAGCCAAATTTGGAGACTTGTATGCTAGGTTATTTTGCCAAATCTAATCAAATAGAAGGGCAATTTTTGTTACTTTCAATTCCATTTAGAATAAAAATTCCCTGTTTGTGAAATCTATTTTTTTTGGCAATTCATATGCTTGTTTGTAACGCGAATGATAATTATTATTTTAATTTATAAATATAATAAATAGTTATGATATCACATGTATAAATTACAAATATTTATAAAACTTATATAAGAACTTTCTATACCTATTATGTCACATTAGCTTTTGTCTCATGTAACTATTATTTCGTGTTGGTCTACATTTTACTTTAATTCTATTTCTTGTTGGTATGCTTGTTCAAGCTATTCACATTTATCAGACCTATTTCACGTTGCTCTGGTTAAACCATAAGATGTTTCAGAGTAATTGTTCTATTCAGCTTTCTAGTTATTTACATTTTAAAAACAACACAACAACCGTCCCAACATCAATCCAAAAAACAAATTAATGGAAAAAGAATAATAGTATTAATAATAATGATGACGACCATGACTTCGGTTTAAATTGTATATGGAATGTTTTTTTGTTATTTTTGACTTCGGCTTAAACATTGAATGTTTTCTACTTCGTATTGATAAATATTTTATTGGTTTTAATATATTTGCAATTATTACAATTACGATGAAATTACGATTTTTTTATTATTATATACTGTAAAATTACAATATATCTTTCTGATTATTTATTACATCATCATGTATAATGTTAATCTATTGATTAGTTGACAACTTACTCTTCATCTCTACTAGTTTTACAAATTAGTAAGCTTTATTTGTATTAAGGGACGACTTCAAGATATGGGTGTCACGTGGATGAGGATTTCAGTTTTTTTACTGTGGTTATATCTATTACTATTATCTAAGAACCATTTAAGTTTATTTTATTTGTTAGGATTTAAATGTAATGATTGATTTCAAATGATCATAGATTTGAGTTGTTAAGATTTTTATTAAGGAGTTACGACGAATTTGTATTATTGAAATAAATACCGTGTGGAATTATTCCTTAATTGTGTTTTAGTTTTGGAGATTTAATCATATTTTTTACTATTTGTTGTTATGTAATTTTAATTATTTTAATACAAACATCCGAAAATAAACAATATAATAAATTCTAAAAGATTTGTATATATATTAATAATATTTTATTTATAATTAAAATATATATATATAGTAATATCAACCATATTTATATATTTAAATTTATTTTAAAAATAACTAAAAATGAATGTTTAAATTCTAAATTAAAATGTATTAGATTAATTTCAAGACAATTTGGGATGTTATGTATTTAGATTTTTATTTTTAAATACATTTTTTGTAAGTATCAAGGAAAGAAAAAAGAAAAGAAAAATTGAATAATATAAAAATTAGGATAAAAATTATGTTATTTTGGAGATGATAGATTGAAAATAAAAAATTTTAAATGTTAAAGTGATTTGTAATTAAATGAAAAGTTAAAAATTTTTACTTAATTTTTTCAGTTATTTTTGGTAGTTTTAGCTGATTTGACAACTTAAAAAAATAAATGAAAATAATTTAGTAAGTGTAATTTAATATTATTAAATTTTAAATAGAAAAAAACAAATGACTTTAGGTCACTAAAACAAATAAGTAAAGACATAAGCAAACAAAAAATACAAAAGGATCAAAAACGGAAATCTCCTCTTTCCAGAATCTGCTCACTGATTCATGCTCCTGCTGTTGCGACAATACCAACAATTCTATTACAACAAGAGCTCATCCTATTCCAACAAAAACACACAACTACACAAATCCTCAGGTTTTCTAAAAGATTGCCATATGATGCCAATTCTTCATCACTTACATTTTGGAAAAAAGTCAGCAGTAGATACAATGTTGGCTTTGCTTTCGACATTAAAAGCTTAGACTTTAGAAAACCATCTCTATTTAATTCATAAATTACATTATTGAAACCCTGCTTTCTAATTAGATGTAACTCTTCAATTTCTTAATAAGTACATCTTCCACATAAATGCTGGCATGAGATTTCAGTTTCAATGATCTTGAAGTCCCGTACGATCTGTAACAGGCAGCCGCAACATCCGTTCACTCCTATGTATTCGATTCTGTTATTGCCATCCATAAAATTTATTGATGTATCAAATTGATGAGAACATGCATATAATAAACTAAACTTAACAAGTGCTTGGTCATTTGCTTCTCTATCTTTAAATCTTCAGTTTCACCGTCTGATTCTCACTTTGCTATTAGTCACTGACTCACTGACTTGACACTCTTCATTTGCAAATTTAGGCAGAAAGAGGACCAAAAATGTTATCTAAAACTTTTAAAATTGTTTAACTTTCTTAGAAGTTGTAATTAAGAAGTGCGATATTTTAAATATTTGATCTATTAATTACTTTGGATCATGCTAATTTGATGAAAGATATCTGACACAAAAAATAAACAACCTCAATAACAACATCTATGTTAAATTGGATGACTTCAACATGTGACAAATGACTACATATTCGCATTTGATCACAACTTTAGATGACATATAAATTCAACAATGAAAATATAACTTAGTTGATTTATAAATACCACATTCATGATTTAGAAAGAAATATAATGCATCTCATACCTTTTTTTGCGCTAATGTCTGTCGACCATCTGGCAAATTTTCTTGGAAGTTGAATAACTCTGAAGCAAACAACGGGTCCATTTTCTTACAACCGCTGACACACAAATCTTTTAACACTGGACATTCCATTGTATGTATAGCGGGATAGAAGCATCTAAGTTCTTGTAGGTTCTCCAGTCTCAAAGAGGTTAGCTGCGGAAATACAAATGTCTTAGCAGCTGCTTCATCAGCTCCATCTTCCTTCGCAACAACCTCCTCTATACCACATTTCTTCACATCAATATCTCTAAGCTGCAAGAGATTCTTGGCAATGGATAATGGGAACAGATTTTTCAAACTCTGGCAACCACTGACTTTCACCTCACGTAACTTTTGATAGCATTGAGCATTAAGCGAATCCTCAAGTTGGTTGTGCCATATCGTCTCTAGGTTATCCATATATTCAATTTTGATTTTCTCTAAACTAGGGAACGTAACCTGTACTATATATACTTTGCCAATGAGATTCTCAGATTCTTTTAAATTCTAATTAAAAATATAATTAATAAAAAAGGATATTAATTAACCAGAGAGACAATTAATATAATCTACATACCTTATCATTGAAGATGGATGCCTTCATTTCAAGGCACTCCACTATTGACAGAATTTTCAAGGATGAAAGTTCATAATTATTTTCTAACTCATCAATTCTTATTATCTCTTCCAATGTTGGGCAATCGTTTAACACTAGACGTTGGAGCTGCATAAAACTTCTAAGGGTGGAAGATGAAAATAGATACTTCAGATTATAGCAGCATGCGATGATCAAGACTGTTAAATTTTGAAAGCAAGACACCAATGGAAGTTGATTTGGCCACATCTTCTCAAAATTGACTGCCCAAAGTTCCAAGGTCTCCAAGTTGGGGAATTCAACCTGCAGAGAAAGTTGTATCAAAGTTGACATGAGCATAGAGGTGTTTTTGTATAATTTTCCCTTGTATATACGATACAAGAGAACAATAAAATAAAATAATGCAAGTAAGTTAACAATTGTCCAACAAACCTTTTCATTAAATAGTGGCAAGGGAGTGCCAACCATCTGCCTTTCTTGATCAGATGTTGAAGCCACTTCCTCTTCATAGCCGAAACATCTCAGCTTTGGTAAATATTTTAGAGACAAGGACTGTAATTTGTCCAAAATGATAACTTCATTTCTTCTGCCAACATTAAAAATCTCTTCCATATTCTTGCAATAATCAACTTCAATTCCTTGAAGCTGTGAAAGGTGTTTGGCAATGGAGGAAGAAAAGATGTACTTCAACGTGACACAATCTTTTACATTTATGGTTTTTAACCAGCAGAAATGGTCCTTGCCCATGAGTTGGCCATGACAAATCTTCTCCAAATTAATCAAACGTCGAAGAGAGAATGTATTTAGGTGGGGAAAAACAACACAGGGTTCCGTTACTTTCGAAAAGTCAACAATATATAGTAAGTCAGGGTTGTCTTCAATTACAAGATGCTTTAATTGCTGAAAACCATCTCTGTTGAATTCATAAAAGCTATTCTTTACACCCTGCTTTCCAATTAAACACAACCATTCAATCTCTTTCAATTTCTTCATAACTCCATCTTCCACACTAATGTTGGCATCATTGTAAGAGAGTGCCAAGAATCTTGAAGTCTTGTCCCACTCAACAAAGTAACTAGATCGCTTTACTCCTATACATATTCTGTACCTTCGAAGCTTTTGGAAGTCCAAGCTTTTTGGTACAGCTTTAGTATCGGGAATACAAATTTGTAAAGCAGTCAGTTGAGATAAATGTTCTAACTCATCAAGACTAGCGTTAATTCTTTTAGTGTCGTGACCTTCGACATGCCACTTATTAAACTCATAATTCATATACAATTCTTCCAATCGAGCTAGTCTTGATATGGAACTTGGTGGAATAACTTCTAAATCATAGCAACCACTCAGATCTAACACCCTTAGCTGAGTCAATTGACCAATTTCTGTAGGCAATTGCTTAACAGTACATGAAAGGACAAGAATTTCAAGATCCTTCATATCTACAATAAAACCTATATCTCTTAAACAAAAGCAATCCAAGCATAATGTTCGAAGATTTACCAAGCAGCGAAGTGACAAAGGCAGCGGCGATAGTTCCATATTCGTCAAATGCAAAACTCTAAGATTTGGCATTCTTATGAAAAAATTATCACGGATTTTCGAACACATATTCTCGCCGTTCATATACAAAAATTTAAGTTGCCGACAATCCAACTCCTTATCAGGCAGTTCAACAATACCAAGTAAGGATATTGAAGTGCAAACTTCTAATGTATTTTTGTCTTTCCATTCTCTTGGAATGACGCCATCTATCACAATAAATTGATTGTGAAATTTGAAGGCAATTGCTCTACCAACATCACGAACAACATCATGTATAGAGAACCATTCTCCATCAAAAGCGTCGAGCAACAAGGAAGAGTCTTTGAGCTTTCCAACTAATGTATTTACTCTATCTCGCGCTTCTTCCATTGTATAGATGGTTCTAAATAAATTCAAACCTACTCCATATCTCAGTAACTTTTCAATGGAACAATAAGAGGTAAAAGCAATTGTACTACAAAGCAAAAAAGTCAACTTGAGTTCTTCAGTCTCTAAATGATTATAACTCAGTCGAATGCATGAATATGCCTCTGCCATCACAGATCCCACCAAGCTTTCTGAGGAAGGTCGTTTTAGTTCTGCCAAGGCATTTCTCCATGCGTGTTCTTGTTTGTCTTTCAATGCCTTTGCTATTGTAACAATAGCTATAGGCAAACCTCCACATCTTTTGGCTACATCAGAGGCTAAAGTATGCAAATTATGTTGCTCAACACAAGGACCTGCAATCTTCTTAAATAAATTCCATGCCTCTTCTTCATCTAAATTTCCAATAGAAAAATTCTTTAGAGAATTCATCTCATTTGACAATACATGTATGTCTCTTGCTGTCAACAATAACCTACAGTCTGGATGCTCATTTCCCAATGGAATTCCTATCGTCTCCAAATCAAGACCCTTCCAAATATTATCCAAAATTAGAAGAATTTTCCTCTCTTTTTTCAATCGTTTACATAGTTCCCTTGCTCTTCCAGGTTCAGACTCTTCACGGAAATTCAAACCCAACTTATCAGCAATTATTCCTTGAATCTCCCTTATATCTGCTTTTTGAGATACTTCAACAAAAACTACCACATCAACCAGCCTTTGTTCCTCAGCTCGTTTACCAACTTCTTTTGATAGCATTGTTTTACCGATGCCACCCATGCCATACACCCCAACCATATTGACATTAGAATTACACAATTCATTTAGAATATTCTCCACAGTGGACCTTCTCGATTGAAAGTCCTCAAAAGGCTTGGTAGATAGATGCCAGATCTCATTTGGAGGAGTAGAATAGGAAACTTTATCGAATTTCCTTTCTTTCTCAAGTTCAGAAACTTCATTCGCCTTCATCGCTGCTTTCCTGCTATGTAGATAGCGCTTCTTCAAATTAGGACACCAACTCTTGAAGCAATGCATGTTTGCTTGATTATTACCAGTAATAATCTCTGTGGCCTCGTCAATCATCTTCTGCGCGCTATCCATCCAATTCACAACATGCTGTTCAATCTCTTCCCCTTGTCTTCTAGCTTCATCAGCCGAGTGTTGCACCATGTCCCTTCTGCTCTGCAGCTTCTGGACTTGCTTCTCCAGATTGTCGAAGTTGCTCTTGTAGTCCTTTATATAACCGAGTTGAGTCGCAACAGGATCAACCGTGTATTCTGCAGCTTTAGAAGCAATAGAAATACCAACTTCGGCCATTTTTATCACCTCTGTCGCTGCTCTTTTGCGTTTCGAAAAGAAAAATAAGATTATGTAAATAAAGAAGAAGTAAAATTATCAAATAAAATAGAACTGAAACAAACAAGAATAAGAGGAGCTAGCAGATGAAACCAGCAAAACACACGAGTGAAATTCGAAAATAAAAGACTAATAACACAGAGTTTCTTATGTGAACATAAATGAATTAAAACAACAATTTACTAAGGTATTTGACCTAAATCACGCTGAAAATACTCGATATACAGTGAAGACAACTTACTGAAAATCATGATAAAAGAAGAATTATAGCAAAGGGTTTCTGAGATCTAACAAACAAAAACAAAAAAAAAGAAGCCAAAATGACAACTTACTTGAATAGTTGATCGTTAAACAAACAACAATGGCTTGATACACAAAAGAGAGATAACAGAGAAAGTACAACAGTGAAGTATTAAAATTATCTTAGAGCAGAGGATAAGATTTTTGTGGGACATGGAAAAGTGCTTTTGGAAATTGAATGCAGACTTTGACATTTCACCGCTAGCGGCTGCAACATAGGTTACGTTAAGACGGATCCATACGAATTCGTGAAAAATAAATGAACGTGAATTGAAGTTAAATAAGTTCGTATCGTAATCATATTAATCCGTTTAACATGTTTATTAAACAAATTGAATCGAGCTTTCTTAAAAGAATAACGGATTGATACGATTAAAAAAGTGATCAAATTGTAACTTAAGATATTAGTGAAAATTATACATTTAACACACATTTAAAAAATCCCTAAACCTAACCCATTGGACCATTTCAAACTCATTTCAGCAGCCACACCCAATCACCCACACCACACCACACCACCCGTTTCACCAAATCACCCCCTTCTTTCTCACGATGGCGATCACCACCTTATCTCTCACGATCGTCACCTTCTTCCTCTCGGTTGTCGTCCGATCATCACCTTCTCCCCCACAGTCACCACCTTTTCTCTCTCAGTCGCTGTCCAATCACCACCTTAAGTGGGTTCTTGTTGGTGATCTTCATTATTAACAATAAGGCATGGGATTAAATAATCCCATTGCAAATACACTATTTGAAGTGTGGGATTATCAATATCAAACGCTTTGCATGCACCGAATATGGTATTAGGATTGGATTCACTTAAAATAGTTCAATAACACCTAACACTTGAAATTATATTCTATGTCCTTTCTCCATCAATACCTTTTCATATTATATTAAGAGAATTCAAGATTAAGATTTCTCAATGAAACATGTGTAGTCTACCATATATATGTAATTATGGTACACAAATCTTACAAACATTTTTATTACCGCATTGGTCCTCTGTAATAAGCATTACAGCTTCCACTCCGTAATATCTATTCTTTGAAGACAAATATTGGGTTAACATCTCACATCTACATTTCTTTCGCAATGTGTGTCACTAGAATATCAATTTTCATTAATAATAGACAACAACAAACCCCAGAATATCAATTTTCGTGTAAGAATCAAGCTTAAAGCTTACAAAATCCCTATAATCAATAGGCTATAAACCCAGAAAAAATCACTGCAAAACAGCAATGTATTGAAGTAAAAGCTGAACAAACAACTAAAAGCCCCTATCAAATCCCAATTGATACAAAAATGAACAATCAATGCACTAGAATTTCAACAAGCCCCTATCAAATCCCAATGGATACATTACTCATAAGGAATTCTAACAGACTTGGTTCATAAGAGAACAATTATACAGAAAGAGAGATCGAAAGTTATTAGTAGATAACAGTGAAATTCAAACACACAATTTCAATAACAAATTATTACAATGAAAGAGGAATAAGACGTCAAAGAAATCATTTCAAAGCCACTTTTTTTGTAGGTGCATGAATACACTCCTCTTCCTCTTCCCTAAACGCATACCCCCTTCAACGAATAAATATTTACGTGGAGTTAAACGGAATCCTTCGTTGTACAAAACCAGACTCTCCGAAAAATTGACCACGTCTTTCGTATACTTACTCATTGCAAGATGTTTAAACTGCATACGCTCTAAGTCACAAGTAACCAGCTCTTCCCTAGTAGACTTGTCCAACACTAACTCATTGTTATTGATGATCCCCAAGCACCTAAAGCATCTTTCCTCCGGTACAATCGAATATCGTTTAGTCCATGATTCAACCATACCGTACTCACTCATCACCCACACATCCCAACGCTCAAATACTTCAAAATCGTCAGACCATCCAAGAATCAAGGCAAGTGATCCCCTCAATGCACTTAAAGAAACATGAGGCGTAACTTTTCCTGATTGATCATATTTCGGAAGCAATATCTCTCCGAATTCCTCAAAACCAAAATCAAATGTCAGAATGAAATTACCAGAAGCTCCTTTAGTCCTAGAAGCAAACCAGTGGACAACTCCATGAACAACAGCCGTTGCAGATTTGTCAATTGCGTAACATCCAGCCTTGGCTCCAATTCTTCTCCACGAATTGCGAGCCAACGAGTAAACCTCAGCTTTAGGAGGTTCCTTCTCATTATAATGGCAATAAAAGTTACCAGAATACATAATTCTTACAATCTTATAGTCATTGGTATGGTGATCAAATCCAAAACCAATAGCAAAAAAGTTATTGAAATCAGTATAAGTGTGCATGAAACAAGTACGTCGAAGTACCTTGAGTTTCCAAATGGAGGGATTCCATAAATAGATGGTTCGACCAAAATCCTGATATGAATCGGACAAACAAAGTAACCCATTAACAGAACCAGCGAATTGGAAGTAAACGGAGTCACAACTGAAGGGGATGTCGAAGCTTGAATGTTCAACATAAGTCTTGTCGTGCAGACAGGAAAAACAGTTCAATCCAGAACGGCCTGTACTGGCAAACTTGTGGTGCAAGACATAGCCATCGATGCTTCTATGGAGATTGAGGTGTGTGGAGATGAAAGCAGGGTGGCTGATTAAGTCACGCCATGCCTTGCAAACACACGTGAATCTAATAAGGTCCTTGACTGGTAATCGACCAAGGATGTCGTAAAGAATATCGATTGGAAGAGGAATTGATGACATCTTTTGTTTTGTAGATGAAATCACAGAGTTAGTAAATGAAAACAATCGGGGAAGTTGGTGGTTGAAGTTGTTAGTTGTCTGCAATCATGTAATAATCTGTGTAAGAAAGGACTGGGTATATAAAGAAGTATCTGTTGAATCGTTCAGTGGATTTTGATATGGACCACCTTGACTGGAAAAAATATATAAGGTTGCGGTCAAGATAAGAGAGCATCTCAATCGACCAATGGCTGCTCTTCTGAAGATATTATAATAATCCTTGGCATTTTCATTGCTTTCTGCATCAACTGCCTCCAATAACTTCTGTTTTTTTTTTGGCTTTTGTTATTTCAACTCTAATATCTTCCTCGGGAATCTATTCTCATCACTATTGTAAAACTTGACAAAACTTGACAAGTAAGTCTGCTTACTTGCTGAGAACTCGATTAGGTTCCACCAACCCAATAACCCCCGAATCGAGCGTTTTACTCACTCAAAGCGGATAGTCACCAAGTTGAACTAAATACTCAACCCAACTCGGTTAACTCGACGAGTAATCGACCTAAGTCAGGTTTTATGAAACAAATTTACTCAACGAATACTCAACTCAAGTTAACTTGAGTAGTACTCGAGCCAAGTCAACTTAGCAAGCATTGTGCTAAGGTTGCTTTTGAGATTGTATAAAACATGTTTTATGATGTTTTGTGATCATATATTGTAAGAAAACTCCATCTCTCAACCGATGGCTTTTTCAATGATGTTATAATAATCCTAAGCATTTTCATTGCTTTCCGCATCAACTGCCTCCAATAATATATGTATTTTTTATTTCACCTCCAATAACGTCCTCAGGAATCTGTCCTTATATATTGAAGAGACTTCCATGTCCGAACAGAAATTAGTTATTGTCAATTTAGCAACAGTGGAAGTGGACTTTAATAGTTGATTCATTATCATTGTGTTTACTCAGAATCATTAGGAATTGAATTACATGAATCCTACACAAAATCAAAATTGTGCCCTTTTAGAAAATGAACTTAATTCCTTGATTCATTTCATCCGAGGATACCATGCAAAAACTATATTGTTACTAATAGTCATGAAAGGTAATCATTATGGTTTTCATTAAATAATTAAAATAAAAAAGTGTATAACGACATAAAGGATAAAGGATAATATTTTTTTGGGTTATAAATAGAAGGTAAAAAATTAGGACAAGCACTCATAAACCAATGAATCAACCTGGGATAAAAACTGTTTTGGCCACATCTGATTTTCCCATTTAATAGGATAAAAATAAATAAATAATATGACTTCTTTTACAAAACTCATGTCGTTTGATCGAAATTGTGATCCAAATTCATTAACCTATATTTATCAACCTCGAATCAATCGTAAATCAAATACCTTTAAAGACATCTTATATTACTATATATAATTTTGTTGGAAATAGCAATATCCAATACTTTCATTTCAAATGGTAATACAAAGTGTAATTAGTAACTTCTTAGACTTTATATATTTACTTCAAATGAACCCAAATTCAGAATAATTTTCAAAATGCTTAATCTTTATCCGGAGAGCCTAAATTAAATCTATGTTAAACCTGACAAAACAAGACCCAAGCAACCCCTAATTTGGAATGGAAATTTGGGTTTGATCTGATTCTAATTGTGGCCTAGCCCTAGTTAAAACCACAAGCCCATTGCCCAGCTCTCTCTAATCACACAATTAATAGGGTGTTAAGTTGAGATCCTTATGGTGATCTGATGCCATTCCAACAAAGATAAATTATAAATAAAAATCAGAGAAAAGGCATCTAACTACTGATAATTCAAAACGTCAAAATAGATACAAAGGCATACAGGGATAGCAAAGCTAACATTGCTGCAGCAGCAGTTTCCTTTGCATCAGATGTTAAAAAATAATGGAGTTCCATTGCTCCACCCAACACCACCTTGGACCTATGGTTGATTGGCTTCTAAATTCAGCTTTGCCAACCACCACCACCTCCTCCAGACCATCCATTATCGGAGTTTCCCTTGGAACCACCACCCCACCCAGAATCTTTTTCATTACCACCACTTCCTTGCCCCCAGCCACCACCACCATCTCCATCGTTAGCTCCACCACCCCAACCGCTGCTGCTGCCACCACCACCACCACCACTTCCACTTCCACCACTGCCCCAACCACCTGGGAAAGAGTCCCTGCCACTTGAATTGTGAACTTTAGCACCTGGAAAACTGCTAAAACCATCATCTCCTGACTTGTTACTTGAATCCCATTTGGGAGTATCATAACTAGAATCCTGCCTATCATTTCCTCGGCCGTTATATGAACCCCGACCACGCCCACGCCCACCATATGGCCGTGGTACCCCACTTGGATGTCCATCTCGACCCCCACCATTTCTGTAATCACTTCGCCCTATATAACCAAGATAAGAGTAATTACCGAAGTTATTCATGAACTCAAAATAAAAATAATGCAAAGTATCACATGTCATCAAATATTAGAAGTATGAATTTATCTTTTAATATAGAACCGTATATTGAATATTAATTACATGCATCGTATGGCACAATTGCAACAGCAATCTGCTCATAGAAGTTGAAATTAAGCACCATTCAGAAATATTGACGTGCAATAAAAAGAGGATGCACTATTATGGTAAAATCTGTTAAAAGATGCACCTGTTCTAGAACCTGGTGTAGAAGATCGATCTCTCCAGCCACTACCATCATTGCTTGAACTGCCCCAGCCACTACCCCCAGATGCTGCAGAGGAGCCCCCAGTTGCAGGGCTTCTCATTGGCACCATAGCAGCAACTGATCTAATTGATGGTGCTGACTCATGCTGAGGATCATCAATATGCCTCTGGAAATATGCCACAAGCCGATCAATGTCCTCAAACATTCTTTTCCTGAACTTAAATCCCTTGGGATACAGACCAATATACTCATGGTGAGGATTTGTACTTCGTATATAAGTTAGAATGAATGTTCCTGGATGCTCATGAGAAATGCCAAAACAATAAACTATCCTTGTAGGATACTCTGCTTTCTCAATCCTTAGGAGCTCATCGACTTCTGCTTTATTACCTCTCCTGAACTTGCGGTAGCTAAGCATTGCCTTCAGGTGAGCCACTAAGGGATCAACATATCGATCCATCACCTAAATAGAAAATGGAAAATAGATGAAAACAAGTCACTTTTTTTTTCATTTGTGCCAAATCAGATAATATCAAAGGGCATATCCGCTTATGCCCTCAAGCAGAAAACTATTATCACATCAGCCATAAGAGACTGTTTTGCTTAAAAGTCAACAGTACAATCATGTTCAAATCCTACCAGGTCCCAAATAATGAGAACCTATACGGCTAGCTTCTTCTGCTATCCTCCAAATTGTTTAGCAGATTTAAAAATTCTGAGAAAAATATTCTGCCAATTTAGTACACCAATTTCAAGTAGATTAAAAATATACTGCACTCCACTCCTGTCGACCGGGTTTTGCTAGTTATATACCCTGAACCAATTAAAAGAGCAACTGTGCAAAAAAAGAGAGAAAAAAAGAAGCTTGACTGACCTCATCCAAATCCTCAAAAGTGTCCTCCCCAATTTTCAATGTCTTTCCAATTCGAAGTAGGCTTGTGATGTCCTTGTGTTCCTTTCCACCTTCAACTATGTCTTTGTGAGCATACACTCCATCATAAACTTTTAGAGTTAGAGTTAGATAAGAAGGTCCGCGAGAACTAGGACGAATGATGCTTTCACCAGGGTCCTTGTCAGATAATAACTGTTGAACATAGTCAAGTAAATAAAAACCATATTAGATTTATCAAGTAACTCCAAATAAAACGAGACTACAAGAGTTGCACTCGATAAAATAAACAGTTAATAAATGTTAGCACTGTGTGTATCAATGAAATATTTAAAATCTAACAATTCAAGTGAAATTCATGTCCGAAGAGTTTTGAGTCTTCAATTTTAAAGAAAATAACAAAACATTTATTTACTTCTAGAACCTATATACACTTAATTGAAAAAATTAAGTGGAAGACAAGATCTCGATGTCAGCAAGCGAGCCAATAACTTTCCTAGAAAATCTTTAAAAGTAGATATTACCAAATACAAAATCACATATATTTTCAAGTGTAAGGCCTAAAAAGCTATGAAAATTGAGTAGGTAGATCTCAATTTTCTAAAATCTATATATACACTGCATCGAAAAATTAAGTGGAAAACAAGATCTCAATGTCCCCAAGTGAGTAAATAACTTTCCTCGAAAATCTTTTAACTCAGATTTAACCAAATACAAAATCACGTATATTCTTGAGTGTGCTTCCTAAAAAGGTATGAGAATTGAGTAGGGTAAAGGTTTTACTATAGACACAAATTGCCCAAGTGTTCATACAAAAATCAAGAATCTATACTTGCATCCATGTATCTTACACTTGCACAGATGACCAAGAAAAAAAAACTTCAATACTTAAAACACATATGTAACTCTCTCTCTCTTTCTTTTCGTTTTTCAGAAACAAAAACGAGAGAACAATTATTAAGACAAAAAAAACAAAAAAAAGGCATTTACAAAGAAAGGGAGGGCAGGCCAACAGAACATATACGTAACAATTCACTGCTACAAAAATTGTCTCCAGAAACTTTCACAAAGTCACCAACCCGATATTGTTTTTCTTTCTACAGTCCAGTTTGTTACTGGTAAACAGAAACAAAAACAATATCAAGGTTTAGTATATAGGTCCTAACATTATAAATACACAAATGATCAAAGCATAAAAATTTCCTCATGTCTGAATTTACGCGACACTGCCCATCAGTGCCTACTGTCTAGATATCAGGGGTTAAAACCACCTTGAAAAGCAGATGCATTGGTTGTTTAGAACCCCACAAAAACGACCTATTTCCATCTTCATAAGTGCCTATAACTTCTACCAATTTACAATTTTTCCTATTCAAAAGAGTTCATCCTATGATGAAACAGATTGTACACAGGCCAAAGAACACACACGGCAAAAAATAAAATAAAAAATAAAAAACTTGATTTCTTTTGGGGTTTCAAAATGAACTGCATTAGCAATGTGAAGACTTGTGATTCAATTCACATACCACAGAAACAGAATTTAAAACGTTATTTATAACTAAATCAACAACACACCTCCATTGCTTCATCAGCTGTTATATTCTGGAAACGGGGATGAACAATCATTCGTGGCTTAAAATGTTTCTTTGCAAGCTCCTTCTCTTTGCGTGCTTTTTCTTGCTCACTCTGACGATTGCTCCGGTCTTCATGGTAGTAAGGATCAAGGTCATGAACATGCTGATACCGATTACTTTTCATCTCGCCCTCCCGACTAACCAGGAACACTTGATACCTGTTCTTCTGAATTGATTTTATCTTGCAATTCAAAATATCACCTTCATGCAGCCTATCAGATAACTCAGATATATCCCTCCAATCATCTGAATAGTCTTCCTTCATAAGCATACCTGTCAACCCCGACTCAAGTGCACATATTGCTCTTTGACCTTGCACCCTGCGAATTGTGACTTGCACAATCTTCCCTTCAGCAAGTGTATCTTCCGTTTCACCTGAAATCATATAGAATTCCTCATCTTGACTAGGTTCTTTGTACTGTTTGCGCCAATCCTGAAAACCTTGTATCAATTCTCTTCTTATAATATATAGTGTCTCTCTCTTATTTTCACGTTTCTTTTCTTTTATGTGTCTATCAAGAAGATAGGTTTTCAATAAGTCAGGTCGATCCCTCAAATGTTCTACGGCCATCTCCAACGTCTCTTCATCATCATTTGTATCACCTTCAATATCCCTGTTGTAAACCTCTTTAGCCAGTTCTAGTGCAAGACCATAAGATTCTGGATGTATTCTTGTATCATCCAACAAATCAATGTATTGGCTGCTGCTAGCTGCCAGCCCACTGCGCCGAACACGCAAAAAGCCAACTGCATTTACAAACACTTTTTTACCAAGTCCATGAGTTGTCACAAAGTCCTTTCGGATGAAAATTGCTCCAGCTCTTACAAGGGATCTTTGCAAAGATGCTGCCTTTCTTGGCCCAAGACCAGATATGAACTGCAGAGGAGCAAATAACCATTCATGGCTTATAGCCAAATTGATGTCCAGGCCCACCTGGTTTGTAACATCTACCATGACCTGTTCAATCATTCCATACTTCTCATCGGGGGTGAGGAAACTCTCTAAAAGATTAACTTTCCAAGACAAGATCTCCCTCCCTGGTCCACATAATGTAGCAACCATTGCCAATGGATTTTGCAGATAACGACCAAGTGCAACAGCCCGCTTAACAATGCCTGACAATAAGGTGAAAACAGAGTTCAGTAGAATAGATCTTCAAAGGCAAACAAAATTGAGAAAGGCAAACAAGCATTGACCTGATTGTCCAGGTAGTTGGTCAGATGAAATCCGAGAATTTTCATAAAGGCGAGGCAGAGATTCATCCCCATATACAATGCTTAACTCATCCATTTCATGTCCTACATCTCTTGGATTTTCCTCCACCATCTTAAAAATTATCTATAAAAAGCAAAGTGAACTAAATAAGCATCAATTCAAAATATAAAAGCATATTAAACATCCACTTTCCCACCCATAGCAATTAAGAAGGGAAATTACATGTACTCTGTGCAAACAAGAAATGATACAATATTACAATTAAATAGAATTTGAAAAAAGAATAACTATCCCAATGCAATTTGCTTTTCACTACTGCCTACAACTTGACTCCATGTCCCCATGAATCTCCTATGGGACTGCTGTCTGGTTTCTGCTACATCATACAGACGACAATAAGCTTAAGGAACTTGGGAAAAAATTATATAGCCCCAAACACCAACCTAAAAACAAAAAACTCTGCCTTACATGATCCTTTAACTTTGAATAAAAAGAATGAAAAGAACTACCCTCCAATGCAAAGGATATAAGAAATCCATTACCAACCTACAACAAATAATGATCGAAGATGAGGATACCTAACAATTCCTATAAAGTTACTCAACACAAGCAAAGATGAAGTGATCTACTAACATAATACCTGAATCCCATCAATACACAAAAATAAAGCATAGCATCTCACTTAACCCATTTTCAATTACAAACAATTTATCAAGGAACATATAGAGGGATTGAAGCTCCATGAACAGAAAAATTTAATCACAACAAAACCAATGAACTTTACAAAGGTCATAGACCACCAGAATGGGCATTAATACTTACCTCATATATATCATCCTTCAGCAAGGTACAAGACAAATTAACAGCTCCTAGAACAACAACATGCGGCTGATGGTCAGTCATAAATTTCAAAACACGTTGCTGGTCATTTTTCTTACGCTGCTGATCATTAATGTTTTGGGACCTTAAAGTGAGGGACCCAGTGTAAAGCACATCTAGCACCTCCCCAGACGAATCCAACATCACAAAAGTGGTCGCTGGTTTTCCAGGGCCCCAACAGCAAGCCATGACTCTTGGTGCAGCTTCATCATCTGATGTAGTATCACTATCCTTTCGTTGATATGGTCCAACAGAAACTTTATCCCACAAAGCCTTTCCATACTCCATAAGCAACCAGTTTTTACCTCTACTAGTCATCAATGATCTTGCCTCTTTCTCCATCGAAGGCAGAAGAAAACCAAAAAGTGCATCCTGCAGAATCAACTTACGTTGCTCATTCCATAGTTGGGCTGACTTGCTGACACCATCACTAAGATAATGCTCATTGCAATCACTTATCAACTTATTCAGAGAATCATCTGGCAATTTAAAAGTGACTTGCAGAAGCTTCTCCTCTTCAGCCTTCTGGATAAGGAGCCACTGTGCATCCTCAAATCTTCTCAATGGCTTCTCACGTAACCACTTCACCCCTGCAAACTGGTGGAAAGAATCTATTGCTGAATTTCCATCAGGTGTTGGGCTTGTTGATACTACAGCATTATCCATAAAGATGCAACGCACATATTTCCTGACACATGGCTCACAGCTTATCTCAACTGCAGCCTGAAATAGTCAACATATATTGGAAAGAAATGTTAATACATGATTTGATAATAAGCATCACAAATGACACAGCAGAACCTCTTTACTCACAACACCACCAAAACTTACCATATGCCTAGCTCCTTTAAGTACAGCTTGAGGAGTCTCAAACATTGCACATGTGAAGTTTAAAGCCATCTCCTCAGGAGTTTCCTTAGCATCCTCCAATTCATCACCCTGCAATCAAAGAAAGAACAATATGCCACCATTCCATACAGCAATGATGAGAAGTAAATGTTATGTCTTTGTTCAACACAACAACAGCAACAACATGAAGAGAAAAAAAAATTTACCATCTTTTCCAAAGACAACTGCAAACCCAGTTGCTCGGAGCTGTAACCAAACTTGCTAGCAACGTCCCACAGACCAGCTTTACTGCAGATACTATATAGAGATCTTCTCTTCGGTCTCTTATATTGTCCTTCATCAACACCAACCTCACCCGGAGGAAAATGCAAGTTAAATTTTGAGTCAACATCATCGACCTCTCTTTCAGATTCTGCAGCCTTGAGTGACTTAAAAATTGAATCAAAAAGTTGTTCATCTAATGCTCGTCTTTCAGCAGTTTTTTCATATATCAGTTGAGATTCTTCAAAACGCTTCTTATAGTATGATTCCAAAGCACTCTTCCGCTTCTGAAGTAGCAACCATTTTTTATCTAAATCTTGAATCGCCCAAAGTAACTAAACAGAAATAAAAAAGCAGTTACTCTCTCGGTTATTTTTCTCCTTAATGAATGAACCTTTTTCTACAAGATCAAGTCACTAATTCTATCATTGCACTACATGCCTGTTTACCTTGTGCCATTTTAATGTAGGTGTTTTCTCAAATTCATCCTTGTTTTCATCATCTTCTTCATGTTGCCCAGAATCCTTTAATAGGCTCAAGCACTCCTCCCTCCGATACATAGCAATAAAGGGGATCTGAAACCAAGAAGAAAATGACAGCATGGTTAAAATCAAAGGACAAAAATAAACCAAAGTACATCATAGAATACTTACATCTAACTTCTGCACATGCAGTAGGTCCAAAAATCTTATGATGTCATCCCTGTTAATAGACAGATCTTGCCCTTCTTTAGGTGACCCAGCACCTGTCTGACCAAACAAAGGGATTGTACCACTAAGAAGCTGATTATGTATCCAACTGCTCTCTTCTACAATACTAAATTCATCTGTTGGAGGACTACCGGTGCTTTCCTCAGCTATCTACACAAAAAATATCGATAACAATGAAAAAAATATAATTCATGTTAATATTAAGACACAAGTGTATTGCAATGAGTATGACAAGACACCTGCATTCTTTCTGGAACATCAGTCATTCGAATCTGGTCATCCTTCTCTGTCATATACTTTTCAGACAGGATGATGGGTTCAAATTCATCTTCAAGTCTCCTTTCCCTCCATTCACTAGAATCTAAGCCTTGCTTTCGAAGCTGCAGGAGTTCATCGACATCTCCGAATATTTCATGCGCCTCCTGCAAAGCAGACGATGAAACTCCCGGTGCCTGCCTAGATTTCTTTTTCCTGAACTTTTTCCTCCTATACAAGAAGTAATTATTAGAGAAACAATTCCAAGATAGAAAAGACACACATATTCATGAAAGCAATATACCTGACAGGAGCTCCATGCTCATCAACTTCTTCTTCATCTACAATAAAGTCTGCCATTTCATCTTCTTCACCAATATCTCCATCCTCTTCTTCTTCTTCTACTGGTTCCTCCTCTTCTGCAATATCCTCAAGCGGAGCTGCTACAACGTCACAGTTTAGAATCAGTTGGTGTAAACTGTAAACAGAAGCATGTCATAGTAATCTAGCAATAGTTTAAAAATTCATACCGTCATCATTATCAAATAATTTATGCTTAATATGCTCCTCAGCAGTTCGTCCAACCTTCCCAGTTCCATCAAACTCCTCCTCAGAATATCCATATTCATCATTATCCCTCTGAGCTTTTTTCAACCGCTTAAACTTTTTGCTCTCCTACAAAAAATTTTAGAGAAACTCTCATGACAAGAACAAAACTGAGAACTTCAATGAGCCACTACTGCCTAAATACAATATCAAGGAGGAAAGGGTCCAGAAAAAATAACAACCTTCGGACGGTAATTGATATTATTGTCCCGCAGGAGCTCATAGTCATCTTCATCAAGGACATCCTCAGCTTCTCTAAGAAGGTTAAACAACAGTGGTTACATAGGAACTAACCCTTTGTCAGTTACAAAGAAAATTGAATTAAATAAAGCATGTGTGTGTGTAAGAGAGAATGAGTGCATGAGAGAGAGATTCACGATTTAATGACTTTGGTTCACAGTCACATGCACATACAAATATAAAGTAGGAAGAAAATGAGAAAAGCTATTAACTTGCTTAAAAATAGGATTAAGTTGATATTTAATCAATCTTGAACTAAAACCCTATCAATCAAATTTTGCACTTCCTAGATATTATTACAATTTCCTAAACTACCATGATGAGCATTACATCAGAAACATTAAAAAATCATGGAAGGAAATGTTTTACTTTTTCTTTCTTTTCTTCTTCTTCTTCTGCCTCTCCTCATCACTGTCAGCCCTTTCTTCTACCTCCTCCTCTTCTTCATCAACATCATCTACTATAAACCCATCCTTTTCATATTCATCCTGCCCTTCTTCTGAAAAAATAAAAATTAAATTACATACATTAACAACGAACCAAGATAGAACTCTCAAAGTGAAAAACTCACAAGCCAAATAGCAATAACAATTAAAACCAGAAAACATAATACACCATCACTAACAAAATAGCAAACTCCAATACCTTTCGACCAAATAGTCCCATAACATATACTTAAACACACAACCAGATTCAAAAATTCCCCATATGGTCACTGGAACCTAATCATCTACTCAAGTCACCAAAAAGCCTAATAAACACAGAATAACACTCAAAACTTCAATTTTCACTTTTAAAAAAAAAAAAAAAAATTGCTTCTTTTACAACCCCATTCTAAAAACCCTAAAAATGTAAAAACAGAATCTCTCCTCGTCTAAAAAAACCCTAAAACTATAAAGTATAATATTAGAATCTTTCCTCCTCCCAAATTTTCCAATCCCCTGCCTGAATTTCTCGCAACCAAACAGTCAATGACTTCCTCTCATCAAAAAACATGAATCCAAAAAGTTACAAAATCGATGGAATAAAAAGGAAACCCTAGAGTTAGAAATACCGTCATCTTCATCATCCTCGTCCCTTTCTCGATCGTCAACAGCGTCCCCTTCTACAGGCTCCGCCTCCTCGTCGCCTCCCCCCTGCTCGTACTCATCTGCAACTCAGATTTTTTGTTATAAAAATCGCAGCAAACAAAAAATAAAATAAAGAGGAAAACAAAATTAGGGTAATTGAAGGAAGGAGAGGCCACCTTCTTCGTCAGAGACAACGTGCTTGCCCATCTGCAGAGATTGAGAGAGCCAAAAACGAATGTGGAGAGCAAAACACTGTCTAATAAGTGAGAGATTTTGGAGTCGAAATGTGTTTTTGATAAAATATATAAGCAAGTAATGCAAGTTATGCAAGGGCAGAACGTTTAAAAAACACGTTTGGGATATAAATAATCAAATTACTAAAATCCTATCGTAAAATAATAAATTTATAAATAATCAAATTACTAAAACTTTCTCATAAAATAATAAATTTATAAATTAAATTAATAAAATATATTAAAAATATTTTTATCTTTGACGATTATTAATAGTACATAAATTATCAAATTATCTTCTTAAAATAATAAATTTATAAATTAATTAGTTTAAAACACCTCTAAATTTAAGTTGTTAAATTATAATTTAAATTGTTTAAAATCATTGTTGATTAATAATTTATATTTTTTTTAAAAATTTTGAAAAAATTAAGAATGAAAAGAGTTGTTTTCAAAAAATACTTTAAAATTTTGATATTTTTCAAAACTTTATAACTAAAATAAATTTTTTTTTTCATAAATCGACAAGAGTGATATTATTGATTTTAATGATGTGGAGAGAATTTGATATTATGTCAATCTTGGGGAAGGGTAATAAGATTATCCCTAAAAACTATCTAAAGATTTTAATTAGATTGTTAAAATTGATATTAATAATAAAAATATTAAAAAATATTATCATACAATAATTTAATATGATGTTTAAACGGAGTAAGTATTTTTATATATAAATGTTGTAGTTAAATAAATAATAGAAAGGAAAGTGATTTTGAGTACCACCTGGAGTCAAGGTTAATTGTTACAGTCGGATAAAATTATTGCATGGGATTGGAATTTTTCGTATCTCATGCGATGGCAAACACTTGATTGGGCTAAAAATAATCCAATCCTAACAAAATCATCAAACACTACTAAAGGCTATAACTCATTACTTTTACCACCCTACCATAGTCTTAAAGAGGACTCATTCGTTGTGGTAATAATCAATGATTCAAGGATCTTACTGTAAGTGGCACTTAAAATAATAATCCATTAATTTGTTTTTAATAAAATTCTAATGTATAATTGCAGTTTCCTTAATTTCAAAATTATCATTGTTTTATATTAATCCTATTACATTGTAAATCAACCTATTAATAACTATTTTGTTATTCACTCAATAATTTCATGAAAAAAATAAAATTTTTGTTATGAATATATAGACTTAACACCTTTTCTATTTCAAGGGTATTTTTTTTATCTTATTTGTTGTTATTTCATTATGGAAATAATCTATTTTATTGTTATTTCATTATAGAAATTAGTCTTCCAATTTGTCTATATATGTCTATATTATAATCATTCAAAAACACATCAATTGAATTTTATTTACTATTTTTCTCTTATTTTCTCTCTTATTTTGGTCAGTGTTATAAATTCATTATCTTTAGGCTTTATTTCACAACACATTATCAGCACGATTCTAATATGAGAGGTTTCATTCATATGATCTACTTCCTATAATTTGATTCAAATAACTTATTACTATAGAATATTATTTGAAGTAGTATTCTGATCCTTGCTTTTATTTAATATTTTCTTATATTTTTCTTACTTGAGTAGTGAATGTATATATATTTTTAGAACCTAAAGTTTCCAAGTTATTTAGAACCATAAGTTCGAAATTCCCAAAATATTTAAAATTAGAAGTTCTAAAATTTTCATAATTAACTAAAACTAGAAGCTTTATATTTCTAAATTATTTAGAACAGAAGTTCTAAATACTAAAATTGATTGGAATTATAAATTCTTTGGTTCCAATATCATTTTCTTTTTACTTAATGTCGTTATACTTTATAAATGTGATTGTTTGTCAACATAATATCATAAAAGTAATTTTTGCTTCTAATTATCATATTCAAGGCTTTCTCTTGCTTTACTTATAATTGTGAACACCCGCAATTATTTCATTAATATCATTGAACTTATATTTTGGTATCTTATTTTTCTATAATTTCTCTTCTATCTTTTTTATCTGTAACCTGAAGTTTGTAAATGAAAATTAAAACTAAAAGTTGTAGATTAACAATATATGTAGAACCAGAAGTTCTAAATTTTCGAAAGTTTTAGATTCATAACATATTTAAAACCAGAAGTTCCAAATTCTTAGTTTAATTATGTTGACACTGTTTTTTGGTCAACCCAGTTCTTGGAGCCCAATACCTGAGAAACGACAAATAACAAGCAAAACGACAATGACCAAGATCAAAACAAGTAAAATACATCGATTTTTACGTGGTTCGGTAAAGTAAAAGCTTACGTCCACGATTGTCACTCTTATTCTGGCAGAGTAATAGTATGTATTTCTAGTTGTCCTTTACAATGAATTTAATCTCATATTTATAGAGAAAATGTTACAATTTGAATAAGTTTAAGAATCTTACAGATAAGGCAAAAAATAATAAACATTAATTGAGATAATATCTCTCAAGATTATTTCCACCGTATCTACAACAGTTGCCGAGAATGTCGTGATTTAATTTGCATGTAAATAGGCGAGTTAACTCATTTCCTGAATTAAATTGATTCGGCTTTCTAGAAGGTCGACTAGTCAAATTTAGCGAGCATCTTGAACAAGTAGATTATCCAAGCGATCAACTATCACACCCAACAATTAGATGAGAAGAACTTCTGATCGCTTTGATTACTTTCGAAGAAAACTATCGAACAGTTCTTGACCACGATCAGACTGGCTTAATAGTCATAACATGCAATCAGACTTCCATACGATCAGACATGTGTTCAAATGATACGATCAGTCACACAGTAATTAAAACGATCAGCCATGCGATCAAATGTGCTCGGGTTCACAAGCTAAGAAATGACTACATGTTCCCTCATTTGACCTTTGCCTAATTGACCAGCCTCTTGAGCTTCTTCTCATTAAAATAACATACTGGGCTTATCTTTGGGCCTTTATCAGCCCATTTTCTATAATCGCAAAAATGCCCATAACACTAGCCCCCTTGTTTTCAATTCATTCCTTGAACTGAAAGCAACGAGCTCATCCTCATGACAATTTTGGCGGGACCCATAATGTTGCTTTTTCAAATACTAACTTATCCCACGACACGCAGCACTTCTCAAGGCGTCAGTTCACTGCACATCTCCTATCATGCGCTATTCATGCACATTTAATGCACGTCCCTCATTGGCTACGTAAAATGACAAAATCGTTGGTTTCGCGCCACACCGCTGGATTAATGACAGTTACACAGCTGCCTTAATCTGACGGTTAGGGTTTTAATTATATATAAACCCAGTCGTTTTACTTTCTGCTTTTGCCAATTACTTTCAAAAAACTGACGCCCTTTCATCTTCTATTTTCTCTCGTCCATCATCATTATTCATCATCAACTTCTTCATCATCATCAAGCTTCATTGCACTCAAGGTAAACTTTCACACCTTTTCACAACTTTTTAAGTTGAGTTTTACTTGCATCATGCTAGGTTACCTATGTGAATTCGCTTTCATGTTCGCATGAATATCTTATGACTCTTTTTTGCATTTTAGTATGATAAAATTTGAAGAACTTGAGTAAAAATCTTGCTTAATTGTATTGGTTACGTATGTATATACCATTTCCTATCTATGGCCACCTAATACCCCAACTCTAGTCGAGTTGGGAGTTTGTTGATATCTGATAGCTTCTACAACCTGTTAAGCTTGTGAATAGGACTTGTTTGCATTCGATAGCCCCCTGTACGCGCGACTTGATCTTTAGGAAACTAGAAATAGCCTTTAACTCCGTATTATGGTCTGTTGTTCACGACCTGACCCTCTCATTACTTTTGTAGATGTCTGGTCATAATCGTCGTGATCATAAAGTAGGGACTACTGACAGGGAGTCTGGAAAGGAACTCGTCCAAGTCAGAACTACTAAAAACGTGACCTCTCAGAACGATGAAGTTGTGTCAAAACCTGCAAGGCATAACGATTCTCCTGCTTGCTCCCCTTTTTTCAGACATGATTTTTCTGTTAGCCCTAATGAGCTTGAATCAATCGTCGAAGAGTTTCACTTGTCTTTTGGGTGCCGAGCAATGGTGCCGGCTACCCATGATCACGCAGCTCACCCCGTTAAGGGGTTTATTTCCATTAGTCGTTAGCACATAGAGGCTGGCTTTAGGTTTCATGTTCCTCAATATCTGATCGATCTTTTAAACGATCTCAAGCTCGCCCCATTTCAACTCACTTCTAACTCCTATGCCCACTTAACTGCTTTGGCCTCAATTTTTTTGAAAAATAATTTTCCTCCACCAATCCCTGCAATGATTCAACATCTTTTTTTTTTAAAAAAGCACCACGGGACCTAAAGCAGAAAAATGGGATCGATTTTATTACATATCAGCTCATAACTCTCCCTATAAAGTGAACCTTCTAAAGAGGGTCGGTAAATCCAACGTGGGTGATTACAAGACGTGTTAGTTTTACACGTCCTATCTCTCTCTGACCAACCTCAAAAACTTTTCATTTCACTCTTCTCCTAGTAAGTATGTCTTTACATCGCTGCTATGCACGTATACTGCTCGTTATTAACACATGCTCCCGTTCAGATGTTGCCAAGAGTGAGATCGCGTTGACAAACAAGGAATTAGCTTTATTACATAAATTTTCAGAGGTGAAAACTCTTCTGGACGACTAACTGCCATCTGAACACCTCATTCAATTACACGGCCTTGCTCCTTCCTCAGATCAAAAACTGCTTCATGAACGTTTGGACCTAGGAGCTCGTAAGAAGAAGGAAATCCCTTCTGTTTTTGAAGCCACTGGCAAGGTAGCACTGAGCTCATAGGCAAATCAATCTACACCAATGGTTCAGCTTCACTTTGATAAACCCCTTCTTGATGACGATAAAGATGTCCAAGTGGTGGAAACTGCTGTCCTTCCACCTCCCCCTCCAAAGAAAATTGCTGAAGTTGCGAGTGTTCCTATTTTCCTAACGACCTCAAAAACTGCCACTGGGTTGCCTACCCGAACAAATTCTACTGCACCCTCTGATCACGGCATGAGACATAAATCAATAGGCAAAAAATTCACGAGAAGAGATATTCGGAGAGAATCCCCTACACGATCAGCTCCTCCTTCAAGCAATTCACCTGCTCTGCATCCTCGGAATGTCGATAAAGGCAAAATGATAGCAGAACCTCCCCCAAAGTGCCAAAAGACGTTGGGGAAAGAGCCCGTTGTCGAAGAATAGATCCAGAACTTCGACGCGGGAGTATATTATAATGATCTCCTGGATCGCGCGCCCCCGCTTCCTTGGCACGAAAAAACCTGCCCTTTACAGTGAAGATATGAAGGGTAAGAAACTGATTAACTACTTAGGTTACCACGACTTACTTGTAAGCTTTGATCTCTTTACTATTTTTTTTTTTTATTGCTTTGCTAATCATCTCATTTTAAGCATTCATGGCCTACATGAAACTTCTCAGAGAAATTTTCAATTGGCTTGAGGAAAAACCTTCAATGGAGGGGGCCACAAAATCACTGGAGGATGAGAAAAACAAAGTCCAGGGCGAAGTGGACTTCTTCAAGCTGGAGGCTGAAAAATCTCAGAAAGCCTTCCACGACCCGAATTAGAAACATGAAAAATCCCTGAGGTAGAGAATGGTGCTGAAAGATGCTATGAAATACCAAGAGAGCACTATCGCCTCGCTGAAGGGAGAGAACAATGATTTGATGAGGAAAATGGATAGGACCCAACGCTTGGAGAAGAGTTTGAAAGCAGAGAACAATAAGCTGAAAGAGGAGCTGGCTTCGCATAAACATCGAGCTGATGAAGCTAAGAAGAATATCGAGCTAATGCAGCAGGAGGTAATTTTTACCAAAGAAGAACTAGCCTGGGAACAAGACCGCACTCAAGCCTTAGTAAAACAAGCAGAAGAAAGAACGGGCAGTTTGTTCTTTTACAATCTGTGGCGAAAGCGCCCAGACGTAAATATCTCATTTTTTTTTTAGAGAAAGCCATTAAAAATGTGAAGATGTATGCAAAGAGGGCTGCTCGTCAAGTTGCAAAAAAGGCTCAATCAAAGGCCAGCTTCCCAACCCCCTCGTCGGGCTCAGGCCCTTCTACTCCTAAGGTGACCTCAACTCTGCCTAAAGGCCTAAATCCTGCAGCATCACAAGGTGAAATCTCTCAAGGTCCAGCTCCTTGTTCTGGTAATGTTTTAGCTCATCCTGGACCTTCTTCAAGCTCTTCACAGCCAATTACCCTTGATGACGAAGTAAAGCTTCAACAGGCGATCATAACATTCCTCCTAGCTACACTTAGAAAATTTTTTCTTTCCATTTGATTTGTAATACAAGTTATTCAGTTTATGAACTTTAATGTAATAAATGCAATTTGCTTCTTTCATCTGTTTTCAATTCTTCATTCTTTGCTGATGTTGAATGATGAGCAACTCTGATCGCTAGTCAAATATGATTATAATAAAATACTTGAACCGATTGCTTATATAAAACAAGTATCAATTAAATTGTAATTTCAACATAGACGCTCATAAGTCATATGATAATTAGATCATTTGATCCTCCCAGTGTTTATAAAAGTTCACAGGCAATAAGCACACCTTCCAGAGCTTTGCTCGCTCATAAGTAGTGCTGGTACCTTCCAGAACATGAAAATCCACAGATCAAATATTCATTCCAAAGCTTACTCACTCACAGGCTACATAGATCTTCCAGGATTGTTATAACTCCACAGGCCATAAGTATTCATTCCAGAGCTTATTTGCTCACAGGTTATACTAGGACTTTCCAGGACATTTTTTATAAGTCCACAGGCCATAAGTATTCCTTCCAGAAATTGGTTGCTCACAGGCTATGCTAGGACCTTCCAGGACATTTTTTATAAGTCCACAGGCCATAAGCATTCCTTCCAAAGTTTGATCGCTTACAGGCTATGCTAAGACCTTCCAGGACATTTTTTATAAGTCCACAGGCCATAAGTATTCCTTCCAGAGTTTGGTCACTCATAGGCTATGCTGGGACCCTCCAGGATATTTTTTATAAGTTCACAGGCCATAAGCATTTCTTCTAGAGCTTGGTCGCTCACAGGTTATGCTGGGACCTTCCAATACATTTTTTATAAGTCCACAGGCCATAAACATTCATTCCAGAGCTTGGTCTCTTATAGACTATACTGGGACCTTCCAGGACATTTTTTATAAATCTACAGGCCATAAGTATTCCTTCCAGAGCTTGGTCGCTCACAAGCTATGTTGGGATCTTCCAGGATATTTTTTATAAGTCCACAGGCCATAAGCATTCATTCTAGAGCTTAGTTGCTCACAGGCTATGCTGGGACCTTCCAGGACGTTTGCTTATAGGTATTGATTGCACCTTCCAAAGTCTACTTGCTCACAGATAGCAATCAAACCTTCCAAAGTATGAGTAGAAATAGAAAACAAATGAGTTATTGAGCAAGGATAAACGCGACCAGAATTGCTGTGCTAAGAGAATCTTTATTGATAAAATAGCTGCATTCATAAAAATTAGATAAACTAAACAAATTAAACATAATATGGCCAAAGATTGTCAGCATTCCACGCTCGTGGGACTTTAGCCCCATTCAAATTGGTCAGGTGATAAGTTCCGTTTTCCAAACTACCCTTTACAACATAAGGGCCTTCCCTGTTTGGACCAAAAGTTCTATCACTGGTTTTCCGAGCAGCAAGTAATATGAGATGCAATACCAGGTCACCAAACTTGAAGCTTCAAACTCGAACTTTTTTATTATAGAATTTGACGACCCTTTGCTGATAAACGACAACTCTCATTCGAGCTTCCTCGAGCAAATCCAAATTCAAATCGAGCAAATGGTTGTTATCTTCCTGTCTGAACGTTGCTCTACGTTGGCTAGCGAGCTCAAATTCTATTGGAATCATTGCTTCTGATCAATATACCATCGAGAAAGGAGTTTCCCTAGTAATGTTGCGAGCAGTTATTCTGTAAGCCCACAATACTTTCTGTAACTCATCAACCCAAACTCATTTCTTTGCTTCTAGTTTGGTTTTCAAGTTTTGCTTGATAATCTTGTTAACTGCTTTAACTTGCCCATTTGCTTGAGGGTGGTCCACAGCCGAAAAGCCCTTCCTGATTCCAAGGTCTTTGCAAAACTTCTGAAACTGCTCGCTGCTGAACTGAGTCTCATTATTTGTAACGATCTGTGGAGGAACTCCAAATCTGCAAATGATATACTCCCAAACAAACTTCTCAACTTTTATGGTGGAGATCTCAGTAAGCTCTTTGGCTTCTGCCCATTTCGTAAAATAATATACCGCCACAATCACATGCTTGCATCTTCCTCGAGCTGTTAGGAGCGGGCCAATCAAATCCATTGCCCAAACGACGAAAGGTCATGGACTGACTATCTGCTGCAGGAAAGCTGGTGAGACTTGTGGAACCTTGGCAAACCTCTAACACTTATCACGTTTCTTAACCATTTTGATCACACCTTGCTTCATCGTTGGCCAATAGAATCCTTGCCGAAGAGCCTTATATGCCAAAGATAGCCCCCCGATATGATTACTACAATGTCCCGCATGGATGTCTTCAAGAATGGTCTGGCAATCCGTGCCATCAATACACCTGAGCAATGGGGCCGAGAATTCTCTTTTGTAAAGCCTGTCATTGTAAATGTAGTATCGGACTGCTCAGGCTCAAAGACGACAAGCCTCTAGCTTGTCTTCAGGTAATCTTCCATTCTGTAAGTACTCAACCAAAGAATTCATCAAGGAGTCTTATGCCACAATAATCGCCATCATCTCATCCCGTAGTTCTGTACTCTAGACTGGCAGAATCTCCACTGGTACAGCTGCCATGAAATCTGTATCTTTTGTTGTGACAAGACGGGCTAATGCGTCCGCATGAGAATTCTACGATCGCGGGATATGGTGTATTTCATATCTTTCAAGCATTGCCAACATATCCCGAAATTTTTGCAGGTAAATGGCCATCTTGGCTCCCTTGGCCTGATATTCTTCTCGAACTTGGCATACTATGAGCTGAAAGTCGCTGTATATTTTTACTCGTTCTGCTTGTACCTCCTTGGCCAGCTTCAGTCCTGCTAGCAATGCTTCATACTCGACCTCATTGTTAGAGGCTTTAAACTTGAACCTTAAGGCGCACAAAATTCTATGACTCTCTGAGTTTATCAGCATCACATCTGCCCCAGCCTTCTGCTCGTTTGAGGATCCATCTATATACAACTCTCAAAACAGTCCTTCAGAGGACTCGACATCTTCATTCCCCGGTCCCGTAAACTCAACCACAAAATCGGCTAGCATCTGCCCCTTAATTGCTGTTCAAGGCTTAAATTCTATTTTAAATTAGGCGAGCTCGATTGCCCATTTGAGTAAGCGACCCGACGTGTCAAGCTTCTGAAGAACCTGCTTCAATGGATACCTGATCGGCACTTCAATTATGTGGGCTTGGAAATAGGGGCGAAACTTTCTTGATGCCACCACTAGACAGTATGCTAGTTTTTCCATTGAGGTATATCTGGTCTCTGCATCAAACAAACACTTGCTGACATAATATACAAGAAGTTGTGTCCTGTTCTCTTTACGAACTAAGGCTACGTTGAGGGCGTGCTGAGTAACCCCCAAATAAATGATTAACTTTTCCCCTTCTATCGGCTTAGAAAGTAATGGTACTCGGCCTATATATTCCTTCAGCTGTTAAAAGACCGTTTCACATTCTTCAGTCCATTGAAAGTTCCTTGTCTTCTTCAATATATCAAATAAAGGGATGCACATGTCTGTTGACCTAGATATAAACCTGCTGAGGGCAGCGACCTTACCGTTCAAGCTCTACACATCTTTGATCTTTTTTGGTGATCTCACGTCAATCAAAGCTTTGATCTTCTCGGAGTTTGCTTCAATCCTTCTATTGTTGACCATGAAACCTAGAAATTTGCCCAAAGCCACTCCGAATGCAAACTTCAAAGGATTAAGCTTCATTTGGTATTTTCTTAAGATCTGGAACATCTCTCCCAGGTTGCGCACATGCTCAGATTCCTGCTTAGACTTCACTAACATATCATCTACATATACCGTCATCGTTTTGCCAATAATGTCTTCAAACATCATGTTGACCAGTCGTTGATAGGTGCTCCAGCATTCTTCAACCCAAACGGTATTACTTTGTAACAATAAAACCCACAATCAGTGACGAATGAAGTGTGCTCCTCGTCATCAGGGTTCATCCGAATCTGGTTATACCCTGAATAGACGTTCATAAAACTAAGGAGCTGATGGCCAACAGTATCATCAACGAGCTGATCAATCCTTGGTAGAAGAAAACTGTCTTTTGGAAATGCTTTGTTCAGATCGGTGAAGTCAATACAAGTTCTCCACTTCCCATTTTTCTTCTTTACCAAAACGGGATTTGTTACCCAGACTGGGTAATAAGCCTCCCTTATGAACCTGTTCGCTAGGAGTTTTTCTACTTCTTCTCTGAACACTTCATAACATTCCTCTGTCATTGGCATTCTCTCCTGGCGAACTGACCGATGGTGGGGATTGATATTTAATCTGTGCGACATAATAGTTAGACCGATCCCTACTATGTCTTCGTGATTCCAGGCGAAAATGTCTAAATTTTCCTTTAAAAAATCAGTAAGTTGTGTTTTAACATCTGAAGGCAAATCTTTCCCTACTTTTAAGCACCGCTCAGCATCCTACTCACTGACTAGCACCTCTTCGAGCTCTTCTAGAGAACCTGTTGCTCGTTCTGCTTCTATCTCTTTTGGATCCAGGTCCTGGCTTATCCCTCTTGCATTAATTGTCTGCGGTTTTTCCTCGGCTACCATGTTGACTTTCTTCCCTTTAACCCTCACCTTTAATGCATCTCTATAACATTTCCTCGCCAATTCATGTTCTCATCGCACATATCCTACTCCATTTGGCATTGAAAACTTGATTGTGAGGGTCTTGGTCGATACTGCCATGTCTAGGTCATTCATGGCTGGTCTTCCGAGGATAACATTGTATGTTGATGGGTAGTCAATAATCAGAAACTCTGTCATCGTCATAGTTTACCGATCCGAATCTCCAACAGAAATGGGGAGTCTGATTTACCCCAATGGCACGATTGCATCTATAGTAAATCCCAAAAAAGGCTCAAGAGATGGCGTTATTTGATAGAGCCTCAAATCCATCTACTCAAAACAACTTCTGTAAATCACATTTACTGAGCTGCCCGTGTCCATCATGATTCTCCTTACTTCGACATTACCAATCCTTGCTCTGATGACCAATGTATCATTATAAGGCCAGTGTACACCTTTAGCATCTTCTTTATTGAAAATTATGCCACCTGAAGTCATTCTGGCTCTTTTTAGGATCCCTCTGCCTCATTATTCCCCGTCAGCAGATTGTGACTGGCCTCTCACACATGTAACTTGTGCGATCTGTTTAACATTCCTACTATATGCGGTCCATCATGAATAGTAAAGATGGTCTTCACCGCGAGCATATGGTCCTGATCGATTGTTTGCTGAGGTTATTGTTGTGCAGGTTGCTGAGCTAGATCAGAACATTGTTGTGCCGGCTGATGCCTAAGCTGTGGACGTTGATCTTCTAGTCGAGCCACATATTCCCTCAAGCGACCTCTTTTGATAAATTCTTCTATCGCGTCTCTAAGTTCTCTGCATTGGGAAGTATAGTGCCTAGTTTCATTATGATAGGCACAATACTTCCTCGAGTCTCGAAACCTGCTCGGGATGTTTGTGGGACTTGGCTTCCCAAAATTTTTTTGTCTTTTCTCTGCTTCATAAATCCCTTCCTACCTATCTGTCAGAACGTTGTAATTCTGGTAGCAGCTCCATGGTGGGGATGGCTTTCTTCTGGACTCATTTCTTGTCCGTTTCGCTACTTGATTGCTAAAGCAATTTCTGTGACTGCTTTTTTTCATTCCCACCTTGACTCCTCTTCTTTTCTTGGTGACAACTACTCGTTCCATTCTTTTGATTGCTGGGTCTCTTTGACCCAAAAGCTTCTTCCCAACGGGTTTCCTTTGTCGTTCGCTCATTAAACTCGCCCAGATCCTTTACAGAGGACTTATAAATGCTCTCGTAGAGCTTGCCATCTTTCCTAAGTCCCGCTGAGATTGCTATCAGGATACTTTCATCTGAGGGATTCTCCACATTATTCACCTCACTTTTGAACCTAGTAATATAGTCTTTTAACGGCTCGTCCCTGTTTTGAAAAACCGTCACTAGGTGGCAAGTTGGCGAGAGCTGCTTCCTTAGTGTCTTATACTGATCTGTAAACTTCCTCTGGCATTCTTTCCAACTATTGACATTGCGGGCTGGAAGACTCCTCAGCCATGTTCTCGGTACAATCCCCAACATGGCTGGAAACACTTGGCACTTAACCAAAGGATTGGACGTTGAAAGCATCAAGATGGTCATATGGGTCAGTGTCCCCATTGTAAAGTGAGACACTTGGGAGCTTAAATCTCGACGGTAATGGCTCCATCTCAATTTCTCTTGCAAAATGGGTTCTTTCTTCCCGTAACTCTACTTAACCTTGACGCCTAGGTCATGCCTCTAATTGTTGAACCCTTTACATTAATTTTTCCATCATTGGGTCCTACCGTTCAATTCTTCGCGTAGGGGACCGACGGCTCCTCCTGCTCTCCCCGTCTCTAGAAAACCGATCGCGTGACCTTTTTTAATCAACGGGAATCCTTTTACGCAACTTGTTTCTTCAGCGTGAGCTCTCTGCCCGGTGCGATTCTCTTTGGCGCACACACTCCTCATTGCGTCCACGAGCTCGCTCATTACCACGACCAACCTCCACGTGGCGGCTCTCATCCTGCCTCACCTTGACCCTCAAACTTAACGAGTGAAGTGCTACTTCCTCTTCATAAGTCTGACGTTCGCCTCCTTTGGAGCGTAAATTTGAGGAACGGACCAAACCTGCAGGGTGTACCCTTTCTCTAACAGCCTGTTCTCTTCGAGCAGGTATCTCATCCACTGCGCGGGCGTTGGGGCTATGCATTCCTAAGAACTACCTGAGTCTATACCTGTGTCAGAGCCTTGATTGCCCCTACCAATTTCACCACTGTATTCTCCAACGCTTCCTGGCGCTGCTGCTAAACTAGGGCAGCATCTCCACCGGTGGCAGCCTATTGCGGGGGAAGAGGAGGCAAAGTCGCATTGAAAGTTCCTACAGCATGACTTTAATCCTAGTGACCCTCTGATTGGTCAGTTGCAAACGTAACAATCCCGGTTGTCTTGATCCTGATCAGATTAGCAAATCACAACTATAGCAAAAAATAAGTGTTAAAAATTATTGCGGAATCGTAGTCTGGGCCCTTCCTCTAACGCCAAAAGATGTTGACACTGTTTTTTGGTCAACCCGGTTCTTGGAGCGCAATACCTGCGAAACGGCAAATAACAAACAAAACAACAATGACCAAGATCAAAACAAGTAAAACACAACGATTTTTACGTGGTTCGGCAAAGTAAAAGTCTACGTCCACGACTGTCACTCTTATTTTGGTAGTGTAACAGTATATATTTCTTAATTGTCCTTTACAATGAATTTGATCCCCTATTTATAGAAGAGATGTTACAATTTGAATAGATTTAAGAATCTTACAGATAAGATAAAAATAATATACATTAATTGAGATAATATCTCCCAAGATTATCTCCACCATATCTGCAACAGTTACCGAGAATGTCGTGATTTGATTTGCATGGAAATAAACAAATTTACTCCTTTCTTAAATTAAACTGATTCGGCTTTCTAGAAGGTCAACTGGTCAAATTTAGTGAGCACCTTGAATGAGTAGATTATCCAAGCGATCAGCTATCACACCCAGCGATCAGATGAGAAAAATTTCTGATCGTTCTGATTGCAAACTATCGAACAGTTCATGACCACGATCAGATTGGCTTAGTGGTGATAACATATGATCAGACTTCTATGCGATCAGACACATGTTCAAATGATACGATCAGTCACACAGTAATTAAAACGATAAGTAATGCTATCAGATGTGCTCAGGGTCACAGGCTAAGAAATGACCACATGTTCTCTCTTGGGCTTCTTTTCATTAAAATAACATACTGGGCTTATCTTTGAGTCTTTATCAGCTCATTTTCTATGATCGTAAAAATGTCCATAACAAATTAAAACTAGAACGTCTAAAATTTCAATTTAATTAGTATTAGAAGTTCTATATTCTACATGTGTTTAAAACCTAAAGATCCACGCTCTCTTTCTAATTAGAATTACAAATTCTGATATTCAATTTATCCATTAAAACCAAAAATTCTATAGTCCTAATTTATTTGAAATAAGAAATTCTAGTTAAACTTCAATTAAATTGGGTTGGTTTTCACAGTCAATATAAGCAATTTTATATGTCAAATAATTATAGTTGTCTGAAGTAACATAATCAGCTTCTGCTTATTTCATAGTAAGAGTGCACCTTAGACCATGTAACTAAACATGAAAGACAATAAAATACACAAGTTTGCATTTTATGTTTAAAGCCAACGTCATGCATATATATATACACAGAAAATGATGTGACTCTCTCGAGCTATGAAAAATTGAAGAAACAAAGATCAAATTAATTTGGTCTTGTGATGTTATGTTCTTGCATTTTGGATATTACAAAATGATTCTATCAGACTCGCTTTAATTGACTGAGTTCTCAATGCACGGTTTGAATCCAAATTTTTATATTTTATTTTAATTTAGAAGTTTTCCAATAAATTTATTCTCAATTTTATTTGGATCTTAGAACTAGAAGTTTTAGATCCTTACTATAGTTTTAGATTATAATTCATTTAGACTTTAGAACCAAAAGTTTCAAAAACGCAAATGAGAAGATTGAGAAAAATAAATCCATTCGAACTTGATATCAAAAGAACCCATCTCGAAACCAAATATGTAAATTTGAAAACATATCTCCTCATTAAGAGTGAGTGGACTTAAAGATCTTCTGTACTAACTTTTATTCATTATTTCAATACACATAAATTGTGAAATTTAGATTCATAATTATGTTAAAGTATTTTATTTTCTATTTATGGATTTTAACACATTAAAGTATGTATTTTCATACTTATATATTTAATACGGATTGCTTGATTTGGTATATATATAATCTAAAGATTGGTATCAGAGTCATAACATGTTGTTGCACGAATTGAATATATACTACAATTACTTCTGGTCTGATACAGAATTCTTAGTATTAGATGATGGGCATTTTATTAAAATTAGTGTAATAACACAAATTGAAAACTAATGTGAGTAGATTTGCGAACCTCCATCGTTAGGATTACAAATCATATATCAATAACGAATTTAAGCCACGAATAATCTATTGTGTTTTTAATCACTCCTTGAAATTGAAGTTTTAGCGCTTTGTTGGCATGAGACCCACTTAGTCGGTTAGATCTTTAACTGTTCAACTACTTGCGTGGTTCATGCTAATGTTATTAATGAAACCAGAGAATCGATTTAATTGAAATAGGCAAGATTCACGAATGTCCATATTTACCATAAGTAGAAGCTGAACCCATATATTTTAACGTTAGTTCATCATGAACTGAACCACAATTTCATTTACAATAAAAATTTACTATAATCTATCTAAATGATTACGTTATGTATATCTTTTGATTAAAGATCTATTTATAATCCTTAAAGAAATATATATATATATATATATTTGATCACTTAGTAAATGAAGTGGAATGATTGAAACAATTCGTAGTTCAAATTTGCTCCTGCAGTTAATGATTATGGAGTAAAAAACCACTTAACTTGCATGACTAAATTAATTAATATCATTCCTTAAAGCGAATATTAAATTATCTAATAGTTGTAACGGTGATTATGATCAATAAAATCTTGATTATCATAATAAATTTAAACCACTAGAAGTGAAATTCACACCAAAAGAAAGTAAGCAAAATGTTTATTATTGGTAGAATATGAAATTACAATAGTTATGTACTTGAAGTATATATAAATATCATATTAATCTTTTACCAATGTATAAAAACTTCGAAAGATCAAATTGCATATTATAAAGTGAAAAACAATAATGTTAAACAAGTAAAACTTTGTTTTTTTAATAATATATTATATTATTTGTATTATCATATGTCAGAAGCATGTTTTTATGATTGAGTGGTTATAAATACAAAATGATCAAAAATTATGATGAATGAAAAAAAAAATTATCTAATAATGCAAAGCAAACGATTTATTAAATTATTAGAAGCAATATGGATGTACGTTATAGAATCTAAAGATTCTTACTTAGTAAATATCTTTGAAGAACAATATTTGATATCACAAATAATCATACAGAAAGTGTATGAGATAGAACAGAATATGTAAAGACAAATCAAAAACTGTGAAGTATAAACTAAAAATACAAAGACCACAATGTCTACAGAATTCTACAGAGCATGTGTATGAAGCCAAAATACAAGAAATCTGTATTATTAATAATGACAATAAAATCAATAGCCAGCAGTCTGTCTTCTGATGGAAGTGAACAATATTCCTTAGAAGCAAGCGTCTAGCACACAGCAGCAACATAAGGCAGCACAACTGCAGAATGATCAGCAAACAATAAAAAATCATAATTATTCACCAATTCAACACATATAAATTATATAGTTTGTTTGATTCATTATTTAAAAAAAAAAAAAAAAAAACAGTGAGGAATTAATTTATTACCATCCTTTCCAGAAGCCATCTCCTCTGGACTTGGTTTTAACAGGAAGAGGAGAGTTTTGAGAATAGGCAAAGCCATGTCCAGGACCATCTTTTGTTGGATAACCTACTGGGGGTGGTGGTGCAACATATTGACCAGCTCCTGTTGATGGTGGTGGGTATGCTACTGCATGATCATATATTGTGTTAGATATTTACTATTCCAAAATGGTATCTTGATAGAATTCATGAGTTGGCAAAAGAAGGATGTATACGTACCTTGAGGCTGGTTGTGATGATCGTAGGAACTCATGATGTTATAATTCCAAACGAAATTGAAATATCAAGCAGACAGAGACAGGGGAAGCTTCGACTATTTGATAAAGGACAATTGAGAGTGAAGAAGAGATATACGATATATGGTATGAGAGGTGAGGGAATCGATATATATATAGAGTGGGTATTGACGTTAAGGGGGTCGTTTCTTCGAAGGCGGGATAACCCAGGGGCTTCACCGCGTTGGCTGATTTGGGAAAGCTCGACACGGCTCCAAGTTTCTTATTCTCGTAGGCGCTAATAATTTGATCATACAATAATAATATAATATTTTGTTTAAGTCGGTCATAACCGACCTGACTTTATGTATATACATGTGTAAAGCTTCCAGATAATACATGCCTTTATTTTTACTTTTGCTCTCCATCTTTTATTGCTTTTATTATTGTTCTCTCGCCTCTTTCTCTACTCGTCTCCTTCCTAGCTCCACTTTTATTTTCTTGCTCTTATATTTTCTCTTCTAGGTAATTCTTAATTTTACTTTTATTTACTTATTTTAATTTTATAACACGTTATCAGCACGATCTAGAACTTGAAGTTCTGAACAAATTTATCAGAACCTAGAGTTCTTGATACTCTAACTGAAAAGTTTAGCTATGCCAACCCAATCTATGTACAGCTCTACCGACTCAACCAATGTACGACTCTGCCGACTCAATTATTATACTAACTTATTGATCATTTATTATTAGATATTTAATTTTATTTATTTACTTATTGTTATATACTATATATGCAGCTCTGTCACTATCATTTACTATTTTTATTATGTATTTCATGCACGGCTATGCCAGCTTAATATATCATTTATATTAATTGATTGCTTTGTTATCTCTGTTATATCTTTATATTTTATGTTTTTTTTATTCTCTTTAATTTATAATGTACTAGAACCTGAAGTTCTGGATTTTAATCAATGGAACCTGAAGTTCTAAATATATATTGTTAAAACTTGAAGTTATTATCTTTGACTTGAAGCTCTAAAATATATATGAAATTTTTGGCAACCTGAAGTTTTAAATATATTCATAAAGAAATTTATCATATATAAATTTTCTTTGAATATAATATTAATATTATTTATCATTTTGATTATGTCACTAATTGTGGTATTTTATACATATAGTGATGTCAAATATCACAAAACCAGAATTTGCTCTACTGGATATTTCAGGAAATAACTATCTTTCATATATCCTTAATGTAAAGTTGTATCTGCAGTCCAAGGACTTAGCTGATATTATTAGAGATAATAATGAAACATCTCTACAAGATAAAGCAACTGCAATGATCTTTATCCGATGTCATTTACATGAAAGTCTGAAAACCCAATACCTGACAATTAAAGATCCACTGACTTTGTGAAAAAATTTAAAAGACATGTATGACCATCAGAAAACTGTCGTCCTCCCCAGAGCTCGGCATGAGTGGAGCAATTTAAGACTCCAAGATTTCAAATCAGTCGCTGATTATAATTCTGTCCTGTTTAAAATAACCTCACAACTAAATTTGTGTGGTAAAATATTGGCTGATGCAGATCTATTAAAAAAGACATATACTACTTTTCATGCATCTAATGTGCTCCTGCAACAACAATATAGAGAACGCAGGTTTACAAAATACTCTGAATTAATCTCATGTCTCTTAGTGGTAGAACAAAACAATGAACTCCTGATGAAAAATCATGAACTTTGCCCAACTGGCGCAATTGTACTTCCAGAAACAAATGCTAGCACAAGCAAAGGCCGTGGACGTGGACGCGGACATGGTAATCATGGTCGTGGTGGGTATAAATTTTCACGTAATCGAAACCAGAGAAACGTCCCTCAAAAGTGGAATGTTTATAATGCTAAACATAACAAGGGAAAAAATGTAGAGAAAAATGATCCTAAAAATTATGAAGATGTTTGTTTTAGATGTGGTATGTCTGGGCACTTGTTTCATACCTGTCGTATAGCTAAGCATTTAGCTGATCTGTATCAAGCCTCTGTAAAGGGGAAGGAAAAGAAAATTGATACAAATTTTGCAGATCAAGATGATGATTCTATAGACATCACAAGCTTGGACTTATCAGATTTTCTTGATAATGCGGATGGAAAAATGGATTACTCAATTAGTGATCGAAATATCCATACCAATTAGAAAGTTACCTAGTTAACATAGTCATGTTTACTTTTGTTATGTTAGTACATATTTTTGTAATCTTCTAGAAGTAAGATAATTTATTTTACCTTGTATTTTGTTATCAATGATGTACTAACATATGGTTTATCTAATGAAAGACGGATATGGATAAATTATCTATTATCAAAAAGGAAGGTGCAAATATATGTATTGTCGACAGTGCAACAACACATACTATTCTTCAGAATAAAAAATATTTCTCCAATTTATCAGTAACCAATGCCAAGTTAAATACTATATCAGGTCCTGCATATCTAGTCGAAGGTTCTGGAACAGCCATAATCTTGTTAACAAATGGTTCTAAATTATGTATAAATGGTACATTATACTCAAGTAGGTCTAGAAGAAATCTACTCAGTTTCAAAGATATACGTAGTAACGGATATCATATTGAAACTACAAATGAGAAGAATGTTGAATATTTATGTATCACTAAAATTATCTCAGGCCAGAAGCTTATTGTAGAAAAACTCAGAGCTTTCTCATCTGGGTTGTATTATACAATTATGAGATCAATTGAAACTTATGTAGTTTCAAGCCAGAAGCTCTTAAAACCAATAACATTTCGACTTTGGCATGACCGTCTTGGTCATCCAGGATCTTTGTTGATGCATGGAATCATTAAAAATTCTCATTGACACCCATTAAAGAACCTGAAGATTCCATTATCCAATGAAAATATGTGCACTGTCTGTTCACAAGAAAAATTAGTAGTTAAATCATCAATTTCTAAGATTGGTTTTGAATCTTCACCTTTCCTACAAAGAATACAAGGAGATATATATGGACCTATTCATCCACCCAGCAGACCATTCCGTTATTTTATGGTATTAATTGATGCATCAGCAAGGTGGTCACATGTATGTTTGTTATCCAGTCGTAACATTGTTTTTGCTAGATTGCTTGCTCAAATCATTAGACTTCGAGCACAATTTTCAGATTATCCAATCAAGAGCATATGACTAGATAATACTGGTGAGTTTACATTAAAAACATTTTATGATTATTGCACATCAATCAAAATTGATGTTGAACATCCAATCCCACATGTACATACCTAGAATGGTCTCGCAGAATCATTCATTAAGCGTGTCCAGGTGATTGCAAGGACTTTATTATTACAAACCAAATAACCAGTTTCTGCATGAGGACATGCTATTTTACATGCAACAACATTGATTCGACTTAGGCCCGCAGCTTATCATTGGTACTCTTCATTATAACTTGTACTTGGACACCAACCTGATATTTCTCATTTACGTATTTTTTGTTATGCCATACAGATCCCTATTGCTCCCTCTCAAAGAACCAAAATGAGACCCCAACGTCGTTTGGGAATATATGTTGGTTTTAATTCACCTTCAATTATCAGATATCTTGAACCATTGACAAGTGATCTTTTTACTACCCGTTTTGCAGATTGTCATTTTGACGAGACAACTTTCCCACCATTAGGGGGAGGAAAAATTTCCCCTGAAGAGAAGCACAAGAAAAATATCACTATTGGAGAGAAAAATGAGCTATCATGGAATGTGACAACAATATCTCATCTGGATCCTCGCACCACCCAATGTGAAAGTGAGGTACGAAAGATAGTTAATCTTCAGATGATTATGAATCAGTTACCAGATGCATTTACTGATGCTGCTAAAGTAACAAAATCATACATACCAGCTGCCAATGCATCAGTTAGAATAATTGTCTCTATAGAACAATGTAATCAGAACGCAGCAAACGAATCATCTACTGTACGTCAGAAGCATGGTAGACCATTTGGTTCAAAAGATAGTATTTCCCGGAAACGGAGAATGAAAAATTCTGATTCTTCTGAAAATAATACTCAAGCGACAAAATTCATTCTTTCCGAAAGATCAACTCTAGAAGAGTTGTCAATCCCTAAAGAGACTGAAACCCTCAAAGGGGCACAAACACTTGATGAGCTACAAAATTCTAAAAATCAAGAAATTTTAATCAATTGTGCAGAAGGTATGTGGAATCGTAATGAAACAATCATCGATGATATATTTTCATATATAGTAGCTTTGAAAATTATGAACAATGATTATGAACCACAAACTGTTGATGAATGTAGACAACGACACGATTGGCCTAAATGGAAAGATGCAATTCAAGCAAAATTAAGTTCTTTATCTAAACATAAAGTATTTGGACCTGTAGTCCAAATGCCTGAAAATGTCAAACCTGTTGGATACAAATAGGTATTTGTACGGAAACGTAATGAAAAAAATGAGATTGTAAAATATAAAGCAAGGCTTGTTGCACAAGGTTTCTCACAGAGACCAGGAATTAATTATGATGAGACATATTCACCTATGATGGATACAATTACTTTTAGATTTTTAATAAGTTTAACAGTCTCAGAAGGGCTCGAAATGCGTCTTATAGACGTAGTGACAGCATATTTATATGGGTCACTTGATACTGATATCTACATGAAAATTTCTGAAAGATTTAAAATGTCTGATGCATACAAATCAAAGGCTAACAATATTTATTCAATTAAATTGCAACAATCCTTGTATGGATTAAAACAATCTGGGCAAATGTGGTATAATCGTCTTAGCAAATACTTGATAAATGAAGGATTTATTAATAATCCTATATGTCCATGTGTATTTATAAAGAAAACAGAATCTAGATTTGCCATTGTTGCAGTTTATATTGATGATATAAATTTAATCGGAACACCTGAAGAGCTTCGAAAAACTGCTGACTATTTAAAAAGAGAATTTGAGATTAAAGATTTGGGACAAACAAAATACTGTCTCAGCTTGGAAATTGAGCATAAATCACATAGAGTATTTATCCATCAATCAGCATATATTGAAAAAATCCTAAAACGATTCAATATGGATAAAGCTCACCCCTTAAGCACCCCTACGGTTGTTCGATCTCTTGATCATAAAAAAAATTCATTTCAACCTAAAGAATATAATGAACAGATCCTTGGTCCAGAAGTACCATATCTAAGTGCAATTAGTGCTTTACTATATTTAGCACAATATACTAGGCTAGATATTGTTTTTTCAGTAAATTTATTGGCCAGGTTCAGTTCTGAACCAACACGGCGTCATTGGAATGATATCAAACATATTTTTCATTATCTTCGTGAAACAACAGATTTGGAGTTATTCTATTCAAAATCTAATAGTGGTGCAGGTTTGATTGGTTATGCTGATGTTGGATATCTTTCAGATCCTCATAAAGCTCATTCACAAACTAGGTATGTTTTTACTTATAATGATACAGCAATTTCATAGCGCTCAACAAAACAGACTTTGGTTGCCACATCCTCCAACCATTCTGAAATTCTTGCACTTGATGAAACAAGTCAAGAATGTATATTGTTGAGATTTGTCATTCATCATATCCAGAATACATGCGAACTATCTACTGCTTCAAATTCCCCCACAATCATATATGAAGACAATGCTGCATGTATTGCTCAAATCAGAGGAGGATACATCAAAGGAGATAGAACCAAACATATCTCACCAAAGTTCTTTTATACTCATGAGCTCCAACAAAGTCAGTAGATTGATGTGAAACAAGTCCGCTCCCTAGATAACCTTGCAGATTTATTCACCAAAACATTACCAACATCAATATTTGAGAAATTGATTTATGACACTAAAACGCGTCGAGTGTGTAAATTACATAATTTATTATGAAGCATTTTTTTTTCAGGGGAAGTATATTAAATCAATGTGGACATATGTGTACTGTACTCTTTTTTCCTTCGATCAAGTTTTATCCTAATGGGTTTTCTTGACAAGGTTTTTAAAGAGGCAGTACCTTTAAACACGTCCAAATGCTGTTCAATCCAGAAAATTATAACATTTTTTATTCAGCAGATCATAAAATATCTTTTGTTTAGATTTTGAGTTTTTACTAATAGGAATTTTAAATGTATTATAATTTAATGATATCATCCAAGGGGGAATATTGTGAAATTTTTGGATGATCATATTATAATAATATAATATTTTGTTTAAGTCGTTATAACCGACTTGACTTTATGTATATATATTTGTAAAGCTTCCAAAGAATACATGCCTTTATTTTTACTTTTGCTCTATCTCTTTTATTGCTTTTATTATTGTTCTCTCGCCTCTTTCTCTGCTCGTCTCCTTCCTAGCTCTACTTTTATTTTCTTGCTCTTATATTTTCTCTTCTAGGTAATTCTCAATTTTACTTTTATTTACTTATTTTAATTTTATAACATATTAAGGGATAATCGTATTTTCATCTCCGCTATTATTTGGTATAATATTTAAAATCCACCAATAATTTAAAATTTTATTAAAAATTCTTTAACATTTAATTAAATAAATAAAATATTTATTATTGGTAAAATATGAAATTACAATAGTTGTGTACCTGAAGTATATATAAATATCATATCAATCTTTTACCAATATATAAAAACTTCGGAAGATCAAATTGCATATTATAAAGTGAAAAACAACAATGCTAAACAAGTAAAACTTTGTTTTTTTAATAGATACTAAATAAATCTATTTAGATATATATATTTAGAAAAATATATTATATTATTTGTATTATCATATACCAAAAGCATATTTTTATGATTGAGTGGTTATAAGTATAAAATGATCAAAAATTATGATGAATGAAAAAAAAAAATTATCTAATAATACAAAGCAAATGATTTATTAAATTATTAGAAGCAATATGGATACACATTATAGAATCTAAAGATTCTTACCTAGTAAATATCCTTAAAGAACAATATTTGACATTACAAATAGATCACTGAAGGACATTATATGTTTGATTCTTGAAGAACACTATGTGTTTGATTCTTAAAGGACACTATGTGACATTTTAGTGAATTAATAATAGTATGATAGTCCAATATATTTCTAAAGAATAGTAAGATAATATAAATAAATCTCATAGGATATTATGATGATACAAACAAGTCCATAAAAGATAATTAAATAAGGTCAACAAATTTTCTCGTTGTTAGGTAGAGAACGAGGATAAAATTAGAAATCTTAACGACATCAAATTACAACTGGCATGTATCATCTTTACATTACGACGATTATTTTATAAGTCATGTAAACCTAAAGTTCAAAGGATTGTTCACTTAAAAATTCCATATTTAAATGATTTTATACTCATTGTTAATATATTAACTCAGATGATCATTCTTGAAGAATAATTTATATAAATGACAACAAATCAATCATTCACTACATACATAAGTGTGAAAAGTAAATGTTATCGTAAAGCCATTATTCCTTGAAATGAATAATGAATGATCATAATCATTTTAAATATTACACTCAAGCTATATGTAATCCTTATCATATAAATAACAACTCTCAAAAAGTTAATTGTTTTTGAAGAAATAAAACTCTTTGAATCAAAAAACAAAGTTATATGATTTTCCCCCTATGAAACTCACGAAAAAGATCTCAATTGCTTATGGAAAATTGCATATGCTCAAACTATGAAAATTATAGTTTGTCTTAAGAAAATGTGAAATTTTATAGTAGCTTCTAAAAAGGTATATATATTTAAAATTTAAGGAAAATTGAGATCTTATATTTTATTGAATATGTTATAGAAAAATGATAAAAATATTAAATCATAGATTATGGATAAATGTTATCATAAAAATTATTTATTAAAACAAAAGCAGAGTTATATTTAGGTAGTTTATTGGACTTGTCATGTGAACGCTTGAAGACGTTATATATTTTGATCAAAATTAATGCTTATATGAAAACTAAGATAATGAGATATAATTGTATCTCCGCTAAAGGATTTACTGCTGTTGTATGTATTTTTAGGCTACTCCAAATAGGCTAGTGAAAGCCCAGAGGCCTAGTAAGATAACCTACTTGTTATATGTATTTTTGGGGTACCCCAAATGGGCTGGTAAAAGCCTAGAGGTGCAGTAAAATAACCTATTAAAACCATCCCGACAGATAAGTGCCCAAGTTACTGGTCCAAAGAAACGGGTATAACTTTATGCTCAGTTATCAAATTGCCTATTATAATATGTTTTCGGGAAGGGATTTTCGTGCTCCATAACGTGGCAATCAGAGGTTGCCCGATTGATGCTGTTTACATCCTAAAAGTTATTATTTTAACGGATGTGTTCTTAAAGTTTACGTTTGCAATCCTTTTATTCTTCCATTCTGCGTCAAAAAGTTCTGACAGCAACCAACAGCATCAAGGCTCCCAGAGCTGCTCACCTAGATCTACTTATTCAGATCTGCTCGTCCAAAGCTGCTCGCCCATATCTGCTCGCCTACACGCATTCATCCACCTGCTTAACACCTAACGAGCTCCAGCTTCCCAGTGAGCTTTTGCTCGCCTAGAATAGTCCCAACACACAGACAGCGTGACGTGCACGCCAAGCCTTTCTCAGAATGGTAGCAGCGTGATTTCCAAATCTCACCTACCATGTCAGAAGATACTACCCATATCCTAAAAGTCAAGGGTGTCAGTTATAGCAACTCAATTAACATTTAATGTTTTCCTATTTGAGTTGTACTATTATTGTAGTTCCTCTCCCTTTCTATAAATATGGGTGAGTTTCATTGTAAAAGGGCGGATTCTCTCTCTCTTTCTCTATTTTTCTTTCTATGTAAACAAGAAAAGAACAGTAATAACAATGACTGTCGCCCCTCACCAGAGCCGACGCAGTGGACGTAGGCCCATTCTTGGCCGAACCACGTAGATCTTGCATGTTTTTCTTCTTCTTCTTTGCCTCTATTTTCTCCTCTATCGCTCTCATTTCAATAGATCTGTTGCTTGGGCTTTGAAGAACCTTATTGACCCGATTTTAAAGTCAACAACTGCATAAACCTAATATTGGCAATGTGAAAATATATTGCCTCATTGTTAATTTCATATAATGAGAATAATCATTGAAGGATTTAAAATGTCATAAGCATATAATTCAAATTTTCGTAACTTATATTCAATAAAGTTACAAAGATTTTTATATGATTTAAAGCAATATGGACGAATATAGAACAATCATCTTAGTGAATACCTTATAAAAGAATAATATATTAATGATCCTATATACCCATGTATATTCACAAAGAAATCAGAATTTAGATTTGTAATTGAAATAGTAAATGTTGATGACATAAATTTAATTAGAACTCCTGAAAAGTTGTTAAGAACTGCTAAATATTTGAAAAAAAAAATTTGAGATAAAAGATTTAAAGAAAACAACATATTGTCCAAGCTTGAAGATCAAGTACAAAACAGAGAGCATATTGATCTATCAATCAGCTTATGTTGAAAAATTCAACATGGATAAGGATCATTATCCCTTAAGTACTCATATAGCTATTTGTTCCTTAGACCCAAAGAAAGATCCATTTCAATCCAAAGATAATGGCGAAACAAATAGTTGGTCCATAAGCACCGTGTCTTAATGCGATTGGTATTTTATTATACTTAGCACAATATTATACACCATATATAACATATTTTTTAAAAATGATCTCTACCATCCATCAACGAGATAGACAATGGAGATCCCACAGTATTTTTTAAAAATATGAATAATAGCCTTTAATTTCAAATATTTTATCCATTGAGGGCATTTTCGTCATTCAACCATTCATTTTTTTTAAAAAAAAATTGAGTTTTTATTTTCAAATATCAAGGGGTATTTTTATCATTTCACCAAAATTTCTAATCAACCGTTAGAATTAATTGGTTTTGACTAACGAAATAAGGCTTTGGTATGATAAAAGAGTAAATATATTTTCATTGGATTTTAATTTGATTTTAAACAAATCACAATTGGGTGTTATGCAATTTATTCTTTCAAAAAGTAAATACTTTTGGAAAACAAATTTCGTTTTTATCACCTTCCCAAAAATATATATATATATATATATATATATATATTTGTACCCTTTAAATTATTATATCTCTTTTTACCAAATTACCCCTACGATGAATGTTTATTACCGTTGACAATACGCCGACCACTGCCAATGTCAATTGCATTGTCGTTCTTTGCCATTCAAACGGTATGTCTTCGTGCAAATCTTTATAATTTTTTTATTTGGATTTGAGTTTTTTGTGTTTTTGTTGAGTGATTTGTGTTGGGTATTGCTTTTTGTGCATGGTTGTGTATCAAATTGTATGTTTTAAGGTTAGAAATTAAGTTTAAAGAGAAAAAAAAGAAAAAGATTCAGATATGGGTGGAGAAGAAGACGAAAGAAAGAAGAAGGATGAGAAGAAAAAGATCTGGGCTAGGTAAAGAAAGAAGGAAGAAGAAAATGATTTCGTTTGATAAAGTTTATTCAAGTAGATCTTTTAAATGTTGATAATTTACAAATAGAACTTTTAAATAGAAGTAGTCGATTGTTTAGTTGTCAATTTAAAAAAAAAAAAAAAAAATTATTTTAAGCAATAGAATGTTTGGTTGGATTAATTATAAAAGTTTTTTTAAAGGTAAAAGATTACAAAAAGGGCATTTAAAAGATAGTAAAATAATCAAATCCATATATAATGCTTTTATTTCTGAATTCAAAAATTACAAGGATATTAATGCTACATAATTTACATCATATTCTTACATTTGCATTAAAAATATCTTCAAAGTAAATAGGAAGATTAAAAAAAAAAAAAAAAGGAACAAATAAAATATTATAAAATTTAACTAGTTAAAAAAATCATCATAAATTTTTGTTGTAAGGAATATAAAAAGAAAAATGAAATATTTAGAATATCTTAAAGAAAGAGTTTATTAGTGATTTTAAGTTATAAGGGTAGAGTAAAATTAATAAAATACAATAGAGCTATAGCAGATATTTTAATATTTTTTAAAAAGCTTAAAAGGATTTATTTGAAAAATCCAAAATTTGAGTTGTTTCAAATAGATGTTGTTGACACTGTTTTTTGGTCAATTCAATTCTTGGAGTCCAATACTTATGAAACAACAAATAACAAGCAAAACAACAATAACCAATATCAAAACAAGTAGAACACAGCGATTTTTACGTGGTTCGGTAAAATAAAAACCTACGTCCACGATTGTCACCCTTATTCTGGCAGAGTAACAGTATGTATTTCTCAGTTGTCCTTTACAATGAATTTGATCCCTTATTTATAGAGTAGATGTTACAGTTTGAATAGGTTTAAGAATCTTACACATAAGACAAAAAATAATATACATTAATTGAGATAATATCTTCTAAGATTATCTCCACCGTATCTATAATAGTTATCTAGAATGTCGTGATTTGATTTGCATGAAAATAAGTAAGTTGACTCATTTCCTGAATTAACTTGATTCGGCTTTCTAGAAGGTCAACTGGTCAAATTTAGTGAGCACTTCGGACAAGCAGATTATCCCAACGATCAGCTATCACACCCAGCGATCAGATGAGAAGAACTTTTGATCACTCTGATTACCTTTGAAGAAATCTATCGAATAGTTCTTGACCACGATCAAATCAGCTTAGTGACCACAACTTGCGACCAGGCTGCCATTTGGTCAAATATGTGTTCAAATGATACGACCAGTCGTACAGTAATTAAAACAATCAGCCATGTGATCAGATGTGCTCGGGTTCGCAGACTAATAAATGACCACATGTTCTCTCCTTTAACCTTTACCTAATTGACCAGCCTCTTGGGCTTTTTCTCATTAAAAAAAACATGCTGGGCTGCATCTTTGGGCCTTTATCAGTTCATTTTTTATGATCGCAAAAATGCCCATAACACTAGCCCTTTTACTTTCAGTACATTCCTCTAAACTGGAATCAACGAGCTCATCCTTAAGGCAATTTTAACGGGACCTATATTGTTATATTTTCAAATACTAACTTATCCCATAACACGCGGCACTTCCTTAGGCGTCAATTCACTGCACGTCTCCTGTCATACGCTATTAATGTGCATTTAATGCACATCCTTTATTGGCTGCGCATAATGACAATATCGCGGGTTTCGCGCTACACTACTGGATTAATGATGGTTAGACAGCTACTTTGATTTGATGGCTAGGGCTTTAATTTTGACAGCTGTATATAAACCCTTAGTCGTTTCATTTTCTGCTTTTACCAATCATTTTCACAAACAGACATCTCTTTATCTTCAACTTTCTTTCATTCTTCATTGGCACCTGCATCAACTTGTTAATCATCATCAAGCTTCATTGCGCTCATGGTAAACTTCCACACTTTTTCACAACTCTTTCAGTTATGATTTTCACTTGCATTTTATTGGGTTAAAAACATAAATCTAGTTTTATGCTTACATGAATATCTCCATTTGCATTCTCAGCATGATAAAATTCAAAGAACTTGAATAAAAACTTGTTTGATCGTATAAATCACATATATAAGTACCATTTCCTGTCTATGGCCACCTAATAGCCCAACTCTGGTCGAGTTGGGAGTTTGTTGATATCTGATGGTTTCTACAGCCTGTTAAGCTTATGAATAAGGCTTCCCTGCACTCGGTAGCCCCCTGTACATGCGACTTGATCTTTAGGAAGTAGAAATAGCTTTAAACTCTGTATTTCGATCTGCTGTTCGCGTCCTGACCCCCTCATTACTTTTGTAGATGTCCACTCATTGTCGTCACAATCATAAAATGGGGGTTGCTGACAAGGACTCTGAAAAGGAACTCGTCCAAGTCAGAACTATTAAAAACGTGACCGCTCAGAGCGGTGAGGTTGTGTTAGAACCTACAGGGCGTAACAATCCTCCTGCTCGCTCCCATTTTTTTTAGACATGATTCTTCTGTCAGCCCCAGCGAGCTCGAATCAATCGCCGAGGAGTTTCGCTTGCCTTCTGGGTGCCAAGCAATTGTGCCGGCCACCCATAATCACGCAGCTCATCCCTCTAAGGGGTTTATTTCCATTAGTTATCAGCACATATAGGCTGGCTGCAGGTTTCCTGTTCCTCATTATCTGATCGATCTTTTAAACAATCTCAAGCTCGCCCATTTCAACTCAAGCCTAACTCTTATGCCCACTTAACTGCTTTGGCCTCAATTTTTTCTGAAAAATAATCTTCCTCCGCCAACCCCTGCAATGATTCAACATCTTTTCCTTTTAAAAATCACCATGGGGCCCTATAGCAGACAAACGGGACGAATTTTATTACACATCAGCCCGTAACTCTCCCTATATCTCCCTATAAAGTGAACTTTCCAAAGAGGGTTGGTAAATCCAATGTGGGTGACATAAGACGCGTTGGTTTTACGCGTCGGTTTTACGCGTCCTGTCTCCCTCTGGCCGACCGCAATAACTTTTCATTTCACTCTTCTCCTAGTAAGTATGTCTTTACATCGTTCCTATGCACGTATACTGCTCGTTATTAACATTTGCTACAGTGCAAATGTTGCCAAGAGTGAGATCGCGCTGACAAGCGAGGAGTCAGCTTTATTACAAAAATTTTCAGAGGTGAAAACTCTTTTGGTCGACCAACCGCCATATGAATACCTCACTCAATTACACGACCTTACTCCTTCCTTGGATCAAAAACTGCTTCATAAACGTTCGGACCTAGGAACTCGTAAGAAGAAGGAAATCCTTTCTGTTTTTGTAGCTTTAGGCGGGGTAGCACCAACCTCACAAGAAGGTCAATCCACACAAATGGTTTAGCTTCACTTTGATGAACCCCATCCTGATGACGATGAAGATGTCCAAGTGGTGTAACTGTTGATCTTCTACACCCCCTCCCCCCCCCCCCCCCCCAAAGAAAACTGTTGAAGTTGCAAGTATTCCTGATTCACAAGCGACCTCAAAAACTGCTGCTGGATTGCCTATTCGAACAGATCCTGCCGCACCCTTTGATAGCAGCATGAGACATAAATCAATAGGCCGAAAATTCACGAGGAGATATTCGAAGGGAATCCCCTACACGATCAGCTCTCCCCCAAGCAGTTTGTCTGCTCCGCAACCTTGAAATGTCAATAAAGGTAAGAGGATCGTAGAACCTCCCCCAAAGAGCCAAAAGACGTTAGGGAAAGAGCCCGTTGTCAAAGAACAGATCCAAGACTTCAACGCGGGGTATATTACAATGATCTCCTAGATCGCGCGCCCCCTTCCTTGGTATGAAAAACCTGCCCTTTACAGTAAAGATATGAAGGGCGAGAAGTTGATTAACTACTTAAGTTACCATGACCTTCTCACAAGCTTCGATCTCGTTACTTTTGTTTTTGTTTTTTTGTTTTTTTTGCTTTGCTAACATCTCATTTTAGGCATTCATGGTCTACATGAAGTTTCTCAGAGAAATTTCCAATTAGCCTGAGGAGAAAGCTTCTATTAGGGGGGGATGGGTGCACGGGGTGGGTCATATAATCATTAGAGGATGAGAAGAACAAAGTCCAAGGCAAAGTGGAGTTTTTTAAGCAGGAGGATGAAAAGTATCAGAAGACCGCTCACGTTCTGGAACAAAAACTTGAAAAGTCCAAAAAGCTAAAAAAAGGTTTTAGGGAAGCTATGGAATCTGAGATAAAACTATTGCCTCGCTGAAGAAAGAGGGTGATAGTTTAAAGAAAAAGCTGAATAACGCCCAAGACCTGGAGGAAAAACTGAAAGAAGAAGGCAAAAAACTGAAGGAGGAATTAGATATGCATAAGCACCGAGCTTATGAAGCTAAAAAGAGCATCGAGCTAATGCAGCATGAGGTAATTTCTATCAAAGAAGAACTAGCCCAGAAACAAGACCGTACTCAATCCTTAGTCAAGCAGGCAGAAGAGAAAACGGGCAGTCTGTTCTTATACAACTTGTGGCTGAAGCGCCCAGATGTAGACATCTCATTTTCGGGCAGGAGGCCGTCAAGGAAGTGAAGATGTATGCAGCAAGGGCTGCTCGCCAAACTGCAAAAAAGACTCAATCAGAGGCCAGCCTCCCAACCCCCTTGTCAGGCTCAAGCCCTTTTATCCCTGAGATGCCCTCAACTCTACCTGAAGGCCTAAATCCTACAGCATCACAAAGTGAAATCTCTCAAGGTCCAGCTCCTTCTTCTGGCAATGCTTCAGCTCATCCAGGACCTTCTTCAAGCTCTTCACAGCCAATTGCCCTCGAAAGTATAGCTTCGGTAGGCGATTAGAACATTCCTCCTAACAACACTTAGAAAATTTTTACTTCTTTACATTTGATTTTTAATACAAGTTATTCAGTTCGTGAACTTTAATATAATAAATGCAATTTGCTTCTTTCATCTGTTTTCAATTCTTCATTCTTTGCTGATGTTGAATGATAAGCAACTCTGATTGCTAATCTGATTATAATAAAATACTTGAACCGATTATTTATATAAAACAAGTATCAATTAAATTGCAATTCCAACATAGACACTCATAGGTTATATGATAATTAGATCATTCGATCTTTCCAGTGTTTATAAAAGTTCACAGGCAATAAGCACATCTTCCAGAGCTTTGTTCGCTTATTGGTAGTGCTGGTACCTTCCAGAACATGAAAATCTACATATCAAATGTTCCTTCCAAAGCATGCTCGCTCATAGGCTACATAGATCTTTCAGGATTGTTATAAGTCTACAGGCCATAAGCATTCCTTCCAGAGCTTGGTCGCTCATAGACTATGCTGGGACCTTCTAGGACATTTTAATAAGTCCACAGGCCATAAACATTGCTTTCAAAACTTCACATGCTATGCTGGGACCTTCAAGGATATTTGCTTACAGGTATTAATGGCACCTTCCAGAGTTTACTCGTTCACGAGTAGCAGTCAAACCTTCCAAAGCATGAGTAGAAATAGAAAGCAAACGAGTTACCAAGCAAGGATAAACGCGACCAGAATTGCTTTGCTAAGAGAATCTTTATTGATAAAACTGCTACATTCATACAAGTCAGACAAAATAAATAAACTAAACATAATATGACCGAAGATTCTCGACATTCCATGCTCGTGGGACTTCAGCCTCATTCAAGTTGGCCAGGTGATAAGCTCTATTTTCCAAATTACCCTTTACAACGTAAAGGCCTTCCCAGTTTGGACTAAGAGTTCCATCACTGACTTTCTAAGCAGCAGATAATATAAGACGCAATACCAGGTCACCAGGCTTGAAGTTTCGAACTCGAACTTTTCTATTATAGAATCTAGCGACCCTTTGCTGATAAACAACAACTCTTATTCGACCTTCCTCTCTTGCTTCCTCTAGCAGATCCAAATTAGAAATAGGCAACTGGTCATTATCCTCCTATCTAAATATTGCTCCGCGTTGACTAGCAACCTCAAATTCTGTTGGAATCATTACTTCTTATCCATATACCATCAAGAAATAAGTTTTCCCAGTAGTGTTACAAGCAGTTGTTCTATAAGCCCACAACACTTTCTACAACTCATCAACCCAAGCTCATTTCCTTGCTTCCAGCTTGGTCTTCAAGTTTTGCTTGATAATCTTGTTGACTGCTTCAACCTGCCCGTTAGCTTGAGGGTGGTCCATAGCCGAAAAGCTTTTCTTGATTCCAAGGTCTTTGTAAAACTTTTGAAACTGCTCGCTGCTGAACTGGGTTCCATTATCTATCACGATCTGCTGAGGAATTCCAAACCTGCAAATAATATATTCTCAGACAAACTTCTCAACTTTGGCGTTGGAGATCTCAACAAGCCCTTTGGCTTCTGCCCACGTCGTAAAATAATGTACCGTCACAATCGCATGTTTGCATCTTCCTCGAGCTGTTGAGAGCTGGTCGATCAAATCCATACCCCAAACGGTGAAAGGCCATGGACTGACCATCTATTTTAAGAAAGTTGGTGGGACTCGTGGAACTTTGGCGAACCTCAAGTACTTATCAAATCTCATGACCATTTCGATCGCATCTTGCTTCATCGTTGGCCAATAGAATCCCTACCGAAAAGCCTTCTGAGCCAAAGATAGTCGTCTGGCATGATTACCATAATGTCTCACATGGATGTCTTCAAGAACGATCTGATAGTCCGTGCCATCAATGCATCTGAGCAATGGGGGGTCGAGAACCCTTTCTTGTAAAGCCTGTTATCATAAATGCAGTATCAAGCTGCTCGGGCTCGAAGGCGACGAGCCTCTAACTTGTCTTCAGGTAATCTTCCATCTTATAAGTATTCAACCAAAGGATTCATCCAGGAGTCTTGTGCCACAACAATCGCCATCGTCTCATCCCACTGTTCTGTACTCGGGAATGGCAGAACCTCCACTGGTACAGCTCCAATGAAATCTATAATTTTTGCTGTTGCAAGATGGGCTAATATGGCATGAGAGTTTTGTAATCGCGGAACATGATATACTTCATATCTTTCAAACATTGCTAATAACTCCTGGACTTTTTACAATTAAATGGCCATCTTGGATCCCTTGGCCTGATATTCTTCTCGAATTTGGCATACTACGAGCTGAGAGTCGTTGTATATCCTTACTCGTTCTGCTCGTACTTCTTTGACCAGCCTTAGTCCTACTAACAGTATTTCATACTCGGCCTCATTGTTAGTGGCTTTAAATTTGAACCTCAAGGCGCGCAAAATTCTATGACCCTCTGGGTTTATTAGCATCACACCTGCCCTAACCTTCTGCTCATTGGAGGATCCATCTACATATAACTCCCAAAACGGTCTTTTAGAGGACTCGACTTCTTCACTCCCCGGTCTCGTAAACTCAACCACAAAATCAGCTAGCACCTGCCCCGTAATTGCTGTTCGAGGCTTGAATTCTATTTCAAATTGGGCGAGCTCGATTGCCATTTGAGAAAGCGACCCAATGTGTTAGGCTTCTGAAGAACCTGCTTTAATGGATACCTTATTGGCATTTCAATTGTGTGGGCTTGGAAATAGGAGCGAAGCTTTCTTGATGCCACCACTAGACAGTACGCCAATTTCTCCATAGGGATATATCTGGTTTCTGCATTAAGCAATCTCTTGCTAACATAATATACAGAAAGTTGTGTTATGTTCTCTTCATGAACTAAGGCCACGCTGAGGGCGTACTGAGTAACCCCCAAATAAACAATCAGCTTTTCCCCTTCTACTAGTTTAGAAAGCAACGGTGCTCGACCCACATATTCCTTCAGCTGTTGAAAGGCTGTTTCACACTTTTTAGTCCACTGAAGGTTCCTTGCCTTCTTCAATGCATCAAAGAAGGGGATGCACCTATCTGTTGACCTGGATATAAACCAGTTGAGGGCAACGACCTGGCCATTCAAGCTCTGCACATCTTTGATCTTTTTTGGTGATCTCATGTCAATCAAAGCTTTGATTTTCTCGAGGTTTGCTTCAATCCCTCTATTATTGATCATAAAACCTAGAAATTTGCCTAAAGCTACTCCGAATGCACACTTCAAAGGATTAAGCTTCATTTGGTATTTCCTCAAGATCTACAACATCTATCCCAGGTCCCGTACATACTCAGATTCTTACTTAGACTTCACCGACATGTCATCTACATATACCTCCATCGTTCTGCCAATAAGGTCTTCAAACATCATGTTAACTAACCGTTGGTAGGTTACCCCAGCATTCTTTAACCCGAACGACATCACTTTGTAGTAATAAAGCCCATGATCAGTGACAAATGAAGTGTGCTCCTCGTCATCAGGGTTCATCGGGATCTTGTTATATCCTGAATAGGTGTCCATAAAACTGAGGAGCTAATGGCCAGCAGTACCATCAACGAGCTGATCAATCCTTGGCAGAGGAAAACTGTCTTTTGGATATGCTTTGTTTAGATCGGTGAAGTCGATACAAGTTCTCCACTTCCTATTCTTCTTCTTTACTAGCACAGGATTTGCTACCCAGACTGAGTAGTAAGTCTCCCTTATGAATCTGTTCGCCATGAGTTTTTCTACTTCTTCCGTAAGCGCTTCGTAACGTTCCTCCATCATTGGTCTCCTCTTCTGGCGAACTAACCGATGGTGGGGATTGATATTTAATCTGTGTGACGTAATATCCGGACTGATGCCCACCATATCTTCGTGATTCCAGGCGAAGACGTCTAAATTCTCCTTTAAAAAGTCAATAAATTGTGCTTTAACATCTGGAGGTAAATCTTTCCCTACTTTCAAGCATCGCTCAGCATCCTACTCACTGACTGGCACCTCCTCGAGCTCTTCCACAAGACTTGTTGCTCGTTCTGCTTATATCTCTCTTGGATCCAGGTCCTGGCTTACCCCCCTTGTACTAACTGTCTGCGCCTTCTCCTCAGCTACCATGTTGACTTTCTTCCCTTTAACCCCCGCCTTTACTGCATCTCTATAACATTTCCTCGCCAATTCATATTCTTCTCGCACACATTCTACTCCGTTTGGCATTGAAAACTTGACTGTGAGGGTCTTGGTTGATACTGTCATGTCTAGGTTATTCATGACTGGTCTTTCAAGGATAACGTTGTATGCTGATAAGCAATCAATAATCAGAAACTCTGCCATCGTCATAGTCTATCGATCCGAATCTCTAACAGAAAGGGGGAGTCTGATTTGCCTCAATGGCACAATTACATCTCCAGTAAATCCGAAAAGAGGCTCAGAAGATGGCGTTGTTTGATCGAGCCTCAAACCCATATGTTCAAAGCAACTTCTGTACATCACGTTTACTGAGCTGCCCGTGTCCATCATAATTCTCCTTACTTCGGCATTACCAGTTCTTGCCCTGATGACCAGTGCGTCATTGTGAGACCAGTAAACATCTTTAGCATCTTCTTAATTGAAAACGATGCCACCTAAAGTGATTCTGGCTCCTTTGGAGGATCCCTATACCTCGCTATGCCCCGTCAGTAGAATGTGACTGGCCTCCCACACATATCGCTCGCGCGATTTATTTGACCTCCCTACGATATGCGGCCCACCATGAATGGCAAAGATGGTCCTCACCGCGGGCATATGGTCCTAATCAGCTGTTTACTGAGGTTATTGTTGGGCAGGTAACTAAGCCGAATCAGGACGTTACTACGCTGGTTAATGCCTATGCTGGGGACGTTGATCATCTGGTCGCGCCAGATATTCCCTCAAGCGACCTATTCTTATTAGCTCTTCTATCGCGTCCCTGAGTTCTCTACATTGGGAAGTATAGTGCCTGGTTTCATTATGATAGGCACAATACTTCCTCAAGTCTCGACACCTGCTCAGGATGTTTGTGGGACTTGGCTTCCCGAAATTCTCCCGTCTCTTTTCTGCTTCATAAATTCTATCTTGCCTATTTGTCATGACGCTATAATTTTGGTAGCGGCTTCGCGGTGGAGATAGCTTTCTTCCGGGCTCGTTCCTTACCCGCTTCGCTACCTGATTATTGGAGCGATTTCTGTGACTACTCTCTTCATTCCCACCTTAACTCCTCTTCCTTCCTTGTGAGAACTGCTAGCTCCATTCTTTTGATCGCTAGGTCTCCTTGACCCAAAAGCTTCTTCCCAACATGTCTCCTTTGCTGCTCACTCATAAAACTCGCTAAGATCCTTTATAAGAGACTTATAAATGCTCTCATAGAGCTTCCTATCTTTCCTAGGCCCCGTTGAGATTGCAGTCAGGATACTTTGGTCTGAGGGATTCTCCACGTTATTCACCTCACTTCTGAACCTTGCAACATATCTTTTAACTGCTCGTCCCGCTTCTGAAAAATCGTCACTAGGTGACAAGTTGGCGCAAGCTACTTCCTTAATGCCTTGTACTGATCAATAAATTTTCTCTGGCATTCTTCCTAGCTATTGACACTGCGGGCTAGAAGACTCCTCAGTCATGTTCTCGGCACGTTATCCAACGTGGCTGGAAACACTCAGTACTTGACCGGAGGAGTGGACGTCTACAGGTCCATCTGAACATTAAAAGCATCGAGATGGTCATATGGGTCAGTGTCTCCGTTGTAAAGTAGGACACTTGCGAGCTTGAATCTTGGTGGCAATGGCTCCATCTCGATTTTCCTTGTGAAAAGGGTTCTCTCTTCCCGTAACTTCGTTTGACCTTGAAGCCCAGGTCGCGCCTCCAATTGTCGGACCCTTTGCATTAATTCTTCCATCATTGGGTCCTGTCGTTCAATTCTTCCCGCAGGGGACCAACGACTCCTCATGCTCTCCTTGTCTCTAAAAAATCGATTGTGTGACCTCTCTTGGTCAACGAGAATCCTTTCGCGCGACCTGTTTCTTTTGCGCGAGCTCTATGCCCGGTGCGACTCTCCTTGGCGCACACGATCCTCATTGCGTCCACGACCTCGCTCATTACCACGACCAGCCTCCACGTGGCGACTCCCATCTTAACTCACCCTGACCCTCAGACTTAGCGGGTGAGGCGCTACTTCTTCTTCACGAACCTGACGTCCACCTCCTCTAAAACGTAAATTTGAGGAGTGTACCGAGGCTTCTGGTTGTGCCCTCTCTCTTACAACTTCTTCCCTTCAGGCTGGCATCTCTTCAATTGGTCGGCACTGGGAATCTGCATTCCCTAGGGTTGTATGAGCCTGAACCTATGTCAGACCCCTAATCGCCTCTGTCAGCTACGCTACCGTATTCTTTAGCGCTTCTTGACGCTGCTACCAAACTGGTGCAGCATCCCCACCGGTGACAGCCTGATGTGAGGGAAGATGAGGCAAAGCTGCACTGGAAGCTCCTACAGCGTGACCTTGGTCCTGGTGACCCTCTGATTGGTCAGCTACCGACGTAACAACTCTGGTTATCTTGATCCTGGCCATATTGGCAAATCACAACTACAACAAAAAAGAAGTGTTAAAAAATATTGTGGAATCGCAGTCTAGGCCCTCCTTCTAGCGCCAAAAGATGTTGACACTGTTTTTTGGTCAATCCGGTCCTTGGAGCTCAATACTTGCGAAACAGCAAATAACAAACAAAACAACAATGACCAAGATCAAAACAAGTATGACACAGCAATTTTTACGTGATTCAGTAAAGTAAAAGTCTACGTTCACGACTGTCACCCTTATTCTGGTAATGTAACAGTATGTATTTCTCAGTTGTCATTTACAATGAATTTGATCCCCTATTTATAGAAGAGATGTTACAGTTTGAATAGGTTTAAGAATCTTACAGATAAGGTAAAACATAATATACATTAATTGAGATAATATCTCCCAAGATTATCTCCACCGTATCTGCAACAGTTGCCAAGAATGTCGTGATTTGATTTGCATGAAAATAGACAAGTTAACTCCTTTCCTGAATTAAATTGATTCAGCTTTCTAAAAGGTCAACTGGTCAAAATTAGCGAGCACTTCGGACAAGTAGATTATCCAAACGATCAGCTATCACACCCAGCAATCAGATGAGAAGACCTCATGATCACTCTGATTGCCTTTAAAGAAATCTATCGAACAATTCTTGACCACGATCAAATTAGCTTAGTGACCACAACTCACAACAAAGCTGCCATGCGATCAAATATGTGTTCAAATCATATGACCAGTCACATAGTAATTAAAACGATCAGTCATGCAATCAGAAATGCTCGGATTCACAGACTATAAAATGACCACATGTTTTCTCCTTTAACCTTTACCTAATTGACCAGCCTCTTGGGCTTCTTCTCATTAAAATAACATGTTGGGCTTATCTTTGGGTCTTTATCAACCCATTTTTTATAATCGTAAAAATGTTCATGATAGATATATTTAAAATTTTTTGACTATCTAAAAATTCTATTAGAATAATAATCAAACAGTACAAAATAAATTTAATAAAGATTTTAGATTAAAATAACTCTCTTGTTAAGCAGACGAGTTATATCAAATATAAACGAAATAACTTGGTGAAAGGAGGAGGAGGAGAAGAAAATGGAGAACGAATTTTGTTTTTCAATAAGTTCGATTTCATAAAGTCTATTTTTATTGACTTTTGCATGACACCCATTTGTACTTTCTTTTGCCTTTGTTTCATGCATGACCACCACGTGGCATTCATGTCCACCAAATTTGTTTCTCTGCATTTCAACCGACTCGATTTTATTCATTGTTTTAAAACAATCTGGAGTACAGTTAGCAAAAGAGTAGGGTGTATTTAAAGCTCACCTTTATCGAATAAAATAAAGGGAAAATGCATTAAATGACTCATTTCAGCAACTCAACTCCAAATCTAACCTTTTTGTTTTTGTTCATACAAAAATGATCATGAATGGACAAGAATACCCTTAATGAAATGAGAGCTATAAACTAAAATGCATCCATAACCCATTTGGTGAAATTGTCTTATCGTGCAGCACAGCCAGTCTCCTCTCCCGCAAATTACAGCCTTCCATTTTGTCACTTCCCACACCTCACTGGTTCTTCTTACTTTCCACATCTTACTCTCTTCTCACTTCCCATGCCGAAGCTCTCTTCTCTCTTCCCATTGCCAACAAAAGGAGTGAGTGAGGTTCTGCCAACATCTAAGATTTTTTAGACAGCATTGTACTGCGCCCATAGTTGATCAACTTCCTCTTTACGGTATAATAAAAGAAAAATGGTGGTCATAGCTGAAAAAAGACGACAAGGTAGCAAAGATGAGGAGAGCAAAATCGCATAACGTAGAGGTGACGAGGAATCATGGTAATTTGAATCCCTTCGGATCTGCTTATGTATTTGCTCACGTTTTTCTTTATGTATTTGTTTCGTTAGATTGATCCATTTATTATTTTTCAATTGCCTGAGATGAGACTGACTTCTATGTTTATTGGATTTTTGTATAATCATTCTAATTCATTTTGGGGTTATCAAATCCCAATGAACTCATAGTTATTATATAATAATAAAATTTGTTGACAAACTTTTAAATTTTCATTTAAAGTCTTTAGAGACTGAAGATCTCCAACTGGGAGGATGAGTAGTAGAGTGTTGCGTTGAGAGGTGCCCGGGCATAATGTTGTTGGAACCAAGACTATTTAAATGGTTAGCAGCAGTTTGAGTTTCTGTTTAAAGCTTAATGAAATATTTGGATCAGTTTCAACTTAATTCTCTATGGTGAATTTACAATGATAGACATGTTGGGCAATATCATTTAAAGAGATAAGAAATGATTTGTTGAGCCTTCTTAAGTATGCTTACGAATACTAATCTCGTTTTTGAAAAATTCATATTGCGTAGGGTGATTTTAGACTAGAAGAATGGTCATGAGAAAATTAAAGTTTGGTATAGGATGTTGTAGTTCTGCTGTTGTAATGGCACCTGTTGCATAAGCAGTTTATGCGAAAAGATTAATTACTATTAATCCATTTATGTGTTTATGGTCTTTCAGATTCACTTTGTGCTGCTTATTAGTTGACAAGGAAAAGTTAGGTTGACAAAATGATATTCTCCTTATTCACAGAAGTGACAGAAGGAAAAGGGCCAAGGTATGGCTTACAAATCCTATCATTTTCAGATCTTAGCCTTGTGGATTTTAAATGATTAGTATGTATTTATATACAAGGACCACACTTTTGTTATGTCATTTATCTTTTTGGTGTCATTTTCCCAGCCACTTGTGATGGTCAATACTAATGTAATTTTGAAACTACGACATTGTCTGAGTAGGTTATCCATGAGTTCAATGGAGTGATTCTTACATGAGGACCCAAGCTCTGTAATTTTGTAGAATGGAAAGGATACAAGGTTGTTTATAAAAGGTAATGAACCAATGTAATTGTGTCTACAGTTATGCGAAGTAAACATCATTATAGAGATGACTAACTTAGCTGGTTCGATTTATATAGATATGCAAGTCTATATTTTTGCATGTGCATTGATTAGGATGACAATGAATCAGAGATCCTTTAAAAAATTTCTAATCTTTAGGTTATGATTCCCAACTTTTGGGTTGGGAATCCCAACATTTGATTGTGATTCCCAAACCTGAAGGTCAACTTTCTGGTTGGGATTTTCAACTCATTCTCAACCTTTGATGGGATCAGGTTATGTAGAATTCTCAACCTAGAGGTCGTCCCGACCTCCGACGGGATCTAGGGTGGGATTCCCAACTTGAAAGTTGGGAATCCCAACCTCTCCAACCTTTAGGTTGGGATTCCCACCCTTGATCCCGTCGGAGGTCAAGGGAATCCCAATTGAAAGGTTGGGATTCCCAACCTTGAAGTTGGGAATCCAACCCCTAGGCTGAGATTCCTAACTGGAATCCCAACCTTCTGGTTAGAATCCCAACCCGAAGGGTGGGAATCCTACCCTAGAGTCGGATGTTGGAAATCAGACCTCTAAGTTGGGAATCTCAATCTAAAAAAAAGAATCCCAACCCTAGGGTTGGGAATCCCAACCCCCAAGTTGGGAGTACCTAGGTTGGGAATTAAGCACTCATATTTTGTACTTTCAATCATTCTTAGATAATGAATGTTAAAAGTGCAGCTACTTTATTGTAAAGTTTTTCCGTGATTTTGCTATCCAATTTATGCCGACTATGTTATGATTTCAGGCTATTGCTGCTTTATGGATCTTGTCAGTTGTGGGGAATTGTGTAATTTCTTGAGCCTTGTTTTACATAGGTAACATCATTAGAAACTTTTGTGATGCATACATTGTAGAATGTGATCAACTGATATACTGCATATTGATAATCTTCTCCTGTGAAAACAGTTTTTTTTTGTGACACACCTTGCCTGTTATATATGACAAGTATGAGGACAAGATTGACCCTACTGCTGAGAAGGCAGCCATCGAGAGCAAAAAGCAATTTGATATTTTTGATGCCAAAGTTTTAAGCAAAATTCCAAAAGTCTCATTGAAAGCCAATAAAATTTAGAGATGCCAAGCAAATTTGTTTTGATGATCATTTAAGTAGTCATGGTGTACATGAGTTCTGCTAGTCGGTGATTGTGTTCTCTAACCATATTTCCTATTTGTGATTTGGCTTCCCACTAGCTATTTCATGTGTTCTTCATAATTTGAATTGATACAAGCATTTCGTGGGGTTTTTTCTTATTGTGGTTTCAGTTACATGCTCTATGGTAGTTTGGGGATAGAACTTTTTAATTATAGGTGATTTTGTAGGACAACTTGGTTATATTTGGGATATTGAACAGTTTGTTGTACATGCATTGCCATTGTTCTTTTGTATCGATTTGTTGTTATGGTTAATTTCATTTTGGAATCTTGTTTGGTTTTAACAGGCAAATATGAAACGCTTGATGTTTAATTTTCAATGAAGATAATTTCAATATTCTTGAACAGTTAATAATTTTCTTAAATCAGAGAGTAATTGAACAATTAATAATTTTCCTAAATCAGAGAGTAAGACCAACTAAATATAAACGATCAATTGGAGTTTGTTTATCATCATTCATTTCCATTTGTTTTGCATTTAGAAAATCAAAATGTATTGGACACCAGTTCCACCTATAAACAAATGCACTTGGGAAGAAATGCATCTCATTCCAATAACAAAGAATTGACTAAACAAGATTGCATAGCTATACTTTTGACTAATTACATGACTCAAACACGTTTTCAGTATTTTGGGAATAGTCTATACTTTTGACTAATTACATTAGTCAACAAAATTGCATAGCTACACAAATTTTCAAATGCACATTATCATCTACATATCATGATAAACTTCTCATATGACAGTAAATTATAAAATGACCAAATTATCAACCTAAAGTTTATTATTTTCCTTCTCCATTGTAGCAATTACTCTTTTCAAGCTCTGCATATTGTCATCTACATCTTCACTCCCCTTCCTACTCAACTCCATTTGCAGTTGCCTTATTTCTGACAACTTTTCATTCAATTCCTTTTGTGTTTTTCCCAATTGCATTGAGGTCTGCCCACAACAAAGAAAAAATATATATGAAGAATGTGTTTACTAATCATGATTCATAATAAAAGAAAGAAAATTTAGTACACATCATCAAAATACTCGTTCATTAAATACATTCCCAGTAGAAATCATTGATAAATGTAAAGATATGTTCATTGGATCAATAAAAAACCTTATCGATAGGTTGCTAAGAGCCTTTCTTGCTCTCTTGTTGACATTCACAATATAATTCAGTTAGACAATTAAGCTAATAAATTAAACAATGAAAATATAAATATGAAACGGAAAATAGAACGAAAAGAAAGAGGAAAATGATGACCCCAACCTCTATTATCCAACCTAGATACCCCCAACCGGAAGGGGGTTTTAATATCCATTATCCAAGAATTATTGGAAGTACAGAAAAGAGTACTCAATTCCCAACCTCCGGGTTGGGAATTCCTAACAACTTTCTGAGCCTTTGGGTTTGGGATTCCCACCCTCCCAACCTAGGGGTTGGGATTCCCAACTTTCGAGTTAGGAATCCTAACCTCCCAACCCGGAGGTCAGCGAGATCTAGGGTGAAATCCTGACCTCCGAGTTTCAGTTGGGATTCCCAACCCACAGGTTAAGAATCTAATCGTAGAAATTGAGAATCTCAACTTGCAAGTTGAAAACTCCCAACTTAGGGGTTGAGAATCCCAACTTTCAGGTTGAAAATCTCGTCATTGGATTTGAAATTAGGTTCAGCTTAATTCTTCAATAGCAGCTCAATCTATCCACAAAAAATTTCTCAACTTTCAAGCAAAAAACCCAAGTCATTATTCAAATCTAAATCCAAATTATGTTTAAATGCAAATGTCCACTAAAATACAAATGTGCATACTTTCTTAAAAGCGAATAAGCATACAGTGCAAATGAAGTAATTTCAATAAAACGATTTTATGCTAGCCACACAATCACAATAAAAATGTTTCAGTGTTATTTAGTATTACTTCCTATAATGATTCAATTGTTAATTGTTGATGTTAGCAAGGGAAGACAGAGCTCAAACCCAAGGAAGAATCAAAATCATCTCAGTGCTATGAATTGTAACAGATTTTCTAACTAAATATTGTAGGGATCCTTCACTGTGCTAGCACATGCGTCCCCTACAACCGAACCCCACAAAAAATGTGCACAAATGCTAAAGCAAATACAACAACAAAAAGCAAGACATTCTGCAAATCCAAGCAATTGGGGAATGTATCATAGAATTGTGACATTGTGAATGAGAAACAAAATTACCGAGAAGCAAGTTTAGGATTTGTTTTAACAACTGAACTAACTTATTCATTTAGTTGAACCATATAAGTTCTCCAATAACATTGCATTTTGCATAATCCAGATATCCATTTCTGGTAAGTTCACATGCAACATAAGAAAACTCACTGTACAAGTAAATAAACAAATATTTGCAAATTCTTTATAAAATAATAATAAAAAGCAAAACTAACCCAATTATGTTTAAACCAAAACAGAATAGCCATGAAAAGTCACTAATTCAATTTCATAAGACACCCAGAACAAATACTTCACAGAAAGATAAAATTGAATTGACAACACATCCACAACCCCCACAAAAAAGAAAAAAAAAAAATTACTCCCATTGACAAAACACTTGAAACCAAAAGCTAGAAATAAAAATAACTCATACAAACTAAACCCAGAATAAAATCTAAACAAAAGTAAATAATGTACCGCAAACCCAAAATCAGAATCTCACAAACCCAGATATAACATCACTGAAAAAAGATTATATAAAAGTGAAAGTCCATTACTTAGAAAAAGAGAAAAGAAACAACAGACCGTGCACTGTGGGCTATTTCTCTAATATTGCACAAGTCCAATTAGAATGAGCTTTCTCAGCTAGAAGATGAAATGCAGATAGTTTGTGGTTACTAAATCATAATAGTACCTGCTGGTTCCGGAAGGAAACAAACCCAAACCCTCTAGAACGTCCAATCTTCTGATCCCACCCCTTGCATCCCTAAAAAAGGTATATAAAAATATATAAATAAGATGAGCTTTTTTCAAACAACAATCAAGTTTGTAGTCAACCATACATGTATTGAAATAGACACAAAAATATAAACATATAAATGTAAATGTAAAAAGATACATAAGATATAGGGAAAGAAACTTACGAACAACTCGGATAAACAAAAAAGCATGCATACAAAGTAGCATCAGTAACCTCAGGGCTTAGATCTCCAACAAAAATATTAAAATGACCTGCACCTTAATAATCATGGTGTCTCAAAGGGAGCAAGCCAGATATTGCCAGCACATCACAAGTTTCAAACAAAGTCCCAAATTTAAACATGAACTCACCTGACATATCTTCCCTCTGACCATTGGCATAAGCCCAATTCACTTTAATAGGCTACCCAAACCTGCAAGTTATATCATTCAACATTAGAGCAAAAACAAACCTCAGTAACATGGAATCTGATAGACTTCTACTTACAAATGCCGCCCGTTAAGAGACAGGATAACCATGGCAGCAGATCTGCGGTCAAAGTAGTGAATATATCCATATGATGACTGCATAAACAGAGAAAACAGAATGTTAAGAAACACATGGATAGCAACATGGACCCAGAAATAAAGAATAAAAAGGTCATATTAATGATAAAATACTTCACCTTTTCCTTCCTAATAAGCTTGCAACCTTCAACTGGACCGGTACTTGAAAATAACTCTTGAACTTTTTAAGGAATCAATATCCCGAAAAACCATTTGCCGAGTTTAAGACAGCTCTTGAGCTTGCTCACTTCCCAAGTGAATTAGGTTAGGGATTCTTAGAGATAGAATAACAAAAAACGCTTATAGAGAGAAAGAGAACAACGGCCGGTAGGTCGAGTTGCGTCGGTGAGATACGACAGTGGTGCGTGGACGTGCGACGGTGAGGAAGCCAAAGGTGGGTTGGGATTCCTAAAGAGAGAATGTGAGCAAAAGGTTGGGAATAGAGACAGAGAGTGAAACGTTTGGTAGACAGGTAGACAGGGTGACTGATAAAATGGGGTGGATCAAGGGTATTTTTGTCTAAAAAAAGGTATTGTGTAAAGATTTAAAAAATAAAAGTTAGTTTTGTAATAGGTTATCTGAAATAGGTTATTTTTCAACAAAACCCTAAAATAAAACTTGTAGGCTTAAAACCTAATAGGCTTTTAATTTTTAAATGGGCTTATTTAAACTTAATTCCACCTTTAATCCATAAGAGTGGCTATGTTTCCATCCCTTAAAAATAGTATGTACATCCCTTTTGTTTGCACATTTCTAATTTATTTTTTAACCTCACTTAGTAGTAGGACTATCATTTTTTTATTTTATTATATATATTTTTGTAAATACATCCTTTAAATTAACCACAAATAAACTATAATATATTATAAAGGAAATTATTTTATTTTCATTTGTTAGGAAATGTCTATATATCTTACCATTTAATTCTTTTTAATGTATGCATTATACATGAAATGAAACATATAGTAAGCAAATAATTTAATACAAATTCATTCAACCAATTAACTTTTTTTTTTTTAATAAAAGATTTGTGTATAAAATAATTTCTATTTTATTATTTTACTCTATCAAACCCTAATTTTTTATTTATATCATAAGATTTGTATGAATAATTACTAGCTAATTTTTAATTAAATTACGATCACATAAATGATTGGAGACTTGTATGAATCATTAAAGTTAGAGTTTGATAATGAATCATTTTTAATTTGAGTACTGCTAGGTTTTCTAAATATTTTGTCTAAATTCATGCCCAAGAAATGTGGCATATAAATTATCAAAATTCTATTAACTATTATATCATCTCATGATTTACAAGATTTTGACAACTCATATGTCATATCAGTTAGACAAAATATTTAGGAAGCCTAACATTACACTTTTAATTTTATAATTAAAGTCATAAACCTTTTTTATTCTTTCAAACTCTAATTTTTAATCTATATCATAAAACTTACATGAATGATTACTAACTAATTTTATAGAACCCTAAATAACACTTTCTTTTGTTATAATGAATTATAAATATCGATTTAGATCTGCAATTTTTGGATGATTTGAAACATATGTTTTTACTTGTTTGCTAATATGATAAAGAAATTGGAAAAAATGAGTAACATTTTTTTTTTTTTTTCAGTTTGTGAGAAAATCTAATAAGAGAATGAAAAATACCGATGTAATGATTAAATGTTTGACAATATTTTTGATAATTAAATTAGAATTATATAAATGATTAAAAACTTTTTAATTTTTGATGAAGAAAAGTTAGGGATTTGAATGACTAACAAAGAGAAAAATTACGAATTGAAAGAGTAAAAATAATTTAAAATATAAATGATATTTTAATTAATAATTGGTTGGTGTACTTATAAAACACTTACCCTTTTAGTAATTTTACTTAAGTGTAATATTGTATACATAATTATATATATATACATATAGACTAATTTGGGGTATACATACAATTTTTGAGAGGTGAAAATATCACCGCTCAATCCATAATTCGGTTTAAAATAAAATTTTTAAACTATTGGACTCTGCCCTTAATAAAAAAATAGCCCAATAAAAATTTAATTAAGCCCAAATCATAACATATCCAAATACACAATTTTGGATCTTAAATTTTTGGTTCTCTTGAATACTAATTCATTCGAGTGACAATATTTCCACCTCTCAAAAATTATATATACACCCCTTTTGTTTATCCATCCTATAAAAAAATTAAAATTTCTTTAATTTATTTTTAAACTTCACTTAATACCAAAATTACCCCTTTCGGTTTCATTTTATTATATTCTATTTTTATAAGTACACCTCATTTATACCTATTTTATTATTTATTTAATTTTATAATATAAATATTCTTTTCAGTATTGAGAAAATTTCATCTTCACCTCTACATTTGGGTGTCTCCTCCCTTTCAGATTGAAAGAGGAACTTTAATTTCCATTTTATACCAAAACGATATCAGTATAAATCATGACTTTTTGTAATATTGATTTTTTTTTTTTTTTAATCAATTCAATACTTGAGTTATGTCATCTATGTGTTTGATAAATTGTTTGAATGAAGTTTTTTATACTAAGAAGTCTACACTTATATACAAAAACTTCTTAATAATAAAATTTTCAGTTATGAAATACACAAACCACATGTTTGATGAATTGTTCGAATGAATTTTTTACAATAAGAAGCTCACATTTATATACAGCAAACTTCTCGACACTAAAATAACAATTAATTTAAAACTTACCCTTTTACAACTAATTTTATTTGAAGATTTTTTTTTATTCTCCATACTTTACAATTGAATTGTATTCCTTAAAGAGAATTTGATATTTGAGATTAGTATTTAGAAGAAAAGTTCAATGATATTTTAATTAATAATTTGTGGGTTTCCATACAAAATATTGATTCTTTTAGTAATTTTACTCAGGAGTAATATTTGATATTTAAAAAAAAAAAAATGCTAGTTTGAGATGTAAATACAATTTTTTAGGGGTGCAAATATCGTCACTCAGTTCATATTCTAATGTAACAAATCCAATCCATTCTAGGATTATTATATTAATGAACCTAAAACACTCCACAATGGTGTCAAAAACAACTAAAAACTTGAGAATGAAGCAAAAATAACATAAATTTAGGATCGCAAAATGGAAACAAAAATATCTTCATCAAATATATCTAAACCTATATTTTGCTCATCCTCAAGCAAAATAATGTAAGAGAGCAAAACACTAAAATAAATAAAAACCTAAACTAAACCTAACTAAACTACTTCCGTAAGTTCTCAAGATGAAATTTAGTATATATTATAAGCTTTTAAGCCTCTAAGGCCTCGTTTGATACAAGAGATAGGATTGGATTATTTACGTGTGATTAGATTGGATGAGATTAATTTAAATATTATCCTATGTTTGATGTAATACATGATATGATTAAAAATAGTGTGTACTTGTGTTTGGTAAGCTATGGGATTTGACAAAATAAAGCAATCTTATGTTTATTACAAGTTTAGATCGGATAATAATTAAAATAGTATTTCAATTATGTTTAAATTTTTTTAAAATATAAAATTCATTTATAAAATTAAAAAAAAAAATGAATTTATTATAGATCTATCAATGGACAAAAATAATTATAAATTTTTTTAAATAAATCTATTTATTATCTATCAATTGGCAAAAACAATTATAATTTTTTTCCCAATCTCATTTAAAATAAAAATGATATATATATATATTTTTTTTTTTGTTTCTCTAGGAATTTAAATCCCATTTTTCTTCCACAACATAAACCCAACGTGTCTCTAATTATAGTTCACTTTTCTTTAATTATTCACAAATTTTATTTTTCTTTATAAATTTTCAGAGCATTTTCTTATAAGTTTACTCATCTTCACTCAAATTTTATTGATTTTCATTTAAACAGTATAAATAAAAGATTAAAAGAAGTTTCGAAATATTTTTTTTAAAAAAACTTCAATATAGTCTTAAATAATGTAAATGTTTGACAACTTCTTTAAATAAATCAACAATATTCACCAAATAATGAATAAGACGTGGGAGAAACTCAAAAAATTGAATTTTTTTTTTTTTTTTTAAAAAAAAAGTCATTTATAGTTTGCAATAACTATAAGTATTATCAAAGTCAAATTATTACAAATTTTAAGAAAAATTTGCTTGGTTAGAGTCACCGTATACAAAACCTTGGGCCATGGTTTGAACCCCCATCACACCCTTCAAATTTTTTTGTAAAAATAGGGGAAAAAAAAAAGTTTTAATTTTAGAGGTGGAAGGGAATCGAACTTGTCACCAAAGTCTTTAGATGCACACTCCACACAATTTTGGAGGTGAAAGGGAATCGAACCTATCATCAGAGTCTTTAGATACACACTCCACGCCGTCAATGCAGTTCCATGTTTGTAATCTCATTCTTTTCGAAATTATATATATCAGTTTATTTAAATATTTAATCACCAACATTAGAAACTTAATAAATTCTCAAAAAATTTAAGGGAGGCACGTGTCCCTCTTGGCCTAAGGTAGGTCCACCCCTGACATGATATATATATATATATCTTTGACAAAGAAAAATGTAATTAGAAACATAAAAAACTTATAAATATTAAATAAAAAATAAAACCGAATCATAATAACATTAAATATAGTTCAAATAACGTATTTAAAATAAAAATAAAAATAAAAACTGAAATATACCGCAAGAACTAACAGTCATGTAACATTACAAGAGTTATATATCTTTGTTGAATATAGCATTTTATCATATTACAAACTTAGTCTTATATATATATATATTTGTGGATCAAATCGTGTTGACATACAATCAACAATCTGGAGAGTCGAAGCAACAATAAGCGCCCCTTGGATTCCTCGCATGATCTTCTCAAATTTCTGCAATCATTGAAAGCAGATCGATCAGAATCATGTTGACATACAAACCTTAACTGTAATGTAATTATCAAGATGATTGTTTCAAACAATCAACCTCCTGAGGATTCACAATGTCACTATATCTTACTGCCAAGATGATCGAAATGGTATAGGAGCCTCCCTCCAATCACCGCAGGCAAACGAGTACCAAAAAATGTCCGAAACAATGTGTTCGGACCAGCCACAAATAACTGTGTCTGAATCATTTTTGCCTTCTCCTCCTAATACATGCATTCAAGATCATGATTAGACATACAGAATTAACAACAAATCAGACTTCATGGTGATTATAAACGTCCATGAGAAAGCTTACCTTTCCTCCTCCCACTGGCGAACAAGGGAGGTCGGTATGATCACAGTTGTGCCAAGCATTACAAGATAACGTTGAAATCCAAGTAAGATTATTGCCTCAGCTGCAACAACAAACCACCTCATGATAGCAATTATTAAGTTGACTAACAAATGTGTGATTAAATTTCATAGCAAATCAGAGACACTTTTCGAGTGCTAAATTAAGAGAACGGATGCGGCAAACTTACAATAATTAGAACGAAGTTGCACCTAGCAAAACCAAACAGGCTTCCATTGCAAAAACAATTACAAAGCAAGTGGCTTTCATGCAAATCAATTATTGAAAACAATAACTATAATTGCACAATATCAAAAATAAAAAATAAAAAAAAAGGGCTTGCACATGTAAAGTCAGAACAACCCATTGTTTCCTCTTCCAATAATTATCTTGAACACTACTTTTACTACTATCTCACAATCACACCAGAAAAAAAGAAAAAGAACAAAAAATTAAAAAATTTAAAAAAAGCCACTTTTTTGAAAAATATGTGACACTGGAAACACACCATATTGATCAATCAGTCTCTACTCAACAACAAGAATGCCAACAAAAACCACAAGATAAATGCATGAAAGTTGAACTCAAGCATTGATTCAGTGGCACAACTCCCTTACCCACTTCTAGAGAGTGTGTGGTAGGTTCGAGTTCTAAGTGCCTCAAACTTGTGAGGCAATTTTCCGATTTATCATGCGGGTCAACCTCTCCCACCTCGGAAGCAGCAATCCGGGTAGCACATTAAAAAAAAAAAAATGCATGAAAGTTTCAATTTTTTTGTAAAAGTAGCTAAAAAGCACATTTAATACACATCTCATGAAAGTAATTCAAATACCAAGTTAACTTCAAAACAACACAAAACAAACACCTCCTTACTATACTAAAAACCTAGGGCGTGATTTTATCAGCTTGCTAGAGCAGAAAATCGAAATCAGTAAAGAGATTACTCACCTTAATCTGGTTGTGTTCTTGATGAAAGAGAAGCAGACCAGAGAAAGTGGAAGATAGATGGGAGTCGAGAGGTGAGGGAAAGTGGATGAATTATTGAAGAGAAAGATGGGAGTATTTTTTTTTTACCCATGCTTTCGATGTGTTTGTGTTTGCACAACCTAACAGGAGAAAATAAAAGATGAGATAAATTAATAAAGGCTAGACCAAACATGGGTTTGGACAAAAATTTATAGTCCAAACCTAGCCCTATCTTGTCCAACAAACAAAGCTGTATCTAGTTGAACGATTTGTGTCTTCTAAGGATTTATCAACTATGATACCTACAAAGGTAGCTTTGCAAAATCATGAAAATAATCAAGAGAATTGAACTGGAATACAAGACAACAATAATTCATATGCTCAATCAATAAGTAAAGTGTCATCATGCAAATCCAATTCATGCTCCTTGTGTCTCGTGAATGCCCACACTTAAAACGCTAATAACTAATCAGCAATCTCCAATCGTAAACACTAGATTATTTATACTTATACATGAAGTCTTTCTAACAAATGAGTTGCTGGAAAAATAAAGAAAAGCATCAAACACATGATGACAACAATTTTGTTTAACATTAAAAATGAGACTCAATTTAATATTGTTTATTTGAATTAATGCATAGAAAACACTAACACATATATAGTTTGAGGTTAATACACTCAGCAAAACCCAACTAATATACATAAGGGATGTCATACTTAAGACGCCTTGGAATCGTTAGATCACTGCTTACGATCGCCATGGAAACATGGATAGCAGTAAAAGTCGGACCTAATAGTACCAAACAGTTTGAAGTAGAAAGTTTCCACGTTTCCTTAAACAACTGCAAAGGCTTCACTTACTTCATCTACAAATGACAAAATTTTAAATTTTAAATTTTAAATTTTAAACAGAAGAAGCATATTATTTACGAAATTTAGGTTCATCTCCATAAAAGCTTGCTAATTGAAGGAAAAAATTATTCAACTAGTTTATCTAATTTTTTATACATGTAAGCCCTTGCACTTTAAACCATGCACCAAGTCCACATTATAGGTGGACCAAGACAGAAACACTTGTATATGGTTTGAAAATTTTGATACATTTAAGTTCCTTTTAAGGAAATAATTGAATGTTGCAAGGATAGAATGAATGTTGTTGGAGGTAGGAGAGACCCGCAGGGTATGGATGAATTCCAATCATAAAAGCAAAAAAAAAAGGTTATGAGGTTGATTCATGGCTGTAAAATTGCTAGGGGGGCTCGAACTATGTCTCATTTATTTTTTACTGATGATAGCATTCCTTTTTTCAAATCTGATTTAGAAGAATGTAATGTTGTGAAAGATGTGCTACAAGATTATGAAAAAGCCTTTGGGACAAGTTATAAATCTCCAAGAGTCTTCTCTCCAGTTTACTGCTAATGTTTTGGAAGATGATAAAAGTTCCATTTGTTCGTTCTTCAATGTGAGTAGAGAGGGTGTTTTGAGTCCTTCTCTAGTAGGAAGAAACAAGAAGGAGATTTTTGCTTTTATAAAGGATAAAATTTGCTAGCGTATTCAACGGTGGAAGCGTAAATCTCTCTCGCGTGCTTGGAAGGAAATTTTGACAAAAACGGTGGCTCAGCAATGCCAAATTATGCCATGAGTGTTTTTTTGTTGCTTTGGAGTTGTGTGCAGAGTTGGAGAGGATGATGAATTCCTTTAGGTGGGGAAATGGTAGGAAGGAAGGACAAGGGATTAATTGGAGATGGTGGGATCGTCTTTGTGTGCCTAAGAGTGGAGGTGGTCTGGGTTTTAAAAAGCTTCATGACATCAATTTATCTTTTTTAGAGAAGCAGGGCTTGAAGTTTATAACTGAGCCTATTACGCTTGTTTTCAGAATCTATAAAGCACGATACTTTCCCAGGACTTTATTTTTTGGGCAAACATAGGATGTAATCCTAGTTTTATTTGAAGAGGCATGATGGCAGCGTAAGGTTTGGTTAAAGAAGACAGCATGGGTTCAGGGTCAAATGTTTTTGTTTGGAGTGATCCATGGCTTCTAGATGAGCAGCAGACTTGCATATCAACTAATGTGGTGTAAGGTAAAGACTCAGCCTTGGTGTCTCAATTAATAGTTCCTGATCCATTAGAATGAGATTATGAATTAAACAGGTTGAGTTGGCAACTACGTGTCCAATTTATAATGACATCTCCTAATTTGCTGCAATTTTGCTCGTAATTATTGATCTCTTTCCTTGGTGGGCTATATTAGAGGGCCAGCTAGTAATTTTATGGGCTGGTGGTCTTTGGTGGTTGACAAGTATGATTCTTGTTCTTTGGCTGTAATGATATGTTGGGCTGGCTCTTTGGAGATGCAGAAATGACTTGAGTGTTACAGAATGCTCGGCAATATAGCACAAGGCAAGTGGTCTACTTTGCAGGCCCACAGTATTATCAATGGAAAGACACCCAAAGTAAATCTGAGATTACAGGTTCGAAATATGGTGATAATGACAGTAGGGCTGTTTGTTAGATTAAACCTCGCCTAGGCTTTTTAAAGTTAAACGTTGATGTTGCTATTTTCAGCAATGCGAACAGGGTAGGTTTTGGTATGATCTTCAGAAATGCAAATGGGTGTTTCCTGGCTGCTAAGATTGGCTCTTGTGTTGGTCAGGTTGAGCCTAAGGTGGCAAAGGCAACAGGAGTTAGAGAAGCTATTGGTTGGATCAAGAGCAAACACTTAAACAATGTTGTCGTTGAAATGAATGCTCTCAATATGTTCCAAGCTCTTTGATTTAATTATTGACTATTGTTTATATTTAGCGACCGACATTGTCAATTTGAATTTTATGTGAGTTAAGAGATCTGCAAACAGAATAGCTCATAGTCTAGTCAGAGCTACTGGTTCTATGTCAGGTTTCAAGGAGTGAGTATGATTGTCCTCCTTATATTGTTAATGTAATTGCTTCTGATTTCACTGTTTAATGAAGATTATTGCTTTTTTCAAAAGAATAATCAAAATTGAATTAAAATAATTTTCAAATTTATATAATTACGTCATCATCTCAATTTTCTTTCCCTTTCTAAAGTTTAGACTTTCAAATTCCTATTCGTATTCTTAATTACTTCTATTTCCAACCATACAAAGATCAAAACCAAATGAACTACTTCGAATTGAAGTTCATCGTGTTCAGATCAATTTATGCCACTAAAAAGGGTGATGTTCAGTTTCCATTTCCTCAAAATTAAATTGTTTCGATTTCATTAAGTTCTGTTCTGGTCAAAATCGAATAGAGCCGCAGATTGCCCACCCCAAAATACAATGATTGCTGTATTAACTAATAAAATGGGAGAGAAATAATAATATTATTATTAACTACGATAACAGAAAACTAAAAATATCAATAATAAACTACACTAGCATTATCTAATTCAATTAACTCTAAAACATATCTGGTTTCTAATAGAAGATGATTCAGATTTAACGACATCTAAAAGGCAATTATAAATAGAATGGGTCTCCCTGAAACGATTTGAAGATTCAAATGAGGTCAAATGAGGGTGCAACCATGAAGATGGGTTTGCGCAATATCCAAGTTCAGATGCAATCCTCTACTAACAACTTGTTTGCAGCATCAAGGTATCCCTGCCAAATTTCAAAGTAACTCCAAATTCTAAAATTAAAGACTGTTCAAATAAAATGTTAGAAGTTGCAAAAATTTGTTTGGTTCAATCTAAATATTAATAATGGGTAAACGACGAGTCTCCTATGCCAACACAAGAAATTCCAATACATTTAAAATAACAAAATACAAACTATTGATTTAAAATAAAATAATCTAAATTTTCACAAAAATAAAAAAAAACAGTAGCACATGAATACACAGGCTGTACACATCAATTATTGCCTTCGACTCTATGTCGTAATGCAAACTATAATCTTACAATAAATTAATTAAATTACTCACAAAGAATGAATAGACATTACCTGCAGTACACGAACAGCATAACACTTGTTAGTAATTTCCTTTGGCCTGACTTTACTAGCATCCCCACCCAAATGCTTCAACACATATTCTACATGCTGATCGAATACAAATTCTGCATCCTGTCAACAAAACGAATAGATCTTACAATTTAAAGAACCTAATGCAAAAGACTTGTCACAATCACGTAATGGCTACTGATATTCGGTAATTTCCTACACAAAATAATCCTCATCAGCACTTCTCACAAGTCACAACCATAAGTAACGATACGAGCAAATTAAGCTGATTCAATAGTTGGAAACGTCTACCAGACAAATCTCTGCACAAACATCGAATTTGCAGATCGTTTTTGTATAAGTTTACACACACAGATACCTTAAATGCAATGCCACCATCCCAATATGTATGCTTCAAATCTTCAAATTTTCCTGTGTCCGATAGATGTTGAATAAATTTCTTCGCGTGTGGACCCTATTCAAACAAAAATAAGAAAATATAATCAGGTAGAGAGCAAATGAAAAGTATAATATTGAAAATCTTTCATGACATGAAGACTACTACTCACAAAGGGTGTATTGTCCAGACATTGCACATAAGGGGAGCCAACAATGAAACCCACTATATCATATTTAGAGATCTGCAATTAATAAAACGGAAAAGAATAAAAGACTTACCAACAACAACAGTAGTTAAAACTATAAAAAAATATTAACCAATAATAAAACTTACCGAAGTTGCAATTGTGTCCATCATTGCTGTTTTGCGCTTTGGCCATTGCAAAGTTCTTGTATGTTGTTGACAAAATTCACAGTGAGAACAAAACAATATACATTAGTCTGTAATATTACGTAAGAGACCAATCAGGCCGTACCTTAACGGGACTGCAGTTATGTTATTGCAGTCCGACACGGCCACGGACACATACTTGGAATGAACATGAAAACCTAGCAACCGGCCATGAGTCGGAGACGTCCCACTCAAAATATCCTTGAAAAACCCAGTGTAGAACTCCACAGGCTTGAAGTACTTCATCTTCAAGTGACAAATTTGCATTGAAGCATATTATTGAAACAGCGATATTGTAACTATTTATTTAATTGATAACGATACCACATACCTTCTGCTGCGTTATTTGTTGTGCCTCGCCGTCGCCGGTGCGACTTGTGAAAGGATCCTTGCCCTTTTGTTCTGTTTTTCGACCCTAAATTACCGTTTTACCCGCACCGCCTTTCTCTGGGTAGGGTAAATTGTCAATTGCCTTTGTCAAAAAAACATTGGATTTTCATGTGTCTCTTCCCAAATAAGTGTAATTAAAATTAGATGGCAATTACAAAAAAGTAAACTCCTTTCAAAACAAATTTCGCTTAATTCTTAAATTTTGAGAAAATATTAAATTTTTAATTATATTTTAAAATATGATCGAATGATCCCTAATTTAAAAAAAAAAAAAAAATCAAATTAATTTCTATCATTAATTAACTGACAGTCAAACCTATTGATCAGTAAGATGGACAGAGGTAATTTTGTTATTTCGAATTATAGCATGAGATCTTGATATTTATATATATATTAATCAAATAATTCGAAAATTAAAAAAAAAATTAAAAAAATTTGTTGAAAAAATTAAATTTCCCCTTACGTTTTTTATGTAATTCCAATAATATTATTGGATTTTTTTTTAAACATAACTTAAACACCCATGAAACTAAACCAAAAAAAAAAAAAATAAAAAAACAATCACCATGTTCTTCAACTTGCATTCTGAACTGCAGTAAACTCTTTTTACTACAGTTAAGGTTTGATGATGAACCCTTAAAGTCATAAACTCTTTTTACTTTCTCAAACCCTAATTTTTCATTCATATAACAAGATTTGCATAAATTATTACCAGCTAATTTTATAGAACTCTAAGCAAGAACCTTAAGTAACATTTTTTTTATAATAAAATGTGAATATCGATTTAGATCTGTAGTTTTTGGATTGGTGGAAGTATACTCTTTTATGTGTTTACTAGGATAATAAAGAAATTAGAAAAAATAAATAACCTTTTTGTTTAACTTGTAAGAAAATCTGATAAGAGAATGGAAAATATTGATGTGGTGATTGAACATTTGACAATATTTTTGATGATTAAATTAGGATTATACAAATGATTGGATATTTTTCAAAATTTTATCAAGAAAAGTTAGGGTTTAAAAGAATAAGAAAGAGAAAAATTAGAGATTAAAAGAGTGAAAATGTTTTATGATATAAATGATATTTTAATTAATAATTGATAGGTGTACTTATAAAATATTTACCATTTCAATAATTTTACTTAAGAGTAATATTGTATACTTAAAAAAAAAATGCTAATTTGGGGTGTACATATAATTTTTTAGGCATGGAAATATTGCCACTCTTATTTAAACCCATTTTCTCCTTTAATCCATAATTAAAGGCTTGAAATAAAATTTTCTAATTGTGAAGCCCTACCTCTAAATAATAAAAATCAGATCAATAAAAATTTAATTGAGCTCAATTCATAACCTATCCAAACAAACAATTTTGGATCTTAAATTTTTGGGTCTGTTAGATACTAATTATTATTCTAACGAATCCAACCCATTCTATGATTATTACTTTAATGAACCCGAAACACTCCACAACGGTGTCAAAAACAACTAAAAACTCAAGAATCAAGCAAAAAGAATAGATATTTGGGATCGCAAAATGGGTACAAAAATATCTTCATCAAATATGCTCAACCCTATATTTTACTTGTCTTCAAGCAAAATGAACTATGAGAACAAAACACTAAAACAAATAAAAACCGAAACTAAATTATTTCTGAAGCATTTTTCATAAGCCTTTAAGCCTCTAAATTGAAGGTATGCTCTGTTATCTTTTTTTCTTCCATATTCAATTGTTTTTATGATTTTTTTTCCTTCTTGTTGAACTTTCAAGATGACATAATTTGAATAGAATTTTCTCATGTTATGTTAGATTTTTTTTTTTTTTGTCTTGAAAATAGTTATGCTAGAGTTTTATAATCTAGTTTATACATTATTATGTGATAGAATAAACTTACTCTTGTATTATATATGATTCGATCACGAGTAATGGTAAATTGCTTCACCAAGCCCCTCGCCACACGATCATTTGTTCAAATTAGAAACAAGCTTTGGCTATCCACCCAGCCTCAGCTTGCATCGAGGAAGGGGGGTAGGGGGTGGTTAGTGTACAAGTCAACTTTGATGTTTTTAGAAATCCCCCCCCACCCCCCAGAAATCCAAAAAGTGAACTTTTTGTATTTTACACCGTATTTTTTTTTTAATAGCTGAACTGCCCCTATTGTTAATTTTCATCTAAAAAGTTAACATTTTCTGTCCTAAATATTAAAATGACAAAAATATTCTTTAAATTATTATTTAATGACAATATTAAATTAAAAAAACTATATATATCATTTATGGAAACCTCTCATTTTGTTTATTGTTATTCCTTATTCTCTTTTTCTCTTTTTTTTTTTTTTTTTTTTTTGCTTTTGCTTTTTCACTTTTTGTTGATAATTGGTTTATTTGGGTTTGTCTCAAATGACCAACCTCATTTAGGTTCATCCTAAATGATGTTCATTTTGGTTCGAAAACCCAGATAAGTGTTTTACCTTCTTCTTTCGTCTTCATTGTTTTTGCTCTCTTTTTCTACTAACCTCTTTTTTGTCTATTTACAAGAGTTGTTGAGGGAACTGGGGTTTTAACCAATTGTGTTCGAGGGATAAGAGTTTGGGAGTGGGGGTTATTTGGTTATTTAGGTGGTGGTAGTGGTGGTAAAAAGGATGGCGTTACGGTGGTAAACTGGGTCAATACGAGTTCTAGGTTCAGTAGACTTCTAAGGAAGCTTAGAACCTAGTTGATAGGTTGATGTCAAAGTTTTTTGTTATGATGTTGATGTTGTAGGTTGATATTGCTGAAGTTAATGATAATGGTGAGTTGAATGTTATTGATATTTTGATAATAATGGTGGCTGATGACAGTGGATTAAGGATGATGGTAGCTAATGAATGTGATGCTTTACTAAAGGTAGAGATTCTGATTGGATTTCTATCGTCCATAAAAAATAATGAATAGTAAAGATTGGATCTCCACTCAAAAAGAGGTTTTTTTTTTGTTTTAATTTTTTTCAAAAAAAACTTTCTTCCATTTCTGTATAATGATGTCCACAAATCATTTTCAGTTCTTTATGAAAATTATTAATTTTTTTTTATTTTTAAAATTTTACAACCTTTTATTTTTAAATTATTCTGATCTTTATCCTCCATCTCTGAGATGGAGGTGGAGACTTTTTTGATTTTGTATGTTTTAATTGAAGTGATATTGTTAAATTGGAAGATTTTTTTCTAATTTAAAAATTATAATTACTTAACGAGATTACCATTTTGCCCTTCAACTTAACCATAGTTGATTTTTTAAATTGTAGGGCCGGTTCAGCTATTAAAAAAAAATCGGTGTAAAATACTAATAGTTCACTTTTCAAGGGGTTGTTTTATAATATTTCTTTCAGGGATTATCATTATAGTAAAAGTTATTATCTTTTTTCCCTCTGACAATTAATAAATCATCAGATTCCTCTAATGATTAAAGAAATAGTATTAATTCAAACAAAAGAAGAGATAAAATGATGTTTCTCGAATCAATACGAGAAAAATGATAATTCATTAATATTCTCAAGGAGAAAATGATAATAACTCTTATAGTAATTCTCCTAATTGTAGCATAATAAATTTGTAATTATTTTGTAATATTTTCTTTCATGTAATTACTTTAAATAGTTGACTATAATTACTCTAGATAATTTACTGTAGTTACTATAGATCGTTGACTGTAATTACTATAGACAGTTGACTATAAGTTGCAATAGTTGACTATAAGTTGTAATAATCTCTGTAAATATATAATATCTATTAATAAAACAAAGCAAGCAATTATACCAATTATCATAGCTGTCTCTTGAACAATGATTACAATAATTAAACACTCATATATTAAGTCTCGTCCAATACGGAAAACATATATAAACATGAACAAAATAACTCTAGAGAATTACATTATAGACGTACGTGGCCACCAACTCTCGATTATTGATATATTATCTCTTGACAATTGATACAAAAACAATAATAATCTCCCTTACAATCAACAAATGTAGCCATTGTTGATCATTTATCTTATCTATTCACAAGAGTATCACCATTTCAGTTGTAGTCAGAAAAAAGAATCCAATTCAAATTTCCTCAAATATAATCAAATAACCTTAAAATGAACCATCAAATATATATTTTCCTATTGGAGTAGTGGTATATAAAAAACAACAGTAAACTCAATGTTTGATATATATATGTATAAATCAAATATTATAATAGTAACAGAACAACAACAATAACAATTGACAAAATCAAGAATTAGATAAGCAAAACAGAAATTAGAGTAGTATGAAATACTGACTTCAAAACTGATGAAGAATATTGAGGCTTGCTGTGGTTTGCAATGTTCTAAAGACAAAATTTCCACCCTTCTCTGTACTTGAAATTTTTTTATGGTTGTCTCCTAATATTTAACAATCTACAGTATTGATTCTTAGCCCTATAACCAACACTTAACTTAGAACCAAAGTGTTTGAGTTTTTAAGTGCACAAAATGGAGAAGAAATGTAGAGAATTTGATAGATGAAAGGATGTTTTTATGACAAATGATCACTTCTATTTGTAGATACATTGATGTCCTTTGGGTATATTTCGTGTATTTTTGAAGAGGTATATCAAGTGAATAGGTGTAATCCTTAGGTAAAGAGATACAAATCTTATAAGTTTTTAAATTCTAAACTTCCAACATTTCCAACTCTAATCAAAACAAAAATCACCAATGCCTTAAATAATGTCAAAATTAAAAATTAAAAAAAAAAATCTAAATTTAATTGGACAAAATTGCATCTTTAAATTGTCAAAATCTTGCTCCTAAATCGCAAAATGGTTTATTCAGGAGTAAGGAATAAAAGGGTGTCGGATTGATTAATTAGGGGTTTTTTTATCTATAAATTCTCATAACCAATGTTATGTTGGTTTCAAAATTGTAACCGGTGCTATTGAAACTTAGATTATTAGTGTCATTAATTAAACAAGGCTATGTAAGTGCTATACATCTAAAAACCCTTAATTAAATCATTGAAATTCCATCTACATTCATTACATGTTGATGTTAATGGATGTTTACAATGGCATGACACTCAAAACTATAAGTTGAAAGTTATTCAATTCCAGCAAGAGTTATACTAAAAACATATATTATAATAATAACAGAAGTAAGAGTTTTGCACAATGCAGGCGTGCTGCAGGGGTAAAGCAACCCCATATCTCCTCTCACTTAATATGTAGGTAATTTTTTCATGTTATGTGGGTTGCCTTTTCTTATATTTGTGAGTAGAGATCCGGGTCGTGTTTTAAAGTCCGATTTCAAATTTGTAAGTAGAGATCCGGATCATATTTTAAAATCTCTCACTTCTGTAAGTAGAGATCCTGGTCATGTTTTAAAGTCCGATTTCAGTTGATCCCGACAATGCTTTAATCTAGTGCCAATAATAAAAAATAATAAATAATAATAGAAAAAGAAAACGGAAGCAAGAGTTTATATCAAAATACGAAGTTTATGACTTACAAAAGATTTCAATTGTTAGTGTTCACATTCAAAAATGAACTGGGACCACCAGCCTCAAGATGCAAGAAAGCCCATAATATTCTTTGATAAAGCTCCATGGACACAAAGCACCAAGCCCAATTACAACGAAACCAGTACCATTGACGATATCTACAGGGCTATAAAATTATACATGTAGATCGCAAATTAATATATTTTTCTTCTAAATTTCAATATTACCCTTAAACTATTAAAATGGTTATAAATATGCCCCATATATCATACTAATCGGACAATTAATTTTTCAAACGTGTTATAATATCTTTCTGTGAAAATATTAACTATTTAATAATTAAAAATTAAATACTAATTGTTCAAATTAAAATATTAAAATGTAGTTTTAAAATAGAAAGCCATTTAATTTTATCACAAATAAGTTAAAATATAATTCAAATTAAATAAAAATAATAATAAGCAGATTGTTCGAAGCCTCCATGTGTGCTCTTCATTTGACTTTTATATTTAATATTAATTATCTTAAAATTTATTAATTAATGTAATATATTTAACCAAAATATAAAAGAATTGATATTTTGTATAATATTTAGCGTGTGCTTTCAGCCAATTAACATTCTGAAAGTTTTAATGAACGCTATAAAATAAGGATGTTTAAATCTTGATTCAAAGTAATTAACTTTTGAAATATAATTTTATGTTTGAGAAATGATTTTGTTATCTCATAAAAATTTAGACTAAAAAGTAAACAAACTTTTTTCTTTTTATAATTTTTATACTTTGAACTAAATTTCAAAATTGTGATAAAGGATTATAGTATCATATATATTTTGTATAATATATAAATATTATAAAAGAACCAAAAAAAATCTGTTATTTTCATATCAAGCACTTCAAACTTTACCTTTATAACATCGAATCAAGATTTAATTAACTTTTTCGGAATCAAACATTTCATGCACTACTATCTAATAAGGAATAATGTAAAGTCTGTTTCTTCACTTTTATAATACTTTAGGTTCAAATCATTAAATCATGAGATATATTTGAAAAAGTAAAAATAAAAAATGCAACATAAGCAATCAAAACATATATATTCATTAAACAACATAAAATATCTAAATAAATTTTAATTACTTAATAACTATACGAAAACTATATATTAGAATGATGGACAGTTGAATATACGTTTTAACGTTGATACCTTATAAGTTAAAAAACTATCAGAATCGACTAAGATGAATCATTGATAGTGCAATCCTAATGATTACTTTCATAATCAAGGAGAAAAGCAAGTCCTATTAAGATTAGACTCACAATACGCATTATGTATTTTAAAGGATCTTTAATCTCTTATAATTAAGTATTTAATCACTCGTACTAAAAGTCGGTGTGTATCGACGGTAGAATATTAGATTATACAAAGTTGAAAAATACAAAAAGTGAGGGAGGCGGCTTAAGAGCAGATCACGGGGTGGTGGAAGTGGGGCGGTGGGCGGCCCACCAATGCCCCGTGACAAGCGCGTGGGGCTCATTACTCTCGCTGTCTCTTTCGTTTTCTCACAACAAAATATAACCTTTCAATCTTGGCCGTACGATCCCCAACAATTTTAATGGTCGGAATTTGCACATTTAATTTCTCAATATGACAAATCTATCCTTGTGTCTTTGCGTGTGTGTGTTTTTTTATGAATAAAAAAACAAGGTTGCTGCCTGTCTGGTGGTGGCAGATTGCATGGTCACATTCTGGTCCAATGCTTTGATTATTTTTATAAAACTTTTCTTCTATTTACATAGTTAGACATATGGTAGATTTAAATTTTTTTGAATTTATAATATTATGGGCAATTCTTGAATTGTCTGTCCAAATAGGCACAAAAAGTGACTCCATTCCTTTTCAAATTAAAGGACATTTTATTTGCTAAGAAATTTAAATCCGTGGTTAAACTATCATGTACTTATTACATTATTTTCATTTAATGTTAGAACATTTTTCATAGTTATTTAATTTGGAATTCTTTTGTAAATGTCATATTAAATTATGCCCTTCAGTGTTAATAATTAACTTGATGATAAAAAAAATTGACACATTTTAATGTCAATGCTTTGTTTTTTATTAGATGCATCCAACAAATATATTATTATTTCTAATAAAAATTCTTTAAGGTGTTAAGAAAAAACACATATGTAGATAAGTTTAGGTTAATTTAGCTGTCAGTCTATATCACATCTACGTCAATAAAATTACGAATTCAAATTATATTTTTATTTAAATTTGAAATTTGTAATTATTTAAAATGAAAAATGAATCCTTTCGGACAAAAACAAAAAAAAAATAATAATAGGACATACACCCGATATTTGACAGACACAATAGACTTTGACAGGACTTTGGATATTTTGTCTTTACCTTTAATGTGTAATTCTGATTTTTTTTTTAAAAAAGTTCCTTTTTTCCAATTAAAAACCAAATAATTATTAAAAAATTGCAAGATAAAGTTTGCCTTTTTATATAAACTTTCTTTATAAATTAGTTAGCCCACAAACTAATTAATTCCATACCTTATAATATATGTACCATGTACATGTAAATGATGTTGAAAGATCACTAAAGGACTAACTCAAATAGCTATGTAGAAATTAATTTGTAAAAATTACATTGAATTGCATACCATTTTTTTTATTCATTGATAAATGATACATATACATTAATAAAGTTTAAAATGAATGATATAGAAACTTACAAATAAAATTAATTATTTATCCTATTAGTAATTATAGTAACAAGATTATTAATATCAAGAACAAGTCAAAAAGACTGCGGTTGTAACATAGTTTAGTTAACCGTGCCTCTCTATTAAATGGAGATTCTAAGTTTACTTTCATCATCCTTAAATTAACAGCTATCATTGTTTATGTTTAAACTAATTCTGAAATTTGTAAAAATTAAAATTCCTTGACTGAATTAAATTCAATACAATCGGATTGACACCTTTTGTGTTTATCCTTTTAGTTATATAATGCAATTACGGTGTTGAATTAGTTTCTAAGAACTTCTATGTATGATTGACTCACAAGTCACCAAGTCAAAAAAGAAAGGGAGAAAAAACCATTGTAACAATTCAAAGATTAGAGCATTATCCATTTAAAGAGGGAAAATTGCATCTAGCACCTTAACTATTTGCATATTAAAATTTACGTTAATACAATAAACCTCAAACCTTGAATATTAGACTATATACTCATAATTTTGATAGATTCTTGTAAATTATCCCTCATTTGAAAATAACTATCCGAATTATGTTAATAGAGTATAATCTCAATAAATCTCTATAATTTATCTCTCATTTTTTAAAATAACTATCTGGCTGATATAAGCAGTGTGTAATCCTCAACAATTTTAATGGTCAGAATTTGTACATTTAATTTTTTAATATGACAAATTTGTCCTTGTTGGTTTTCATTTTTTTTTTAAAAAAAAAAAATGGAATAGGTTGCTTCCTAGTGGCGGCACATTGCGTGCTCACATTCTGGTCAAATGCTTTGATTGTTTTTTATAGAACTTTTTTCAATTTATTTAGTTAGACATGGTAGATTTTCTTCCAAGTTTTAAACTTTTTTGACTTTATATGTTATGGGCAATTCTTGAATTGTTTGTTCAAAGAGGAAGAAAAAGTGACTCAATTCCTTTTCTAATTAAATGACATTTAATTTATTCAGATGTTTAAATCACTGGTTAAATTATCTTGTACTTATTATATAGATGCTTTTATAATTAGGGCATCCTAACTTTAAAAAATAAGAACTAATTAATCAAATTCATTAAATGTATTTTTTTTTCTAAAATAAATTCTCTCTCCTATTTAATTCAAATGGAATTGATGAATTAGATTAGTCAGTCCTTACTTTTTAAAGTTAGGACATCCTAATTATAAAAGTTCTCCTTATTACATTATTTTCATTTGATGTTGGAACATTTTTAAAAGTTATTTAATTTGGAATTATTTTGTCAATGTCATATTGTCGAAGTTGGGAATTAAACCGACCGAGATTCGTTTTTGGGCCCAAGCTATAGTTTCATGTTGTTTGTTATAAGATGGTCATTAAATGAAGTAATAAGTAAAGGAGAAGTAGTCAGAGGAGAATAAGAGAACATCAAAGGAATTTTTAAGTGGTTCAACCCAAAAAGATGTCTATATCCACTGTACACTCTCTTACTATTTTGGCAGAGTAACAGCACTCAAGATTCGTCCATTTTACTAGGAAATTTCCTCCTCTATTTATAGAGAAGAGGATGTGCTACAGTTAAAATTCTACAGTACAAAACTACAGTAAACCGAGATTACAATGATAGATTACATTTAATGCACCGGGGATTTCATTTAATGTGGCTGACAATGCATTTAATGTGGCTGAAACTACATTAAATGCAACTGAAACTATCAGGTCTGAACTCTGTCCAAGCGTGATTTCAGGCGACTAACCTATACGGGTTAGGCGAGATCACCGTAATCTTGACTGTAGTTTCTGATAGAGATAGCGTGCATGACACGTTTTGAGTTGTATCTTGCATGACATTTTTTACTTCTGTTGACTCGCGGTTTGGGAGATATGACGGAGATTGGATGCTAGACGTGTAGGGTACCCCATCGCACTAGCGAATAAATAAAGCTTTGGAGTATAGGACGTTCCGAGGGTCGATGATGTAGGTCACAATTGAATTCTCCCACAATCAAATAGATTAATAAGCGAGCAGTCTTATAAACAAGCAGATACATGATCATGGTCAGTAATTGTTGAACGATTGCGTGAGTAGATAGAGCGAACAGCTAACCAGATTACATACAGGCTCGCTCACGAACTAATAAGCGGTCCGAAGAGAAAACTGGATGAGACTACATTCGCGATCAGAATAACGAGTAAATTACCAAGCAGACTATCAAGCTTATCAACGATCAGATTGACGACCAACGGGGAGACCCCAATTAAGACCAGAATGACGAACAACCAAGCGATCGGATTAGCGGTCAGGCACGCGATCAGAGAAATGGATAGATTGTTAGGTTTTTTTTTTTTTTTTGGGTTTTCGGACCATTGAGTGCATACTGTAGATCATTCTCGGCCCAATTAACCTGATCGCTAAATTACCTATAACACATATTAAATTATGTCTATCAATGTTAATTTTATAATTAAATTGATGATAAAAGACACATTTTACCGTCAATACTTTGTTTTTTATTAGATAAATCCAACAAATATATTATTATTTGTAATAAAAATCCTTTAAGGAGTTAAAAAAAACATATATATAGATAAGTTGACGTTCATTTAGCAGTTGGTCTATCATCAATAAATTGTGAATTCAAATTACATTCTTATTTTAAATTTCAAATTTTTAATTATTTAAAATAAAAATTATATACGCTCCGGATAAAAAAAAAAAATAATAAAATCATAAGACATGTTATGTGGACATCCGATATGATTGTTTTACATTGAGCATTTTTGGATGGAGACAAATTAACAACTTTCTTTAGAAATTAGCTAGCCCACAAACTAATTAAGTCCATACCTTGTATGGACCATGTACATATAAATGATGTTGAAAGATTATCAAAGGACTTACTTAAATATCTATCCAGAAATTATTTTGTAAACATTACATTATATTGCATTTCATTTTTTAATTCGTTGATAAATAAAACTTATGCATTAATAAAATTTAAAATGAATGATATAGAAATTTACAAATAAAAGTAATTATTTACCCTATTACTAATTATATTATCAAGATTATTAAAATCAAGAATAAATAAAAAGACCTTGGTTGTAGGCATGGTTTGGTTAACCACGCCTCTCCATTAAACGGAGATCCTAAGTTATGTGTGTTTAGAGATTAATATGATATAATGGCTTATTTTTAAACTTATATCTGGATTAAACTTTCTTAGAGTATACTGTTTGAATTTGGTCCAACAGTAATTTCAAAAAGAAATAAAAGAATTGCAAGGCTTTCAAAAAAAAAAGTTTTGAACTGGATTTGACTTTAGAGTTCAATTTGGTTCAATCCAATTATTGTATATGTTCAAAATAATTCTGAAATTTGAAAGAAATAAAATATCTTGACTGAATCAAATCCAATGCAATCGGATTGACACCTCTAGACTATAAACAACTATTTATCTTAATATAATTACGCAGATGAATTAGTTTCTGGGAACTCCTGTGTATAATTGACGCACAAGTCACAAGTCACCTAAGTCAAAAAAGAAAGGAAGAATTTCATATGATCCCTGTGTTTTCATAAAACTTCTCGTTTTTAAAGTTAAATATGTTTATGACACCCATGATCTCTAGCTAGAGACTCATGCTTGAAGTTAGCTCATGCCGTTAGCTAAATGTTAATCAAACTTTAGAGAGGAGTGGTAATTTCGACTTTTTACACTCCTATTATATGTGTCACATGGACAAAAAGGGAAAAAAAAAATCAATCTTCACTGTTTATCGTCATGGATGGTGGAGGTTAAACTTAATCAAAGAAAATCTGAAATTAAAAAAATCAAAATTCAAATTCAAATTTATTAAAGATAGATCTCCACCATCAATCTCTAAAATAGACGGTGGAAGATCAAAATCAATTTAATAGTTTATCAAATTATTGAACAATTTTTTTTTAAAAAAAAAAAAGTTTAAACAAGATCGTTGATCAATCTGGCTCCAACACGCCAGATCGTTCTACGATCTGGTTGGTTGAATCAAATTATCACTGTCCAACAATCTAATTCAACGAATCAAATTGTCATGATGAATTATTTCATCTCTCTCTATCATACAATAGAGCTCTATTATGCAATAAACCTCCATATTCGATGATAGATAGTCGACAATGATTTGTCTGCATCTTTATCAGCATCAATGGAGATGAAGATAGAGATCCAGGTTGGATGTCCATTATCCATCAATCCATTAACAATGATGGACAATTGGATCTCCACATTCTTCTTCTTTTTCTCTTTCTTTTTATTTAACAATTTTTTTAATATTTTAATTTTAAAAAACTGTCCATCGTTCATCTATGTTGATAGACAGTAGGCATTAGAGATGAGTTTTTAATTTGTAGCTCCTTCTCTTTTCTTTTATTTTATTTTAAAACTTTTTTTATTTTTTAATATTTTAATATTAATTTTACCTTTTGTTTTTAATTTAATTTTTTATAATTGAATCTCTATTATCCATCCCAACTTGATGGATGGTGGATATATAGAGAGGTAAAATAGGCTTTTGAGACTTTCTATTAATGAGGAAAGTCAAAACATGTCAAATAGACTAATTTAAAGAGTTATGTTTTGAATAGAGAGAGTCATAAACGTATTTGCGTTTAAAGCCAACAATTTTTTTGAAAACTTAGGGACAAAGACTTTTAAGAAACAAAGCTTTAAACTGGATTTGATTGGACCCTTCAGTAAATTTCATAGTTCAATGTAGTTCAATCCTATTATTGTATATGTTCAAACTAATTCTAAAATTTAAAAGAATTAAACTACCAATTGACTGAATCAAATCCAATCCAATCGGATTGACATTTGACGCCTCTGAACTATATAAAACTTTTTATCTTGGTAGTTATATATCATAATTACGGTGTTGAATTAGTTTCTAAGAACTTTTTCTTTTCTGAAACTAGTTTCTAAGAACTTCTATGTATAATTGACCCACAAGTTACCAAGTCAAAAAAGAAAAGGAGAAAAAATCATTGTAACAATTCAAAGATTAGAGCATTATACATTTAAAAAAAGGGAAAATTGCATCTAGGACCTTAACTATTTCCATATAGCTTAATATTCAATGTTTTAAAATTTACCACGGAAAAATTACTCTGTCATTAGCAAAGAATCTTTAATATTAAATAGAGAAATGGTAAAATGATCATTTTACATATGAAATAAATAAAAGGAAAAATTGCACAAACTTCACCTGTGTACATGTAACATTACACTCTTCGGCAATTAATTCATTAATTACACGAGCACCCTTGATTCTGTTGATCATTAGTTGACTAATTCCAAAAATTAACTATTGTGGGGAAAGTACTAAATTGCCTATTTTTTCTTAAAATAATTATTTAAAATTTAATTAAATATTGAAAAAAAGAAAAGCAAAAAAATAAAAAAGAAGTCAACTGATGGCAAAACTCCTAGTGTGTTTTATAAATTAATTTTAATGATGGAATATTTCTAATCAAAACATAATACTAAATATTTATACTAGAAATCAATACAATTATACATAGTTTATAAGTAATACAATGATAAGTAAAATATCGTTTCCATAAGAATTGTTCAAATCTAGTTAAGTACTAACCCTATCAAGACCATACCTTATCAAACTATCGAAACTGAATTTGTAATTAAGAAAATAAAAATTAAGAAATTAAACTAACAATTAAATTTAGGAAAAATCGATAATTGGAAAATATCTAGGCATACAATTGCATTTAAACAATCATTTTATTATCCTCTCCTAAAGATAGTTTTTATCTTGTATTTAATCGGATAATCTTAAAATAATAACTACTATAGTTTTTATCTTGTATTTAATCAGATAATCTTAAAATAATAACTAGTCTTTCTCGATGGTTAAACACTTACCAAAATTAATTAACCCGACTATATTTTTATGTAGATTAATTCACTTGAGTTCATTAAGTTCAAATTATTCTTACACGATTATACTACCATATAAGGATATCTCTATATTATATGAATTATGCTATTTTATTGGGTGTTCTGGTCTCATAATACTTCTCTCGATAGCATCAGATTTCTAGGCTCTAATCAATTAACAAGCCCATATTAATTAACTAGCATTAATTATCAATAAAATAAAATAAAAGAATAAAAATTAATTATAAAATATTACTTAATCATTAAATAAATTAAAATAATCTTCAAGTTACATTATAGCCTAGATATGAGAATTTAGTTCATTATCATTAATATAACTAAAACAATTATCAACAACATATTTAAACAGTTAAAGAAAAAGCACAAAGAAAATCTCATTGAATATGCGCGATCCCCTCTTCTCTAATGTTAGATTTGTCTCTCAAACTTGACTTTTAATATGTTGTGACCCTCCTGTCTTTAATTATTGATGATGACTAGAAAGCTCTAAAGATTGCTGCTGAAAAATCGCGGTTAAGGGCAAAGCCCTCATTTCATGTGCAACTTTCTTTCTTATTCTCTCTATTGCTCTCTCTCTTAAGTTGTGTGTTGAATGGTATGGAAAACACACCTATTTATAGGTGTGAATGGTCTGCTAAAAGCTTGCACAAAGAATAAATTTTTCAAATCGGCATTTAATGCACGATAGAACTGAAAATTCACTAAAATCATTTGTCACAACTTATGATCCTATAACAACATCTTGCATGTAGCTTGTTGTCATAGCTTGTGAACCTACAACACCAAGCTGCGACGGTCACATGTTATGGTCGCATCTTGTGCTTTTGCGACTTAAACTCGCGATTGCATTGACTTTTAATCATTAAATCGATCATAACTTTCTCTACAAAACTCTAATTGATGAATCGTTTACGTTTATGAAAATTAGATATTTGTGACTTTAATTTGATAGGCTATGGTTCACGTAACTTTAATTGTGCACGTCGTACGAGTTTAAATAAATCGATTTATCTTTCAATCTAAAAACTTTAAAATTTCAACCCTGATTGTCTTCAACTTGCGAGACTCTTCAATTAGTGGAGGAACTTTCTCACTAATTAGAGGTAATGCTTCATCGATGATGGAGTACATTCCACCAATTCCACCACCAGTGGTGTTTTTCAATTTTTCAAATTTTTAATTTTAGAACGTTTTGGATTAGTTTTACAATTTTGATATTTCTAGATTTAAAATTATGAAAACATTTGGGGTAGTTTCAAATTTTCTTTTTATTTTAATTATTTGTTGATGTGTATTGACAGTTTTACCTTTGACTTGTAAGATAGGTGTTGCTTAAACGGTTAGCCAACTAAGTCAAAGCTCAAAAGGATGTTTGTACAATTAAAAAGGAAAATTATAGTAATTTTTCTTAAATTAAAAAAAAAAAAAAACTCCAATCTAATCCATCAATGGACCAAATGGAGTCTTTTTCTTAATTTTTTAAAATTCCTATATTTTTAATAATAGATAATTTAGTTTTTAATAAATATTAAATTTAGACCACTAGATTTGTCGGCTTTCATTTAAATGAGTTCCGAAAATATAGATAACTTAGGTCGACAAGTCAAAATGAAGCGCTAAATTGATATCATTCATTTAAATATGCTTTGTTTTAGCCAAAAATCTATTTCTTGACTTGAGCATTAGAAAAGGCACGACAACAACAATACCAATTCCCTTAATGATAGTCTTTTTCTAATAAACATAGGTATTTAATTGATCCTCATTGTCCACAAATAAAACCCAAGTTTAAGTATAAATAAGATAATTTAAACTTAAATGATACTATTAATCTTCTTTATGATAATATTTTCCTTCATTGATTATTTTGACTTTTCACATAATATATCCAATCAATACTCAAAATATAACAACTTTAAACCAACGACAAGATACCTTAATACAATAAACCTCAAACCTTTAGTATTAAACCATATGCTCATAATTTCAATAGGTTCTAGTAGTTTGCCCCTCATTTTTGGAAATAACTATTCGAATAGTGTTAATAGAGTGTAATCTCAGTGAGTTCTTGCATTTTGTCCCCCATTTTTGGGAATAGCTATCTAGGTCATATTAGCAATGTGTAATCTCAATACATTCCGACAATTAGTCTCGAGTTTTAGGAGTATCTATTTAGTTTGTATTAGCAACGGATAATTTTGGTGGATTCCGACATTTCTTTGATCCACAAACTATCAGCTTTCAAAAGAACAAATATAACAACTATTAAATAATGACAAGATATAGAAATAAACAAACCATACATTTTGAGGTAAGACTTTTTTTTTTTTTTTTAATTATACTTGTAAACAGAAACATTTTTTCATTTTTATAACACAAAATTCTTACTTCGTCAATCAAAGTTAGTCAAACTTAACTTATATAAGGATTTTTTTTCGCCTTTTACTAAATTAATATATTTTTTATTAAAAAATTCATCTCCAATGCCTAGATAGACAGTAAAGATCATGTTAAAAAATAAAATTAAAACAAACTTTTAAATATAATAAAATAAAACTTCTCAAAAATAAAATTTAAAATGATTTTCATTGTCCATAATGTTGATGAACGGTAGACATCATTAGAAAAAATAAAGTTTAAAAAGTATTATTTTAGCGGTAGAGATCCAATTTAGAGATTGGATATCCACCTCCAATTAATCATCATATTTATCAGTCACCCAACAACATCAAATCATCATCCCCAATCCATCATCATCATCATCAGCTTTTATCATCAACATTAACTCATTCATCACCATCATCAACCCGCCATCAACAATAACAACCCACCATTATTATTATCAAACCATCAATGATGCAACTTATATCATTATCAACCTTTATCATTCTTCATCTGGGTTCGATTGGAACTCATATGAACATCATCTGGGAACCCACCACCATCATCAATAAAAAAAAAGGAAAAAATGAACGAATTGAAAATTTGGAAGAAAGAGAGAGATCAGAAAGATCGCATTGAGAGAAAGAGAGAGAGAGACGGTTCAAGGAAGAAGGTAAAGTTATAGACGGTGATTGATTAGAGAAGGAAAGAGGGAGAAAAAATTATTTTTTATTTTTAAATTGATTTTAAAATAAAATTTTTGGTCTTTACACGTGGGCACATTGGTCTATCTCCTTCATTTTCGAAATGTAAGGACATTTTTATCATTGTGCAACATTTTTAGGTCAAACCTCAATTTTAACCATGTTTGACCATTAACGTAAGGGTTTTATGTTACAAAAATAGCAAAAGTGTTTCCGATTACAGAAAACCTTACCGTAGGGGGGATCATGTATTTACTTCCAAGATCTATTAATACAACAAACCTTAACCTTTGACCCATAGTTGAGTTACCCCAATGCAAAATTCCCTATATGAACATTACAAATTTAAACAACCATTAAAGAAAGACATTGATTTGATTCCATGATACGACACCGGGTAATGGTTAGTGCGCAGAAAATGCTCTCTCTCTCTCTCTCTTTCTCCCCCGTCGCTCACTTAAATCCAACCAACCCCACTCTTTTCCAACGCTTTTAAATCCCACAAATTCAAAAAAAATTAAAAAATTATTAAAAAACAGATAAACCACCACTATCTCCTAACTAAAAGCCCCTACTTGTCATTTACAGATAGTTACTCCACTCTCTCTCTCTCTCTCTCAATTTCTTCCTTCTCCTTCAAAGTTTCAAACCCTAAACAATATTTCTAAAATATTTTAAACGAAATTAAAAAAAAAAAAAACAACAACAAACCCATATAGTAGGTTCAATTTCCTTGTAGTTGAAAAAAAAAGGGAAAAAATGGGTGCACCAAACGAAGACTATGTGAACCCAGATCAGCACCAAACAAGCAACAGAGAAGAAGAAGCAGAAGCAGGACATTGAGACTCTTACATGCTGCATTTTCCATCTTCATGGGGAAGTCGGCCGAGGAGGAGCAGAATCTCGCTGCTGGAGGTGTCGGCAGCGACGCTGTACAGAGTAATAATGTGGAGGAGGGTGGTGGTGTCGGCGGCGTCGGCGGCGGTAGTGGTATGTTAGTGAGTGGTTGCAATTGGGTTTATAGGGTTGTTGGGTTCAAGTGCTTCTTGATGCTGTTGTTGTCTGTGGCTGTTTTTCTTTCTGCTTTGTTCTGGTTGCCACCTTTTCTTCAGTTCGCCGATCAGACGGAGTTGGATCTTGATTCCAAGTTCAAAGGTCACGATTCTTGTCCCCTTTTTTTTGGTTTTTGGGTTTTTGGTTTCTTGATATGGGAGTGGATCTAGATTCTCTGTTTATTATTATTTTTTTAAATTTATTTTTTTGATGGGTTGGTTTTTGATTTATAAAATGTAGGGAATAGATGGATTTTATTTGTTGAATTGGGATTTTCTTTTTTAATAATTTTTATTTATGAGTGATTTAATATTTGTTTTGTGGGTAATTGTTTTTGGGGTTTTTGATTGGTGATTAAATGTAGTGAGATAGATGTGTTATGTTTGATGGATTGGGTATTTTTATTTTTATTTTGAGTGATTAAATATTTATTTTTGGTGGGTAGTTGTTGTTTATGTATATTTGGTTCCTGGGGTTCTCGTTTCTTGATATGATTGTGGATCTATATTATTTATTTATTTATTTTTTTTTTGGGTTGGTTTTTGATTTATATAATTAGATAGATTTTATTTGTTGATTTTTTTTTTTTTTTTAAATTAGAATGATTTAATATACATTTTTTTTTTTAATTGTAGTGAGATAGATGGTTTATGTTTGATGAATTGGGTACTTTTATTTTTATTTTGAGTGATTTAATATTTATTTTTGGTGGATCGTTGTTGTTTTTGTATATATTTTGTGTTTTTATTTTGTTTTAAGACTGAGAAATGAAAATCGACTTTTAAGAATTGTAATAATTGATTTTCCTAGATTTTTGGGTAGATGATTACGGTGGTTGTCTTGCAAATATGTATGTTGAGTGACGTGTAGTAGATTTGGAGGAAGTTGAGTACACTTGCGTTAATTTTAGTCAGAGAGTTAATTCAGTTTAGATACTAGATACACAGTTAATTTTTGGGATCATGTATTTACTTCCAAGATATATTAATACAAAATTATTGTGATCTTTAGTCATCTTAAGTATCAATATGTTTCCGGGACCGGCTTCTGTATTTTAGCCTTGTGAGTGGGATGGATGAATGTAAATGAGTCACATTCAAGGTGAATGCTTCCGGTTGTACTCTGCTTGACATGGGAATAGGTCTTGCTTGTTAGGACTAGGCAGCGCAAATTCTGTCTGTTTCGAGCAAATGGAGAAGATAGAGGACTGAAATGGGATTCAAGATTATTTATTGTCTCCAAAGTATTGGATTACTTATTAGCCTTCAAATCGTTATAATTTATGTTTCAAAAAAAAAAAAAATCATCATAATTTAGTTCTCTCTGCTATAAATCTTCTCCTAGATATTGAGACTAGATGTATGATACCCCATCTCGGTAGCCAATATTCATGATTTAGCCATTTAGGTCATGGACATTTGTGTGCATTAGGAATGGCATACCAGGAATTTAAATGTGATGATTTGTATGTGTTTTTTCTGAATCTTAGAATCTAGAGTGATGTTAGCATATTTCTTAAAAACATAAGCTATTCTTTTTCCCCCTTGTTACTATCAGTAATTCAGTGCTATAATTATTGAAAGTTGTCAATGGGATAATGATAATGAATTCTATGGCATCAAAAGGCGCCATGGATGCTGGCACAGGTTTGCTATGCGGATGATTGATGCTTTTTGTGTGTTTTGTTGTGTAGTCTTCTGTGCCAGAGGTCAATCTGTTTGTCAGTTTATGATATGGGCTTTAAGGAACACACAGCAGACCATTTGGTGCTTCGTGTGGAGCACTTTACAGTACTTTGGTTAAAGTGCCACAAGAAACTAAACAGTAATTTAGTGTTTAGTTTTGCAATGACAGCATTAGGGCATTGGTGGCGTTGGGACAAATAAGAAATGTTTTGGCATTTCTCATCACTCTATTTTGATATTATTTATTCAAGTGTTTTCACTTGTAGGGGGTTTCTTTATGTGAGTGATGTAGATGTAGGGTTTTATATATTTACTTATGTTTATGATAATTATCATAATCGCACAGGTCAAATTCATGGCATAATTTCTAGGTGTGAAGTGTTTTACTTATTTAATTCTATGAGCATATACTATATACCTGCATGGTTGATAATATCTGTTAATGCAGATCATGATGTCGTTGCAAGTTTTAATGTTAATAAGTCAGTTTCTTTCCTGGAAGACAATATCTTGCAGCTTGAGGATGACATTTTTCTTGAGATAGGCGTTCCAACCACCAAAGTATGCTCTTAGTTATCTTCTGATTACACATGTACTTTTAGTTTTTCCTTTTTTCTTTTTCTCTATGTTGACTGTTGTCTTTCAACTTTGAATCAGGTGGTTATCTTATCTCTAGACCCTTTAGCTGGATCAAACACAACAGTAGTGTTTGGGGTTGATCCTGATACAAAAGATTCAAAAATATCTCTGTCTTCTCTGAGTTTGATAAGGGCATCATTTGAATCTCTGGCTGCAAGGCTATTATCACTTCGCCTGACTACATCCTTGTTTGGCGACCCATCCTCTTTTGAGGTATTAAAATTCCCTGGAGGGATCACTGTGATTCCCCAACAGAGTGCATTTCTTCTGCAGAAAGTGCAAATTCCTTTCAACTTTACTCTGAACTTTTCTATTAAATTAATACGAGAAAATTTCAATGAACTGACTAGCCAGTTGAAGTCAGGATTACATCTCACACCGTATGAGGTATGGCAATCTTGTCTATTATTTTCATTGGATCTATATTTTTCTTCTTGTCTCATTATTTGTGATGTTGCATTTATATCTTTGATTTTATATATGAGAATAAGCATTTAATGAGGAAGAAACTTCTGTCTTGAGTAGCTGTACATATTTTATTTCATAACTAGATATTGAGCTATTTTTTACGTTTGAGGGTGGGGTTTTCTCATATTGTAATAGACATTGTGCAAAATTTTGACTACTTTATTTTGGGGATTGCAGAATTTGTATATAAGATTGTCAAATTCAAAAGGTTCTACAGTGGCTCCACCTGCAATTGTGGAGTCCACTGTTCTTTTGGCAGTTGGGAATTCTCCCTCAACGCCGAGGTTGAAGCAACTGGCTCAGACCATCTCTGGTTCCCATTCGAAAAACCTTGGATTGAATAACACTGTGTTCGGTAGGGTTAAGCAAGTCCGTCTTTCATCCATCCTGCAACACTCCCTCCATGGTGGCGACAGCAATGTTCCCACAGGGTCACCTTCTCCTTCTCCTTTACCTCAGCCCCACCACCACCACCACCACCACCACCATCATCACCATCATCATCACCACAATGATCATCTAGCTCCAGCTCCTGCATCTGCACCTGCAACTCAAAAAGGTGCACCTACAACTCGGACTGGTGCCCCTGCACCTCAGCATGGCTCATCTGCCCCGAAGAAAAATTCTCCTGCACCTCAGGGAAGTTATAAGGCAAAGCCTCCTGGCTGTCACATGGGCAATAGAAGGGGGGTCTCAGGCAAGGGTGGAAAGACATCTCATTTAGCCCCTGCCGTAGCTCCTAAAATTTCCCCTCATGTTTCTACTGCACCACCACATGCACACTTGGCATCTCCAACGCCCATGCCTGCACCTATCTCCCATTCAAGACCTGCGTCTGGTCCTTTACCAAATGTAGTTTTTGCTCATACCCATCCCCCAACAACGAGTGGTACAGATGGAGATCACTCAAACACGATGCCATCAGTTTCACCCTCTCCTTCATCATGTGAGTATCTGAGATATTCATAATGCGGTACTTCATATATATTGAATGTAGATTTAAAAAAAAAAAAAAAAAAAAACAATTTTTTGCAAGTATTGTTTGAGGACTCGTCTGTATTGTCATTTTTGCAATGATTGTTCATATTTGTTACACCATTTGCTTCATTTCTTAGAGGTCTTGTTGATGCTGACATCAGACTCCTTTGATGTTGATCTGTGCTTAGCATTTGCTGTTTTCATTTCATCAATTGTAAACTTAGGTTTGGTCCTAGATTTCGCAATTGAATTTCATTCAGGTGCCTGTCATCATCTAACATCATCAACATGTTCATAGTGAATATCAATCAGGTTATGATTCTGTTACTCTCTTTTTGCAGCTTCTGCAGGTCGTACCACTGTTCAATTGGTATATTCACTCTTGTTAGCTGTTATATTACATTTAAAATGACGGAGAGTGGAAGGACGTATTTTCTAGTTAAATTACTTCTCCAGTATTGAAGGGAAGCAATTGTAATACTTAAATGAAAAGGATAAATTGGAGGAGCTTTGTAAGTGAGAGCTATGCGAAGGGCATGCCTCACAATCTGAGTGGATATATGTTTTGTGCGTGTAAATATTTCATTAAAAGTTCAGCTGGGGAATGCATTTTCAGGTCAAAGTCACAGAGGTGGCAGGCCCTTGCTTATATGCATTTTACCGCTATTTTGTGTATTTTCTTCTTTCAGAAATGTAAGGGGGTAAAAAAGTAACAATTGTATCAATTTGTTTTCATCTTTTTCAGTTCCTATAAGCCAATCAGGTGGGAAAATTTTGATCTCAAATTGCAGATCTTCCATTCTTATTCTGCTCTTGATGTCTCTTGTTCCTGGCTTGCTTCAACAGAAAAGAAGTGGATCTTGAGATAGAGAAAGTTTTGTTAGGATAGGTCACTAGTTATCTTCATTTCTACCTAGTAATTTTCAAGTGTGGACAGTCTAGACTACAGTTAATTTAGATGCCTTACACCTGGGGCAGTGCAACTTGAATGCATTGCATTGTTGTAGGGTCTGCTTCGATGGACCAAAAATGGTTAGGACTGTCCTACTTGAAAAGAACTTTTATCTTTCTTTTTCTCTGTTCTTTACATATATTTTCATTCTATACTTCCCTTCTAGATGAATTATGGATTTGGTGAAGGGATACGGTTGTTGGGTGTTGGGTGAAGGGGTTCCATTTGGATTTGATGTATTGATGTTTGTAGGCAGATGAATTCAATTATTATATTTAATTTTTTATGCATTTTTATTTGTCCCAACTACCAAATTTTGAGATACTTGGTTGGTCTAGATTTGGTCCAAGCTTTTGAAGTCATTTTATTTGGTTGGTCTTGACTAGTGAATTCTTCCTGTCTTCCAAAGTGAAATGGGTCCTGCAACATTTCTGCTGTTTGCACGTTTTAAATGCCTACTACATTTTCATCAATGATTCTGAAAATTAAACAAAGCTTCATTTAGAGGTTGCATATTTCCTCTGGTGCCTTCTTAGCTAACCTTTTGGGGTTGTATAATTTCATCACCTTTTGTAGTTTTATCATTTTAAACACTGATTATCCAACATCTTAGCTCATCTCTCAGTTCAATGCGGATTGCATTTTGTGATAAATCATTTGTTACAAACATGGTTTTAGTACTAAATGATGAACAAATTGATTGTCTATAATCAATTTCAGACTTTTGACTGGTTCATCTCCAAAATTTTTATAACAAATTTACAAAATCCAGAATCTAATAGATCGGAGTTAGGAAATTCGGATCCTTGTGTCATGGGTAGGTTTTTGGAAACAAACCATAAAAAAAATACTAGCCTTATAGCAAGTTCCAACCCTAAAGATTAACCTTGAGTTATGAGTGGACATTTGCAATCAATTCAAAATACTAGCTTATTAAATCCTTGTAGGATTCAGTCCTATCCATAAAATTAACCTTAGATGACACTTGCAATCAATTCAAAAAGTTTGTTTGTTTGTTTTTTTTTTTTTTTGATATTATAAATGTAAGTTACAACCGTCGGACTTTCTAGATATTAGTTTTTATAGAACAACTCGGAACGCAATACTTAATTAAACTTTACTCTCTATAATAGCAAAAAGAGAGAGATCTCATACTGAATGGGGGAAAATGATCCTTTAAATGGAGAGATTATTATGTAATTTGTCCTTTTATAGGAGGGTTATGCGTGAATTGTCCATCCTTGGTGAACGACATTAGAACGCATTGTTAGAATAAACTGTGTAGATGTTTGTGGCCAATGTGCCACAACACTTCCGAGTAATCAATTCAAAAAGGTAATCTTTTATTCGAGGTGGGATTGTAATTCTCGAGCATCTAATTCTTTTTCTTTTTGAAATACTCGAGCATCTAATTCTATTTATGTGATAATCTTAGCATCTCCAAACTTAACTTAATGGATTATCTAAACTTTGTTCACTTGACATCAAATCCAATCCCTAAGTCTAGACTGAATGGCGTCCACTCTTGGCCCAGTTCTGTGTTAGATCCAAAGTCCAAACACTTGTTGTTGCCCTGTTGATCTGCTTGCCTATAACATCTTCTGGATTAGACATAACTTAAAACAATAGCTTCTTAGACCTATAATAATCACGAACATCACAATAACCAAAAAAAAAAAAAAAAAAATCCCTTCAATTGCATTAGTTGCTTCTCATGTCCAATATTATATCTAGTGCCAATGTGTTGGAAATTTGTGGAAAGAAACATAATAACACTGTTAGGCTGTTGGTTGCATGTAAAAACCACTGCCCCACACACTATTCTCTACATCAAGTATTTTTGAAAACGTAAACTTATTGAGCTGGTGTCATTCCCACAGATGTGATGTGAAATTATGCCTACGTTTTTTCATACCCTCTTATCTAAATTGAATTGGAATATCATGCCTTTATAACATACAAGAAAATTTTCAAATGAGGACTTCGGTTTATCCTAAATTTAATGAAGGAAAAACTTGTGAGTTGCAGATTAAACATAAATGATATAAGACGTGAATCTAATGATTGATAACTAAAAACTTGAATTTATTATCCATGGGCATAGGAGGAGAAAGAGCCTTGTGCACAAATTCTTAGCATTGAATAACAAATTTAAGTGCCCATTTTCTAATTGGAATTAAAATAAAAAACGTTCAAGTTTTATTGGAATTACGTTCCTTGAATGAGAGGAGAATTAAATCCCCTTCTTAATTTTGAGTGGAGTCCCCCTAATTGACTCTCAAAAGCTTTTGGGTGTGTTTGTTACAACCGATTGGATTTGGAATGAATTCCAATCCAATCCCTTATTTGGTGATTATATGAGGTTGGAATCCAATCTTATACAACCATTTTATCCCACATTGGAGGGATAAATTTAGCTCAAGTGATGCGTTAAATTTATTCCACTAAGGTGGGAAACATTTTTATTTTTTATTTTTCTTTCCTAAATTAATTTTATAAAACATTAAATTAATTTTTAATATTATTTTATATAATTTATTGAAATATTTAAAAATAATATTTTTCATAATAATAAAATAAATATTATTGTAAAATTAATTTTAAAGAATTAGATTTTACTTTTTAAAATAATATGAAAACTTTTTAAATTTTATTTCATAAAAATAATATACATAATTATTTTTGTTCATTCCTATAATAGATTAAGCAATTGACAGTATTTTAATCTAATCCTTTACAACAACAACTTATCACAATATTTATTTATTTAATTCAATTCAATCTAATCTAATCCTACTTGTTAAAGGAGATCTTATTTTTAATAATTATTTTATTCATAAATCATGAAACATATACATATAAAATCTAGATTTGACTCTCAAAAGCTTTTGGATGTGTTGTTTCAAGGGATTGGATTGGGATCGAATAAATTTCAATCCAATCCCTTATTTGGTGATTGCATGTGATTAGATTTCTCCAATTCTAAATAACCATTTTATCCTAGGTTGGTGTGATAAATTTAGTCCAATTGGTAGGTTAAATTTATTGCACCAACTTGAGAAACTTTTTTATTTTTTATTTTTCTTTCTTACATTAATTTTATATACTTTATTGAAATATTTAAAATAATATATTCATAATAATAAAATAAATATTATTCTAAAATTAATTTTAAAGAATTAGATTTATCTTGTTTTTTAATAATTATTTTATTTACAAATCATGAAACATATCCGTATAAAATCAGGATTTTATGTGTTTGGAATTAAAATCCTATCCACCGACGTTTTTTATAATTGAATTATTTTATAAAATTATATGGTGATTTTGTGTTTCTATCAACATCCAACTCTCAATTAACAAGGACAACGATTTGATCCAAGAACATCCAAAACATACTTATCTACTTGACATTATCTTGAAACACCCCATATAAAATCTATAAATTGATAGAAGTGTTTATTATTATTATTATTATTATTATTATTTTCTTCAAAAAATTGATAGAAGTGGTTTTCTTTTTTTTCCTTCAAAACATTGATATAATCAATTTTTTTTTTTTTTCAAAAAACAAAACAAAAACAAATGGCTGGAACCAACAATTATGTTGAAGAGGAAGAGGTCTCAAAGCTTGAAGAAGGAGTTGCCACCTTGAGTACCGATCAGCATGGACACAAAAACAACACTGGTTGTTTTTTATCTGCTGCAACTGTTGCCATTACACAAAAGGTTAGTGACCTAAATTTGATCATATCAGCTCTTATATTTACTTACCTACTTTAATTTACATTAAAAGCACCAGTTGAGTGTAACTTTGTAAGTGCTTTTTTGTTGAAAACATCTATCAATCAAAAGCACTTTTCTCTATCGCATAAAAAAATCACTTTTTAGGAAATTATACATGCCAAATGTTTCCTGACCATGATAAATATTCGAAACCCTAAAAAGAGATTTAATTATAAAAGCATAGTATTGAATGTAGTAGTTTTAATTGTTTTTTCAATTACTCAAACACAGTCAAGAAAAAGTATATAAAAAAAATAAAAATATTATTTTTTAAATAAATACACGATTATATAAATATTGAAAGTAAATTTTACTATATAACATCAATTTTAACACTTCTTTAATGCACCAATGCATGCATTTTTTTTTTTTTTTTTTTTAAATCAAACACTATAAATAGTTTAGATTTTTTTTTTTCCAATAAACATTGGATTAATTTTCAGATAATTGCAGAGGTAATTGGGACTTTTTTTGTAATATTCGCTGGTTGTGGTTCGGTGGCAGTAAATAAAATCTATGGATCGGTGACGTTTCCAGGGATATGTGTGACATGGGGTTCGATTGTAATGGTTATGATTTACTCCGTTGGACACATTTCTGGAGCTCACTTCAATCCGGCAGTCACCATCGCTCTTGCCATTTTCAGACGATTTCCATGGTTGGAGGTTTGTGAAATCTTCTTGTTCACATATAATCCATAATTACTTATTTTTCTTAGTTTATATATATAGATAATCCATGATGATTACTTATTTTTCTTAGTTTATATCTATATATATATATATATATATATAAATTGTGTGAGTTTACGTATTACACACTCAAAATTATCTTCCAATTCTTGATATAATCCGAAAGGGGTTTAATTACCTTACTTAACCACTAACATTATATATAAATTATCTACAACAGAAATATGTCTAGTCCTACTTCAAGAAAATATTTATTTTGTTTTTGGGAAATTTTTTTCTAATTTTGTCAAGGAAGTCTATTTATATTTTAGGAAATCTGTTTTCAATTTTATTTGAGAGCCATAGTTTCCTGTTGTGACTTAGTATTTAGCTTTTTTGTATCATATAAAATAGTAATTATCATTACCGGAAAGTGAAACTAATGACTTGGCATGAAGACACATTGAAATGGAAATTTTAATGACCATATTATTTAGTAAACGAAATATAATCATTTAAACTTACTTCAGCCTCCAAGAGTCTCCCACTAAACCATGTCTTCAAAAATCATGACACCATAAAAAACAATATTTAGAATAGAATAATACTAAATTTTTCAAATATTTTATCAAAAGTCATGCCTAAATAATGTGGTATATGAGTTGGTAAATTTTTATTAATTATTAAATTATTTTATGAGCTATAAAGTTTTAACAACTCACATGTTACATCATTTGGGCATGAATTTGGGTAAAATATTTGGAAAACCTAATATTACTCTGTAGGGTAAAATGACATTAAATAATTAAAATGCATTCATAAATGAGGTGGCTTAATGGTTAGTCATATTCACATATTATTTTAAGTAGCAGTTTCAAATGTCAGTAAGTCTCACATTTTATGTTAATATTCACAAAGGTGTAGGTAGACCTCTCACAATATCTTGGAGTAGTCATCTGGACTGTGCTACTAAACTGTATATTAAAGTCTCATTATGTCTCACCATTTGTGTTAATATTCATACAGGTATAGGTAAACCTCTCTCAATACTACTAAAGTCTCATTAAGTCCCACTGTTTGTGTTAATTTTTACAAAGATATAGGCAGACCTCTCATAATGTCTAAAAACAATTATTCGAACTATGCTACTAGAGTTTCATCTAGGTTGATCTCGATAGTTCTTTAACCTTGAAATGAGTGTTAGAGAAAAAAAAATGATTGAAATGTTTTAATATAGATGTTCAGTTATTCCTAATTTAATAAAAATCATATATAAATACTCTAATATAAATGTTCAATCACTTCTAAATTAAAATAATTTTTTTTATTAAATAGATTTTTTTTTGTTTTTCATTTTGTAGGTTCCATTGTATATAATAGGTCAGTTAATAGGATCAATCCTAGCCAGTTTGACATTAAGCTTGATGCTTGATGTAACTCCAACAGCTTATTTCGGAACTGTGCCTGTTGGATCCAATGGTCAGTCTCTTTGCAGAAATCATCATCTCCTTCCTCCTTATTTTTGTCGTCTCTGGTGCTGCCACTGATAATCAAGCGGTTTGTATTTTCTTCCAACGCTTCCTTTTTTCTTTTTCTTTTATTTTTATTTTTTTAATGCTCTTTAATTTCTTTATTTATTAGAACAACACTTAAAAAGTTATATTTCTTTGATTGAAAACATGTTTGATATTAAAAAACTATATTCTAGATATATACACTTAAATCTTGAAAACTTATAGGCTTTTAAAAAAATTGTATCCGTTTCATCAATTTTAAATATTATAAATATATGAAAACATAATTAATTTGAAAAAAAAAAAGAATTGTTACAAAAATTAATTTTTTTGATATATCTCAGTATTTTTTAATGTTTCGAAAAATAGTTTTTAATAGTTGTTACAAAATATTATTTCATTGGGTTTCAAAAAAAACAAAAATTATTTCATTGGGTTTCAAAAACAAAACAAAAATTATTTTACTGAACAAATTATAAATTAGTTACTTAGTTCAAACATATTTTCAGATAGAATCAACTTTATAAATTTATTACAAAATACCGACTCACCGTTACCCCAAGTCTAGTAGTTTTAATGGCAAATAGTGTTATAGTGTGAGAAAGAAGGAAATGCCCTTAACATATTGTTTTGATTGATTTGATCAAGTAAAAAAATTAAATAAATCAAATTAAAAATATTTTTAAACCTATAATTTCTAGTTTTTAAAAAGTATTTTTAATTTGATTTATTTATTATTTATTGCTCTTTTAGTTATTTGATTTTTTATTAAAAACCAAATTATAAAAAAGTTTAAAATAATATCAAAAAAAAAAAATACCCTTAAATGTGTTTATTGGATGGATATGTTATTATGAGCTATGGGTCGGGTCCACCCGAGATGACCCAAAAGCTCAAGGCCTATATTAATAGATAAGACTAAATAACTGCTAGACAGTTATTTGGTGGTTATCAAATATTTTGAATTGGCAATTATCTAAAAAGATAACTGCCATATAATATAGAGTTTAACAGGGAGTTAAACTTCTGCTTCCAACAGTTTTAGTTTACCAGAGATAAACTACGTACAGAGAAAACAGAACGCATTTTTATTTTTTTTCCTTTTTAGAATCTTTCTGTATTCTTGGTAAGAGAAGGCGGGCTATTACACTGTGAGAAGAATTTCAGATTCCAGTTATTTGGTAACCTGAAATCGACCGGTTGAACAACTACCAGGTTCTATTTAATTGTTTTCGCATTATTTTATTCAAAATTTTTTAATTTCCAACATTGGTATCTGTTGGAAATTAAAAAAAATTCGAATAAAATAATGCGAAAACAATTAAATAGAACTAGGTAGTTGTTCAACCGGTCGATTTCAGATCACCAAATAACTGGAATCTTAAATTCTTCTCACAGTGTAAGAGCCCCGCCTTCTCTTACCAAGAATACAGAAAGATTCTAAAAAGAAAAAAAAAAAATACATTCTGTTTTCTTTGTACGCAGTTTATCTCTGGTAAACCAAAACTATTGGAAGCCGAAGTTTAACTCCTTGTTAAACTCTATATTATATGGCAGTTATCCTTTTAGATAACTGTCAATTCAAAATATTTGATAACCACCAAATAACTGCCTAGTTATTTGGTTTTATCTATTAATATGGGCTTTGGGCTTTTGTATCATCTCGGGTGGACTCGGTCCATAGCCCATAATAACATATCCATCCAACATCTCTCACTCACACGAGATGAACCAAACGGTACTCTGCAGGAATCACATTGATAAACTTTTCTTGATAAGACATTAAGACATTCATACGGATAAATACACCGTGTGACCTATGAATAAAGATAATAAATAGCTCGCTTTTTTAAATCTCAATTATACATATGTATAAGAGATTTGGAATTTTGTTCATTGTGTGTCCTAGATTCAATAGAATTTTATTTGTCCAAACATATGTAATCCCTCACGATTATATGCATGGTCTAAATCTCCATTCCATATATTTACAATTATAATTCCAAATTATAATTCGTCGAGGAGTAAATATATGAATTTAAATAAAATTCATTAAATCTTCATGTTTCTCTTTCATTCCTTAGTCAACAAAAATGACTGACACTATAGCTATGTCCCATAGGCCAAATTATCATAGTCATAGAAGACACACTAATGGTACAAACATCATTCTGTCACTTTAAAATAAAGAAAACAGTCATTGAGGACACAATTTTGAAGTTTTGAGTAAACTTCAATGGAATTTACACAATGAGGAATTGAGGATAAATTCACTCATTTTTCATATCGGTTATTATCAAGCACATGCGGTATGAAGAGCATGTTACAGTGAATCCTGTCATCAATTGAGGACGCGTATGTCTGTGATTATTAAATTATCCACTGTACAGATCTTAGTTCGGTCGCAATCTGTGCGTCTAACTTGATTTTCAAAAACTAGCTTTCAAGTGTCCATTAAAAATCACATCTGGCTAAATCAGGTTTCATGACAATGGGAGAAGGTCATGAATGATTCAATAATTAACTTAGATAGAACCGCATCTTGACTATATATTCAAGGCGACATATCATATATTCGAGCCCTTAGAGGATAATATTTTAATTGTTCTCTAAAATATATATATCTCATCTTGACTTGCTATCTTAACAATCAATGCGACTGTATGTGTAAAAATACTAGTCTCATACCTGACGACATACTTTCATAAATAGATGAAGTGAATATGTGCTAGTATTAAATGATCAAAACATCAATCATTAATTAAATAGATATAAATACATGTAACAATTACAATCATTATAATCTACGCAAACCCAATGATCTAGTATGTGACATAAAAACATCTCTTGTCACAACTTTTGTAAGCGAATCCGCTATCATCTGATGCGTAGATATATACTGGATTGTCACACCATTTTTTATTATAATATCTCGTACAAAAATTGTATTTAGTCTCTGTGTGTTTTGATTTACTGTGATATTTCGCATCTTTGGTGTAGGCAATCGCAGCCTGACTATCACAGTATACAGTTATTGGCTTCTTAGCATCATTTTGTAAGTTCAAATTCTCTAAGAATCTTTTAAGCCAGATTGCTTCTTGCACTGCTACCGAACATGCTATAAATTCAGCTTCCATGGTTGACAATGCATTACAGGATTGGTTCTTGCTACTCCAAGAAATAGCACATTGGCTGAGCAAAAGCGCATAACCAGATGTAGATTTTCGCTCATCCAAGTCTCCTCCCCAATCAGCATCTGTGTATCCAATTAGGCGTAAATTGCCGCCTTGGTAACAGAGGGAATAATCTGCGGTCCCCTTAAGATAAACTAATATTCTTTTCACGGCAATCCAGTGTTTCTGTCCAGGATTGGATTGATATCTACTTACTAGTCCGACTGCATAGCAAATATCAGGTCTCGTACACATCATTGCATATATGAGACTTCCGATGGCGCTAAAGTAAGAAACTCTTTGCATTCTTTCACGCTCTTATGGAGTCTTAGGACACATTTCTAGACTAAGAGTTTTATCTTTTAAGATAGGAATATCCATAGGCTTACAGTCAGTCATATGGAATCGTTGAAGAATCTTCTTAATATATGGCTCTTGTGATAGAGAAAGGATTCTTTTCGAACGATTTCTCACAATCTTAACTCCTAAAATGTAGGCAGAGCCTCTCCCATATCTTTCATCTCAAAAGTCGATGACAACCATTCCTTAATAGTTGTCATAAACTCCTTATCATTTTCAGCCAATAAAATATCGTCCACATATAAAGACAAAATTATGAATTTTTCTTTTACCCATTTGACATACATACAATGGTCCTCTTCAGTCATCTGAAATCCATAGGACATTACTGCCTTATGAAAACGAAGGTACCATTATCTGGAGAATTGTTTCAAACCATAAATAGATCTCTTGAGCTTACAAATATTTTGCTCTTGACCTTTTGAAACGAAATTCACTGGCTGTTCCATGTAAATTTCTTCTTCCAGTTCTCCATTGAGAAAAGCTATCTTTACATCCATTTGATGCAATTCTAAATCTATATGTGCGACGATAGCTAATATAAGGCGAATTAAAGCAAATCTTACCATAGGTGAGAAGGTTTCTTCATAATCTATACCCTCCTGTTGAGTATATCATTTTGTTACTAATCTCGCTTTATACCTTTCTATCGAGCCGTCTGCCCTACGCTTGATTCGGAGAACCCATTTATTTCCAATGGCCTTCCGATCAGGTGGCAATTCAACCAAGTCCCAGACGTGATTGTTTTTTATTGACTCAATCTCTTCTTGCATAGCTTTAATAAAAAACTCTTTAGCAGGTGAGTTGAGAGCCTTATTCACATTCTTTGACTCATCATTATCATGTGAAGCAATCATAAAAGCTTCCCTTTCTATCTTAAATCGATTACGAGGAATAGTTTTACTGTCACTTCTACGAATTGGTGATTTTGGTGGTACTAATTCATTAGTCCCTATGCTCCCAATAGGAAGCAATGAGGGAGCACTTTCAATTGCTTTATCACTCCCACTAGGGACAGAATATTCATACAACTCCTTTTCTACCTCTAGTTGAGTATTTGAATTCACAAAATCATGAAATTCACTCAATTTGTAAAATTGGAAATCTTTTTCAACTTCATCTCTGCTAGGAAATTCATTCTCCAAGAAATTCACGTCACGTGATTATAATTCGGTTATGCTGCCATCTGTATTCTCACCTATAAGTACATATCCAGTTAAGTACTCTGAGTATCTAATGAAGATACACTTTCTTCCTTTAGTACCCAATTTTTCAAATTTACTTGAAAGATCATGTACATATCCAACGTACCCCCATGGTCGCATGTAAGTTAGATTAGGTTTCCTACCTATCCATAGTTTATAAGGCTTGGTAGCTACCGACTTAGAAGGTACCTTATTTAAAATGTAAGCAGCAGTCAATAGCGTATCCCCCCAATAAGATACTGGAAGGTCCGCTTGTGCCATCATAGATCTGACCATCTCCAATAAATTCTATTCATTCTCTCCGCTACGCCATTCTGTTGCGGAGTTCTCGGAATGGTCGGTTGTCTATCAATACCTTTCTCATAACCAATGTCTTAAATTGTTCAGAAAGATATTCTCGCCCTCGGTTAGTTCGTAAAATCTTAACTGTTCTATCTAATTGATTCTCTACCAAATTCAAGTATAATCTAAAGCAATCCAATACCTCAGATTTATGGGAGATCAAGTAGACATAACCAAAACGAGTGAAGTCATAAAAGTAATAAAATATGATGCACCATTTCTTGCTCTTACATTTATTGGGCCACAAATATCTGAATGAATTAGATCTAATGTATTTTCAGTTTTAATTCTTTTTCAAAATGGTTTTCTAGTTATTTTTCCTACTAGACAACTTTCGCAAATAGACAATTCTATTTTACTGATGGAACCTAAAAGTCCCTCATTTGCCAATCTGTTCATGCGATCTTGTCCTATATGCTCTATTCAAGCATGCCAAATATTAACATCAATATTTGCAATACCAGCGGAAAATATTAACGAAAAATAACTATTATCATTAATAGTATCACCGACATATTTAGTGTCCAGCACAATAAATCTATCACTAACATAACCAGTTCCTAAACATACTGAATTCAAAGAAATTGTTAAACAATCACAATGAAAAGTCAAACAATATCCTAGACTTAAAAGGACTATTACAGAGATGAGATTCTGTCGAATCTTTGGAGCATACAAGACGTCATGTAGATACAACATTTGGCCACCACACAGAATCACTTTGCAGGTGCCAACACCTTTAACTTTGACCTTGGAGTTGTTTCCTACATATATCCACCTTGTTCCTCGGTTGATCCGACGATATTCCACAAATGCTCCTCTGTCTCTAGTTATGTTGTCTGTGGCTCTTGAGTCTACAATCCAAATAGGATGAGATTCAGCGAGAAATATTGAGTTAGAAACGTGAACATAAGTTAGTGGATCAGAATAAGATGGTACCTGTTTCTTCAGCTCAGTGCATTCACGAGCGAAATGATCCATCTTGCCACAATTAAAACACTTCATCTTGCTCTTGTCCTTTTTAGCCCCACCGCGTTTACCCCTTTTGCGCTTTTCGAACTCAATTTTGTTGGAATTAGGATTTCCTTTTCCTTTTCCTTTTCCCTTTTGAAAATACTTGTTCTTTCCTCCCCTCTTGCGCTTAAAGCCTGAACTTTTGCCCACACTGGACTCAGCCATATAAAGCTGACCTGAAGCTTTAGCTGCCTCTAAGCGCTCATCTTTAAGTTCAACATGACGAGCAATATCATCAAACGTTTTGATGCTGTCATTATGAGTCATGTTGATTCTCATGTTTTCCCAGCTATTCGGGAGGGACCGGATCATGGCTTGCACTTGCTGCTCATCAATCAAGACATGGTTTGCAGACTTCAGTTCACGAATCATGTTCAACATCTCCCTCAGATGCTGCCTCATGTTATGTTCTTGGCGCTTCTGATAGGTATCGAACTTGATTGTGAGCCTTCTAAGTTTTGTGGTTGAAGTACCACCATATTTGTCCTTTAAGGCCAACCAAATGTCCTGTGCTGTATCGAATTCTTCATACACACACATGAGGTCATCAGCCATGCTTGACAGCATTGTTATACGAGCGATATTGTTTTTCTTTCTCCAGACTTGATATGCTTCCATATCTTTCTTATTTAGAGCAGAAGTACCATGTTGGGGTTCAACCATGGTATTTGACAGGGTTTCAAGAGCCTCTTGCTCTTTAAGGATGTACTGAATCTTTCGATGCCAGATATCATAGTTGTCGCCATTCAATTTGTCACCCTTGTTCAATTCAGCTATAATTGACTTTGAAGCTGATGCCATTTTCCTTGAAATGACATTTATTCTATTTAGAGACTTGAGGGTTATATTTATCTTTATCTATGCTAGCACATTCATTTTTATTTCATTAAAAATTGCAGCAACGTTACACTCATATATATAATAAAAGAATCATTTGGATAGAATTCGAAAAAGTGATCAAGCCACTCATCATCATTCATTTCCAAGTTTTCATGTTGCCATATATGTGGATGTTTTGCGCAAAACGATCCCAATATGAAGTATCTCAAAAAAAATTGTATATTCATATAAACATTCAATGATAAATGACTATTTCAATGAAAATAAAGAAATTATCATTAAATCAAATAAATATTCTAACAACTTAATAAAGAATTCACCACAATCTTAAACAAAACAAAAACAAATTCTAAAATTTATGATGACATAATTACACCCCCGCGAGGATATATATCAAGTAAAACCTTATACACTAGTCTATAAAATGTACAAGGTCCCTGGGAATAGGTTCATTAAGTAGGTCTCCTAAATTCAATTCATGAAATCAATCATCATTTTTACCAATTCCCTCTTGATTTTCACCAGGATCTTCCATAGGAACATTCTCATTAGCCATATTGGGCTCCCCTTGAGGTATCTCCTCTGCAGCAGGATTAGGGCCCTTAATAGGCACCTCTACAGGTTCCTGCTCCATAGGTTCTTCCTCAAGAACCTCTTTCATCGGTTCCTCCTCGGAATTTTCCTCAGGGCCCTCCATATGGACCTTTTCCTGATTCACCTCCTCGTCTGAAGAGATATCAATAATCTCATAGTCAGAGAAAATGTTGATCAGCTTCACAACCTCATCATCACTGTCCGACGGAATATTAATAATCTCAGGTTGGACATGATTTTGTTGATTAATTACATCAGGGTGTAAATTATCCAAATAATAATCATTATCATCATAAAGAGCAGGATCAATATTTTCCATATGCACATATACAAAATAGAAAAATATGCAAATACATGTGAATTAATATTGGATTAATGATAATGGAACTAAGGCAACATTTAAATCAGCTCCCACTAGAGCGATATAAATTAAATTAAACAAACTCAACTCACTTATTAGAACGAATTATTAAATAGGATGAAATTAAATTCGTTTTCTTTCCTTTTTTTTTTTAAATTTGTCGACGACCGCCATCGCCGGCGGCGCATGGAGGTCACGCGCTGGAGGAGTTGCCGATGCGCCGACGCGTGGCTCACGTGTTTGCCAGGTGTCCCGGTCTGCTGGGACACGTGGCGACATCTCAGTTTGCCACGTGTCAGATGATGAGACTGCCACCTATCTCCACTTCATCTGACACGTGGCGACACATGGAGCATGACTGGCAAAACCAGCCATGCTCCCTTCCTCACGCGCCAGGCCGGCGCGTATAATGCACGCACCGCCTTGACGATCTCGAAAGGTCACCGAACCACCATCAGAAAACTCAAAATTTCATCCTATTTCCATTTATGCCCTCAGTTTCTAATTTTAGTGGATACTGAATTACATAAACCTAAGACCGAGATTGTAATTCGTTTTCTATCTTATATATTAAATAATATCAATCTAAAAACAACATAATTACGGTAAAAACTTTAAATGCCCATAACTTTTTCATTTTAAATCGAAAAATAGTGATTCAAAAGCCTACAGATTCATCTTGAAGTCTACTTTCACATGCTTTTGGAATCAAACAAAAAGGATATCAGTAGAAAAAGTTATGACATAAACAAATTTCGGGTTCATGTTCTATTTTCTAGGTTTTCAACAAACATAATCAAAGTTTTCAATCAATGATTCAAATAAAATTGCTGGAACTACTATCCTACCAGCAAACAACCATAAACCGGGCTCTGATACCAATGTTGGAAATTAAAAAAATTTCGAATAAAATAATGCGAAAACAATTAAATAGAACCTGGTAGTTGTTCAACCAGTCGATTTCAGGTCATCAAATAACTGGAATATGAAATTATTCTCATAGTGTAAAAGCCTCGCCTTCTCTTACCAAGAATACAGAAAGATTCTAAAAAGAAAAAAAAAATACGTTCTATTTTCTCTGTATGTAGTTTATCTCTGGTAAACCAAAACTGTTGGAAGCCGAAGTTTAACGTCCTGTTAAACTCTATATTATATGGCAGTTATCCTTTTAGATAACTGCCAATTCAAAATATTTGATAACCACCAAATAACTGCTAATAGACAGTTATTTGGTCTTATCTATTAATATAGGCCCTGGGCTTTTGGGTCATCTCGGGTGGACCCGGCCCATAGCTCATAATAACATATCCATCCAACAGTATGAGAGCCCAGTTTGTGGTTGTTTACTAGTAGGATAGTGGTTCCAGCAATTTTATTTGAATCATTGATTGAAAACTTTGATTATATTTGTTGAGAACCTAGAAAATAGAACATGAACCCGAAACTTGTTTATGTCATAACTTTTTCTATTGACATCCTTTTTGTTTGATTCCAAAAGCATGTGAAAGTAGACTTCGAGAAGAATCTGTAGGCTTTTGAATTACTGTTTTTCGATTTAAAATGAAAAAGTTATGGACATTTAAAGTTTCTACCGTAATTATTTTTTTTTTAGATTGATATTATTTAATATATAAGATAGAGTACGAATTACAGTCTCAGTCTTAGGTTTGTGTAATTCAATACTCACTAAAATTGGAAACTGAGGGCATAAATGAAAAGAGGATGAAATTTTGAGTTTTCTGATGGTGGTCCGGTGACCTTCCGGGATCGACAAGGCTACGTGTGCATTACACGCGTCGGCCTAGCGCGTGAGGAAGGGTGCTAGACATGCTCCATATGTCGACACGTGTCGCCACGTGTCAGATGACGTGGAGACAGGTGACAATCTCATCATCTGACACATGGCGAACTAAGATGTCGCCACGTGTCCCAGCAGACTGGGACACTTGGCAAGCACGTCAGAACCACGCGTCAGTGCGTGGGCGACACCTCCAGCGCGTGACCATCATCGCCGGCGCTTGACTTCCACCCGTCGTCACCGACGACGATCGTTGGCATTTTTTCAAAAAAAAAAAAAAATTCATCCTATTTAATAATTCGCTCTAATAAGTGAGTTGAGTTTGTTTAATTTAATTTATATCGCTCTAGTGGGAGCTGATTTAAATTTTGCCTTAGTTTCATTATCATTAATCCAATATTTATTCACATGAATTTGTATATTTTTCTTTTTTGTATGTGTGCAGATAGAAAATATTGACCCTGCCCTTTATGATGACAATGATTATTATTTAGATAATTTATGCCCTGAGAAAAATCCCGAGGAGGAACCAATGGAAGAGGTTCTTGAGGAAGAGCTTATGGAGCAGGAACCTGTAAATGTGCCTATTGAGGGCCCTAATCCTGCTGAGGGAGCTAATCCTGTTGCAGAGGAGATACCTTAAGGGGAGCCTAATATGGCTAATGAGAATGTTTCTATGGAAGATCCTGGTGAAAATCAAGAGGGAATTGGTGAAAATGATGATTGGTTTCCTGAATTGAATTTAGGGGATCCACTTAATGAACCTATTCCCAAATACCTTGTACATTTTATAGACTGGTGTATAAGGTTTTACTTGATGTATATCCTTCCGGGGGTGTAATTATGTCATCATAAATTTTAGAATTTGTTTTTTGTTTTGTTTAAGATTGTGGTGAATTATTTATTAAGTTGTTAGAATATTTATTTGATTTAATGATAATTTTTTTATTTTGGTTGAAATAGTCATTTATCATTGAATGTTTATTTGAATATACAAAATTTGAGATACTTTATATTGGGATCGTTTTGCGCGCAACATTCACATATATGGCAACATGAAAACTTGGAAATGAATGATGATGAGTGGCTTGATCACTTTTTCGAATTCTATCCAAAGGATTCTTTTATTATATATATGAGTGTAACGTTGCTGCAATTTTTGATGAAATGAAAATGAATGTGCTAGCATAGATAAAGATAAATATAACCCTCAAGTCTCTAAATAGAATAAATGTCATTTTAGGGAAAATGACATCAGCTTCAAAGTCAATTATAGCTGAATTGAACAAGGGTGACAAACTGAATGGTGACAACTATGATATCTGGCATCGAAAGATTCAGTACATCCTTGAAGAGTAAGAGGCTCTTGAAACCCTGTCAAATACCATGACTGAACCTCAACATGGTACTTCTGCTCAACATAAGAAAGATATGGAGGCATATCAAACTTGGAGAAAAAAAAACAGCATTGCTCGTATAACAATGCTGTCAAGTATGGTTGATGACCTCATGTGTGCGTATGAAGAATTCGATACAGCACAGGATATTTGGTTGGCCTTAAAGGACAAATATGGTGGTACTTCGACCACAAAACTAAGAAGGCTCACAATCAAGTTCGATACCTATCGAAAGCGCCAAGAACATAACATGAGGCAGCATCTGAGAGAGATGTCGAACATGATTCGCGAATTGAAGTGTGCAGGCCATGTCCTGACTGATGAGCAGCAAGTGCAAGCCATGATCCGGTCCCTCCCGAATAGCTGGGAAAACATGAGAATCAATATGACTCATAATGACAACATCAAAACGTTTGATGATATTGCTCTTCATGTTGAACTTGAAGATGAGCGCTTAGAGACAGTTAAAGCTTCAGGTCAGCTTTATATGGTTGAGTCCAGTGTGCATAAAAGTTCAGGCTTTAAGCGCAAGAGGGGAGGAAAGAACAAGTATTTTCAAAAGGGAAAACGAAAGGAAAATCCTAATTCCAACAAAATTGAGTCCAGAAAGCGCAAGAGGGATAAGCGCGATGGGGCTAAAAAGGACAAGAGCAAGATGAAGTGTTTCAATTGTCGCAAGATGGGTCATTTCGCTCGTGAATGCACTGAGCTGAAGAAACAGGTACCATCTTATTCTGATCCACTAACTTATGTTCACGTTTCTAGCTAAATATTTCTCGCTGAATCTCATCCTATTAGGATTGTAGACTCAGGAGTCACAGACCACATAGCTAGAGATAGAGGAGCATTTGTGGAGTATCGTCGGATCAGCCGAGGAACAAGATGGATATATGTAGGAAACAACTCCAAGGTCGAAGTTAAAGGTGTTGGAATCTGGAAAGTGATTCTGCGTGGTGGCCAAATATTGTATCTACATGACGTCTTGTATGCTCTAGAGATTCGACGGAATCTCATCTCTGTAATAGTCCTTTTAAGCCTAGGATATTGTTTGACTTTTCATGGTGATTGTTTAACAATTTCTTTGAATTCAGTATGTTTAGGAACTGGTTATGTTAGTGATGGATTTATTGTGCTGGACACCGAATATGTCGGTGGTACTACTAATGATAATAGTTGTTTTTCGTTAATATCTTCCGTTGATATTGCAAATATTGATGTTAATATTTGACATGCTAGACTAAGGTATATAGGACAAGATCGCATGAACAGATTGGGAAATGAGGGACTTTTAGGTTTCATCAGTAAAATAGAATTGCCTATTTGCAAAAGTTGTTTAGCAGGAAAAACAACTAGAAAACCATTTGGAAAAGGAATTAGGGCTGAAAATCTATTAGATCTAATTTATTCAGATATTTGTGGCCCAATGAATGTAAGAGTAAGAAATGGTGCATCATATTTTATTACTTTTATAGATGATTTCGCTCGTTTTGATTATGTCTACTTGATCTCCCATAAATATGAGGCATTGGATTGCTTTAGATTATACTTGAATTTGGTAGAGAATCAATTAGATAGAACAGTTAAGATTTTACGAACTGACCGAGGGCGAGAATATCTTTTTGAACAATTTAAGACATTGTGTTATAAGAAAGGTATTGATAGACAACTGATCATTTCGAGAACTCCACAACAGAATGGCGTAGCGGAGAAAAGGAATAGAACTTTATTGGAGATGATCAAATATATGATGGCACAAGCGAACCTTCCAGTATCTTATTGGGGGGATGCGCTATTGACTGCTACTTACATTTTGAATAGGGTATCTTCTAAGTCGGTAGCTACCACACCTTATGAACTATGGATAGGTAGGAAACCTGATTTAACTTACATGCGACGATGGGGGTGCGCATGATATGTACATGAACTTTCAAGTAAATTTGGGAAATTGGGTGCTAGAGGAAGAAAGTGTATCTTCATTAGATACTCAGAGCACTCAACTGGATATGTACTTATAGGTGAGAATACAGATGGCAGCATAACTGAATTAGAATCACGTGATGTGAATTTCTTGGAGAATGAATTTCCTGGCAGAGGTGAAGTTGAAAAAGATTTTGAATTTTACGAATTGAGTGAATCTCATGATTTTGTGAATTCAAATACTCAACTAGAGGTAGAAAAAAAGTTGTATGAATACTCTGTTCCTAGTGGGAGTGATAAAGCAATTGAAAGTGCTCCCTCATTACTTCCTAGTGGGAGCATAGAGACTAATGAATAAGTACTACCAAAATCACCAATTCGTAGAAGTAACAGTAAAACTATTCCTCGTCGTCGATTTTGAGATAGAAGGTGAAGCTTTTATGATTGCTTCATATGATAGTGATAAGCCAAAGAATGTGAATGAGGCTCTCAACTCACATGTTAAAGAGTTTTGGATTAAAGTTATACAAGAAGAGATGGAGTCAATGAAAAACAACCACGTCTGGGACTTGGTTGAATTGCCACCTGATGGGTTCTCCGAATAAAGCATAGGGCAGACGGCTCGATAGAAATGTAACACCCTTACCCCAATATTCCCGTCCGTACGAGAATCGAGGCGTGAGATGTTACTCTTTTTCTTATTTCAAAATTTCGTTTATAAAAATTACGTTTTCAAAAACTCTTATTATATTTTAACGAAATTTCGACAGGGTTTCCCCTGATTTTCTGAAGATCCAAATTTAAACCTGTAGGAAAATACACTTCTAAATCAATTCATTTTCTCAACTTTCGATTTCGGACCTCTCGTCCGTTTCCAATTAACTCCAACACACAAACATTTAACAATAAATATTTCTTTTAACATTTAAACATTTTATAAAAATAATACCATATAAAATCTTTCTCAGTGGATAATTTACAGAAGTTATTACAAGTGATAAACGTTAAATCCACATAACATGATTGTGGCCAAAATAGGATATTCCTACAACACAACAATGATGATTACCAAAATGATGAGGGCGGATGTGACTTGAGGGAAACTGCAGCTATTTTGTCTTTGTCTTTGTTTCAAGCCCTATTCAACTACCTGCGCGCGGTAAATCCAACGCGCTAAGTCTTTCGACTTAGTGGGTGTACTCATATAATGTTGCAATCATAATTCTTTTCAAAATAAAAACATAACAGACAAACAATATGTACGATCACAATATTTTTATCAATTAACACACTCAGTAAATAAATTCACAGAATAAGACATTATCATATGATTTTCCCAACACATTTCGTTGCAAATATATTTACAATTTAATCATTACAAAATCAATTATCAACAAAATTTACAAGACTTTCTTTATTCAATTTATTAGAGCCTTTCGTAAAGTTTATCACGATACCATGGATCGGCAACGGGTTTCCTGGCATCGACCACTCGGTGGCCACTCGCCAGAATAAACAGTGACCCCGGCATCGGCCGCTCGGTGATTATCCACCGGGTCACATATCACAATCTGTTTCCGTTTCAGGACCGGATATTTGGTGCCTCTCAGGGTCCATCATACAACGTCTGGGATCAATCGTAACGGTGCAGTACTGCTAATAATTACTCTATTGGCTAGCCAACTACCAATTCCCACCTACCGGTGATTAGTTTTACTAAGGCCCTTTAAAGTTTTCAAAAGTATAAAATATTTACATTTTTAACACAACTTTAATCGCATAAACTTTTTATTTCATATTTAAATCTATTATTCCAAATTCTTCAGGGTACCATTTGTGATCATTTCAAATGACCATTTCACCCCTAATTTCGTTATCACATCTTAATAAAATTATTATCTCATTTCTCTTATTTTTGGGACGATCCCAAAATAGGATATTCTCAAAATTTTTCATTTCAAATATTAAATCCATCAAACATACCACCAATACATCACATAATTAACATCTCAAGGCAAACAAAATGACGAAAATACCCCTATAATAATTTATACATCAATTTCGACTATAGGGGATTTTAATTGTGAAAATTATTTCGAAGTCATTTTTCTTCAAATAAATTCATCAAATAACATATAATTAATACCCAAAACAATTTAATATCTTAAACAAAAAATTAAATCAACTATCACAATAATAAATATATATTAAAATTCGGAATTAATAAGCAAAATTTTTAAAAATATGAGTACACCAACCTTTGGGCTTTCTACTAGCTTCTAACAGCTCTCAATTGATCCCTAAAATCTTTAATTGAAATTTCTGGGATCAGAATCGCGTATTTCTCTACCTGAGGTTTGAAAAATTAAAGAAAATCATGCTTGAGAGGAGATTAAGCTATCAGATAATATTGTTGATGCTTCCTAAATATTCTAGCATGCTTCTACATGAATTTCTACACAATTTGAGCTCTCAAACGAACAAAAAACATAACTTACCCGAATTGCCCCTTTATTGTCATCTAGATTTAAACACCCAATAGCTTGAATGAGGTTAAATCTAGGTGTTTTGGCTAGGAAATGAGTTAAAAAGGGTTATTAAAGTAAAAGAAATAAAGAAAATAGGAAATAAAAAAAAAAAAAAAAACAAAAATCGCACCAGAGAACGCAGCCGGCCGAGGAGAGAAGAAAATGAATAATACCGGTCACTATGCTTGTCTTTTTATATAATTTTTTATGTCAAATTACAATTTAGTCCCTCAAAAATTTAAAATGTTAAATCGACCCCTAAACTTTTTAAAATTCTCATTTAAACCCCTCGAATAATAAATATTCCTAACTTGATATTTTCTTTCATTTCTTATTCCATCTTAACCCCAAGACCAACTACTTTATTACCTTTATGCCACTCATTGAAGTTTTATTTTAATCCTACTTGAAAATAAAATTCAATATATATATAAAAAAAAAATTCAGAAAATTTTGGGACGTTACAAGAAAGGTATAAGCGAGATTAGTAGCAAAAGGATATACTTAACAGGAGGGTATAGATTATGAAGAAACCTTCTCACTTGTGGTAAGGTTTGCTTCAATTCGCCTTATATTAGCTATCGTCGCACATATGAATTTAGAATTGCATCAGATGGATGTAAAGACAGCTTTTCTCAATAGAGAACTGGAAGAAGAAATTTACATGGAACAGCTAGTGAATTTCGTTTCAAAAGGTCAAGAGCAAAATGTTTGTAAGCTCAAGAAATCTATTTATGGTTTGAAACAATCCTCCAGACAATGGTACCTTCGTTTTCATGAGGCAGTAATGTCCTATGGATTTCAGATGACTGAAGGGGACCATTGTGTGTATGTTAAATGGGTAAAAGATAAATTCATAATTTTGTCTTTATATGTGAACAATATTTTATTGGCTGGAAATGATAAGGAGTTTATGACAACTATTAAGGAATGGTTGTCATCGACTTTTGAGATGAAAGATATGAGAGAGGCTGCCTACATTTTAGGAGTTAAGATTGTGAGAAATCGTTCGAAAAGAATCCTTGCTCTATCACAAGAGCCATATATTAAGAAGATTCTTGAACGATTCCATATGACTGACTGTAAGCCTATGGATACTCCTATCTCAAAAGGTCAAACTCTTAGTCTAGAAATGTGTCCTAAGACTCCACAAGAGCCTGAAAGAATGCAAAGAGTTTCTTACTCTAGCGCCATCGGAAGTCTCATGTATGCAATCATGTGTACGAGACCTGATATCTGCTATGCAGTCGGACTGGTAAGTAGATATCAATCCAATCCTGGACAGAAACACTGGATTGCCATGAAAAGAATTTTAGCTTATCTTAAGGGGACCGCAGATTATTCGCTCTGTTACCAAGGCGGTAACTTGCGCCTAATTGGATACACAGATGCTAATTGGGGAGGAGACTTGGATGAGCGAAAATCTATATCTGGTTATGCGTTTTTGCTCAGCCAAGGTGCTATTTCTTGGAGTAGCAAGAAGCAATCTTGTATTGCGTTGTCAACCATGGAAGCTGAATTCATAGCATGTTCGGCAGCAGTGCAAGAAGTAATCTGACTTAAAAGATTCTTAGAGAATTTGAACTTACAAAATGATGCGGAGAAGCCAGTAACTGTATACTGTGATAGTCAGGCTGCGATTGCCTACACTAAAGATGCGAAATATCACAGTAAATCAAAACACATAGAGACCAAATACAATTTTATACGAGATATTGTAATGAAAAAGGGTGTGACAATCAAGTATATATCTACGCATCATATGATAGCGGATCCGCTTACAAAAGCTGTGACAAGAGACGTTTTTATGTCACATGCTAGGTCATTGGGTTTGCGTAGATTATGATGATTGTAATTGTTACATGTATTTATATCTATTTAATTAATGATTGATGTTTTGATCATTTAATACTAGCATATATTCACTTCATCTATTTATGAAAGTATGTTGTTAGGTATGAGACTAGTATTTTTACACATACAGTCGCCTTGATTGCTAAGATAGTAAGTCAAGATGAGACACATATATTTTAGAGGACAATTAAAAGATTATCCTCTAAGGGCTCGAATATATGATATGTCGCCTTAAATATATAGTCAAGATGAGGTTCTATCTAAGTTAATTATTAAACAATTCATGACCTTCTCCCATTGTCATGAAACCTGATTTAGCCAGATGTGATTTTTAATGAACGCTTGAAAGCGAGTTTTTGAAAATCAGGTTAGGCGCAAAGATTGCGACTGAACTAAGATCTGTATAGTGGATAATTTAATAATAATAAACATATGCGTTCTCAATTGATGACAAGATCCACTGTAACATGCTCTTCATACCGCATGTGCTTGATAATGACCGATATGGAAAATGAGTGAATCTATCTCCAATTTCTCATTGTGTAAATTCCATTGAAGTTTACTCAAAACTTCAAAATTGTGTCCTCAATGACTGTTTTTTTTTTTATTTTAAAGTGACAAAATGATATCTGTACCATTAGTGTGTCTTCTATGACTATGATAATTCGGCCTATGGAACATGACTATGGTGTCAGTCATTTTTGTTGACCAAGGAATGAAAGAGGAACAGGAAGATTTAATGAATTTTATTTAAATTCATATATTTACTCGTCGACGAATTATAATTTGGAATTATAATTATAAATATATAGAATGGAGATTTAGATCATGCATATAATCGTGGGGGATTACATATGCTTGGATAAATAAAATTCTATTGAATCTAGGACACACAATGAACAAAATTCCAAATCTCTTATAAATATGTATAATTGAGATTTAAAAGGCGAGCTATTTATTATCTTTGTTCATAGGTCACACAGTGTATTTGTCTGTATGAATGTCTTAATGCCTTATCAAGAAAAGTTGATCAATGTGATTCCTACAGAGTACCGTTTGGTTCATCTCGTGTGAGTGGAAGATGTTGGATGGATATGTTATTATGGGCTATGGGCCGGGTCCACCCGAGATGACCCAAAAGTCCAAGGCCCATATTAATAGATAAGACTAGGCAGTTATTTGGTGGTTATCAAATATTTTAAATTGGCAGTTATCTAAAAAGATAACTACCATATAATATAGAATTTAACAGGAAGTTAAACTTCTGCTTCCAACAGTTTTGGTTTACTAGAGATAAACTACATACAGAGAAAACAGAACGTATTTTTTTTTTTTCCTTTTTAGAATCTTTCTGTATTCTTGGTAAGAGAAGGCAGGCTCTTACACTATGAGAAGAATTTCAGATTTCAGTTATTTGGTGACCTGAAATCGACCTGTTGAACAACTACCAGGTTCTATTTAATTGTTTTCACATTATTTTATTCAGAATTTTTTAAATTTCCAACAATGTTAAATTTGATTAACTGTTCACTAATATAAACTAACGGTCCGTAGCTAAATTATAATGAACCTATAAAATTTCTTCCACTTGAGAATATATTTGAACTAGATAGCTAATTTTTAATTTGCTTTATTTCTTTAAAAAATTGGTTTTACAAAGAGTAATGCTATGTTTCTAAAAAAATTTGTTTAAGTTTATGTCCAAATGATATGGTATGTGAGTTGTTAAAATCTTATAAATCGTGAGATAATATGATAATTAATAAGATCTTAATAACTCAAATAACACATTATTTGGACAAAACTGTCAGAAAGTTTAACATTATTCTTTTAAAAATACTCTTCAATAAGTATCTTGAACTTGCCAATACAATGTCGTAATTAATGTTAATAAGAGTCAATGCTTTCATAGTAGATTACTATAATATATATACTTTCAAGCAACATATTTGAAAATAATTTGTTTGATCACATTAATAATTTCTGATACGATTTTATTGCTTTATTAATGTTTCAACAGATTAAAGAATTTGGAGGGGTTGCTGTTGGGATGACCATCATGTTGAATGTCTTTGTTGCCGGGTAATTTTCTATTCCACAGTGTGATGAATTATTTTCTCAGTTTTTCAGTTTTAATTGATATTATATCTTCAAAGCTCATATGAAATGAATTAGAGATATATCGAAATCTGTTGAGATCAATCGCTACTTAAATAATACGAATATCTCCGGTGAAAAGTATAAGATATATGGCTAAACCTTATTTCTGACCTTTTGTGTGAAATAAAGGCCAATATCAGGAGCATCCATGAACCCAGCAAGGAGCATGGGGCCAGCAATTGTGAAGAATGTTTACAAAGGGATATGGGTGTACATAGTAGGTCCAATTGTTGGAGCAATTTTAGGTGGATTTGCTTATAATTTGATTAGATCAACTGACAAACTGCTTGGTGATCTTCTAAAATCAAATTCTTAGATCAATTCAATTCCCTTGCTAAGCATATGTACTTGATCACGTTTTAATTTCATTCATTTTTGGGGCTTTGAGTGCTTTACATTGTCACACTTATGTCATGCTTGACATTATATAACTTTCCATGGTTGATGATTTGATATCAATGCTGGCATAAATGCTGCGGTGTCTCTATGCATACTCATGGTTAGAGGATTGCTTAGACAGTCCAGATCTACTCATATTGTTATAATAAAAAGGTGAAAATCCCTGCTTTCAAAAAAAAAAAAAAAAAGTGAAAATCCCACAGAAATATGTGTTATATTCTACAAAGGATAAGATGTAGGTATAAAGCATCGCTTCTTTTATTTGTCATACTATTAATGTATATCAGCTTTTAGTTGAATGATTGTATACTTTCTATACTATTATGATGAGGTCCAGGATACTTTTTACTCATAAAAATAGTGTGGTGAGACCTCTTCCATCTACTGAATAGTTATCTGATTATTAGTAATGTTTGATTATAGTACCTCTTTGTTGGGTTGAGTTCCCTCTTATGTAGAGGTCCAACAAGTCTCATCAGGTTAAATTGAGTCCATATGGAATTCCTAATGGATTTAGGAATCATAACCCTATTTAATTCTTATTTCCTATTTCCTTGATCAATATAAATAAGAGAAGAGAGGATTTGGTGGCTGGTGAGAGTTTAGGGTTTTTGGTGGCAGAAAACAACACAAAATCAAGTGTGAAGAGAGAAAATCGTGTGGAAGAGAGGAGGAAAGAAAAGAGTGAATTTTCTGCACAGAAATTCACCCCGCGCACTTTCGGAATTGTTGCGATATCTTTTTCGTTAACCGTTGGATCGTGCTAAAATTTGGACAGCACATTCATCTCTTCTAGATCTTGATTCTGAACGGTGGAGATCGGAAACGGAGTTTTCGTTTGTGAGATATATAGCCCATAACAGAGCTGTCAGGTTTCGCGGTCACTGTCAGCGCAGCAGTTTTGTATGATCAATATCTCTTTCGTTCACCGTTGGATCGAGCTCAAATTTGGATAGTATACTCAGAACTTGTGATTCTAAATTCTGGACTGTGGAGATCGGATTTCAAGATCCCAGTAAAGAGCGACGCAGTCCAAAATATTCTGCTGAGTTTGTGATTTTTCTCTTCACTTGTTATTTAAACTTGAATTTGTGTTATTAGGAAACCTAGATAATTGTTGCTCGGTTTTGGTTCCTATTTGATGTCAAAACAGTTTGTTACTCTCACATTTGATTATTAGTGAAGATTTTTGGGTGGACTACGGTCCCGTGGTTTTTACTCCTCGCATTGGGGAGGTTTTCTACGTAAAAATTGGCTTGTGTTATTGGTGCATGTGGTGGTGTTTTAATTGCTCATTATTTGATCGTTGGTGATAATTATATCGTGGTGGATTTGTGCATTACTTAGTGGTTTTTCATAGGATTCATTCAGGGGGAGAAAAAGTTTCGCTGTGCAATTTGCTTGTATTTGTTTTTCTCCCATCACTCTTGACATATCCTAGATCGTATTGATATCAGGTAATGTTTGATTATGGTAGCTCTTAACATTTTTAGATCGTATCAATTTCAACTTCAGGAAAAAATAAAAAAATCTACTTTTCAATAAGTTCATATTCTCCTAGGGTGATTCCTTTAGATTGAATAGTTATTTGATTGTGTATATATATATATATATATATATATATATATATATATATTTCAGATTGGTACCAATATCAACTTCTAAAAAAAAAAAAAATCTTCTTTTCAACAAGTTCGTTTTTTCCTAGAACTATCTTTCTATTAAATAGTTATATGATTGTATACATATTCCAGATCGGTATCAATATCAATTTCAGAGGAAAAAAAAAATCATCTTTTCAACAAGTTCATATTTTCCTAGAACAGACCAATAGTTGATCGATATCTTCCAAGAAATTTTATATGGAAGTGAATCACATAATAGGAGAAATTTTTTTTTTTTCAGCAACCGGGATCGCTTTGAAATTGCCAAATTGCTACTGCGAAATTATGAAACTGCAAACAAAGCTTGTATTATATATTATAATCTTTTAACCAATGTCTATTTTTAAAAACACTTAAATATGTTTATGATTTTTTGCTTTATTGACACAATGATGGAAAATATCAAATTAAATTGTGGGTGATTTTAAGGTTCACTAATTTCCCAAAGTAAGGTAAATTGGCTCGTTTGCTAGCTAAATATTTTGTGTATTTAGCAAATAACGAATTGTTTGTACCAGTAAGAGGTTTAAGACAATGTTATGTCATCTATTTTTGTTCCTTACGTTGGTTGTTTGTTAGTGTAGACATGGTTTTACATTGCCATACTTCATTAATTTTAGCAATTTTTTATGAGCTTATGTTAAGAAAATTGATTTGTTTTTGATTGTGACTTGCGAGGTTGGGCTACGCTTTGAAGCCAATTTTATTGGACCAATTCCAGTCAGATGGTGCTGGCCTGTGAGATTGGGCTATACTTGAAGCAAATGTTTCTAGACTCAATTGAAAATTGGATTAAAAAGTCACGTGATCAAGTCAGATTGCTTTTGGAGCTGGGCTTTTGCCTCATTGGTGAGAGTGCACAACTCACCCTTCCGTGTCGTGGGTTCTACATGCAGCAGCGCTCCCTTACTTATAATGTGGCTCTCCCCTACCTTTATGTGAGTTATTCTCTCTCACGTATGAGAGCTATTTTGTAGGCCACGCTTCAGAATAATATCTCATCTGATCATGATTGACTTCAGGGCTTGTACCGACCATAAAAAAAATAAAGAAAAGAAAAAATCAGACTGCTTTATGATTTTACACGAATTATAATATTAAGACGATGTTTGGATGCATTTCACAAAAAGATTTTGAGCAGACTTTTCATGTATAGGGCACTTTTGAGACTCAATGTACATGCAACACAACATGACAACTCATCATGGATTTATTGGGTGCAAATACTTGGAGCATTTCCTTTTTTTTTTTTTTTTTAAGATATTGTGATGAACTTAGGAAACGGTCCGGACAAAACTGGTAAGACCCTAGTGGCAGGACTCGGATAAGCAACTCCCATACTGTTGGGGGGGACCCAAACTTGAGTGGGAGACAGCCCACATACGTGAGAGAAAATCCCACATTTATTAGTGAAGATGAGGGGTGTCGAATCATGATATGACACCATGACTAATTTGTGTGTTTCCATTGCACTACTAAGCCATTGACAATACTTGGAACATTTCATGTGAGGTATTTTGAGTGGACTTACAATTGATATTGAGAATCATGTGCTTGGTTTTGACCTCAAATGCAAGATTTTTCTTTAAAAGAGATTCAATTGTTTATGGTAAAAGAGAATCAAAAAAACATGTTGAGTCCAATTGAGAATAAAAGACAAATTAGTCACAATATTATTCGGTTCTTTTCCTTTCTCGTCATCGTTCTCGTTTTCATTTGTCATTCATTCATTTTCTTCTTTATTTTTGTTTAATATAAAACTTTGTTTATTATCAACCTGCCTATACTTTTTGGCATGTATATATTTAATTCCTATGAGTGATATTGTTGACATATTTTAAGTTGAATAAAAATAAAATTTGTTCATCCCCCTCTTTAATTTGTAAACTTTATAAAAAAACTCCCCTTGAATTTCATCACAATTCTCCTTAGATTTTTGTTATGTTATTAATGGTCTTCTCTTCATATAAGTTTCTGATCAACTTTGAAACCATAAATGTATGTCCATTTAATGCATAAATAGAAAGAAAGTGTGATGTTTTTCTAAACTTAACAATATTAGAAGTTCCTTCAAAAGAAAAATATTCTTAAAAGTGTGCTTTCATATAAAGATTAATATATGATAGGGGAGTACGTTTTCAGGTTTAGGTTGTATTAGATTAAATTTTTTAACCCAACCAAATCCGTTAGGTTGGATTAATCAAGTTGGATTTAATTCACCACAAAGAAACAAAAAGTCCAGCTAGTAACTTCCATAGCTTTAACAATTTGATTGAGTACGAGTAAAATATTCAATCCATCACAAAAGACATTCTTAATCCTTATCCCTAACAAGTGTTGCTCTAGAAGGGAGAGAAAATCTTTGATTTAGAATTAGGGGTGGATGTTTGTCAGATTGTGTTGGGCTAGGTTAAAATTTTTTTAACTTAACCTAACCTAATCCATCTTAACTATTTTAAGATTTAATCCAACCTAACTTAATAAAAAATAGTTGGACTGATTATAGATGCCTAGCCCAAAATTTTATGGCAGCTAATCATTATTTATTCAACAAGCTAGGAAAGTAAGTATGTCAGTGGAACTAAAAGTTATTAATTTGATGTACCTTTTCGATGTATTTAAAGTCACTAAAATAATAACATATGATATGATACTATCAATGACAATGAGAGAGATGCATAAGGCGATGGCCTTCTTTGCCCTCCTATATATATAATGATGGGGGAGTAAATATTAAATTTAGAGAAAATTACCCATAGCTTGTGTTTTAAAATAAGGGTGAGACTTGAACCATTTACATTTTAAAATAGAAGGAAGTGTTTAACTATTCTACAAAGGGGTGGTGTGTGTGTGTGTGTGTATATATATATATATATATTTCAAAGCTACCAATTAATACGTTACAAATTATTAAGATTTGTTGAGATCAAATATTACTTATATGGTTGGAATAATTATTCCCATAAAAGAAATACAGCTTTTCAAATGTCTATAAGGATATCAATACTATTGATGTGGTCCAGATATCGACTTCCATGAATGAGAGACAACTTCTCTCTTGATAAGTGAATATAAACAACTTAATAGTAGGTTTCCACCTAACTTGTTAGAGATCTATTGAGATCTATTTATTAAACACAACTTGAACGTTAGGACATGTGCTCCCATAGAAGGGAAACAACTATTTCCACAATATGTGAAGATAGACAATTAGTTAGCAATCTCGATTTGTTTCCACAATAAATGAAATAAATAACTAGTCAAAGGTCTATAAAGATTTATTAAGTTCAAACACTATTTGCATAGTAACAATATGCTACTCTCATAATAAATAGAGATAAACAAGTTATTGGAGCTCTATTGAGATCAAACACCATTTATATAGCCCAAATATCTAACTCTATGAAAAAGAGATAATTACTCTTATAATAAGTGAAGAAAACTATCCACGTAACTTATGATATATGTTTAGTGAGAATCGCAAGCTCAATCTCTTGAAAGATGAGGTGGTTTGTTTTTAGAATTATATTTTATATATTTAAATTTTAAATATTTTCCTTCAAACCATTATAAATACGCTCCTTTAATTTTGCCTCTTCTCAAACAAAAAAAAAGTTGATGTTATAATGACTCTTAATCACCATGGTGGTAATTTATTCATGTAGGTTTTTGGTCTTGTCATCAAAGGGGCGTAATTGAGATTGACTCTCTTTGAACCACAAGTTTGAGACAATACATGACAAAGTACAAAGCAAAAGCAGAGCAAAGTGTGATGGAGACATGTCATTTTTGAATCATAAATAAATAGACGAGATGATGATCTCGGGAATTGAAATAAATATCTATAGATAATTTGATTGTAACTTGCTTTGATGGTACTACATTTACAACCATAATATCTATAAGTTTTTGGTTTAAAATCATATAAAAATCATCTTATTCATTTATTTGTGGTTAAAAAAAATATACCTCCATCATGCCCTCTTGTACACCCCTCCTCCCCACCGTCTCAAACTTATGATTCAGTAAGGGTTAACCCCTAACACACTCTTTAATGACACAATTAAGATAAGGACTTCACTGGTATACACACACGATTTGCATACTTCAATGAGACGAATGTAAAAACAATAAAAAAATAGATGTATATAAATTAATATATAAGAAAACTTGACACTTGACAGGAACGTGGAAGAAGACTCCATTATCAGCCAACTGTCACACTCTCGTTCCCCCGTGAACACATCGCCTTAAGAACCCCCTGTCTCTTTCCACGCCATCACCGCTCCAAATAATATCTTTCTCCTGTTCTCGTCATTCAATCGTCTCCCCTGCACCTTTTTAAGTTTTTGCACCCACAAAAATATCTGCAGAGAGAAAGTGACACACGCTATACACACAACTCCTCTTTGTTGTCTTGCTCGGGAACTAAACAAACCGGACTTGCACACCTCCATTTCCTGCTCCACTCACTCTTTTCTTTCCAAATAAATCCCACCATTGCTTTGTGGATACGTAGACACTTTTGTTGTTACTGCTTCAAGTAAAGGTGACTTCTTCATTTCTCTATTGATATATATATATTTCTTGAATCTGGGTGATTTTTGTTTTATGTAAAGATTTGATTTTTACATTGAATTCTTTGAATTTGCAATTTTTGCTCATCTGGGTATGCAAGTTTTAGTATTTTGAAGTTTGTTTTGTTAGAGTTTAGTCAGTGTGTTGTTGTTAGTTCCAAGCTTGAAATCTTTGACTGATCCTTTGGTTGCTGAGAAGACAGATTGAAAAGGAAGATAATTAGAATTTTGAATTGACAAATCCATCAAAGATTAAAAAAAAAAAAAATTGAGCAAGTTGTAATATTTTAAGTGACAAAAGCTTATGTTTGTACCTTTATGGAATCCAAATGTGAATCTGGGATGTTCTTATTGTTATATTTCTTTTATAAAGTTGTGTTATATTATAATAAATTGTAATATTTTAACACTTGGGTTTTGTTAGGTTTTGGTAAACTTGATCTGAGTCTAGTTTGCTTTCGGGAGAAATGGTGAATTTGGGATTGCTTTCCGGAAGCAAGTCTGTGAAATCACAGAGTGTCAGCTTCAGAATACCATATTACACTCAATGGGGTCAGAGCCTGCTTGTATGCGGCTCCGAGCCTATTCTTGGTTCATGGAATGTGAAGAAGGGCTTGTTGCTGAGGCCTGTTCATCAAGGTGATCAGCTCATATGGACTGGAAGCATTGCGGTACCAAGTGGATTCTCTTGTGAGTACTGTTATTATGTGGTGGATGATGAGAGACATGTACTTCGATGGGAGATGGGAAAGAAGCGTAAACTGATATTGCCTGAGGGGATTAAAGATGGAGAATTAGCGGAGCTTCGTGATCTTTGGCAGGTGCAGCTCTTGTTTAATTTCTTACTATGTTTTCACGCTTCATGAGTTGTTTTGAAGGACTTATTTCTGTTTTTGTAGTTATGCATAGTATATAAACTACTATTCAGTTCATTGACATGGTACATATTTCATGGTTTTTTCTTTAGTTTAAATTAATTTGGTTTTCTAATTTGGATCCTTTAAACTTCTGACAACATTGTGTATGGCCTATTATCGGGAATCTTTGTTGTAATGGGTTCTTGTTGTTTCGTGCTTTCTGAGATTGCTGAATAGATAAAGAAAAATGTAAAGAAGATTTGAAATCTTAAAATATTGCTACTTTTAATTTGCAGATTCTTGTCTCTTTATTCTTTGTTTCTTTTCCGCAGTAATAGCTTTTGATGACTTAATGGAGGACATATATGGGCTTATACCATATTGTAGTAATATTTGACCTTTTAGTCCATAAACTTTCTATGCCGTTGCTTTCATTAGTTTGTAAAGTACCCGGTACCTCATTTGTCGTTAGTTTGAAGTTGATGATCCCTTTATTTTTATTCAAATATTCCATAATTACTGAGTTCATATATTGACCATATGCTGTGCATTGCTGATTAAAGGAAGGGTAGGGATCTGTCTTGCAATTGATATTGCAACTCTAGAATTTGGGATTTTACGAATGTTGTCTCCATATCTTGTTTTAGTTCCTCTTAGTAACTGAAAGGAGTATCATAGACATGTCTGCCGTATTGCTGTTGAGTAATCTTGCAGTAATGGTTGCAGACAGTATCCATTGAAGTCATTAGATGCTGCTCTGACATTTATGGCATTACTTGGTTGATGCCAGTTCAACTTGACTGTTAATTATTTTGAGTCTGTATTTCTTTTTTAGTTCTTACACAGCTAATGGAAGGCCACAAAACAATTGCAAAACTATATTGAGGTTTGATTTAGAATTGAATTATACGGTTGCTTTTGTAGTACTGGCTACAATTTCTCCTGCCTACAAAAGAAAGCTTCTCTCCTATGATTTCTAGTGGATATTGTTGGCTTTAATCCTTGTGTTATTTTTTTGCTGGCAAGCTTCAGTTTGTAATTCCATTTGGGTGATACGTATTTGGCTCATTGGATTGAACATGGACAATTCTTCAGTTGAGCAGATGGTGATGGACATTATTATGATTTTGGCTGTCTTCTCAGTGAGAGCTGTCTGTTCTTTTATGTTATTTCGTGTCCTTGGAAAAAATTAAGTTCTCAAGAGGTGCCATCCCATATCATGATCTTACAACTGGTGAATAGCTGCGTCATTAACTCATTATTACAATAAAACTTATAACATAATAGAACTTAAGCTCTAGTAATGGTCTTATGGTGGTTAGTCGATTTCCTGGTAGCCAGAACAAATTGTTTTAACTTATGTGCCTCTTGATGCAATTAATTGCATTTAGAAATTTTTGTTTCAAAAATTAAAAAAAAAAAAAAGTCACTTAGAACTTTTTCTGTCAACAAATCCAGACTGGTGGTGATGCTCTCCCTTTCAGAAGTGCTTTCAGAAATGTCATCTTTCGCCAAAGTTTGAGCTTGAAAATGGAAAGACCTGAGGGATTCATTCAGAATAAGTCAGATCAGCAAGGTAATTATGCTCAAATATTAATTCCTGACTCTTTCTTTAGTTTAAAGTTCTAGTTGTTAATTAATATCTTGCCTACTAACATGCTATTTTTGACTTATCTTGTTTAATGTAAAACAGATTCAATTATTGTCCACTTCAAAATTTGCTCTCCGAATGTAGATGCAGATACATCTGTAATTACTCTTCTCTTTAAATCAGTTTTAGCTTTTTTTTTCCTTGAATTATATTTATCTCATTGTATTCATGTAGTCTGATTGGCACAGATATATGTAATTGGTAGCCTTCCAATATTGGGGCAGTGGAAGGTTCAAGATGGTCTCAGACTTAGTTATGCTGGTGAATCGATCTGGGAAGCTGACTGTGTAATAAAGCGAAGTGATTTCCCCATAAAATATCCTTTCGGAAGTCTTCCTCATTAATAATCTGAAGCTGCAATGCATGTTGCAATTTACTAATTTAGGCTGCATTTTTGGTATTATTGTGCTCTCTCTTTTTCTCCCTCCATCCCTCCTGCCCTACCTCCTTAACATTCATTCCACATATAGGTACTGTAAAAATAGCAAGACAGGGAACTTGTCGTTGGAAATCGGTTCCAACCGTGAATTGTCTGTTGACTCCTCTAATAATCAACCGAGATACATCTTCCTTTCAGATGGCATGTTGCGGGTAAACTACTGCTTTTCTTATTATTAACTTATTGCTGTTTGTGTTAATAATATTTTTCGATCTGTTTGATTAGGAAATGCCTTGGCGTGGTGCTGGTGTAGCAATTCCCATGTTTTCTGTTAGGTCAGAAGCCGATCTTGGCGTTGGAGAGTTTCTTGATCTGAAATTACTTGTTGATTGGGCTGTAGAGTCTGGGTTCCATTTAGTGCAACTTCTACCAATCAATGATACATCTGTGCATGGCATGTGGTGGGATTCTTATCCCTACAGGTACCAAGAGAACATTGATGTTAGAATCCATAAATCAAAATCCTTTTGCTATTCTTTGAAGACTAGGAAAAAATGACATGCATGCATATTACTTTAAGGTTTGGACTGTCTTATTGAATCCATATTCTTATATCTTACCTGATCATTGGAAGTAGCCTAAATTCTTGCCTTGTGTCTTGCATTTCATTGCTTCATTTACCTTACATTTGCTAGTCATATGCCAACACCACCTTAAATATTCTTTCATTTCATGTTAATAAGGTACTGAAGTGCTCGAGAAGATTGAAATTTTGATGGCGTAATACAAATTAATAGTGTTCTAACTTCTTCTTTGTTATACAGCTCACTTTCTGTATTTGCATTACATCCATTATACCTGAGAGTACAGGCGCTTTCGGAAAATATGCCAGAAGATATCAAGGTAGTCGTCATGGCCTGCTTGTCTTTTGTGTCCACATAACCGAAAATTACTTTCTTTAATTGATATGTATTAGTCTCAATTGTATCTCACTCCCTCTCTGTGTTTTCATCTTGTGAATCTTGATGAACTTATTATTTAATTTTATTATTTTTTTGCAGAAAGAAATTGAAAGAGCAAGAATACAACTGGATGGAAAGGTAGTCCCTTTTAAAATTTAATACGTTTGTGAATTACACGGAAAGCCATTTTCTTATTCATTTATCTGTACTGTCAATGGATGTTATGATCCACATAAGTGTGGAAAAAATGAAAGAGAAAAAAACATTAAAAGATCAAATTTTTATTGAAGTGAACCAGCTATTCAGGCCTTGACATACCTTTATAAGGTAGTACGTACTGCTAATAGGTTTTGGAAAAACATGAATGGGCAAACCATGCCACTCAAAAGTTCCTGTTAAAATGTAAATATATCTATTATATTCCTATATCATGTCTCCGTCTGCATAATTTTTTTAATTGCATATTGTTTAATCACTGCTTTTATCAATTGATTTAGCTTGTTTTAAGCTTACCTTTTTTGCTACCCTGCTGCAGTACTACACTTTTTGAGTGGTCCTACCACTCTTCTTTTTCCCTAAATTAATCATATTCATGTCCAATATTCGTCTAGTTTGTGAGATTCAAGTCAAATGTTTGAGTATATGATGGTCTGTCATTGGTAGAATTATTTGTATCCATCCACTTATGATAGAAGTTCATTTAATTTAGAATGTTTGGATGTGTACAGGATGTTGATTATGAGGCTACTTTGGCCACTAAACTTTCGATTGCCAAGAAGATGTTTAACCAGGAGAAGGATTTGATACTCAGCTCCAGTTCTTTTCAGAAATTTTTCTCTGAGAATGAGGTCTCGTAGTATTTGACTTTATGCTAAATATGACTAATTTTCATTTGTGTGAATTTGAATTTCCATACCTTTCAGAAAGCCTTTGATGTTCTGATATTTGTTTTAATTTGTAAAGGATTGGTTAAAACCCTATGCGGCTTTCTGTTTCTTACGGGACTTTTTTGAAACATCTGACCACAGCCAATGGGGTCGCTTTTCTCAATATTCTAAAGACAAGGTAATTAGCCATTTTATCTCATTTTGATTTAGATAAAAGAATAATGTCGGGCTTTTCAAGTATATGAAAAGTTGAACGAAAACTTGGGTTCTTATCAAGAAGTCGATGTGCCTTGATTTAAAGTATAAATTTTTCTTGTCTTACAGCTTGAGAAACTTGTCTCAAAAGACAGTTTGCACCATGACATTATTCGCTTCCACTATTATCTCCAGTTCCATCTGCATTCGCAGGTATAACTGATGGGTGGCCAATACTTTCTACATTTTGTGTTCTCTTTGAAGCAAAATGGTGTTCTTTTATTCTGTTTTGTTTGGTAACATATTGCAATTATAGCTGTCAGAAGCAGCAGAATATGCAAGACTGAAAGGAGTGATTTTGAAAGGGGACCTACCTATTGGTGTTGACCGAAACAGTGTTGATACCTGGGTCTATCCTAATCTTTTTCGCATGAACACATCCACTGGAGCTCCTCCGGATTATTTTGATAAAAATGGCCAGAACTGGGGATTTCCTACTTATAATTGGGAGGAAATGTCAAAGGACAACTATGCTTGGTGGCGTGCTCGATTAACACAGGTTTGCTCCTCTTTAGCTTATTTTCTATTTATTTATTTATTTTATGAGTTTATATTGAGCGGTGCTTGCCATTACAAATATAGCATCATTTGATTGACTTTATTTGGTAGATCTTTATTTACCTTCGTTATTTTAAAATTTGTGTTTTTTTTTTCTCTGCTTCCACTACAGATGGCCAAGTACTTCACAGCTTACAGGATTGATCATATTTTGGGTTTCTTTAGGATTTGGGAACTTCCAGAGCATGCTATGACAGGTCTACTTGGAAAATTTCGGCCATCAATCCCTCTAAGTCAGGTCTGCTTAAACTCCTATGAGCATTATTCCTGTATTAACAAGGGCTAGGCCTGTATAGCAGCTAAAAGAAAGTAATTTTATCTTGCTTTCACCTGCATGCAAAAATAATACTTATATTGCAGGAAGAACTCGAACGAGAGGGAATATGGGACTTTAATCGCTTGACACGCCCATATATACGACAAGAGTTTTTACAGGTTCATTTAAAATTTCCTTGTTGGCCATAATTTGGTTTTCGAAGATCTTATTAACTTGTTTATTTTTAAATTGTAAGAAACAAACAGAGCTTGACTTATTATTTTAGTTTTGTCTTGTAAAATATTTTCGCTTTGTATTATTTTGCTAGTTTAAATTATTGATCTTTTATTTTTATTACCTGTTTCAGGAAAAATTTGGAGTTTCTTGGACTTTCATTGCTGCAAACTTCTTAAATGAGTTTCAGAAGGGCCATTATGAGGTGACAATCATAGTTCGTTACTTCGTCAGATGAAATCTGTTAACTTTTTCATGTTTTGATAACTCATTGTTGCTCTGAAGGAAGTTCTTACTTAACCTTGATCTTTGGTTGGCCACCTAAATTTATGGATCCAATGGAGAAATGTCAAATTTAATGTGGTCCTTTCTTTCTTAATACTAAGAGAATGAGGCTTATTTTAGTTATGTAGATTATTTGATGGAAACACATCTAGCCATATGGAGATTATACCTTAACCTTGAAAACATTTCATTCATAGTCAATGTTGCATGTGGTCCTAAATCAGAACAGTGAAGTATAGTGTAACTTAAATTTGAAGGTCAACATCTGAAAAAACACGATGAAGCGTGAATTGTTTATATTATCTTTCTCTTGATGGCATTTGCAACTTCAACAATGCCTCGTATATTAGTGTTTGACTTTACGAGTCCTTTTAGAGCTGCAATTTTTTCATCATCACTTGCAACCAAATTATTTTTAGATGACATTTTTCGTCTGATCATTTGTAGTTATTTAGTCTTTCTGCTCCCAGTAAATTAATCCCCAACTCCTTTTCACTTTTCCTTTTCTTCTTGCTTCCTTTTGAGGGAGGAGAAAATTATACCGCCACCCATCAGTTACTATCACTTTGAAGGCATGTATTTTGCGATTATGAATTATTTTGTGCTGTAGCTTCAGTTTTCACTACACTATTTTCTTCTGCTCATTTTGAAGATTATGCAGTGAGCATGACCTCAAAATTTTTGTGTTGGTGATGTGCTGTTTATCTTTTGTTTCAATAGCTTAAGCTATGGTTTCTCTAAATAACACATTAACACTTAAGAACCAGAACTTCTGTGTAGACAATACATCATAGATGGCTTGCTCTGTATTGTGAATTTTTGCCTTTCTCTTAAATGATGCTTTTTTCTTGTTGATGGATAATTATATATATTTAATATTGGGGACATGAGTTATGATTCCTTTCTGAAAACCATTTAAATATGCTTCGCTTGTATGCATGTCATTGTTAGATTTCTATTTTTCTGCAAAAACAATTCCATATCCCTAATTAATTTCTTATATCAATACTTCAATGGTGTCGCAGTTCAACGGGGACTGCAACACAGAGAAAAAAATTGCTGCCAAGTTGAAGTCATTTGCGGACAAGTCCATGTTGTTGGAAAGTGAAGACAAGATGCGCCGAGATCTCTTTGATCTTCTAAAGGTAGCAAATAACATAAGAGTTATTTGTAATATTTAGATTTACACTAATAGTCTTCCAGTTATCTAATATGGAGTGTGGTGCTTTTTCTCAGGCTTTCAATGTTTTTCCCACTATTTGTCCTGACGGTAGAATTTGATCCGTTCAATCGTTCTTGCAGAATATAGTTCTTATCAGAGATCCGGAGGATGAAAGGAAATTCTATCCTCGTTTCAATATTGAAGACACTTCAAGTTTTAAGGATTTGGATGATCATAGGTATCTTTACTCATGTCAATTTATGATAATCGGATTACTTCATATTATCTTGAAACAGAATTAAAATTTTGTGCTGCATCTCTTTTTATGAATTGTGTTGATTTTCTATTTGTTGTGTGATATAAGATGCTTACCTTTTGTTCTATTTCTTTGAATCACTTACCCATATCTTTGGATGCAGCAAAAATGTTCTGAAAAGATTGTACTATGATTACTATTTCCATCGGCAAGAAAATATGTGGCGGCAAAATGCTTTGAAGACACTGCCTGTTCTCCTGAACTCATCCGATATGATGGCCTGTGGGGAAGATCTGGGACTTATTCCGTCGTGTGTTCATCCTGTATTTTCTTTCAACCATCTCAATCTCACCGATCAACCCCCAGCTACATACTCTCATTTTAGGTTTTGTTTCATATTTTAACTATATATTTTTAGAATGCCTCATGATAGATTACTTTCGTGCAGGTTATGCAAGAATTGGGATTAATAGGATTACGCATTCAGCGTATGCCAAGTGAACCTGAATTGGAGTTTGGTATTCCTTCCCAATACAACTACATGACAGTAAGATCATCTGCTATTTTGCTTTGTAAATTAACTGGCCATATCATTTGGGATGTAAATGTGTCCCTAGGGATTTAAGTTGTACCAAACTGTACTCTAATTTTGTATTGGTGGTTTTCTTTAATTTGTCATCAAAAGAGCAATTAATCATCACCACTAGCTGAAAACACTCGATGTAAAAGATTAGTTAACAACTGAACAGAATAAAGTATTGCCACAGACAACACTGAATTACAGTGCCAAATGCTTCTGAATGAAAATGTACTCCATTGAACTGTTATGTAGGTGAATAATGGGATAATTTATTCTAAAGATTTTCGGGTTGTAATTTTGTTGAGGACCTCATTAGAAATCTAGTAACAAGCCTTCACCACCTTGATTTGTGCCACATGTTAATTTAAAAACGAACCAACCAGCCCACAGAATTGGGTAGCACTTTAGAATTACATCATAAAATTGAACTAATCCTAGTCTAAACAATTATAAGCAAGAATACCTAGAATAATCGAATAAAATTGAAAGGAACTTTGTCCCACAAATTCCAAAATATTATAAATAATAGCCAAAAGAATAATAATAGAATAGTAGAGACCCTAAGTTTACTCCTATTTATAGCTAAATTAGCCTCCTAGTTACTTTAGGAAACAAGATTCCTTTTTGGAACAAAACTCTAAAAAAGAAATAATAATCAACTAATTAAAGAGAATAATATCTAGCATAAAACTTAACTAATATCAATCATAAAAGCAAAATCCAGAAAATCTGCATTAACCCCCACTAGGCCTTTTTGTCGTGGCTTGCACTGCGAGTTGCATCAAGCGGTGCATGTTGCGTTTGTCTCAGGCGAATAGTCACGAGTTACATTGCGGGTTGCAACTCGCAACACAACTCCTGTTCATCTTGGTCGAATGGTCGCGCGTTACAACACCGGATGCAACTCGCGACTTCTCGGCCGAATGGATGTGTGTAACTTGCAGGATGCAACTCTTGACACATCGTGATCTGCCCGGCTTGGATTTCACCTCTTAGATCTTCTCCTAATGTTCTCATCAAATTTTCATCTTTGTAGCTTGATTTTTCTCTTACAAAGGGGGGGAGCTTCTTAGTCATTGCCTTTATAATTGCTGTGTGATTGCATTTCCATTTTAATTTTTCCTTCGTTTTCTAAACAATCACCAGTGAGTTAAATGCCATGAACATTGAGAAGTGGAAATATGAGTTAGACCTTTTGCATTAGTAGTTCTTTTTTTTTTTTTTTTCAAACATAAGAGTGACAATGATGGGCTTAAAAGTTTCCATTTGGTTATATGTTAATAGTATCTCAACTTGAATTGGAGAGAATCTCATTTTGATGGCTGGCTTAATGTAATTCAGGTGTGTGCTCCATCTTGTCATGATTGCTCCACTCTGCGTGCTTGGTGGGAAGAAGATGAGGAAAGAAGACGTCGATATTTCAAAAATGTGGTGGAATCTGATGCGTTGCCACCTAGTGAATGTACTCCAGAAATCACATATTTCATCCTAAGGCAACACGTTGAAGCTCCATCAATGTGGGCAATTTTCCCGCTTCAGGTACTTAAGACAAAAGTCGCAAAACTTAGTAGTTCACCGTCCAACCTGATACAAAACCCCTTGGGAATTACATCATGATGTGCCGAGTTTGAATACACTGTAGTACTGCTCTAGCTGCATTCATGTTGAAGGATTATTCTACTTTCTAAACATACGTGCTGCATAATAACAATTCATTTTACTTGATAATCAGGATTTGTTAGCGTTGAAGGAAGAGTACACAACACGCCCTGCTACAGAGGAGACGATCAATGACCCAACAAATCCAAAACACTACTGGAGATACCGTATGTTGAGTCTTTTTCTGTGTTATAATTCATTTGAAAAGCAACAGATATAAGTAGGTCTGTAGCTTTGCATTGTTTAAACTTCTATTTTGTACTTTCTATTCAGGTGTACATGTCACATTGGAGTCTATACTCAAGGATAAAGAATTAAAAACAACCATTAAAAATCTTGTTCGTGGGAGTGGAAGATCATATCCTCAAGCTGGTCAAGAAACAGCAGCCATTACTCATGAGAAGCAGCAGGTTGCCAGTGGCCGAGAAAGGAACTCTACAGCTATACCACTAAATGGAGGTCAAAAAATAGAACAACTAGCAATTGTTTAAAAGTTTTGAAAGATGTCGGTTTTTTAAGGTATAGATTTACAGTCATTTATATAATTATCATGATCACAATAATTTTTAAGCAGGCAAAACTTATCAAAATTGAATCGGCATACCACGTTACCGATTCAACAACCAGCAAATAAAATGTTGTAATGGATACATTTATGTATAAAGTCATCCTTTTTACTTATCATAACATAACTACCACATACACAATGATTAGCAGTCTTCAGGATTTTATTGGGAGAACGTACTGCTGAAAACATGAGGTTGGTGTGGTGTGTCGGTCTTATCGTAAACTTTTCTTTGCAGTTTGATTTCCTTGGTAACATTGTATTTGGGACTTGGCATATAAAACTTGGATTAGAGAAGAGTGTTGGTGCGTTTGGTGCATCGTACATTTTTTACTCATATCATGTCATGTGATATAATCATATAAAACTATGTGATTTACTGTTTATATCACATTTACTGTTTATATCATATGATGTGATGTGAGTGGAAGGTGTATCGTACACATTTCGCATGAAAACATTTCTTCTATGATCATGGGTCTTTGTTTTTCTCAATGTAAGGCATTTGATAATTTCAGTCACACTTTCCTCTTAAGTTCTATTCATTTAAGCTAGGTCTTGGATTTGCAATTGTTTGGACAGAAAATATGGGCCTTCTTCAAATTTGTTTTTGCCTTTTGGTTTATTCTGTTCTTAAGAGTATTTTTTCTTCTAAGTTTGTCTTAATTTTTTGAAAATTACATTTTGATTGTGTACTGAACTGTTGAGAGGGGAAAATTTCAAGTGAATGGGATGCATTTGCTTAGTTGTGCATATGGGTCATCCAAAAGATAAGACACACTATTAATGTGTGAGCTTTTGGTACATTTGGTGAGTTTCATTTTTTTTTTTTTTGGGGAAAGTCAAATGTGGTGAGAATTAATTATATTATTTATATGTGATTATAATCTTATAAGAAAATATTTAATTTTTTTGAAATCATAATCTAATATATTTCTAACTTTAGTTACTAAACATGTTTACATGTGGTTGTTTTCAGTGAAAGTTGTAAATACAACACAATTACAAAGTAGTTTATAGCTAGTTAAAGTTGGGAAGGCTCTGAATTAATTAATTAATCAATTAATTGCATTTGTTTGGGTTGACACGGATACAAGTACTACGTATAGCTTTCTACGTTAATTAAACAGATTTGGTTTCAAAGGAAACACTTGAAAAAAAAAAAAAAAAAAAATTCTAGAATCAAATATAATGCTTATAGGGATATGTTAGATGGTAGGTACCACTTAATAAGGTAAATTATCTTCACACCACAAAATGGTTTTGAGATAAGAAATTAAATATAACTCTTAGTTTATGATAATCCCCTTTTTAAGTTCCTAAATCGAATAAGGAACAAGTCAACAATCGCAAGCTTCTTCAAAATTGGAACAAATTCAATACCCAATTATAAGAAAAAACAATAAGGGGCATTTTGGTAAAAAAAAATCTGAAGAATGAACTGCCGTGGAGACCGGAGAGCAGTTAAAAACGGTTAAATGGTAATGGGCCTCTTGAAAGGGCCCAACAAGTTTCGAACAGGTGGCGGCGTCCGATTGGGTGGTGATAAAAATAGCAAACAAAAGTTAGTTGGAGGAAAAGAAGGGGATGAACCCACAATGCAAGTGAGAAATTTTTAAAAGGGGGAGGCTAAGTGAGGGAAAGAGAAGAAGGGTCCAAAGCTGGTGAGAGTTTGGTTGTGTGGAGGTCAAGTTGGTGTTGGTCTCCTCCCTCTTTTCCCTTCAATTCCCTGAATGCCTTAATCAGTGTTCAGGGTAATTTATCATTCGTTTCTTTTCTTTTTCTTTTCGGATTTTGTTTCCGTTTAGAGAAATTCCATCAGAACGTTCCTTACAACGCCTGTTTTTGCCCAACGTGAGATTAACTTTTGTGTGTTTGTTGACCATATGTGCAGCCATTCATTTGGTGTTGTTTTTTCTTTTACGGACAATTTTATAGTTGAATGATTACGAATTCAGTTTTATTTTGCAGAAAATTTTGCGATTTATGAGCGGAGGAGCTATGGATTAATGTGTTAGTAATGTTGTTGTTTGATTTTCTATTTTTATGTTTAGTTTGTGATGGATTCAATAGAGTGGCTAAAGTTTGGCATTTGTATGTGTACATTGCAGGTGGGACATGTGCAAATCCTGTGAAATGAAATGAATCCATAATTTTTTGCCACCTTAAATTGCAATATTGGGTAAGAAATGCTCTATTTTTTTTCCCTATACAATACATATTTTTTGTTACACTGCCTGTTACCTAAAAACAGGTCTAATCTTCAATGATGCTTCTTCAATCCGCTGTAAATAGTTAAATTAGTATGGTTTTTTTTCATGTCCATAATTTCTAAAAATATGTTTAACTTATAATTTGGGGTTTTTAACAGTCATTGATTGCTGTCATCTTCTTTTAAAAACCATTATTAAAATTGTGTATTTATTTCTTACTATGCTATCTACTAGGATAGAATGATTGAATCTGTGAAAGGTCTCTAAATTCACGCAATCAGAAAGCTGAATTGTTCTTCTTCCAGCTTTAATTTGTTAATTGTGCTGGTGGCATGTTTAATTTTGGTTCTAATGGATATGTTACATACGTACAAGTTCAGATGTATGATATTGTCATTTCTTGCAATATCTTGTGTTTCATTCCCACATGTTTGGGAAAAATTTCACGTTGAGTGTTGTATAGATATTACATTATTTATCATGTCATTTCATAATGTACACAGATTTACAAATTTCTTATCACATCATTTTGGCTACACAATGGGCAAACTTTCATGTTATTACTTGTGTTGTATTTGAAGCAAATTTGTTATTAAGTGATTTTCAGAATCTGAAACATGAAAGGTTTGGCTGTGTTGGACGTGTAGATATGTGGACGTGACGGCTCATCTCCCAGGGAAGACTAATAACAATCAGGGAGTCCTCAGAGAATAAGTAGTTTACATGGAATGAACAGCTGCCATTCTTACTTGCATGAGACATTTCAAAATGGCGGTAGTCATTGATCAACATCATGGATTCAAGCCTTTTAGCAGAGCTCAGAGATGCAGACTACAATCCTTCACTCATTTTGACTACAATGCTCTTCAACTCAGCCAAGTTAATTTTGCTCACTCCTTGATGAAACAAGCATTTGAAGTCGATAACATTCACCGAAGCTACTCCACTCCTTGCCTTTCTCTGGCCAACGATGGGGAGGATGAATACGAGACTCGTCAGAGGATTGAAATTGTTGGTGGCAGAGGCACCCCTAGATTACGTGCACTTGTTGTGGAGGTAGCTATAGCTTTGGCCTCTGGAGTTCAACCTATTCCGGTGTCAAGTGGGTTAGGTGGTGCTTACTTCTTGCCTGCGCGAAATGGAGACATCATTGCAGTTGCAAAGCCTATTGATGAGGAGCCTCTAGCCTTCAATAATCCGAAAGGCTTTGGAGGACTAATGTTAGGCCAACCTGGCTTGAAACGTTCAGTTCGCGTTGGTGAGACTGGAATCCGTGAATTGGCAGCTTATCTTCTAGACCATGATGGGTTTGCTGGTGTTCCTCCAACGGCTTTAGTCAAAATAAGTGATGTTGCATTTAATGTTAATGATTCAGCAGAAATGGCAGCCACACCATTCAAGATCGCGTCCCTCCAGCGTTTTGTAGAGCATGAATGCGATGCAGGAGACTTAGGCCCCTCTGGCTTCTCAGTTGCTTCAATTCATAGGATTGGGATATTTGATGTAAGGTTGCTTAACCTTGATAGACATGCTGGAAATTTGCTAGTCACGAAACAAGACCGTAATGAAAATTATGCTGTCGAGGCAGCTGAGCTTGTGCCTATAGATCATGGACTTTGCCTGCCTGAGTGGCTCGATGATCCTTACTTTGAATGGCTGCATTGGCCTCAAGCCTCAGTACCATTTTCAGAGTCTGAACTTGAGTACATATGCAATCTTGATCCATTCAGAGATGCAGAGATTTTGCGAAATGAGCTTCCTTCTTTGAGGGAGTCCTCTATCCGGGTCCTTGCGCTATGCACCATTTTCCTGAAAAGAGCTGCTGCTGCTGGCCTTTGTCTAGCTGATATAGGCAAAGTGATGACAAGGGAGTTTACTGGTGAAGAAAATCTGAGTGTGCTAGAAACGCTTTGCATGGAAGCTAAAGCAAGTGCCATGAATAATATAACTAATGATGATGATGATGTTGATGAGGATGAGAGTGACGGTACAAGCAAAGATGATGAAGAAGAGTTTGAAATGTTCCAATTCGACAATGAAAGCGAAGATCGTTCCAATGAGTTTATGGATCTTCCTAGGCTCTTACAAAACCTTCCGGACATGTCAAAGCCTCCCAAGATTCCCAAGTTCTCAACTGTGAAGTCGATGCCTCATTTACATGATCCTGTATTGTCTCCATTGTCCGAGGAATACAACGAGCCCAAAATCGATGAAACGTATACAAACATTATAAAAAAGAGTGTTGGTGGCAATGATGAGAACAACAAAGCAGGAGGATGCTTCACAAAGAGCCTGAGTTTCTCAGCACAAAGCTGCAGCTATCATGATCAAAATGGGGACATTTCTTTGGGAGACATGAGTGAATGTGAGTGGGAATTGTTCTTGGAAAGTTTTGAGAAGCTGTTGCCTCAAGTGTTTGAAGGCATTATAAGCATGGGGTTGAAGCCAAGGTTGGGAAGTTCTTGTGAGTTCTGAGAGGAATGTGAGAAGGGAAATCAAAACAACCAAAAAAACCAAGACAAACAAAAAACAAAAAAGATATCATGAGAAATGGCAATATTTTGCTTGTAAAGTAAGGAGAGACTGTAAATTATTGCCTCAAAAAAATGACCATATAATTTAGATTGTAGATAAACTACTTTAGGACACTATTTTAATGGAAAAGAGATTGGCATTAGGCCATCCTTTCCATTGTCTTCAATTGTCATCATTGTTTATTTTTCATTTACTTCTTTCATTATTGTAAATTTATGTACAACTGGTTTTTCTCCCTTGAATGAACATGATTGTGTGACGATTTTATTTTTATGTCTACGTCATTTTCTTTCAAAACCTTTGTTTCCCATTTGATTCCTTTTGATAATTGAATTAGAGACCTACTGGGTCCTGACTAGCCAAAAATCTCTCCCACTACTAGTATTTGGTGTTCCATACACATGATAACAAAGAACCAGTAGCGGAGCCACTAAGCGTGCGTTTGGATGGCGGCACTTAGAGCCATATTGGATTGAACAGTCTAAGCATGGGACTGTTTATATCAGTCCCAACAATGGTTTTGTAACCCACAATGATGGGTTACCTTTTTTTTTTTTTTCAACTAAAATGCCATTCATTAACAACCCTGAAAGCCAGGGAAGATGGAGTTTACGTTTACAGAATACCAGCAAGCAGTTTCAACTGAAGAGAGAGCTAAGGTGGCCAGTTTGTGAGCCAAGTGATTGAATCTGGTAATCAACTCTCCTGCAACAAAGGAACTCCACACAGAAATAAGCTTTGGACATCACAAGAGGGCATGAGAAACTGATTCCTCATTTAATCTACACTCAGGACACAAAACATTTACCTCAATTTTCCTTCGAAAGCGGAAAGGAAGAGCATCCAAGCAGGCCCTCCAAAAGAAGATTTTTTTCTTCGGCGGGGTTGGAACGCCCCACAAGGTTTTTCACCAATGATGTTGAGATGAACTGGAAGATGAAGATATGTCACAGCTGATGCAAAACAGAATTGGATAAGAATGAGAGCAATGAAAATGCAGAGGAAAAAAAAATAAGAAAAGAACTATCTTTTTCATTCATTTAATGGTTTATATACGCATATAAAACAGAATTACGTGGTGATTGGTAAAACATCATCATAATCAATCCATTACCAAATACAAGACGGCCATACCGGTAAAACGTGGGCTACCAATGTTTTTGTTGACACTCAATTTTGGTCAACCCGGTTCTCCAAGCCCAATACCTGCGACACGACAAATCTCACACGAAACAAGTACTATCAAGACCAAAACAAACTGGACGCAATCGGATTTTTACGTGGTTCGGCAAAAAAACAATGGCCTACGTCCACGGCAATTACCCCTTCTCTCTATCGGAGTAATTGTATTTTATTTCACTCTGTTCTTTACACTGAATTCTACCTCCTATTTATAGCGGAGGTGTTATAATCAGAATAGGCTTAAAAATCTTACAGATAAAACAAAAAATAATATACATTAATTAAGATAATATCTTTCAAGATTATCTCTTCCACATATATAGCAATTTCCAAGAGTGTAAAGATTCAATTTGCATGAAAATAGGTAAATCGACTCCTTTCCTGTTTTGAATTGATTCTCCTTCCAGAAGGTCAACTGGTCAACTCTAGCGAATAAACTGCTCAACAACCAGACGTTGCATCAAACGGGCAGACTACTTCAAGAATCATACGTTTCTATTGCCGAACAGACGAGCAGACTTAACCGTCCCTCTGACTATCGGGCTCACGAGCAGACTTCCTGATCGCTGAGACTGTCAAGCAGACTCCCTGATCGCTGTGATAGTTTCTTCCGAAGGGTATTTATTGAACAGCATTCTGACTACGAGCAGATTACCTTCATGTTTTTGCCTTCCGGCCAAACCTTCATGCAACCACTCCATACTTAACGTTTTAAGGCAATCAATTGCATAATTAGGTGTGCTCGAGTATATCTGTTACTGAATGGCTATTCTCCTTCCTTTGACTTCTGACCATTTAGACCAGTACGTCCTGGGCTTCTTGATTCAATGGGCTTTCGTCCCTGGGCTTTTCTATAGTACCAAAATGCCCACAACACTAGCCCCCTTGCTTTTAGTTCATTTTTTGTACTGAAAGCAACATTTTTATTTTCTTTCGGTTTTTTTAGCGGGACATGGACCGTCGTTTCTTTTAAATGTTATTTCGTTTGCTCCACGTGGCAATTCCCCAAACGTCGGCTTCTTACACCCCAAGCATCGCGCATTTATCAATGCGTGCATTAAATACATGTATTTTCGATGACTGCTCATGATGATGATTTTGCGGTTTTCGCGCCAAACCGCCAAATTATTGACGACGATTCGGGTGTTCTGGTCTGACGATTGGGGTTTCGAGATATCAACTATATATAAACCCCTTGTCGTTCCAATTTCGCCTTCTACTATTCTTTTTCGAAAACAGATGCTTTACTGCTCTCGTTTGCCATCGCCTTCCTGCAACTTCGTCATTTTTCCAGCGAAAAATTCCATACTCAAGGTAACTTTTTGTGCTCTTTTTCCATCTTCTTTACTATGACTGTCGCTTGTGTATATTTGATTGCATGAGTGTAGGCTTTTGTTTGCAAGCTTTTTTGCTACTTTTTAACACCATTTTACTTAAAGAATCTGAAGTAGATATTCATGTTACTGCTTTAAATTACGCCTATGCATAACATTCCTTGTTGGTATTCGTTTGATTTCCTCACCATGGTAGGTTTAAAAGTCGATTAGCTTGTTTGACATTCCCTGTAATCTGTTAGGTTTTATAAATAAAGTTCTTCCTACGCCCGGCAGCCCCCCTACATGCATAGCTAATCCTTCTAGAGAAATAGGGTACCCTTAATTATTGAGTGCTAGTCTGCTCTTTGCGACCTGATTTTCCTATTACTTTTGTAGATGTCTGGTCGTAGTCGTCGTGGTCATAAAGTGGGGTCCACTGATGCAGCCTCCGAGGAGGAACTTGACTGAGTCAGGGATACTGATAATGCGACCTCACAAAGCGGTGGGGCTGCTTCAGACCCTTCTGAGCATCACACTTCCCCTGCTCGCACCCCCTTTTTCAGATACGAGTCTTCTCTTAGCCTTAGCGACCTTGAAACTATTGTTGAAGGCTTTTCCTTGCCTTCCGGTTGTCGGGCTATGGTGCCAAAGGCTTCTGACCATGCGGCTTTTCCTCCTAGGGGTTTCTTTGCCATTAGCCATCAACACATTGAAGCTGGTTTTAGATTTCCAGTTCATCCTTACCTGGTCACTCTTCTAAACGATCTCAACTTAGCCCCTTTCCAACTTACTCCTAACTCCTATGCTCACCTTACTGCCTTAGCTTCAATTTTTCTTAAAAACGGCCTTCCTCCTCCAACTCTAGCCATGATCCATCATCTCTTTCTGTTCAAGAGCACCACGAGCCCAAAATCTGAGAAAAAAGACGGGTTTTACTATACCTCGGCCAGAAAATCCCCTTACAAAGTAAACCTTCTTCAAGGGGTCGGAAACTCCAACGTAGGCGACTATAAGTCACGATGGTTTTATGCGTTGTGCTTGTCTTTATCAAATCTAAAGAATTTTTCCTTTTGCCTTTCTCCCAGTAAGTGTACTCACATTTATACTTATTTTATTCACATTTTGCTCGTTACTAATATTCTCCTTGTGCAGGCGTTTCCAGGGGTGAAATCCCTCTGTCGGACCGAGAGTTTTCTCTGCTAGAGAGGTTTTCAGAAGTGACAACCCCTTTAGACGATCAGACGCCTTCTGAAAACCTACTTCAACTGCACGGTCTCGCTCCCCCGGCCGACCAGAAATTATTAGATAAAAATTCTGATTTGAGCTCCCGCGGGGATAAAGAAATCCCTTCTGCCTTTGAAGCTTTCGGACAGGAAATTCCACATCCAGCGAACACACAAACTCCAGAGATGGTGAGGCTTCATTTCGAGCAACCCTTACCTAGTCAGGCTTCTGCCTCAAAGAAATCTGACCAAGCTGCTAGGAGTTCGGATTCTCCCCCTGCGGCTAAAGTTCCTTCAGAATCTCCTCTCCAAAAAGATTCTGATGCGTCTCCTGTTCGCCTTATGAGACAGAAATCAGTGGTGAGGAAGTCTTCGAACAGAGACATTTACAAAGATACTGCATTTCAATCTGCTCCTCCTTCTAGCAGTTCACCGGCTGCTCGCCCCCAAAACGTAGACAAAGGCAAAGAGATCGCCGACTCAGAAACGGCAGAAACCCCTACCAAGCGCCAAAGGACAAATGAGATAGATTTTGCTGCTGAAAGGCAAACTCAGGAATTTGATGCAGGGATATACTACAACGATCTTTTGGATCGCGCACCTCAATTCCTGGGAATGAAGAAGCCGGCTCTCTATAAGGAGGAGATGAAGGGTGAGAGGTTAATCAATTATTTGGGCTTCCACAACATGCTCGTAAGTCTTTTACTTTTATTGCTGTTGCTTCCTTGTCCTTCCTGTCTTGAGTAACACTTCTTTTCAGGCGTCTATGACATTTATGAAACTTCTAAGAGAAATTGCGGACTGGCCCGAGGAGAAAGCTACCATGGAAGCCACCATCAATTCCTTGGAAGACGAGAAGAACAGGATGCAAGGAGAGGTGGGCTCTTATGAATTGGAGCTTGAAAAATCGAGGGAGTCCTTCCGCGACCTGGAGCAGGAATATGAGAAAATTGTCAACCAAAAGCTCGAGCAGCGGGAGACCATGCAGATGCAAAACGAGCAGATTATCTCCAGGGACAAAGAGATTGAGAGATTGAAGCACGCTCTTCATTTTACTCAGGAGTCGGAGAAGAAGCTGAAAACAGAAAATGAGGAGCTGAAGGGGAAGTTGTCTTCGCGCGAGCATGAGCTGGCTGAAGCAAAAATAGTTATGGAAGCAATGAGACAGGAGGTGATCTCTCTCAAGGAACAGATTGCCTTAGAGCGGGAGCGTACTGAGACCTTAGTACGGGAAGTAGAGGAACGAACAGGGAGCTTGTTTTTGTACAACCTGTGGTACAAACGTCCAGATGTGGATGTTTCATTCTTCGGTCCAGAGGCAGTGGCGGAAGTGAAGTTGTACGCCCAACAGGCTTAGTTGAAAGCCAATCCTCCGGCTTCCTCATCCGGGCATCCCTCTGGCAGTACTGCTCCTGCTCATACTGGATCTTCCTCCAGCTCTCCTCGTCCAATCAACATAGACGACAGCGGAGCGTTTGGCCAGCAGGATTTTCCTCCCAACATTTAGGGATTCTTCTTACTTGTCTTTTTGTAATAAACTTATATTGTTGACAATTCGATTTGATGAATTATTTGTTATTGTTCCTTTATCGCATCTCTGTTAATGGTTCTTATTCAATCGTATGAGCTGAAACAGTAATCAAATTTATTCGAGCAGAGTAGGTGTAGGGATAGCAAGTGTGCTGAAATTATCTGTAAGGCCCTTTACCTCTGCTCGTTTAAACCTACAGATCAAATGTTCCTTCCAGAGTTTGTTCGCTCATAGGCTACATAGACCTTCCAAGGTTATTTCATAAGTCCACAGGCCATAAGCATCCCTTCCAGAGTCCGTTTACTCACAGGTAATACTAAGGTCTTCCAGGACGTTTTTAGCTCACAGATAATGATTATACCTTTCAGAGCCCGGCTACTCACAGGTGGTAATCATATCTTCCAGAGCGTTTGCTTACAGATATCAATTGAACCTTCCAGAGTCTACTCGCTCACAGGTAGCAATTGAACCTTCCAAAGCATGAGTAGAAATCATAATCGGCTGAATGTGAAACGATCAAGAATTGCTATTTGAAGAAAATCTTTATTGTCTCAACTGCATTCATACAAAACAAGAAAAAAAATTATCAAAACAAAAAACTGAATGATTTAAACATAGTATGGTCGCATATTCTCGGCGTTCCATGCTCGAGGGATTTCTGCTCCTCCTAGGTTAGTCAGGTGGTAGGCTCCATTCTGCAGATTGTCTTTCACAATATAAGGTCATTCCCAATTTGGACCAAGCGTTCCATCGCTAGATTTCCGAGCAGCAGGTAGAATAAGGCGCAAAACCAAATCTCCTGCCTTGAATTTTTGGGTACGGACATTCCTATTGTAGAACCTAGCAACTCGTCTCTGATAGATAGCAATCCTCAATTGGGCTTCATCTCTTGCCTTTTCCACTAGATCCAGACTAGCAGCGCGCAGATGGTTGTTGTCATCCTAATTAAACATTGTTCTACGTTGACTAGCAACCTCATATTCTACTGGAATCATTGCTTCCTAGCCATAAACCAATGAGAAAGGGGTTTCTCATGTAGTGTTGCGAGCAGTGGTTCTGTATGCCCACAATACCTTCTGCAACTTATCTACCCAAGCTCCTTTCCTTGCTTCCAGCTTAGTCTTTAGGTTTTGCTTGATGATTTTGTTGACAGCCTTTACTTACCCGTTAGTCTGCAGGTGATCTACTGTGGAGAAGCTCTTTTTAATCTCGAGATCCCTACAAAACTTTTGAAACTTATCGCTACTAAACTGGGTTCCATTATCTGTTACGATCTGCTGTGGGACTTCGAACCTACAAATAATGTTTTCCCAGAAAAATTTCTCAACTTTGGCAGAAGATATTTCGGTTAGCTCCTTAGCTTCCACCCATTTTATGAAATAATCCACTGCTACAATGGCGTGCCTACACCTTTCTTGAGTTGTCGGAAGTGGTCTGATCAGGTCCATTCCCAAGATAGCGAAGGGCCACGGACTGACCATCTGCTGTAAAAAGGTTGGAGGGGTTCGAGGTATTTTGACAAACCTCTGACACTTGTCACATCTCTTGACTATTTCAATCGAGTCCTTCTTCATCGTCGGTCAATAGTACCCTTACCGAAGAGCTTTCTGGGCCAATGATAGCCCCCCGGCGTGATTACTATAATGTCCATCATGAATTTCGTTTAAAACGACTTGACTGTCCAGGCCGTCGATACATCTAAGCAACGGAGCTAAGAATCCTCTTTTGTATAGTTTATCATCATAGATGCAGTACCAGGCCCCTCGCGTTCGAAGACGATGAGATTCTAATTTTCCTTTGGGTAATTTTTCGTTTTGTAAATACTCCATTAGAGGATTCATCCAGGAGTCCTGTGCCACCATATCATCTAGTGATTCCGTGCTTAGGACCGGTAAAACTTCTACTGGTACAGCCCCCATGAAATTTGCATCTTTGGCAGTGGCCAAACGAGCTAATGCATCCGCATGAGAGTTTTATGATTGCGGGATATGCTGCAATTCATACTTATCGAATCCTGCCAGAAGTTCCCGGACCTTTTGCAGATAGATAGCCATTTTTTATCCTTTGGCCTGGTATTCTTCCCGGACCTGGCATACAACAAGTTGGGAATCACTGTAGATTCTTACCCGTTCTGTTCGTACTTCTTTGGCCAATCGTAATCCTGCCAACAGCGCTTCATACTCAGCCTTATTATTAGTGGCCTTAAATTTGAATCTTAAGGCACATAGAATTCTCTGACCTTCTGGGCTTATCAGCATTACACCGGCTCCAACCTTCTGCTCGCTCGAGGATCCATCTACATACAGCTCCCAAAACGGACCTTCAGAAAACTCAGTTTTTTCACTGCTCGGCCCTGTGAATTCGGCCACAAAATCTGCTAATACCTGCCATTTGATTGCTGTCTGGGGCTTAAATTCTATTTCAAACTGGGCAAGTTCGATGGCCCATTTAAGCAAACGACCAGAGGTGTCAGGTTTTTGAAGAATCTGTTTCAGAGGGTATCTGGTCGGAACTTTGATGGCACGGGCTTGGAAGTAAGGGCGGAGCTTCCTTGATGCTATCACCAAACAGTATGCGAGCTTTTCCATGGGCGTATATCTGGTTTCTGCATCGAGCAACCTTTTGCTAATATAGTACACAGGAAGTTGCTTTCCGTCTTCTTCACGAATTAGGGCCCCGCTAAGGGCGTGTTGGGAAACTCCCAAATAAACGACTAGTTTCTTCCTTTCTACTGGCTTGGATAGTAAAGGTGCTAGGCCCATGTATTCCTTCAATTGCTGAAAGGCTGCCTCACATTCCTCAGTCCACTGAAAGTTTCTAGCCTTTTTCAGCACGTCGAAAAATGAAATGCATTTGTCCGTTGACCTGGATATAAACCTGCTCAGTGCGGCAACTTGACCGTTTAAGCTCTGCACTTCCTTGATCTTAGTAGGCAATTTCATGTCAACGAGGGCTTTAATTTTTTCAGGATTTGCTTCGATCCCCCTGCTGTTGACCATGAATCCTAAAAATTTACCCGAAGCTACTCCAAATGCACACTTCAAAGGATTCAACTTCATCTGGAATTTTCGCAAGATCCGAAACATTTCCCCTAAATCCCCCACATGTTCGTATGCTCGTTTGGATTTTACCAACATGTCATCAACGTATACTTCCATTGTCCCCCGAATAAGACGTTCAAACATCATATTTACCAACCGTTGGTAAGTTGCTCCTGCATTCTTCAGTCCAAACGGCATCACCTTGTAGCAGTAAAGCCCCCGATCAGTAACGAAAGAAGTGTGCTCCTCATCATTGAGGTTCATTGGGATCTGGTTATACCCCGAATAGGCATCCATGAAACTAAGAAGCTGATGTCCAGCAGTACCATCAACAAGCTGATCGATTCGTGGTAAAGGAAAACTATCATTCGAACATGCTTTATTTAGATCGGTGAAGTCAATGCATGTCCTCAATTTCCCGTTCTTCTTCTTTACCAGAACAGGGTTTGCTACCCAGACCGGGTAGTGAACTTCCCTGATGAATTTGTTTACCAGAAGTTTTTCTACTTCTTCCCTGAGCGCCTCATATCTCTCCTCTGTCATCGGTCTTCTCTTTTGACGAACTGGCTTATGGAGAGGATTAATGTTCAACCTATGCGACATTACGTCTGGGCTGATCCCTATCATGTCTTCATGATTCTATGCGAAGACATCCAGATTTTCTTTTAAAAATCTAACGAGCTGTTCCTTGACGCCCGGGAGTAGATCTTTTCCTATCTTCAGACACCGTTTGGTATCTTGCTCACTAACCTGCACATCATCCAACTTTTCCACAGGGCCTGTTGCTCGATCTTCATCTATTGCTCTCGGATCCAAGTCCTGACTCATTCCTACTGTGATGATCGGTTGTTTCTTTTCCTTGGTCATCATGCTAACATTTTTTCCTTTGACCCCAGCCTTTATTGCATTTTTATAACACCTCCTCGCCACTTCTTGTTCTCCTCTCACACATCCTACCCCATTCAGAGTGAAAAATTTAATAATGAGCGTTCGGGTAGATATAGCTATATCGAGGTCATTCGCTACTGGTCTTCCAAGGATAGCATTGTACACCGAAGGACAATTAATGACTAAGAAATCGGCCATTGTGAGAGCTTGTCTGCCCGAATCCTCTATAGCGAGGGGAAGTCTAATTTGTCCCAATGGCACGATTGCATCTCTTGTAAAACCAAAGAGGGGTTCAGGGGATGGTGATAACTGCTCAGATGCTAAACCCATTTGTTCGAAACATCCTCTATACATCACATTCACCGAGCTGTCTGTATCCATCATTATCCTTACTTTAGCATTACCGATTCTTGCCCTGATGACCAGCACATCATTGTGGGGCCAATGTATACCTCGAGCATCTTCTTCATTAAACATCATGCCACCTGAAGCTACTCTGGCTTTCTTGACTGGCCCTTCCACTTTGTTATGACCTGTTAGTAAGATGCAGCTAACCTCCCACACATAGCATTCTTGTGATCTGTTGGATGTCCCTGAGATGTGCGGTCCCCCATGGATAGTAAAGATGGTCCTTACAGCGGGTAGATGGCCTTGATCAACTATCTGCTGTGGTTGCTGCTGGGCAGGTTACCGAGATATGTCAGGGTGTTCTTGTACTGGCTGATGCCCTTGCTGAGGATGCTGATTTTCTGATCGCGCCACATACTCCCTCAGACGACCTCTTCTAATCAATTCCTCGATCGCATCCCTAAGTTCCCTATACTGGGAAGTATAGTGTCCGTTTTCTCTATGATAGGCACAATATTTTCTTGGATCTTGGAATCTCCTCGGGATATTTGTGGGACTTGGCTTCCCGAAATTTTCTCGTCTCTTCTCTGCTTCAAATATCCTATCATGCCTGTCGGTCAAGAAGCTATAATTCTGATAGCGGTCTCTTGGTGGAGATGTCTTCCTTCGAGACTCACTTTTTGACCGCTTCATTACCTAATTACCGGAGCGATGTTTGTGACCGCTTTCTTCGCTTTCACGCTGACCCCTCTTTTTTCCTTAGTGTGAACTGCTCGCTCCGTTTTTTTTGCTCGCTTGATTTCTTTTGCCCAAAAGTATCTTCCTAGCAAATCTCTTTTGCCGCACGGTCATAAAATTCTCTCAGGCTTTTCACAGGGTTCTTGTGGATGCTTTTATAAAGCTTTCCGTCATTTCTTAACCTTGCAGAAATGGCAGTCAAGATACTCTCGTTAGAGGGATTCTCCACATTGTTTACCTCATGCCTAAATCTGGCGATATAGTCTTTCAAAGTCTCCTCCCGCTTTTGAAAGATAGTTGCTAAGTGGCAGGTCGGGGCGAGCTGCTTTCTCAACGCTTTGTACTGGTCCTTGAACTTTCTTTAGCATTCATCCCAGCTGTTTATACTGTTGACCGGAAGACTCCTTAGCTATGTCTTTGGCACATTCCCCAATGTCGCTGGGAACACTCGACACTTGACCAGAGGATTAGAGGTCTGCAAATCCATTTAAACGTTGAAGACGTCTAGATGATCATAAGGGTCACTATCCCCGTCATAAATTGGGATGTTCGGGAGCTTGAATCTCGGCGGCAGCAGCTGTGTTTCAATTTCTCTCGAGAATGGTATTCTATCCTCTCGCTCCCCCACCTGGCCATGGAACCCGGGTCTAGTCTCTAACTGCTGAACCCTCTGCATTAATTCTTGCAACATTGGGTCCCGTCGTTCAATCCTGTTTGCTGGAGATTGTCGATTCCTCCTACTTCCTCTGCCTTTCAAGATGTGGGTCTGTGACCTCCTTCGATTCAGAGACATTCTCTCACGTGATTCATTCCTCCTACGAGAACTTCCTGCATGGGGTGATTCTCGTCGGTGCATACGCTCAATACTACGCTGTTGAACTCTTTCATCCCTACGGTTATTCTCCATACGACGACTGCCATCCTGACTTATCCTGATTCTCGAATTGGGAGGGTATGGAGCCACTTCTTCTTCACGAACTAGGCGTCTTTCCCTTCTCGGGCGTAAGTTAGAGGAACGGACAAAAACCGCCGGTTGTTCTATTACCCTGCCAGCCTCTTCTCTTCTAGCAGGTACGTCACCTACCGACTGGTGACGAGGTTGAGGGTCCACGTTTCTGGGAACCTCCTGGGCCCGGGCCTGCATCAAGGTTCTAATGGCCTTTGCTAATTGTGCCACCGTATTCTCTAACGCCATCTGACGCGCTTCCTGACGCTGTTGCCAAGCGAGGCCAATGTCTCCGCCATCGGCCGCTTGTTGTGGGGGAAGCGGAGGCAGAGCTGCACTAGACGTCCTTGCCGCCTGACCCTGGCCTTGGTGTCCCTCTGATTGGTCAGCTTCCGTTGCAATAACCCTGGTTGTCTTGATCCTGGCCATGTCAGAAAATCACAACAAAAGAAAAAAGTATTTATCAAATCGTAGTCTGAGCCCTTCTTCTAGTGACAAAAGATGTTGACACTCAATTTTGGTCAACCCGATTCTCCAAACTCAATACCTGCGACACGACAAATCTCACACGAAACAAGTACTACCAAGACCAAAACAAACTGGACGCAATCGGATTTTTACGTGATTCGGCAAAAAAACAATGGCCTACGTCCACGGCAATTACCCCTTCTCTCTATCGGAGTAATTGTATTTTATTTCACTTTGTTCTTTACACTGAATTCTACCTCCTATTTATAGCGGAGGTGTTATAATCAGAATAGACTTAAGAATCTTACAGATAAAGAAAAAAATAATATATATTAATTAAGATAATATCTTTCAAGATTATCTCTTCCACATATATAGCAATTTCCAAGAGTGTAAAGATTCAATTTGCATGAAAATAGGTAAATCGACTCCTTTCTTGTTTTGAATTGATTCTCCTTCCAGAAGGTCAACTGGTCAACTCTAGCGAATAAACTGCTCAACAACCAGACGTTGCATCAAACGGGCAGACTACTTCAAGAATCATACGCTTCTATTGCCGAACAGACGAGCAGACTTAACCGTCCCTCTGACTATCGTATTCACGAGCAGACTTCCTGATCGCTGAGACTGTCGAGTAGACTCCCTCATCGCTGTGATAGTTTCTTCCGAAGGGTACTTATTGAACAGCCTTCTGACTACGAGCAGATTACCTTCATGTTTTTGCCTTCCGGCCAAACCTTCATGCAACCACTCTATACTTAACGTTTTAAGGCAATCAATTGCATAATTAGGTGTGCTCAAGTATATCTGTTATTGAATGGCTATTCTCCTTCTTTTGACTTCTGACCATTTAGACCAGTACGTCCTGGGCTTCTTGATTCAATGGGCCTTCGTCTCTGGGCTTTTCTATAGTACCTAAATGCCCACAACAGTTTTCAACTACAAAGTTTGACAATCTAGCACAATAAAACAAAAGAGACGGAAAATAAAAAAAAAAAAAAACAAGAGACAAAAAAAAAACGACTTATATATATATAATTCTTATGGTCTTAACACTCCTTGAGATTTATCTTTGACACACCAAGATTTGCTCTTATGAGCTTAAACTTTCCCTTAGGAAGTTCTTTGGTCAAAATGTCTACAATCTGTTCTTCAGAGGTGCAGTGAACAAGATTAACTTCCTCGAGCTTTTCAGCTTTTTTGATAGCATGAAACTTTACTATGATGTGCTTTGTTTTACTCTGCTGGACTGAATTCTTAGTGACTGCAATGACTGACTTGTTATCTATCCAAATAATAGTAGCTTTATATTGTTTTTACCCAACATCTGACAGCATTTTTCTAAGTTAAATGACTTGATTTGCTACTGCTGTTGCAGATATATATTCAACTTCAACTGTTGATTAAGCAACAACTTCTTGTTTCTTTGAGTTCCAAGAAAAAATGCTACTTCCAAATGAAAAAACATAACTAGAAGTACTTTTGGAATCATAAAAGCTTAAAGTCCAGTCAGTGTTTGCATAACCATGCAATTTCCCACTTTTTTTCTCCTTATACCAAATACCAAAATCAGTAGTCCTTTTTATGTATCTTAGGACTCTCTTTGCTGCACCAAAGTGAGTTTGACTAGGAGAATCCATAAATTTTAAAAGCAAACTTGCTGAAAACATCAAGTCTAGTCTGGTTGCAGACGAATACAACAAACTGGCAATCAAACTTCTATAAGTTGAAGCATCAACCTTGCTTTCTTCATTATTTAAAATGAGTTTTTCATTAACAACTAGTGAGGTAGCTGCTGGTTTGCAATCTTCCATTTGAAATCTTTTCAAGTTCTCCTTGGCATACTTTGTTTGTGAGATGAAAATACCTACATTTGATTGATAAACTTCCATTAAAAAAAATAGCTCATCTCACCTAAGTTTGACATTTCAAACTCACTCTTGATGCAGGTCTTGAATTCTTTCAACAATTTTGTGTCTCCTCCTGTAACAAGAAGGTCATCAACATGTAAGGAAACAATGAACTGCACATCATCTCCACTTTCTTTCACATATAAGGTAGCCTCATTATCACTTTTCTTAAATCCTTGTTTTAACAAATAATTATCAATTCAATCGTATCAAGCTTTTGAAGCTTGCTTTAAGCCACAAAAAGATTTGTTAAGTTTAGCTTGTAAACATTCTCTTCACAACCAATAACCACAAAACCTTCTAGTTGTTCTACATACACATTTTCATAAAGAACACCATTTAAGAAAGTTGACTTGACATCCAAATGGTATATTTTCTAACCTAATTTTGCTACTAAGGCTATCTGCCTTATTGTATCATGTCTTGCCACAGGAGCAAAAGTGTCTAATTAATCAACACTTGTTGAGAATACCTTTTAACTACAAGCCAATCTTTCAGTTTGTTTATATAACCATTTGGATTCAGCTTGGTTCTATAAACAAATTGAAAGATTGGCTTGTAGTTAAAACTATAAACTCATTTCACTCTAATGACTTTTGCATCTTCAGGTCTATCAATAAGTAGCCATGTTCCATTTTTCTCAATTGTGTTGATCTCCTCATTTATTGCAACTTTCCAATCGTGTGACCTTACAACTTCATCATAGCTTGTTGGTTCTAAAGTTGTGACATTATATCTTGTATATATGTCATCCAAATGCCTACCGACCTTAACAGTCATCTCAGAATCATTGTTTGAATCAATTTTTGTCTTAGTAGCTTGGTCTTGTTGGAAAACTACTCTATTTCTTTGATTCTTGGATGTTGTTTCAACTTCATTCTTTTCCTAATTCCATTTTGTAGCTTCATCAAACTTTTTAACATTTTTGCTGACTAAAACTTTATCAGTTTTTAAGTTGAAAATTCTGTAACCTTTTAAATTGCTTCTATAACCCAAAAGGATTCCAACCTTTAACTTTTGATCCAGCTTGTCTCTTCTAACATCTGGAATTAAAGTATAACACACACAACCAAACACTTTGAGATGCTCCACCGAAGGCTTTACGCCATAACAAGCTTCAAATGATGTTTTTCTTTTCAAGGCTTGTGTTGGTAGTATGTTTAACAAGTATTCTGAGGTATTAACTGCTTCTGTCCAAAAGGTTTTTAGCAGATTTTTCTCAAACAATAAGCATCTAAACATCTCCATCACTGTTCTATTTTTCTTTTCACTCACTCCATTTTGTTGAGGAGTGAAAGGCATGGTACATTGGTGTTGTATGCCAGCTACATCACAAAATTTATTAAAGTCTCTAGATGTATACACTGTTCCATTGTTAGATCTTAGCTTTTTTATCTAGACATCATGATTGGTTTTTAATATAAGCTTTGAACTTCTAAAATGCATCAAATACTTCTGACTTTTGCTTCAAAAAGAAAACCCAACACATCCTTGTACAATAATCTATGAAAAGAAGAAAGTATTTACTCTTATTTACAGAAGGAGTACTCATCGGTCTACACAAGTCAGTATGGATTAGTTACAATTTTTCAGAAGGTCTCCAGCTTTGATATAAAGGGAATGACAACTTGCTCTACTTCCTAAATTGACATACATCACATACTGCTTGATATCATGAATAGATGACATATTTTGAGCTAATCCATGTGTAAGCATATGCTTTAAAGAAGTAAAATTGCAGTGTCCAAATTTTTTGTGCCAAATGATTGAATCATCAGCAACACTGGGATGAGCATACAATGCAGACTTTTTTAATTCAACTGAGAAACCTTTGTTTTTCATACTAACTGTCATAATCTTAAAGCCATAGGGGGTCATTTATGGTGCATGACTTATCTTGAAAAGGTAAAACATATATATATATATATTTCAAGCAGTTGTCCAACACTTAGCAAACTTTGATTTTAACTCAGGAACGAATAAAACATTATGAATGAGTTTTGTACTTGAGGGAGTCTTAACTGCAACAACTCCTTTTTCCATCACATCAACATAATTTTCATTGCCAATTTTTACTTCGGAGGTATAAGACTTATCTAGCTCCTTGAAAAGTTCAACATTGTAAGTCAATGGTTCGTGCAACCGCTGTCAATAAGCCAAACTTCTTTGTTGCTGTCTGCTACATAATAAGAAGCAACAAATAAGTTTTTGTCAACCTGTTCCTGATTCTCAATAACCTTTGCTTGTTATACCTGCTAGTTAGGCTTGTTTTTGCACACTTTATCCATGTGACCAAGCTGATTGCATGCTCTGCATCTTACTTTAGGTCTGTACCAACAAAATTTTTCTATATGATTGGTCTTTTTGCAGTAAAGACAAGATGGATACTTTCTTTTTTAGTTGACACACTATTTCTTTTCATTTTATTTTTTCTCTCTAGGTTGCTTTCTTCCTGTACTGCTACTTAGTTGTTTTTCTTTCAACTTTATTAAAAAGAACCTTCTGAAGTTTCTTCAAGTGTACATGCTCTCCTTTACTCAAAAGCTTGAAGAATATTGATTACTTCTGACAAGGTTAGTTGAGAAATGTCTTTTAAATCTTCTAAAGAGGATATTTTAGACTCAAACCTTTCCTGTACACTAACAAGCATTTTCTTAACAACTGTCTTCTCAGTTAACTCTTTTCAAAGCAGCCTAATTTGATTTACAATCTTCATGAGTCCATTTGTATAATATTTAATAGTCTCACTTTCTTTCATCTTAAGAACTTTAAATTCCCTCAAATTTAGTGCTTGCATCTGCCTTGTCCTGTTGTTGCCATGAAACTATTCTTTTAGCTTATCCCAAGCTTCTTTTGTTGTTTCACAAGCCATGATTCTTGTAAAAATTACAACTGAAACTACACTATGGATGACAGATAAGGCTTTGTAGGTCTTAGCACACTCTTCACTGTATTGCTTAATTTGAGCAACTATTAGATTTGCTCTCAATGGAGATGGTTCAGCTCTAATTTCTACTACCTCTCACAAGTCGTATGCTCTCAAGAAAGCCTTCATTTTCACTACCAAAATTTGATAGTTTTCACCTATAAATGTTAAAGGTGAAGGAGCTGAAAAACTTTTTGAAGCCATGATAGATTCTCAGGTGAATTACTAGTATTAAGAAAGACAAGTCTTGTCGGTTTACACTCAAACTCATAGCCCTTACAAATTACTTTGCTCTAATACCATGTTATAGTTGTTGCAAAATAGAACTAGGAATAGAATGAGAGCAATGAAAATGCAGAAGAAAAAAAGAAACTATCTTTTTCATTCATTTAATGGTTTATATGCACATATAGAACAAGATAATAGGTTGTGATTGGTAAAACATCATCATAACCAACCCATTACCAAATACAAGAGGGTTTTACTTGTGAAACATGGATTACTAAAGTTTTCAACCAAAAAGTTTGACACTCTTGCACAACAAATTAAAAGAGACAAAAAAGAAAATTTATGAAAAAAAAAAAATCTCATGGTCAAACAAGATGACATTTTATCATGACATGCAAGCCCTATAAACACTCTTCACCGAGAAGAGCCCTTTACTATTAAAATGCTAACACCAATGGTCGGCTAACTTCCTTAAACTAAGAGGGAGAGAAGTAATCACTTCTTGATCCACTGAAAGTAAATTAGCATTAATCTACTTTAATTAAATCAACAACTCTCATCTCTCCGTTCACATGAATGGTAGGTGAGACTACTTTAAAAGATGTTGAACTGGATAGCCACGGATCCTGAAAAACTTTTGTTTGTTCCCCATTTCCACTCTACTTACGTAGTCCTTTATTGAGGAGATCTCTCCCCCAAAAGAAGCTACACCAAAGATGAGAGCAACCTAGTCTCAAACTTGCATTCAAAAAATCACAGTGAGGAAAGTTGTAATACCATCTCTCGAGAATATTACTGTACAAGTGTACGGAATAATGAAATATACAAATGTACCCTTTTGGTGAATTAATAAAAAAGATTTTTAAGTATTTACAAGTAAAAATTTAATATTTATAAATTTTTGAAAGTATTGAAAATAAATTAAAATTATTAAAAGTTGGGGAACGTAAGAGAAAATTGCCAGATATTAAGAATGACAAAATGGTAAATAAGTGGAAATGACAAGAAAATTGTGAAAATAGAGAATTCTCTAGAACGGGGTAGAATTATAATTTTGAGGAACTTTAAGGGTTAAAGATGAGCTTGACCTACACCTATAAATAGATGTGTAGTGTGAGTCAGTGGAAAGAGAGAAGAGAGAGTGGCGAGAGAGTTGGAGAAAAATCTAGAGAAAGGGAGAGAATGAGAGAAAGCTATCGGTAGAAGAAGGGGCGAGCTGTTGCCACCGATTTGGACAGATTTCCACCGTGGTGAAGGGTAAGCTTACTGTTGGAAGGTGAAAAGCTGGCTTGGGAGCCAGATTTGGTAAGAACCAAGTGATAAGAACTAAGTTTTCATGGATTTATTTTAGTGAGAATCTGTCAAGCAGTTTATGAATTACGTCTGACATTCGTGAGACCTTGTGCTTGGATCTAGAGTTGAAGCAGCGAGCTAGAAAGTAAGGCAAGGGATCAAGAGGAGCTCGGTATGTGAAGTAGTTAAGGAAATAAATTAGTTTGAAGTAGTCTGATGGTTGATTAGGTGTATGTCACGAAACCTATTGAGGTCGCGACTTGAGTATAGATGAACTGATGATATGTTGAGTAAATTTGTGTGAAATTTGATGAGGTTGGAGATGTGTTAATGTTGATGTGTGTGTGTAAGATCTGGAAGAGGGTGTTAAGAGTGAGCAGGAGTAAGGTCACGCAGGAGCTCACTAAAGGCGAGCTGGATGAATACCCGCAGCTCTTTCAGAGCTGATTGAGTTGACCTAAGTGCGAGCTCGCAGGGAGCGAGTTGAGTGGTGCTATTTTAGCACACCATAAGGCCTATTCGAGTTAGACAAAGGCAATAGCTCGTAAGGGCAAGCTCAACAAGCTGGTGGTGATTATAGACAGGTCGGACTGGCTAAGGTTATGTGTTGACCAAGGCCGTGAATCGAGCTGAGCTCTAGGAAGATAGCAGCTTGCTATAAAAGGTGAGCTGAGCGAGCTTGATGAGTTAGTTATGCCCTTAATTAGGGCTAAGCTGAGTGATGTAAGAGCTCACATGAATTAAGCTGAATGCGAGCTGGAACTCGCATGGGTAGGTTCACTGCGAGCTGGAGATCGCAGCTCGAGCTGAGAGAGAGGCAGTGCAGCTCAAGTAAAGTAGAGCTGATTGGAAGTAACCCGTAAGTTAAGTAAAATTTCATTCGTATGACTAAGTGTAGGTGAGCATAGAGAGCTGAGGAGGTCGCTCATGCAGAAGCTGAAGTAATTCAAGTAGATTGGGAAACAAGTAATGAGTGTGAAAATATTTTTAAGTGCTTTAATTTATTTAATAAATTTTAAATTTCATTATTTATTCTTTTAGCTCGTAAATAATTTATGTTTTAGCATGAAAATAAATGATATATTTGTATATGGTATGTATTATATATTATTTATTTTATAGCACGATAAAGAGATAAATTTAAATTATAAGAAAAAAGAGAAAAGGTTTTCAAACCTAGTGACGGTCCGAGTATTTATAGCGAGACATTTTAGCTTAGACCCGACCGATATATGCCATAATATATGACAAGTGTTGGGAGGGTTAGTCATGCTAACATCAGGGGGATCGAGTCTGTCAAGTCTATTAGTCACCCTTTACACTTTTGGTGTATTTCTATACGCACGATAAGCGATGATAATTCCACCACACGTATAAATGAGATGTCTTAGTACCTTTGTTACGGTGAGCGATGCTAGCCTTTGCGCCACGTGACCCCCTATACTGAGCGAAGCTGGTCCGGCCGCCTTTGTGGTTTTAGCTTCCTTGGGTTACCATTAGAGCTTTTTTAGAAAAAGCTAGCATAACATTAAAAACGTATTCTGGAAAGAAAATATATTTTTAGAAAGATTAAACGTTTTAAACAAGCTTTTGATACTTATAGAAATTTTATAAAAACCCAAAACTTTTAGAACTAAAATTATTCTAAAGAAAAATGTTTTAAAAATATTTTTGGGAGGTAATTTTTAGAATAAACATATACACACTCATTGGGCTTTATAGCTCATAATGTTTTTATTTCAAAAACCTCATTAAGTACATAAATAGGTGATCAAGGTACCCGAGAGCCTCGTTCGGACTAGGTGGACATTGATAGACGACGCTGCTTAAATCTTTTTGCAAAGTTTGAAATTCAGATTTGATCATGTAATTCGCACATTTTCAGAATTTTGAATAAATATTGTAGCACTTTATTAAATGCATGCATGATTTAGATATTGATATTTTTATGATAATATTTTAAATTATATGTTTATCCGATGTATACTTGAAATGAAATTTTAAAATGAATGATTTTATATGTTTGAAGTTTGAGAATAGTTACGGGTTCGTTCCACGATATCCTTTTGAGTCTTGTTAGTCAGACTTCAGGAGGGTTTCGTGGGGTGCTCGGTAAAATCACTAGATTCGTTAAATGAAATCCGGGTTGGGTCTTGTCAAAAGTATTTAACTTTTAAAATTTTAGTAGTAATGGAATCCAGGGTTGTAAGAATTCTCCAAGTCTGTATAGCAAGGAGAACTTGATTAAAAGCCACTAAGTCCTTAAAACACATACCAACTTCTACTTTGGGACAGCACATGGTATCCCATTTAATTAACCATATTTTCCTTTTACCATTTTTTTTCCCACTAAAATCTTGCAGCCATAGAACCAAGCTCCCTACACAAACCCATTGGAAGTTGAAAAATGCTCATACTATATATTGGAATAGCTTATATGACTGCTTTAATAAGAACCTTCTTTTCCCTTACGAAAAAAGTTACTTTTCCACCCTTGTAGTTTACTCTAGACTTATTCAATCTTTGATGGAGCTAAAAGTTTATTTTTTATTTTTTATTTTTGCCAACTAGAGTTGAAAGATCTAAGTACACATCATGAGTATTGTCATCCAATACACCAAGAAATTGCTAGATATCTCTTCTTAGAGAGGGATTAACATTGGGACTAAAAGCCATACAAGACTTATCCAGGTTCACTTGTTAACCTAAAGCCCTTTCATAGATTTATAAAATCACTTTTATTTTACTACAATTTTCAGTAGAAGCTTTACAAAAACGTACACTATCATCCATAAAAAATATATGGCTAATGCTCGGGCAATTTCTAGAACATTAAATGCCTAATCCTTGTTAGTTAATTTTTTTTTAACAAATTAATTTATTGAAACCTTGTAAGTGCACGAATCATTTGATTGAGTTCCTTACAACTAGAAACCCCCTATTTCCATAAACCTCTATTGTTTTCTTACAAAGAAGAAAAAGGAATAGGCATTAGAGGAGCTATATTATGGTTTGGTGGCGACGAGAACCTTTTTTTTCCTTGGATTTTGCTGTTTTTTGAGGAACATGTTTTTGGCTTGACGTCTTCTCACTACTTTCATCTAGTTTTGTCATTATCCTTGAAGCAATTGCAACAAGCTGGGAACTCGTTGATACAACAACTTTTGAACTTGTTGCACCAAAGGACTCTTAAGGAAGTTATCCTTGCTGTTAATGATAAGAGTACAAACAAAATCTCAAAATGGGAGGATAGCACATTCTTAGTCGATGAATTAAGAGAAGTAGAATTTTTCTTCTTTGAACTCCAAAAAAAAGGAGCAGAACACTTGTTGTTGGCAGAAGAAAAGATGATGGTTTTCATTCCTTAGGTCTTTATGATGATAGAGAGAAAGATGTGCTACAGTGAACACAACAAAAATAGAGAAAAAGAGAAAAATCGAAGAAATATACAAGAAATAGAGAGAGATAGAGGAAGAGTGTGAAGGCTAGGGCTAAAAATAAAGCAAATATAGATTTTATATCAATTCTAAAAAATCTCAACTATTGAGTTACAAAAATGGGAATTTTGAAATTTGAAAAACAAATCCCTTGATATTCTCCCAACCAAATCAGGGAACTTGCCAAAACAGAAAAAGGAAAGTGTGTAATGTGTTACAATAGAATCAGCTAACTCACAGACTTAGCAAAATAAAACACATTAATGTTTTGAAAAACAAAATTTATAAGCCAATTCAGATTTCTGGTTAATACAATACATTTTTCAAAACATGAAAAAAAAAATGCAAAAAAGAGAAAGTACTAAAATTATTTCCAAAATAAAAATGATTTTGAAAATATAATGAATTGTTGACTTTTTGAGACTCAATCTCTTAATTTATGAGCATAAAATGAAGAAAGCGGATTGAAATATCACTCACTCTTTTCCAACATTTTAAACAAAGATCAAGCCACTCTCAAACATTAATGTGTGCGTGTTTCACCCTTTCTTACTATTTCATTTTTCAAGCCCCATTTTTTATATATCTAGGCCTACTTCTTTTAATTTTCTTTTGTGTCGCAACAGAAAGTACCCATAATTGGTAGCTTTCACATTATCACTAAGGTAAAGTTTTTCACATGGTAGATAGGGGTGGCAATATGGGTTACAACACGACGGATCGACATGAATTCGTTAAAAATAAATGGGTATGGGTTGGAGTTAAACGAATTTGTATCGTAATCATATCAACTCATTTATTAAACGAATCGAATCGGGTTTGGTTTAACGAATCACGGGTTGATACGATTAAAATTGGGGTCAAATTATAATTTAATATATTATAGGGGTTATAATGTAATTATACATTTATATATATATGTACATACACTTCAGCAAATCCCTAACCAGCTAACCTAAAGTCGGTAGCCCCTTTCTTTTTGCAGTTCACCTTGTACGAGTAGCACGGCCACTCGACTAGACGCCACGAGCAGCACCGCCACTCGACCAGACTCCACGAGCAGCACGACAGACGGACCAGACGCCACGAGCAGCACGTCAGACGGACCAGACGCCACGAGCAGCATGGCAGACGAACTTGACGCCACGAGCAGCATGACAGATCGACCAATTGACCATCGGACGAGCAGCACGACTGACGGTCACCAGCTTCCGCTCAAGCTATGGTAGCACGGTAGACGGACCAGTTGACCAGTTGACCAAAGGTAGACGGTCACCAGCTTGAGTAGCTGTCCAACTCATCATCCAACCCGACAACACGACCCGACACCAACATCTACAACGACCAGCATCTCCCTTTTGGTAGCCGTCCGATCACCAGCTTCAGCTTGACCAGCTTCGGTACACTGTTCGTAACTATCCAGTCCGGTTACCACCTTGACCTTCAAGTTGCTTCCCTTTCATTTTCATTTCTATATTTTCATTTATGTATTTGTTACATGTCCATACCAGTATTTGTATTCATGTCCAACTCATCATTTCTTTGGTTTGGCATGAATGGTGATCTGCTAGCTAATCTTCTTAACTGAAAAGCTTTGATTGTTCTCGTTTTCACATTCAGTTTCACCATAAAATTATTTTGTGTTGTTTTGCTTTAGATTATTCACCATAACATTCAGTTACATCATAAAATTATTCAGTTTCACATTCTATTAGTATTGTTTTGCTTTAGACTATTTAATTATTTTGCACGCCCTCCGTATTATTTTGCCGTGTAGCCTTATACAGTATAGAAAATAATAAATTGAAATGATTTCAAAATAAAGGTGGAATAGGTACATGTTATGAATATTTAAATCAATAGTAATTTGTATATGCAATGTGTTAAAGTGCAGCTAGCTATTTTTAAGGATCGCTTTTCAACATCTTTATCAAGACACAATTAATCCATGTGTATATTTTGTCATCATATTTCGTCATTAATTTTAAGATTGTGAATGTAGATATCTAATTTTGTGTTTTTGTGTTTTTTGTGTAGTTTGAAGGTCCCTTTGGAGTTTGGAATCAATGAAGATAGAATTTTTAAGTGACAAATATTTGATGTTAGAGAATGATAATATTATATCATTTTAATTTATATTGATTTGTATTGACTTTGATTTTGTTGTGATTTTGTCATTAAAATCTATGTGGATGATATGGTGTAGTTCACTTAATGTGTAGGTTTTATGTGTTGAATTAGATGTTTTAAAAATTTGATTGTGAATTATTTGTTATATTTGTGTTTGCATTAAAATTGATTTTGTTGTGATTTTTAAATATAGATAATGTGAAATTTTATATAGTTGATTTAATATGTAGGTTTTTATGTGTTAAATTTGGTGTTAAATGTTTGATTGTGAATTATTTGTTATATTTGTGTTTAAATTGAGATTGAGTTTGATTTTATTATGGTTTTTAAATGTAGATGATATGAAATTTTATAGTTGATTTATTATTTAGGTTTTATGGTTAATTTAATATTTAGTTGAAATATTATTTATTATATTTTGATTAAACGAATTAAACGGGTTGAACAAGTTAAACGAATTAAACGGGTTCAACGAGTTAAACGAATTAAACGGTTTAAATAATTAAACAAGTTAAACGAATTCGTGTCGTGTCCGTCGTGTATAAACGAATTCGTATCGAATCCAAAAATGTAGATCCGTTTCTTAAACGAATTCGTGTCGAATTGAACGAATTCATAAACGAATCGAATTGAATCTAGCTCAACCTGACACGCCAACCCTTTTTGCCACCCCTTTGGTAGATTATCATCTCCATATTGATGATACAGAGACCCAAATCACTAAAAGACGGCTACACACAACAGTGTAGGTAGCTCTTTCCAATCATAGAGTTTGTTCATAGCTAATCTCCATAAGAAAAAAAAGATAGGGTTTATTAGTAAAAAATCAATCCAAGATATTCATCAAGTTTCAAGAATCCAAAAATTTAAAAGTAAAAATTCCCAATACTATGAAAATGATTAAATAATCAAATTATAAAAAGAAATAAATCTATCATTTGTTAAATCTCGTAGAAACTTTCCATCTTGAAAAATATCCTTTATTTAAAAAAATAAATAAAAAATCGACCATACACACAGAAGAAACATTTGGAAAAAATTAAACTAAACAAAAAAAGAAAAACTTTATTCCAAAAAAAAAAAGAAATATTCATAGAAATTTCCTATAAAATTTATTCTAAAATAACATATTTTCCTTAAATACAAAATTCCCACATTTAAAGTGATTTGAGAAAAAAACATTTTTCAATGTAAACACCCACAATTTTCTCACAAGAAAATATTCAAATCAAGCACAGCAAATGGTCAAAAACACAAATAAGGAGAGATATTAAATTTAGATTAAAAAAAAAGAAAAGAAAAGGAAATAGATCAAAAATGGTGTGGCAAACCAAAACAATCACCTCCTGTTGTAACATAAAACCAAAACTCCGTTGCAAAATAACTCAGACTAGCACCTGTTGTGACATAATCCCAAACTCTATGGCAACATAAACCTAGAAACACAAATACTTGTGTTTGCTAAAAGATTGTCATATGATGCCAACTTTTTAGCACTTATACACATCATTATAGATATTTAAAGTTGAAGTTGAAGTTCATTGTAGACATGAATGAGGTTTGATAACTCAATCAACAGGAAAATTTTTTTCCAATCTATTTTTTTTTTTTTTAATTGTCTTAAGCATTTATTTTCTAATCTTGTGGGGTGGATGTGCTTATAACTTACGGTAATGTAGACTTTTGACTAAGGCATTATTATTATTTTTTTTTTGACACAGTCTAAAGTAATGTTAGATTACGTATTACAGAGTAGTTTTTCTATATTTCTTTTGCTTTTCTAATTATTCAAAGGGTGTTTTCAATTTAGTCCTTAACCAATTTGGAAATATTAAGCTTAAAATATAAAACCAACTTTATTAAAAATATATATCTTAAAAATTGCTTTTCATAGAAATCCTTTAATGGCAAAAACATAAAATGAATATTAATTAAATAACTTTTTTTTTTAATTCTTTTTCTTTTTCTCTCTTAATTTTTAATTTTATTTATTTATTTATTTATTTTTTGAGTTTTTAAGATATGATTTTGTTGTCCGTTTCATTTGTTATGGTAATGGGTCAAATGATGCAAATTACCTTGAAATCTTTAAATTTAAAAGTAGACAGACAAGTAATATATTGATGTATTTTAAAACATTTGAAAAAGTTAGAAGGCTAAAAACATAAAATACGTAAGGAAAAGAAAAAAAAGAAGTGATTTTTCAAAATTTGATTTGGATCGAAAATTTTGATTAATTAGAAATGTGAAAAAGTCCTTCTTTTTTATTTTTTTTATTATTTTTTTAATCTCAAGTTGGTTGGGAATATAAATGTTAAATGCTTCTGTATTATAAAAGTTAGTGAAAAACATTACTACCATCTAAATTATTATATACACTTTTTAGAAATTCACAATGCATTTGTAATTTTAATTCTGTCAATTTAATGTTTAACTCTAAAAGTAGTAATGCTGTCAAGTAATTAACACTACCAATCGCTATAAAACACATAACGTTAAATTTGAATTTATAGACATCCTATTTCTAGTTGTGGTATCATACCCATTGATTAAGTGTCTATAAACAATCAATCCACCAACATGTTTCTTTAAGTACATGCAAAAGTTATATGCTATTAGATGTGTAATAATATTGTTTACAATTCATGTTGATAAGCTTGTTGCTCAATTTCAAAGATATTTTAAAATATGATTCCCACGGTACATTCTTACCACACCAACCATCATCATAATCTATCAATTTTATTAAAAAACGAAAATTTATAAAATACTTTTATTAGATAGATTTATTAATTATACATGAGTTGTAGTATAGCTGTTTCATAGAAGTTTGTCGCTATCAAATTTCACACAAACCGCTACTTTCAGTAGAACAATTGGCCAAAAGGCTGTAAACTTGTGTCCCAAAAATACCTATATATGAGACCTCATTCATTGAGCATGTTGTATTACTTCATAGAAAAACATATTATATTATTAGAGGAGCTGAAATGGGAGAGATTAAACCTCCCAAAAGCATTGGTGACAATGATCTTTCACACACTCCTTCATTTCAAATGGAGTATAAAAAGTGTAGGAATGCGAAAGCCTTCCCATGCCACCCATTTCTATTGTTTTAGGGTGTTTCTCTCTTTTCTCTCCATTGTATCTTAAACACCATTTCTTATTGATTTATTACAACCATGGCTATAGGAGATTCTTGGAGCGCAACATGTAGTGTGCCCGACCCATTTAATATACATCATTTGGTGCCAATTGATATTGTTTAAGTGGGTCTGGTTCACTCGCTTATGTAATTGAAGTATGCTTCGAATATAAATCTAGTTGTTCAATATTTGTTTGTCTTACCATTCACCCAAATTTGTTTTGTACTATAGATGATTTTTGTATTATTTGTCATTTCTTCAGTTGCCTTATATTTTTTATTTTATGTTTTTTAAGATAGAAGTGGTTGACATGGATTTCTTTCGTTTCATCTCATATGTATTTATTTTTCGAATTTCGATTTCAATGAACCTATCAACAATGGAGATTTAATCTAAACCTTTATCAAATGGAGATATATGGATCTCCATGGTAATAATCTCTATTGTCAGCCATATATCAGTATCAGGTCGTGGCGACATGGTTTCAAGCCAGATCAAATATCAATCTAGTTAGAAACTATATCGATGGATGACCTAAAATAAGAACTTCATCTAGTGGAGATCCAGTTTGGATCTCAACTATTGATGGAGAGTCCATTAACAATAGAGATTTGATCTAGATTTCCATCAAATGGAGATTCTTTGTCTAGATCTTGAAGACTTGGTAAGCAGATTATGACGACCTAGAGTTATATCAGATAACGATTTGGTTCGGAATTAAATCATTAACATTCTGGTCTTGCCATGACCACATCTTTAACAATCTTGTCTTTCTTAGCCAAATAGATAATCTTGGCAAACCTAACAATCTAATCTTTGACCGATAATGGAGATCAATTAATGGATCTCTATTTGGTAGAGATCCATAAATCTCTATTTGTAGAAATTCATAATGCATATATAATTTAAATTTTGTTAATTTAATAACTTAACTATAAGGTTGTGTTTGTTTGACAAAAATTAGTGGGACAGGAAAAGATTACAAATCCTAACCTTACAAAACCTATGTTTGGCATAGCAAAAGGAAGGGAAGGGAAGGGAGGAATCTCTTGTTAGAATTTTTATATTTCTTATCATGAGCTTATATATTAAATAACAATTATATTATATGTCATCTATTTTAATAGGACCAAATAAATGATTTATTAATCGGACTCTAAAGATATTCATTGGGCATGGACTTTAGTATGTAGAAACCCAACACTAATTAATTAGGATTAATAGGAACCTAATTAGGCTAGTTTATAAGAACATTATAAGGGTTATGGTCTCCAATTCAAATCAATATACGTAATATTTTGTTCTTTTTCTCCTTCCAATGACAAATGTTCTGTCCCATTAATAATCTCTCATAATCTACTTAAGAACCAGGTATATGAATTGTCTGACTTTCCATCACCAAATCTGAAAGTGATGATATAAATCATCTCCTCCCCATTTTTACATGTAGCAACAAAAATCATCTTTTATATTCACCTTTCAAATGAGTGGTATCAACAGTAATAACTAGTCTAATATAAGACCGAAAACTGTGAATGGAGGCCCCAAGTGCAAAAAACAAATATAAAAATCAGTTATTTTCATTTGTTATAATTGTCGTCATTGTATCAGAGTTTGTTTCTTTTAACATGTGAAAGTATAAGGAAAGTTGTTGAAATAACTCATTCGTGTTTCCATAAGCTAGTTTCTTTGCATATTATAAAGACCTCCAAGTTTTGTTATATATAATTTGCACATCATACTATTTTAATATTTGTACAATCAAAAGTTAAGGTGTAATACTATTAAGCCCCACCTTTTTTTGATACAGTGTTGCTATAATAATAGTCTTCACACTCTGCCAATGTCACTTGAAAGTGTCCTGACAACATGTGTGTTCCAACACATACTACATCGTATCACCCTTTCTACATCTTGCACGAACCTCAAAGCTATAGGTCAAATCCTTACAACTCGTCTCATATCGAGCCGTGTAGGAACGTCTAACCTTATATTGATACTTGAAATTAAGATTACATCTTCCAACAGCCACATTCAATTCATATTTACTATTGAAAAATGTACCATGATACAAAGTATTACATCGGATGAAGGTCGACATAGCTGTTGACGTAGTCTCAATTTTACACTAATCCACACCAGGAACAATCCAACATAGTTGTGAGGGGTTGGTTTCAAATTGTGAACCCAAAAATCTTATTTCTGGATACTTCTCTCCATTGTCATTAATAGCCCTAGTTTCAATGTCATCATCATCATTATCTATATCCCGACCTTCATTATAACGATCATTACTACCATAATCAATGTCGCACATTGGACTTACTATGGATGTAAATGCAACGACAGAAGCTGAAACTTGATTATTACCACTATAAGAAGCTAAACAATTTTGACCTTCACACATAGTCGAACTTACAAGTCTATCCACATCTATTCCCACATGTCCTTGCTTTGGTATTGAGATGGTTGTATATGGAGAGACGGTAGGGCTTATAACTCTATAATCTCTTACATTCTTATCAACATAAATATCTTTGTAATCAATATTTTTATTCGAAATCACATCCCGAACACTAAGATAAGTCGTAATAGATATCTTAACTGTGGGCATTCCCCTAGCTCGGAGTAAATAATGTAAGCGGATATCTCATATTCTTCTATCAATGTCAGTCATTGTGTAAAATAAAGTCCATCAATCGAGATAAATCAACATTCTTGGAGGCTCCTATCATGAACGTTTCATCTCCAATATAGTTATTCTTATTCTATAATCCATTGCATCTGATTATTATCGTCACCTCACTCATTCCTGTAAAATTGAATGAAAGTAATTTATTTTCATTCATACTTTCATAATATTCAATAACCAATTGCAATGCACGAAAAAAAAAAAACCCTTTGGATACATATATAAATTGTTGAAAAAGTTGTATGATTATTGTGATATATCAAAAATATCCCAAAATACTTTTCGTTGTTCCCATTTCTTACGGGGACAGAAAATCTTTAACGACGGTTGAATTCACTAGATTCTCAGTGTTCAACTGTCTTGTAAATTGATTGTTTCAAGCAAAATATAGAATAGAAGTAGCTATCCAACTACAACTGTCCAATTTGATTGTAAATTGATTGTTTCAAGCAAAATATAGAATAGGAGAAGTAGCTATCCAACTACAAATATCCAATTTGATTGTAAATTGATTGTTTCAAGCAAAATATAGAATAAGAGAAGTAGCTTTCCAACTACAAATGTCCAATTTGATTGTAAATTGATTGTTTCAAGCAAAATATGAAAAAAATTATTTTATTTTAATTTTAAATAACAGAAATTTATTTTTATTAATTTTTTCTATATACACTACACAACAAAATTGGAATCTTGACCATTTCATTCTTACCAAACATTAATTGATATTTAATAGTTAAGTCTTCTACGACCTACAACATGAAGGATAATATTGTAAAGGGTTTATTCGCTCACCTCACCGACCGCTCTGCTTAGCCTCCGTGTTTGCTTTCTCCTCCCAGTATATATTCTAAACTAAGTGGTTGCTTCCACTTTTGTCATTTAAACAAATTTAGTTAGAAACTTCTATTGTTAACTTTTACTGGTAAAGTTTCTCTTCCAACCAAAGGAAAATTCTTCAGTAAAGACCATTCCCAAGATTTAATTTGTTTATATCAGTCTCCCAACAATGGTTTTGTGATCCATAATGATGGGTTACCTTTTTTTTTTTGAAAAAATAACTTAATATAATTTAATTTCGATAATTTAAAAATATAATAATTGATCGAATTTAATTTCAAAAATATTAATAATTAAATTTATTAAAAAATTATAATGTTTTAAAAGTGATTATAATTATTTTATAGAATAATAACTCTTCATTTTTTGAAAGTTGACACAGAAAAGTTTATGAGGTTTGTTAGAAGTTTTTGGGATGAAACACTACTTTTGTGGTAAGAGATATCTACTTTTATAAATGAGTGAAAATTGCTTTCATAATAAGAAAAGAAAACATCTCTCATAAGCATTAAAGTTTGTTTGGTGAACCCTAATCTAAAAATTAAAAAAGTAAATAAATTAATAAATAAATATATGGACGTGGAGATCCTAAAATGACGAAGGCAAGCCTTCCCCTATTGTGAGGTTTGTTCACGGTTGGGTAGGCGAGGCTTACTTTTCCCACCACATGAGCACTTCCATCATATAAAGATGTTCACGATGGGAAATGCCTTTTAGATTCACATGAATGCGGGAGATTTGAAACATTTTTCTTTTATTTTTTTATATTAATTTAATTTAATAGCATTTTAGTAATTTTCTAAATTTGATAAGGTGTTGTAACCTTTTTGTTGGTCAACAATTTAAACAAATGAATTTCACTATGTTAGATTAATTTGTCAATAAATGGTAAAGTGGATTCCCCCTTGTCAATAGGTTTATTGTTAGGTTGATAATTGGCATTATTTTGTACCCAATATATCCATTATTTATGCTATGTTTTTGCGTGGAATTGTTGTTTTTATGTCGTTTAGTGTTTGTGGTGTCTAAGTTTAGGTTTTGAGAAGAAAGGAAGAATTATGAAGGATTTTTGAAGTGAAATTTAGCATAACCAAATTAGCATGCATCGCCATGGTGGGTCGAGAGTAAGGACAAGGTTGTTGGTCACGATTGTAGGCAACCATTTTGAGACAGTGAGCATCGGGACCTAGTGTCATGACAGGAAACAGGTTGTAGGTAATAGCAGCAGGTCTCGAAATCCATCCAAAGAGCATCCTTAAAAACTATCAGGAAATGCAACTTGCAACACTTGGTCGTGATAAATACACGGATAAGATCTGATATGTCGGGAAGTCCGATTTCAACTGAAACTCTTTGTTTTATAATCCTAATTGACTTCCTAAGCATAATGTCCTAAACTAATTAGTCAAACATATTTGAATGAGATTAGAATAATAGAAGATAGAATATTTAACAAAGTTTCATCCAAATCAAAAAAGAATATTAGAGTTTCGATCCAACTAGGATGTAAGGCATATAGATGCTATAAATACCCATCTTTCTACAGAAAATCAGGACTTTCGATGGAGATTTCGACTGGAGCAAAGGGCAAAACATGGAGAGCTTCTTATTCTACCTTTCTTCTTGTTTTTATTTTTATTATTCATGTGTTATGTTAAAACCATGAGTGGTTAATTAATTTGTTAGTTAAGACTGAATTGAAGTCCTAAACATGAACTCAATTCATTGTTATTTTCAATGAAGTTTTTATTATTTTTGTAGAATAAAATAATTATCTCAAGTATAATTGAATTCTATTTATTTTCCTTCTTTGATTGGCCATAGAAGAGTGTTTATAGGATTATCTTATAACAATTTAAATTGCACATCAAACGGACATATTCTTTATTTGCAATATTCAATTGCGTAAGAGCCAATTAAGGAACACTGATTCGTAAAGATTTAAGATAGACATCATTTTCTAGGGTTTGTATGATATTCATATTCATCTTGTTTATAATAGTTAGTTTCCAATTTGTAACCTAAGTAGACATCATGATAGGTTGTAATTAGGAATATACATATCTACGTAGACGTCATGTGATTTATATACTAACTAAAGAAGAATCAATACGATATTTAGTATGATCATTACTTCGTCATGAATATCTTTGTTGGGCATTAATATGTATTTGTTCATTAATGAATTGAGGGATTGTTTAGTGGTAGATATGATGCTTTAACTAAGATTTCTCCATTGATTTTCTCCGATTTAAATTCTATTGTGTTTTTAATATTTAGTATTTAAATTTAAATCTCAAATTCCTTTTCTTTAATTTAATTGCTCATTAGTTTAGGTTTAGAATAAATTTAGAATTAAAGTAGGTTAATAACTCTTTGTGGGATTGACCCTTTCATGTGATCAACCATTGCTTGTTTACTATACTTGATAAATGATTTATGTATGTACAAGGTTAAAACAAATTTATTTGTTAATTTTGCAACCAACATTTATCGCAAGTAGCTATTTTATAATTTAGTCAACCTCTTAAACTTTTTAAATACTCAATGGTAGCGATTTTTTTACCAATAATAGATAACGCTTTTTCTATACTCTCACATATTGATATGCACCTTCACATAAGCCAATATTTTTATTTTTTGAATAATAATAAGTTATTCAAAATTTTTATCCAAATTTATAGCATATGAGTTATTAGCACTATAAAAATTTTGAGAGACTCTGATAATTAATGTGGAATTAACAATATATATTCTACATAATTCATATATGAATTTGAATAAGAATCCAGTATTACTCTTTATATTTATTAATTTTTTAGATATTACTTGCAAAACAACTTGAACCTAATAAATATTGTCAAGATTTTTTTTTTTTTTTTTATGAAAATTATAAATATTGTTAAGTTAATTAGGTATTCTCTATCATGAAGCCACACTGAAAAGCAACAATACAAGCTAATATGAAAATTGAAGTCTTGAACATTTTGGTTGTTGTCCTTAAAAAAGTCAATTTTGTCATTAAAATAATAAATGATAATAGCAACATTAATTTTAGGCATTTCACCTTTTGATTTTCATTTGTATCTCAATCATTTATATGACAATTGATAAATAAGTATATTTTATAAGTGAAATAAATATTATCATGTGTGTCCACTTATAAGTTATCATTAATTGGAATGTAGATGGGATATAAAAGGTATGATGTCTAACGTTATTGTAGTAATAATAATAATAATAATAATAATAAGATTTTGCTTATCTTACTAGTTGGATGATGTTATCTATCAATAATAACTTTTAGATTGATTGTAAAAATGATTAATACAAATATTATTATTAATAATAACATTATCCGATCAATAAGGTAATAACCAAACCCAATAATAATCGACGTTTACAAGTTTGTATGCACATATCAAAGAGTAATAATTAAATATTTCCAGTGATATCTTCAATTAAGCGTCCAAGATAATCATGAGAAGATCCACCCTCCATCACAGCCTTCTTACTCTTCTCTGCCATCTCTTTGACTCTCTTCCTGACCTCATTATCACCGTCCATCAAACGACATATAGCCTCGTTGATCTCATCTGCCATTACAAGATCACCACTGTTGAAACCACTTGACTTCATCTCCACTGCCAATCCCAATTCTCTGACCATCTTGAAGGCATTGAGTTTCTGCTCCGCGCGTAGGGGCCAAGTGACAATGGGAACACCGCACCACAAACTCTCCAAGATTGAGTTCCACCCGCAATGCGATACGAATCCTCCTGTCGCTTTATGGGCCAGCACCTCCATTTGTGGGGCCCACCTACACACAAAGGTGTTCCATACATGCATATTCACAGTAGAATCTATGAAAATATCGATTTTTATATTGACAAAACAATTAAAATATTAAATAAGTTTGTTGTTATAATTAATTCAATTATTTGAGATTAAGTAAAATAAATAAAAAAAAAATCTTATAAATAGTGCCCATGTATCCTAATATAAGTATTTTAATAATTATAAGATAATCATAAATCTATTTATCAGAATGATTAGGGATCTATCGAAATCTACTAAAATTGAATACTACATACAAAGATCCATAAAAATTCTTCAAATATAATGACAAATTCATCTGTGACTCCCATTATACCATAATCAAAATAATTTAATGATAAATTATTCACACATAGTCTTAAAAATACCAAAATGTTCCAATATATCCCATGTATTCTTAAAAGTATTAGTTTTTGGTTGATGCAAAGAACTGGCTGTTGCACCAATGAGTAAAAGGAGGTCTCTGGTCCCTTATCTGATGATAGATGACATCCTTAATAGTGTTAGGGACTTATTTGAATTTTAATATGGAGTTTTCCTTTGGTTTGTCTTCACACCCCTTATAAGAGGTTTTTGGTATTTTTTGTACCCCTTCTCAAATTGACTTGGCTAAAGGCCATTACGCCCTTTCAAGCTCGTTTCTTAGGCTTTTCCTTTAGGCTTTTCCTGAGTTTGTCCTTTAAGTTTCTCCTACTGGCTAACCCTAAGCATATCCATTGGATTTCCATTTTGTGCTTTTCTTAAGTTTCTCCTTTGGGTTTCTCCTGAAGGGTGATTCTAGTCTTATCCCTAGGGCTTCCCCTTTAGGCTCTATACTCAACATCTATTTTAATTGTACGAGACCAATTTTCTATCCAAACATTTCATTTCAATTTAAATATTAGTTACTCGAAATTATTAAATATAAAAAAACATATTAAAGATAATATCGACATTTATATCCTTACCTACAAATCATTCCCCTCTCAATTCGATTCAAAAATCCGTCTGGCAACATGTCCTGATGATTAATGGAATCACCTCCCACAGTCCACAAGAACCTGTACCCACTCAATTCAAGCCCCATTCCTATCTCTCTCAATTGGGCTGCACCAAACTCTCCCATGCTCCCGAAGCAGAGGAACACCACTGATGATTCGGGTTGATGATCAAGCCATTTGATGATTGCCTCGTACTGGACCGGGTCCACCATCTCGATCGTACAACTACCATCTAGCACCGGTCCAACCGGGTAAACCGGAGGTGTTTTGGTATCCAAAAATGAATACAAAGCGTATGATTCCAGCTCCTGAAACGTATTTACTATAGTACCCTTCACTTGCATGAACTTATTAGCAAGCTTCAAGGTCCCAACGAACCCATCATCTTTGCTAAAAACTTGAGCAGGTAAAGCACTGGTGGGCACTGGGTTGACGAAACTCGGCAGAGCCAACTCAGGATCCGATTCTCCGACATGATTTGGATGAGTTAGAAAGTAAAACATGAGATCAAGTAGAGCCAAGTTACAAGTGAAGAACAAATAAGAAGGCAAACCCAGTTCATGACCCACATCAACCATGGATGAAGTGAAGAAATCCAAGACCAAACCAGCGAGTTGGGGTACCGAGTTGGAGAGGAAGTGTTTGACGAGTGGCTTGTAGTTGTCCATGAGTTGGAGTTTGTAAATTTCTGGGTAGGATTTGAGGTGCGGTGGAGGTGGTTGTGGTGGTGGGTGGAGGTTTATGATTTTGAATTGTTGTTGTTGTTGTTGTGATAGGATGAAGGAGACGGCTGGTGGGTCTAAAAGGGAGTTCATGACGAGGAAGGTGACTGAAAATGGATGGTGTCGATGGCACAAACGCTTTGCGAATTCGAAAGTCGGCAAAAGGTGACTGAAAATTGGAGCTGGTATGAAAACCAGCTCTGATTTCTTCATGCTTTCGTTGTTCAAGCTCATGGTTTGTGGAGATGGAGATTGAATGTTGAGATATGCGTGTCAAATGAGGATTGTGATCATGAAGTCTAACGTTGTAACATATTAAAAACGAACAACTTGCATGATTATGGTATATTTGTACCGTAGTCAACGTTGTAACCAACTTGCATGATTAGATTTGTCTTTCTTAAATTAATTAATTGATTAACTTATCAAAGATTCTTTTGAGAGAGCAGGGGCAGGTAAAAGTCAAAACCTATCCTCAATTTGCATGATTATAACGTAATTAGTACTGGCCGGCGTCTGTCATTTTACATTAGTGGCGGCTACTAGGGCTAGACAAAATTCTGCATTACCCAAAGCGTAACTGAACTCATTCATTAGTAACTGGATACATATGCCTAATAGCCGCTAACGGGGATATATATACACATACATACACACGCATTAACGGCTATTAGGCATATATATCCACTTGCTAGTGAATGAGTTTAATTATGTTATTGGGTAATGCTTAGTAATTAGTGGATATATATATATCCATTTATATATCCACTCATATAAATGGATATATATATATATATATATGGATTGTTGAAAAAATTATAAGTCTATTTTGATATATCAAAACGTTATTTAAAAAAGAAAAAGGCACTCATACAAAACTTAAAAGGTGTAGGACTTAAATCCATCATTAAGGTAGTACATGTACACCCTAAACCTTGAGCCAACTATTACTTTACATAATCTTGCACACAAGTTATTGATGGGGTTTGTTCTCTAAGCGCTTGTAATTATATAAACAATTTTAATAAATATCAACAAAGTATTCATGTTATTTGATTTATATATTTACAAAAATTATATGTATCATAAGAAATATTTTTTATTACTGATGTAATTTCAGACTAAATATATAAGTGTTATATATAAACGAATTTAGTTTGAGATAAGTAATCTTAAAAATTCGTAAAAAGCAAACTAAGTTAGGTACTTTATTTGTGGTAAATCTTCAGTTGTAGTTCATTTCATATTCGGTACAATAGTCTTATCTGAGACTATTCATATAGTGACATAAAATGGAGGCATCTTATATAATAAAGATTATATAGGACTGGATCACGATAAATATAAGTCTCTTATCAATATTTGTTAAACTTAGAAATTTATATTTATCGATTAGATGATCATATGTGAATTGATCTTAAACTTGAGTGTATTATGGACTTCTACTTATTGAGTTATATCCTTTAATTTACATGGGTGAGATCGATGTAGATGCTCGGTCAATAACTTTGTACTTTGGGGATATAATTTAGTAAATAGCTTGGAACATTTTACATAATAGTGGAATCCACTCCTTCTTGCGAGAAGTAGAGAAATAGTTCATTTAAGGGTTGATTCAGGTCTTGAAGAATAAGAGCGTTCAACTTTTCGTTCATATGTAAACAGAAAAATAACTTCATAAGTTGTTATAGATATATTGATCATTAGATAATCAATGGTACTTAAGGATCAAAAAATAATTAGAGGAGTAAAACGAACATTTTGACCTAGCTCTAATTATGAACTATTTGTGGAGAGTTAAATCATATGTAGTGATTAAATCAATGGACACTGAAAATTTTAGATTGCATAAAAACATCCACAGTTTTGAGAGCTTAGGTTTTTAGTGGAGTAACTCTAAGATTAATAATAGTGAATTATTTAATTAAAGAGTTTAATTAATAATTTCGATATTATAGAGCTCAAAACTGTAGGTCCATCGGATCCCCTTGATAGCTCATTTTACTATAAGAAACTTATATATAGAATATTATAATTGGACTGTCCAATTACAATTGTTACATAAGTAACAAAATTTGTGTTCACTTGGTATTTGAATAATATTGATTATTCAAATTATTTAATAATTAATTAGTTAATTATTAATTATGAATTAATAATTATTTATTTAATTTATAAGAAGTCTTAAATTTGATTCTCAACAGTGATCAGGTATAAATTAATTATGAATTAATTAGATGTCACAAGTTTGATTTTAAAATATAACATGAATTAATTTTGAATTAATTATGTTATATGAAGTAAAAGTTTATTTTTAATAAACACAAGGTTTAATATTAATTTTAATTAATCAAAACCATAAATGGTTGTCTATAAATAAAAAAGAAATAGTCTTCTTTTTCTAATAGAAGTTATTTTGGTTTTTACTATATGTTATTTGAAACAGAAAGAAATTTTTTTTTTTCTATAGCATTATACAGGGAAGAAGAATCTGTATTTTTATTATCTATATAATCAAAATTAATACTTACCTCTTATACATATATTGTTTATTTTTTTTATAAAAGAAATCAATAGAAAGTTAGCACAATTATATATAATTGTGTCCACTCACTTGTTTCTTAGTGTAGAGACATATTAAGGAAGATTAGGTGGTGAGCAATCCATAAAGATCAATACATAAGGTAAAAATCGTATTTTTATTTCTTTATATTATTTTATTTCATTATTTTATAGATCTAGGGTTCTTGAGTTTTTTAAAAAATTTTAAAACTCAGTATTCTACAAATTCTTATTTTTAACAAAAACAATTATTATTTTTACCTTCAATTAGTATCAGAGTCTGATTCTAGTAAAACAATGTTTTTTAAAATAATATATTTTGTATTGATTTGTATGTCATTAAATAGATACTATTATTTTTTATTTGATTATAATGTGATGTATTTTTATTCATGTTTGATGAATGAGGATTATATGCTATGATCATAAATTGTATGGTTTTTTGGTTAATTAATTCGATTAATTTTGTAAACCGATTGTGGCAATTTTTTTACTATAATTCCTAGAATTAGGGTTTTAATTTTTCTGTTGTAATTAATTCATAGAATTAGCCGTTTGTAATTTTGATTATGCACAAACCAGTTGGGTGTGTGCTGATTGCAACGTTGATAGTCTGATGTGCGTTTTAAGCAGACTGGTGCGACTAGTTTGTGAGAAGTCGAATGTGCACTGCTAAGAGTAAATTTTGAGTATGTGATGCACTAACAGTGCGACAAGTGTTTTGCAGTGCATGTGATGTACCCAAACAGCGCATGGGGTCTGGTGCGCAAGAAAGACAAATACTGCCAGGACGTGTTAATGATGCAATGTATTTTAAAGTCAAATTGTTGCACTATCTGAGATTATTAAAGTGTAATTGTCCCATGTCATGCACCAAAGACGAAAAAACAACTTATTTGCTTGTAATGCACAAAAGACGCAATAGCAACTTGTTTGCTTGTAATGCACAAAAGACAAAAACTTGTGCAATTGTTACACAAGTTTACGTTTACGCGTGAATCTTTGTTGCATGCTTGCGCATAAGACACATGTGCATCCAGTGCACATAATTGATGGTCAATTTGCGCATGTTCTCATTTGGCAGTTTATTGGATATTTTTCATACAACGATAGGCTTATGTGCTTACTAATTTTGGGTTTTGATTTTCTATTGTAAAATTATTGAAAATTATCCATATATTTGGATAATTTTTCTTGGATCCAAAAACCAAGAAATAGGTTTAAAATCTAATCCATTAAATGAATGTTCTTGATTATTAAATTGGATTTAATTTTGAACTCAAGAGAGCTCATGAAGACCTTTCAAGATCATGAAGACTAAAAGTGATGATAAAAAAATACCTTGGTTAATTTATATAATCTTGAAATTAGATTTAGGTTGTTAAAACCAAAAAACCTGATCATACATATGTTATTAACTTAATTATTTTCATTATATGAATGAATAATTATATAACATGTATATGCATAAAAAAATATGTCATATAGAATCATGAGGTACCTACCTATTGCATTATAACATGACATGCATCATATGTATTATTTATTTTGCTTTAAATTGTTTATTAGTATAAATAGAAGAATAATACATAGAATGCTTTTTAATAATTCGAATTGATTTTAGTAGAAAATCATAGGTTTCAAATTAGAAATTTGATTTCAATAATTGGCATTAATAATGTGGATTAGATTTTAATTAGTTAAAATCGGGTAACTTTATATTAAATCTAGTCTTTATAATTTTGATTATTTAGATTAGATTTATAAATTGAATTAGATTTTTAAGTGTTAAAAATTCGGTAATTCATTAAGTATTAATAAGTTTCGGACTTTAGTAACACACGAATTCTTAGTAACTTGGATTATCTTCTTAACCGTTAATAATCTAAGACGATGACTATAAATATTTAATAGAAAACTCTAACCCTAAAATAATAAGTAGGAGAGGGATATATGACAATATATCACACGGTCTTCACCATTAGTTCAACACCGTGAAACCTAAACGTTCAAATCAGTATTCACTTTAAGTGGTGGAGTCATTGTATAGAGGAATGTTAAATAATCATACATTGCTGACTCCATTATGAAAGCCAAATATGTAACAACTTGTGAAACAGCTAAAGAAACTGTATGGTTTTGTAAATTCTTGACTAATCTGAAAGTTGTTCCAAATATGGATAAATCACTTACATTTTATTGTGATAATAGCGGTGCAGTGGCCAATTCCAAAGAACCAATAAACTACAAATGAGGGAAGCATATAGAGAGAAAATATCATCTCATTAGGGAGATCGTGTAAAGAGGAGATGCGAACATGATAAAGATTGCATCAAAAGATAACCTTACTGATCCATTTACGAAGACCTTAACGGCTAAAGTATTTAAAGGTCATCTAAAAGGTCTAGGACTACAAGATATGTCTCATCTACTTTAGGGCAAGTGGGAGATTGTTACGGTTTGTGCCCTAAAAGCTTGTAATTATATAAACGGATTTAATAAATATTAATAATGTATTCATTTTATTTGATTTTAATACTTACAAAAATTGTATATATCATGAGACACATCCTTGATTACTCATGTAATTTTAAACAAAGTATATAAGTGTTATATATAGGCGAATTTAGTTTGAGATAAGTAATATTAAAAGTTCGTAGAAAACAAACTAAATTGAGTACTTTATTTATGGTAAATCTACAGTTACGGTTCATTTCGTATTCGGTACGATAATCTTATCCAAGACTATTCATGTACTGACATGAAAATGGGGACACCTTATATAATGAAGATTATATAGGACTGAAACGATAAATATAAGTCTCTTATCAAGTTAAACTTAAAGATTTATATTTATCGACCAGATAATTATATGTGAATTGATTTTAATCATGAGTGTATTATGGACTCGTACTTATTGAGTTATATCATTTAATTTACATAGGTAAGATCGATATAGATGATCGGTCAATAACTTCGTATTTTAGGGATATGATTTAGTAAGTAGCTGGAAATATTTTACACATTAGTTGAATCCACTTATTCTTGTGAGAAGTAGAGAAATAATTCCCTTAAGGGTTGATTCAGGTCTTGAAAAATAAAAGCGTTCAACTTTTTGTTCATATATAAATGAAAAGATAAATTCATAAGTTGTTATGAATATATTATTCATTAGAGAATCAATGGTACTTAAGGATCAATAAATAATTAGAGGGATAAAACAGACATTTTGACCTAGCTCTAATTATGAACTATTTGTGGAGTGTCAAATCATATGTAGTGATTAAATCAATGGATATTGAAAATTTCAGATTGTATAAAAACATCTACAGTTTTGAGAGTGTAATCTTAGGTTTTTAGTGGAATAACTCTAAGATTAATAATAGTGAATTATTTAATTAAAGAGTTTAATTAGTAATTTCGATATTATTGGAGCTCAAAAATGTAGGTCCATCGGATCCCTTTAATAGATCATTTCACTATAAGAAATTTGTATATAGAATATTGTAATTTAACCATCCAATTACAATTGTTACGTAAGTAGCAAAATTTGTGTTCACTTAGTATTTGAATAATATTGATTATTCAAATTATTTAATAATTAATTAGTTAATTATTAATTATTTAATTAATTTATAAGAGGCCTTAAATTCGATTTTTAGCAGTGATCAGGTATAAATTAATTATGAATTAATTAAAGGTTACAAATTTGATTTCAAATATAACATGAATTAATTTTGAATTAATTATATTATATGAGTAAAAATTTAATTTTAATAAACATGAGGTTTAATATTAATTTTAATTAATTAAAACCTTAAGCGGTTGTCAATAAATAAAAAATAAATAGTCTTCTTTTTCTAATAGAAATTATTTTGGTTTTTACTGTACGTTCTTTAAAACATAAATAAATTTTTTTTTCTACAACATTATACAGAGAAGAAAAATTTGTATATTTCTTCTTTGTATAATCAAAATTAATACTCACCTCTTACATAAATATTATTTATTCTTTTTAGAAAAGAAATCAATAAAAAATTAGCACAATTCTATATAATTGTGTCCACTTACTTGTCTCTTGGTGTAGAGATAGATCAAGGAAGGTTAGGTGGTGAGCAATCCATAGAGATCAATACATAAGATAAAAATCTTATTTTTATTTTTTTATATTATTTTATTTCATTATTTTATGGATATAAAGTTCTTGAGTTTTCTAAAGTATTTTAAAACTCAATGTTCCACAAATTCTTACTTTTAACAAAAACAATTGCTATTTTTCCCTTCGGTTAGTGGCCTAGTTCTTATGAACAAGTTCAATTCTCTGGCGATCGATGATGAATCAGTGACACAATAGTGTTTAGGCAGGATCAATAGTTGTGATGACATAAATATAATTAACTATTGTACAAATCTAACATATTTACATGTAGATCAAAGAAAATCTCTTATGCATATTCAACACGAAACATTTGTCAGTTTAGAAATTGGCTCGAAATATTGCAAAAAATTGACTGAAACTAATTAATTGTTCCAATATTACATACAACCCTAAAAATGAATATCTATGTTCTAATTAAAGACCCACGGTACTATTAAGATTCACTATTATCTACACTGTCTTTACTAATGTAGTCCACTTTCTTGCTTTTAAATAAATTATATATGTAACCAATCGTTCAAAAATTTAATGAGACCAAAAAAAATCAAATGCATGTTCAAAAAAATCGAGTTTCAATCTAGCTCAGTACCGTCTAAATTTTTATCTTACTGAGTTAGAGGTAAAAAAAATTCATAAACAATTCCTTATTAATTACATACTTATTATGTGACAACGAAAGTTTTCATACTGTAACCTAACATCCTTCAAATTTTATAATTTTATACCTTCATAAAGTTGACAACAACCTAAATTTTATAATTTTATATCTTGATAAAGCTAACAAGTTTACAATGAAGCGGAATTTCCAACGGCTTCTAATTGTTCAAAAATAATCCATAAAATTTTAATCTAATTCTAACCTTAAAATAATTTAAAATCTAAACAATATGATATAATAAATCTATCATATCATAAATTTCTAATATTCGTAAACAAATTAAAAAAAGAAAAAGAAAAAGAAAGGTAGAAAACCTATTTGATTAGTAAATACCTTCGAAATCAACATTGATAGTTGATATCGCTACGATTGAGGGTTGACAATTGTGAATAAAGAAAAAAAAAACATGTATATGTGGATTCAAACCCTAATTTTAGTGATTAGGAAATAAATGTTTTATTGCCAATTTGACTTGTACTTACAGCCCAAATTTTTGTGTTTACTTGTTCGAAAATGAAGAAATGTCATAATCAACTGATTGGTGGAAAATTTAAAGAAAAAAAATTCCATTACACATTTTTTTATGATCAAAACAACTTAATTTTTGTTAACAATAAATCTCCAATTTATACAACAACGTCAACATATAAAAACAATTCAAGATAAAAACTAATAGACAATAAGATAGATTTAAATCCAATCTAATCCTATTTTAAACCTAATACTATCTGTATTCAAATTTAAAACTAAAAACTAACTATTATCGAAATAAAAGTATGATGGTAACGAAAATCCTGAATTTACTATAATAATTTTTTAAAAAAATTAGTAAAAACTACAATTGTAATACTTGAGATGCTCACAAACCATAAAATCAGAGGTGGGTTTTCCAAAAACCCAATTCGTGGAATGTAACCTAGATGGCAGATCACTAATACAAACCCATTAGAAAGATTCTTACATCACAAAACCTAATATCAATTCCAATTCCCAAACCCCTTTTGAAGAAAAAATCCCCAGCTGCATTAAAAAGAAAATCAAACCGCCAAACATAATTAAAACTGACAAAAACTTTAATTTCATATTTATAATAACAAAGCGAGTTTCCCCAAAACATGCACAGCCATTGTAAGTGCAACAGCATGCATGCAAATAAACATCAAGCATCAGCAGCATTCAAAACCCTGCCAATCTCAAAAGACACAAAAGCATCGACGCAGTCATATGGGACTTGATCTTCACTGAGAGCATCTTCAATGTAAATATGGATTGTCTTTTAAAGAAAAATGAACATATCATTAATATCAAGAAAATGTACATCCTATGTGACATAAATATGAATTGATAGACACTCAAGTCTAAAAAGGCTCTCTAATACTAGTCTATTCATTTAAATGATGAATAGTCAAAGAATAATATATCATTAAAGCAAATTATTATAAAATATTATTTTATAGAAGTTTTAATTATTTATTGTGACATGACCGTCAAGAAGGCTCTCTAGGAATAGATATTGAGGTTGACAGCCTCTACTTTTTTTTGTCACGTCAGCTTGATAGTGGTTATAGAAGTTTGCATTGGAGAACTTAATTTTAATACTCTATCAATTTATTCTACGTGACACTCTATTTTTTCACAATCCATACTTGCATTGAAGATGCTCCGAGGCACCTCTCGTCCCGCGGACTCAATGTCACCCATCTCGGCTTCTCCATGTCCACACGCAAAACCTCCCTCGCCAGACCATTCAAGCCGGCGTTCCTCAGCTCCTGCATCTCTAACTCCTCCGCCGCCAGACCCCTCAAGGACACCGTCCTCTCCACGCTTAGATTGTACTCCTCCTCCAGCTTGTCTGCCTCCTGCGCCACTCCGACGCCGACGAACGTTTAGTCCCTATCTGCCAGAAAGTCCTCGAGAGAGTTAGGGATGTAGGGGGTGTGGAGGATTTGGAAGATGAGGCAGTGGTGACCCACGCAGTGCCCACTGGGTTGTTGTACCTGCGCTGGAAGTTGGGTCGCCACTAGGCGTGAAGGCTAACGACCAGGTGGTGCAAACGGTGGCGGTGGATGCGCTTGGTTTCCCAGATACAGGTGTTGACGACGGCGGGAGTGGTGGTGACTGTGGTGACAATGTGGTCGTCGAAGAAGGTGACGTCGTATGGGAGGTCTCGGTCGTATATGGAGATGCTCATTTATTCTCCTTTTGTCGTTAAAAAAGTGAAAAGTTTCCGAGAAGTGGAGAGGATTTCGTGGAGAGAAGAAGTGGAACTGTTTTATGGAAGTAAAAAGTATTTAAAGGGTTTGACTAGTATATTAAACCATTAATATTACTCGTTAATTATAATATTTGGATTTAAGACTCTGGATGTAAGTATTTGAAAAGATGTGAATGTGATGGAGTGTGGTGATTGAATTGAGTGACACGTGCGGACGAGTTGGTATACGTGTGTGTAGTTTAGGATTTCTTGTTGGGCACGTTGCTTTATTTGAAACTAATTGACTCGCACTATTAGAGATAATAATCCTAATTTACTCTTGACTTTTTAGTTTGAAAGTGGAAAACTTAAATGAAACTGAAAAAACTTAAATTATATTTGTGTAAGAACTCCATTTCCTAATCCTGTCCTATATTAGGATCTTGATCGGTTTGTATTTTGTAATGTGTTGAAAAAAATTTCAAATGCTTTTGTCCAATGTTTCAGCTTGTAAATCTGTCGGCATTTTCCGCTTTAGTTACAATTCAATTAATACGGTGGAAAGATAGAAGCTATAGAGATTGTTTTGGTGGTTGAATGAATCCAACGGCCGAAAATGATAGTCATACCAACATTAAAAACAACCAGAAAGGACATGCATGCAGTCTTCAACGTCTGCGACTTCTTCCGCAGACGATCTCTCCAACGTGTAACATCGACTTTTATATCATTTTGATTTTAACATCAAATTTTTTTTATTCTAATATATAATATATATAACATCAAACTGATATAAAATATATTTTCAAAAAATGTTTCATATATAATTTTTTTAAAAATATATTAATATATTATTTATAATACATATTAAAAACTTAAAAATATATTAAAATATATTTAATATTATAGTTATTTTAAAGATCTCAATTAAATATTTTTAATATCATAAATATTTACAATAATTAATCAAATTATATAAATATATGAAAAGTGATAAAGGAAATGAAATAAAAATGGTTGTGGTACACATAAGAGGAGTATTGTTGAAATTATGTAATAAAAAAAAAAGGCACATGGTCCATAAATTGAATTTGGTGTATGCTACAGTTTGACACCAAATTTTGTGTCAAAGTATAGTAATTGCACCAAATGTGGCGTTTTCACATCATTTTAGTATTATATTGAAGGTAATTTTTATACTAAATTAATATTTTATACTATTTTAATGCAACGGTTGGAGTTGCTCTCAAACACCCTCGTCTCTCTGCCTTCATGTATCTCCATTTTGCGTGTTGATCATTATTCTAAAGTTGGTTTAAAAAAAGTAATAATAATGAGGTTTCTTCATTACAATGGATAAGGCCCAAATTTCTTGGCTGCATCCGAGGGGCTAGTTTTTGTACAAATCTTTTCAAGTTGATGCGGGGTATGCACTGCTAGGGATGGCAAAAAGGGTTAGTGTGTCGGGTTGAGCTGGATTCGATTCGATTCGTTTATGAATTCGATCAATTCAACATGAATTCGTTTAAGAAACGGGTCGACATTTTTGAATTCGACACGAATTCGTTTAACTCGTTTAATCATTTAACTTGTTTAATTCGTTTAACTCGTGTAACCCGTTTAATTCATTTAACCTGTTTAATTTGTTTAACCCGTATAATTCGTTTAATCCAAATATAATAAATAATATTTCTAAATGTTAAATTAACTATAAAACATACACATTAAATCACCTATAAAATTTCATATCTACATTTAAAGACCACAATAAAATCAAGCTCAATTTCAATTTAAACATAAATATAACAAATAATTCACAATCAAACATTTAACACCTAATTTAACACATAAAAGCCTACACATTAAATCAACTATATAAAATTACACATCATCCACATTTAAAAATCACAATAAAATCAATCTTACTGCAAACACAAATATAACAAATAATTCACAATCAAATATTTAAACATCTAATTCAACACATAAAATGTACACATTAAATCAACTACACCATATCATTCACATAGATTTTAATGACAAAATCACAACAAAATCAAAGTCAATGCAAATGTATATAGATTAGAATGAGATAATATTATCATTCTCTAACATCAAACTTTTGGCACTTAAAAAATTCTTTCCTCAAGCTACACAAAAAACACAAAAACATAAAATTAGATATCTACATTCACAATCTTAAAATTAATGACAAAATGTAATTAAAAAAATTTACCATTAAATGAAAGAAATTGGTGTTGAGTCTTTTACTGATTCACTAGGGGCACTTGCATTAGGGGGAGCTTCATTAATACTTAAATTTAATATATCTTCAGTGTCTAATTATATTACCTGTACCACTCGAGGTTGGGCACAAATAGATTTGGTCACACCATTTGCATTTACATCTATCATTTCCCTTTTTATCCTTCGATATCATTTCAAAGGACTTCCACACATGCGAAGTGCGCTTTCTTTTTCGAGCAGCTTTAGTTTGCTTTGACTTACTTGAACTTCCCATATTTTCATCCTCATTTGCAACTTCAAACTCATTTTCAAGCTCATCTTTCAGATCAATGGTATCATCTTCGAAGTCAACGCTTAAATCCATATCTAAAAACCAAATAACCATAAAATAATCAAATAAATCATGAGAACCAAATAATCAAATAACATTACACTAGAGATATATATATAATAACATTACAATTGCTCAACCATGAAATAACCAAATAAATCATGAGAACCAAACAACCATGAGAACTAAATAACCAAATAACATTACACTAGAGATATATATATAATAACATTAATAAACCAAATTCATCACCCTGAGAAGAATTAAATTGACACTTCAGCTGAAAAAGAAATATTTTTTTTAAGTTAAAATAAAATTATAAATTTTAAGGTTATATCAATTAACTTATATTTATAAAGTAACTTTTGGAATATTAAATATAAATCAATATACACATGGATTAATTGTGTCTTGATAAAGATCAACAAAAGCGATCCTTAAAAATAGATAGCTGCACTTTAACACATTGCATATACAAATTACTATTGATTTAAATATTCATAACATGTACCTATTCCACCTTTATTTTGAAATCATTTCAATTTATTATTTTCTATATTGTATAAGGCTACACGGCAAAATAATACGGAGGGCGTGCAAAATAATTAAATAATCTAAAGCAAAACAACACTAATAGAATGTGAAACTGAATAATTTTATGGTGTAACTGAATGTTATGGTGAATAATCTAAAGCAAAACAACACAATAATTTTATGGTGAAATTGAATGTGAAAACGAGAACAATCAAAACTTTTCAGTTAAGAAGATTAGCTAGCAAATCACCATTCATGCCAAACTAAAGAAATGATGAGTTGGACATGAATACAAATACTGGTATGGACATGTAACAAATACATAAATGAAAATACAAAAATGAAAATGAAAAAGAAGGAACCTGAAGGCTGAAGTTGGTCAAGGTGGTGACCGGACTGGATGGTTATCAACAATGTACCGAAGCTGGTCAAGTTGAAGCTGGTGACCCGAAGGCTACCAAGAGGGAGATGCTAGTCGTAGTTGATGTTGGTGTCGGGTCATGTTGTCAAGTTGGATGATGAGTTGGACGGCTACCCAAGCTGGTCAAGCCGAAGCTAGTGACCGTCTGTCGTTGGTCAACTGGTCCATCTGTCGTGCTACCATAGCTTGAGCGAAACCTGGTGACTGTCTGCCGTGCTGCTCGTCTGGTGGTCAAATGGTCCGTCTGTCGTGCTGCTCGTGGCATCTGGTCCGTCTGCCGTGCTGCTCGTGGAGTCTGATCGAGTGGCAATGCTGCTCGTGGCGTCTAGTCGAGTAGTCGTGCTACTCGTGCAAGGTGAACTGCAAAAAGAAATGGGCTGCCGACTTTAGGTTAGGGATTTGCTAAAGTGTATGTATATATATAAATGTATAATTATATTATACCCCTATAATATATTAAATTATAATTTGACCCCAATTTTAATCGTGTCAACCCACGATTCGTTTAACCAAACCCGATTCGAGTCGTTTAATAAACGGGTTAGACGAGTTGACACGATTACGACACGAATTCGTTTAACTCCAACCCATACACATTTATTTTTAACGAATTCGTGTCGTCCGGTCATGTCGTAACCCATATTGCCACCCCTATGCACTGCCCTTGCTTTATCCACGAACATGCAGATTTCATGACATTGGTAAAATTTTTTGTCTTTATATTATTTAATTTAATTTTTTCTGCTCTAAAGTTGATCAATTAGGTGTCGGCCACCTAGTCTGCTAGTTGTGCCTGCTTTGCATATGTCCAAAAGATAAATTTACTGCGATATGTTTGCTTGGCTCTGGTATGTTGCGTACAAACGTTTTTTTTCCTGTATGTATAGTAGCTGGTTCCGCGGTTTTCGCTGTGAGAAGTGCAATTGTTTCATGCAACTGACAAAAACTCAAAACTTGGATGGAAATCTTAGAAAAGACGTGGATGTGATAGAGAGTGGTGATTGAATTAAGTGACATGTGCAGAAGAGCTGGTATACGTGTGTGTAGTTTAGGGGTTTCTTGTTGGGCAAGTCGCATTTTTTTATTTCCCGCCATTTTTTTACTTAATTTTTCTACATTTTTTTTTTCAATTATTAGAATTAATTTAAAAAATTATCAAGATCAAACAAGACGAGATACTAGTGATGCAGCTCAAAAAATAGCTCTTATACGGGAGATATCGACCTATATAAAGATGTAAAATTGACCCATACAAGAGTAAAGATTCAACTTATAGGAAGACGATGAAAGTTAGCCACATGAATGGCCATTAAATGTTAAATCCAAGAGTGGTAGCAAAGCACTTATTGACTATTTTTTTCCCTCTATATGATGTATGTAGATCGAGGGAAATCTGACATTAGGTGAAATTATATCTATGTAAAATATTTGATCATTATTGTAGTAAGTTACAACTTTTAAAAGTGTTATACAAACACTCCCTGCAATGGTTAGAGAATTACTGTTGAATCCGCATAATCAAAGAAAAAATATTTCATTCGAAAATATTAAAAATTATAATAATAAAATAAAAAGTTATGAAAAAAATAATTGAAAATCTCTATCTCTGATGGCGTTTTGGTTGCTTGAATTCCATCGAAGATAGAGACTGGGTCTACTAATGAAAGAATCAAACGGATGAGATTCTAGAATTTTAAGAATTAGATATAATGGAAATAGAGTCACAACTGAAAAATATATATTTTTTTAGAAGATAAAAGAAAAATTATTTAATGTTAGAGCATCTCCAATGCTAGTGTGAATTGTAGAAAAATAAAATATCACATAGGATTGTATGAAAAATTATCTCTCCAATGCAGATGTTAATCCCCACTATCAAGCTGAGTTGGCAAAAAAAAAGTAGACATATGAAGATGATCCTCTATTTGTAGAAGGTCTGATAGACAGATCTCTACTAATTGACTCAGCAAATCATTACATACAACTTCTCTTCTCTCTCTCTCAACTCATCTCTTTTTCTCTCCATCTCTAAATCCATCTTTCATCTTAAGTGGAAGCATTGGAGAATATTTTGTAATTTCAATGTCTATCAATTGCTATTCAATGTCACTTAGAAAATAATTTCTTGAACATTGATGACATGACAATGGATTGTGAAAAACAATTCACATTTGTATTGGAGATGCTCTTATGTGGATGCAAGATGAGCCCAACGAGATGCGAATTGACAGGACCCGAACCAGACATTTTCTAAGCTCTTGTCTGGAGGATCCCGTTGGGCACTTTAATGGACTTCCCGAACCTGACTCGTCAGATTAAGGAAATCCGAGAAACGAACCCTTAGAATACTTTGCCGGTTTACTCGTTTTAACTTAAAACCTCTTTTACCCTTTTTAAAATAGTTGGGATTGGTGAAACTTTTTCCCATTTCTTTTAAACAGATTTTATAAAAATTTTGACAGCATAACGGCTGTAAATTTAACATTTTCGAAATTTACCTGTAAAGCAATTAGAACACTTCAACTATTGTCTAATTCCAACCCAACTACGATTGCCCTCAGGGCCTCAAACATGCTATTTCAAACTTAAATATAAAATCAATTTCTACTATTCACAAATCACAAAATTTCAACCTTCGCAACATGAAAATATGCACAACAACTAATAACAACTTATTTATAAATATGTACAACTCAAGATGATTTATTTACAACAAATTCTTTTAAGAAACAAAACATGCAAAATGTTTATCATGTGGGAACATCGTTGTGTCAAACCCACCTATAATTGAAGTGACGATCTTTAGGCTCCGACGTTATTTATAACCACACTTAATGAAATAAGTGAGCTACACAATAAAAATGAAAGGTTAGTTCGTCATATAACAATAATATTGTATAGTAGTGCTCTACTTTTATAGACGTTGAAAGTTTCCATTTGAAAACCATTTCTTATGAAAAGACCATGTGTATACTTAATACGCTCAAACCATCACGTGACGCTTTTGTTTTTCGATTGACGTCAACGTGAAGCTATAGTATCTTGACCACTACGTACGGAATTTACTTCGTCGCCCGAGTGGTGTAAAATCGGCTCAATTTTAAACACAAACAATGCGGAATTTCTTTATCGCAATTGTATTACTTAATTCTACAATTCTGGCAACTACGTATGGAATTTCTTCATCGCAACCATAACGCCCACATTTTAAATCTAACCGACTACGCGCGAAATTTCTACCTCGTCGCGTAGCGCTAACTCTTATGGAAATTATAGATATACACATGGTTTCAAAATTCTTAACTCATTTCTTTTCGAAAACCTCTTATTTTTAAGTTCTCCTTTTAGACTCAATGTAAAGATCATTTTCAAAACTTTAACTCGTAATCTTGGAAATCATTTTACAAAACTTTAACTACAACAATGCATATATGTTAAAAAAAAAAAAAGAGTGGAAATAGCGCAAGTGACAGAACACTTACCTCGAAATCGCGCAAATCCAAATTAAGTGTCTCGATGAGTCTCTCGGACTTCGCTCGCTCGCTCGTCACCTACATGAAAATTTCTTATTATCACTAGTGACAACTCATACTCAACTTTAACTTTACAATAACATTTCTAATACAACTTCCTCATAAACTATCATTTTTACGCTATAACTTCCTAACTCGATTTTTTTCTCAATCTAGGCTCTCTAACTTCGATTTCTTCACAAAAGTTTAAGTTTTGAACCCTTAGGGATACCCTCACGCAGTCCGTAAAATATTTAGAGGCCCGAAACGGAAAATAACATTTTTAGGCCTCTTTGATATGTCAGAACAAAACATAACACAGCCCCCTGCTTGGAGCTCTGTTTTCCTTCGTTCTTTTTCTTACAGTTCACTTATCTTACATTCTGGTCACACGTCAAATTTCGTTGAAAAATTTTATCGTTTGCTATGTCAAATCTACGAAAAACGCCATTTTTGGTGCACTTTTTGTGTACTTTTTAACATCGAATGAGCGACGTTGGTTTTTCTTTCATATCTAAGCTTCTTTTACCTATTTATGACCAACTAAATTCATTCCATGCAATAAAAATTGTATTTTCATAGCTATTTCACCTATCGACTCTCTAACGGTACTATTTTACACATAACTTGCGCAATTTTTATCGAAATCGATCTGTTCCAAAACCTATTGACAGGTCCCTTTCTAACTACTAGCTAGGCGACCTGCCCGGCAACCCCACGGTGGCTTCCCAGTCGAGATCTGCTCTGACTGGAAAGTTCCCGTGAAGCTAAGCCTCTTTTCTTTTCTAAATTACTTGAAATCCTTTTTATTGTGAAAAAGGGTGGGAATTTTGTTCGTTGAAAATAACTTTATGAAAATAGGATTTTCACAGAAAACCGGCAGCACAACGACTGTTTTTCTAAAATTCCACCCTGTAAAACATCTCATAAAACCTGTATAATTGTATTCACAAACAATTTCTATAATCAATAGGCCTCCGGCCATTTTCAAACTCAAATTCATGTAATTAAGCGGAAGTAACTTGAATAAATCTTAAAAACGACATGCATGATATTTACATAAAATCCTTAACTCAAAATAATATTTTTTTCAAATCTAGAAAATCTGGAAAATGATAGTAAATACAATACATGATGTTATGCTAGAAAATAGTGCAATCTGGTCACGCGTGTCTAGCTGGCCTGTCCGTGGCCTGTCCGTCCGAAGGAGATACGTCAACTGCGCTACTCGCACCTACACCTGAGGGAGGTTTTTAAGAAAACAGGAAAACAGTGGTGAGAATAACTCAGTGAGTGGGTAAGTTTACATAAACTGTACTTTTGCTTAAAACTACTATTCCTCCCAAAAATAGATTGGAAAACTATTACTTACTTACTTTTCCTGAAAACTGTAAACTCGTTTAAAAGCTGCGAAAGTTATTTATCAAACTTTTCTTAAAACTTTTCTTATTTTCTTACTAGCCTTATCTGGCAACCCAGGGAAATCTTGTCCTTCGTGACGGTGCGAAAACACGCCACTAGGATAGGGGAACTCTCACCATGTGTAGTCGCAGATGTGGATACAACTCTGGGATCGCGAATCCCTCCAACATCAGGCAGATCTACACTATCCCATACGTGCAGAGGGTGACTGACAGACTCGATCCCCCCAAAGTTAGTAACTCCCCCCAACTACCGTACACGTATGGAATACTTTCGGCCGGGTGTAATCTTAGGGGCTAGGGTAAACCATAGGCATATATAAAATGAAATCTCGGCAATATGCTGTAATATCGCAAAATACCTTTCACAAATACTATCTCTATGCATGTATATAATTTCAACTTGCTCAATTACTTTACTGAAGAATATAAACATATTCATAGCATAATCTTTAAAGCTATACATGCATTTATAGATGATAAACTGAAAACTATAAACTTTTACTAGAATCTCAAAACCTTTTACTTGCTAAATGTGATTGCATTCAATGACAGAATGTATGAAAACTTTTAAAAATCCACACTCACTACTTGCTTCCAAAATACTTATCACCGCTTCCCGTTACGGCTCTCGTTCGATTCCCGATTCACCTACATTTGATTTCGATCGAGATGTCGTTAAAACATAACTCGTGCGCAACTAAATTTTAAGCCATACGAGGATTTATAAACACAATAATTCAAGTGACTATCCTCGTACGATAACAAAACGGATAATTCATATTCGCACGCGAAAACTATTTCAAACCGATTCGTTATCGTGACTTAAAAAATATTCGAAACTTTGCGGTTATAAAACCAACAACTAAGCCAATCGAATCTAATATACCATCATCAAAATCAGATTTTAATGAATTCACTAAACAAAAGATTTGAAACCAAACGACAAACTTAAAGCTTACGCGATTTCACTAATCATCGCGATTTATCGATTTTACGCGTTTTGCGCGATTTCTTTGTTTCCACTTAAACTTATCGTTAATATCAGCTCGTGACTTTACTTAAACACTTTAACGGGCTTAATAACAATCTCGGGGCAGCGAGATAACATTCACAATCTTTTTATAATCGACAACGAAAATCATAAACTAATAACGCTCGCATTCGTGGAAAAATCCAACCGAAACGCTCGGAAATGATTTCTAAATAACCGAACGAATATCCGATACTTTAAAACACTCTAATACTATCTATTTTCCGCGATAACGAATGCGAAACTAAAAACATAACTCAACAAGGAAATGGGGCAGCACTTACTTAATAGTTTCGCTTCGAAACGGCTTCCGAACGGCGACGAAACTCTCGCACGTTCTCGGCAGCAAGCTGTCCCGTTAGAGGATGTTTCGTTTCAGCTTTGAAATGGATTCTTGGCCTGACCACTGTTCGGTAGAAGCTTGGACAACGGCTTGCGATGACGATACGGCAGCAACGTGAGCACGGTAGCAACTAGACAGCCCACGGCAGCAAGGTGACAGCAGCTGCAGCAAGCTCACGATGGCAGCAGCTTGGACAAGGCAGCGACCTCAGCTCCTCGCTAGATGGTTGAACACGGCGACAGCACCTGGCGTTGGCAGCAGCTGTCTTCAACACCTCACGCCAACACAAGGCAGCAATTGAGGACAATGACAGCAGCAGCACTGCCTTCTCACACCAGCAACTCCTCTCGCCGGCAGTAAGACAGCAACTTCCTCAGCTCACTGTCAGCTAGCTTGGAAACGGCGACAGCACAGCAGCACTTGGCCAAATAGCAGCACTCACCTTCACGCCCAACAGCAGTAGCTCGACAGCACCGGCGACAGCAAAGGCAGCACGGCAGCAGCACTACCTCACGCCAGTAGCTCCCTCCACCGGCGACACTGGCAGCAGCACGGCAGCAAGCTCAGCTCGACAGCAACTCCAGCTCAGTTCTTCTTGCTTCCAGTTCTGCTCTCAGCCAGCTCTTGCATCAACTCAGCCTAAAAAAACAGCAGCTGTCAGCTTGTGCAGCACCAGGCAGCAAGACAGCATGGCGACAGCACTTGGCAGCACGACAGCAACTCAGCTTTTTCACTCCAGCAGCTGTCTTCTTGTTCACGGTTAGACAGCAACAGCTTCAGCAACGTGACAGCACCCTCACAATGGCAGCCACTCAGCTCGGCAGCAGCTCAACTCTTCACGTCAGCAGCTGGACAGCAACGACAGCAGCTCAACTCTTCACGCCAACAGCTGGACAGCAACGACAGCAGCTCAACTTGCTTGCTCCAGCTTCATGGCAGCAGTTTTCATTCCTCTTACTTTGGATTCAGTTTTGAAATGAAGAAGAAGAAGTTGGCAGATGCTTTCCTATGGTTTCGGCTTTTGAAATAAAAAAAATTTTGTTGACCGAATGATGGTTTCGGTTTTGTCATTGAATGCACAATGGATGACCGTTTATTGCCATAATATTATTTTTTTTTTTTTTTCATCCAATGCATGTGTGACACGTGTCACCAACATGCATTCCCTTTATTGGATTCCATGCATTCTTGCTTTTTAATTTCCAAGCTCGGATTCCGTTTCCGTCCGTCCGTCCTGGAATTCGTTTTTAATCGCTTTCGCCTTTGGAGTAATAAATAAATTCCGAACCCATCTTCGTGAACTCGAATTTATTTCTCTAAAGCGAAAATAATTATTCCAATTATTTTCGGACTCGATATTTATATTTTTCCGATCGGACGCGATCCATCGGAAAAATATTTCGCCCTCCAACGAACGCGGTTTTGGGTTTTACACCTATGATTTTCTATGACTCCTAGGCATCATTTGAGGTGTAGAACACCCCAATATATGTCAGTTTTGCTCAAGTTATCTCCAGCCCATGGTTTGAGCTCGGGATTTTCAATTTGCCTAAAACTACTACCATTGAACTTCTATCTCTTCTACTTATCTTCCTAACCTTATTTATGGTAAAATTTGGGTTCAAAACCATCTAATCTCAGAGGTTTTCCACTGGTATTCACAGCCATGACACACACACATCCATTATTTTGTCATTTTTACACTCACAACTCACTCATAATTTTTGACAAATACTTAGAGTGCATGAAAACCACTTTTGTTTCCATTATTATTAAGCTTATAGAAGCCCTTTTTGTACAACCCTAATCTACGATTTACACACCACAACATGCCATTTAAATCTCTACATCATCTAGTTAGGGTTCTACACTTGTTTGAAGTGTAAAATTTCCCTCACAACAACACAACCATTATATCAATCAACAAACCCACTAAAACAATATCTACACCATTCCAACCATTTTCATACAATTTCTACTAACTTGAAACTTGAGAAAGTGGCTAATAATTTACTTGAATCTTGCTTGGAATTTGATATCCTAACTTGATTTTGCTTGGAAATGATGTTTGGAGCTTCAAAATGGATTGGAAATACCTTTGGTCTTCTTTCCCTAAGTCTCTCCTCTTTGCCTTTCCACTTTGTTCTCCCTCTCTCAATCTCACGTTTTCTTTTTGCTTCTTTGATTCACGGCTACTTCTTGTTTGAAATGAAAAAAATTGACTACGTTTTGTATTTATATAACAATCTTTTGCTAAATGACCACCGTGTCCTCTCTTGATGTTGGATTTACAAAATTGCCCTTAGTGATGTTATTTACTAATAACATTTATAGTTTTTAAGTCTTTACCATTTCATTTCTAATTAATTTATTAAAGTCACTTAATGAGAGTTTTACAACTTTGTCATCCATTTATATTTCTTATTTATTAAATGACTGTTTCGCCCTTTTTATTTGATAACTTAGTTTCTAAAGCTAGGAAATGTAAAAATCGATTATAGGGGGTTACACAAATACACCAGCTTAGCAGAAATGCAACATGTGGCATATGATATAGACTTTGAGAGAAGAAAAAATTAGATATATTAAATTGTACAATTAGTATAATTAATCATTGAAGGCTTAAAACTTGCCTTCGCAATCAAAGAAGGTCTCAGACTTGACGAATCAGTTGAAGGAATTCGATGGCAAAAAATGTTGACCTTCAAGGAAACTATTCCAATAAATCATTAATAAATGTTCAACATGCAATGAACATCTATTAATATAAAGGTAATCCAAATGACAAATGGCAAACACCAACATATGCATTATGACACTTAGAAAGAAGGTTCTTCTCTCTTTATAAAAGGCAATTTAACATTTCATTAGTTAGTTCCTGGAGAAAACGTTCACACTTATTAAAATAATCAAATATAAATATGACTTAAGCACTATAAGGTATTTCCAAAAATAACCTTTAGATTACCTTAATGGATGTTTATTTGTTCTGTAGGCTAGAGTAATCGCTCTTTTGAGGTAAAGTGGTCATTCAAAGATACGCAGAACTTTCGCACGACAAGCTGAAGTTGTAACAAATGCAAAGATGAAAAAAAATAATAAATTATACTTTTAATTAAATTAATATCAAAATATATAATAAAATTAAATTTTATGAGAGATTGTGGAAAACTAGTTAAAAAATTTACAAAATGCAACTATAAGAAAATGAAAAATTTTCCTTTGAAAAAATAAAATATTTTGAGAAACTAAAATTTTAAAAATTAAAAATAAAATAAAAAATTTTGATCTCTATTTGTCCATCATAGGATGCATAGTAGAGATCTATTATAAAAAAACAAACATTTTAAAAATTTCATCTTATGGAGATTCAAATTAGATCTCTATCACCTACTTGCAATAGACCTAGCTTCATCAACGACCTGAAGAGAGGGAAAATCAATTTAAAGTTTGTTGGAATTAAAAGATTTTTACAAGTTTTTCAATTCACTTTTAAAGATGCAATAAAAATATGATAGTATTCAACTTAAGCTTTTAAAGATTCCATCTAAGTCTTATATATATTTATATATATTTATTAAATCTAAAGTCTGATATATTCCATCCAAAATTTTAAAAATTTCATGAAAATTCAAATGTATTTAATTTAAATTTTCAGGATTCTATTAAATTTTAAATGTATTTAATTCCGACTTATAAGCTCATATAAATATAAATACATTGATTTAATTTTTGATCTTACATACCCAATAAGCCCAATATGCGAACCATGACATCGACTTGTCTGACTCACAGGCCACAGCCCACCCACCTACGTGGATCACTGTTCTGTTTCCCTCTCCTTGGATCTTTGCGTGATGACTCATGACATGACTAGTGATTGATGCAGTCGCTTCCATGCGCATGTCCCACAAGTAAACTTAATTCAAGTTCGAATGGTCTCTCCCTCAGCGGAGGTGCACTGAATCCACTCATGGTCCCCTAGCACAGGAACAACACAAATGATGGTGTTACAAAATGAGGAAAATATAAAATTATATATAGTTTGACACGTTGTATTGTATAAGTTTTCCCGCGAGTTTCCAGATCTACCCTTTCTTTTCAATAAGAAAGAATTAATTTAATTTATTACTATTAATTTCAACTATATATAATGAGCAAATATAGCCCATTTGGAATGTATTAGACAATACAACTATGGTGTTTTAATAATACCGTTTGTATTAGATAAGTACAAATGTGCACTACAAAAGTCTGCCTAATAATACATTAGTTTAATGCATTTGAATTATCATTACAATAAAATAAATGCAAATAAACATAGCCTGTATGTTTAAAGTTTAACCACTATTGTTTCAAATTAAACTAGCAAAGCCAAGCCTTAATTAGATGTACTATCTACATCAATATATATATGTACTATCTTTATTTTATTTTTTAGCAATACCGAAACTTGAAAATATTTGCAATAACTTTATATATTACTACGGTTCGATTTGTTTGGAGCCTTTTTACGCTAAGTTGGAGCATGACCACAATTCAAAAGCCTCTCATATATTTTTAGGCCATGTTGACAACAATTCGTAGGCCGTTAATTTATTTTTGTTATGTAATGGGTTGGTAGTTTAGCAAATATGATATGTGGAAGTCAGTGGATTGATATTGAGTTAACAAAATTATTTAATTAAGAGTAAATTTTTTATATTATTAATTAAAAAAATTGTACCACTGTAATAATTTCATTCTTATTAGTGAATAGGTATTGACATCATATGATATATGACAGTATTTTAGTGTCTATGGTTTTGACATCATTATAAGGCTATGGTTTTAGTAAACTCAGAAGTTGGTATTATAAAAATTTTCATGTAATTTGTTGCAATAGGTTACTGAGAGTTATTACAACAACTAACTCAATGTTGCAACAATTTCTGACGTCCAGCAGTGAACACTAAAAATGAAAGATTTTTTGCTCTGATTTAATTTCAAGAATCAAATGAGTTTTTTTTTAATTTTTCCCAAGCTTAATTCCATATTTATTTGGTGAGAAAAATAATTACTCTTAATAATTTTTTTTTTAAATTAATTGGAGTTTCCTTTCATAAAAACATATTTGCTTTTTGGGGTAAATTTTTTGAAAAATACTTGTAGAATCATCCTTTGTATTTATATGATATTTATATTTTGAAAATAAATATTTTTTATTTATTTTTTGACCAAATTAGAAATTTCATCTTTTCTATGAATGTTGACATAATAATGACTAGATTTGGTCAAAGCTAAAACCTAGGAATAATATTTCTACTTTTTAGCAGATTTAGTTCATGATTTTCTAGTATTGACTTTGGAGAAAATCTCTTTCATTTATTAGAGATATTAATTGACCAAAATTAGATTTATCTCTTGAATGAATCTGATTATTTATTTTAGAAATATCTTTTTCTAAAATATGAAATTTTTAATTTAGATAAAAATATTATTTTGAGATGATCTTCTTAAAAAAATCTTTTAAAATATCTTTATTCTTTCCTTACAAGTTTTACATTTAAATCTAACTCATTAATCGCACGTATGATTTGACAACTATCAATTGTTATAACACATATGATTTGACAACTATCAGTTAGTTATTATAACAACTGAGTTTAAGTTGTTATAACAATACAATAAATTCCACTTAATAGCAAAAATTTGGATATTGCTAAGGAAACAAGTTTTTTCAACTTTTATTTATATTTTTTATTATATATAATCACAAAGTAATAAAAAATGTATTGATACCAAACACAGAATCTCATCCAAACAGTGAACACTAAAACCTAAACAAATTTGAGACAACAAGAAAGTAACCATAGTTCACCAGATTAATCCTCCCATTTGAGGAATTTCATATGGTCAAATTTGAAATATCAAATGATTCCCCAACAAGAAAAACAACTTGATAACGCTGAACATACAAATTAACCCATAAAATATAAACAACAATTACAATGCAAATCTAAAATACAATTTAAGTAAGGAAAAGAGAAACAAAAAGAAAATCAGTAGCACCCAACTAGATAATACAAAACAACCTATTTAACCTAAAAAACAACCACTGAAAGATAACCTTTAGAAATCGGAACAAGGCGCTCCAACTCAAAATCAAACTTAGTCCTTCTCGAAGACTCTCACTAGAGAGAGAAAATATTCTCATCCTTTAGTGGGAGAAAGTCTCGGTGAAGGGGGTTTTCCCAGTTAGATCAAGGTTGGTTCTAGTTAGGTGAAAATCAATAGTCATTTATCTTCTTATGGTTGCGATGGTGTTACTTCTAGAGGGCGATCAGATGGTTTTGGCATTCAATTTTGGTTTCATGTTCTATTTTGGTGTTTTAAATCTTGATGAAGATCATATTGCTTGTAGGGATGGTTCCCCATCGAAAATAAGGAGAATTTTTATTGTTATACTACTTGCAATTTTGGAGAGGTACATGGCCGCTAAATCAATAAGTGAGTATATATCTAAAGTATTAAATTATTATTTTTATTTTATTTGTTTATTATTATTATTTTAATTTGGGTGTTTGATGATCGACTTGTAATTGTCACAAATAACTTCAAAAACCTTTTATTCTTTTCAAAGCATCGAATAGAACTTCTTTCTTTTTATCAAAGAAACATGAACATCAAAGCTCAGTCACTTATTCACTTTCAATACAGAGTTCTTTTCATTCATCAAAAGAAAGCTCAAATTACTTTAACAGTCCTCTACATCAAACTATTTTTCTTTTGAAATGACAAAATATCGAAATAGGAATTAAAATGATTGGTGGTGCATTTAATGATGCATTTACTTTATTTTGAGAAATCAAAATACGAATTAAAACTATCTGAAATCGAAATAATTTAGAATCAAAATAAAATATCGAAATTAAAATAAGTTGTTTACTTTAACAGAATCAAAATCGAAATTAACAGTATTCTTATTGAACTTTTAACTTTACTTTGGAATCATAATGAATTAATTATAAGTTATAAAAATACTTTTAATTAAAATTATAGATTAATTATAATAATATGTAATTTTTTATTAAAATATATAATTTTTTTAATATCAAATAAAAAATTACATATTATAATAAAAAAACTGTTTATTATTTTAATAATCTTTTATTCTGATGTACAGTTTTTTATTATAACATATAATTTTTTTTTTTAATATCAAATAAAAACACTATGTATTATAATTAAAAAACTACATATTATTTTAATAATTTACTATGATAATTAAAAAATTAGTAATAAAAAATTAATGATATAAAGTGTTTTTATACAATATGCAATTTTTTTTTTTAATATCAAATAAAATAAGTTTTTTTTTTTTTATTTTTTAAAAAATGGTATAAGAGATTTTTTATCTTGAAAAAGAGAATGAGAATGAAATTCCCAAATGGATTAAAAGGAATGAGATTCCCTTTTTATAACCCTAAATTAATGCAAGACTCATACTTTTATTCTCATTATAGAATGAATTTTAAACAAATAAACATTATTAATTAATCTCATTTCCCATTCTCATTCATAAAATAAACAGTCATAGAAGTTCTTATTAATAGCATTTTATTTAGTACAAGAAAGTGACAAACTAATATACATATTTAAATCTCTATATGTTATATTCAGAGTCATTATTGTCTTCATAACAAGAATATAAAACTTGTTTCGCCTTTAACTTGGTTACATGAACCCCTATCCATTCAATGGAAAAAATGAAGCATATAATCACCATGAAATCGGTGTAATTATCACTGCACGTTGTGTAATAATAAAAAATATATATATATATATATTCATCACTAGCAGCATACCTGATACCTCAATGGTTACTAGAGTTGTCAAAAAACAATATTGTTAAAGCCTTCCTCAAAAGACACTCGTAAAATTGCTCCCATTCAAGTATTAATCAATACCCAAACATGCTTATTCTTTTTAAAAGATTGTGGCCTTGTCTGTTTCTATCATAGGCTAAATGGTCCTCAAATGTCATTGAATCCACACTAACAAATTTATGACTATGTTGATTCATTCTTTGTCCTATTTTATGTTATTAGTAAGGCATCAAAGAAAGTAATTATAACCAACTATTAGTTTGTACACATAGTTGAAGCAACTATTAGTAAGGCATCATTTTTTCCATCTGTATGGGTTCTCCTCTTCGTTCCTTTTTTCCTTTGGGCTTCTCTCATTGTTCATTTTTGTAACCTTTTATTTTATTTTAATAATAAGTTGGCCTTAACCGACAACCTTTATTAGCAGTTTGGACACAGTTAACGACATGATTCCTACAATTTCAACTTACATCTTACCACTAACAATAAATTCACCCAATATCTTCATCTTAATATAAAACTGACAAAAACATAATCCATAATGCTTATACGAACGTAACATACTTTACATAAGTAATCCATTCCTATGCTATACTTTAGGACACATTTTGAACAGATTGTTCCATCCAAGTTACCCAGCTACCCTAATGTTCAAGATCTAGTCCTACATTACCGATACAAACCACTAAATTGAATTCATCCTTAAAAACCTACGCGCGACAAGAGTTGCCTAATGAGTTACTGATGAGAACATTCTATGGTCTAAGAGGGTAAAAAGGAAGAGCATACGACTTACATCTCTGGATGCAACCAGTGATGCACCCTGCGGGTTTAATCCAGATGATGCTCGCGACCTATATCGCGAGTGGCAACCTAATGGGTTACATTCCCACAACCAATCTCATAACAAATTCCAATCAAACTCAGAATCCACTGTCAATGCTGCATGTCAACCATCTTTCCTAATCTTTCTATGTTCATCTACCTTGAAAACTATGTAATCTACATCAAATTGATGAACAAAAATCAATTCACATATAAATGTACAAAATCCTACCACACAAATCGCTAAACCACAAATACCATTCTCATAACTGCCAGTTAAAAAAATTAACAACTTGCAAGTCCAGTTCAATATCTAAATAGTCACGTGAAACAAAACATGATCACATAAAAAGAAACTAACCACCCAAAGTTGTCTAAGTTCTAATAGGTAGAAGCATTCAGAATCCTGCCAATCTCAAACGAAACAAAAGCATCAACACAAGCATATTGAATTTGGGGAGCAGTGAGCCATTGACGGTCCCACTCACTCGTGGTCACGGATGTCGGCTTCGAAATCTCCAACCCCAGAACCTCCCTTGCTAAACCCTTCAAGCCAGCGTTTTTCAGACTCACCATCTCCAAGGTCTCGGCCGCCAAAACCCTCAAGTCCACCCACTTCGCCACCGTCAGGCCGTAGTCGTCCTCCAGCTTCTCGGCGTCCTTCTTGATGCCGACGCCGACGAACGTGTAGCTCTGGTCAAGGAGGAAGTTGATTAGGGAGCGCGGTATGGCGGGGGCGTGGATGAGATGGAAGATGAGGCAACGCCGCCCCACGCAGAGCTGGAGGGTAGCGACGGGGTTGTCCTCGTAGCGTTGGAAGTTGGGTCGCCACTCGACGTCGAGCCCGACGACCAGGTGGTGCAGACGGCGGCGGTGGATGCGCTCGATCTCCTCGATCCATGAATCGACGACGGAGGGAGTGGTGGTGACTGTGGTGACAATGCGGTCGTCGAAGAAGGTGACGTCGTATTCTTTGTAGGTGTCGTATGGGAGGTCTCGGTCGTATATGGAGATGCTCATTTTTTCTTGTTTCGTCGTTAAAAAAGTGAAAAGTTATCGAGAAGAGAAGTGAAGAGGTTTTTGTGGAGAGAAGAAGTGGAAGTGTTACATGCAAGTAAAAGATATTTAAAAATGTTTGACTACTTTATTAAACAACTAATATTAGTTATTAATTATAATCTTTGCATTTAAGACTCTAGATGTAAGTATTTGAAAAGATCTGACTGTGATGGAGGGTGGTGATTAAATTGAGTGACACGTGTAGACGAGTTGGTATACGTGTGTAGTTTAGGGTTTCTTGTTGGGCACCTTGCATTATTTGAAACTAATTGACTCGCACTATTAGAAATAATAATCCTAATTTACTCTTGACTTTTTAGTTTGGAACTGGAAAACTTAATTGAAACTGAAAAACTTAAATTATATTTGTATAACAACTCTATTTCCTAATCCTGTCCCATATCATGATCTTGATCAGTTTGTATTTTGTAATGTGTTGAAAAAAATTTCAAATGCTTTTGTCCGATGTTTCAGCTTGTAAATCTGTCGGCGTATTCCGCTTTAGTTACAATTCAATTAATATAGTGGAAAGACAGAAGCTATAGAGATTGTTTTGGTGGGTGGATGAATCCAACGGCCCAAAATGATAGTCATACAAACATTAAAAACAATCAGAAAGGACATGCATGCAGTCTGCAACGCATGCATCTTTTCTCTCAAACACCCTCGTCTCTCCCGCCTTCATGTATATCTCCATTTTCCGTGTTGATCATTATTCTAAAGTTGGTAAAAAAAACACGTAATGAGGTTTCTTCATTACAATAGATAAGGCCCAAAAATCTTGGCTGCATCCAAGATGTTAGTTTTGTACAAATCTTGTCAGGTTGACGAGGAGTACGCACTGCCCTTGCTTTATCCACGAACAGGCAGATTTCATGACTCTGTTAAAAATTTTTGTCTTTGTATTATTTAATTTAATTGTTTCAGCTCTAAAGGTTATCAGTTAGGTGTCTGCCACCTAGTCTGCTAGCTGTGCCTGTGTTGCATATGTCCAAAACGTCAATTTACGACGAAAGGTTTGCTTTGCTCTGGTATGTTGCGTACAAACGTTTTATTCCTGTATGTATAGTAGCTGGTTCCGCGGTTTTCGCTGTGAGAAGTGAAATTGTTTCACGCAACTGAAAAAAAATCAGAACTTGGATGGAATTCTTAGAAAAGACGTGGATGTGACGGAGAGTGGAGATTGAATTGAGTGACACGTGCAGAAGAGTTGGTATATATGCGTGTAGTTTAGGGGTTTCTTGTTGGGAAGTCGCTTTGTTTCTTTCCCGCCATTATTTTTTACTTATTTTTTCTCTATTTTTTTTCTATTATTGGAATTAACTTGAAAAACTATCAAATCAAACGTGATGAGACAAAAGGGCACAATCCAAAATGTAGCTCCTATACAGGAGACATTGACCTATACAAAGATACAAGAGCCAGCCACACAAGAGTAAACGCTTGGTATATACGCAGGGAAAGTTAGTCACATTAGTGGCCACTGAGTGTTAAATCCAAAAGATCCTGAGTTGTGCAGCCATTAACAAAGCACTTATTGACTATTGACTACTTTTTTCCCTATATATGTTGCATGTAGTTTGTAGGTCAATGTAAATGGAGGGAAATCTGGTATTAGGTGAAATTATACCTATATAAAAGATTTTATCATTTTGCAGTAAGTTACAACTTTTAAAAGTGTAATGCAAACAGTGCCTCCAATGGTTAGAGTACTACCGTTGAATCCACATAATCAAAGAAAATATGTTCCATTCAAAAATATTGAAAATTATAATAATAGAATAAAAAAGTTATTTGAAAAAAAAAATTGAAAATCTTTATCTCCAATGGACTTTTGGTTGCCAGAACTCCATGGAAGATAGAGACTGGGCCTACTAATGAAAGAATAAACGGATGAGATTCTAAAATTTTAAGAACTAGATATAATGGAAATATAGTCACAACTGAAATATATATATTTTTTATTAGAAGATAAAAGAAAAATTATTTAACTTTGTTTGGATGCAAGATGGGCCAATGAGATGCGCATATGCCAGCTTAGCAGGAATGCAACACGTGGCATATGATATAAACTTGGAGAGAAGAAAAAATTAGATACGCTAAATTGTACAATTAGTATAATTAATCATTGAAGGCATAAAACTTGTCTTTGCAACCAAAGAAGGTCTCAGACTTAACGAATCAGTTGAAGGAATTTGAAAGCAAAAAATATTGACCTTCAAAGGAACTATTCCAATAACTCAATAACAAATATCTAACATGCAGTGAATATCTATCAACATGAAAGTAATTTAAATGACAAATGGCAAACACCTGTATATGTATTATGACACTTGGAAAGTAGGTTCTTGTCTCTTTATAAAAGACAATTTAATATTTCATTAGTTAGTTATTAGAGAAAACACACACGTTGATTAAAATAATCAAATATAACATATGACTTAAACACCGGAGGGTATTTCCAAAGACAACATTTGGATAACGAATGTTTATTTGTTCTGTAGGCTAGAGTAATTGTTCTAACAAGGTAAAGGGTTTATTCGAAGATACTCAGAACTTCCGCACGACAAGCTCAGGTTGCAACAAATGCAACAAAGAACAAAAAAAATATATATATATATATATATATATATATACTCTTAATTAAATTAATACAAAAATATATAATAAAAATTAAATTTTATGAGAGATTGTGGAAAACTAGTTAAAAATTTTACAAAATGCAACTATAAGAAAATGAAAAATTTTCCTTTAAAAAATAAAAAATTTTGAGAAACTAAAATTTTAAAAATAAAAAATTTTGATCTCTATTTGTCCATCATAGGATGGATAGTAGAGACCTATTATAAAAAAACAAACATTTTAAAAATTTCATCTGATGCAGATTCAAATTAGATCTCCATCACCTACTTGTAACAGACCTTGCTTCATCAACAATGCGTAACAGACAATTAACCCACGTTGACTAGAATTTGAAAAGAAAAATGATGAGTATAGCAAATCTTTCACTTACCATTTTCAAGAGAGGGAAAATCAATTTAAAGTTTGTTGGAATTAAAAGACTTTTACAAGTTTTTCAATTAACTTTTAAAGTGCAATAAAAATATGAAAGTATTCAATTTAAGCTTTTAATGACTCCATCAAAGTTTTATATATATTAAATCTAAGTTTGATATATTCCATTTAAAATTTTAAAAATTTCATGAAAATTCAGATATTGTTATGAATATATGGTCTTAACACCACTTCATTTTTTATAATATTCATTACCTTATGTTATGGGTAATTTAGTGATCAAATCGATTGAGCTAGGGGAGATCTACAGTATAGGCTCAATGGTCCAAAGGCTCAACAATCTGTCATTCTTTCTGACCCCTCCTCCTGACAACGGACCTGTCTGTTAGACAGACTCTCTATTTTCATTCATATCCCAAGTCCCCTTGCTGATCGTCGATCTGCTCGCGAATAATATTGGTTGTCCGATCAATAATCTGTTCGTTGTCCTACATACAACTACAGTTAGTACCGGTCCTTAATGTTGATCGTTGTATCTATTCGCCCAGGCTGATCGTTATATCTGTTTGCCCAGGCTGATCGCTATATTTGTTCGCTCACTCTGCTCACCAGACCCGTTCGGTTAAGTTGTTCATCGAAGGGTGATCAACAGATCTATTTCGCCTGGGTTTGTTCGTTCAGAATTGTTAGCCTAGTTGCTCAGTGATTTCTGAGCATACTTGTACGCCTGCTCATTTATAAGACTATTTGCCTAATATTATGACTGGTCGCGGAAGAGCTAATTCATGATCTATCCCCCTAACTCTCAAAGTGTCCGGTCCGTCAGAAGTTCATCTGTTCGCCAGCTTAACTGAATATTCTGTCCGCTGGAAAGTCCATCTCAACCATGCCCCCCCAAACCGGGAGTCAGCAGAAGTCGAAGACGTCATGCAAGATGTAGCTCAAAGCGTGCCATGCACGTCATCTCTGCCAGAGACTACAGTCAAGATTACGGTGCCCTCCCCTGACCCGTACAGATTAGTCTCCTGAAATCACGCTCGGGCAGAGCTCAGAAGTGATAATTTCAGCCGTATTTAATGTAATTTCGGCTGCATTAAATACACTGTCAGCCGCATTAAATGAAATCTCGGCGCATTAAATGCGGTTCATCATTATAATTTCAGTTTACTGTATGCTTTTGTCTTATTCTGTTTTACTGTAGCACTTTCCCTTTCACTATAAATAGGGGAGGATTTTCATTATAAAACGGTTACAATCTTTTGAGTGCCGTTATTCTGCTGAAATAGTGAGAGAGTAAACAGTAGACGTAAGCATCTAATTGGGCCGAACCACTCTAAAATCTCCTTGTGTTTTTCTCCTCGCCTCTGGTCTCTTCTTCTTGTCTTCTTTACCTTACATGTTCAATATCAACTACTCGAAGCTGCAATGTGGGCCCAAAACGAACCTCGTTGACTAGGATCCAAATTTAGACGTCAACACCTTATTTGTTAATATTCAATTATGCAAATGATTCTCCAATTTGTTTATAAATAGGTCTATATTGTAATCATTGGAAGATACATCAATTGAATTATTTTCTCTCTTTCTCTGCTACTTTTGTTTGTTCTTCTTATTTGATTATTATTCTATATTCATTATTTTTAGGTCATATTTTATAGGGGTGGGCATAAAAACACCAAACCGATTCGAACAACCCGAACCGAACCGATCCGTGGGTGTTCGGATCGGTTTCCATGTTTAAACTTTAGGTGTTCGGATCTTATCACAAAAAAACACCATGTTTCAGTGTTCGGGTCGGTTCCACATGGTCAAAACCGACCCGATCCGTGAACAGGGGCACATGCGTAATTTCGCATGCCCCTATATAAACCCACACCCAACCCTAGCTCAAAAGCATATGAGGTCTTAACTTCCTGTCGCCGCAGCATCCCTCTTCTTCCTCCTCCTATCCCTCGCCGTCTGTCGCCTCTCGTCGCCTTTGCCGTTGTCGTGCCGTGGCCGTGAACTTCTTATCTTCGTCGGCGTCATCACCCTGAGTCCGAAGCTCCTCTCATCTCTCATCTCTCATCTCTCATGTCCTCTTCTTGCCGTGGCCGTGCCCGCCGTCACTCTCTCCTTGTCGTCGCCGTTTTCGTCGCCATCACCCTCTCCTTGCCGTGGCCGTGGCCAAGAAGCTCTTATCCGGGTCGGTGTCGTCGCGGTGAAACACTGAAACTCCTCTCAGCTCTCATTCCTCGCTGTCTTGCGCCGCCGTGGAGCTGTTCTCTCCGTAGCCGTGGGCCGTGGCTGTCAATCTTCTCGTGGCCGTGATCTTCTTTCCCCTTTGTCGTGGCCGTCACCTATTCTCTCATTTCTCGTCGTCTAACTGTTGTTGTGCAGTTGCCGTGGCCGTGGCCGTCACCTCTTCTCGCTATTGCCGTAAAGCTATTCTCCTCGCCCTCGGCCTCGCCAGCTTGGTACTCATCAATTTGTTTCAGTTTCAGATTCAATTTTAGTTTCAGATTCAGTTTCAGTATTTTACATTTTGTATTTGTTGTTTTGAATCTTGTTGTTGCTTGGCTTCTGTGGTTTAATTACTGTTATTATTCATTCTGTGTTGTTGGCTACTGGTTTGAATCTTGTTGTTACTTGGCTGCTGTGTGTTGTTGCTGTGAATAGATGGAAAAAAATGTTGAGAGTGGTTCCGAGTCTGCATTTGATGATGATGACGATGGAGTTAGTTTGGCCCAAACAACGAAGCCCAAATTTAGGCTCAAACATGGAAACCGAACCGAACCGAACCGAACACTGGGTGTTCGGTTCGGGTCGGTTCCTCTCCTTCATCGGACCATGTTCGGATCCAAAAGTGACAATCCGCGAAATTATCATGTTCGGGTCGGTTCCGATAGGAACCGAACCGAATATGGTAATGCCCACCCCTAATATTTTATAACACTTATCAGCACGAATCTAGTATGAAATATTTCATTCATGTAATCTACTCTATACTAGTATATGTGTTTCATATAGATGTCATGTTATACTAACAGATATTATGTTAGATCCAAAATAAATTTTCTTTAAGTTTAATTAATTTTTGTCCTTTTACTATTCTGGTTTATATGTTTATTTAAACATATGAAATATGGATTTTGTGTTGAAAGCATATGTTAAAAGTTTCAAATCCATATACTGTTTGCATGATTGAATCGAAAAATTTGTTTTATTGATTTTGATGCAAAAGGAAAGAAAAGCAAAAATTATATGAAGTTTGTTTTTATCCTGTATAAGAAAAAAAATATTTTTTTCCTTATTTATGTACTATGCAAAAAATATATAAAGTATATATATATATATTAGCTCTTTGTGAGATATCAATGTTCTTGGTGTTTGTTTAAATAATTTTATGAACATTGCTATATGAAAATTGCAATTTTTGGATCTTCTGTATTTGAAAGTAAGTTTAATATCATTGAACTTATATTTTAATATTTTGTTTAATATAATCTTTCTTCTAGCTTTCTAATCTGCAACCTGAAGTTTACAAGTGATAATTAAAACTAAAAGTTTTAATTTTCAAATAGAATTAGAAGTTCTATAATCTCAATTTAATTAGAATCAGAAGTTCTAAATTTTCAATTTTATTAGAACCTAAAGTTCTATATTATAAATTTGTTTAGAACCAGAAATTTCTAAACTTGAATTTAATTAGAATTATAAATTCTGTTGACTTTCATACTCAATGTGGACAATTGAATATGTCAAATAAATTATGCTTGCCTGAAGCAACATAATCGTCCATTGTCTATTATATAAAAAGAATGTGTCTTAGACCATGGATCTAAACATAAAAGGCAACTAAATACAAGTTTGTATTTTGTGTATGAAGCCAATGTTATGCATATACATATAGACAGAAAGCAATGTGACTCTTTCGAGTTATGAAAAATTAAATAAAGATCGAATAGATTTGATCTTGTGATGTTATGCTTTTTACATATGACATAATAATTTCATCAAATTCGCTTTAATTGATTGGATTCTTGATGAACGATTTGAATCCGAATTTTTGTATTCTAAATCTGAACCAAAAGTTTTAGATTCTAAATAAATTTATTCTTTTATTTGGATCTTAAAATCTAAAGTTTTAGATATTTTATTCAGTTTTAGATTATGAATTATTTAGATTTTGGAACCAGAAGTTTCAAAATTGCGAATGAAAAAAATTGAGAAAAATTAAATCAATTCAAATTTAATACAAAAAACCCGTTTCTGTACTTCCATTTCTGTACAGACGACAGCCTGCCGGCAACCCCACGGTAACCCTCCAGCCTATATGTAATCCGACTGAAAGATTCCCGTGAAACTAAGCCGTTTTTCCCTATTGAAAACTTTTTATTACACATTTATATAATAGACTTAGTAAAAATTTGGGCAGCATAACAGCTATTTTTCTGAGATTACCACCCTGCGAATTTGGTAAAAACTTTAAACACTTCTAAAATCAATTGGTTTTTCCTAAACTTCTGAGCCTCAGGCCCTCAATTCATCAATTCACAAACAACCACAAACATGTCGTCAAATTTCAAAATAATTTAAAACACAAAACAGTACGTCATGTATCTACGTTTATTTATACATGTTCAAAAATAAGAAAAACTTATATATTATGTCATAATTAATTAAGTATTTCTCAAAATAAACTACATTTATACAATCACAGCAGTACAAAGCACTCCCGACTCAATCTGCCTAGTCATGGGCTGGAGTCTCTGATCGTGATGTACCTGTACCTGTACTTGCATCTGCCCCTGAGGAGGTTTTGTTTGTAAAACATAAAACAATGTAAGCTACACGAGCTCAGTGAGTGTTGTAAGTTTTCATTTTCATTTTATCTTTATAAAAATTCATCTCTTAGTTTTAAAATACTTTATAAACCTCTCATCACTGTAAAATGAAAAATCAATTTTTCTCTTAAAACCATTTTTCAGATAAATGCATGGATAACTTATTTATGTAAATATCATTCAATTCCATTACAAAACTAAAGGATACGATAAATTATCGTATAATTTCAGTTCTCTGCATAAAATGTAAATAGTAGTGGCATTATTCTTTTTGAAAAATTTCTGAATAAAACAAGCCAACCACTAATAGTCCGAACCACATGGTATTCTAGGTATGGAGCGGAATATTACTTTGCTCCGGCCTTCCCTGAATTTTTTCTCGTTCAAGCCATCTATCCAGTATTACGTAGCAAAATTTTTCCTTTGCTACGGAACGGCATTTTTCCTCGCTCAGGTGGAAGCTAGCTAATAATATACCTTATACGTGCATTAGGCGACAAATTAAACTGAACCAATGACTCAACACAATCCTCCCCACGGGTTTCCGCCCGCTGTTAGTGACAGACACTCCCAACACTGTCAATGCACGTTTCGGGTACTCAACCTCAACCGAAAATAATTGTAGCATCTACCAAACATATCATATGTTCAATACATAGTTCCATCAAATAAGTTTTTACCACAAATACTTATCTCGTATAAGCTTTTCAAATTTAGAAAATCCACATCTCATATAATAATTTATAGTCCATGCAAAATATTTTTCATACAATTTCATTTATTTCAAAATCAAATTATAACATATCATAACACAAATTTTAAAATATTATATCTAAAACATTTTGAATAACACTCACCAATTATTGATTCACGAAATTACAAGCTTTCGGGTTCCCTTGATTCCCAATATAGTTATCGCCGCTCTAAAATTAAATCTACAAAGTAATATAATATATAAAATGTTTCAATACGGCTGCCTTATAAACAAAATAGCCTTGCAAATGAATTCTACACTTAAAAACGAGTTCGTAGACGCGTCGAGAGCTAAATTTCGAGTTCGGGAGGTCAGAGAACTTACTTTCGCCGTACGTGGTGGCCGACGGTGACTTTTCGGAGTCAGATTCCGGCGACCTTGGTGGTGGGAGGTGTGGCTAGGTGGGTTTTGTTGTCCTTGACACATTTGTCATGAAAATGAGGTCGATCGGCGTCGGAATCGCTTTGTTTCACCGGAATATAGAAAAATAAAATTTGGTTAACGACCTAACTTCCTCTACTGAAACAAAGACCCAAACGGTGATAAAAATTGACAAAATTGGTACCTATAGAATTTAGGTCGTACGAGCTTTCTAACAGTACCAAGATCGGCCAAAACGGAGGTCGGATGTGGTCGGAACGAGAGGTTGAAGTTGGGCTCGCGCGAATGAAGTCGGCTGGAAATCTTAGGAGAGAGAGAGGAAATGAGTCAGCTGGAGAAAGAAGATGATGATATAATCCGATCGAATTACGATTTGGCCCTCAACTTTTTAACAATTACGATTTTAATCTAAACTTTTAAAAATAAAACTTTTTTGTCCTTGCACTATTGCCCAATTGTTTTTAAAATTTTTCAATTTCACCCTTTTTTCAATATTTCTTTTAATACCATTTTCATACCTCTAAATCAATTATTTTACCATTTCTTGAGCTCGAAATCGTATCCGTAAATTTCATCATAATCTAATTTTATATTTGGACACTCTAAATTATTTCTTTATTCCATAAATGAGACATATGTGTACAATACGTATACAATACTAAAATGGGGAGGGTATATTACAAGTAGCAAATTTGAAAACATGTCTCTTCATCAAGAGTGAGTAGAGATTTGAAGATCTTTTATACTAACTTTTGTTCATAATTTCAATATATAAATCGTGAAATTTAGATTCATAAATATGTTAAAGCATTTTATTTTTCTGTTTATGAATTTCAAAGTATCGAGGTATGTAATGCCCCGATAATTATTTTCGTCTGATTAATATTTGTTGATTTAATAATTAATTTATTAAATGAGAATAAATTTGAATTTAATGAAATTCATGCGATTGTAAAATGTTTTGATCGTAATAGGCGAAATTTAATATTTTCGAAAACGTTTTTCCTCGTAAAGAATTATTTTCGAATTTAAATAAAATTAGTAGAATGAGAAGGTTCGGATAGTGAAATTGGATCGTATTGTGAGGGATAATTTTTGAGTTGAATAAAGAATATATTATATAATTATTATTATTATTATTATTTCCCATTAAAATACATTAATTATTTTTGGATAAAATAAGGTTATTGATAATTTTGAATGAGTTAGTGGGATGATGTATTGGCAAGAGTGTCCAATGGGATGTTAGCATGTGCGTAGGGGTGTAAATGTAGAAAATAAAAACTTTTCGGGTCAATCGTAAATAACAAAAATTTTGGGGCAATTATATAAATAATAAAAGTTGGTCACCATAAAAAGTTGTTTTTTTCCAGAATTTTTTCAGTTCTTTCTCCCCTTTCTGCCGACGCCATATCTGTTCTGCTCGTGCCCTTCCTCTTCTTCTATTTTTCATTTTTTTTGTTTGTTTGTTTAATAAACCTCTCACAATTTTATTTTATTTCATCACCTACCAATTTCAAACCTTAAATTCACCAAAACCCATCAATTCTTCAAGCTTGATTTCGTGTAAAAATGGGTCAAAAAGAGGTATGTTTATGGGTTTTGATTTATTGTGATGGGTATAGGTTAAAAATGATTTAGATAATTTCTTGAACATATATATGTAATTCTTTTCGTATTTGATCAATTATATGTGAATTTCTTTGTTCAGATCTAATTATTTTGAACCCTAGGTGAGGGTTTGAATGCGTGAGGCCTTAGGAAAGGTTAGGAAGGCGTGAGAACTTCTCATTGGGTGTATGAAAAGCTAAAAAGTAAGCCCATAAGGTTGGTGTACACATCTTTGAAAAAATTTAGTTTTATTAGTTTGATATTAATATGTTAATTCATTGGAAACTTAATTAATTTGTTTTTGTTATGTGTTAAATGAGTTTGTATGATTTGATGTATTGTTTGAACGTTATTGGAATGAAAAATTGCTTGAAAAATTATTTCAAAAATAATTTCGAAAATAAAATACCCCCTAGGCTGAATAATAAGTGGAGAAGAACTTAGGGGCATTTTTGTCATTTTTTTCTTATTTGCGTGTTATTTGAATGATATTTAAGTGATTTTTAGAATAAAATAATGGTTGGAACGAAAATTTAAGTTTATTAGTTTGATGTCCATATGTAAATCCCTTTGGAAATTATTTGTTTTGATTCTTTAAGATATCAAATGGTTTTGAGTATTAATTATATGACAACTGCATGCCATTGGATGAATTTATTTGATGAAAAACGATTTCGCAAAATAAAACCCCTTTTTGCTTAAGTTGAAATATAGAGTGCCTTAGGGGTATTTTCGTCTTTTCACTGTCGTTGTTGTATTAATTATATCATGTGTTGATTGTACATATAACAGATTTGGAATTGGAAAAAAAAAAAGTTGAGATTCTCATCTTTTGAGATTAAATTAGAACATGAAAAATATGATAAATATTGTGTTAAGATGTGATATGAAAATTATGGGCAAAATGGTCATTTGAAAGGGCCATAAGTGATACCCCGAAGAAATTCAATGAATTGATTTAAATATGTAATAAAAAGTTTACGCGATTAAAAATCTTCGTTTTAAATTGAAAATTTTGTAATCTTGAAAACTTAAAGGGCTCGTGTAAAACTAGTCACCTGTAGGTGGGAATTGATAGTTAGCTAGCCAATAGGGTGATTATTAGCAGTACTGTACCGTTACGATTTATTTCAGACATTGTATGACGGACTTTGAGAAGCATTGAGTGCCCGGTCCCGAAACGGAAACAGATTGTGATATGCGACCCGGTGGATAGACACCGAGCGACCGTTACCGGGGTTGTCGTTTAGTCTGGCTGATGTCAGGAAACCCGTTATCGATATATGGTATCGTGATAGAATTTTACAAAGGGCTCTAATTAAAGAAAAATGATAATATTGTAATTAGGTGTGACAAATGAGATTTGAAAAGATTAATGTTGAGATTTTTGTTTATTAACTGATATTATATCATGAACTCTTCGATTGGTTATAATTTCTAAATAATTAGTTTATATATTACGAAAATATTGTTGAAATTTATATAGTGTATCTTGATTTTTATTTGACGATAACGTGTTGGTTTCGAAAATATAATTAGGAATATGATAAGAAATTGAGTTGAAAGAATAATAGTGTAAATGTGTTTAATAACAAATCACATAAAAGTTTATGTGATTAAAGTTTATATTAAAATATGTTTGATACAAGTGTCTTTGAAAAACTGATGGTTTATGTATTTTGTTTGACATGATTATTGTAAAATTTGAATTTAATTATCGTATTAAGAAGATTAAAATGAAGCTTATTATATTATATTATAAATGTTTGAAAAATTATGAAATCCGAATTTATAAATTGAGTTTTGCGAAAATGAAAAATAAATGGTAAAAAATAAGTTGATTAAAAGTTGGAAAGAAATTACTTATTTATTTTGTCTATGTAATTATAATAAAGCGATTTATTAGTAACTTTCAGACGAAAGTTTAAAAATGACGTTAAAAATACTAATTGAGAAAATATGTGAATTATCAATAAATATAACTAATTTATATTTTTTGCATTTATAATTTTTAGTAACTTGGATCATTAGCGAAACTGATAATAGTTTGAAATTTTGTGAAATATTAATTGACAACTAGTATTTCGAGAATTAAAGATTATTAAACGAAATCATGTTATATTAATTAAAGAAAAATATATTAGAGATATATATATAGATATAAAAAATGATTATTACGTAATTGATAAGCGTAATTAATAATAATATGTTTTCATAGGGATTTGTAATAAAATTCTTACAAATCGAATTGACAGGATTAATAAGAAATAGTCTGTATATTAAGTATATAATTTAAATATTTGAAACTTTTAATAAAGTGTCTTCATTAAGATTTGTTATGAAAATTTAAAAGGAATGTATATACATATATATAGTTATATATATATAATCAGATTGCTACGTTTAATAACAAATTTTATGTGTTGTATATGTGAAATTATTTACAAATAGATGAAAAATGATTATTATGTAATTGATATATGTAACTAATTGTAAAGTGTTTTCATATTGAGGTGCAAGAGAATTGTTACAAGTATACTTGATGTACCTAATAATAAATTGCATGTATTTTGTATGGGCCATTATTAATAAATTGATTCGATTAGGAATTTTAGTAACGAAAAATATTTGGTAAAAATCATTTCAAAATGCCGTCAAAAGTAATTTTTGCTCATAGTTATTTACTAGTGTGTTATAAAATGATTATTTAAAAATGAGAAAATTGGATTTTTGTAAAGTCATACTTGAAATATGATTTTTATGCATTTCATTACTCGTGTTTGAAGAAAAATTAAAGTATGGGGAAATTTTTATTTTATTATATTTCTGAACCCTTAAAGATATTGAAAAGTCCTATGAAATTACATTATAAGAAAATAAAGTTTTATAACCTTTAAATTAAGTGTACACCCATTAAATAGAAATACTTACCGCGTTGGATTTACCACGTACAGGTTATTGAATTGGGCTTATTGCCAAGACGAAGGAGAAGCCCCTGCAAATACTCTACGAGTTACATCCGACATAAATTTTTGGTTAATAATAATTTTGTATCATGTATATATATATATATATATATATGCATGGGCACTATCATGCATGTGTATAAGTTTCTAATTTTGAAAGTCTGTAAAGTACAATTTGTATTAAAGTTTTAAAAGATTTGTAAGTTATGAATATTATTTGATAAATATATAGTGTAAAGTTTTATGGTAGTGGATTTTTTTTTTTTTTAATTTTGATTAAATATTTATTTTAACTGTTTACGTGCTGAAGTGATTTTTTTTAAATCAGGCGGGAGGTTCGAATTGGAGTTGAGAAATGAATTCTATAGAAGTGTTATCGTTTTCTTTATAGGTTAAATTTTGGATTTTCAGAAAAACAATGGAAACTCTGCCAGATTTTCTAAAATTATAAAAGAGAAAATGATATTAAAGTTTTTCGGTATCGTAAAACTTTTAATGGTGATTTCATTTTTGTTAGTAAAAAATTTTTAAATAAATGAATACATGAATTTTCAGTTCGGAACCGTAACGCCCTTCGCCTCGAATATCGGTCCGATAATAAATTGGGGTAAGGGGTGTTACAAGGTATGTATTTTCATATTTATGTATTTAATACGGATTACTTGATCGGATATATATATAACGATCTCATGTCTCATGTCATACGATTAAAATCTATTGGTATTATGGTTAAGTCGTTACCTCTCTAGTAATGACATTGGTCTAATAGTGGCATAAGATATTAGATGTGAAAACCAGATATAGACGATGATTAAGCTTGAAGCTTTGGGTTTTCGAGAAGAAAGTCATGTTATTTTCGTTCCTCAAAGCAAGATACGAAATAAGGTACATGACATATATTTTCTTATACCTTATCTGATTATTGAATATTTGTTACAATTCGTCGTAATTGTATTTTGAGAAATTGTTCATTAATTCACTGTGATTAAGATTTATATATTTTGGTGAAATGATTAATTTATATTTTTAAAGAAATATATATGTATATTTGATCACCAAATAAATGAAGTCAGATGATTGAAATAATTTGTACTACAAATTTACTCCTGAAGTAGCAATGTTAATGATTATGAGGTGAAAAATCATTTATCTCGCATGGCTAAATTGATTAATATCATTCCCTGAAGTGAATGTTAAATTATCTTATAATCATGACGATGATTATGGTCAGTAAAGCCTTGGTGATCATATAAATTTTAACCACCTGAAGTGGAATTCACACCAAAGCAAAGTAAACAAAATGTTTACTATTTGTGGAATATGAAATTATAATAATTGTGTATCTAAAGTATGTATAAATATTATATTAATCTTTTACCGATATATAAATGCTCCAGAAGAGCAAATTTGCATATTACAAAGTGAAAAACAACAATGTTATATATGTGAAACTTTGTTGCTTTAATAGATCCTGAAGAAATCTATTTAGATATACATTAATAAAAATATATCTTATTTGTATTATTCATACTGTCATATGCCAGAAGCATATTTTACAATGACTGTCATTATAGAATTTGAAGATTCTTACTTAGTAAATGTCCCTGAAGGACAATAATTGATATCACAATTTGGTCCCTGAAGAACACTATGTGTTTGGTCCCTGAATGACATTATGTGATATTTTAGTCATTAAAGAATAATATGATAATCTAATATATCCCTGAAGGACAGTATAGTTAAGTTCTAGAAGGACATTATGATGATGCAAATAAATTTTCTTGTCGTTAGGGGGAGAAAAATGATAAGAAAATTTAACGACGTGAAATTACAATTGGCATGCATAATTCATTATGACGATTATTGTATAAGTCATATGAACCTGAAGTTCAAATGATCGTTTACTTGAAAATTGAATACTCGAATGATTTTATACTCATTGCCAATATATTAATCCGGGTGATTGTTCTTGAAGAACAATTTACGTAAATGACAACAAATAAATCATTCGTTACGCATAAAAGTGTGAAAAATAAATTTAATTGTAAAATTATTATTCATTGAAGTGAATAATAAAATATTATGATCATTTTAAAGATCACACTCGAGCTATATATAATCCTCATTATAGAAATACAACTCCTGAAGAATTAAATGTTTTTGAAGAGACAGAACTCTTTAAATCTCTCCCTATAAAACTCACAAGAGATCTTAATTACATATAGAAAAGTCCATGTGTGCAAACTATAAATATTATAGTTTGTCCTAAGAATATGTGAAAGTTTACAATTGCCCTTGAAGAGGCATGTGTACTGAGAACTTAATGAAAATTAAGATCTTATATTTTATTACTCTGCATATTACAGAAAAATAGTAAGGATATTGAATAATGTATTGTAGATAAATGTCGACATCAAAATTATTGATCAAAACAAAAGCAGAGCTATACTTATATAGTTGTATTAAACTTGTCATATGAACTCTTGAAGACGTCATATGTTTTGATCAAAATAATTACTCATATGAGAATTGAGACAGTGAGATATAATTATATCTCAAAAGTTTACTGCAGAAACCTAATATTGATAATAGTTAATTTCATATGATGAGAATTAACAGCCCTTTCAGAGGTTAGTGCCCCAAAAATAGTACAATCTACTGAAGAGATACAAAATCTTGAAAAAACAATTTTCTTTGGAGAATTTTGGAGTCGTGATTGTAAATGATGATCATGAAGTACATAGTATCAATGAGTGTTGAAAATGTATGATTGACCTAAGTGGAATGAAACAATTCAAACAGAATTGACTTTGTTAGCCAAACGTGATATATTTGGACTAGTAGTCCAGATACCTGAAGATGTCAAATCTATTGGGTATAAATGGGTATTTGTTCGAAAACGTAATGAGAAAAATGAAGTCGTGAGATATAAGACACGACTCGTAGCACAGAGTTTCTCATAAAGACCTGACATTGATTATGATGAAACGTATTCACCTGTCATGGATACAATTACGTTTCGATTTTTTATTAGTTTGACAGTTTCCAAAAGACTGTAAATGTCTCTTGTGGATGTGGTAATGACATATTTACATGGGTCATTAGATATCGATGTATATATAAAAATCCTTGAAAGATTTAAAATGTCTGAAGCATATAATTCAAATTCTCGTAACTTATTTTCAATAAAGTTACAATGATCTTTATATGGCTTAAAGCAATCCAGATGGATGTCATATAATTGTCTTAGTGAATACCTCACAAAAGAAGGATATATTAATTATTTATATATCCTTGTGTATTTATAAAGAAATCAAAATCTGGATTTGTAATTGTAGCAATATATGTCGATGACATGAATTAAATTGGAACTCTTTAAGAGCTTCTAAGAATTGCTGAATATTTGAAAAGAGAATTTGAGATGTAAGATTTTGAGAAAACAAGATATTGTCTCAGCCTGAAGATCAAGTACAAATCAGAGGGAATACTAGTCCTTCAACTCGAAGACACTGGAATTGAGTCAAGCACATTTTTTAATATCTTTGAAGAACTACAAGAGTAACAGTTGTACGCTTTTCAATGGGAGTATATTAAGTCAATATAGACATATATGCACTGCACTCTTTTTTCCTTCGATTAGATTTTGTCCCACTGGATTTTTCTGACAAGGTTTTTAACGAGACAGTCCCTTTAAGCACGTCCAAATACTATTGAATTCATAAGATTATTGAATTTTTGATCCAGTAGATCATGATTTATCTTTTGCTTTCATCAAGGGAATATATCATCTCTTTTTGGAGTTTTATATCCTGCACTATTTTTCCCTTTTGACTAATTTTTATCTCATTGGGTTTTTACTGGTAAGGTTTTAATGAGGTAGTATTTGATACATCCAAAATCTTAAAGATTATTATCAAGTGGTGTACGCCCAAGGGGAAGTGTTGTGAATATATGGTCTTAACACCACTTCATTTTTGATAATATTCATTACTTTATTTATTGATATTCAATTATGGAAATGATTCTCCAATTTGTTTATAAATAGACTTATATTGTAACCATTAGAAGACACATCAATTGAATTATTTTCTCTTTTTCTCTCCTACTTTTGTTTGTTATTCTTATTTGATTATTATTCTATATTCATTACTTTTAGACCATATTTTATAACAGATATATTTAATTTAAACTTTAAAGATTCTATTAAATTTTAAATATATTTAATTTCGATTTATAAGTTCATATAAATTTAAATACATTGATTTAATTTTTAATCTTACATACCAAATAAGCCCAATATGCGAGCCATGACATCGACTTGTCTGACTCACAGGCCACAGCCCACCCACCTCCGTGTATCACTGTTCTGTTTCCCTCTCCTTGGATCTTTGCAAGATGACTCATGACATGACTAGTGATTGATGCAGTCGCTTCCATGCGCATGTCCCACAAGTAAACTTAATTCAAGTTCGAATGATCTCTCCCTCAGCGGAGGTGCACTGAATCCACTCATGGTCCCCTAGCACAGGAACAACACAAATGCTGGTGTTACAAAATAAGGAAAATATAAAATTATATATAGTTTGGCACATTGTATTGTGTAAGTTTTCCAGTGAGTTTCCAGATCTACCCTTTCTTTTCAATAAGAAAGAATTAATTTAATTTATTACTATTAATTTTCAACTATATATAATGAGCAAATACAGCCCATTTGGAATGTATTAGACAATACAACTATGGTGTTTTAATAATACCGTTTGTATTAGATAAGTACAAATGTGCACTACAAAAGTCTGCCTAATAATACATTAGTTTAATGCATTTGAATTATCATTACAATAAAATACATGCAAATAAACATAGCCTGTATGTTTAAAGTTTAACCACTATTGTTTCAAATTAAACTAGCAAAGCCAAGCCTTAATTAGATGTACTATCTACATCAATATATATATATATATATATATATATATATATGTGTGTGTGTGTGTGTGTGTGTTAATATATACTATCTTTATTTTATTTTTTTGCAATACCGAAACTTGAAAATATTTGCAATTACTTTATATGTTCGATTTGTTTGGAGCCTTTTTACACCAAGTTGGAGCATGACCACAATTCAAAAGCCTCTCATATATTTTTAGGCAATGTTGACAACAATTCGTAGGCCATTAATTTATTTTTGTTATGCAATGGATTGGTGGTATTTTAGCAAATATGATACGTGGAATTCAGTGGCTTGATATTGAGTTAACAAGATTATTTAATTAAGAGTAAATTTTTATATTATTAATTAAAAAAACCATACCATTGTAATAATTTTATTGTGGTTAGTTAATAGGTATTGACATTATATGACATATGACAGTATTTTAGTGTTTATGGTTTTGACTTCATTATAAGGCTATGGTTTGAGCAAACTCAAAAATTGGTATTATAAGAGTTTTCAAGTAATTTGTTGTAACACGTTACTGACAGTTATTACAAAAACTGATTTAGTGTTGCAACAATTCTGAATGTTTAGCAGTAAACACTAAAAATGGAAGATATTTTTTACTCTAATTTAATTTCATGAATCAAATGAGTTTTTTTTTTTATTTTTCCCAAACTTAATTCCATATTTATTTATTGAGAAAAATAATCACTTTTAATATATATTTTTTTAATTAATTGGAGTTTCCTTTCATAAAAATATATTTTCTTTTTGGGGCAAATTTTTTGAAAAGTACTTTTAGAATCATCCTTTGTATTTATATGATATTTATTTTTTAAAAATAAATCTTTTTTATTTATTCTTTAACCAAATTAGAAATTTTATCTTTTCAATGAATGTTGACATAATTATGACTAGATTTGATAAAGCTAAAAACTAGGAATAATATTTTCATTTTTAGCAGATTTAGTTCATGATTTTCTTGTATTGACTTTAGAGAAAATCTCTTTCATTTATTAGAAATATTAATTGACCAAAATTAGAATTATCTCTTGGATGAATTTGGTTATTTATTTTAGAAATATATTTTTCTAAAATATGAAAATTTTAATTTAGATAAAGATATTATTTTGAGATAATCTTTTTAAAAAAATGTTTAAAAAAATCTTTATTCTTTCTTTACAAGTTTTACATGTGAATCTAACTACTTAATTACATATTTGATTTGACAACTATCAATTAGTTATTATAACTACTGATTTTAAGTTGTTATAACAATTCAATAAATTTCACTTAAGGAAACATGTTTTTTCACCTTTTATTTATATTTTTTATTATATATAATCACAAAGTAATAAAAAATGAGCAAATTATTGGAAACCCTTCGCACATTTATTTTATTACAATCGAAAATCACTTTTATGTTTTGTAACAATGACCTCATCTCTACTAATGGTTTGACCATAGTTGACCATTTGAGATAATTGAAAAATGGTAAAATAGAGTAAAAAGACGAGAATACCCCCTAACTAATTAATTTTATAAATTTTAAATTATGAAATAATTAAAATTTAAAAATAATAAAATTTAAAATTTAAATTATAAGCCACTATCTCTCTCCTCTCTCGGTCTTTCTCTCTCTTCTCCCGCTTCTCCTTCTGCTCTTCTTTTTCTTCATCTTCTTCACCAGTCTCTCTCCCTCTCTCTTCTCATTCTTCTCTTTCTTTTCTTCATTTTCATCTTCTCCTTCTCTTGCCCGAATACCCAGATCGACATCTGGGTATCGGACGTCTCGGTTTTGGGCTAGGTCTGGGTTTCCAGATCTGGAAACCCAGATCGATGTCTGGGTTTCAGTCTGGAAACCCAGACATCAGTGTGGGTTTCCGTCTGGAAACCCAGACAGATGTGTGGGTTCCCAGACGGAAACCCAGACATCGGTCTGGGTTTTCAGATCTGAAAATCCAGATTGATCTGGGTTTTCAGGTCTGAGAATCCAGATTGATCTGGGTTTTCAGGTCTAGATTTCCAGACGGAAACTCAGACAACCTAGCTCGATCTGGGTTCGGAAACCCAGACATATCGACGTTTAGGTTTTCAGATGCAAAAGACGTATGGGTTTCCAGACGTTGATCTAGGTTTCCGACCCAAACGTCCAAATATAAAAACCCAGATAGTGTTTATGATGGTGTTGATGATTGTGTTTATTGTAGATGGTGTTTGTTGATGATGTTCTTGGGGATCTGGATTTTCAGGTCTGAAAATCCATATTGATCTGGGTTTCCGTCTGGGAACCCACACATCTGTCTGGGTTTCCAGACGAAAACTCAGACAACCTAGCTCGATCTGGGTTCGGAAACCCAGACATATCGACGTTTAGGTTTTCAGATGCAAAAGACGTATGGGTTTCCAGACGTTGATCTAGGTTTTCGACCTAAACGCCCAGATATAAAAACCCAGATGGTGTTTATGATGATGTTGATGATTGTGTTTATTGTAGATGGTGTTTATTATAGATGGTGTTTGTTGATGATGTTCTTGGGTTATGGTAGTAGTTTTTGTTTCAAAATGGCAGTGGTTTTGTTTGTATTGATGATTGTTTGTGTTGATGATTGATGATATTGGAATATATTGATGAATGATGATGTTGGAACAGACAAGATGAATCCAGAACTGTTGATGAATCAAAAACCATCACCAATTTATTTTATTGTTTTAAATATTATTATTTTTTAAAAAAATTAATCTAGACCGTCCATCTTTGAGATGAATGATTTAGATCAATTTGAAAAATTTTAAAATAATTTTTATAGTTTAAACTTAATTTTTTTAAATTTTAAATTTATTTAATTTTTAAATGTTTTAAATTATTTATTAATTAATATAATTTTTAAAAGAAAAAGAAAAATTAAATAAATTGACCAAAATGTATCTGTTACAGTTAATTCTTACGGTCAACTCTAGTCAACCCGTTAGAAGAGGAGAAGTCATTGTTATAAAAGGTAAAAGTGATTTTCGATTGTAATAAAACGAATATGCAGAGGGTTTTTAGTAATTTCCTCAATAAAAAATCTATTGATACCAATGCTTAGGATTCCCGTTGAGACTTACCATTTAAAATTCTACTCCATGATACATTTGAGAGAAATCTATTCTATCAATAGAAATATAAAACTTTTCTCTACACATACTCATAAATATAAATTATAAAATTCGAATTTTCATCATGAAATCATGAATATAAAATTCTATCAATAGAAATATAAATGAAAAATGCATTGAATACGTAGCTTTGAGTTCATTTATATTATTTACCACAATTTTTGTTATCTTACTGTACACTATAAAAATATGTTAATAATAACTCTTTAAACAAATATAAATAAGGAGATTTTTTTTTTTTTTGGATAAGAATGAGATTTCATTGAAAACAACCACCACGAAGGGTGGTCACAGATACAACATCTCATCCAAATAGTAAACATTAAAACCCAAACAAATTTGAGACAAGAATAGAGTAACCATAGTTTACCAAATTAATCGTCGTATTTGAGGAATCTCAAATGACTAGATGTGGAATATCAAGCAATTCTCCAACAAGATAAACAGTTTGATAACGTCGAATCCAGCCTATCCATAAACAAACTAACCCACAAGATTTAAATAGTAACTACAACACAAATCTAAAATACAACTTAAACAAGGAAAAGAGAAACAAAGAAAAAATCAGTAGCACCCAACTAGACTATACAAAACAATCTCTTTAACCTAAAAGACATAAACTAAAAGATAGCCTTTGGATTGGAAAAAGGTGCCTTCGACTCAAAATCAAACTCGGTCCTTCTCGAAGACTATTACTAGAGAGAGAAAAAGTCTCATCCTTTAGTGAGAGAAAGTCTCAGTGAAAGAGGTTTTTTCAATTAGATCAGGGCCAGTTTCGATTAGACAAAAATCAGTAGTCATTTATCTCCTTATGGCTACGATGATGTTGTTTCAGAAGGGCGATCAGATTATTTTGGCGTTCAATTTTGATTCCATGTTCTATACGAGTGTTTCATGTCTTAATGGAAATCAGAATGCTTGTAGGGATGGTTCCCAGGCTGAAATAAAGAGAATTTTTATTGTTATACTACTTGCAATTTTGGAGAGAGGTACTTAATATCTAATGTATTAAATTATTGTTTTTATTTATTATTATTTTTTTTTCAACTTGAGTGTTCGAGGATTGATTTGTATTTGTCACAAAAACGACAAAAACCTTTTATTCTTTTCAAAGCATCGAATAGAACTTCTTTCTTTTTATCAAAGTAACATGGACATCAAAGCTTAGTCACCAATTCACTTTCAATAAAGAGTTCTTTTCATTCATCAAAAGAAAACTCAAATTACTTAAACAGTACTCTACATCAAACTCTTTTTCCTTTGAAACAACACAAAGTTAACGACAAAACTTAGTCACGAAGCTCAAATAAATGCAGGTAAAAATATTCCCTCTTCTATTTCAGTTGTTACAAAGGAGATTTGTAATCGTCATATGCATGTAAAGTCGCATGACTACATTAAAAGTTACTATTAATAGCATTTTATTTAATACAAGAAAATGAAAAATTAATATATATATATATATATATATAAATAGATATATGTTATATTCAGAGTCATTACTGTCTTCATAACAAGAATATAAAACTTGTTTCCTGCTTGATATGATCCATACGAAAACACTTAAAGACTACACAGAGAACAAATAAAACTAGCCTTTAACTTGGTTACATGAACCCCTATCTATTCAATGGAAAAAAGAAGCATATAATCACCATGAAATCGGTGTAATTATCAATGCATGCTGTGTAATAATAAAAAAAATCATCACTAGCAGCATACCTGATACGTCAATGGTTACTAGAGTTGTCAAAAAACAATATTGTTAAAGCCTTCCTCAAAAGACACTCTTAAAATTGCTCCCATTCAAGTATTAATCAATACCCAAACATGCTTATTCTTTTTAAAAGATTGTGGCCTTATCTGTTTCTATAATAGGCTAAATGGTCCTCAAATGTCATTGAATCCACACTAACAAATTTATGACTATGTTATTTCATTGTTTGTCCTATTTTATGTTATTAGTAAGGCATCAAAGAAAGTAATTATAACCAACTATTAGTTTGTACACATAGTTGAAGCAACTATTAGTAAGGCATCATTTTTTCCATCTGTATGGGTTCTCCTCTTCGTTCCTTTTTTCGTTTGGGCTTCCCTCATTGTTCATTTTTGTAACCTTTTATTTTATTTTAATAATAAGTTGGCCTTAACCAACAACCTTATTAGCAGTTTGTACACAGTTAACGACATGATTCCTACAATTTCAACTTACATCTTACCACTAACAATAAATTCACCCAATATCTTCATCTTAATACAAAACTGACAAAAACATAATCCAAAATGCTTATACGAACGTAACATACTTTACACAAGTAATCCATTCCTATGCTATACTTTAGGACACATTTTGAACAGATTGTTCCATCCAAGTTACCCAGCTACCCTAATGTTCAAGATCTAGTCCTACATTACCGATGCAAACCCACTAAATTGAATTCATCCTTAAAAACCTACGCCCGACAAGAGCTGCCTAATGAGTTACTGATGAGAACATTCTAAGGTCTGAGAGGGTAAAAAGGAAGAGCATACGACTTACATCTCTAGATGCAACCAGTGATGTAACCTGCGGGTTTAATCCAGAGGATGCTCGCGACTTACATCGCGAGTGGCAACCTAATGGGTTACATTCCCACAACCAATCTCATAACAAATTCCAATCAAACTCAGAATCCACTGTCAATGCTACATGTCAACCATCTTTCCTAATCTTTCTATGTTCATCTGACTTGAAAACTATGTAATCTACATCAAATTGATGAACAAAAATCAATTCACATATAAATGTACAAAATCCTACCACGCAAATCGCTAAACCAAGAATACCATTCTATAACTGCCAGTCAAAAACATTAACAACTTGCAAGTCCAGTTCAATATCTAAATAGTCACGTGAAACAAAACATGATCACATAAAAACAAACCAACCACCCAAGTTGTCTAAATTCTAATAGGCAGAAGCATTCAGAGTCCTGCCAACCTCAAACGAAACAAAAGCATCAAGACAAGCATATTGAATTTGGGGAGCAGTGAGCCATTGACGGTCCCAGCTACTCATGGTCACGGACCTCGGCTTCGAAATCTCCAACCCCAGAACCTCCTTTGCTAAACCCTTCAAGCCAGCGTTTCTCAGACTCACCATCTCCAAGGCCTCGGCGGCCACGCCTCTCAAGTCCACCATCTTCCCCACCCTCAGGCCGTAGTCGTCCTCCAGCTTCTCGGCGTCCTTTTCGATGCCGACGCCGACGAACGTGTAGCTCTGGTTGAGGAGGAAGTTGATGAGGGAGCGCGGCATGGAGGGGGCGCGGATGAGTTGGAAGATGAGGCAACGATGCCCCACGCAGAGCTGGAGGATCGCGACGGGGTTGTACTGGTTGCGCTGGTAGATGGGTCGCCACTCGACGTCGAAACCGACGACCAGTTGGTGAAGACGACGGCGGTGGATGCGCTCGATCTCCGCGATCCATGACTCGACGACGGATGGCCAGTGGGTTACCGTTGTCTGGATCTGGTCCTCGTTGATGGTCACGTCGTAGAGGTTGTGGGTCTGGTACGGGAGATTGTGATCGAATAACGAGATTGACATGGCCATGACCCGATGAAGACGAGAGGTCGAGTCAATGGAGTCGTAGTGAAGTCTTTCGTTTGCCTGTAGAGGGACGTTTTTGTAGTCATTTCAAAAGTTTATGTTTTTGGAAATTAATAATTTATTGGAAAATCATGGGACTCGGATACATGACCAATCATATCACATCATGGTTTTCCACTGACGGTTCGGCCACGCGACGTGATACGGATAGATCCAATATAAAAATATGATATTAATAATTCAAATATATAAGATAATTTAATGAATCAAATATATATTTCGCTAGCAGATCTTAGTTTCATTAATAGGGTTAAGTTCCCTCGTTGTTATTAAAGTAAATGTACTAAACGATTTTGATTTATTAGTGAAGTTAATTAATGTAATATACATGCAGTGTGATCAGATAATGTATTTATATAAACATCATGGCTTTTAATGAACAGTTGGTTCGATCATGCAGTGCGATATTAGTTGATCGAATATAAAATTTTGATTGGTTAACTCAGCCACACGATATGATATTAGTGAATCGAATTTACAATCATGACTAGTTAATTCAGTTACATAACGTGATATTAATTAATTAATTATATATTTGACTAGGAGGTTGTATTTTCATTAATTGGATTTAAGTTCTATCATTCCTATTAAAATAAATGTACTAGACGATTTGATTTATTAATGACGTTAATGAATGTAATATGTAATTGATGCCATGCAATGTAATCAAGTAATGTATTTGTGCAAGTTTTTTATATAATTGGGTAATTGAGCAACGTAACATTAGTGGATAAGAGTTTGTACGGAGTTGTATAGAGAAGTTTCTTTGTAGGCAAGTTATCTACAGTTGTTCCCGCCAAGTACAATTGTTGTTGGGTCGCTTTCCCGCCATGCTTTGGTGGGGTCTGTGATTTGGGTCAGGTGTAAAGCCTCAAAGCACAATAATTGAGCCCAGCAGCTTACCTCGTAAGGTTTTAAATTTCCACATTACACCCTAGATTATTTCGATATTATCCAAATTTTTGAGGAATTGATACAGATATAAAAGAATATCTGATATCATCTAATATATTAGTACATATCCCGATATATTCGTAAATATATATTATAATTATAATTACATAGTTATAATTGCTATAGTGTATATGCACTCTATTTAATCATAATTACTTATAAATATATTAATATTCATTTGATGCATTATTAATTGTTTTAACTTAGTTTAAGGTTTTAATAAAAAATTTAATTTTTAATTTTTTAAATTTTTGATCAAATATCTAACTAATATCGATATTATCCCGATAATATCCGTAAATTCGATAGCTCAATACTGATATCAATATCGATATTTAAAACCTTGCTCATAAGTAAGCTCGTTTATTGAGATTTGTTGCAAGCTTTTGTTCTTAAAACTCCCAATCACTATATTTTATATTTTATATTTGAAATCTATAAATATTTGATGATATTAATCATTATAAATATGATCTTATTTTTAATTTTTATTCTCCTCACATCTTTCAAAATTTTGTTAGCAAAGTTATGAATTGTCACGGTTATAAATATGGAAAGAAAAATGTGTTTAACCACTTGTGGTTAATCACTTAAGTCTGGGTAAACGGACAAATTTTCTTTTTCAGAATGAATCAAAAAAAGGTAAATGTAAAAGTTAAATTAAAATTTGTCTTAACTAAACTTTATGGGTTGCCGTAGTGGTGCAACTCCACTTGTCCGGCTTCTTGACAAGCAAGGGGTAAAGAGTTCAATGGGTCCCCCAGAAAAAATTAAAAAAAGAAAATGACAATTTTTTCACTTAAATTTGGATCAACCTCTTCTAATTATGGGATTAAGATGGGACCATATATTTATATTATTCATTAAATTAAAATAATCCTTGTTAAACCAAACTAGTTTCAAATGTGATTCTTAAAATATATTTAATTTTGATGGCTGCTATTGATTGTAGTAGACCAATTATGGGTATACTGTTTTTCACTTCTTCGGGTGGTGAAATATGGCATATTGGGTAATACCACTAGCACTTTAAATTTCTTCAAAATTTTTGTTTGTTATATAAGTTCAAAATAAATAAAGATGATTATTTGTTTGATTTAATATTTAATATTGATATATTGTATTTGTTTGTCAATATCCGAACCTAGATATTTCTATTGTATTTCCCGATTGAAAAAAGGAGGGGTTAGTTTTAAATAACTTAACTACAGGCAAATTTAGTGTGTTTAATATTTCTTAAAGATTACTCAATATACTCTAAATTTTGTTAAATATTCTATTTAAAAGATCTCCAAACCTTCAACATTTGTTCTTCAAAAGCATCTTCTATTCACTTACCCCAAGGAAAAAACAAATATCTCTTTGGATTTTAATAAAAATTAGGTTTGGAATTTACCTTTAGGCCTCATTTGCTTTGCTGGAATAGCATTGGATGCAAGTCAATTGATATTGTAATGTGTTTAGTCATTAGTATAGTTGGGACTTGATTGGAACAAATTCATTTAATATTATATTAAATTAATTTTTAAATAAAAATATTTTTTAATTGATATTAAAATTATTAGCTTCATAAAAATATTTTTAATAGACTTAGTTATAATTATTGTATTATTATAAAAATTTAATAAATTCTTTATATATAAAAAATTTAGTTCTTGCCAACACAAAATTTCAAAACTAATAAAGTTGGTGGGTTTTGAAGGACGCGTTTGGTATTATTTTTGAGAAGTTAAAATTGGATTATTTAATAATTTCGGTATAAAAATTATTTGGTAAAACTTTCAAAAGTAATTATTTAATAATTTGAGTAGATTTAACATCAATTTTAAGAAGTAAATGGGGATTCTTTTTATAAACTAATTATGAAATAATCAATTGTGAAATTCACAACAAGTAATATAAAATTTAATGAATGGATGCATACTGATTTTCAGGGTTTTATAAGAGTTTTGATAGTAAAATTAACCAAACACTAGCTTCATTAACTTTTCAACAAATTAATGAGCATCTCCAATATAATTAACTATTTGAGTTGAATTTTTTACCATATAGGATGAATAGATAATGGGATAAAAAAAATATTTCCAAGTAATCATTTAACCAAAATATAGAGCTAATGTGGAATTTTTTTTTTTTTTAATATGCGTATAAATTTCTTAATTGAGATATTCTCCTAGAAATACTAATTATGATTGGTGGTGGGCAAAAAAACTGAGACCGACTCGACCTGAACCAACTCGAAATTATTGGGTTTCAATATGACTTCGGGTCAATTCGATCCTAAAGAAGGGAAACCGATTATTTTGGTTTCGAGTCAGAAAAACCAAGCCGACCTGAAACCGATTGAATAATTTTTTTTTTTTTTTTTAAAAAAAAGGGAGCTATATACATTTTGGTCTAAAGTAAACACACAAGAAGCCCTAGTCCCTAACTCCCCTTTAGTCGTCATTCCCACTCTCCACCACCAATCTCTCAACTTTCTCTCTTAACTTCTTACCATTTTCACTTCACCAATGTTTTTCCTCCTCTATTCCTTCCCATCCTCATCTTTTCCTCCTCCATTTGAGTCTTCTCCTCTTTTCTTCCACGCTCCATCGCTTTTCTCACTCATGTCTTGCCTCTCCGCTATTCGTGCATGCATCGAGGGAGAGAGATGAGGGTGGAATTCCTCCTCTTTTCCTCCACGCTCTACCGCCTCTCTCACTCATGTCCTACCTCTCTGCTGTTCATGCATCCATCAAGTGAGAGAGATGAGGGTGGAAATGGAACTCGATGACAAGGAGTAAAGACAACAATATGGTGGATCGTAAAAACAGAGGTAATCTGGGATCTGTGTGATGTGGTTTCTTGATTTGGTGGGTTGATAGTTGTGTGTTGGCATGAATGTGGTTTATAGGTTTGGTGTATATTGATGTGGCTTCTGGGTTTTGAGTTGTTTTTATGTTTTATTGTATATTTGCATTGGATTGTGAGAATCTATTTGGAACATAAAAATTTGAGATATAAGTAATACTTTTTTTGTTGTCTGTTTGGTTAGTTTGACTTTTTGGTTGAAATTTTAGTTTGTTTGTAGGGATTGGATTGTTTGACTTGCTTAAGAGTGTGGTGTAATTTGGATTTTGGTGATGAACTAGTGATGTAAAGCTGATGAAAACCGATCGAACCGAACCGACTCAACACTAGGCGGTTAAGGTCGATTTTTCACCTTAAATTGGTTCAGGTCGATTTTTCACCTTAAATTGGTTCAGGTCGATCTTTGATTTGGAAAATCGAAAATAATTGGTCTCAGGTCGGTTTTGATCAAAACCGACTCGACCCGACCTATACCCACCCTTAATTATGATTTCTCAAAATTGTTAACCAATTAAAAGTACAGAGATTATCTCTCCCTCATTTTAATTATAAAATATAATAATAATTATAAATTATTATTATAATGATTTTTCAAAATTGGATACATATTTTGCTATTAATAATTACATGTGCGATTGAGATTACTTTTAATTATGAAATAAATAAAAGGTTAATAATACTCTTACTTTAATAATAATATATTTTAAATTTGATTTTTTTAGTTTGTAAAATTATAATTAAATAAAGATATTATTGACTTTTTATTTTAAAATAAGTTATTATTTCATAAGTAAAAACAATAATCACTAATTATTAGGATTTCAAGATGGGTCCAAAAAAAAAAAAGAAAAAACAATTTCCTTTCCCTTCTTAAGCCAAACTTGGATTTGGTGGAATTAATGGTGCGTCTACCTTAAAAAAAAAAAAAAAAGTGTGAATTGATTCGTAGAAGGTACATAAATGTGAATATATCCTATTCCTCAAATGTACCATAAACTTTTTTAAAAGATAAAGGTCAAAAAAGGTGATTGCCGTCATAACTCCTTCTAGCCAAATTTTTTATGTCACATGTAGAAAAAAAATAATATCCATGTACGATCGTTTAATCATGTCACACCTATATTAAGCTACAATAATGACAGATAACATGGTAAAACCAGAACTTTAAAACTCAGAACTCACCAACAAAGGCAATTGCAAGGAAATGGTAGGCAATTTTTCCAGCAAAAATAATGAAAAATGAACCCAGAAACAACACCAGAGTCCAAAAAGCAAAATAACAGCCCCAGATAAAAATGAAGAAAACTTAGACAAATCATGAATTCTTCAGTTTCAACTTGACATGGCTGTTGGTTAATGTGATTAGCTTTTCTATGAGTACCAATGAAAATACTATAATTAATGTATAGAGATTAGAGAGTCAAATAAGAAGGAAAATTTTTTGCTTTCGATATACAAGTACTTGTTAGGGTTTTGTGCTCTAAGAGATTGTAATATATTTTGTAAATATTTAAAATAAATCATAAATAAACAATGTTATTTTGTTCAATTTATGCATATTTGTGAAATATTTGCTTCATACGAATATCACGTAATATCCATGATTACTTATGTAATTTCAAACTAAGCATATAAGTATTATATATAAGAGGATTTAGTTTAAAATTAATAATCTAAAGAGTCCGTTTAAAATAAACAAAGCTAAGTATTCTGTTTGTGGTAAATCTATAGTTGCGATTTATTTCATATTTAATATGATGATCTTATTTAGGATCATTCATGTGCCGATATGAAAATAGAGACACCTTATATAATAAAGATTATATAGGATTGGATCACGATAAAAATTAATTTCTTATTAATATCGGTTAAATAAAGAAATTCATATTTATTGACTAGATGATCATATATAAATTGATCTTAATTCTTAGTGTTTTATGAACTCTTATTTGTTGAATCATATCTTTTGATTTAAATAGGTGAGATTGTTATAGATTTATGGTTAATCAATTTTGTACTTTAGAGATGTGATTTAGTATAAGTGGCTGAGAATATTCTACATAATATTGAAATCTACTTTTTTTTTGTGAGAAGTAGGTAGTAGTTCTCTTTAAGTATTGATTCGGGTCTTGAACAATAAGAGTTCTTTACTTTTTGTTTATGAGTAAACGGAAAGATAAATTCTTAAGTTGTTATGAATATATTGTTCATTAGAGAATATATGATATTTAAAAGAATAAGATATAATTAGAGAGATATAAAAGACTTTAATGACCTAGCTTTAAATATGAACTACTCTTAGAGGATCGAATTATATGAACTGATTAAATTGATGGATACTGAAAATTCAAATTATGTAAAATATGTATAATTTTGAGAGTGTAACTTTAAGTTTTTAGTGGAATAACTCTAAGGTTAATAATAATGAATTGCTAATTAAAAAGTTTAATTAACATTTTCGATATTATTGGAGCTCAAATTATTTAAATATATTTAATTATTTAATTAATTGTTAATTGTTTAATTATTTATAAAGATTATGACTTCAATTCTAAATAATATCATTAAATTATTTATGATTTAGAATCATTTAATTTAATGAAAAATCATTTAATTAATTAATAGAAATGGTAATTTAATTTAATTGGAATCAAATTCCATATTAAATTAGATTAAATGAGCTTTAATTTAATAGGAATTGAATTCCATATTAAATTAAAAGTAAAAAGTTTCAAACCAACAAGGAACTCGATTTCATATTGGAAAAAAACAAAGTCTTTCAATTTAAAATGAAAATTAGATTTATTGTTAAATTGAAAAACTCTAGTTATCATTATAAAAGAGTGTTTTACATTGTTAATTAAAGAGAGAGAAATTTTCAAAAAATTTCCATAAATTAAAAACATCATATTGTTTCATCTAAAAAGAAATCCAGAAAATTATTTTTTGATTTGTATATAATTTTCTTTCATGAAAAGATTTTATGATTAGATTTTTCAAGATTGTGTTTATATACAGTTTCTTTTATAATGAGTCATAGTAAGAAAAATCAGATAGTGAAGAATCAACGATTAAAAAAGGATCAATATAATTTTTATGCAAGATAAAATTCAATATTATTAATTTAATTATTGAATTATTATTATTAACATCGATTGAAAATATTTTTGTTTTCAAAAAAAATTTTAAAATTTACGTTTTTGTATTCATATTAAAATCGATTTTTCCCTTCAATACTCAGGTACCTATTCATGTGGTATTTTGTTTGGTTATGCCAAGATGCAGAGGAAACAGAGTTCTAAAAATTGTTTAGAAAAAATAAAATCAAAACAAATGTCAAACATCGAGCTAATTAATTCAAGCGAATCTGTAGGTGGACAGACGCATAGATATCAACTGATATCATTCAGAATAAGATCTTTATTTTAAGAGTAAGGTTTGGATTCAATACTTTTGTTATCTCCAGTGATTATTGAACCTTTAAACGCAAAGTAACTATGAGAGCTATGAGTTCTTTAAAAGCAGTACATAATAATTTACACAATAAGGAGTAGCTACCATTGAAGACCAGAAGTAGGGATGATCACGAATTGGATTTAGACTGGATCAGCTTGCTTCGAATCTGTCCCAAATTTTTGATGAGGTGTCCCAAACTTAACCTATGTCCCAAACAAATTGTCACTTTCCACCCTACACTCATATCCATTTTGTAGAAGAAATCAGTGACAAGCAGCAGAGTAAGCAAACATTGTACAACTCAACAGCTTTGTAAGCATCTGAATGATGATATCAGCAGCAGAGTAAGCATTCAGTTACAAGATGCTCATAAGAAAAGTCATGCACTACAGCACATTGAATCATTTCTCAGACACCAGAATTTGTTGCAATTCTGTTTTGATAAGATTGAATCATAGCCATTGATTGATTTGTAATTTGTTGGATTATAGATTTCTCTAGAATTCTTTTGATGTATAAATAGGTAACATTCAGTAAGCAGAAATGAAAATTCAATACACAATTCATTTAGTCATTTCTATTTTCTGTTTTTGTTCTTAAGTTTTGCTTGTTTCATTAGCCATCAATTATGTTTTCACATTTAGAGTGATCTAACCCAAATCTGACTCGTTTTGATCTAATTTAATTTTTAATAAGTCACGAAATTTATATTAAAAATAAATATATAATCAATAAATAAATATTAAAATTTAAAATAACTCAATCTTTACTTATTTTAACATTACATTTAAATAATGTCAATATATATAACTATTGCATAACATAGTTCCATTCACTTAAATAATAATCGATATATAACAAAGTTCCATAATAAAATAATAACGTAGTACTGTGCATATTACTATAACACAATAGTAATATCACAACACTTTATTATCACGTATTTCCATATCATGTATTCAAAAGTGTTTGATTCAGATCCAATCTGATATAAAATCAAATCAAAAACTTTTGAGCCAAACCCCATCCAAAATCTTGTTCTAATGCCCCAAACTCACTCGAAACGGATTAGAACATACCGATTTGGATCGGATTGGAGATTTTCGCCATCTCTAAGGTCCAGAAGAAACAAAAAGCCAATATAGAACCAGTGAAACCATAACAAAAATGGAGCAAAACCAAAACGTTGGTGGTGGTGATGATCTCAAAGAGCCAGCAGACTCCTTCAAAGTCCTCCCAATTTCAGAGGAAACAAAGGCATCAACACAAGCATACTTAACCTGATCATCGCTAAGCCGGCGATCGTCCCAAAAACTCAACTGAATCTTCTTTGGCTTTTCAATTTTCGTCCCCAAGACCTTCTCACTCAAGCCCTTCAAACCAACTTGTTTCAACTCGTTCATATCCATTCCAAGCGCTTGAACATGATCAGCAGCCAAAGTTCTCAAATCAACTGCGTTGCCAACACTCAGATTGTAATCTTTTTCTAGCCTCTCCACGTCCTCCTCCACCTTGACACCCACAAACGAGTAGTTGTCGTTCAGCAGAAAGTCCTCAAGAGCCTGAGGGATGTCTGGGGCGTGAATGATTTGAAAGATGAGGCATCTGCGTCCTACGCACAGTTGGAGGGTGGCCACTGGGTGATCGTCATTGGAGTTGAAGTTTGGGTGGTACTCCGTGTCTAGTCCCACGATGAGATGGCGGAGTTTTGAGTGGTGGATGAGCTCGATCTCTGAGATCCAGGATTCGACCGTGGAAGGAGAGTTGGTCACTAGAGTTCTGATGCGGGCACCGAAGTAGGTCACGTCGTAGATGTTGTGGGTGGTGCAACGTAAGTTGAGGTCCTTTATGGTGACACTCATTTGAAGAAGAGGAAGAAATCGGTTGTTTTTGAAAATCAGAATTGCAGCGGACAATTATAGAGCAAAAGTTGAAACATTTCTATCATCTCAAAAAGACAAAGAAGAGAATACAGTGTGGGTGGGCGTAGGCACCGGCGGACCCACTGTAGGGTCAGGGGGAGCACATGCCCCCCCTCAATTTTTTTTTTTAAAAAATTGATAAATTTATTATATAATTTCAAAAAAGTAAAAAAAAAAAAAAAAAAACCTGATCTGCACTGTTGCACACAGTGCATAACATCATCTACAGGAACAGGACCCTCTTTTTGCTCAAATTTCGGACCCTATTTCTCTTTTTTTCTTTTTCTTTTTAATTATTTATTTTTTCTATTTCTAATATATTAACTTACTTTCTTATTTCTTACTCCTATTAGATTTAATTTTCCTACTTTTAATACTTTTCTTACTCCTAATTAATTAATATTTTATTTTTTAAATTTTATTCTTTTAATTCTCTTCTATATAAATACTATTTACATTGACAATTTATAATTTTAAAGAATTACTTTTTATTTTTTTTTTCTTATCATCTTTATCTGACATCTCTTTATTTTCACTTTGATATCTTGTGACTTATCAGGTTAGTCTCCTAAATTAATTATCTTTTTAATTTATTTATTTTTTAATAATTTAAATTTAATAGATATCTTATCGATAAACCCTAAAATCTTAAACTTTAAATTATTACATTAAAATTATCCATATATAATGTATTGTCATGATTCAATTATATATATAATATTGTTTACTTTATAGCTTTATTTAATTTAGAATCAATAAATTATTATTAATTTTTTTTAAAATTTTTTTTATTATGTTTTTATTTGTTATGAAATAGTTATGGAGAGATATATGAAAAGAAAATCATCACTTAAGTTGGAATCATCTTCTTCAAAGAAAAATTGTGTTGAAGTCAATTTTTCAGATCTTCCTGCTGATCCAGGGTTTCGAACTAAAATATGAGATTATGACCCTAATGTCTGTGAGCAAATTCGAAAAACATATCTGCTAAAAGATATTTGTCAACCTCGAGAATACAATTTTCCTATGAGACATTTCGGACAAAAGTTTAGGCAATTCAACACTGTTTGGTTTACTGAATATTCGACTTGGTTAAAGTACAGTATAGCAAAAGATGCAACATATTGTCTAAGTTGTTATCTTTTCAAACTAGATATTGGAAAACAAACGGGTGGTGACTCTTTTATTAGTGAAGGGTTTACAAATTAGAAAAAGATAGATTCGTTAAGGCAGCATGTTAAAAGTAGTGCCCATAAAGATGGTTGGAGTAAATGTGAAGATTTATTAAATCGGAATCAACATACTGAGTCAACTATAAACAAACAGTCAGATCAAGCTCGAATTGAGTATCGAGCTCGCTTACGTGCTTCAATTGAGTCAACATATTATTTTATTTACGTGCCCTCCCTGAACAAATTTTTTGGGTCCGTGACTGGGCGTAGGAGTGGTGGTGGTGGTAGGTGTGAAGTTTAGATAATAAAATGGCAACATTGTAAATTTGTAACTAATAATGAATAGCGATGTTATGAAATACCCTTGAAAAGCAAAATAATAGGGAATTACACTGGGTCTCTCTCATGTGGAGAGTTTTGAGTGTCTCTCAATTGCATTGAGAGTTTTGAGGGTTGTAGAGGGTAGGCTGATTAGTGAGTGCAGATGGAAGAGCATCTTTCTGGTTTGTCTCTTAATGAAGAAGAGGATGAGGAGCTTGTTTTGGATGCAGACGTTGAGGGGGGGGGGGGGGGGGGGGGGGGGGGGGGGGGGGGGGGGGGGAAACGTTGGAGCTCTGCCTTGTTGGTCGATTCTTGACAGATAAGTTGATCAATTTCAATGCTATGAAGCATAGGTTGGCGAGCCTATGGAGGCCTGGTAAAGGCATCTGTATTAAGGAGATTAACTCTCATCGTTTTCTTTTCAAATTTTTCCACATTATTGATCTCCAACGGGTCTTGGAGGGGGGTCCCTGGACTTTCGACAATCACTTGCTTATCCTGTGTCAGATCAAAAAAGGAGAGGTACCGGCTCTTATCCCTCTCTATTATGTGCAGTTTTGGGTGCAAGTTTATGAGTTACCAGTGGGCTACATGTCTCGCTCGGTGGGACAACAGATTGGCAATTTCATAGGCCATTTTATTGAGTATGATCACAATAATGATGTGGGGTACTGGAGAACTTATATGAGAATTAGAGTGGCTGTCGATGTTCGCATCCCATTGAAAAGGTGTAAGAAGATAAGGAAGAAGGAAGGAGATTGGTCAGTTATCACGTTTAAATATGAACGACTGAGCACATTTTGTTTCATTTGTGGTACGTTAGGACACTCCGATAAGTTTTGTGCACGGCTGTTCACTACAGACGGGACTGAAGTTCAAAAAGAATGGGGAGTGTGGCTGCGAGCTCCGGGGAGGCGTAGTTCCGGTCAAGGTGGGGAAAGATGGCTAAAAGAGGATACCGAGAATGTTGGCGTGATGCATGGACAGAAGGAAGGACATAGGGCTGATAATTCGGGATTTGCTCACAATAGGCAGGTACCTAACATAATTATAGGAGGAAAATCTGGAGCCATTGATGGTAGTTTGAATAATATGGGGAAGAAGATATTGGAGGGAAGTAGCTCAAGTCAACGGGAACTTGATGGATCAATTCATCCAAGTGGGCTGGGGCTGATGCAGGTTGATGTGGTGGGTCAGGAAGAAATGGGCCTCGTCATAGGGGACGATAGAAAGAGACGCCGAGCAACTTTGCATGAAAACATGAGGTAGACCATGCAACACTCAGACAACTCTCAGGTGAACTCTGCGTGCTTGGGACAACTAAAAGCTGGTGGTTCTGTTGACAGTTACAACGATGGCAACGGAGAAGATAACTTAGATCAGGGAATGTTATTTACTCAAACTTTTGTTCAACGACGGGACCTGGTTTCCAGGCCTGCCGAGAGATATGATTTGTATTAGTTGGAACTGCCCGGGGCTTGGCAACTCCCGAGCGGTTCGTGCTCTTTGCGAGCTTGTTAAGTCTCGTAAGCCGGATTGTGTTTTTCTTATGGAAACGATTGTTCATGGTTCGAAGATTGATGAAATAAAAATAAAATTGGGTTTTGATTATGCTTTTTGTGTTGATAGAATTGGTAGAGGTGGTGGTTTGGCTCTTTTTTGGCGTCGTTCTTTCCCTGGCAATATTGTTGGGTATAGTAACAATCATATTGATGTGCATGTTGATGAGAGTGTGGGGGTGCAATGGCGGTTGACTGGGTTCTATGGCTTTCCTGACAGTAATAGAAGAACTGATTCATGGAACCTGTTGAGAGCTCTCAAACTAAAGTCTGATCGGCCTTGGTGTTGGATAGGGGATTTTAATGATTTGTTAAGGGTGGATGATAAACGGGGTGGTGTGCCTCATCCTCAGAGATTCCTAAGAGGGTTCAGGGAAGTTGTTACAAACTGTGTGCTTCAGAATGTGCCATTACAGGGATATCAGTTTACATGGGAAAGAGGACGGGGGACTGATCATTTTGTGGAGGAGCGCTTGGATCGTGCTTTGGTGGATGTGGCTTGGTTACAGATATTTCCAGATGTGATCTTAAGGAATCTGGTAGCGTCAGTCTCTGATCACACTCCTCTTGAACTGGTTACAGTGCGTCAAAATGGGAGACGACATAACAGCAAGTTTCGGTTTGAAAATAGCTGGTTGCGGGAGCCGGAATTGAAGGAGGTGGTTGCTGCTAGCTGGGATGTTTCACGAAATGGTACTTTGCTTGACCGGTTAAATGGGTGTGCTAAGGATCTTGCTATTTGGGGTCGTGGAAAAACATCATTGGTCAAGGCTAGAATTGGCAGCATCAAGCGAAAAATCGTGGGTCTTCGTGAGAGAAATGATAGCAGGGACGTGGAGGCCGTGCGCAAGCTGAGGAACGAGTTGGATGAGGTGCTGCTGAAGGAGGAGCTATACTGGAAGCAGCGTGCAAAGAATTTTTGGCTGCAAGGTGGTGATATGAACACAAAGTTTTTTCATGCGATGGCTTCCACTCGCAAACGGATGAATAGGATTTCAGGTTTGTTTGATAACTCAGGTGAGTGGATTGAGGATCATGAAGGCCTTACTCGTGTGATTAAGGATTATTTTGAGCAGCTGTTTAATATGGATGGGTTTTACTCACATGATCTACATTATGTGGTGCCTTGTATTTCGAGTGATGACAATGCTAAGTTGACAGCTCCGTTCTCTATAGAGGAATTTCGTGAGGTAATTTTTCATATGCATCCTGATAAGTCTCCGGGGCCAGATGGGTTGAATCCGGGCTTCTTTCAGCATTGTTGGCAGACTATAGGGGAGGATATTTTTAAGGCAGCAACTGGGTGGCTTGAAAGGTGTGAGTTTCCGGCCTCGCTCAATGATACTTCGATTGTGCTTATTCCTAAATGTGAGTCTCCTACGCGATTGAAGGATTTGCGGCCTATAGCTTTGTGTAATGTTGTCTACAAGGTTGTTGCTAAGGTGCTTGCAAACAGATTGAAATTAGTACTTCCGAAAGTGATCTCTGATAATCAATCGGCTTTTGTTCCGGGAAGGTCGATTGCGGATAATGTGCTCACTGCCTTTGAGATTGTTCATTTTATGAAAAGGAAAACTAGAGGAAAGAAAGGGGAGGTGGCTCTGAAGATCGATATCAGCAAGGCGTATGATAGAGTTTCGTGGGAGTATCTTGAAGCAATAATGGTTCAGATGGGGTTTAGTAATATCTGGGTCCGTTGGATTATGTTGTGTGTTTCAACGGTGTCCTACTCGGTGAACTTTAATGGGCAAGGTATCGGTCCTATTTCCCCTAAGCGCGGACTTAGACAGGGGGATCCGCTGTCACCTTATCTTTTTATTCTGTGTGCGGAAGGCTTATCTGCCCTTATTAATCAAGCTGATCGGCGTGGGGACATTCATGGTTGCCAAGTGTGTCGTGGAGCTCCTAGTGTAACGCATTTGTTTTTTGTAGATGATAGTTTTCTGTTCTTTAAAGCTAAAGAGGCTGAGTGTTTGCGAATCCAACAGATTCTATTCAATTATGAACAGGCTTCGGGTCAAGCAGTCAATCTTCAGAAATCAGGTATCTTTTTCAGTTCCAATGTGTCAGCTGATACTAAGTTTGCTATTTCTTCTATGTTGGGGGTGTCTACTCCGTTGGATACAGGACGATATTTATGGCTTCCGTCTCTCATTGGTAAAAAGAAGAGATCGATTTTTAATTTCTTAAAGGATAGACTTTGGCATAGGCTTAATGGATGGCAAGGGAGGTTTTTGTCTTTTGCGGGAAGGGAAGTTTTAGTTAAGTCTGTGGCTCAATCTTTACCCGTTTATTGTATGAGTTGTTTCTTGCTTCCGGTCTCTCTTTGTGATGATTTACAAAAAATGATGAATTCTTTTTGGTGGGGTTCAAAGACTGATGGTCGTCGAAGGATCAATTGGTTAAGCTGGAATAGATTGTGTACTAGGAAGGAAAAGGGTGGTCTGGGGTTCAGGAATCTGGAGGCTTTTAATTTAGCTTTGTTAGGCAAGCATGCTTGGAATTTTATCTCCAACCTAAATGCGTTGGTAAGTCGGATATTCAAAGCCAAATATTTCCCAAAGAGTGATTTTTTTAACGCCAGTTTAGGCTATAATCCAAGTTTTGTTTGGAGAGGCATTTGGAATGCCAAACTTGTGCTTCAGAAAGGGTGCAGGTGGCGGATTGGGGATAGGGGAAGTGTCAATTTATGGCGTGATCCGTGGCTAAAGGAAGATAGAGATTTTAAGATTGCGACCCCTATCATAGGGGGTTTAGAAGATTTGAAAATTCAAGATCTGTGGATTCCGGGAACTCGGGAATGGGATATAGAGTTGATAGAGAGTTTGTTTTCAGCTAGGGATGCAAGGGCTATCACTAGTTTAGTCCTGGGGAGTGTGGCCAGGGTGGAAAAATTGATTTGGCACTTTAGCAAGGATGGGATTTATTCGGTTAAATCAGGCTACAGAATAGCTTTGGATTTGTTGGATAGTTGTTGGGAGAGTACTGACGGATCTTGGAATAGATTGTGGGATTTAAACGTACCCCCTAAGGTCAAAATGTTGTTGTGGAAAGTGTGTAGAGGCTGTATTCCTACTAAGGAGAACTTGGTGAATCGTGGAATGCCTTGTAATCCAATATGTATGTTGTGTGGTTTGGAAGTTGAAACTTTGCAGCGCGTGTTCTTTAATTGCCCCTTTGCTTCTTGCTGTTGGAGGGAAGTTGGTATAGCTTTCTCTTTAACTAGTTGCAATGATCTTGGTATGTGGTTGTTGGATTTTTTGGCAGGGCTAAGTAGAGAGCAGGCAAATTGCGTAGCATCAGTCATGTGGGGAATTTGGTGTCAAAGAAACAATAAATTATGGCGTAATTTTTTGAGCTCCCCAGCTAAGACAGTTAAAGATAGTATGGATTTTGTTAAAGAATGGCAGTCTTTCAAGGGCCTAGAGAAGAGTAGATGTCGGGGTCAGGAGGATAAGGGGATTAAGTGGGCTAAACCATTACAAGGTTGGATAAAATGTAACATTGATGCTTCGGTTATGGAACATTCGAAGTGGATTGGGTTGGGAATGGTACTTCGACAGGATGATGGTGGGTTTCTTATGGGTCGATCTAAAGTGGTGCAAGGATGGTGTACCGCTAGAGAAGCGGAAGCTTTAGCTTGTTATGAAGCAATTTCCTGGCTTTTGTCCTTACACGTTTCCAATGTAGTTCTGGAACTGGATGCCAAGGTGGTAGTAGACGCCATTCATTCTACCCGTATGGACTGGTCTGAGTTTGGTTGTCTTATTGAGGATTGCAAGAGGTTAATGCAACGTTGTATTAATTTTAGAATTAGTTTTGTTAAAAGACAAGCCAACGGTGTAGCTGATACGATTGCTAAGGCTGCTCGTTCTTATGTTAGTCCGTCTGTTTGGCATAACACTCCTTCGTTTATTGAAGAGTTGATTGCCAAGGACTCTTCTGATGCTATTTAATAAATCGTATTATTCTTTCAAAAAAAAAAAAAAAAAGGAATTACACATTTTTTTGTTTTTGTTTATGAACCGTCCGCTATAGTTAATTTTTTGTCTAAAATATTAATATTTTTTTTTATTTAAAATCGTAAAATGATCAACTACCCTTATTATGATTTTATAAAATTCCTCTTATACTCAAAGCCTAAACCTAATTAACACAAAAATCGTCTGTATTCCTCTTATATCCTACTTCCACTCTTTCCTTCTCTTCCTCCTCCTAGTTTGAATCTGGTTCTTCGAACCCACTCCTCCTTCTTCTATTGGTTCGAATCTGGTCTTTTGAACCCAATCCTCCTCCTCCTCCTGGTTCGAATCTGGTCCTTCGAACCTAATCCTCCCCTTCCTCTTCCTTCTCATCGTCGTTCAAATCAAGTCCTACTCCTCCTCCTTCTTATCATTCGAATCTAGTTGCTCAAACCCAGTCGTTTGCCTCCTCCTCCTCCTCTGGTTTGAATTTGGTCCTTCAAACCTAATCCTCCTCCTCGTCGTCGTTGTCATCGTCATTCGAATCTGGTCCTCCTTCGCCTTATCATTTGAATCTGGTCCATCAAATCCAGTCGTCATCATCCTTCTCCTCTTACTCCTCGTTCGAATTTGGTCATTCGAACCCAGTTCTCCTCCTCATCATTAGAATCTAGTCCTTTGAACCCAGTTTTGGGTTTATTTGGGTTTGGTTGATTGTGGTTTTTTTTTTTTGGTTTGTTTTTGATTGATTGGATTTTAATGCTTTTTGATTGATTGTTTTGGTATTTTAGGATTGATGTTTGTGACGTTGGTTCAATCAGTTTTGGGTGATGTGTTTTGTATTTGAGATTTTGGGATTGATATACTGAATTGATGACAATATGATAATTTTGGGTTTAAGGGATGATGACTTTGCCTATTTTGAGTTTCCAAATGAGTTTTCAGTTTCAAGTGCAAACCCGTTTTTGGATTTCTAATTGGAAGGAAACCCAGAAAATGGGAATTTTTTTTTTTTTTAAATTTACGAATTTTTTTTTTTTAATTTTTAGTTTCCAGATAGTGGATTTTTTTTTTTAATTTTTACTATTTTTAATAATTTTTCTCATTTTAAAATTTTAATTATTTTATTAGATTACCATTTTACTCTCAAATATTAACATGGACTGGTTTTTTTAGACAATATGAGATGGTTTACCTAATAAAAGAAAATTAGGGGTTGTTCACGATTATTTTGCTTTTCAGGATAGTTTTTCATAATATCTCTAATAAATATTTTCAATTAAGATACAATGTATTTAAGATGCGAACTTATATTAATTTAAGTGATGTATGCTATATATATTTAATAACTTATATTAATGCAAATGGCTTTTGGTGCTAGTGGTAACTTACTTATGAGAGTTTGGTCGTTAGATATCCATGGTTCGTTCTGCATTTGAGACCCTTGAGTTAATGACCTTTTTTTTCATGTTGTGTGGGCCTTTCCTTTCTCTTTTGGGAGGTCCAGTTTTAGACCACGTTTTAGAAACCCTGATCAAGAATGTTTGACAAGTTATACGGTATGTAATATACTTATGATATGTATAGTTAAAAAAAAAAAGTAACTTATATTAACTTTACAAGAGCAAATGATTGGATCGTGTTAGTAGAGTTTATTAGGATCATTTCCTAACCTTTTTTCCCCCTAAACCTTTTAAATCAAGTGACCAAGACTTATGGTTTTTCCTCTCTCATGCATACAGAAGTAGTTCACTTAAATTCAAATTTATTTAATGAGAAGCTTATGACACTAGTTTCACTTTAAATATAGAGAATTTTTCTTGCACTCTCTTCCCTCAATGTAAAATATACAAATAAAAAAAGTTTGACACATATTTTATAGTGATTGATCAAAAGTGAATGCATATTTCATTTAGACAATTGCATTGGAGATGAAAATATGCATTTTCATTTTTTTTTTCAAAGTGGATCCATATTCAAAAGAATTGTTGATGTGTTACTAATAAAAACTAGGGTATAAATCATTTTGACCTCTAAGTATTGGGAAATAGTCAAATTTTTAACTATATTTCAAGAAAGCATCAAATGATTCCTAACTTTTCAAAAAAGTATCAAGTTAGTTTCTCCCATCAGTCAATTAATAGTCAAACCAAACAGAAACTATGAAAATACTTTTTTACCCTTCACTTTAATTACAACAACATACAATATCTGTTTTACCTTCAATAAAACTAAAAATTACAATTAGTTAAAAATTAATAAAATATAAATATAAAAAAATTAAAAAATTGAAAAACTAAAAATTAAAGATTAAAATCTGATGATGAACCAACATTTCGAATTTAAAATCACAATAAATAAAATCATAATAAATAAAATAAAAAATTTAAAACTTTGCAAACAATTTTTTCGAATTTTATAATTCAAATAAATATAATGTTACATCACATCTATAAAAAATACACAAAATAAAATAAACACAAGTCAACAACAACTATGCTTTAAACTGATAGTATATTCAAAAGTTTACATTAAAAAATTAAAAATAATCTAATATCAAAAATAGAAATAAAATAGTTAATAAAATTAAAAAACAAAAAACAAAAACTCACATCTTGAACATCGAAATTGAGAAAACCAATTGCATTTCTCACACTACGAATATTTCTAGCTCTACAATCATGAAGAGTCATAACTGCAAAATTAACAATTTGACGTGACTGCGACGTTGACTGTGGAAGTGGTTGTTACAAAGAGAGAAGAGCGATGAGGTTGAAGATAGTGAGGAGAGTGACCGGCTATTTGTGGCTGGTTTGTCACCAATTGCACCTTAGCCTCAACCATAGACCACCACAGCATCTGGTTTCACAACCAATCGAACTGGCAGCCTCTATCGCCACTCCATCACCGACCATAATCACTAATATGCTTCGAACCCAATTGAACTCAAAAACGAGATTCCATCTGATTTCAAAAAGTTTTGAAATCTAGATTAGGTATGCATTCTCAAACCTAGATTGTCTTAGTTAAACCAAGAATGAACCCAGACACTTTGGTTCATTCGTAGAAGACAAACGAAATCAGACATTTGGGTTCGTTTGAATTTTTTTTATTTTTTTAATCTGTCAATTTTTTATTTATTTTTTATTTTTGTTATTTTGTCATTCATTGGATGACACCTGTCTTTTTTTTTTTTTTAATTTTTTATCTATTACTCAAATAATATAATGCCCAACACACCTCTGATAATCATAATCAACGTTGGTTTGACCGTTAGTTAACTCACGGGAATGATTAATTTCACATTTTTTCAAAGAGTTATGGGTTCATTAAATGCATTTTCGAGATACAGTAAAAAATTCATCTCTTTCCCAAAACTTAGGAATTAAAATTATTTTTACCCTAAAAACTAAGAAATACTTATAACGTAGGAGATACTCTTATATTAATCTTACAAGAGTAAATAATTAGATCATGTTTACAAGGTTTATGATGATCCTTTCCTAACTTTTTTTTTTTTCCTAAGCTTTTTAAATCAAGTGACCAAGACTTCAATTTTTTTTTTTCTCTCTTATGTATGTAGAAGTAGTTCACTTAAATTCAAACCTCTCTTATAAGAAGCTAATGCAAAAATAAGGTTGAAAGAGAATCTCAACTCTTTATAGATTTAGTAGACTTTTAACTCATTTATCCGTTTTGAATAACTTTTACTTTTAGTTTTTGACAGTAGAAGAAGAGAAGGAAAAACCTGAGTTTTTTAGATACTGTTTGGATTATATATTTCAGAAGAATTTTTAGATTTAGAAGAGCTTTTAAGACTATTTGGTTAATATTATTAAAATCTCTTTTAATCGTGATATGACTTTTATGTCATTCTAGAAGAGTTTTCGAATGTGTTTAGTTGAAATATTTCAAATTATCACTTACATACCATACATCATCCACATTTTTTTTTCACTAAAGTAAAATCAAATTATTTATCTAACAATTTACCACAAAATACTTTCACTAAAAAATATATATATTTTTAACATTCCAAGGTGGATAAAATAGTTCAATCCATTAAATTTCTTGTAATAGTATAAGAAGAATTGAATCACACTCTAACACATAACAAACAAGAAAACAATTGACTAAATTATCATCTGCATTCTATAGTTATTGGGGTTTTTCCAAACTCAATTCATTATATAGAAGAAAAAAGTTCAAAAAATTAATCTCACCGCTTAATGTTAAAATTAATCTTACCGCTTAATGTTGTTGACTACAGACCTCGATTTGTATATTCTCTAGCTCCAAAGCAGATAAATGTTACACAAAACACCAACTACAACCAGAAAAATAGATTGAAAAGAACTACTACTATATTGAACCATGATGTGAACTATCAAAATTGCACGACATGGAGTAAGGTAACAGAGATGGATGGTCAGGTAATCCTTGAAAAATTTATTAATACATCAAGCTACTTGATCTTCCGCTATTGGGGTATCTTCTGATGGCTTCACTGGGTTTGGTGCGCTTCTAGTAGATTTTGTCAAGCTTGGGAATTGGGATCCAACTCCAACAATCTAACATATAGTTTCAAGTATCACTACAATGCTCAAATATGGTTCAATCTAAAGATTACATATCAATGGAAAACAAGATTTACCACTTCCCTTCAATGTGACATCACAAACAATACTGCATATACACAAATGAATACGAATACCATAAGAAAAAAGCACAAACTTGTTCGCACACGCACACACACACACAAACAAACACTAAACTCGCATTGCTAGTTCACACACACATACAGAGACTCTAAACTTGCACTTAAAAATCCCTAACTAACATAAACTAAAATCCAATTGCATCACAATCATCACTTGCCGGTCACTAAAATTCTAGTCTTTTGCTTTCATTTGGTGAACTAGGGAATCGGTGAGCAGCATATGAGTCACATCAAATCCTAAATCAATAAAATTAATAGGAATTGATGTGTCATTCGCTGTCTCATTCAGCAAATTAGCTCCAAGCTAAGCCAACACAAATTGTAATCCCTTCCATTCAACTTTGGTTAGTCTCTTTAAAAAAATGAAAGAAAGCATATTCATTTTTATTGCTCATCTTAATCAATGTTTTAAAAGGTGAAAGGCAAGGCGAGGTGGTAGGGCCTTGACGCCAAATAAAAAAAAAATTCAAAAAAATTAAAAAAAAAAAACTAACATATAAAATCATTCATAACATTTTAAAATATTGTGAACAGCAATATTAGAACCACAAATATTAAACAAAATAAAACCAAATAACTAACACAACAAGTAAGGATCATCCATATCATCCTAAAACACAAAATCATCCATATAAAATCTTAACACACAAGATATCAAATAATTAATGATAATTTGGGCTATTAAATAAAGAATCATTTGAATCTAGTGGCTTAAAGTTTGGATCAAAATATGGAGGCATGGTTGAATCTGGAGGTAAAGTTTCATCTCGATTATCCTCATCATTATATTCGATTCTTGCATCACCCTCCTCATCATTACTCTCATCCTCCTCCAACTCAGGTTCTTTAGCTTCTTGGCGTATATTCTTCCTTTTGTCTAACAAATAATATAAAATAATATTTTAGTGATTATATCATTAACTTTAATAGAATTTACTACATTTAATTAGAGAATAACTTACCTCCACTTCTCTTTCTCTTGTAGGTTAGTTGTAGTCTACCATTGGGTTGACTCATGTTAACTCCTAATAATTCATCATTCACCCATTCATCATCAGAAGACACATCATCACTTACCATCAAGGGATCCTCATAATCTTTTAGTGCCTGTTTCTTCAAGTATCTATGTTGTAGTCTTCTATTGTACATGATGTACACCAAATCATTCAATATCTTAGTTTCCAAATGATTTCTCTTCTTTGTATGAATCAAATTAAAAACACTCTAATTCCTCTCATTGGTAGAGGACGAGCAAGTGAGACTCAAAATCCTCATAGCAAAAGATTTAAGTTCAGGGGTGTCAGCTCCAAATGCAAGCCACCAATCAACTACAAATAAGCATTTAGAAATTAGAAGAATACTATAAATTCATAAACAAATTAACAATGATAAATAATAACTTCACATACCAAGGCTACGTTTGTACACGGTATTCTTCGCCAATGAATATCCAAACATCCCTCTTTTCTACCTATAGTCATTCATTTGACAATGAGCCTTAATTTTGCCCATCTCATTAGTAAAAAGTTTCTCCACGCACATAATGACCCCTCGATCAATCTCTAGATGCTTGGACGGATTTTCACTATAATGGAATTGGGGGTTTAAAAAGTAGGCAGCTGCATGCAAATGAAACTCCCAATTGAAACTCCCATTTGTCATCAATAATGTTCCATATCTCCTTGTAAGCTCCTAAATCATTTCCAAAGGTTTTGGCTATTTTCTCCTTAGCTTTATCAATGGCACCATAAATGAATCTCATTGTAGGAACCTTTTCAGAATCCATCATCCTCAACACATGCACAATGAGCTTAGTTGTCTTCAATGCATAAGACACACTATGCTAGAAGCTCCCATCCGTCAATATGATCTTTTTAATTGCTTTTCCCTTTGGTTTTTTGGCCCAACTACTCTCCCACCACTCTCATGAAATGAACATCTCCTGTAATTGTACCTTCAGATTGTACATACTTTGTAAAGTCAAGTATGCTGTCGTAAATCTCGTAGGGTTAGGACGAACCAAATCTTTTTTCGTATGGGTTCTCATCAAGGCCAACACCCACCCATGATTGTAGATGAAGTCACTCACCTATTATAGAATAATAATAAAAAATTAACAACTAGAATATAATTATAGTAAAAACAATACTGATAAAATAATTGATGTTTACCTTCTTTGCTTTAAATAAGGTATTTTTGTGTTAAGAAAGTTCTTCAATTTTCTCAAGCATTAAATCAATGCAATGAGCAGCACAAGGCGTCCACCATAGATGTTTCCTCTTGTCCATCAATATTTCACCCGTTTTTTTATAGTTAGACGCATTATCTATCACTACTTGAACAACAAGATCTTCACCAATTTCTTTAACTACATTATCTAGTAGCTTAAACAATAACTTTGTATCTTTCACCGCATCACTTACATCAATTGATTTCAAAAATACTGTACCATGCAGATTGTTCACAAGGAAGTTCACTAATTTCCTTCCTCTCATATCTTTCCAGCCATCCGACAATATTGACACCCCTGTCTCTGGCCATGTCTTCTTTATGCCATCAAAAACAGTTACCACGTTGGCTACTTCGTCATTTAAAAAGTTAGTGCGAATCTCATATGCTGTAGGAGGTTTTAAACCACGTCCATAATTGCCAATTGATCGACACATTAATAAACGAATGACTCTGGGCAACATTAAATGCAATCTCATTCTTAAAAAAGAATCTACTAATGTCCAAACACATTCGATAGCGTGCTTCCTTCTCACTTCTTGTAGACGGTCTCTCTCGCTCCACCTGCACATTATCCTTATTAACATTTATAAAAAACCTATCAATTGGCCCTCTGATTCCTCTTTGGGGCATCGAAGCTGAGGTTGAATCTCCTGTAGATGGAGGAGTGTTAAAGTTGATAGAGCTATCAAGTCTTTCCTCCCGTGCTAATTGAGCTTGCTTTTTAGCATCTCCAATTTTGGCAATGTACGTCTTTATTTCATCTCGAACTTCCGGGATCACTTTCTCACATGGGGCAGCATTCCCATGAGTTCCCGCAAGGTGCTATTTCAATCTATACACTTCCCTTTTGATTATTTTATCACAAAAAATGCAGCGAACATACTTGTATGCCTTTCGTTCACCAAATTCAACCTCAACTCCGTACTTTCAAGCCGGATCTTTCCGATTCGACATCCCACACAAAATCTATAATAATATCATGTACAAATATAAGAAATTTGATTGCTAATCTGTTTTTTAATCATACTATCTAAAACTATAAACACATCAAATATTACAAAACTATAAACACATCATATACATGTCAAAAAATATTTTTTAAAACAATACACATAACATCAAATAAACTGTTTTTTAACAGTTTTGGCAAATCTGTTAAACAGATTCTGTTTTAGTACCATCACTTACATCAAACAATAAGCACCACTTACATCAAATAATCTATTGTAGTCAAATGCAATATCAAAAACAATATCAATAAGCTGCCATTCCAATCAACTACACCATAAACAATATCAAAAACAAATTTGTTATCAGAACTGCATTCTAAGCCTAAACACCACAACTAAAACATAACATAGAGCATGAAGAGAGTTATAGTTACACAAGATAAAAAAAAAAAAAAAAGAACCGATGCACTAAGCTGCCATTGAAGTTATTGTTTAACAACCATAAAAAATATCAAAAACCCAAACCAAAACCAAAACAAAACCCATTTTTTAACAAGTTAAAAGTTGAAATAATTGAAAAACTTACATGACAGCTGGATTTCAGACCTTCGTGAGCTTCAGATAGAGGAGAGGAGTTGTAAATGCTGATTTCAGAGAGTTGAGTGATGAAGATGGAACTGCAGATGTCAATTTTAGGGACTTGAGTGATGGAGAGTGCTTGGAGACTTGAGGATTTTAGGGATTTTAAGAGGAAATGAAAGAAAATGAAAGAAATGGAGAGAATGGACGTGAAAATGGGTGCCGACAGGGTGGAAAGTGGCTGTCGGTGGGCTTATTAGGTTTTTGAAACAAAAACAAACCCGCAAAATGACCGGTTTACCCTCTGTTGAAAAACCCCACCTCATACTGCCTCAGCCTCTAGAGGCGAGGTTTTTTGGTTGCCTCGCCTCTAAAGGGTGCCTTGAGGCGATTTCTTCAGCAAGGCGATGAGAGGCGCCGCCTCACCTCACCTTTTAAAACATTGATCTTAATTATAATTTTCCACAACAACATGGTCAAGCAGCAATTACCAAAAATTAGTACAACAGCAACACTTTACTAGTTTATATATTTGTTAATTTAAAAACAAAAATGCCCCTCCAATGTTAAGCATCATTAGTGAAACACACACATACAGACTCATCATTATAAAAAATATCAAAATAAACCAAAAACAAACAACCCCAGAAACTCAACAATCACAAAATCAATCAGATACTCCAAATCAAAACCAAAAACACATTAAAAATCCAATATTTTTCATTTTTCCTCACCTTGCTTAGTTGCTGCAGAACACACGACCCATCATTTGCCAAACTAAATTCCTTGGTAGAGGCGCCTTAAGCGGCACAATACCAAACTGTGTCCCCACCAATTGAAGCTGGACCAGCATTTGTTTGACATCCCCAGTTGTCTTGGTAGCCATCTTCAAATCTGTCATCAGATACTTAGCAAAAACCGCACAACCTTTCCATTTCTTTTAATGTTGGTGAAAAGATTGAGAGAGAAGAAGCTGATGCATATTTTATAACCAATATTGCCCCAAATATCTAAACAACCAATCTAAACTACAATCCTAAACACTCAAAATTCATATATCAAACAAACCCAATCAAGATCTAATGTAGAGAAAATAATTAAATAAAAAACCCTAACAAATTGAAACAAAAGAAGACGAAGAGCACAATGAAAAAGAGCTTACTACTTGGGATTCACGATGTCGAACGAAGATATAGAGTTAGAAGGAGATCGATTCAAGCGAACCTTGTGATTTCTTTGCCTAGATCGAGCAAGAAAAGAGAAGAATAAGGTCGGGCAAGAAAGGAGAAGAAAAGGGAAGAACAAAGGATAAGAGTGAAAATCTGATTTTGGTATTTATAGTTTGAAGGGTAAATATTCATTAAACAAAATGGCTTCAGGTGTTTTTTCTGTTGAAGCTCTTTTCATCCAAGCTAGAAATTGTGGTTTTATTGGGAAGCTCTCCTTCAAAGTAAAAACTATTTTTGGAAGAATACTTAAACACTTCAATAAATTACTTTTGCGCTTAAAAAGAGTTTTTAGATCCTTAAAAGGTATGTCAAGCAGGTACCAATTTAGACATGACTACGGTTTGGTTTGATTCCGGTTTCAGTTTCGAATCGACGGTTCCGGTTCTAAAAAAGCTAGAACCGAAACTTTAACCGAAATAAAACGGTTCCGGTTCGGTTTTGAAACCGTCGGTTTTGTAATGGTTCCGGTTCTGATTCTGGTTCTGGTTTCAGTTCCGGTTCTATAACGGTTTCGATTCCGGTTCCGAAACTTTTTTTTAAATAAAAATAAAATTTAAAAATTAATATTAAACTATATTTTGATATTAAAAAAATAAATCTATACACAAAAGAAATAAAAATTTTAATTATTTGAACTTTGATTGAATAAAAAAATAAAATAAAAACATTGGGCTTGCACTTAATTTATTATCATAATTAAGTTGCCTACGTATCCTCTCAAATTTTGGAGGAATCAACGCCCACGTAGTTCTCTTACCTTTTATTACATGGAGTTTATGAAAATTTGTAAAAAATTTGCTTGTTGTTGTATAAAATCATTATAATTTTTCTTATTGAAAAGACCAAAATTTAAAAGATCTGTATTTGGTTGTAGTGTTTCTTCAATATTAATAGGATCTTTACCCTTGTTCCTAGAAAATGGTTTTCTAGAACTAGAATTAGCCATTGAAATATGAAATTTAATAATAATAAATTAAAATTTTGATATTTAAAAGTAATAACTAATAAATTAAAATTTTAGATTTAAAAATATAACTTGAAATCAAAATTTATAAGTTAAAAAATATTATAAATAGAAAATTTGAAATTTATAAATATTATAAATTGATAATTTGAAATCTAAAAATAATAAAATAAGATTTTGAAATTTAAAAATAATAAATTAAGATTTTAAAATTTCAAACAATAAATTGAAAATTATAATTTATAGATACAATAAAAAAAATAAAGGAAATTAAGATTGAGAATTAAGAGAATATTTTGAAATTGAGAGAGAGTTGAGATTAATGGAGAGAAAAAGAGTTGAGATTGAGGGAGATAGATGTGAGAAGAAATTAAGAATGAAATGAGTATTTATAGAGGAAAGAGAGATGTTAAAAGAGAAATTAAAGGAAAGGGTAAAATATATATAAAAAAAAAAGTGAACGGTCAAATTCTGCAGTTTTTGTTTTTTTTTTTTTAAGAACCGAACCGAATCGGAACCGCTTTGAACCGGCGATTCAGGTTCCACCGGTTCTTTGAATCGGTGGTTCCGGTTGCTTTAGGTTCAGAACGAGAATCGGAACCGCTATAGTAGCGGTTCCGGTTCGGTTCTGAACCGGAACCAGAATCTTATGTTCTGGTTTCGGTTCAATTGACCGATTCGATTCAAACCGTCCGTGGTCATGTCTACGCACTATGTCAAATTTGACGAAGAAAATATATTGTTTTATAATATCACAACTGTAGAGGACAATTATAGAGCAAATGCTTAAATATTTCATAAAAAAAAGAAAGAGAATATACGTGGGTAACGGTGGCCGTGGCGGTGTGAAGCTTAGACACTAATGTTTTTATTTATTTATTTTTTTCCTTAAATGCATCGGCACTACAAAGTTAAAAAATTGGCAATTTCGTAAATTTATAACTAATAATAAATATATTCAATTGAAATAAAATATATTAAATATGAGATATTATCATAACTCAAGTGGTGTGCACTCTATATATTTAATTTTTATTTTTATTAATTTTTTTATGTAGATCTTCATTGTCCATCTTATAGATGAAAAGTAGAGATCAATTTTTATTTTTATTGTATAAATGAACGATGGAGATAAATTTTTATTATTATATATCTATTTTAATTTTAGAGTATTATTTTATAAAATTTTATTTCTTAAATCAAAAAATTAAGGTTAGAAACATCTTTTATTTATTTATCTAATTTTCCTGATAATTTTCTAACAGTGGCGGGATTGATGAAAAATAAAACTATGGTGGGAAAAACGACATACAGTCAAACGTCAGGGATTTTAGGATTTTCCCTAAAATAAAAATCTAACTTAACACTTCAATGAAGAGGTTTGAATGAGAAAGGGTATGAGACACCGCCACAAGCACAATAACATCATCCTATTGCTATCCATATGCTTTAACCTTTTAAGGCTTTTGCAAGTGTTTGTAATCTGTGCATGTACTTGATGATTTTTCAGTTTGAGTCTGATTGATTGAAGTGGCTTGTATGTGTGTTGCCTATGTTAATTAGTGTTTTTAATTGACTGCTACTGCTGTGTTTTCTTCTATTAACTGCTTGATAGTATCTATTGCACAATTCCATTTTTGAGTTGTCTAGTTGATTTCTTTGACATTGAAAAACAGTTTTTAGGAGCCAACTATATGGATATTGGTAGTCATTGATTATGTTCTATTAGATGCTTGATTATGTGATTATGTATTGCACATTCCATTATGCATGTACTTGATGATTAGGTTAGAGAGATGCGATGTGCAAATTATAATGAGTGGAAATGGTGTCAATGTTGCATATGTGAGATTGAAGTGATAGTAGCATAAATCAAATTTCTCTTCATGTTTATTGTACAGAGGAAATGAACATTCCAGCTACTAGTTGTTCCCAGCCCCTTCTGCCTCACCAAAACCCTGACAATTTTGTTATCCATAACCAAAACCTCCCAACGAAAACCAAAATCTCCATAAGAACGAACAATAACAAATCTAGCGTAGACCCTGTAGTCTCATGGACATCTTCTATATCTCGCTATTGCCGCAACGGGCAGTTACTTGAGGCCGCTTCGGAGTTTACTCACATGAGACTTGCTGGGGTCAATCCCAATCACATCACGTTTGTAACAGTTATTTTGGGTTGCACTGATTTTAAAAGTTGGTCTTTTGGTGCTTTGATACATGCGCTTGCTTGTAAACTTGGGTTGGACAAAAATGATGTGATGGTGGGCACGGCGCTTGTTGAAATGTATGCGAAAATGGGTTCCGTGGATTTGGCTAGATTGGTTTTCGATGAGATGAGAGTGAAGAATTTGATTTCGTGGAATACAATGGTTGATGGGTATATGAAGAATGGGAAGGATAAGTCTGCGGTTAGATTGTTCGATGAAATGCCCAAAAGAGATGCGATATCTTGGACGGCAATGATTAATGGGTTTGTTAAGAAAGGTAATTTCGAGGAAGCCTTGGACTGGTTTCGGGAAATGCAGGTATCTGGGGTGGAGCCAGATTATGTGGCCATCATTGCTGTTCTTGCAGCATGTGCCAATGTTGGAACACTAGGTCTGGGTTTATGGATACATCGGTTTGTTTTAAAACAAGACTACAGAGACAATGTCAAGGTGAATAATGCATTGATTGATGTGTTTTCTAGATGTGGTTGTGTTGAATTGGCTCGTCAAGTTTTCCAGAGGATGAAGAAACGAACGTTGGTGTCTTGGAACTCGATCATTGTGGGGTTTGCTATCAATGGATTTGCAGAGGAAACGTTGGAGTATTTCAATTTGATGCAAAATGAAGGGTTCGAGCCTGATGGAATCAGTTTTACAGGAGCATTGACAGCCTGCAGCCATGCCGGTTTAGTTGAGGATGGACTTAGGTATTTTGATGTTATGAAGAGGGTTTATAGAATTTCTCCTCGGATTGAGCATTATGGGTGCATAGTGGATCTTTATAGCCGTGCTGGGAGATTGGAGGAAGCCTTGAATGTTGTAGAAAATATGTCTGTGAAGCCGAATGAAGTTGTTTTGGGTTCATTGCTGGCTGCGTGTAGGACGAATGGGAATGTTAGCTTAGCTGAAAGGTTGATGAAGTATGTTGTTGATGTGGACCCTGATGGTGACTCTAATTATGTCCTTCTAGCGAATATGTATGCGGCTGTCGGAAGGTGGGATGGTGCTGGCAAGATCAGGAGGAAAATGAAGGGGCTTGGGATACAGAAGAAGCCGGGAATCAGTTCCATTGAGATTGGTAGTAGCACTCATGAATTTGTGGCTGGTGATAAGTCCCATGTTGATACAGAGAATATCTATGCAATGCTAGACCTTCTCTCTTCTGATTTAAGATTGTGTGGTGAATACTAGCTAGCTTAACTAATAAGTTCTTCAAAGATCGACGATCAGCAACAAGAAAGCATTGGAAGAGGATCCTTCAGCGTTTGATTATGATGGAGTTTATGATGAAATGAAGGAGAAAACCGTTCGCCATAAACTGCAGATTCGTGAAGACAGACAGGTATGTTGATATCGATTTCCTGGTTTGAAGTAGATGTAGATGTCACCAATTTGCTAATTAGTAGGAACTTGTTACCAAGCTCATGTTGTTGTATTTTTAACTATGATTTTGTAATCCTTGATCAAGTAGGTAGTAATTTTTTCTTGTTTCGTTTGTGTTTGAGTGATCAAAAGCATAGAGGAGCGACAGTGGGAACATGATGGAATATTTGAAAGGAAACCTCCTAAAGAGAGAAACAAAGAAGAGCACCTTAGGACAAATTTGTTACGAGTGCTTACAAGAAGAAACTCGAAAAGCGGGAAAAATGGGAGGCACAACATCACTTGCGCCATCTCCGTGATGAGAAAGAGGGTGTATGTGTAACACTTTCACGCATTTTTATGATATTTCTTTATCAAATTGATTAACTGCCTAGTCTATTCGGTATTTGCCCTTTATGAACTGATTTTTTTCTCAATTCTGGTGCTTTCTTGGATACTCTTGATGCCCAAGTACTGCATTAGTATAAGCATCCTTGTTACAGCAACTGCACATTTTATTTGAACATTTTCTTCCTTCTGCTGACATAAAATCATAACCACAAGCATATGCAGGACAATGTAGTTGTCACCAATTATTTTAGCTATACCGCGGTTTCCATGGCAATGTATAATGGAATTTTAATTTCTAAAATTGAAATGCTATGGAATTAAGTATGCATACAGAGAAATGTCATCCTCTATTGACAATATATGCTTGTGGTTATGATGTATTGATTTTAAAATGTTATGGTTTATGCATACAGAAAAATGCTTGTTGTTCCAACTCACTAAGCTAACATAATTGCATTTTAAAATCCAAATCTTTTTTTTTATTTTGAGGAAAACAAATAATATATTAAGAAACACTCAAACAATTATCGGCAATCAGACCTTCCAAAAAAGGAGGGATGACATGCCAGACAAACGGACTAGCATGAGACCGAGCAGCCTTAGCAAGCGCATCAGCCACACCATTAGCATGCCTTTTAACAAAGTTAACTTTAAAGTTATTACAATGCTGAAGTAAGCGTTTACAATCCGCAATAAGACAACCAAACTCAGACCAATCTCGCTTTGTGGAGTTAATTGCATCTACCACCACTTTAGCATCCAATTCCAATATTACATTAGCCACCTACAAGGATAGAAGCCATGCAATTGCTTCCCGACAAGCCAACGCTTCAGCTTCACGCGGAGCACACCACCCCTGCACCAATTGAGAACGACACATATGAAAACTGCCATCATCCTTACGAATAACCATCCCCAATCCAGTCATATGCGATTGCTCCAAAACCGACGCATCTACATTACATTTTAGCCAACCTTGCATCGGTTTACACCATCTGACTCCCATAATCTCATGAACCCGATTTCTACTCTTTTTTGGACACCTTAGAGATTGCCATTCTTTCACAAAATCCAAACTTTCCTTCACAGTCAACACAGGGGATTTTAGAAAATTACGCCAAAGTTTATTATTCCTCTGACACCAAATTCCCCAAATAACTGAAGCTACACAAACCGCCTGCTCCCTACTTAAACCCACCAAAACCCCCAATAGCCACCCCCCAACATCAGTAGAAAATGATAGAGCAAAAACTACATCAACTTCTTTCCAACACTTCTCAGCAAAAGGACAACTGAAAAACACATGCTCCAGAGATTCAACATCAGAACCACACAAAATACAAGTTGGTTCACAAGACAATCCACGCTTCACCAAATTCCCTTTAGTAGGAATACAACCCCTGCACACTTTCCACAACAACATCTTGACCTTAGGGGGAACCTCTAACTCCCACAATCTACCCCACTCACCCTCAATAGCATCCAAATCCCCTCCCAACAACTCCAGAGCTAATCTATACCCTGATTTAACTGAGTAGATACCATCCTTGCTAAAGTGCCAAATCATTTTATCCACACGGGGTACATTCCCTAACGGTAGACTAGCAATAGCCCTGACATCCCGCTCTGAAAACAAACTCTCCAGCAACTCTATGTCCCACTCTCTAGAACCAGGAATCCACAAATCTTGAATTCTCAAATCTTCCAACCCAGCTATAATAGGGGTCTCAAGTTTAAAATTACTATCCTCCTTAAGCCACGGGTCACGCCATAAATCAATACTGTCCCCATCCCCAATCCGCCACCTGCACCCCTTCTTAAGCACAAGATTAGCATTCCAAATGCCTTTCCAAACAAAACTTGGATTATAGCCTAACTTGGCATTAAAATAATCATTATTCGGAAAGTATTTAGCTTTGAAGACATGACTTACCAAGGCATTTGGATTGGAAATAAAGTTCCAAGCGTGTTTGCTTAACATAGCTAAATTAAACGCTTGCAAATTCCTAAACCCCAGGCCACCCTTATCCTTCCTAACACATAACCTATTCCAACTCAACCAACTTATTCTACGACGCCCATCCGCTTTTGAACCCCACCAGAAAGAATTCATCATTTTTTGTAATTCATCACACAGGGAAACCGGAAGTAAAAAACAACTCATACAATAGACCGGTAAAGATTGAGCCACTGACTTAACTAAGACTTCCCTTCCCGCAAAAGACAAGAACCTCCCTTGCCACCCCTGAAGCCGACTCCATAATCTATCTTTCAAGAAATTAAAAATCGATCTTTTCTTCCTACCAATTAGAGAAGGGAGACCTAAATATCTACCCGTATCTAACGGCGTAAACACCCCCAGCCTAGAGGAAATGGACAACTTAGTATCGGCCGAAACATTAGAACTGAAAAAGATACCTGACTTCTGAAGATTAACAGCTTGACCCGAAGCTTGTTCGTATTGGTGAAGAATTTGTTGGATTCGCAAGCACTCGGCCTCCTGAGCTTTGAAAAACAAGAAGCTATCATCAGCAAAAAACAAATGCGTTACACTAGGCGCTCCACGACACACCTGACAGCCATGAATATCGCCCCGCCTATCCGCTTGATTAATGAGAGCAGATAAACCTTCAGCACATATGATAAAAAGATAAGGAGACAATGGATCCCCCTGACGAAGGCCACGCTTAGGAGAAATAGGCCCTATATCTTGCCCATGAAAATTCACCGTATAAGACACCGTGGATACACACAGCATAATCCACCTGACCCAAATGGCGTTAAAGCCCATCTTAACCATAATCGCTTCTAGATATTCCCACGAAACTCTATCATAAGCCTTACTAATATCAATCTTCAAAGCCACCTCCCCTTTCTTACCCCTATTTTTCGTTTTCATAAAGTGAATAAGTTCAAAAGCAGTGAGCACATTATCCGCAATCGACCTCCCCGGAACCAAAGCCGACTGATTATCAGAGATCACTTTAGGAAGCACATGTTTCAACCTGTTTGCAAGCACCTTAGCCACAATTTTATACACAACATTACAAAGAGCTATAGGACGAAAATCCTTCATCGACATAGGAGACTCGCATTTAGGAATAAGGACAATCGAAGTATCATTTAACGGGAGCGGAAATTCACACCTTTCAAGCCACCCTGAAGCTGCCTTAAAAACATCATTTCCTATAATCTGCCAGCAATGCTGAAAAAAACCCGGATTCAAACCATCTGCCCAGGGGATTTATCAGGATGCATCTGAAAAAGAGCCTCAGAGAATTCCGCCACTGAAAAAGGAGCTATCAACTGAGCATTATCATCAGGAGAGATACAAGGGGTCACATAACTTAAATCATGAGAGAAATGATCATCCATGCTAAACAAATTAACAAAGTAGTCTTTAATCACCCTCGTGAGATCCTCGTTATTATCCACCCACACACTTGCGTTATCAAAAAGCCCCGAGATCTTATTTCTCCTCTTCCGAGTAGACGCCATCGCATGAAAGTACTTGGTATTCAAATCACCCCCTTGCAACCAATAACTCTTCGATCTTTGCTTCCAATATAATTCCTCTTGTAGCAACAATTCATCCAGCTCATTTTTTAATATCTTAACAGCCTCCACATCACTGCTAACCTGGCTGTCCCGAATGCAAACAATGTTTCTCTTCAATGCACCAATTCTACTCTTAAAACGAGAAGACTTCTCTCGACCCCATTTCGCAAGGACCTTTCCACAACCAGCCAAACGATCAACGAGGGTATCAGCCCGAGAGTTCACCCAGTTTGACTCCACCACTGCCTTCAGATCTCCCTCCCGCAACCAACAATTTTCAAAACGAAATCTCCTAGTAAAGCGACGCCCAACTTGACCCTCTGTAACCAGCTCATAAGATGAATGATCCGACACAGACGCCACCAGATTTCGCAAACAGACCTCAGGAAATAGATGCAACCAAGCTACGTCCACCAAAGCCTGGTCAAGCCGTTCCTCAACAAAGTGATTTGACCCCCTTCCTCGTTCCCACGTGAACTGGTAGCCCTGTAACGTCACATCTTGAAGCAAGCAATCTGAAACAGCGTCCCTAAACCCACGAAGAAATCTCTGGGGATGAGGCATCGCCCCTCGCTTATCTTCCACCCGAAGCATATCATTGAAGTCTCCTATACAACACCAAGGCCGATCCGACTTATTTCTAAGACAACGCAACAAGTTCCATGATTCCTGACGCCTAGAACTATCTGGGAAACCATAGAAACCAGTTAACCTCCATTGACAGCCCACACATTCATCAATAAGAACATCAATATAATTATTACTATACCCAGTAATTGTACAAGGAACAGAGCTACGCCAAAGAAACGCCAACCCTCCACCTCTACCAAGTCTATCAACACAAAAAACATAATCAAAACCTAACTTAACTTTTATTTCATCCATCTTAGAACCTTGAACAAGAGTTTCCATAAGAAAAATACAATCAGGCTTGCGAGACTTAACCAGCTCACATAAAGCATGAACCGCTCGGGGGTTGCCCAGCCCCCGGCAGTTTCAACTAATGCAAATCATAGCTCCCGGTAGGCCTGGAAAACAGGTCTCGCCGTTGAACAAAGAGTATGTCGTAAAACTGCCTCCTGAGCTAATTTATCCTCTTCACGTCCAGCCTTTCCACTGTCACCAGATGCGCCAGCATGATATTGTCCCAGGCTTGAAATATTCACGTGGGAGCTCTCAGTGTATTGCATGAGTTGAGTTGATTTCCCATGCAACATCGCACGACGTCGCTTCCTGTCATCCCCAGTAACTGAGCCCAACACTTCCTGGCCCACCACTTCGATCTGCATCGGCCCCATCCCATTCAAATCCACACTGCCCTCAATCTCCCGTTGACCTCGACCTCTTCCCTCCACAATATACTTCCTAAAAGTATTAAAATTTTGATTTTCAGCTCCTGATTTTTCTCCTCTAAATATGCTGTTACCTTGCCTATTAGGGCCAAATCCCGAACTGTCCTCCCTATGTTCCCATTTCTGACCATGCATCGCACCAAAATCTTCGGGATACTCCTTTAACCATCTCTTTCCTCCATGACCGGAGATACGCCTCGCCGGAGCCCGTAGCCACGCACCCCATTCTTTCTGAACTTCCTTTCCATCAGCAGCAAACAACCTCTCACAAAATTTATTTGAATGACCTAACACGCCACAAATAAAACAAAAGGTGCTCAGCCTTTCATACTTGAACGTAACAATTGCCCACTTTCATTCCTTCTTCCGGATTCGCTTACATCTTTTCAGCGGAGTGCGAACATCAACCTCAACTCTAATCCTCATGTACGTTCTCCAATAACCCACATCATTATTCGGATCATACTCAATGAATTTACCTATGAAGTTGCCAATCTGCTGCCCCACCAAATTGGACATATAACCCACCGGTACATCATGGACTTGAATCCAGAACTGCACAGTATAAAGAGGGATAGAGGAAGGCACCTCTCCTTTTTGAATCGGATGTAGTATGAGCAGATGATTATCGAACGTCCATGGACCCCCTTCCAAAACCCTGTTGAGATCAATCAAATGGAAAAACTTGAAAAGGAAGCGTTGTGTGCTAATATCCTTAATGCATATTCCTTTACCCGGTCTCCATAGACTCGCCAATCTGTGCTTCATAGCATTGAAGTTTATCAGCCTGTCTGTCAAAAAACGACCAACAAGACAAAACTCTATCGATTCCCCTCCAACAGTCTCCACATCACCCTCCAATATAAGTTCCTCATCCTCTTCTTCATTAAGAGACAAACTCGAAAGGTGCTCGTCCATCAGGACCCCTAAACAAATCCCACTCACCGACCACAACTCTCAAGGAAACTGAGAGACACTCAAAACTCTCCACATGAGAGAGACTGTACTTCTTCAACAAACCTTTTTAAAATCCAAATCTTGAATTATCAATAACTTGGCATTTCAATTAGTAAACGCATCCTACCATTAAAGTGACAAGAGGGTCTTGCTCTATTATGGGAAATATTTCATCTAAGTATTCTTTTGCAAGAACATTACGGAGACAATTATTTAAGGTGAGATTTTATTATAAAGAAAAACGAATACAATTCACAGATACACAAACAATCCAATTGAAAACGATACATTGGAGTTCCGATATATTTAGAAGTAGCTGTTGTGAAAGGAAAGTCCTATCATTGGATTGTTTGACGGTGAGAGGCCAAATTGGATGGACAGGAAAATCTTATATATGATTAAGAATCTCACTTGACACAACATAAACCTTAAATAAAAGAGTTGTGTCTTTTCACCGATCCAGACAAAGAACGAGTAGTTTGGCAAATAATTACCTTTTATTCCTAATTTTTAAAAATAAAAATTAGAAGTAAAAGGTAATTATTTGTAGATATTTTACTTTGTGGACGGCCAGTTTAGAAAAAAAAAGAAAGAGGTGGTGTGCAGGAGAAATTGGCAAAAAGATATTAAAGTGGCATCTAGTTTAACCCGAACTTATATAATTAGTACGTCATAATTTTTAAATTGTTAGGATCATCAATTAAATTTATCAATTGTATTCTCTTTTTTTGAAAAAATTTCTATCTTTTGTTCAATTCAAATACAATAAATAAATTTGATTGACAATTTTTATAATTTAAAAGTTAAAACGCGCTAACTATATAAACTAATTTAGCAAAAATTATATTTAAGTGGCTAGACCGTGTTGACCACTATTAGTTAAAATGGTGCTTTTAATGTGCTTATGTAAAATTACTTTTCTTTTTTTTTTTAATCAGAAAATTACCTTAATTACTCTTTAATAATAAGTTAAATAAATAAAATTATTTTAACTTATTATTATTTAATAATAATATATATATATTTATTTTATACATGGTTCATTAGTAGCAGTGTTGAGTAATTGTTAACGTCAGGAAAAGGTTCCCTTAGCCAACGAGGTTGTTTTAGGGCCCAAGCTTACAGTTTGGTACGATCAATAGGTTGCATGAAGGACAAGGAGAATGAGAAGAAGAGGTTAGAGGCGAGGAGGAGAGGACACAGAAGATTTTTAGAGTGGTTCGGCCCAAAAAGATGCCTACGTCCATTGTTCACTCTCTCACTATTTAGGCAGAGTAACAACACTCAAAAGTTCCAACCTTTTTCAGTAAAAAAAACGTCCCCTTTTATAGAGGAAGGGGACATGCTACAGTAAACGGAATAAGACAAAATTAAATAGTTAACTACAGTTACACTGACAGACAGCATTTAATGCGTCGAAAACCCAATTAATGCGGCTGACAATGCATTAAATGCGGTCGAATCCGTCGCATCTGAGGTCTGTCCGAGGGAGATTTCTGATGATTGGGCTGGATTCGGCGTGATGGGCCATCAAGGTCATGATCACAAGCTCTGGCGGATGTAGCGTGCATGGCAAGTCTCGGAACTGTACTCTGCATGGTGCTATTGACTTCTGCTGACTTGAAACTTCCAAATGCGTGAGGGAGACGGACTTTCCCAGCAGACTGGAGAGTTGAAGGGGTGGAACCTGGATAGGCGTGTTCGCAGCTGGTCAAGGCATTAAGGCGGATTACATCAAGAATGGAGGAGTCGGAATGCGTTCACGCTCAGAAAACAGCGACCAGTTCAGACGGATAACTTCGGACGCAGATGGCTTGTTGGACATCTCCGACGGGTGGCTCCTCTTGGCGGATACCTTAATCGGACAAGAATAGTAGGCGGACAAGCGGTCGATCGAGGCCGAAATATGGCGAACAGGTCTGGTTGTCACGGATGGCGGATATTCCAGCGGACAAGTCTGAGGGATGAGGACCAACGGCCAGCGATAAGGAACAACGATCCACCTCCACAAGTAAAACTGACGGGGAATATGGTGATCACAGCCAGTCTTGCGGGATAGACGGTCCGCGGTCAGAATGGGGGGTAGCGGTCAGCGGCCACAACAAGCGTCCACCAACGGGCCCCACTTCTGGGAGAATGGACCGACACGATGGAGAATGATCGGGCTTCTGGGTCATTGGGCCTGCACTGTAGATCCGTCTGGGCTCGAATATTCTGATCGTTATTTTACCCATAACAGTAATCATGGATTCAAATTCTACTATTGTCATAAAAACATAGATGTCGATAGTTTTCTCTAAATTTAATCTTCTGAAAAAAAATATTTACTTTAAAATAAACTATTGGTTTTTTTTTTTTAAAAAAAAAAAACAATTTTGCCTAAACAATTTTACAAAATCAACAGATATTAGTTTTAAGATCTCATCCAAAAATAAAGATATCTGAAAAATAAAATTTAAAACAAAAATTACAAAACTTTTGGATTTCCATATGGAGGAGATCCAGAAATCTAGATCTTCTAAAATGATGGAAACAGACACATGTTGGACGATGTCATTTTGAGGCAGTTAAGTTAGTAAATCCTTAGCATGAAAAAAAAAAGTAGTATACGAGTATCTTGTTGGGAAATTTTACTTTTTAAGCTTGATACGGAATTGCCAGCAGGAGCGTAGTTAGAAACTTTGGTTTGGTGGGCTAAATTAATGGCGGGAGGAAACTTTTAATTACTTGAGCGTTTTGTTTGATTTTTGGATATAGATTTTTGGTATGGGGCTTTTTAAACATAAAATAAAAAAACAAATTAATACTTTTATTTTTGGAAGAAACTTGGGTAAGCTATATTGCCTACACAAGTCCCAGATTGCTCTGCCATTGCAAATGGATTAATGACCGCAAACTACAACACTAGTTTTTAAATGTGTTTGGTAAAAATTGAACCTTCAACACCTTAGTGAAAAGAGAGGTACTGAACCACATATATTACAGAATATTATGTTCTTATCGTGGATTTAGATTGTCTTTTATGTTTATCTTTTTATTGATATATGGATCCTACAACATGTGCAATCAATGGGTGAGTATTATTTTTTTTTCCTCTTTTTTATATATTAAATACAACGGATTGTCATCAATTAAGTTGGCAAAAATCAAGTGAGCCTTTTGTTAATCAAAGTAATAGCAGCACCTTGTGAAAATATCACTGGATTAATAGTCTGTGTTTATATATCATTTATTATGGATTTGAGATAAAAATACCTTGAAATAAAAATTAGTGAAGGAGAATACAATACTGGAGAGCGAAAAAGGAAGAGAGAATGAGAAAGAGATGACAACCATCGATGGGCGATGACGATGATTATCACAGTCACCGCCACAATGATGATGCAGTTGTGTATTCGCGTACGGAGATCGTCCACACGCACCTTTCGAAGGTGAGATTGGACCATGATTTGCCTGCTTGGACAAAGCCCCAACACTTGCTTGCCTGGTAAATCCCCTTTTCCTTTAGCTATAAAGCTTCCTTCCCGTGGTTCATTCCTAGTGTCTCGTTACTTTTCTTGATTGCCATACAGTGACGTAGAAGTTTATTGAAAGAAGAAAAATTCTCTTTGAAATATCATAAACCTGTCAAATTACAATAAAAAATTGACCGGCCAAAAGCTAGTTGAGACAGCCAGCTATATTGTTCTCCAACAAACCCACCTAAGACTTTTAGAATTCCTCTCACATAAAACGCAACGTTTTAAGCTATAACAAAACAACAAAAAAAATGACGACCGCTAAGCCGAGAATTTTAAAGACTGAAAATATTAAAATGTAACTCATGTTTCAAAACAAAACTCTATATTGCCCCATGTCCATCTACCCGGATCTGGACTTAAGCCCCTTGTCCATTCCTATGGCCAAAGAGTAAACTCAGCTAACGTTGGAAAAAGGGACTGTTCCCTTTCTTGAGAAAGATGGATACACAGGAGACAGTGCCAGAGGATGTGAAGAAGTTGGTTCTCAAGCCTACACAGGAGTTACCACTTCTCCAGCTACCGTGTTGATCAAGGATGCTGTGGATGACATAAAGCAGTTGCCTGACATTTGAGATCTCACTATTTGCTTTATTGATGCTCATTACGCTTGTTGTTATCTACATTTTATAACATTAATCTTTACTCACCTGAAGATGATGTTTTATACTTATTATTATTGTTGAACTGGGATGGCTATGCTCTTTTTCTTTCTTCTTTGCTAGGCCTTTTCCTAATTGAAGAGAAAATCTTTTATTGTTAACCTGATTCCATATTTACCTTTTTACTTTCCTTCTTTGTTTTGCTTGAAGTGGTTAATTCACTTTGATGGATGAGATTGTTTGCTTGAGTGGCCCTCGAGCTTAAAGTGGGTCTGGACCCTTAAAAGCAATCGCTCTCTTTGCTTATGTGCTCATTTGAATCTTGTCAATTCATTAAGGCTTTACCTCTACAGCTCTTTGGAGCATCATTAGGCTACTGTCTTTAATTTGTCTTAATGCTAAGAGAAATTCTCCTGATAGCTATTTGATCCTCAGGGTAACCCTTTGCCTTGAGGCTCAAGAGTTATCTCCCATCTTCGAATGACTCAAGTCTTTTGCTTCAAGACTTAATTCAAACCATTTTAGGATCCCTGCCTTAGGACTTATGAGTTACCCTTCATCTTGGTTAGCCTGGGTCTTTTACCACAGAACTTGATTCAACCTTTTGTGGATTCCTACTTTGAGACTTACTGGTTATATAGATAATAAGCCTAGGTCTTTAGCCACAGGACTTAGCGTAGGGGTTTTCCCCTTTCTTGTTTTTTCGGATACCAAAATCCCTTGGTCATTTTAAGCAAACAACATGCAATAGAAAGCAACAGTAACAATTGAATAAACCCACAATGTGTAATCACAATAAAAAAATAAAATAAAATCATAATTAGATCAATCAAGAGGGTGGCTAAACGACTCTCCCTTTCTTTCCATTAAAAGGAAGAATTCTTGCATGGCTTTACTAGCTTTAACACCACAACTAGCCCTTAGAGGGCGATAACATTGTTGAAGCATACATGACCTTACTATGCTCCGCTGCACATCTTGGAATTAAAGTAGCTTTTACCAATAGCACTAGCCCCTTGGGCGTGGCTTGCCTTGGGAAAATACTTCCTTAGTCTGCATTCATTCCTCGAGTGCTTTATCGTTCTTCCATCCAAGTAGCGAGCTTGTAAGCTTTTGGTCGCAACACTGTCTTGACCTGATAAGGGCGTTCCTAATTTGGAGCCAAAGTCCCTCCTCCTCTTTCAGGGTCACTCTCCTTAATACCAGGTCTCCTTCTTTGAAGCCCATGTGGCTCAGGCTCTTGTGTAGTACTTAACAAACTTCCTCTAAGAGGCTGCTACTCGAACGCAGGCCCATTTCTTCTCTCTTCTAATATGTCAAAGGTAGCCCTTAGCTTGTTCTCGCTATCCTTTTCCTCAAAATATTACATGCTAAGGGTTGGGCAAATTAATTATGTCGGTTCAACCATTTCTACTTCGAATGCCAAGGCATAAAAGATTTCCCCTGTTAAGGTCCTCTTCGCGGTACGATATGCCCAGAAAACACTCGGGAGTTCGTCGGCCCAAGTTCTTTTTCTCTTGTCAAGCTTCGTTTTGATGATCCCTTTAATGATTTTATTCATCGCCTTAACCTATCCATTTGCCTGGGGAAGATTTACCGAGAAGTATCGGTTCTCTATTTCATAGCTTTGGCAATAGCTATTCAATAGGTTGTCGTGGAATTAAGTGTCATTGTCCGTATTATAGGTTCGCTTATGGAACTAGCCCGTTGAGCAACCTTCCTGGTGGCTTCAAGTGTGCAACCAAAATAACTGCAGATTTTCGGGGAACGTCATTTTACTCATTTATTTGTGATTCAAGGAGATCATCCCTTCACTACATTCTATTTTGCACTCTACTCTGCATTGTTTTAGACATGTGGTTTAACGAGGGCCAACCTTCACCGTATTCTTTCAGAGGCTAGGCCAAAAACCCTCAATGTATAAATTACCACCATGATAATCAATGGTCACTACAATAATTTGAAACCATTAATTATGGGTGTATCATCATTTGATTTTTCTTTTTATTAAACCATATATTGTATACCATCATTTAATCTAAATTATGAAATGGTTAGTGCAATATATTATTGTAATTCAAACTATTTGAGATATTGCACATTTGAATTATCAAATTACTTTACAAGAATTTTACACGTAGTTTATTTTTTTCACTTATAATTTGATTGTGTTGAATTGTAATTAACAAAATATAAATATATTAATTATTCATATTTTAGACATTAATTACTATTGAGTCTTCAATAAATTTCAGTATCGTTATGTCTTTACACGATTCCTTAATGTACACCTTTGGCCATTCTCCAATCTGTTGTCTTTGACTAGTTTTTAAAGAAATTAATAAGACGACTGGTTGGTAAGAATGTGGCAATGCATATAATTAAAAATGCAGAAGTCTTTTTATCAACATAGTCTTATTAGCATTATTTTAATGGCACAAGATAAGATAAGATAAGAACTTGAAATTTAAATGATAATTTATGTTTATCTTTTTACATATATAATAATTTATTTTTTCTGACAAATATTAACAGCTTCTTAGAGTATCTTTAATGTAGTAATTTATTTTGGTAGAATTTTTTGTCATATAGGATAGAGATAATGAGGTAAAAGAAAAAAAAAACTCATAAATACAATTATTTAAGCTGAATGTAGAGTTGATGTGGTAAATTTTATTTTATTTTTTTACAAATGGAAATAGGCTTTTCTTAATTGAGAAACTCTAACAGAAATTCTAATCAGTATTCTTTTTCCCACCAAAATAAATTATAGTCGTTTGTCATTCTTTTCCATCAAAAAAATTTTCATATAAAAGCAGAAAAAGTGAGGCATATATTTTATAGTAATTGATCATAAATTGGATATATATTTTTCTTTAGATAATTGTACTGGATGTAAGAATATATGTATTTTTATCCCTTTTTTTTTTTTTTTTAATCAAAGTGGATTCATGCAATAAAAATTACTAATGAGTTAATAGTAGCATATTGGTGATGATAACGATACTCAGGAAAGTAGGGTGATAATTAATGATGACAGATAGTAGCAGTAATTCACCATGAATTATATGAAAAAGCCGATCCTTACGGAAAATTAATTCTATCAATTATTGTAATTTTTTATTATTTTATTTGATTTGCTGTGAAATGGCTATTCGTCTGTGCAAGCCTCCTCATCAATATACACGGAATATCTTTACTTCCTATATATGAAGGCCAAAGGACTCAAAGTGTATTTCAAAGCTGCGTCCGATTTGTTTGAAAATATCATTTTGATCAGAAATAAAAAGGATGAGTAGTCTAGTGGGTCAGTTGGAGACTGATGTAGAGATCAAGGCTCCGGCTGATAAGTTTCATGATGTGTTCAGTTGCAGGCCACACCACATATCAAATGTTAGTCCTGAAAAAATTCAGGGTTGTGATTTGCATGAAGGTGAATGGGGAAAACTAGGCTCTATTATTTCCTGGAATTATATGCATGGTAAGCCCTCTATTATTATTATTATTTGTGCAAGTATGAAAGATTTATCATTAATCCATCTCAATTTTCATAAGTTAACCCACAATATATTATTACTCATAATTATTCATTATCATTTTATACCTGACTTATTCATGATACGGATCATATTAATAATTATTAATAATGTTGTTATGTTTTAAGATCTTAAAAATTCACTAATAAATGCTAATGAAATGATGTTTTCCAATATTATGCCTCTCACATATATATATTTTATGAAAAATGTTAAATCATGAAATAGAAATCATTTTTTTTTTAACCAAAATTTTAAGTTAATATAACCTAATCTTATTTAAAGTATCTTTAATTTTTCTCTAACTTTTTTTTTGGAAATACAAAAACCAAAAAAAAAAAAAAAATGAAAAGGGAGATGAAAAAAGTTCTGTGACTATCCTTTAATCATTTACAACAACTTTGATAAGAATTTGGGCATTTATATTTGTAACATTTAGATCGTCCAATTAATTATAGTTAAAATTCGTTTACAAATCTTTTAATTGAGGACTTCGCTTGAAATCATATATGTCTAGGGAAGGGCTTGACGTAAACAGTTGTATTATTGTTTAACCAAAAAAAAAAAATTGTTCCCTTTATAATGAAATCGTCAGGTCCACATCAAAATAGCTTGTAGCAAAGGAACATAATTGTACCGATAAATCCTCTTCTTCCAAATCTAAGAACATATCAAGCTATGTATAATAAATTATTCCTGATACTAATACTAAAAACATTTTCTAAAAGATAGTCTGGCCTAAACAAGTAAAAGAAGCCCTATTAATAAATATACAATAAATCAGGAAAATAATTTAAAAGAGATTTTCTTTTTCTTTTTTCTTTTTTTTTTTTTTTTAAAAAAGAGAGAGTTAAATTTTGTGCGACTTTATTTGCATATTGTAAAATTCAATTCTGGAACCGTTTTCACAGATGGTGTTGCTGAGGTTGCTAAAGAAGTGATTGAAGCCATAGATGATGAAAAGTACTCAACCACTTTTAGAGTGATTGAAGGACATTTGCTGGAGAAGTACAAGAACTTCCATATCACAGTTCAAGCCACTCCGAAGGATGGGGGCAGTTTGGTTCATTGGACTTTCAAATATGAGAAGGTCAGTGAAGATATCCCAGAAGCCAAGGGAATTCTTCAGCTGGCCATCGATGTCACCAAAGATCTCGATGCTCATCTTACCGAGCAGGCATAGACTTGGATCGACTTATCGATATTATGTATGTTTCTGTGTGCATGTGTTTTGATATATAAATTGTGCTGCTGGATCTCCACATAAGTATTGTACAATAAAGGGTTGGGACTCGTGTCTTGTGTGTGTTTATATGTACCATACCTAATGCAACTAATGGCTCACAGCCTTGATGAGTGTTTCCTATTGTATAAATACCTTGACGTTCTGTAGTTTCTATATATGCTATTACAGTAATGTTATTGAAGAGTTGATATGTATTGGATTTTAATCCAAATATTATTTAATCTAGACAAATTACTTGTTGACGATAAAAATAGATCAACACCTAGATTAATATAAAAATCGGGATTAGAGTGAAATTTAGGGAGTTAAATGAAATCTGAGAACGGTGTTAATGTGATAAGCAAAAGAAAAATAGAATGAATGTAAAAAAACACAATAAGGTAATATAAAATATATGAGAGAGAGTGAGAGAGATCTGAAGAGATAAAGCAGGCAAGTAGGTTTTCAACATGACTTAGCTCAAAGAATAATGTTTACGTTTATCGTTAGATATTTTAATAAAGGATTTGTGAAAAACTAGATCGTCATTTATGGCTTTGTGTATGATAAACGGATTGGTCCTTTTGTGAGAAGATTAAGCTTCATGTTTTAATTCGATTTGCATAAAATTTTAATAAACCTATTTTCCCCCTCCCCTCTAAGTTTATTACACGTCATGACATTAATCCTTATTATATTTTTCAGATGATTTTCATGTTATCACTTACTAAAATTATCTCTCAACACTGAATTTAGAGACAAATTGACAAACTACCAAAACGATCCCTCGATCTAATCTACCATGATTTAGAGCCATTGCAGTTTTGTCTTCAGGATTGAGAATGTGGTTGGGGAACATCCCATCTGGGTTGACGTGTAGAGTGCCAAAGGTGTCCGCACCCAGCTTGTCTAATACATCCCATGTGCAGAAAACTTCTGATCCGTTTCCAGCATTCACAATTATCTGCAATTTATATGTTATTCGTAAATAAACAAATATTTTGTAATGAGTGTGCCACCTAAAAATACTTGGTTATGGTAATTGATAACATATATGACAGTCTAATATAATTCAGCAACCTCACTAAACCAACAAGATAATGTAACCTTTATTTTTCGATATTATAGGGAATTGTATATAAGTCCAAATAAGAAGACACAACTTAAAGGTCAAAATTTCTAAAATTTAATGGTGGTACAGACCAATTTCGAGTAGCCGGAGTCCTCCTGCATCTAGAATATGTAATTTAGCATAATAAAACAATCAAAATTTACAACAAGGTAAAACAAATCTTCCCAGTATGTTGTTTGTCGATTTCTATTAGGACTTCATGGTTTGAAGAAATTTGTGTCAATTTCGTTCAGTCTAAAAATAATTATTTATAATTTTAGTATATCAAACATAATAGAATATATATATATCATTAATGAAAATTTTAAATAAATTATAAAATTTATAGACAATAAAAGTCAAATTGGCAATGGAGTGGTAGAAGATTTTTTATCTTTTATTTTTTATACAATTTTTATTTTTAAACATAGTAAATATGTTATTATGTGGGTAGGTCGGGTTGATTAAAAAAAATGGTAAAAGCTACTTACACAAAACTTGTAAATGTGTTCAGTGGGACTCAAACTTTCATCACATGAAAATAACCAAGAGATAATCATCTATATTTAGAGGTACTGTACATATGTTATTATGTTAGCATTTACTCCATTTATGGGAGATCAAAATGGAATTTATCTCCCTTTCGAGAAAAGTAAAAGGAATTTTTATTGCAATTCCTAAATATATATGCCTTGTTTCTTGCGGGATCGGCCTAGTGATAGCATCCTTTTGGATCCCAAGCCTAAACAAAAGGCCCACATATAGTTTATTGAATATTTGGCCCAGACTTGGATTTTAGCCGTGGGACGGTTTCCATGGCAATGCATAATGGAATTTTAATGAGTTCTAACCTTTAAGTTCTAAAATTGAAATGCTATGAAATTAAGTATGCATAAGATTTAGACTTTAATTTTAAATTTCAACTAACAATACAGAAAAATGTAATCCTATATTGATAATATATGTTAGCTTAGTGTCCTGTTTCTGGATGCATTATGGGATGATTCATCATGGATGGAAGTATGCTTCAGGTAGCAATTCCTACTGTCTATTACGATCCTACTAATAGATTTAATTCATCTAAGCAGTGAAGAAAAAGAATCCATAAACCATAGAGTACGTGGTGATTAATTTGCTATATGTCCTATGAAAAATATTGTGGGATTTCGTCTTTCAGAAACATTGAGATTCAGATGGAACACATGTGTACTGCCTACAAAACAAACAATTCAGGATGTTGGAAAATATGATATGCCTCATTCTTACAATTTTACAAGTGTAACTGTGAGTGATTTACTAGTTACCAATTTGACATTATTGGTTGAAGCAAATAAAAACACTTTATGCTCCTAAGTGGCTTGCCCGGGTGGTAAAAGCCTACTATATGCTTTCTACACAATGAAAACAGTGCATGGATCGAGCACTCATAGTCTGGAGTTAGCCAATTTCTCCTTGACCCTTTATAGGGGCTGATTTTCTCTCCAACGGGAGGGTAATCTTTTCACTCATTGTGGGTAGATTTTCAAAGCGGCTCTAAAATGTCTTAAGCCATAAATAGTCCCGATAGATAAGGTTTATATTGTATAAAAAAATAAATAATACAGAAAAAAAAACATTTTATGAAGCATAGAATTACAGAGAAGAAGACAAAAGCTTCCATCAACTTGACACTTGAAATTGAGAATTAAATGTAAGATGTCAGAATAGAAACATTGCAGTTTCAATCAAAACGAAAGCAAGGGCAATTTTGTAATTCAGTTGTGACTAAATTATTCGAGTGAAAGCTTTAAAAACAATAAGACAACGGCTACCTTAAAACAAAGTGCCCCCACCAGTTAGCCACCCAAAAACTTGACCTGTTCATTCATTTACTCATTGGATTTAATATCTGTATGTACATTATTAGATTTTCTCCATACAATCCATATTTTTCTTTTGACATTTTTTTTTTCCTGAAAATACTTCAATATAAAAATTTAGAGTTTTAAAAAATTTCTATAGACGCTTCATCTTAAGTCAAAATATGTTTCTTACTTGTGTACATTTAAAGAATGTCATGACTCAAACACAATTCACATGGTGATTGGGAAGCACTTCTTGCATGACTTTGAACATGCGCAACATGAATGAGAGAGCTTTTCACAGTAACTTTTTAACGAGTCTAATTCAAGTCAAAATATGTTTCTTACTTGTATACATTTAAAGTAGATTGGGTAAGATTTGGCAATAGTAAGAATTACTGGGACATCTTGGATAATTACTTTTGAGTAATTTTAGACATTGTACGTATTTGTATCTCAAGTCCTAACCAATTATATGATAACTGACGAATGGATGCATATGAGAAGATGGACAAATAATTGTTGATGTGTAACCATTTATTAATTGATACATCATATGTTAGGATACAAATTGGACACGGTTGACAGATCTAGCATTACTCGTTACTTTTATAACACAACGAAGAAGTATTGTACCATACCATTACTAGTGTATGAACCTTATTTAAATTAGATTTTTTTTTTTAATTGACAATTAGTTTTATTAGTTTGCTTTTAAACTAAGTAGATAGACTTTTTAATTAAAGAATAATGATAGACATCTAACACTCTTATCCAACATTTCCATCCAACTTTACATGAGAGTTTATATGTTATTCTTACGTCAACTATTTTGTCATCTCAAACCCAAATATTTTATGATGTATTAACTCTTACATAAGATTGGATGAAAAAGTTGGACAAGAATGTAGATTGTCTACCATTATCCTTACTTGAATTACGTTAAACAATCAACAAATTTTTTTAAAAGACTAAAATAATAAAATTGAAAAGTCTATTTAAAAAATATTTATATGTTGTGTGAACCTTAAGAATTATTAACCATCATTCATCTCATTATTTAAGCATGAATTTCGGCAACATTAATGTATTAATTTGAGTTCTAATAGGATATCATTCTCAACTAACGAATACAAAAATAAAGTACAAACCCTGTTAAAATCTAAAGAAATATAATCTCATTGAGAAATTAATAGTACTTGAAAACAATATACTTGAAAAGAGAAATTTTGAATGGAATGATTTAGAGTTTATAAGGTTTTGTAATAAAACAAAAAGCTAAAAAAAGGGGCAAAAATGCTTGTATAAATTGTAAAAAAGTAACTTTTATTTTTATGTGCACAATTGCATCCTAATAAATTTGTATAGGGACGGAGCCAGAATTTCGATTTTAGGGAGTCAAAACAAAAATAAATATTTCAATTAATGCAATATAATTACTTATATTGAAGCATCAAGTGATTCAAGTCAATGAAAAACTAAATAAAATATCGTTTAGCCTTATAATAAAAGATGAACCCATTATTTTTTTGAATTTAGAAAATTATTTATAATATTAAACTACACTAAATTTTTCTACTGATTCTCCTTTTAAATGGTCAAAGAGTTTATAAAAAAGTCATACCCCGTAATGTTGCGAGCTTAGTCTTTTTATTTATGTTTTTATTATGATGGGGAGAGGGGGGAGGGAGATTAAATTTATAAAAAATTACCCGTACCTTTGACAAATATGATATTTGAATTTTAGACTTTTTAAGATCAAAAGAGATACTCAATCATTCATACGAAGAGATGGTGTGTAAACTTTATATTATTATCTATTTATATTATTATATTGCTAATAATAGTCACTAAGGGTATAGTTTGAAGTTTTAAAGAAACTTTAATGAAATTTACACAATAAAGAATTAAAGATAATTCACTTATTTTTCATGTCAATCACAATAAGCACATGTCAAAATATATATGTCTCATCTTGGTTTGTTATTCCATTAAATAAAGTGACTGTACGTGTAAGAATATCAGTCTCAAACTTGATGATATATTTTAATATATAGCGCAAGCTTAGTCTTAATAAGCTAACAAAATAACAAGTACATATAAGACAAAATTTTTAAAAATCTATAATATATTTATTAATTTATGCACTCAAACTTGACAAGTTTAGATATAGTAACTAAGATGAGTATTCAAAATGTATAGTAAAAATTGTTGCAAGTATATAAACAACATTGTACAATATGTTAATAATGGGAAATTAAATTTTTCCTTATTTAGGACGGGAATGATATGAAATTATTTTAGTACTATCTAGAGGTGGACGTTTTCGAGTTTGAGTTGGGTTGGGTTGAAAATCTCTCAACCCAATATGAGTTAGGTTAAAAATTTTTCAACCTAACCCAATCCAATAAATTCTTCAACCCAACCCAATACAACCCAACCTAATAATAATCGGGTTGATTTGGATTGAGTTGATCGGATTATATTTAATCCACCATGAAGGCATAAAAAGTTTAGTTAGTAACTTTTTTAATCTTAGCAATTTGATTATAAATAAAACGAATACAAATAAATATTCAATGATTCAAAATAAAATATTTAATCTACCATAAAGACTATTCTTGATCTTCATCTTTAGCAAACGTTTTTCTAGAAAAAAAAAGAAAAACTTGGATTTAGAACTAGAGATGAACATTTATCGGGTTGGGTTAAAAATTTTTCAATATAATCCAACCTAACTTAATTTTCAACCCAATCCAATCTATCTCATTTTTTTTAAAAATTTAACCCAACCCAACCCAACCCAACCAAATAAAAAGTGATCGAATTGGGTTGGATTGAGTTTGTCGGGTTTGATTAGAGATGTCCACCCCTAATACTATCAAATAATAAGAGGAAGTATTTTACATTTTCAGACCAAATCTATGTGACTTTAATTATAATAATGATAATAATTAATTGGACGAATTAATTGAATTTTAATTTATATATTTTGTATATTATTTAAAAAAAAACATAAATAAACTATTAAAAAAAAAAAAAAAAAAAAGTCACTAGGTCTGGCTTGGGGTGCTGTGGCCCGCATTGGCAGACCCACTTGCCACCCTTCAAATCCTCCCGCTGCCGCACCCCCTTAAAATTTCTGACTTTCCTTTATATATAATTTCATTTTAAATCTTCTTTTACGAGTGCTTAACTTTACCATATTTATTTTGTTTTCAATTTTGTTATCTTCTAGCAATTAATATTGAATTTTCTTTTTGCAGTTCATCTTTTTTCTGTACAACCAACAGTAACAATTTCTTTATGTCTTTAAAATTTTGACACCCGTTCTTATGTTTAAAATCAGTAAATATAGCTTTATTTTATTTTAATTAGTTCTTATCTTTTTAATTTTTTTATATTAAAAATTTTAGTTTGACATGCATCCAAATAATAAATTCTGAAATATCAAATTTTAATTTACAACATTTAATTAATAAACTCTAATTCTTTTGTTTATTTGTGTATTTAATAGTTTCAGTTTTATTTAGTTAATTGAATGGAAGACATATATTTTCAATAAAATTGATAAGAAGATAATTATTTAAAATAAGAAGTCTTGTCTAGAAAAATTATAACAATATATAATTTACATTGTTTTTATTTTCTTAATATATTGGTTTGAACTTCTTAAGTGTTAGAGTATTTGATTCATCTAGACTATGTACATTATTTGTTTTATTTTATCTGAATTTCATCACGTTATCGAATTTTTATTTTTATAAAATATTATATTGGTAATGTTTTTAAATTTTCATTATTATTGTTATTATTTTGTATTAGTGTCCCTTATCGTAAGAATTTCTGGATTCGCCACTGCCCTTGTGGGAGCTTGTACCCGTCATTGAATTTGTACACGTTGCACATTCACTTATGACTTAAATGGTTAATATAGTTACTTTTTCACAATAAATATAAGGAGTTTAAATCTCATCATGCGTATTTACCAAGATTCCAAAACTCATTACTTGACTAGTGAAGCAGCAAGTAATGAGTTCTCTGGTAAGTATTTAGTTTGATCATCAGTTAATAATCAAATTATTATTCAACGATTAAACTTGGTCAAACTTGTAAGGAAAAAAAAAAAAAAACTTAAAAATTTTTCCATCACTACTTGAGAAAACAAATTTTTCAAAAAAAAAAAAAAAATGCTAAAAGTAAAATAAATAAATAAATAAAAACACACACTAAAGCGGTGACAGCAACGGTATGATGGCAAAGACAGGGCAGACCGACAAGTAGGAGAGAAGCACTGACAAGAGGATTGAGAAGAAGGGTTTCGAAGAAGTGAGAAGAACTAAAGAAGTGAAACTAATGAGGAAGGTTGTGACCTTTAATATTTTTGCCTTCTGCATTGTTTTTCTAATATTTTATATTTTTATTTTCTACACTATTTTGGGTTAATTTAAAAAACGGCATCATTTTAGACGCACCAAAACAACATTGATTTAGTGTCATAGATTTTTTTTTAAAAAAAAAGGCATGAATGGGTTAGGCTAAGTTGGTTGAGTACTCGCTTGGACTGAGTTAGACCCTCAATCTAGAGGTTCTCAAATTGGTAAGTACTTGTCAAGAATTTGGTATACTCAACCGAGTTTTTGAATATTAGTATTTATCAATATATATAAAAAAATGAGAGTAGATATTTTATGATGTTATAAAAGTAAATTTTTGAACTTTGTATATGGTATTTAATTTCAATACGCACCAACAATTTTCTAACAGTTGATGTGACATTATATTGTAATCATAATAAATTTAAATTCAACTAATTAAGTATTAATTTTATAATTGTTTTTAATAATCCAGCCTTTCTCCCCATTTCTAGATTCAAGGTCATAGGCCCATAGCCCCCTACTGTTGGAGAACCATCTTCTTACAAGCTTATTAATATTTTTTTGGCACTCCCAAGTTCAAGATTCTGTATTTTAAATCTTTCAAAAATTGAAATCCTTAATTAGCATCTATGTAGATAAAAAGATGATGCCCAGATTCTTTTACCACATTGTTAAAATCAAGGTTTCATTCTTGTCATTAGACAGGAAGGGTTATGAATTGTAATATATTTTAAAATCATGTTACTCAAATTTGGATTGTAATAAAATATTCTGAGTGATAATGACTCGTATTTGTACAACTGCGAGCTCCATACTTAAATTAATAATTTATATTTTTAAGTATACTATTTTTTTGACTTAAAAGGATAAATATATCACAAACTAATTTAATTCAGTCTAGTTTAATCGAGTCTGATTGAAACAGTCGAATTCCGATCGGCATACCATATGAATACTAAAAGCTAGTGTTCATTTTATAGAGCTTATTTATTTTGATGCCACTTTCAATACAACTTTTGAATTATTATCAAAGTCATTTTATGTGTACCGAAAAAGCTTAACTTTTGGAATTTTTAAGTAGTTTATTTTTACTCTTTTCCAAAAAAAAAAAAGTTAATTTTTACATTTTTCTTTGAGATATAAAAATATCAAATATATTTCACAACATTTTCTTAATTACACTGCATTCTTTTCAAATAAAAAACCTTTAATAAAGTTAGAGTGTGTTTCGTTTAGCTTTTCTATAGCTGTTTTAATACTAGAAGCTCTTGATTGATTTATTTATTTTATTGTTGATCTAAACTTGAAAAGAGCTTTTTTAATATTAAAAGAAATAATTTTCTCCCAGTGAGCTTTTAGAGAAAGCTCATTTTGAGTTTTTTTTTTTAAGACATAACCTAAAACACCCTAATTTTATTTATTAAATTTTAGGATATCCCTTATTCCCTGATGAATATAAAACTATATTTTATTTTTTAAACACATTTATGCGATCTTTCAAACCATCTATCATGTTAAAAATACTAGTATTTCGATGGAATTCTCGCACAAATATTCTCAGATTGATACATTGTCGATACAAGAACCGGGCTAGGCAAGTACTTGGCCAATCCGGTTGAGTCGATCGAGCTGGCTTAGTACTCGGGTCAACTCGACCCAATTCAGCCAATTCACTCGCGACTTTTTATTTAATTATTTTTTTTTCAAACCGACGACACCAAAATGACATCATTTTGGTGTGCCTAAAACGTTGCAGTTTTTTAAATTAATCGAAAACGTTTCCATTTTTGGCATACCAAAATGACGTCGTTTTAGTGTATAGACATCACAACCACTTTCATCAATTTCACATCTTCATTTCTTCAAAACTTTTCTTCTCAATCTTTTTCTTAGTATTTCTCTGCTGCTTACCGATCTGCTGTGTCATCGCCACTGTACCGTTACCGTCGCCATTTTAATGAGTTTTTTTATTATTTTAATTTATATATATATTTTTTGCTTTTAACACTTTTTTTTTTATAAATTTGTTTATGACACAAATTTGTAGGCACTAGGAGCTTATATTTCATTGTGTTAGATTTTATGTAGTGATGAAAAAATTTTTAAGTGTTTTTTTAACAGATTTGATCAAATTTGACCATCGGTCACAGTTTAATAGTTGATCGATGATCAAATCGAGTATTCATCAAATACTCTCTAAATAACCGAAAACTTGTTACTTGCTATCTTGTTGGTTGAATAGCGAGGAGTAAATTTTGAAACCTCGAGAAATACACAACCAAACAATATCAAACTCTCGTGAGAAGCTCTATTTTATAAAAGCTATACTTTCAAAAAACTACACCAACACACCCTTATTCAACCATAATTTTATAAGTTCTTTACTCATTTTTATAAAAATTCACTATATAAAAGCTTTTTCAATAAACAAACAATTGATTTACATTACCAAAAGAACATTTTTTATCTACAATAAGAAGATCAATAATTTTTTTCTATAACCTCTCTTTCTAGAAGATATACTATTCGTTGGGTAAACTCCACCAAACAGGACTTGCGGCGGACTATGGAGAAACGATAGCCACACCTGCAAGTGAGAAAAACGTGGGACCCAGCTGACTAGTCCACTGACAAAACTAGTTGCAAAAACAACTCAAGTCGATGGTGATAACTGAGAAAAGTATGTGCAAGTGCGACAACACATACAAAGAAAGTTACTTACTACAATATTTTATTTCGTATTATTCAAACCAAAATAATAATAATAATAATAATAATAAATAATAAATATATTTCCTTCTTGTTTGGCTTTTGAGTTCTTTTATTCCAACACATGAATCATTTTAGTTTTCAGGGCCAAATCAATAATACAAAACCGAAATCACTAAATAAAGGAAAACAGAATCTAACCCTTATCTTCTTCTTCTCTCTGTTCATCACCTTCTTTATCTTCAAAGTCGTTTAAAAGTTGATGATTCTTCTTCTTCATCTTCTTCACTTGGTTTCCTACCGCATGTTGATGATGATGATTGAATGATCCAAATTTGGGTGTGATGTGATCTGGTGGGCAGCTTGCGAGTTTAGTGTCAAAAGTGAACGAGAAGTAGCCATTTGAGAGTTGTGAGATTTCTTGGATTTTGTCAAGAGCAGTTGGGCAGGTTTTTCTTCTCCTCTTGGACTCTGGAGTTGTTTCTGGTTCTTGGTGTTCTTCTCTGTTGAGTTTTTTAGAGGGTGCTGTTTGTGGGGTTTTGGTAGGTTCTGAGTATGAAATTGAGGCCTGATCCGTGTTGCTGTTGCTGCTGTTGTTTTTATCTGCCATTTTTTTTTGGAGAGAGTGTGTGTGTTTGCTGAGAGCTGTAGGAAAGGGAGAGCTTCATTAATTGGGCAACTGTCTAAATAGTGACTATGAACTTACCAACAAGTGCTAATAATAATAATAATTTATTTATTTAAATAATAAAAAATGTTGCCTACTTGGGAGTTGCATTTATTAATTGTTGTGAATCATCTTTTACCAACTTTTCTTTCAAGTTGTGTCCAAGAAAGAATGATTCGATTATATGTGGCTAAAATGGAAGTCAATTTTGTTTTGTTGAATAATTACAAGCTAATCGGAAATATAATAACATCCATGACTAGGAATGTCACATCGGCTCTAAATTTTTTGAGGAATGGGATGGGTGAAGGTCACTGTTATAAAACTAGATGAATAGGTTCGATTACTTATCAATTATTCGATTGACGGAGTTTTATCAACTCAAGAACCCTAAAATCAGAGGTTCTACTCACCAGAGACGACTAGCTATTGAGTTGAGTTGCACATTGGGAGTTTGGAGCCATTTATTATTTTTAAAACGTGAGACACCAAAATGGTGTCGTTTTGTGTCCCAAAAATGACGCCATTTTTGGCAAATTATTATTATTATTTTTTAATTTAAAAATCCAAATAGCGTTGTTTTGGGCAATTCAAAATGATATCATTTGGATCTTCACTATAAAAATAAAATCGAATTTAGTAATCCTAACCAAATTCAATTAGATCAAGTCTCTTCATCTCTTTCCCATTCGCTACCGTTGCTCTCTCACTACTTGTAGTTACCACTTCATGTCTCTTCCATATCGCACATTTCTGTCGCTTCTTCTGCATCTTCATCAACACTGAATTTGCCAGTTCCTGGTTGGTAACATCTCCCTCAACTGTCTTTGGCAAAATTTATCATTCAACTAGACAGTCAATGCCACTACCCTTTTCTTCACCATCATCAACAATATCTCCCTTTCAAAGCTTCATTGATTCATTGCCCTTTCTTTGATTTAATATATTGTTTATCATTTTTGTTGAATTGTGAAATGATTGTTAGATTCATTTGTTGGATTGTTTGTCTATAAAGCTGAAGTGGTTGGTATAGGTTTGGTTGACCAATTATGTCAACGTCCCAAGTATTCATTGAGTAGCTGAGTACTCACTACTCATTAGGTTACCGATCGACTGGTGAGCAACGAGTTATGAAACACTGGGGAAGCCACCCGGCCCTATCTTCGTTTTCCTAAGTAATTTTAATTAGTTTGTTTTTTCACTTATATCTTAAGTTAAGTTAGAACAATATCTTTTTTAAAAAGTCAAATTTTCTTACTTATATATTAATAAAAAATCTTTTATTAATAAATACACATTAGTTTCCTAAATTAACCTCTTATTACTATATTATTACTAATATATACCTAACAAAACAAATCTTGATTCTAATCAAATTCTAACAAAAAAAAAAAAAATTCTGGTCAAACCCTAACCCAAACCATAATCTAACTAAAAAAATATAACTCTAAGACTAACGGCATCGGCTGTTGGCCACCAATTAGAATCAAAGGAGGCCAATGCTTGTGTTTGATAGAGGAGGACGTCGTGGCCTCCTCCTATTTGAATAAGAGGAGGCCATCCAACCTCCCTCAATCCCAGCGATAGAGGTAGTTGGTTTCCATCATAGAGATTGTTGACCTTTGTCATGAGTGTAAAAGGAGACCAACGACCTCCTCTTGCAACAACACATTGACGAAGGAGGCCAATTCTTTATTATTATTTTTTTCTAGTTAAAATATTAAAATATTATTTTAATAATATAAAATAAAATAATTAAAATCTAAAATACTATAAATAAAAATTAACATTATTTTAAAGTACTAATGAAAATCTATTAGAAAGAAATGAAATTTGATATTTAAGAAGAAGGATATAATGGTAATAGTACAATCACTTAATATTAAAATTTAGGAACCTTAAAATGAAAAACAAACATAAAATCAATGTTAAATGTATAGTCTTATTAGAAACTTACTTATGGAAGCTCCTACAAGACTTCAGACGAAAAAAGGAAAAAAAAAAAAAAAGTCACCTTAATTTAATTGACATGTGATCAATGAAAAAAATTAAAATTATGTTATATACTTTTTTTTTTTTTTTTTTTGAAGAGATCAATGTTATTTACTTATTAGTTGAATTTATATAACATATTATGAATTATAATACAATTTAAGATTTGAGTTTATTATAAATGATATTATGTATTACTCATAGCTAGAGAAGGTTAATGGAATTTAAATTACCTAAAAGACCTTGATATAGATACATATGCCCTTCTAGTTCACCAAAGTGTATCAAAATTACATTTATATCTTTATATTATTGTATGTACTTGCTCTTCATATTGAAATCAGAGTTATCTTGTTACTCATAGTAGTCTATAGTTATACTATTATTCATTTTATTTAAGGTTATACAATAATAAGTGCAATCTTGAATTTAAAATTTTATATAAACTTAATTTTGCTAAAGAGAATTAAAATAATTTTCTTATATTTTATTTAAAGTATTTTCTATCAAATTATTTTTAAACAACGTAATGAAGGATCGAGGCATGAAGATGGTTAGGTCTAAAATGTAGTTATCAGATTTGTCAACGAGGCTCCAAATCCCCATTCCCATTTGAGAGGATATTTTGGGGATTTTTGACGATTGGGGATCGGGATGGAAATCCATTTCCAAATCCAAATGGGGATGGGGATAAAGGAATGAAGCCACTCTTATCCCCATTTCACCAATTTATAATTTCATCATATGTAATAGTTTTATATTGTTTTAACTTTTGTCATATATTATGAATTATGTTAGAGGATTGTAATTGTGATACAATATTGTAGATTTCATATGCTGAAATATTGTAGATTTTTGATATGCTAAAATTTAATAGAATTATATTGTGAATTATGTTTTTAATTATATATATTTTTAAATTTTGGGGCAAATGGAGTGAAATGGAGATAAGAAAAATGGCGAAAACGGAGGAAATTAGGGAACGGAGATGGGGGAACCGATGCAACCCACCCACCTCACCTACCCCTATTTGCCCACATTGACATCTTTAGTAGTTATGGAAGATTTTCATGTCTAATTTATTATTTTTGCACTAAACAATTTTTCTTTAAATATTTTGAAACAATCATGACTTATGCATTCACCCCCCTCCCCCCCTCTCCTTCCTTCATCTTCATCTTTTTTTTTTTTTTAATAAATTATATAAAGCATTAAAGGTTTATTAGGAATCAAGATCCATTGAAAACCATTACTACGTGCATAAGATAGGATCTGACCCGGATTTCCTCTAACGAATTCAGTGATCCTGCCTGACACCCCACGAAACCTTTTTGAAGTCTAACTAACAAGATCCAAAATGATAATGTAGAGTAAACCCTTAACTATCCATTAAATTCTAAAATATGAATCATACATTTTAAAATCTCATTTCAAATTTTGAAACAAATTCTCAAATCATAATAAAAAGTATCATCATAAGTAGTCAATTAATTAAAACGTGCATGTATCATATTGATATAAAAGTTCTACAAATCTGTTCACAATAAAATATGCACAAACAGGTGATGAATGCAAATGTTACAATATTTGTAAAGGGAACTGTGCAACATCGTTAATTGTCTATCCCACCTAATCTAAATAAGGTGCATTTGACAGGACCCAATTCGGATTCCTACTAATGATTCTAGCGATCCTACCGGATACCTCATGAGACCCTTCTAAAGCCTATCTAATAAGACTCAAAAGGATATCATGAAGCGAACCCGTAACTACTAACAATCTCTGAAACATGAGTATAAAATTATTATCGTAAATCATAAATATATAAGTGTCTGGGACATGTATTTATTTATAAACAAATATGCTACCATATCTGTTGTAAATCTAAAAATATGTAAATCACATGATAAAAATTAAATTGGTAGCTTATACAAAAGAGTCATGTTGCATCATCGATTGGGACCCACCTAGTTTGCATATGACGCTCTGATACCTGAATCTCCTACACCTGTATATAGAGAGGTTTTCAAACAAAACATAAAACTAAAAATGAGCTAAAAGCCCAGTGAGTGATACTTTTATTATAATTTACCTCCCAAGATATTTCGAAAATGTTTTCTTTAAAATATGATTTTAATTTCTAGAAGCTTTGGAATTTTTTTTTTTTTTTTTATAAAATTCTATTTCATCTCTAAAAGCTGACTTAATTATTCATTGTTTCTCAAAAAATATTTTTCTTTCTAAAAACTTGCTTTCAGTGGTATGGTATTTTTTCTAAAAAAAAAACTGTAACTGAATGATCGAGTAAGCTAAAATCACAAAGGCAATTGGACCAACTTCTCTTAGTATGGGGGGGGAGAGAGGGGGGGAAAGGGAGAGTCACGTGGCGTAAAGGATAACATCGTTCACCATAACAAAACTACTAAAACATCTCGTATACATGCATGGTGGAACTATCATCGCTTATCGTGTGTCGAGAAATACCCTACGGATGCAAAGGACGACAGACTTGAAAGACTAAATCCCTTTGATGTTAGTTGGACTAGCCCTCCCAATACTATGTTTAATAGACCCTGATCCTAGTGTCATCGAAAAAAAAAAAAAAAAAAAACAAAATCCATTCCATGATTATTATAGCGGATAAGTGGTCTAGAAAAAATACTAAGGGCCAGTTTAGGATTTAATTATGTCTATGAGGCCTTGAGTATCATTTCAGGAAGAAATGAGAATTTTCAGTGAATAGTATTCCGATACATAATTAATAGTGATTTTTTTTTAAAAAGATTCGAAATTAGTGTTTAAGATTGAATTTGGACTCAGTTATATTGTCCAGAGTCATGAATAGAAATTTAGTGAGAAATGAAAGTTTTTGGTGAATAGTATTTTTTTGAACGAAAATTTTCGGATAAATAGTAAAATATTCAAAAATAGATTTTAAGGGGTCCAAAAACAATAGGAAAGTGTAGTGAAACTAAAACAGATTGAAAAGAAACCCATTTAAGTAGGTTTCGAAGCATTAAAAAATTATCGGATAAAACACCATTTTTGGTGATTATTATATATTAATACTCTTTAATCCAATCGAAAATTTTTCGAATGATGCAATTGAAAGATAAGATACATAATTAGAGGATTCTATGGTTAATATGAAGATTGAGTGACTATAGAATAGTTTTGGAATTTAATTGGGTGAAAGTAGGTTATTTTATATAAAGGAGAAATGCATGAGAGCTTGAAGAGGGAATTCATTTGGGAAAAGCTATAACATGCTATCTTGGTGTCCAGATAATTTAATAAATGTTGTTAATGATTAAGGAATAATAAAATTACTTATCCATTCGAATCCGGGTGCGTAATTGAATTTTTATGAAATTTTCAAATAGGTCCGGAGATAACTTTTAATTTCAAAATCATAATAATTTAGAGCGATCGGATCCGAATAACTATTCGAATTCTAATGAAGTTTCCAAATGTGAAAATGGATTATAATAAAATTTTCAAGTGGACTGAGTGGATTTTGAAGCGGAAAGCGAAAATCAAAAGCATGAAAGAATGGGCATGAGAGATTGTGTATAAGTGGGACACATGTCATGAAATGAGAGAATGAGAGGTTGTATGAGAGACAAGTGTCAAACAAGTATAGTGAAAATTTGACAAATGGCATTCATACAAGAGGAGAAGGTGACATTTGGCAAATAAACATTAAACAAATTGGTAAATGATGTCATGAAATAATGATGCACGGTCAAAACAAAAAGTAAAGCAAAATAAACAAAAAATGAAGTAAAAATCAAAAGCAAACAAATGAAGTACACGGTCATCATTGTGTTTGGAAAACATAAAGCAAAATGAAGTTAAACAAAGAAGAAGCTCATGGTCACCTTGTTTTTGTGAGAGCCAAACCGAAATCAAAAGTAAACATAAAGAGAAGTGAAAAGCAAGAAGCTAAAACCGAAATCAAATTCTAGAGATAGAGGGAGTGAGACCGTGAGGTAGACAAGAGAGAGTGAGAGCCAAAAGCAAGATCCAAGCAAGAGGAAGTTCATGGTCATCACCAAGAAACCGACACCAAAGAAAAAGAAAGCTTGAGAGCGTGAAAGATGAAGAGCAAATCCAAGAGGTGAAGCAAGGAGAACGAGTAGTAGCTGCATGTGTCATTCAAGCTTAAAATCGAGAAGAACATGCAAGGAAAAGAGTGAGATTCAAGTGCAGGACTTGGTAAGATAATTTGAATATGTTTTGGGGTGAAAAACAGCAGCTAATGGAAGACTTTTGAGTGTTGTCTTTGAGTGATTTCAGCTTGTGAAAATGTTATGTGCAGTTTTTGAAGATGACAGCTCGTGCAACAGCTTGTGGTGTGGATCCAAGGCTGTTTTGAGGTGAAAATCAGCACATGAAAAGGTAAAATACTGCCCTCTTGATTCTCCTAAGCTGATGTTGAGAGATTTGAAGCTTGCATGTGTGTTTGGATTGAAGGAAGCTCACGGTTAAGAGAAAAAATACAGGCAGTACTGTCGCAGGTGATTTTCAAAGTTTCGAATTGATTTTCGAAAGGTAGGTTGAGTTTTATGGATTTCATTTTGATAGAAAATGTTTAGGTTGAGATATGGATGAAATTCGATGATGATATTATTGAGATTTAGGATTTAGAACTTCGTTAGTGTGGAAGTTCGTTCGATTATGTTTTGTTGTGTTAATGGATGATTTTCGATGTTGAAATTGTGTGAAAAAAAATCTGTCATAGTAGAGCTGTTATGTTGTGCTTTTATTTTCGAGTTCGTTATCTTGAAAAATGATGCATAATGATATGTTTTAAAGTATCGAATAGTCGTTTAATAATTGAAAAACCGAAAACCGATACGATTGCGTGAATAATGGACTGTTTATATGAATTGATATGGGCTGTTATTGCATGCAGTTTTTATGGATTTTCTATGAACTGTTATAGGCTGTTATTACAGGGTGTTAAAGGGCTGTTATCATGCAGTTCATGGGCTGTTTGGATGTTATAAGAGTTGTTTGGTGATGTTAGGAGCTGTCGATAGTGTATAAAAAGCTGTTGAAAGCTGTCGAAAGCTGTCTTGTTATTTTAGAAGTTGTCTTGATGATGTTAAAAGTTGTTCAAGCTGTTTTGTGTTGTGTTAAAAGCTATCTAAGCTGTTTTGGATGCTGATAAGTGCTGTTAAGAGCTGTTGACATTTTATAAAAGTTGTTTAAGGGCTGTCTTGGTGTTATAAGTGCTGTTTCGATGAAAAAGCTATCTTGGTAGAGTTGTGTGAGCTGTTTAGATATTATAAGCTGTCTTGAATGCATTGTGTAAATTGTTTTGGTGCCGTAAGCTGTCTTGATGAGTTATGCGAGCTGTGTTGATGCTAAATGCTGTCCCGAATGAGTGTTATGAGCTATCTCGACGATATGGGCTGTTTTGTGTAGCGTTTAAAGGCTGTTTTGATGTTGTAATATTGAAGAAAGGTAATAGGATGCAAGCTGTCTTTAATTGATTATAAGTGTATTGTTTGTCGCGCAAATTATTTTTAATGGATTTGAAGGATTTATAAACTACCTCGATGGTAGATAAACTTAGTTTGGTCACGGATATGTTAGAATAAAAAAAAAAAAAAAAAAAACTTAAGTTTCGTTTTATGTCATGTTACGCGTGTTTGGTAATTAAAGTTCGAATGGAAACAAATAACGTGAAAATCTAGTATCTTCACGACTAAAATTAAACTTTTCGAAAGGTTTCCGTAATGATTCAATTTTGTGGGAATTGATGCATTAGTAAAATGTGCTATAATCATTTTGTGTGCGATTTGTGGTTGGTTGTGTAAGTTACCTAAAGTTAGAATACCGTAATGCGTAGGTGACGCGAAATCTAAGAAAAACCCACGCTAGTAAGCGAATGTGAGCTAGAGAAGGAGGTAAGTGTCCTAACACTTGCATTGATTCAATTTTGATTTTTAATACAAGTTATTGTGATTCTATGATTTTTTTTTTTAAAAAAATGATCTAAAAAATGAAGTCAAAATGCAAATTCGAATTTAGGTATGAGACCCCTTATGGGATTCAAAAGAAAAAAAAAAAAAACTAAAAATTTAGTGGTTTTCAAAATAATTTAAGTTGATAGAAATGTAAAAGTTTGAAAAGTGAAGTGAATTATGCTTTTTGCACTTAGCGAAAATAGTTTCAAGAACCATGTATATACCCTTAATTCATATGAGATTTAGCACTACACGGCGATATAGAAAATTACGTCCGTAGTTGCTCAGTTTTTTAGAGTATCTAGTGCTACATGTGTGATGTAGAAAATTCCGCACATAATTGTCTAGATTTAGAGTTATTGGCACTACGTTGTGACGTAGAAAATTCTGCTCACAATCGCCCAGATTTATAGCTGCTTGTAATGTGCTGTGATGTAGAAAATTATGCATATAATCATAAGGGCTATCGAGCAGTTAGCACTACAATTGCGATGTAGAAAATTCCACACTGTAGTTAGTCAGATTCAAGATTGTTTCACACTACGTTTGAGATGTAGTAAATTCTACATCGTGGTGGTTGAGATATCTTAGTAACTTCACATTCGGCGTTAGTTAAAAATCGCCATGTGATGATTAGAGTACATTCGGGGGTATGCATGGTGTTTTTATAAGGAAAGGTTTTTAAAATTGAAATTTCCAACATCTATATAAGTTATGCTTTGCTATGGAATTTTATTTTATTTTATTATTATGTGTTGAACTAACATTCCATTTTTGCTGTGTAGCTTGCCTATTCTTTTGGGTATTGTTGTAGGTGATTTTGTGGCTGAGAGATCATCATTTCACTCATAGGTGGGTGTCGTATAAATATATCGCCAAAAAGGACAAACACATTTTGTGATGTAATTAATAAGACTAAATAATTGCGAAATTGAATCATGGATATGCGGAAGTTTGTAAACCCATGTTTTGATATGTAAATATAGTTGAGACACTCACACATGTTACACACTTGTCACACAATGCATTCATGCATAGATATATATATATATATATATTGATACATATGTGTTCTATTGACATAATTATGAAAATGCGTGTTGCGGAAATTATGTTTTATGAGAATACGCATTGTGAAATTGAATGAGAAATTGCCTGTTTGTGGTTAAAAGAAGTTGGGTTATGATTGGAAATAGTACGAAGTGTGATTTCTTTACAGGTTGACTTTGAGAATTTTGAAAATACAGCTGTTATGCTGTCAAATTTTAATAAAATTTGTTTTCAATTGAATGTGAAAAATTTACACAAATCCAACTATTTTAAAAAGGAACATATTTCAATTTAAGTAAAGAAAGTAAACGAGCAAGATTAAGGGGTTCACTCTGCGGATCCCCTCTACCTAGTGTGGAGGGTTAAGAGAGATTCATTGGAGTGTCCGGCAGGATCCTCCAAACAAGAGCCTAGAGAAGGTTTAGTTTGGGTCCTGTCAATGTTATACATTGTGGGCCACATCGGTCAGGTCTAAAGCTAGAAGGTCATGCTATCCATGCTCGGGCTATAAATCAAATCTATTTTGCTTTTTGTGCTATAAAAATATATTAAAGCATACCTTTATAAATAAATTATTTCTTTTCATGTAAACATATAAAAATGTTCTTAATTTAATTTTAAATAATTGTTATAATCTAATTTAAAATAAATGATATAAATTAATTTGGCATAAAGAAATGAAAAGCATTTAAAATCATAATATAACACACTCACAGCTCAGCGATCTTTTTACTACCTCAAGGATCTGACCTCCTCTTCAGCTCACTGCCCAGTGACCTTCTCTTTTGACTTGCTGCTCTTCCTACACTTAGCTACAAAAAGACCTTACTTAGCTTGTAGGCTGCTATACCACAGATCAGCTCTTACTCTCTTCCTTACTCGAGTTGTAGCTGCACTGCTTCGCTTAGTTCGAGCTGCGAGCTCCAGCTCTCTTTTAGCTCAAACCCATGCGAGCTCATACTTGTACTCAACTCTACCCATACGAGCTTTAGCTCGTATCCAATCTACCTATACGAGCTCCAGCTCGCTTTAAGCTTTACCAAAACGAGCTTCTACTTTAATTCAGCTCAGCCTAAATGGGCTCCTTCCTATAGCTTAGCTCAGATCAAAGACATATCCACTTTTCGCAAGCTCATTTGGCTAACCCTTTCCAAAGAGTTGCTACTCTCAAGCTCAGCTAAACTCCCTCAACACTGCCTAGCTCGCCTGCTTTAGCTTCTACCTTTAACTAGCTCGTCCTTACAAACTACTGCCTTGGTCCTACTTGGACAGGCAGTGAGATGAGCTGGGATACTTCTTAGCTTGCTTTCTGAGAGCTCGTGCCTAAGCCAGCTCGGCCACTGTTAAAGGGCGCTATAGGTAATCACCCAGCTCTCACCTTGCGAGCTCCAACGTGTTCTCACGTGAGTTCAATACCAACTCTTCTTATTTTCACACCATAAGCATATTTCCGAAAGATTTCACAAACATAACACCAATCAACATAACATCTCAAACATAACAAATATAAATTCAACAACTCAACACTAGCTCCCAAAACCACTCAGGTCGCGACCTCACAGGTCACAAGACCAACTCAACCATTTAACACTACCAACAACACAAATTAACTTATTACTGGACTACTTTACTTACCACACTTTTCCTTAGTGTTTTTTGCCTTATTTTTCTACTAGCTCGCTAGTTGCTCCAACTTCAGCTCTATACACATACATTCCCATCGACATCAACGATGACCAAAGATTGATCCGAAGAATTTCCACCAAAAAATAATGCCATAAACTACACTCTTATTACTAAATCCTTACCAGATTTGACTTGATTGCCTTCTAGATTTGCTCTTCACCTTCCTTCAGCTTGATCTCCTCTTTGAACGACAGACTGCTACTTGGAATGGCGATAGCTTCCCCTCTTTCTAGCCGAGAACTATCTTTCTCCCTCTCTCTTTCTCTTTCCTTCTCTCACTTTGCATTTCTCTATTACTCTTCACTCTTCCTTCTCTCCGATATTGACTCAACATGCCCTTACTTATAGATGCGGTCAAGCTTGCCAGTTATCCTTGAACTTTTCAAAAATTACAAAATTGCCATATTTTAGAAAATTCTCTCAAAAAATCAGGCATATTACATATGCCCCTGAACTTTTATAATTTACACTTAGTTCCTTATATTTTTAAAAACTTACAAACCTTAAATTTTCACTTTTAAATATTTAAAAATCCTTTTATTTATTTCTCGAAAGGGGTCTATTTGAATATTTATTCGCTTTGAACACAGGAACAGTAATATCCTTGGGAGAAGATATTACAATTCTTTCCCCCTTACAAAAATTTCGTCATTGAAATTTATATATTTTATTAAAAAAAAATGGGGGTTAACTATGATATATCTGATTTTCAAGCTCTCAAGCTGCTTCTTTTACTTCGAAGCTCTAATGGGATCTGGTACACTAGCACTGGTAAGGTCACATTCACGTCACCTCGGTAAACTTTTGGGAAAATTTATGATTGGGAAGATTACAAAGCTTGTTCAAAGAAAGAAATCTCATCCGTCATAAGGGAACGCAAAGGAAGGCATTGAAACAAATTTGGATCAAAAATAAATACTCGATTAAAAAGCAACTGAAGCGGACTAAATTTTTGAAAACAATATTACTTGATGTCTAAGAGAGAAAGATGGATGGTCAAAATGTTCACCAAGGAATCCACAAAGAAAGTTATCTTGCGAATCAAGGATGGCAAGGTCACACATCGTATTAATTAACAAGGAGCAAACTGGATAGCAAAACAACAACGTGAGAACTAAAACAATAGAAATTCTTGGTGTTGAAATCAAAGTTCCAAACAGTGTTGGGCAAGAGATCAATAACAAATCAAGATGAAAATGAAAATGAAGAACGCAACCAAGCAACAAGGAACTCAATTAAAGCAGTAATACAATAAATAATCAAAGATGGAAATGAATCCATCAATTGAACCATTAAGGGAAATGCTACTACAATAAAAGAGCTCTGGTGAAGCACAAAAATTACAACAAAATAATATCCTCAAGGTATCTTTTGTTAAGAATTTTGCAAAATATCACAGCTATCAGAACGCCTATGATAAACACTTCCCACAATTCATGGAGCATCACGTCTAGTGTTGGCCTTTAGGGTGACATCGGCCTCCTGTTGAGTAACCGCAAAGACTCGAGGCTGAACGTGGGGCCTCCTTGGCTATCCTCGAGATGGAACACCCTTGCCCGATGCTCTACTGGACTAGCCTGAACTGATGGCTCCTCTAGTTAGGGAATTCCTCTGCTCTGGTCTTCGACCTCTACTAGAATGCCCCGGTGCTGCTGTTATGATCTATGGCTGAAAAGCTGAGTTTGCCATCGCACAATTCTTCATGAAATGACCATCCTGTCCATAACTGAAACATCGGGTTTTACCTTGGAGACATTCCTTCGGATGTCGTTCTTCTGCATTTTTGGCATATAAGCTAATTCTTCCAACTTTCATTGCTGCTCCTGGATCTAACCGATTGCCTCACGGAGCTCTGACTCAAATACGACTCCTGGCTAGATCTTCGGCTAGCTGATCTAGCAGATGACTCCTCGCTTTGGTTAAACTTGCTGGGTTCTTCTAAATAGCCTTTGGTCCATCCACGCTTCTGAGGGGTTATCTGGGTCTATAACTAGCCTCTAGACTTCTTTCCACTCTAATCGTGGTCTCTACTAGCTTGCCGTATTGCGTGTGGAATGCTAAGGCGACGTAGGTATGGATTTTCAGATTCAGCCCTGCTGCGAATCTCTTGTTCTTCTGCTCTTCATTATCTGCAACTAAAAGATTCCCTTGCTCTAGCCAAAAAAATTCTTCAATTTTGGTATCTTGGTAGCTTTTTGGATAGAACTTATTCAAGAACTCTTACTTGAATAGCGCCCAATGTACTTCTGCTAGATTTCGCCTTTGCAAAGCTTTCCACTAGTCTTTAGCTCTGTCTTTCAACAGGAAGGCAGCGAATACTACCATCTGATCTTCTGAGCAACCCATCACTTCGAAGATCTTCTCGCTAGCCTCTAACCATGATAGAGCGCTCTCTGGTTCTTTGATCCCATCGAACAACCTAGCACCCAATTTTTTAGTGTGTTTAATGGAGACTCCTGACTCTCGCGGTTGATGAAACATCACAGCTAAAACTCTGGCTAGCTACTCTACATCTACATGCCCACCTGCATGCTCCATAAGTTATGAAGGCCCAGTTTGATCTACAAACATATTGATAGACTCGTCAATGCGACTCTCCCCCTGTGGGGGTACCTCGGACATTGCTCTTCTAGTGGGTAGTCGACCTTAATGACGCATAGTTCTATGAAATGTAAAAAATCATATAATGCATGAAGTAAGAAACGAATCTGTAATTTACCTCCTAAGATATTTTGAAAATGTTTTTCTTGAAAGAGCAAAATGCACAAAACCCCCATGAGGTAAGGCTTTAAAGATCCATAGTCAAAATTTGGTTTTTATAACACAATCCCTCAAGCCATCAGTGTCTATTAGTCAATGTTTGGTTCACTAAGCCCTTTATTAATTTATTTTATTTAAGAAAAATTAAAAAATATATATTTTTTAAAATAAAAAATGATAAAATCTTGCCAGACCCTCTCTCTCTCCTCTTTCCCCTCTTGCTCTCTCTAATCTCTCTCTCTCTTTCTTTCTGTCTCTTGTCTGGGTTCGAAACCTAGAAGAACATCATCAGCCAATGTTCTCTATCTCCGCAATCCCTGCCCCTATCATCGTCGTCCGCTATCTTTTTTGCTTCTTCTCTTCTTTTGCTATTTTTCTTCCTCGAACCTAGATCTGGATGAACACAAGGTTCATCGTTTGAGTGAACCTAGTCCGGGTTCACGAATGAACCCAGATTCTAGGTTCGTGATGAACCTACATATGGGTTCTTAAGAACCCAGATTTTGGGTTCATCAAAATTTGGGTTTATAATGAACCCAGAATCTAGGTTCTTATGAACCCAAATCCGGGGTCATGAGAACCCAGAAATATGGGTTCATCATGAGAACCCAAGAATCTGAGTTCTCGTGAACCCAGAATCTGGGTTCATCAAGAACCCAGAATCTGGGTTCTTATTAACCCAAATTCTGGGTTCTCGAGCTTAGAAATCTGGGTTCGATTTCTGGGTGTTCGAACCCAGATTTCTGGGTTGGTTCGAACCTAGAAATCAAACCCATATTAGGTTGGGTTTGATTGTTTTGGGTTTGAAGATTGGTTGATGATGAGTTGAGATTGTTTATTGATGATGATGATTATGTTTTTGGTTTGGTGGTAAGTAGTGAAGAATAAAGAATAAGATTTAAATTTTTTAAATTTGTTCAATGCTTTGTGTTGTTTGGTTCTGCCATTGGAGAGTTAGGTTTCTAGGTTTGGGAGATGAAGATCTGGTTTTTGGGTGAGTAGACGAACTGAATTTTTTTTTTTTCAATTTTTTTCGATTTTTTCCTTATTTTATTGAATTAATTTTTATTCTTTTAAATTTTAAAAGAAAATAAATTAATTTTAAAAACTGAGTGCATTTACGTCTTTACACTTTAAACTAAAGTTGACCATCAATTTTAACACATTTTAACTGTTAAGTCAGGGCTATTTTGTTATAAAACTCCAAACTTCGTATTCATCTATTTAAAGCTTTACCTCATGGGGGTTTTGTGCATTTTACTCTTCTTTAAAATATGATTTTAATTCTTAGAAGCTTTGGATTTTTTTTTTTAATTTATAAAATTCCATTTCATCTCAAAAAGCTGACTTAATTATTCATTGCATCTATTTTTTTTTTCTAAAACCTTGCTTTCAGTGGTATGTTATTTTTTCTAAAAAAAAAACTGTAACTGAACCATTGAGCAAGCTAGGTGGCGAGGGGGGGTGGGAAGGTGGGGGTTATGTGATGTAAAGACTAGCATTGCTCACCGTGACAAAACTACTAAGACACCTCGTATACACGCATGACAGAACTATCATCGCTCACCGTACGTCGAAAAATATCCAATGGATGTAAAGGGTGACAAACTCGATCCTATTGATGTTAGTTGGACTAGCCCTCACAATACTATGTCATACATTGTGGGATATACCGGCCGAGTCCAAAGCTAGAAGGTCACATTATCCATGCTCAGGCTATAAATCAAATATATTTTGCTTTTGTGCTATAAAAATATATTAAAGCATACCCTTATAAATAAATTATTTCTTTTCATGTAAACATATAAAAGTGTTCATAATCTAATTTTAAATAATTGTTATAATCTAATTTAAAATAAATGATGTAAATTAATTTGGCATAAAGAAATGAAAAGCATTTAAAATCATAATATAACACACTCACAGCTCAGCGATCTCCTTACTGCCTCAGCGACCTAACCTCCTCTTCAGCTTGTTGCCCAGCGACCTCCTCTTTTGACTTGCTGCTCCTCCTACACTTAGCCACAAAAAGACCTTACTTAGCTTATAGGCTGTTACACCATAAATAAGCTCTTACTCCCTTCCTTACTCAAGTTGCAGTTGTACTTCTTCACCCAACTCGAGCTATGAGCTCCAGCTCACTCTCAATTCAAGCTCATTCGAGCTTTTACTAGCACTCAACTCTACCCATGCGAGCTCCAGCTCGCATCCAGCCTACTTATGCTAGCTCGAGCATGTCTCGAGCTTTACCAAAACGAGCTCCTACTTTAATTCAACTCAGCCCAATTGGGGCTCTTTCACGTAGTTAAGCTTAGATCAGATTAAGGACACATCCACTTTTTGCGAGCTCGCTCGACTCACCCTTTCCAAAGAGCTGCTACTCTCAAGCTCAGCTGAACTCCCTCAACATTGCCCAGCTCACCCACTTCAACTTCTACCAGTTTCCACCTTCAACTAGCTCGTCCTTACGAGCTACTGCCTTGGTCCTACTTGGACAGGCAGTGAGGTGAGCTGGGATACTTCTCAGCTTGCTTTCTGCGAGCTCGCGCCTTAGCCAACTTGGCCAGTGTTGAAGGGAGCTATACATAATCACCCAGCTCTTACTTGCGAGCTCCAACGTGTTCTCATGCGAGTTCAATACTATCACTTCCACTTTTCACACCACAAGCATATTTTCAAACTCAAGACTTCACAAACATAAAACCAATCAACATAACACCTCAAACACAACAAACATAAATTCAAGAACTCAACAATAGCTCCCAAAACCACTCAAGTCACGACCTCATAGGTCACACGACCAATTCAACCATTTAACTCTACTAGCAACATAAATTAACTTATTACTAGACTACTTTACTTACCATGCTTTTAGTGGTCTTTTTGCCTTATCTTTCTACCGGCTCGCCAGCTGCTTCAACTTCAGCTCTACACACACACACATTCTCGTCAGCATCAACGGCGACCAGAGACTGATCTGAAGAATTTCTACCATAAAAATAACACCATAAACTACACTCTCATTACTAAATCCTTACTAGATTTGACTTGATTGCCTTCTAGATTTGCTCTTCACCTTCCTTCAGCTTGATCTCCTCTTTGAACGACATACTCTTGCTTGGAACAGTGACAGCTTCCCCCCTTTCTAGCTGAGAGCTAACTCTCTCCCTCTCTATTTCTCTCTCATTCTCTCACTTTGCCTTTCTCTATTACTCTTTACTCTCCATTCTCTCAGACACTGACTCAACACACGCCTATTTATAGACGCGGGTCAAGCTTGTCAGTTATCTTTAAACTTCCCAAAAATTACAAAATTGCCATATTCTAGAAAATTCTCTCAAAAATATCTGGCATATTACTCATAAGCCCCTCAACTTTTATAATTTATACTTATTTCCTTATATTTTCAAAAACTTACAAACCTTAAATTTTTACTTTTAAATACTTAAAAATCCTTTTATTTATTTCTCCAAAGGGGTCCGTTTGAATATTTCTTTGCTCTGAACACAGGAACAATAATATCCTCGGGAGAGGATATCATTGGTACCAGAATCCATTGTTCCAGCACCTATAAGGTTTTTGAACATAAAACCAAAAACATTATGAGCTATAAAAGCTTAGTGAGTGTGGATGCGTTTATATATTTAAAATGATCTTTATAATATTACCTCTTGAAAACATTTTGAAAACATCTTTCTTTAAAATAATTTTATTTCCAAAAGCTTGTGTTTAATAAGATTTCTGCAAGGTTTTAAAAGTTCGTTCTAATTTGAGTAAAAAAGGCTAAAAAGTTTCGTATTTCAAAAAACTTTTCTTTTTAAAATTGGTTTTTGATGGTATGCTTTTCTTTTCTAAGAAAATGCCCTAATGGGGACCCAAGAGAAACTACAACCACATGAGCGGCAAGATCAGCTCCGCTTAGTGTTGGTCGAGAGGGGTCACGTGACGTTAAAGCTAGCATCGCTCACTGTGACAAAGCTACAAGGACATCCCGTTATCACGTGGCAGAATTGTCATCACATACCGTGTAATGAGATAATACCTCACAAGTGTAGAGGGCGACTTGATAGACATGACGGACTCGATCCCCTCGATGTTAGTAGGACATGCCCTCCCAACAGTTGCCATACACTATGGGGTATATCAGTCGGATTTAATGTTAGAAGGTCTATCCATAAAAGCTCGGGTCATCCATTAACTTTGAAAACATTTTTCTCTCTTTTTATTGTTCAAATAAATTTTTTTTTCATTCTATAAGTACAAAGTGTGCTAAATATTGTATACCAATGTATAGATAACTATTTACTTTCATGCTAAAACATAAATTATTTATAAGCTAAAAGAACAAATAGTAAAAATAAAACTTTGCTAAATAAACTAAGTATTTAAAACATTTTCACGCTCACAACTTCTCAATTCACTGGAGTTATGCTTCAGCGACCTCCTTTCAACTAGCTATGCTACCTATACTTGGTCACAAATGAAATCTCAACTTAGCTCATAGATCACCCTAATTCTAATTCAGTTCTATCACCTCTACTTCATTCGAGCTGCAACAGACTACACTATCCCATTCGGCTCAAGCTATGAGCTTCTCCCAGCTTGCATTCAGCTCATCTCATACGAGCTCCTACTTCACGTAACTTAACCCGGATTGAAGGCATTTCCTAAATCAGGGAGCTCGTTCAGCTCACCCTTTTCAACGAGCTGCTACCTTATAGATCAGCTTGATTCACATATGCTGCCTAGCTCACTCTTTGCGGCTACTACCCTTAACTAGCTCGCTTTTACAAGTTGCTGCTTTAGTCCAGCTCGGATAGGCATTATGGTGGGTTGGAGCATTACTTAGCTCACATTATGAGAGTTCACGCTTCAGGCCAACTCTACTAGCATCGAGAAAGGGCTATGGGTATTAATCTAGCTTACACCTTGCGAGCTCTTGCTCTAACTCACGCTACTCATAACACCTCTTCTTTTCAGATTTTACACACACACCCAAGCATTAACACATCCTGACCTTAATAACTTCACATGCAATTACTAAGCAACACTTCATTAGTTTTATCACCTAAAATTCAAGTCGTAACCTTAGCAAGTTTCGTGACAGAAACTCAATCACCCTAAACAACCATCAAACTACCTCAAATCAACATATTTTCTTAGTTACTCTACTTAACCAATTTTTTCTCAACCTTTTGCCTTGTTTTTCCACTCGCTTGTTGTTTCGAATCACTAGACCTATACGCAAAACCTCAGTAAAATCAGAGGTAGTTTATGGACTACTTGACGGACTTATCTTTAAAATAAAACCATGAAAGCTTACTCTTACCACTTGATTCTTACAAGATTTGACTTAGTCACCCTCCTAGATCCGTCATCACCTTATACAGCTTGATTTCCCCTTAACACAGTAGAAACGAGCTCGGATCGACGACTGCTCTTGTCTACCGATAATGTCTCTCTTTCTCCTCTCTAGATTTTTCTTCCACTTTCACTCTTTCTTTTTCTCACAGCAAAAGCTCACCACACACCCATATTTATAGGTGTGGATCAAGTTCAACTTTTACCCTTAAACTTCCTTAAATTTACGATTCTAACACATTCTAGAGAATTCTCCACTTTTCCCCTAATGTCCTTGATCTTTCCTTTTATTTATAAATTTGTCATTCTTCTAGAAAAATCTTTGATTTTCTCACTTGCCCCTCAACTTTTTATAATTTAAATTTATTTCCAATTCTTTCGAAAATTCTACAAATATTAAATTTTCATTACTGAACACTTAAAAATCCTTTGATTTATTTCACCAATGAGGGTACATTAGTACACTATATCTTTCCATATATATGTACAATAATAACATCGGGGAGGGTATTACAAGGGATGTATATATTTCTCTCTTCAATTTCATTAAACCAATATAACTTCAAGATAAATTCCATAATTTTATTATATATTTTCTTGATGAGCTTCAAAAACAAAAAAAATAAACATGTACAGTATATCAAAAACATTACAGAAACAAACTGTTTACTCACGAAAAAATCTCTTTCAAAATCACTAATGAATGGAATTAAAATCTCAATTCATAAGTTAGAGTCTTTTGCCCTTTAACCATTTTTCTGTTTTAGTCTTTGTGTTCGTACATTGTTAATCGTAGTCACAAGCTTGATTATTTAGTCACCCTTTAATATCCCTATTTATAGAGTTTTTGACATCACTCTTAAACACCATTCATGCTTAAATATACGTGATTGGATAATTGCTAGTGTGGTTATCTGGTAACTGCTCATATAACTACAAAAACGGTTATTTATTCATATCCAAACTCTTATTTGGATTGGATTATAGGTTTAAATAAGTTTGGGTGGACCTGACCCATAACCAATTAAAATTGTCATCTCCCACCCACACAAGATGAGCCAAATAGAACTAGTTGGGAAAATATTAGTAAGGCCTGTCATAATAAGGTGTTAAGACATTCATATAAACATTTACATAGTGTAACCTATGAACAAATAATATATATAATATAAGGGGGCTTGCTATATATTATAACGAGGCTTGTCTTTCAAATCTCAATCGTACTACTTTACAAAAGATCAAAAACTTGTTCATTATCATTATCTATTCAAATATATTTAATCTGATAGACCCTAATCCTAGTTTCCTCAGAGAATTCATTTTCGATGATCGGATAAAGAATAAAGAGTCCAGAAATAATGCAAGAGGTCCGGTTAGAATTTGATTATATTTATAAGGCCCTGAGTATCGTGTTAGGAAGAAATAAAAATTTTTAGTGAATAGTATTCGGATCCAGATAAATAGTATTTTTTTAAAAAGATCCGAAAGTTTGTGTTTAAGATCGAATTTGGACCCGGTTTTATTGTCCAGGGTCCTGAATTTATATTCGATGGGAAACGAAAATTTTTGGTGAATAGTATTTTTCGAACGAAAATTTCTAAATGAATAGCAAAATTTTCAGAAATTGACCTTAAGAGAAGAAAAGGTTCAAAAATAGCAGAAGAGTATAGAGAAATAGAAATGGATAAAAAAGAAGACCATTTGAATCAGTTTTAAGCGATCCGAAGATAATTACGATATTACCCTTTTGAGAGATTAATAGGTTTTAATGAGTTTAAATCCAATTGATTTTTTTTTTAAGTATGAGATTGATAGATAAGACATCCAATTAGAGTATTTCATGGTCAATTTGAAGATTAGATGACCATGAAATATTTTCAGAATATTTTTTGGTCAAAGTGAAATTTTATCATAAACAGGGCAAAATGGACATTTTAAGTTAAGTATATATGGATCACGCATGAGAATAATATGCGGAAGTTTCAAGGAGTGTAACCCAAGTGAATGAGAATGAGTGTAAAAATTGAGTATTTAAGCTATAGATACGTATAAAAAGATATCGGTTGATTCGATCAGATTTCGGTTAGGAACATTTCCTTTATCAAGTATATATGAGAGGTATTAGACCTAAATTGAAGTTAATAAAGTCGAATTGGCCATAAGATGTGTGTAGAATATTTGTGGAATATTTTTCAGAAAGATTAGGTATTGAAAGTTCTATTGAAATGAGAATTCACCAAGTGTAAGCTCTCACCCAGATTTATTATTTTATGGTATTAGAAATCTTCGAATTGAATTACGGTCGAATCGTAAGCCTCCAATAGTGTTATTTGAGGTTTATTATATTTTCGTATCGTAAGTCGGATGTCATTTGGTTGACCCCGGTACAATTATAAAGTGATTAGGCGAGATTTACGTGTTAATCAAGCGAGGTGAGCTTACAGAATAAAGTAAAAAATATTTTAATTCAACCAATGAGAAATGAGATAAGTGATTTGAAAAGTAGTGGCTATGGTTGTGCCACGTGTCATCCATGGATTGGTTGAAGAAATAAATGGACCAGAAGGTGCCAAGTGGACCAATCGAATATAAAATCATTTAATTTTGGACACTAGTGAGTAGTGAAAGTTTGAGGTTATTAAATGAAATTTTTTTGAGGAACTTTTTAACAAATGAGCATTAAAATATATATAAGTTAATTTTGTCTCATTTGAAACATTTTGATCGGCAAATCAAAGAGAAAACAGAGAGAAAAGAGAGAGAATCAGGTGAGAGGGGGAGAGAGGCCGAGAGAGAGTCGCGAGTGCGTGTGCGAGAGAGAGGGAAGAAGAGAAAGAGATTCGATCCGATTTTCGACGCGGTTTCTTCACGAAAGTTGTTCATCGTCATCTCCTCTAGCTACAAATTTGAAGCAAAACGATTGCCTATTTGGTGAGTTATTTCTGTTTAAAGTTTGGTGTTTATATGAAACCCAATTTTTTTCTTTGGTTTCTTTTCGAATCAAAGATTAGGGATGATAAGAGGGATATGTGAGGATGATTTTGATATGATTTTGGAGTGATTTAATTGAAGAAAAATAGATAAAATGAGAGAGTGAAGTAGTGGAGAAAAATGGGTTTTTTATGGAATTTGATTCTGTTTTCGATTCTAAGACATTAGATTGATGTTTTAGAGGTTAGGAAATAATCTTTTGAAGTTAGATTTCGAAAACAAAAAGTTTAGGATCTATTTCGGAGCTAAACGGATGAGTTGAAGGGTGGTTTCTGAAACTCTTCGAAACACGTTCGTTTAACGTTCGAAACAGTTTATTTAATTATAGTTGGGTGTTAGAACACTAGAGGATTTATTTTTGAAGTTGTCGGAAGTCCGGAGCAAAAAGTGATTTTCGTTAGTAAGCGAATCCGGTCGAATTTCGGTCCGAGTTTCTGACGATGAAATTGAATATACTAAGGTATTCATAGGAAAAAATAAGTAGGATTAATGTAGAGAAAACGGATTTCGAAAACCCCGATTGAATAGAAATTCATATCCGAAAGTTTAGGCTTTAAAGGATATAAATAGAGATAATTGGATTTTTATTGATTTTGAATGTTATTTGAATGAGTTAAGTAACCCTTAATAGATATTTGATGTTTTAGGGTAAAAGCGGAGACTTCCGGAGGCATATGGAGGAGGCTCGGATTTTATCCGAGGACGTGTTGTGAGTGGAACTACAAGTTTTTATTTATATCATCTTAAAGTTTATTTTTAAAGTTAAAATAATTTATTATAAATAGTTATTTATTTATTAATTGAATTTATATTATAATTCTAGCATAAAGATTTTAGTTTATTATTTATGTATATGCGAATGTGCTAGAATTAAAAATTTTAGGCTTACTGCCTTGAGATTTTATATGCTAGAATTAAAGATTTTAGGCTTACTGTATATGACAATGTGCACGTATAGGGTAGTGTAGTCGGTACGCAGCGTGAGCTCGCTTTCGGCGACTACACATGATAGATCCCCACTCCTAGTGGTTGGCTAGATTTTATATGCTACCATGCCAGGAGTAGATATTCCCTGAGTTACCATTCAGGCGAGCACCAGAAAATATTTTTAAAAAAAGAGTTTAAGAGAAGATTTCAGAAAGTTTTAGAAAGAAATTCAAAAACAGTTTTAAATGAGTTTTAGAAAGTATTTTAGAAAAATATTTTAGTTTTATTAAACTGTTTTTGGGAGAAATTTAATTGTAGAAATGAGTTTTAGTTTAAAAGTTACTACCACTCACTGAGTTATACTTACGTTTTTCTTTAAATATTTTCTTAAAAATTCTCCCACAGATGCAGGAGCTAGTCATCCAGCCGACGAGGTTCAATCAGACGTGCAGGTGGACGTATAGGACGATACCTACTACATGTATATATGGTGTTATTTTGATAATGTATATGTTTATATATATAGTTGTAAGTATTTTAAAGAAATCGTGGATGTATTAGTTAAAAATGTTTATTAAAATTTTATATAAATCGGTTTTCTGATTTTAATTATTTGGTTGTGGTTGTGTTGTGAAAAATGAGCCGGAGGCTTTAGAAGTTGAGAAATGAATTTCATAGAAGTGTTTTTATAAACTGTATTTGAAACTTGCAGGGTGGCATAGTTTAGAAAACAGACGGTATGTTGTCGTATTTTCAATAGAAAAGCAAAAAATTTGTACCCCTACCACCTAGTAAACGAGTTTAAAATAAAGTTTAAAGTAAGTTTCGGTGCTCTAATAGGATTTCTTCGGGCCAAAGTTAGAGTTCGTTGGAGTTCTGACAGAGTGCTACGGGGTCTTTTTCGGGTCCAAAAGGGGGATTCGGGAAGGGTCTCGTCATAATCTGTTAAAATAATATGTCCGATCTGTTTGATCCTCTAATATTTCAGATAATTACAATTGTAATTCAAAATCGCATTTTTTTGTGATGTAAATACATAAATAAATTAAAATTCATTAAATCTTCTTGTTTCACTTTCGTCCCTCAGTCAACAAAAATGATTAACACCATAGATATGTCCTATAGGCTGAATCATCATAGCCATAGCAGACATACTAATGGCACAAACATCACTCCATTACTTTGAGACAAACGAAATAGTTGTTGGAAAATTGGGACATTAATGTTCAATTTTATGAATCATTTTGAATGAGGTTTGATCTTGATTTTGGAAGATCCAGGTAATTAGTGTTCTTATATGCGAGAATATCGAATTGATATATTTGTTAGGTAAAAAATAGTGTTTAGGTGAATGAGAAATTGAAACTTAATGTGAAGGCAAATAAGGTCTTTTGATTTTTAAAATTTTAATATTAGCTAATGGTTTCTGTAGGATTAATTACTGAATAAATTTTGTCTTTGTAACTACAAATATGATTATTTCATGAATAATTATAGTTATTAATATGAATAATTTTAAATTGAATTTGTAGAATTAATTTTGAATTTTGTAGCTACGGATATAATAATTTTGAATTGAATTTACAAAATTAATTTTTGAATTTTGTAACTACAGATATATTTAATTATGAATTAAATTTATAGAATTAACTCTTAGATTAATACTTTATAACTGCAAAATCAATATAATTAAAAAACCATTATTTCTTATTTTCAAATTGTCCATATGAAACCTACCAACTGGCATCCTTTCTCGTTGTTTTTAGATAACTAGAATCTATTTTATTTTTTAGTTTTACTTTCTCTTAAATATTATTCTTAGTCATAATTTTCCACAGTGATAGAGATTTGAGCTCAATTTAGTTCGTCAGAATTTATATTGTTGTATTTTGAGAGATAAACGCTAAACAACACAGATGATAGATAACAAATTTGTCTTAAGAACACCGTGTTATACTTGGACCTTAATATTTTTATTTTATATTTTTGTTGATGCAAATTCATTGTAATCTAAGGAGTCTTCAGAATTTTAAACTTCATATTATTACCCGTTCATATTATTATGTTACTAACAATAGTCATTGATGACATAACTTAATGTTTTAAAGAAACTTTAATCAAACTTGCACAATAAGGAATTAAGGATAAATTCATTCATTTTCTATGTCAGTCATAACAAACACATGTCAAAATATATGTATCTCATCTTATCTTCGCTTGTTATTCCAGCAAACAAGACGACTATATATGTACGAATATCAGTCTTAAACCTAATGACATACTTTTATATGTGAAACGAATATTATCAGTCTTAAACCTAATAACATACTTTCATATGTGAAACGAATATGTGTTAGTATTACATAACCAAGAATGACGTATTTATTCACAAAACAAAAATTGTTTAGTGTAACAATTATAACATCACAATTTACACAGATTTAAAGATTAGCATGTAACATAAATCATCTCTTGTCAAAACTTTTGTGAACGGATCCATCATTGACTCATACATAGATACATTCTTAATTGTTACATTCTTTTTCATCACTAAGCTACATTCTTTTTCATCATTAGATAATTATGAATTAATTGGAGAGGTGAATAGACTATTATTAGATAATTTGTAAGGAAATGCATGATGTTTGAAAAGTTGACAAGCATGACAAAATCAAGAATTTTATTTGATGCAAATTTCTCATTACAAACTTGTAACATTGATTTTAATACTTGACCAGACGGATGGCCCAAACATTAATGCTATATTTTACTTTTAAATTAAATTATAACCATATAGAACTTCACTCATACCTGGACTCAAACATAGTATAATTTTTATTATTTTTGAAAAATTGATCTTGACATTTATTAGAACTGGCTGACTGATTAGTTTTAATTGAATTGAACTTGGATAATTCTACAAAGTCAAATGACATCCATCTAATTAAGTCAATCTTTAAGTCTCTCTTGACAGATTACTCTTTAAGTGGTCTTGTCCTTCACAACACAGACATAAAAAAAAAAAATTTAACAGCTAGGCTATTGTCTGCTATAATTTTGGAAATACTTAAAAGATATTTTGTAATGGATGGAACATGTAAATTTTATTTAACAGAACCATAGATACTAGTGTTCTCAAATTTGTACTACCAATATGAGTAATACTAAGCTGACAGCCATCACTAATAACAAGTTTTTTCTTACCACGATAACCCATTTTTGCCGTTAGATTATTTAGATCATTGGTGATATGATTTGTTGCCTCACTATCAACGTACCAATTTGGATCTCGTATCACTTTTGGTATTCGTCAATAAAAAGTGATCCTTTAATCGTGCTTTGCATTTGCTCACAATAGTTAAGTGCATTGGCCATACTTTGCCAGGTGAAAATTATTTCAACTTTTTGCCACCCTTTGTGAGATGTGCTTAGACCAACAACTTTGGCTGGGATGGATTCAGTCCTGGAACTAAGTAGCCACCCTAGAAGAAGCTGATCATGAACTACCCAATTATCATAGATTTGGTTGAGGAAGTGTATTAATTATTGTGATAGGTAAAGTTTCAGGTTGGTTCTTAGAAGATATCCATCTAATTTATATCCATGAATTACTGGGAGTAGTATTGACTTCCAAAGCAAATGATTTTTGTGATCTAGCTTGATCATAGATGAGTGACTCAATTTTCCATCAAAAGGAGAAAATGAGTTAGCAGTGGTATGGTAGGAAATTAAATGATGTGGTAAGAAAGGAAATGAGAATAGGTGTGGTGATGACCACATTAGTAGGTACTGCGGAAGCAATGGCGGACCCAGACATCTACGTGAGGAGAGACACTTTATGATAAAATAAAAATTTAAGATAAAAACAATTATAGTTTACTTTTCTTCAGTTATTCAAGAATTTCATTTCCTTTACAAATTTACGAAGCTCTTTCTTATAAGTTTACTTTTTTTCACTCAAATTTTATTGATTTTCATTTAAACAACATAAACAAAAAACTAAAAGAAATTCTAAAATATATATATTTTAAAAATCATTACAACAAAATAATTCAACCATACCGGGTAAGGTATGGTTAACTATCTCTGTCGGGCAGCTCACTCGATATGGTTATTGCCAGTATGGATAGTTATCCACGTCAAACGGGTGCTCGGCATGGATAATGAATATCTAGACTGGGCGTGACCCGGTATGGATATATTCAAGTCATGGATCGACCCATGACTTGTCAAATATCCTTACCAGGTAGATGTCCGGTATGGATATTCATTATCCATACTGGGCGTCCGCCCGGTATGGATATTAATTTTCATTTTGGGCTTTGACCCGGTATAGATAGATTTTTTTATGTTGGATCAGTATCCGGAATGGGTAATTAACCATACTGGACCACCCAACATGGTTAATTTTAACCATACAGGGCATGTAACCTGTATGGGTAACATATTAATTTAAAAAATAAATAAATGAGAAAATATATAATTTAATATTACAATAAAAGCTAATAACATACATAAACGTTAAAAATATATATAATTTAATATATAAACAATATTTAAATTATATAATCTAAAATTAACATACATCATTTAAAATCATCATATATTGTGAATGTTATAACAAATCAGTATATAATCCTAAAATACAATATATTTTATTGGCCATGCAATAAATATGTTTAATGCATCTTATAAAATTAGTAGCTCATTGATAGGTCGAGGTAGTGAAATACTAACCATTACTTTCTTGACGGAAACGCGCCAATAATCTGGACCAAGCTCGAGGTGATGAATTTTAGCATAAGGGGTCATTTGAGTCAATTTTCGCTTCTGCTACCACTGTTTCTCTACGCATCCAATCTAATAACTTGCAATGGTTGCCATTCGATCGACCAGCTTGGCTTGAGAAATGACGAGATATGGATTATATGCACAAGAATTTAATTATTTACTCCTATCCACAAATTTAAATAATTATAGTTATATATGAAATTAAATCGAAATAATAAATAATATAAATTTATTGTATATTTTACCTTAGTTGAAAGTTCAGCAAATTGAACACTTATACTAGCTCCCATTGGATTTGAGCTACTTGAATGTTGTGTCTATGAAAAAATAAATAGCATTGTTGTGAGAAAATATGGATATCGTGAAAAAAAATTCTAAGTACTCTTATTTGACAATATATAGGTAATAAACTCAATATATAAAACAATATATATATATATAAACTGAATAAATTTTATAAAAATTTTGACAAAGTTTTCTCTATTTTTCAAACTTGCCAAAAATTTAATTCCTCTACAATTTATCAAACTTCTCAAATATTTTATAATCGATCCAACCAAAATAGCATTTCTTAGTAAATATATACATAAACAATATATATATATTTACAAACATAGACATAGCAAAAAATATGAAAAAATGATTGCACCCACTTGTGAGAAAATGACGGGACCCTTCCTGAATCACTCCTTTAGACCTGAGAAAGACGAGCGTAGCACCCTGACAGAACTTCAATGAATTCTAACTTTGGTCTGAAGAAATTCCATCGGAACACCAAAACTTATTTTAAACTCGTTTACGAGGTCGTAGGTGTAAAGATTTTTCGTTTTTCTATTAAAAATCTGGCAACATGCTGACTGTTTATTGAATTATGCTACCCTGCAATTTAAAAGATAATTTAAAAACACTTATATGGCAATCAATCTCAATTACCAAGATCCTTTGGCCCACATCCCAAACCAGTTTTGACAGGACCCTTCCCAAACCTTATCTAGGCTCTTGTCTGGAGGATCCTGCCGGACACTTCAACGGACTTATCGAACCCGACTCGTCGGATCGAATTAATCCGAGAAGCGAACCCTAACTTTCTTAGCCGGTTTACTCGTTTAAAACTTAGTAACTAAGTTTTCTTTAAATTGGTTGGGAGTGATAATTATTATTATTATTTTTTTTTGCGATAAACACACTTCGAACTATAGAAATCACCACCCAACTTCGATTTTTCCACAAACATGCAATTCACATCAAATTTCACATCCATACATGTCATATGACATTCATATCCAACCATTTACAACATGTATATATATTTCATAGGTATCACAACCTATGTAGATATATCATGTGTATTGTGCAATAAATATGAATGTACAATTTTATATATACATATTTAAATATAAGTTTACAATCTGTCAAACATTCAAATATCAAACATGCGATCATTTAGATCATAACATATACAACAATCTCAAAATATATTTAATATTCACATAGTCCATCCATTCGTTCCCCACCTATAAGTGGAATGTCGCTTCCTCGGCTACAAAATCACCTATAATTACACTGGATAAAACAAGCGAGCCACACGACAAAATCAATCGTCAGTTCGTTACATAATAATACAACCATTTCAAGTTCATAGTAAAACATAACTTAAAGAAATATTGAAAGGTTAATCTTTGCAAACTATTTCTTATAAAACAACCATGTGCATCACAAATGTACTCCAACCATCACGTGACGATTTCTCGGCTGACGCCAATGTGAAGCTACTATAATATTTCGACCACTACGTGCGGAATTTACTACATCGCGACGTAGGGTGAAATAATCTCAAACTCTGAGCAACTACAACTCGAAATTCTCTACATCGCAACTATAGTGCTAATGAACTGTAATTTTTTTCGACTATATACGGAAATTTTCTACATCGCATATCGTAGTGCAAACTACTCGATAGCTCTCACAAATGTGTACGGAATTTCCTACATCGCAGCATATTGTAAGTAACTACTATCTAGGCGACTACGAGCGGAATTTTCTACATTGCAACATAGTGTCAATAGCTCTCAATATACTCGACTACGTGCGAAATTTACTACGTCGCAACGTATCGATATATACTCTAAAAATCAAGGGATTACACATGGTTTTTACAACTCTTTTTCTCTTATGTGCAAAAGCACAAAATTTCTTTCCTTCCAAGATTTTTTTACTTAAACCAAGCTCATGATAGGAAAATTATTTTACAAAACATTTTAGCAACAATTACAATAATTGAAACTACAATTGAACTAGTGTAAGCAATGTAATACTTACCTCAATCCGCGTAAACGCAATGATCTCAACGAGCCTCTCGTGCTTCGCTCACATGCTCGTCACCTACACATCAATTTCTTATTATATTTTACTAAAATAAAACGTAACAATAGAGTTTTCAATATAAATCAACCTATTGAAAACCCGTTATGCTATAACTTTCCCGACTCGATTTTAACTCAATCGAGACTCTCTAATTCTAATTTCTTTGCAAAATTCTTACTTTTAGACCCCTAGGAATACCCCCACGCTGTCCGTATAATTGTTAGAGGCTCGAAACGAAAAATCAAATTTTTAAGCTCAAATGACAGCCCATAACAGAATGCATGACAGCACACTGCTCGGGGCTCCTTTTTCCTTCATTCTTTTTCCTACGGTTCATTTATCTCACATTCTGGTCACACGTCAAATTTCGTTGAAAAATTTTATCGTTTGCTATGTCAAATCTAAGAAAAACGCCCATTTTCGGGCACTTTTAGTACGCTTTTTATGTACTTTTTCGTTTCGGACTAGCGACGCTAGTTTTTCTTTCATATTTAAGCTTCATTTACCTAATTATGATCAACTAAACTCATTTGAAGCAATAAAAATTGCATTCATATAGTTATTTTACTTCTTAGAGCTCTAACAACACTATTTTGACCATAACTTGTGCAATTTTTATCGGAATCGATCCGTTCCAAAACTTATAGTTTTCTATGTTCCTGAGACATGTTTTGAGGTGTAGAACAACCCCAAATAAGTTAGAATAAGTCAGGTCACTGTCAGCCCTTCATCTAGCTCGTGACTCCTAACTTAGCTCTATGTTTTCCTCTTTGAAATTTTATGCTTTTCCTTTTCAAATTCTAACTTTTCTAAAGGCTTTCATGACATCAAATATACATAATTTAAAGCTTAAAAGGATGGAAATACAATGAGATCATACACCCTTTCATTGGCCATGAATCACACACATACACAACCATCACACTACTTTTTCAACTTCTCTTGGTATTGTCTTTCAAACAATTTATCAAACACCTATTATACATCAATTTATACTTTCAACATGCTTAAATCTCTACTTAGGATTTCACCCATACAAACCCTAACTTGCCATTTGAATACTATCTCATGCAACCTAAGCTTTCTTGACATTAAATTAAAGTTTTATACTTGATTGGATGCAAGACTCTTATCACAAACACATCATAAACTAATCCAACCCATCATTACATCCATATGCCCAACTACCATCATATTTGGTAGAACTAATGAAAACTCACCTTAGTCTTGGTTAGAGTTTGGTGGCTAGACTTGAAATCAATTAGAAAGCTTGATTGGAGGCTTGAAAAATTGATGAAAGCTTCACCTTCTTCATCCCTTAAGTTGCCATCCCTCACACCTCTCTTTATCTCTTTTTGGTTGTTCACGACTACTTCTTGATTTTCATCAAAAATTGACTAAGTGTCCAATATATATATATATTTAACTTTCATGAAAATGACCCTTATGTCCCCTTGACTTGTTGACTATCAATGTTTTTATGTTATTTATCTCATTTCTCGTATAATTGAATTATTGATTCACTAACTAAAGTTTTACAACTTTGCCATCCATTTATATTTCTTATTTATTAAATGACCATTTTGCCCTTTTTATTCGTTAACTTAATTTTTAAAGCTAGGAAACATAAAATCGAATACAGGGGTTTACAAGTTTGATCATTAAAACCACAAGTATGGAAATTGGTTTAAAAACTAAAACTTTTTTTCATTTCATAAAACACGGTATAAAGACATGCATCCAAAAACTTGTATTGACATTTACAATTTACATCATGATTTGATTCAAAATATAGACATGACATAAACAGGAAATATATAAGATAGTAGAGATCATCCGTCAGTCAATTTGTGTGTCCATTTGAGCCTCGTCTATTGGATGACTCTCTCCTGTATGACTCGCTCCTACACCTGAGGTAGAATTTAAAAAAAACATATTAAACACAAACTGTGAGTGAAACTTAGTGAGAATTATAACTTAATAAAACTAAAGAAAAACTATTTTATTCTTTTCTAAAATACTCTATTGAGACTTATTCGAAAATTGTTTTTCAAGCTCATTCTAAATTTTTTTTCTTAAATTTTCTAATTTTCTTGTCTTAATGGTAACTCAGGGAAACTACTTTTGTCGTGACAGCATAAAGTCTCTTGCTAGCCACTAGGAATTAAGGAGTTTGCCATGTGTAGTCACCAATGCGGAATCTTTGGGAACGCGTTACCCGCTCGTAATCGGTCTAAACTATACTACTCTTATACGTGCAGAGGGTGACTCAACTGACTCCCTCTCCCAAGAGTCATTTGGACTCCATTCTCAGTTAGTAACTCTCTCATATCTATCGTACACGCATAAGATACTCGACCTGGTACCTAACTGGGGCTAGGGTAAACCATCGACGTAATAAAATACTTTCTTTTGGTATTCTCAAATAAACTCGTTTTTAAGGCAAAAAACCTAAAATTTTTACTTCTATCATGTTCTCGGTATAAATATATACTCAATTGAAAACTCACATGCTAGAATCTTAGTATAATTTCAATAAATAACTTAATTATATAATAAATAAATTCATATGAACAAAAAATAAAATACATTCACTCATATATAACAAGAAATAAGAAACAAATAAAATAACGCTTGAATGGCTAGCTTTCTACTCACAAAATGCCCTCCGATAGATGACGATTCTTCTCCGGAAGCCTACGAAACTTTTTGCCTTCACCCTAAAATATCAAATACTCATTTAGAATCACTAAACTCACTAATACAAAGCTATAAATAACTTCTAAGGCCATTAATTCTATAAAATCTTTTTTACGCCTAAACTTTTTCAACTAAGTTTTAACTTATTCGATGCTTTTGAATTCCAATTTCTTTTCACGAATCCTATTTATTATCACCTAGGAATACCTCGGTATGCTCAAAATAATTTTCTAAAACTCGAAACGAGAAAATGAAAAATAAGGGGTGTCAAACTCGAATGCTACCTAAAGGCCAATTTAAAGCTTTTCTTCATTCCATTTTCACTCCAATCATCTCCTTAACTCACGTTTAGGTCGACCATGAAGCGAATTCGAAAAGAAATGGTTATCGGGTAGGTGTTTCTAGCAATAAAACTATGTTTTTTTCAACACTTTTAAAAGCACATTTTCACCTCACTTATGCAATAAGCTCAACTCTTTTATATTCCATGTTCTTTCACTCAATTATGATAAAACATAATCATTTCATGCATCAAGAGAACACTTATACATAAGATTCTTTCATGCCCTTCAACTAAACTAAAAACACTCAATTGGACTTTACACCTTTGATTATTCAATTCTATCACTTCTATATGATTTCTTAGCCTCAATTATATCTAAATTCAAGCTCTAAACATGAAAACAAAAATTGAGTCACAAACCCTAGCTTTGGCCATGACATAACACTCTATATATCCTCACTTTTCTTTCAATTTTTATCACACCAATCATACTAAAATCATCACAAACCAACCTAGTTCCAATCCAAAAACTCAAATTAAGATTTTGAAGCAAGATAAAAATGGGTTTCTAGGCTATCTAGGTTGAATCAATATAAGAAAACTCACCTATTTAAGCTTCACTCTTACTCCATACTTGCACAATTAACTTTGGTTGATGACAAACTTGAATTTGGTGATGAATTACTAGAAGAAATGGCTTGAAATCTCCTTGATTCCTTCTCTTGCTTTGGACGGCACACACCTCTCTCTTACTCTAGATTTTTGAACACCAAAATGAATGAAAAAGTTGAATGAGAGCTTTTATTTATAGTGAGGAATTTTTCTTAAAAAAAAATTCTTTCTTTTAATTACAACTTAGTCCCTTGAACTTTACTTAATTCCATTTTGATCGGATAAGTTAATACTAACTGGTCCACTTGTATTAATTCTTCCACCCATATAATGGCTCTAAGTGGCTCTCTAATAACCACAAACTAAATTACACTTGGCTAATATCTATTGGTGAAAATTTTATATCTTTTTTGACTTTACTCGTGGGCTTATCTCACCCTATATTCTCTCGTACCACTCTCTAATACTCTAGGGTCCTCCAATCAGCATCCTACTCGTGACGCAAAAATAAATTTAACTTTAAATAATACAATTGGAGTGATACTAATAAACCATAATCATAATCGAGGGTTTACAGAAAACATGGAAATGCAAAAAAAAAAAAAAAAACATACCAAGTATCAAAAAATAGAAGTAAACAAATTTTAAAAGTTTTTAGTTGTTTACCAGCTATATGGGAGGTATACATGCCAATGCTTAAGCTTGATCTATGCTCGGCAAATGGGTCATGAGCAAGTTTGTCAAATTAGCAATTGTCTGCTTTATGGTAGCCATCTCACAATCGACATGTTATTGATACTGTGCGAAGTTTTGTTTATCAACCATAGATGCTTGTACAATAGATGATGTTATATCATGACCCGTTCCTTGAGCTCTACCTTGATGCCCTTTACCCATAACTTGTGAGATAGCACCATCTCGTATTGAATGTTGGGTTTCTTGATGTAATGACTCTATTTATGCCTATAAATGATGTCAAATGATATTAATTAACATTAAAAAAACTTATGCAGATGTAATATAATCAACACAATAATTGTTCAAATCAATATAACATATAATTTTGTCAGCAGTTTCCACATTCACTACACTCTCATCTTTATGCCTATGACTGACTATCCATATATCAACTTTATTAACTTTGATATCTTCATCTGCAGCCACTTTTTTCGCTCTTTAACATTGATATTCATATATATAAAGTATATATACAAGTTTGAAAAACAAAAATTTTACACATGTTAGACAATTATTACAATATATTTAACTCTTACTAAATATTCTAGTAGTCGTGTCATTTCTTTACGATTTGATGTATGTGGGATACGATTCTTCTTTGAAAACTCCTTATAATGTTTAATAGTAGCTTGAAATATTGTCAAATTTAATCGCATTCCATTAAACATGTTTATGCCAGCTTAAGAATATGAATATATAATTACCCCAAATTCTGGAGACAATCACTGAATGACAAATGCAGTCCAATCTTGATCACTAACGTTAGTTGGTTTTAGCATTTCGTATCTTCTATGTGCATCAAGATCAGGAGGAATGTCTCTGATTTGTTTTGTTACTTTGCCTTATAGTGTCTCTAACACTTATTAATAAATTTTAACGTATGAACTTTCATTGATTCATCAGCACTAAGTTGTAATTGCAATTGCAAGTTTTTAAAATTAAATATGTTTTAAAAATAAATATGTAACATTGATAGTATAAATAAATGAAACCAGTATGTACTTTTATATTTTCTCACACTATATCTTTTAAAGAATCTAGTATTTTATCTCAACTATTATAGGTTATAGGTATCATCTGAGCAACAATGACTCAGAGCCCTAAACCATAGATCGCCGAATTTTCTCCAACTAGTTGTCTAACTTCATTAATTTGTATTTTCGTGACTTTGACCTTCACCATTTTTTCATAGTCCAAACGGTTGTGACCTCTTCCTTTTCTTTCTTCTCACCTATAGAACTACCCAAAGATTGACTAGTTAATGTTCCTTCAGTCGACATTTGAAAATATTATGAAAATGACATATACTAATAGCCAACACATGGGTAACAAACTCAATATATAAAATAATACACATAAAGTCATTCAATTTTATGAAAATTTTAACAGAATTTTCCTTGCTTTTTGATCTTACCAAAAATTTAGTTTACCTGCAATATAAATAGCAAAATAATTTCACAACATATCCAACCAATTTAGAGACTCTGTTTTGCCGCAAACATAAACATAAACAATATATATGCACACATATTGCAAAAATTATGAAAATACGATTATAGTTATTAGCATTACATGTTTACAACTAATTTCCCACAATCTATCTAAACATAATTCTTACTATCATTCACACTAGCGTCAAATTTAAATACATCTAATGGTGTAGTTTTCCTATAAGCATGCTTATCAAATTTCTCTAGATCATGAAAACCTCTTGGAGGTGCTTTTAGGATAACATATCAATTAGAGGTATCATTTTCCCTAGAATAAAACACTTGTGTTGCTTGTGAGTCTAAAATGGAATGATCTTTATTCCATTTATTTATACGTAGGCTAAAATTAACTAGTGTGAACCCATTTTCTTTTTTAACATCACTCGTACTGCCCAATCAACCATATTTGAACAATGGAACACGAAATACTAAGAAATCCAACAAAAGTATTTCCTTTAAAACTCTATAGTAAACCATCTTTTTGACAACTTAAGTGTCATTTATTTCATTACAAATAGTTTTTACTACAAGGAAAATACCACTATCTTGTGTAGTTTTCTCACTACTTTTTACGCAGTATCGTTTCTCATTCATAATATAGCTTGAATAGCATGCGACTTGCATACTTGGTCTAAGTGTTAGCAGCTTTAGAGTTAGGGGTATATCTATGGTATTTGATTAATCAAAGACTCGTTTTGAGAGATTACGATTGAAATTATCAAGGACAAAATACTAAGGTAAAGACATCATATTATCAACTTACAGAGTAATTGATTCACCTTATTTCTGAACCATGTTGGAAATTCTCGAGAATGTGTCATTTACAACAAAGTTGGTCTACTTAAAAGATTGGGATCTAATTGTTGAAGCTCTTCCAGGTGCATACTAATAAAATGTTTATATAAATAAAAACAATATTTAATAATTTTTACTAATATTTACACTACATTCACTTTTAATTTAAACAACTTACTTACTGTATGGTTCCATTAATTCGTAGCATGTTCCCAGAAATTGTTTTTTAATATCGATATGTAGGATGTCCTTCCTCCACATTTTGAAACATAGTATCTTCATTTCTATTGTGCTTCTCACCAACATCTACTGTTTGTGGTATATACCTACTATAAAATTACATGCATTCATCGGCTAAATAGCATTTTGCTATGCAACCATTTGGTAATGCACGATTTCTTATATATTCTTTTAACACCTTCATAAATCTATAAAATGAATGTATAAAAATAAATGAAATGTGTGGATATTATTAATCTTAATTCATATATGAAGAATAGTGTAAGAATAATATTTCAAAATGGTACATTCAATGATATTGAACCAGTCCACATAAGCGAGCTTTTCTTCTTAGATGAATTATAAGATGAATCATTATGTCAAAGAATGAAAAAGGAAAATAATGTTCAAGCATACACATAGTCACTGTAACTTCATTTTCCAATGAATCTAACTTATTCTATCAACACTCTTTGACAAATTGCATTAAAAAATGAACACAACCGTAATATGACAATTCTTGGCCCTTTAGTTAGGCAGTAGACCTCGTATTGCTACCGATAACAAATGTTGCATCAGTATATGATAGTCATGGGACTTAAGCCCAACTATCTTGCATTCATTCAACGAAATGCAATTAGAGATGTTTGAAGCATAACCATCAGACATCTTTAAATTTAACAACTTCTTACAAAATTATTGTTTTTCTACCTTGATACAGTGTGTGGTGTTATAGACAAATACAATTTATCTCCATCCTCTTTCACATGAAGGTCTTGCCAAATCCTAATGTCTTCCAAATCTCTATGAATATTGACACTATATTTGGTTTTCCCATTGATATTCAACAATGTGCCAACAAGACTCTCACCAATGTTTTTTTTTCAATGTACATCACATGTAAATTATGACGCAAGCACAAATCCTATTAAATTGATGATGTTAAATTTTAGGCATAGTTAAATATAATATAATAAGTTAAATTATCGTTTGAATTAAAGATCTTACCTTCCAATATAGAAGATCAAATAATATTGATATATTTTTCCATATAGGATGTCATTTTCTCTTCTTTTTCCCTTTTACTTTCTTTCCCCAATCATTTTCAACTTTCATACATGTAATTCGAACTTGTTTCCTATTAAGAACTTTCAGAGGATTGCCAATTTCTTCTTTCCCATTAAGCCACGATTTCTTCTTTAGAAAAACATGATTCTTTGGAAGAAATCGTCGATGACCCACATACATATTTTTATTATTATATTTCAACATTTGTGAATATATGTTTAACCCACATACAGGATAAACATATTCACATTTTACACAATATCCTACTAAGTTTCCATAAGCAGGAAAATCATTTATGGTCCACATTAAGATATCCTTTAAGTTGAAGGATATTTTAGTAGATGAATCATATACTTGTGCTACCGAGTGCCATAACTCATTCAAATATTTGATTAGTGGCTGTATATAAAGTCCAGAATTTCCTCATTTTATAAGTAACAAAATTTTTCTAATGAATAGTATCTCTGAGTGAATAGTGATTTTTGGGGAAACGGACCTCGATGAATCGAAAATTTCTAAAATAGGTATTAGAGTCTCAAGAAGCTGATATGGATAAAAAAAATAAGTTTGTTTGAGTAGATTTTAAGAGCTCCGAAGAGTTTGGACAAAAATATTCTTTTTGGAGAATAATGAGTATTGATGATTTTGCACCCTTTTAATTTTTTTTTTTTTAATATATGAAATTAAGAGATAACATACCGAATTAGAGTGTTACATGGTTAATTTGATGATTGAATGACCATAAAATATTTTGAAAATTATTTAGGCATGAATGAGAATTAAATTCATTAAAGGGTAAAGTAGACATTTTCAAATTCAAGCACACATGAATTATGTGTGAGTATTGCATGGAATAAAAAGCAGAAACACAATTCATGTGAACCAAAATGAACCAACGAGAGAAGGCCACTTAGAAGTCACTATGTTAACTAATTAGTTGTTATGTAACTAAAAAATTGGTGGGATTTAGTTAGTATAATAACTAGTTAGTTAATGGACCAATCACATGCCATTATTTGTCATTAATTATTTATTGGATATTATGGAAATAGCTCAAGCACATTTTAGTCAATTAATGGGAGGCATATATGAAGTGAATTTTGTATAAATGATAATAAAAATTAAAAGAAAAATTGAGAGAGTGTGCATGTGGTTTCGGCCAAAGAAGAAAGAAGTAGAGAAAGAAAAGTTTCACCATTATTGAATGCCAAACTCAAGTGATTTTTACTAAATGAGGGTTAGGGTAAAATTTGCACAAAAAAAGTGAAGAGATAGAGATAAGTAAGTTGATTTTCCATGGTGTTTTGATGGTTTCTTGGATGTATGATAACTTAATGAGTTTATAAAATTTTTGTCATGTTTAGAAGTAGATCATCTTGTATTCAATGTGGAATTGAAAGGAAACTCAAAGAAAGCCATTAGATAAGCAAGTAACCAAGGTGAGTATTCTAAGGTTTTATGCAATTTTTTAAGGAAACTTAAATTAAGTTGATTTTAGGATATTAGATGAATATTGGAGTGATTTTAATGTGTTTGGTGACTATGGAAGTGGGAGAATGATGTTGGATGTCATGGTGTGTAATTCCGCCAAGCTAGGGTTTGAGTTCACGTTAATTGATTTTAATGTTTTGACATATTTATATGAGGTTTTACATGATTGTAAAATGATGTGCATTAAGAAAATGAAAAGGAAAAGTTTGGATTAGATTGCTATATAATTCGGCCAAGCATGAAAGTTTGGGGTGCACCTTTTGTTTATGTCATGTGAATGAATTAGAATGATATTAAGATGAATTTAAGATGACTAATGCATGGAAAAATTAAAAGAATAATTCATATATGTAAGGTATAATTGGCCTAGATGAACGGCATGATAGTTTGAATGCAAATTGGGTGAATTAGTATTGATTTCAAATGATTAGTTGATAGAATATGCATTCTAGGTGAAAAAGAAGCAATGGAATCAAGGGAGAGTTGTTGAAGGGTATTCTAGTAAATTAAAAGCAAAGTGAGTGTAAAATTATTTTATAAAATGCTAAATGCATTTTAAGTATTCTTTAAAATGCTTTGATGAATGTTAAAGTATTTTGAAATTGAAATGAGTTTTATTAAAGATGTTAGTTTATAAATACCTTTACTTATTCATCTAAAGAAAATGAGTTTTATTCATAATGGTTAAATTTAATTATGAGATGGGCTTGAAGTCCAAATCAGAAGTGGAAAAGAGTATATGAATTTTGAAGTGTCTATAAATTGTTTTCAGGTGATTTGAAAATATTAAAAATGTCGAAAAACAGTCGTTGTGCTGTCGGAAAAAAAAAATTTATCACTTTAGTTTCTAAATGATTATGAAACGTAAATATATCATGGGTTAACTTCACAGAGTCTCTTAGAGTCATCAGTATGAAGATTGCAAGGTCTTTCGTTGGGGTGCCGAGAAGGGCTCTTCTTTGGTCCCATAAGGGAAAATCCAGGTAGGTCATTTTTAGCATGATATCAGAGCAGTGGTTTTGGAAAAAATATTTGGAATGTTTGAAAAGTTATCCTAGGAAAAAAGACATAAAACCATTTCCGAAAATGATTTAATGTTTTCTCTAAAATTACATGATTTCTTTCAATATTCTTTTAGAATTATGTATATTACATGATGTTATACATGTTTAAATTTCACAGAAAATGCATTGTCGAGGTCGCCCTATTACTAGGAGGGCCACCGCTAAGACTCTCGCACCAATAAAGGAACAAATGAATGAGTCCGTAAAAGTTTCCTAAGATCCAGTCCCTTCAGAACTATCCCATCCCAGCCTGAATGAGGAAATGTACAGTTAGAACAGATGGCTTAGTTATTAGCAACGGCACTCCGTCAGCCGTGGGAAGCAAGGGGTTCTATTGAAAGAGCTTGAAAGTTATGAGCCAGAAATTATGATGGGACCAGTGAACCAGAGAAAGCCTTATCTTGGTTGGAAAATAATGAAGGGATCTTTGAAGTTATGAGGTGTTTAGAAGGAGAGATGGTGACATTTTCAGCCTTCCTATTAAAAGATAGGGCTAAAGACTGGTGGAAGACATTACAAAGGTGGAATCCAGAGGGGGTATCCTGGACTCAATTTAAAAGAGAGTTCACAGATCAATTCTTCCAAAAGAGTTATAAAGATGCTAAGATTGAAGAATTTTTCAAGTTAGAGCAAGGTACACTCTCAGTAACGAAATATGAGAAGAAATTTTTAGAATTAGTGAAGCATGTTCCATTTATTCAGGATGATAAAGGACAGAAAAACAAGAGATTTATAATGGGTCTGAATCCTGAAATCAAACTTACATGACATCGACTGCACACAATCAATATGGTTAACTTGTGGAGGTTGCAGTCAGGGTTGAAAAGAGCATGGATGAGAGACCTTTGAGTGGCACCCAGAGCTTGAAACTCAGTGGATCAACTTGGTTACAAGGAGGGTCTAGCAAATAAGCCAAGAGAGGGGGAAAATTGAAGTGGTCTAGCAGTAATCAGTTAAGTTACGGGGTACAATCATGCTAAGGCTCTACAAAATCATCAATCGGATTTAGAATTATCGGAAGCACAAAGAGCACCTGATCAGAGTGCATGAGATGTGGTAAATGTCACCTTGGCGAGTATAGGTTGGGTATAGATGCATATTTCAAGTATGGACAAAGAGGGCACTTTGTAAGGAATTACCCACAACTAATTTCCAATAATAGGCCAAATATATGGACAGCTGGACAGAAGCCATCCAGTGTTGGTCGGGGTCAGAAGCCAAAAGGTGCACAAGCTAAAGGCCTTGCTACACCTAGTAAGCAAAGTGGACCAACAGGTAGTGGTCAACCGCCTAGAGGACTGATAGGCAGATCCCAAACTCAGGTCAAAGTTTTTGTAGTGACCTAGTAGGAAGCAGATGTTACACCAGAGGTGGTGACGGATATGATTTCTATATTTGTTCGTGATGCATATGCATTAATTGATCCTGGGGCTACCCATTCATTTGTCTCCATGAATTTTACTACAAACATTAATGTTGAATCAAAATCCTTAGATTATAGTTTGATAGTGTTAACCCCTAGGGAGGTTCATTTGTAGCTGAGAAAATGTATGTGGATAGTAAAATAACGTTAGAAGGTCACAAGTTCCGGGTGAACTTGATATTGCTAGATATCCATATTTTGACGTGATATTCGATATGAATTGGTTGTCAAAGTATAATGCCACTGTGGATTACTTTCGAAAGGAGATAAGCTTTGTTAGATCAGGGGAGTTAGATGTTGTTTTTCATGGGCTACAGAAAGTACTCTCTACTAGTTTGATGACTGCAATGACGACCAGTAAGATGCTTTAGAAGTCATATACAGGGTATTTAGCTTATGCAGTAGATTTGAAAAACAATGGAACAAGATTAGAAGATAATCCTGTGGTTAGGGAGTTTCCGGATGTGTTTCTAGAGGATTTTCTTGGTATACCACCAAACAAGGAGATTGAATTTGAAATATAATTAGTTTTGGGAATGACACCTATATTTATGGCATCCTATAGGATGACTCCCATAGAATTGAAAGAATTACAGGTACAAATGAAAGAATTGGTTGAAAAAGGGTTCGTTAGGTCGAGTACGTCACCATGGGGAGCACCAGTTTTGTTTGTCAAGAAGAAAATAGAAGTATGAGATTATACATCAATTACAGATAATTGAATAAAATAACAGTGCATAATCAGTATCCGCTCCCTAGGATCAACGATTTATTTGATCAGCTTCAAGGAGTTAGGGTATTCTCCAAGATAGATATGAGATCCAGGTACCATCAGTTGAAAATCCATAGTGAAATATTTCTAAGATTGCATTCATAACTCGATATGGACACTATAAGTTCCTGGTCATGCCTTTTGGGTTAACGAATTATAACGGCTCATCCTAGTTTGGGTCGAGGCTTATCTGACTGCTAGGCCAACCCTCTAAGCCCAGAATATCTCGGTCCCCCTCACCAAATTTCTTTCGCCTTTGCAGGCACTCGATCCCATGGCTTAGGGCTTTTAGGCAAATAGGAAACACACCTACTACCATCTGAGCTAGTAGCTTTTAAAGCACACCCATTTTAATTTCTTTTAAAGTGCTTTTTGTTTTTTTTTTTTTTGGAGGTATTTCAAAAAGAAGGAGTTTTAATAGAAAAATATATTACCACTCACTGAGCTCCTTTAGCTCACCGCTCTTTGCTTTATGCTTTATGAAAACCTCCCCAGGTGCAGGAACTAGAGGTTAAGGTGCTTGCTCTCCCTCCTCAGATTAGGCGACTGGTCATGGATGGATGGTGTTCTGTGAAGTCACACTTTGCATATTTTGATTTCATTGAAATTTTACATATATATATGATTTTGTTGGTAAAGAATTTTATGAATTTTTCCACGATTGTGGTGATATGTTATATTTATCTAAATGAAATTATTTGATGCATATGTATATGGGGATAATGTAAATATTTTGGAATGTATATAAATGTTTTTGGATTTTGTGCATGAAATAATGTTTTCGAAATTGAAATGATTTTGTTGAATAAGATCTATTGTGGTTAGGTGATAGTTTGAAATAGACCGGAGGTCTGACTTGGTAGTGGAGATTGTTATTGAAATATTAAAGTGCTTTGAATTGATTTTCAGTTGATTTGAAATTTTAGGAAACCTTGAAAAACAGCTGTTATATTGTTAAAATTTTTCTATAAAACCTAAATTATAAATAATAAAATAATAATAATACTTCATAATTTATATGTTTGTAAAGCGATTTAAGTTGAAGGGCTTGTTCCACGACATCCTTTTGGTAATGCTAACTAAAGTCCAAAAGGGTTCTGTAGGGTGCTCGACGGGATCATGGGAGTTCTAAAAAGGAAAATTTGGGACTGGTCCCGTCATCTAAGGCATGAGATCGAGTGCCTACAGAGATGAAAGAAATTCGATGAGGGGGGCCAAGATATTCTGGGCTTAGAGGGCTGGCCCAGCAACCATATAAGCCCTGACCCAGACTAAGACGGACTGTTACATAAAAATATGCCTTTTTATGTAACGGATCGACCTCGCCTTGTACGATGACTGTCCGGCCAATGCCACTACCTAGTTCCACTACCCGGCCTCAACCATGTGGTTGATCTGTGCGATTCTTTTGGTAGGTAATGTCCCCTCCCCCCTGTGGTTTTTCTACGCCTTTCACACCTCTTGAATCCATGACCTAGGGGTTAAGTACAAATGAGAAGTAAGGTGTGTGCCGTTTGAGCTAGTTTGTAAAACCCAAAATTTTTGGAATAGTAAATTCCGGATGAATTGTATTTTAGATGAATAGTATTTTTGAGTAAATAATGATTTTTCGGAGATGAAAATCATAAATTATTAAAAGTGGTTATTTTGATAAATAACATTTTGAATGAATAGTATTTTTAGATGAAAGTATCTGTATGAATAGTATTTTTCGAAAAGCGAGCCTTGACAATCAAAAATTTTGAAATTAATGTTAGAGTTAAGAAAAATTTATGCGGATTAAAAATGGTTTCATTCGGATAGATTTTAAATGATCCTAAGACTATCGAAATCGAAAAGTGTGAACGAATGCATGAAAGTACGGAACAATGCATACATGGATGACAAGTGGCATGAAATAAGAGATAAGGATGATATATGTTTGATAATGTCATCTGTAAAACCCAAAACTCCATTTTATGAAAATAATTTAATTTTTCTTACGAATAATGTTTTTCAACGGAAAGGAGGTCCATATGAGTAATATTTTTGAAAAATGGATTTCGTAGATTAAAAGTTTCGTTATTAATATTAGAATTAATGGAACCTAAAATGGAGCGAAAATAAGTCTATTCGAAGAGATTTTAAGTGATTCAAATTATATTAGACGAAAATATTATATTCGATTTGTATCCCACATATAGTATTTGAAGAGAAATGAAATAATTTTCAATACCGGATGTGTAAATTGAATTATAGAATTCCCTTATAGGATCAGGAATGATTTTATTTGCGAAGTAATGAAATGATTTTTAAAGTGACCGTAGGTGTAAATCGAATTTTAGTAGAATTTCTGGTTGTATTAATTTAACTTTCATATTATTTCCAGATGGATCGGAAATGGTTTTGAGCACGGAAACGTAAAAGAATGAAATGAATGCATGAAATATTAGAAAAGTGGACACTTGGCATTCAAGTAAAGGAAGAATGAATGGATACTTGACAAGTGGCAAAGAGGAGGAATAGATTAATGACAAGTGGCATGATCTTACGGTGAGTAAATAAAGTTGAATTAAAATAATAAAATAAAATGAAAGGGATAGACCTGAATCATACGATCAAATAAGAAAAAAAAAGAAGGCAATAAAAATAAGAAGCAAAATATACATTCGGTCTAAGGGGTGTTGGACTGAGAGAAAGCATGAGAGGGAGAGAGTAGAATCAGTCAAACAAGAAATAAAAGGCGTAAAAGGAAACAACAAGAAGCAATCATATTCGATCAAAAGGGGTGTGTGAACCGAGAGGAAACAAGAGAGTTGAGATGTTGTTTTGTTTGCCGAGAAAGAGTTTCCTTGTTTTGCCGTGAGAGAAGCAAGAAGTGCATCAATTATTTTGAGTGAATTGAGTGAATTTTTTTGGGAAGAATTCACCACATGTAAGAAGGAAAAGTGCAGCTAGGTTTTGAGAGAAAGACATATTGTGTTCTGCTGTGAATTAACAAACGAGACAACAAGCTGTCTTAAGGTTTTAAAAGTAATTTTCAAGTGGTTTCAAGGCCATCAAGCTTGTATAAAAGTCTTGGAGCAAAACCTACTCATTTGGAGTTGATTTTATAAGATAAGAAACTAGTTTTCCTGAAGTGGTTTATTGAAAAGTTTGGATTTATAACTTCCTTATAAATTTATGTTTGAGTTTAGGATTTGAAACCTTATTAGTGTGGAGGTTGTGATGTATGTGAATTTGTGAGATAATTGATGAAGATTTTGGTGTTATATGCTTGAATTAGTTTGGCCAAAGTGAGATGTTTATGGTTGAAATATTGTTCGATGATTTTACCATGAAATATGTTGAGATTAGGATGAATTTTAATGGTTAAACTTGTAAAAAAATTGTTGTAGGATGCATGAGGGTTAGCCAAAGCAAGGGTTTTATGGTTGTTTTGAGTTTGATTTGTTTGGATGATTTCCATGCATTTGAATGTGTTGAAATATTAAGTTTCGAGATTGAAATGAAAAGCAAAAGTTGGCATATAAATATGCTATGTTTCGGGCAAGAGATGATATTGTGTTAGAAAACTGGTCTTCCCTGGAGACCTCATTCCGACAAGGGAGACCAAAAAACTGATCTCCATTGCCGGGCTTGTTGGAAACTAGGTCTCTAGCTCGGTCTCTAGATCGTTGGAGACCAACTGGTCTCCAAATGTTCTCTAGATCAAGTGGAGACCAACATTGGTCTCCAGATGTCTCCAGTTGATCTGGAGACCAAATGGTCTCTAGTCTCCGACGGTGGAAACTGATAGCACCATCTCCAATTTTTTTTGTTTTTTATTTACATAATTTTTTTTTAATTTGCATAAATATATATTTTTTAGGTTTGGAAGATATTTGGTTTGATGTTAGATGTTTAATTTGGATGACGTTGGTTTGATGAAAATAATGGAGATGATGATTTTGATGAATGTAGAAGATGAAATTGAAGATGAGAAAGATTATGAGAGATAGAAGATGAAGAAGACTTTTTTTTATATATTAAAATTATTATTTTTTTAATTAAAATATTTATTAACAATAAATTGAATTAAAAAATTGATTCAATGATGTATCATAATTTAATTGAAAGGTGGTCAATGACAATTTTATAATAATAGGGATGATTATTTTGCAATTATCAATTTTTAAAAGGGTAATTATGTCATTTTAACTATTTTAAATTATATTAAGGGTAAATTCGTCTTTTTATCTTATCTGTAACATTTGACTATTATTTTTTTTGGTCAGAGGGACTAAATTGATTCATTTTCGAAACGTTAGGGATGACGAGAATTCGAAATGCAAATGTTAGTAAAAAAGTAATATTTTGTCAAACGTTAGGGATTAAATTAAAATTTTTCCTTTAAATATTTAATCACCAACATTAGAAACTTAATATATTTTCAAAAAATTTGAAGGGGGGCACTTGGCCTTTCTAGCCCTAACGTAGGTCCGTCTCTGTGCAGAAGTAACAGTGATGGTGTTGATTGTATCAGTCGTAATAGATGCGGAAAGTGAAGTGGATGAAGTTGACATGATGAGGGAAATTGAATGTTATGGACATTAGTATCTTGAGTACTTTAATACCAATTTAAAATAAATCTAAAACTTTATGAACAAATACAAAGACTAGCTTAACTAGTTCTATATTGTGGTTATTGTTTATTTATTTAATTAGTAAAAGAAGAAAATATAAAGGAAGAGAAGAAAATCATAGAAAAGAAAGAATTCAAAGAGAAATAAGAAAATAGTAGAGAGAAAGCATTAAGAGAGAAAGAATATAGAGAAAAGATATTTTTAAAATTTTTATATGTTTATCGTAATGAGAACATACAACATTTTATAAGAAGGAAATATATTCTCTAACTAAATACAATAAGAAAGTATAATATAAAGTATAACTAATAAAAATAGGAAAATTAGTGGTGTTTGGATGCATTTTTGAAAATGGTTTTTTATTTTCAAAAGAGAAAAATGAGAGGAAGTTGTTTGATAGCATATATTTAATAATGTGTTTTTAAAAATGGAAAACTTTTTTTTTTTAAATGATAATTAAAAAGTGAAAAACTACTCATTTTTTCTTTTGGGGTGTGTTTTTCATCATTTTCAAAACAACTCATTATTTTTCTTTCCAAACAATTATTTTAATCATTTTCAAAAATAATTTCAAGCATATTTATATCATTTTCTTTTTTTGAAAATAACTTTTAAAAAATCATATCAAACACATTACATTTTCAAAAACATCATTTTTTAAAATAGTTTATAAAAACGATTCCAAATGGCCATTAATTTCTAATCTTCCTAGTTACTATTGGAGTTCTAACATTCACCCTTCCTTTTGAAGGCAACTTGTCCTCAAGCAGCTTTAGCCATAATCATCTATGGATATTCGGAAATCAGATGTGTTATTGTCTTTGGTGAGGTACAGTAGCTTCACCTCAACATTGGTCTAGCTTAAATTGTTCATCACAAATAAAACAAAGCCCTTTGTATACAAATAACACTATTGTTGATGATTAAAGGACAAAACCTGTACACTGTATTCACTAAACATAAATTTGAAGTGAACATTACAATTATGCTAATTACAAGGAGTGATTAATGCGATACTAAATCAATCAGCTGATAGTAAAGAATGGAAAGAAAATCATTTTGGTTTAATGACTAATTGATAAGCGCTGAGATTGTGTGCTTGAATGGTGGAATTGATTTGATCATGCTTGCTGAGATTGTGCTTTGATTCAGGAGTATCCTTAACATGCCTCTACAAGATGGTGCTTCCATTAAAGACACCAATCTTGTTTCTTAGAGCATCTCCAATGCAAATGTGGATTGTTTTTCACAATCCATTGCCATGTCATCAATGTTTAAGGAATTGTTTCCTAGATGACATTAAATAGTAATTGATAGACATTGAAATTACAAAATGTTCTCCAATGCTTCCATTTAAGATGGGAGATGGATTTAGAGGTGGAGAAAAGAAAAGGTAAGTTAAGAGAGAGAAAAAAGAAATTGTATTTAATGATTTGCTGAGTCAACTAGTAGATGACTGTCTAACAGACTCTCTATCAATAGAGAGTCATCTTCACAATGTCCACTTTTTTTTTGCCAACTTAGCTTGATAGTGGGAATTGACATTTGCATTGGAGACATCATTTTTCATACAATCCTATGTGGCATCTTATTTTTCTACAATCCACATTAACATTGGAGATGCTCTTAGGAGGGCAAGCCAATGTCAAGAGATGGGCTTAGTTAAAGCATCAGCTAATTGATCATTTGTGGAAACATGTGAAACACGTAGTTGTCCTTGCTGAACTTTGTCACGTCAAAATTGAAAATCGATGGCAATGTACTTCATCTTTGAATGAAAGATAGGATTGGCATATAAATTAGTGGTCCCAATATTATCACAGAAACTGTTGGAACTTGAGGAAGAGAAACACCAAGTTCTTGTAGAAGTGATTGAACCCAAGCCAGCTCAGCAGTGGTTGCAGGCTTGTAGCAACTAATATGTACTCTGTTTCTGTGGATGACCTTGCCTATTTTTTGCTTTCAAGAGCACCATGAAATAAGATTAGAACCAAGGTATACAATGTAATCTCCTTGTCGAGGTTCGATCATCCTTATTAGTAGCCCAATCGAAATTAGAATAGGCATGAAGAATGAGAGAAGAGGACTTATGAAGGTGAAGTCCATGATGAATGGTTCCTTTAAGATAATGCAACAATCTTTTGGTAGCTGGCCAATGAATTTCAAAAGGCTTGTGCATGAATTGAGAGAGTTGATTTACTGCAAATGAGATATGCGGTCATGTGATACACAAATATTGAAGGGCACCAACAGTTTTTTGATATTGAGTAACATCAATATTAGAGACTCTATCATGCAAGGTAGGAGGAACAGTTAAAGACAAAGGTGTTTGAACTTCTTTGGCACCAAGCTTATTTGTTCTTTCAAGAACATCTCTAATGTATTTTTGTTGCGAGAGAAATAAACCATTTGCAGTAGGTACCATCTCAACACCCAAAAAATAGTTTAAAATACCTAAATCCTTGATTGAGAACTTGTTTGCAAGTTAGTGGAGAAACTTTGTGACAAAAGATGAATCATTTCTAGTGAGTATAAGCTCATCAGCATAGACAAGGAAATAAGCAGTAGTCTTGCAATCTGAAAAAATGAATAGTGAGGTATCTGACTTGGTAGCTTTAAATCCATTAACAACTAGAAATCTGCTCAATTCTTGATAGTAAGGACGAGGTGCTTGTTTAAGGCCATAAAGTGTTTTTCACAGCCTACGCACATGAGAAGGATTACTAGCATCAATAAAATCAAGTGGTTGATGCATAACTACCTCTTTAGTCAATGAGCCATGGAGGAAGGCATTATTCACATCAAGTTGACTGATAGGCCAATTTTTGGATACATCAATGCACAATACTGTTTGAATAGTAGTCGGTTTTACCACGAGGCTAAATGTATCATGAAAATCACTCCCAGGGCATTGATGAAAGCCTTTGGCCATGAGGAGAGCCTTGTGCCCTGCAATACTGCCATCTGGGTATTTTTTGATAAACACCCATTTACATCCAATAAAATTCCATGATGAGTCATGTGGAACAAGTCCCAAGTGCTATTTCTTAATAAAGCATTCAATTCCTCTAATATAACTAATCTCCTCTCAGGTAATTTAAGAGCTTGTGTGATATATGTAGGTTCAATTAACTCAGAAATGGGATGATTGGTGACAATAGAAAATCGTTTTGGTTTAAAAATATTATTTTGTGAGTGTGTAACCATAGAGTGTGTACGTAGTTGTTGTCGTGAAAGAGAAGAAGAATTTTCTGTTGACAAAGGAGACAAACATGATTTGGATGCAGATTTAAACAGGTCATATATATGAGCTACCATCAGTCTGAGAAGATTCAGAAGATGTGTTGAGTGAACTATCAATTAGTTGAGCAGCAGCAATATCAATTCTTTGTAAGGCAGCAGTGCCATCTTGATCCATGTTGGTATTTTGTGGTAAAAGAATGTTGGGATTATTTGAAGAGGGAACGATAAAGTGAGAAGGATCATTGAGAAAGACCATTGGGTTACACTAGAGTCAAAAACACGAGGTAATGAAAATTGATGAGCAGCAAAAGAAAAAATTGATTCCATAAAAGTGACATGACGAGAGAAATATTTTATCAGTTATGGGATTAAAGCATTTATATGCACTTTGAGACGAGGAGTATCCAAGCATGACACACGGTTTTGAGCGAGCTTCGAGCTTGTGTTTAGAAAGTGGTTTAAGCCAAAGATAACAGAAGTAACCAAACACTATTAGTTTCGAATAATTGGGTGGAAATAAGAATAATTTTTCAAAAGGATTTATGAAATCAAAAGTTGGTGTAGGCAACCTATTGATGAAATAAGCAGTTGTCTGAAAAGCATGAGGCCAAAATTGAAGTGGTAAAGAGGCTTGATGCATAAGAGTTAAACCTATTTCAACCACATGGTGATGTTTCCACTCAACGGATCCGTTGTGTTCAGGAGTGTATGGAGGAGTACGAAGATGATTAATTCCATGAGATTCAAAAAAGGATTTTAGTTTTTGATATTCCCCACCACCATCAGAATAAATAGAATTGATAGAGGTTTTGAAAATTTTTTCAACCACAGATTTAAACAAGAGAAAGTATTGAAGACCTCAGATTTTAATATCGTAGGATATATACAGTCATGTGTATTTTGTGAAATGATCGACAGAGACAACATAGTAAGTAAAACCATCATAAGATTTAATTAGGGCTAGTCCCCAAACATCAATGTATATTAAATCCAGAGGACCACAACCATACAAGGTTGTTATGGTTGTTGTTCAACCATTGGCCACTCATACACACCATCTTTACTCCTGCCTTGCATGATTGTTGCCCCTATGATGAGATCCTTCACCAAAAAAATGATAGAAAGAATTCAATAGAAACATGATTAGAATGATAGAATTTAGAGACATAAATTAAATTTTTCTTCATTATTGGAACACATAAGACATTAGAAAGAGAAAAGGATTTTGATGGAATGAAAAGTGTAGTAGAACCTGTATGTGTAATATTAAGACCAGTACCATCCACAAAAATAACATCTAAGGTCCATCATAACCAGAATGTAGTGACTAATTATTGGGATTAGCAGTCATGTGATGCGATGCATCGGAATCCATAAACCAATAGGAAGAAATAGCATTGTTGGTTGTAGCATAATTTGCAGATAGAGGCTTCCCTGTTATTCTATGGCATTGCTTGGCAGAATGTCCACTTTTGTCACAGAATTGATAGATCATTTTGGGTTTATCTGGTCATTGATTAAACTTTGAATGAGAAGCACCCTAGTTGTTAGAGGTATTGCTTTTACGCAAATTGCTTAGATGTTTGTTGATTTTATTTTGAAAACCTCATTTCTTTGTGAAATTTGCTGTGATAGGACAATCAACACATGCTTCCTCTCTTTTAAGAAAAGATTCATGCTCCACAAGTTTTTATCATGCAATTCTTCAAAGGACATGGGAGAATTTCGAGCTCTAATAGCAACAAAGATTTCTTTAAACTCAGGCCCCACACTATTAAATGCATAAATGAGAAGATCATTATCACCAAGAGGAGCGTTAATAATAGCAAGTTCATCTAAAATATTTTCGATAAGTTAAAGATATTCTGAGATGAACTTATTACCTCTAGATATGATGGTGGGAAGTTCCTTTAGATGCATCACTCTAGATCGAGAGCGATCGACAAAGATTTTAGCAAGTTTTGCCCATGCTTCAGCGGAGGTAGATACCGAAGCAATAAATGGCATTACTGACTTAGATAGACATGCAAAAATTGCATGTAATAACAACTTATCTTGGTGGCGGATCCAATGAGTGTAGGCTAAATTAAGCACTTCTCCATTGATATTTGTGATAGTTGAGGGAGGACATTAAATAACCTAAGAGATCATAGCCAACGAGGAGGGAATTAAATTGTGCTATTTTGTCACAAAATTTGTTTCCTGTTAGTTTCAATGGAAGCTGAAATGAGGCATTGATAGAGATAAGATGATTAAGATTGGTAGGGATTGTAAAAATTGTGTTTGAACTGGGGCTCACAGCAACTACGTTAGAAATCTGGTTGTCACTTGATTTGTTCAGACATGGTGGGATTGATAGCAATGTGAAATGAAGAAATCGAACTCGTTAGAGTTTTGGATTCCTATGATAACATATAAACATAACACTATTGTTGATGATTAAAGGACAAAACTTGTATATTGTATTCACTATTGGTATGTATATACAAACATACTTTTGAAGTGAACCTTACAACTATGCTACTTGTAAGGAGTGATTTATGTAATACTAAATCAATTAGTTGATAGCAAAGAAAGGAAAGCAAATCATTTTGTTTTAATGACTAATTGACAAGTGCTAAGATTGTGTGCTTGAATGGTGGAATTGATTTGATCATGCTTGCTGAGATTGTGGTTTGATTCAGGAGTATCCTTAACACTTTGGTACGTCTATCTGCTTGGTCAGCTACTGAAAGACATTCAAAATGATGGAATTGGGCCTAATAAAGACAGTGTTGATGATTTGTTTGAATTAAGTGACGACAGTGCCTAAGAAGAATTAGGTAGAACAAAAGTAGATTTGTTCGAAGCTGGTTGAATTCTGACTTTACCATTTGTCATAAAGATGAGCTCTTCTTGGAATCTTTCTTGTTTTAAAGATTGTAAAAGACTAAAAGGGCTTCAATAATTGTACTGCCCCTTTTATATCTTTGTGCAGCCCAGAGAGAAAACAACTAATTAAGAAAGGTTCCAGCAAATCTCTAATTCTATTTGCTAACCTTTTAAATTGTAACTGATGTTAGCTTTTTCCAACAACCCAAACCGAGTTTGTACATCCTATTTAAATTGTACCCAAGTTATTTGAACCATATATAGAATGCTATAACCATTGAAACCAAGGTACAACATCTCCATGTAAATGTGGGATGGCTAAAGACAATAGCTTGTGTTTGTTGAATTAAAATTTGTCTAAAGAGACTCTAAAGCTATTGCCGTACTTTCTGAAATTGTAGATGTTCATGTTGTTGTTTCGTTAGATGCAAGCTTCTGCTGGAAAGCTTGCTGTTGCATATGTTTCTATTTTGTAATTTTTTGTGATGGTCTATGTGTAATGCTTAGTTATGATTGAAGTGTATTCAGTTATTTTTTAATGGTCTGAGATGTATTAGTTTAGCTAAGTTGCACTTAGTTCAATGGTTAGTGGTGTTAGGTGAGATTTGATAGTTTATACACTGTCAAAAATGGGTTGCTGCACTCATTGTTTTTGATAGCTATATTTAGTTGTTTTACACCTTATAACTGATATATATATTGTCTTATTGGAAGAAAAAAAAAACAGAGAGCTTCATGCTTGCTGCTTCAATGGTTTATATCTGTGCTGGTTTTTATGTTTATGGTATGTTGATGTACTGATATTTTAACAGTGATATCAGGGCACCATTCTTGAGGGGCTGTGAGGTTTTGTGTTCAGTTTATTAAGTGCTTGTGAGGTTTCAAACACTAGAGAGTGAGTGTTAAACACCCATGAGTGTAGACATCGCTGCTGAAAGCAATGCAGGCCTTCATGTTCCTCAGTTTTCTGGGGAAAATTATTAGATATGGATTGTGAAGATGAAGTCCTATCTAAAAGCCTTCAGGTTATGGGAGTATGTAGAAAAGGATAAGCAAGTTTTTCCATCGAGAGTAGATCCTACCATTGCTTAGATGAAGCAACATGAAGAAGAGAAGATGAAGAAAGACAAGGCAGTGACATACTTACATTCTACCCTGTCTGACTCAGTCTTCACAAGCATCATGCACCTTGAAACTCTAAAATCAATATAAGATGAATTGAAGAATAGGTTAGAAGGTAGTGAGAGGGTAAAGTCAATGAAGCTGTTGTCACTCAAAAGAGATTTTAAGAATCTGAAAATGAAGGATTCTGAGACAGTAAATGACTACTCATTCAAGCTGTCAGATTTGGTGAACCAAATGAGATTATATGGTGTGCAGTGAAGGACTATAAGGTAGTTGAGAAAATGTTCGTAAGTTTGTCTGATAAATTTTAGGCAAAAGTTGCTGCTATTGAAGAATCATATGATTTGAAAGCATTAACAATCTCAGAAATGGTGTCCAAACTGCAAGCTTAAGAACAAAAGCTTGCATTGAGGAATGATGGTGATATGGAGGAGGCTTTCCTTGCCAAAAATAAAGGGAAGTATCAAGGTTAAAGAAATCGAAAGAAGACTGGTTTTAACAATAAAAATGGTGACAACAAAGGCAAAGGCAAGATGGATACAACAAATTCAGAATCTGGTCCAAAAACAAAATTGCCATCATGTACCACTTATAAGAGAACAAATCATCTTGTAAGGGATTGCTGGTATAAAGGGAAACTACAAGTTCAATGCACATTTTGCAAGAAATAGGGACATAAGGAACAATATTATAGAGCCACAAAGTCAACAAGCTCAACAGCCTATGTAACAAGCTCACTATACTGGTGATCATGTCAGTCATGATCACTTGTTTATGGTGTCACAAGAATGTATGGTAGCTTCTATAGAGACCTGGTATGTTGACAGTGGGTGCACAAGCCATATGACTAAAGATGAAAGCCTGTTTACCACACTTGACAGGAATGCAATAACAACAGTGAAGTTAGGGAATGGTAACACTGTGAAAGCTGCTTGAAGAGATAAAATTCTGATTCAAACTAAATCAGACCCTAAGATTATTGATGATGTATTATACATACCTGATTTGACATAAACTTTACTTAGTGTTGCACAACTATTGAAAAGGGGCTATTCATTGATATTTGAGGGAATTTTTTGTATCATCTTAAACTCTAAGAAATCTGAAATTGTGAGGGTTAGGATGCATGATAATAGCTTCCCCATGACTTGATGCCTTGAATTATATTCAAAAGAATGGTATGGTTGAGGGGCTACCGGATTTGCACAAAATTAAGGGTTTGTGTAGTTCATGTCAAATTAAACAGTTACATAGGAAGCCTTATGTTTCAAGAGGAGTTATTAGAGCCAAATACAAATTAGAACTAGTGCATTCAGATTTGTGTGGACCTATGAGCACTCTATTCTTGAACTAAAGTTTGTATTTCTTACTTTTTATTGATGATCTGACTAGGATGACTTGGGTTTATTTTTTGAACAACAAATCACAGACCTTTAACATATTTAAAAGGTTTAAAGCAATGGTAGAAAATGAAAGTGATTGTAGGTTGAAGAAACTTAAAACTGATAATTGAGGTGAATATACCTCAAGCAAGTTTCAATAATTCTGTTAGAATCTAGGAATTAAGCATCAATTGACAGTACCATATTCTCCTTAATAGAATGGTGTGTGTGAAAGGAAAAATAGGACTGTAATGGAAATGGCTGGAAGCCTTTTGGTAGAGAAGAGGCTTCCTAAACAATTTTGGGTAGAAGCTGTGTATGCTTCAGTTTACATTCTTAATAGGCTTTCTACAAAAGCAGTGATAGATGCAACACCTATGGAAGTATGGTCAGGTTTTAAGCCTATTGTAAAGCGCCTAAAAGTCTTTAGTTCTATTTGCTACATGCATGTTCCAGATGCAAAGAGAACAAAACTTGACAATAAGGCAGAAATAGACATCTTATTAGGTTATGCTATGAATTCCAAGGCTTATAGGATGTATAATCTGGAACAAAGAAGATTTCAGTATGCAGGAATGTTGAGATTGATGAGAATGCACTCTGGAATTAAGAGAAAAATGTAGTTGAGAGAGATGTGAAGCAATCACAAGTGAATTTAGGGCATAATATGAATGCAGATTATGATGGAGATTCAAACAATGAATATGATTTCGATGATGGTGTAATGGCTGAGTCTGATTCTTAAATTTTGAAGACAAGGTCACTTAATGATGTTTATTAGAGATGTAACATGATGGTCAATGAGCCTTCTTGCCATAAAGAAGCTGCTCAAATGGATGAATGGAAGCTTGCCATGAAGGAGGAGCTGATGATGATCAATAAAAACCAAACTTGGGAATTGGTTCCAAGGCTAAATGATAGAAAAGTCATTGGAGTCAAATGGGTTTATATGACCAAACTCAATCCTAATGGTTTTATAAACAAATACAAGGCAAGATTTGTTGTTAAGGGCTACTCTCAAGTTGTAAGGGTGAACTTTGGAGACACTTTTGCTTCTGTGGCTAGGTATGAGACAATAAGATTATTTGCTGCAATTTATGCTCAAAATGGATGGGTCATGTACCATATAGATGCAAGTCAGCATTCTTGAATGGAATCCTTTAAGAAAAAATTTATGTGGAACAGTCTCTTGGTTTTATCATTGCCAAACATGAAAGGTGATAGGCCCTCTTCACCTTATCCTAGTACGACCGGTGACTCGTCCGGTGACCCCACGGAGGACCTTCAGAGGATACCTGATCCAACTAAAAGGTTCCCGTGAAGCTAAGCCTTTTTCCTGATAATTTGAAATATAACTATACAAATAGTTTTGATAACCCAGGATTTATATAAAAACGAAAGTTTAAATATATTTTCATACATTCAAAACTTCATAGTAAGGTTCAAATCAAGTAATTAAAACAAAAGGCATCGAAGTGGAATTCACAACATCATTTAAAATAGTTTAGAGTTCATATTTAGATAGGTTTACAACTCTTTCAAAATATAGTCAACATAATTCAAGTGTTAATATTTACAACCCAAAATATTTATAACAAAAGTCATGGATAAACACGCACATCAATTACAATGCAACCGAGTTCTGCTATTCGTGGGTCGGAGTTTCAACGGCTGAAGCTGTAGCACCTAAAGCTGCACCTTGACCTGAGGAGTGTGGTTTTATAAACATATAATACAGTGAGATAATACCATCAATGAGTGTTATATTATTCTAAATAAAATCCAATTCAAAATAGTCACTTTCCTATTATTTATGAATTTATTCATAAAACATGATTGAATCATTTCACTTAACTTTAAACATATTCATAAAACATAATTTATGAATTCTGGAACAAAATTCAACAGCTTATATCATTTCAATATATATATATATCGTAAACTTGTAAATTAAAATGGTGGTATACAAATTAATAAGAATTCATTTTATAACAATACAGTAAATCAACCACCAATACTTAAATCACCAAATGGTATACTCAGGCATATGGTAAAGCGGAATCCTACATCGCAAGGCTATATGATCGGTAACTAAGTAGCAGAATCCTATATCGTTTTAGGGTATTCTACAATTACCGACAACATCATAAAATCACCCTAAAACATATCATAGGCTTAACAAAACATTTATAAATAAGCTGCATTTCATATAAAATCTTCATTTCATTATTGAATATAAAAATTCGTAAGGGAGGATATCATAAATAATTTAATTAATATCATGACATATTTGATCATAGAATTTAAATGTCATGTAAAACTTCATAACTGAAAAGTTTATAATATCCTTTAACTTAAATAAGCTTACATGAAACCATAAAGCTTAATATTAATTCATTCATGCCAAAACATTTATATAAAAATTCATATGACTTAGAATTAAACAATAGTTTCAAATCAATTTAATAACACTCACAACTTACTTCCAAATAATTTATCACCACTTTCCGTTACGGGTCTCGTCCACTCGCCGGTTCACCTACAATTGGTTTCGATCGAGATGTCGTTAAAACACGGCTTGTGAACAAACTAATCTTAAATCACATGAGGATTTTCCAATCACAACAATTCAAGCGTTTATCCCCACATGATAACAATACGGAAAACTAATATTCACACGCGGAGACTATCTTGAACCAATTCATTATCGCAACATAAACTACTCGAAACTCTATGGTTACAAAACTGACAACTATGCCATTTGAAACTAAAGTAACATCGTCGAAATCACATTCTAATGGATTCACTAAAAAGAAGATTCGAAACCAAACGAATAACATAACACTTACGCGATTTCAACTATTTATCACGAATTATCGTTTTTAACGTTTCGCGTGATTCATTCGTTTTCAATTAAACTTATCGTCAATTACTACTCGTGATTTATTTAAAACACGACAAACGAATATTTAAACACTTTAAAGGACAAACATGAAAAATATGGCAGCAAGCTTAACGAATATCCATTTCCAGTTTCAACTCCGAAATTTCGACAATTTAACGATTTCGCGCAAAACAAAAACTATCCGATTAACTCAAATATATTTCAAACTATCTAACATCAAACTTTAACATGTTAACGAGCTTAATTATGTCTCGAGGCAATGAGATAACATCATAAACACTTTCATATTCGACAACGAAAATCACAAACTAAAAGCATTCGCATTCGTAGAAAACTCAACCGAATCGCTCGGAAACAATTTCTCAATATTCCGTACGACTATCCGATACTTTAAAACATACCAATACTAACCATTTTCCACGACAACGAACTCGAAACTAAAAGCGTAACATATCAGCCCTTAACTTTCCTATAACAGCCCGAAAACAAAACGCAACGAACACGATCAATGACAATATTGTTCCAAAAACACAAACGAACAATAATGAGCGAACCTCCACACTAACGAGGTTCTAAATCCTAAACCCAATCAAAATATGATTAATTATCATCCATAACTGAATTCTAAATAGTTTCCATCCAAACTAAAACCATAATCAAAATTTACCTCTCTAAATTCGATCGAAAACTTCGAAAAACACTCGCGAACAATCACGACGGTGACGACACTCACGAAAGCTCATGGCAGCAAACAACACCTCCTTTCTCCCTTTCCAACTTGATGAAGAGCCAAAGGAGGATGGGTTGAGTTCTCGGCCTGACAGAAGCTGCTCGGCAGCAGCTCACGATGGCAAGCTCACGACGACTGCAGCAGCATGGCAGCAACGGCAGCACCTGGTTAGTGTCCACGAGTTGCACCAACACACTTAACAGATCACGGTAGCACTTCACAACGGCGACAGCAGCTGCACCTCTTGCCAGCAACTCATCAAGGCAGCAGCAGCTCACGGCAGTAGCTCCCCAGCTCACGGTCTGACTTTTTCCAGCTTGCATGCACGATCAGCTCACTCTCTCTTGCTTGCATGCATTGCTTCTTGGTTCCGATCTGCTCCTGGGTTGCTTTGCTTCAGATCTGCTCTCGGTTCTCTCTTCTTCCACGGGCAGCACACACACACAAGCTCTCAGATCTGGTCGCATCTCTCACATGCATCTCTCTCTCGCTCACTATCTCTTACTCTCGGATTTGCTCTCATCTCCAAGACCAAGCGGCTCTCAACCTCTTCAAGCTTTTTTCTTCCTTCTCTCGGCAACAACAAATGGAGACCGAATATGTTATTTGCTTTCTTCATTTTTTTGTTTTATTTCATTTCTTGTTTTTCAATTTTTATAATATAGTTGCTTGACAAGTGGCATTCATGCACACTCTTACTATGCCACTTGTCCTAGCTATCCATGCCATTTGACACCATCATTTCATGTATTCTTTTATTTCAATTTCCAAGCTCGAATTACATTTTCGTCTGTCCGTTCGGGAATCCACTTTTAATTTAATCTCGGCTTCGCACACTCGGAATTATATAATAAATTTCGAATCCGTCTCACGAACTCGAATTTTTTTTTCTTATTCTAAAATAATTATTCTGAATATATCCGGACTCGATAATTATCTTTTTCCGATCGAATGCGATCCATCGGAAAAATACTTCGCTCTTCGACGAACGAGGTTTTGGGTTTTACAAAGGGGATGTCTACAAGTTTCATAAAGCCTTATATGTCTTGAAACAAGCTCCTAGGGCCTGAGATAGTATGATAGGCTCCTACTTTATGCAAATGGAGTTTAAAAGTAGCCAAAATGAGGCTACTTTGTATATCAAGATAGATGGAAATGGGGCCAAGATAATTATATCTCTATATGTAGATGATTTGCTGTTGACTGGAGGTGATAAAGCTGAAATTTTGGAATTCAGGAAGTGTATGTTGGCTGAGTTTGAAATATTAGATCTTGGTGAGATGAACTATTTCCTTGGCATGAAGATTTATCAAGAAAAGAGTGGCATTTTTCTTGCTCAAAGAAAATATAGGATTGATATATTGAGGAAATTTAAAATGGAACATTGTAATGAAGTTGTAACTCCATTAGTTGTCAATGAGAAACTCACTAAGATGGATGGTGATGGAAAGGCTGATGAAAGCCATTATAGAAGTCTTATGGGCAGCTTGTTGTATCTCACTACCACTAGACCACACTTGATGTATGCATCAAGCCTTTTGTCTCGGTTTATGCATGCTCCAAGTCTCACACACTTAAGTGTTGGCAGGAGGATTCTTAGATATTTGAAGGGCACCCTAGATTATGGTTTATGATATGAGAAGAGTGATGGTAAATTGATTGGTTATGTTGATAGTGATTGGGCAGGATCACTGGATGACTCAAAAAGCACAACTGATTTTGCATTCTCTTTTGGTAGTGGGGTCTTCTCATGGAACTCAAAGAAGCAGGAGGTTGTTGCTTAATCTACCGTAGAGGCTAAATATATTGCAGCTACTGTTGCTACAAATCAAGCCTTATGGTTGAGGAAGATTCATATTGATTTGTAGCTTCAACAGATCAGTGCTTGTGTGATTTTGTGTGACAATATATTTGTCATTGCTATGGCAAAGAATCCTGTACATCATGGCAGGACAAAACACATCAATGTAAAATTTCTTGCCATTAGAGAGGCTGAAAGGAATTGAGAGATTGAGATGCAACACTGCAAGTCTGAGAATCAGGTTACTGATATTTTTACCAAAGCATTGGCCTCGGGTCCATTCATGGTCTTAAGGGCAAAACTTGGAGTCTCTAAGAAAAATTTTAAGGAGGAGTGTTGAATTAAAATTTGTCTAAAGAGACTCTAAAGCTACTGCTATACTTTTTGAAATTGTAGATGTTCATGATGTTGTTTCGTTAGATCATTAGATGCAAGCTTCTGCTGGAAAGCTTGCTATTGCATATGTTTCTGTTTTGTAATTTTTTGTTACGGTCCATGTGTAATGCTTAGTTATGATTGAAGTATATTTAGTTATTTTTCAATGGTCTGAGATGTATTAGTTTAGTTAAGTTACACTTAGTTCAATGGTTAGTGGTGTTAGGTGAGATTTGATAATTTATACATTGTCAGAAATGAACTGTTGCACTCATTGTTTTTGATAGCTCTACTTAGCAATTTTACATCTTGTAACTGATATATGTATATTGCCTTATTGGAAGAAGACAAAAAAAAACAGAGAGCTTCATGCTTGCTGCTTTAATGGTTTATGTCTGTGCTGGTTTTTATGTTTATGGTATGTTGATGTCCTGATATTTTAACAATGTTCAATCAAAGCAGTAACGTTTTGATATTGTTCACATTGGAAAACCCAACCTCATGGGTTATCACCTGAAAAAAATTAGAAATGTAATTCATATGTTATGGGGTTGCACAAGCACACCTTCAACATGTTGTGGTTACGGGTCTACTTGAGGTTGATTATGGTCAATTGGCTGTTGCCTTGCAATGCCATTCTCCAGTCTTGGCAATCGTTCACTAATTTCATGTATTAATCCTGTCAAAACATCAACTTTTTTCCTCAAGCTCTTTAATAGCCATGGTGCGTAAGAACTATGCTTTGATGCCAAATGATTGGAATCCTGTTTTGTTCAATCAATTAGTAACACAAGAAAATAAGAAGGAAGAGAAGAAAATAACAGAAAAGAAAGAATTCAAAGAGAAATAATAAAAAAATGGAAGAGAGAATATTCAGGGAGAAAGAATATAAAGAGAAGATATTTGAGAATTTTCTACCAGTTTATTATAATGAGATAAGAACATACCCCGTTTTATAAGAAGAGAATAACATTAAATCCATAATTAACAGGAAATCCTAACTAAATAAAATAAGAAAACATAATAAAAATAGGAAAACTTGATAAACTAATATAGGAGTCTTTTTTTTTTTTTTTTTTTGAATAAGGAGTCTTAACATTGTGAAAGTTTCATTATAATTTAACTGCTATAACAGTCCTCCATACATTATAACACTTGCATTTAAAATTTGACTATTTAAAAGTCTAACTAAAGATAAAATATTAACTTGTTTAACAACCAGATTCCTGGATGAAACATTCATTTTTGATTCTTTCACAACTGATGATTAAGCAGTGACACAATTCTCCCATGTGCCATACTTTGAACTGAAACATACCCCTCCCACTTGCCGAGCAAACTCCCTATAAACTTCACTTGCACTAGCATCCCAACACTTGACCATCTCTGCAAGAGACATGGGCTTAGAAAGCTGGCGGATCGATCTGTCAAACCTCAACCTTGTCTCTGTGACTAGGTTTGCTGCTGACTCTTTGTTGTCACTGCTTTGTATATGACAATAATTCGGTCAGTTCGAACATTTGTGTCCCAAAGGGTATTGTATTAAACAAAATAAATTCATAAAGACAATGTTAGTTTCCCATCTGACCTCGAGTCAACATACAACACATCCTGGACTTTAGGAGAAGAATTTGGATAATCAGCACCAACAAGCAACCGTATAGAAAGTACTGGCAACTGCAAGCAGAGTGACCAAGTCTGTCAATCTCAAAACATCAATCAATGAGTTGATATGTACGTCACATTACACAGCAAATGAATCTATAAACTCACCATCTCTGATGCATACTGCATTCTGAAACTTTCATTGAATGCCACAGCATGGTAAGTGCATATGACTGTTGTTCCTTCACCAGCATCAAGTGTTGCAGTGTCCTGAGTTGAATCAAAATCAATAACAGTTTCGACCATCTGCTGGTTTATATGTCTCATTTCATCCAACAACGCGTTGATGGGCTGCAAATGATGAATACACATTAATACAACAGGAAAGACCAAAAAAAGTACCCAGGTCACAAAAGCAAATCGATAGTTAAATTTCTGCAGCTGACCACCTTCTAAATGAGATAGTGTAAACCAAAGGAACAGATATCAAACCTCAATCCTGTGTCGCTTAAACCTTGATGCTGCAGGTAATTCTGATAAGTCACAGAACTCGCTGGCTGATTGATCAGGATCATTGGCTTTACAAAGTGAAGATGATGACACAGTCACGGCCATTGGATTTTCGTTGTTTGCAAAGGAGCATCCATTTTGCAACCAGAATTTCCCACCTTCTAAATTACTACGCCTTGATCCGTACGTCAAATCCTCACCAACAGCAGCTCTAGAGTGATTAGAAGCTGTTCCAGACAGTGTTTCAATGAGGTTCACAACTGAGCCCATTTCACTAACAGAGGCACTTAATGATTTAGCTGATAATGATTGTACCTGCAATAATATCAACACAATCTGAAAATCAATCACATAATATTAATTTATAAAGGATAAAATAGTGCAACTCTAAGAACAGCATCTCTGGTAATTACTATGTTGTATGTACTTCCACAAGCTAAAGCGAAAGAAACATGTCACGGAATTGGTCAAGTAATGACAAATCCAGGCATAATCAATGTGAAGAACTTAAAAATAAATTGGAAAGGGAAAAAGTAGCGTACTGCATCAAGTAAGCGCTGAAGTGGCTCCCTTGTAGAAGATGATTGCTGATTGCCATCTGAATTGGTAGACATTATAGTCAAACAGGTTGTTGATATTCCAGACGATGTAGCAGCAACTGGTTGGTTAAGAATACCCATCTGTGTATCAACTTTGGCTGAGGCAACAATAGATTGAGTGTGTCCCAAGTTATGCGGAATTGATAGTGGAGAGGCACTAGATGTGAGGGTCTTATGGTCCGCTGGTGTTGTGAATGGAATTAAAGAAGCAGAAGTAGAAGCTGTTGCTAATGTAGACCCTGGAGAATTCAATGGCTTCCCGCCTATTGACAGAGACGATGCTGATGCTTGCTGGTCAACCTGAGCAGAGGAGGGCTGAGAGATTTTTGGAGAAGTGAAATGAACTTGACTTGGAGCCACTGCCAGTGGCATCTGAAGGTGATGTTGTGGTTGAGAACTTGGGATCCCTTGTTGCATTGATGATGCAGGGAATGAATCACCTGGTGTGCTTGTGGAGGTTGAAGGTGCTGAAGAGAACTGGAGGTTTGTGTTCCCCAGTTGCTGCTGCTGAGATACTTGGGACTGTCCATCAGGTGGCTGAGGAAGTGGTGCATGTTGGCGAGCTGAATTAAATTTTATCAGCTGAAAACACGTAACAGCCTCCAGGATCTTCCCCTGATAGTATTCGAACACTCCCATGGGAAACTGAACTATTTCATTTTCGCGGATGAGTAAAAATTTGATCAATTTTTTTAATGCAATCAATTTTTTACTGTGCCTTTCAGCCATTTCCGGATCTGGTGTCTGCAGGAAGAATTATAGATAAAAAAAATCAGATGAACTAAAAACAAAATTATCAAGGTAAATCAGGCAGGCACAGATCAAAAGGCAAGTCAATTAGATGGTAAAAAATAATGCAAAATAGAGATGAAATGTCGGAATAACTTATAACCTTTTGACGCATAATATCCAACATAATGTAAAAATCCTTCAACTGAGGAAAGTACATTTCCTTCAAGGACTGAATCTGCAAAATAAATGTAAACATTCTTTAGTAGCAAGAAACAGCATTGTTTGAGGATGAGCTATTTAAGTTAAATAAACTGGCATGGCTCTTTAGAGAAAGGCCTTGAAGGGAAGGTCCACCTTTTCTAGAAGTAGAACAAGCATGTAAACCAAGACATTATAATGTATGTTTAGTTCTAGAAAGAGTTACAGAGAGATACAACAGAAATTGTGATAATTTCAAGATGAATGAAGTGCAAATGCATTACTGCTTTGCATTAAGCACACAAGATAATTCTATTAATGCAAAAAGAACAACAATACAATGATAGAATACTACAGAAATCAACCAAAAACTGAAATATTGATGGAATATTACCTTTTGATATGCCTGCGGATCATGACATTCGACTCTGTTTGCCTGTTCGCTTGGGGCTTTATATTCTACTGCTGCTGCAGGTAGCAAACCCAGTAAATTGGTAATTCAGTAGTTACTGAAGGAGTAAAAAGAAAACATTGTTTCTTGGCCTGGTTATCAGCATTAAAATATCTCCAAATATAAGTGCAGTAGTAAACATACTTACACATAATGAAATTCACATATAGTAGTAATTATATCTACAACAGATAATTAAGTCTGACTACTAATTCATAATGTTACAAATCTACCTGATGAAGCATCAGCACTGGTTCCTTCTGATAGTGGCTGCTTTTGCTTATTGAGTACATTTTGTGGTTCACGTCTTTGAGGGGTAGCTTCTTGTTTGCTTTGCTTTTGAGAAACTGGAAGCTGATGAATCTGAAGTGGCAGCCCTGTCTGCCGGACTTTCTGTTTTGAAGATGTGTCCCCTACCCTTTGAAGGCTGGGTCCTGAACGTGGATGTGACTGTATGTTCTTGTCATTCGATTGTGTTGTAAACATTCTTGACGGTTGCTGCAAGTCACTGACATTACTTTGTAAGCCAACAGGCTGCTGCTTTGAACTTGGCATATTCTTCCTGCATGAGGAGAGTTGCTGCTCTTCTACAGTATTTTCCTGGACAAGGAGCTGATTCAGATGAAAGATAGCAGTGTTCACTTGCTCTGGGGATTGTGAATTCTGTGACTCTGGCAATGCTTTCAGGCTCTGAGAATACTGAAGTTCACATGGTTGTGATACAATATGCTGCTGTTGTTGATGGTGCTGCTTTTGAAGGATGTCATGATGGGGTGAATATTGCTGGACCTTGTGCTTCAAACGTTGATGTTGCAACTCCTGCTGTTGGTTTTGCTCATAAACCACTTTCTGAAATGACTGAATTCTAGGAATCTCACTCCTGCTACTAGCAGAGATATCTGATTGCATTCCTTGGCTAACTGAACTACCAGCAACATCGCGTGAAACCTGACTGACATTCTGCGACCTGTAGTTCTGATCAGCACCAACCACCATACTGGTCTGTGTCACATCTGTAACAGATGGAGAAAATTTTGTTAACATTGATATTCCTCTAGCATATTGTCAAGATTCACAAGGTGCAACTATTATAGCATATTGGCTAACTGTCTTTTTTTAGTGGATTTAAGATATTTATTAAATGTTTAGGGTACTAAAAGCAAAAACAAAAACAAAACAAACAAAAAAAACATGAAAAGGGGTAACAACATTGACAATCACATCAATGTACATAAATGATATGTAGACCAACTAGTGCAAAACTGTTACATTATAGCCAAAAAACAAATTACATTAGAAATATGTGTTAAGATGTGTCAACATTAGTTCCGACACTTCTAAGCTGTGTAATGAAGCACTCACTGAGCATCATTATAATTAAATATCATCAATGCTTTAAGACACTTGATATTTTCTGAAGTTTCCTAATAATCACGTTCATGATTAAAGATGAGCACGAACTACACCCCTAGATACAACCAGTGGTACATCTTATGGGATTATTTTAGAGAAAAACTGCAAATTACATTGCAACTTGCAACCAACGATGTAACCTACAGGATTATTTCGAAAAACAACTTATGTCAAGAGATTTACCCAGTGGAATATCCAGTGGAATCAATCCAAAGAGTAACTACAACTTATGTCCAATGGCAGACTCAGAAATTTTATTTAGGGGGGCCATATAAATAAAGTAATATAAGCATCGATATTCATACTAAATATATAATTTTTTTTCTTTTAAAGTAAAGTTCGGTAACATAATATAGTTTAAATGAAATAAAATATATATAATATTAAAGCAAAGTAAATATAAATCATAACGAAATCATTAAAATAAATAAAAATAAAAATAATATAGACCACGTAAATTTATTATTTACTCAAAAAATTATTAATTTAACTAAATAGTCTTAGTAAAATATATAAAAATAAATAAATTTGTTAAGGGGAGGTTGAAGAACAAATATGTATAAAATGTAAAAAACAAATATGCAAAGGAGGGGTTAAAATGCGCATGTGTATAAAAAGGGAGGGGTTGAAAAATAAATGCTATAAAATAGTGGGAAGGAAATGTTATGAAAAAGGGTCCAAACATTAATGTGTTTAAAGGGATTCGAACTAGCAACTAGTTGAAAAATGTGCACATATCCAACCATTAATCCATTTCCACATTTTGTAAATATAATCACACAATAAAACTTAATTAATTTTTTTAGAATTTCAAGGGAGACACGTGCCCCGACTGGCCTTGCACTAGGCTCGCCCCCGTTTATGTCACAAGATGCAATCAGTGGAGCAAGTCATGACAAATGGGTTTGCTGTGGGCTGGCTAATTTCGAGATTTGTGGACTTTTGTTATATTATTTTCTTATTTTGGATTTAAATATTATTTCATTAGTTATTTGATATTATCTTTAGTAATTTGACATTATTTTTTCTTAGAATTTTATTTCAAAGGAATCTTATTTCTCATAGGAATTAGAAATTAGTTAACTATAAATAGGAGCTTAGACTTAGGGTTTGTATTCTTGTTGGCTTTTGGAATATATTAATAAATCTTACAGTTTTGCGAGAGAAATCTCTTGTGTTTTTATTAGACTTAGGAGTTAGCAAAGCCAGAAAATTGGTAATTCAGTTAAACATATCTCCAAATATAAGTACAGTAGTAAACATACTTATACATCATGTAATTCACATATAGTATGAGTTAGATATTGCTGGACCTCTTAGAGATATGAGTGCACAATTCCAAATCAACAACACGAATATTATGCTTAGGGAACACAGAATTTAATGCAAATGTTTGTAAAAGATAAAAGTAGTAATTATATCTACCTGATGAAGCCTCAGCACTGGTTCCTTGTGATAGTTGCTGCTTTTGCTGATTGATTACATTTTGGGGCTGACTGGGAGCAGACAATAATTCAAGTCTTTGATGGGTAGCTGCTTGTTTGCTTTGGTTTTCAGAAACTGGAAGCTGATGACTCGGAAGTGGCAGCCCTGTTTGCCGGACTTTCTGTTTCGAAGATGTATCCCCTACCCTTTGAAAGCTGGGTCCTGAATGTGCATGTGACTGTATGTTCTTGTCTTTTGATTGTGTTGTAAACATTCTTGTCGGTTGTTGCAAGTCACTAACATTACTTTGTAAGCCGACAGGCTGCTGCTGCTTTGAATTTGGCATGTTCTTCGTGCATGAGGACAGTTGCTGCTCTTCTACAGTATTTTCCTGGACAAGGAGCTGATTTAGATGATAGATACTAGTGTTTACTTGCTCCGGGGATTGTGAATTTTGTGACTCTGGCAATGCTTTCAGGCTTTGAGAATGCCGAAGTTGACTTGGCTGTGATACAACATGCTGCTGTTGTTGATGGTGCTGATTGTTAAGAATGTCATGATGGGGTGGAGATTGTTGGACCTTGTGCTTCAAACGTTGATGTTGCAACTCCTGCTGTTGGTTTTGCTCATAAACCACTTTCTGCGATGACTGAGTTCCAGGAATCTCCCTCCGGCTACTATCAGAGACATCTGATTGCATTCCTTGGCTAACTGGACTACCAGCAATATCGCGTGTAACCTGATGGACATTCTGCAAGCTGGAGTTCTGATCAGCGCCAACCTCCATACTGGTCTGTTTCACATCTGTAACAGATTGAGAAAATTACGTAAACAATAATTTTCCTCTTGCATATTGTCAGGATTCACGCGGTGCAACTATTATAGCAGTGATTGAGACTTCAAACTGTCTATTTTTAGTTAATGTAAGATATTTAATAAATGTTTAGGGTACAAAAAAATGAAACGAGAAAGGGCATGCAACAACAATGACAATCACATCAGTGTACATAAATGATAAATAGACCAATCAGTGCAGATGGCACGGTTACATTATAATCAAATAACAAATTAATTACCTTAGAAATATGTGTTAAGATGTGTCAGCATTAGTTCCAACGCTACTAAACTGCGTAATGAAGCACTCACTGAACATCTTTATAACTAAATATTATCAATGCTTCACGACACTTGATATTTTCTGAAGATACCTAACAATCATATTGATGAGAACATTAAAGATGAATGCGACCAACACCGCTAGATGCGACCAACGGTGCATCCTGTGGGATTATTCCAGAGAGCAACCACGAGTGCAACCTGCGGGATTATTCTAGAAAGCAATTACGACTTACGTCGTTAGATTCATGCATTCTCAATGGAATTAACACTGAGGGTAACGGTGAGTTGCAAGATGCAACCCACGGAGCAAAGTCGTGATAGAAGGGTCTGATGTGGGTGGCCCATTTCGAGATTTGTAGACTTTTATGATATTATTTTCTAATTTAGGATGTAGATATATTATTTCTAGTTGGATATTATTTTTTTAGTTGTTTGATATTATCTTTAGTAATTTGATATTATTTTTCTTAAAATTTTATTCCAAAAGAAATCTTGTTTGCTAAAGGAATTAGGAGTTGGTTAGCTATAAATAAGAGCTTTGGTTAGCTATCAGTAAGAGCCTAGACTTAAAGTTGTATTCTTTTTGGCTTTTGGATTATATTAAAAAAAATCTTGTAGTTTTGTAAGACAAATTTATTGTATTTTGATTTGACTTTTCTGAATATTCTTACTTGGAATTGTTTAGGTTAAAGTAAGGTCAATTTTATTATTTAATTCTAGAGGATCAATTTATCTATTTTGGTTGGGGTTGGTTGGTACATTTTCAATCCTAACATGTGACGCGAGTCAAGACAGTTAGGGCTTATTGTTGGATCTATAATTAGATTCTCAACACAAATACATACAAGTATTCTAAAACTTCTTTGTTTTTTGTTTATTTATTTATTTTTAACACCGCCTAAAACTTATTGATTTGTTGTAATTGTATAGGTTTACTAATGATAACCTGATATAATTGGTGTAAACTATAGTTTTAGTTCAGAGAGAGAACTTTTGGGCTTGCCATATATCAAAAGCATGTCGAACTCTTCTGCGGAACTTAAAAGTAACACCAACAGGTATAACAGGGAGCAGAAAAACCTTGTTACCTGAATTGGAGGAGGAACCTGTAAGGATACGATCACGTAACTTTTGTATTGAATTCATTATCCTCCCATTTACAGAATATACATAATCATCCTGAGAAACAGAGAACACAAGTATATGAAATTAACACTCAGCCAAAGTTATCAACTACAGCAGGTTAAATAACAAAACAAAGTTTTTAAGGTGCAGTTTGAAACTTTTTTATTTATTATGATTTTTCATTTTTAAAAACAAAAAGAGGGAGTAAATATGTTTAGATGCATGTTTTGTAAACTATGTTTTTCCAAATGAATAACGATTTTTTTTTTTTTCGATTATAACTACAAGTAAAAAATAAATTTTAATGTTTTTTAGAATTTTTAAAGTGATCATTTTTAAAATTAATTTTTAAGAATACTATTTTAAAAATGATGCCAAATGCAGGCATTTTATTTTATTTTTTTGGGTCTTTAAAAATACATTAACACTCAACTGAAAGTTGTTGGATTGAACATATAGTCTCAAAATAAGCAACAAAGAAACAACAAGCCCCAATTCAAGTTTGAAGCTTCATTCTTCTATAAATGAATCAGGACAAGTTGAACCTTCTTCGTTTTGAGTTCATCTCTCTTAACCGAATCCAGGAAACAAAGATAAAGGCAAAACAAATAACACGTAAGAAACTCATTACAATACATCAAAGAATTCCTAGGCAAAGGAAAACCCTGAGACCTTTTATTCAATTTATGTTCAGTTCAAACAGATATATACAAATTTAATGAGTTCAGTGTAACTCAGAAAGTTGTGTGTTATAATTACTTAGTGTTTGACTGACTAAATGATTTTAGCATTGTAATATATATATATATACATATTATACTTGATAGAAAAAATGGCTAACTATATTCTAAAATTACTTATTGTAATTTATTATATCTTTAGTATATTTGATTATTAGTAAACATATCTAATTACAATCAGTAAATGTAATTTTACCTGTTAATTGTTCTAAATATGATATAACTCATTTAATTGTAATCAAATATAATAATAATATAATAAATTATAATGAGTGATTTTAGAATATAATCATTTATTTTTTTGTCAATTGATACCCTACGTGTACACCCAAGGGAACTATATATATATATATATATATGAGGCAGAATAAGAAGACACAAATTTTAACACAAATTTTGACATAATTTGTTGATCATTAGATGATGATAATTTCAATGACTTAGATCTATTCATACCTTTACATATAACTTAATTTCACACTATATAAATATATTCTCTCTCATCTCTCTAATTAATATTAATACTTCTCACGAGTTAAGAAGTCATCATCTCTCCTTTCTACCCTTAAACTATATATATATATATATATATATATATGTATATATGTGTATGTACACTAACTGGTTTTTAACCCATTAAAAATTGCTTGTTCCAATTAGAGTAGCCATCAGTGTAGTACTACCATCAGTGCATACACGATAACTTGAAAATTCATTTTCAGTACATATAGTGGTAGTGGAGATTCTTTAACTTGTAGGAATCCAATTTGGTTTGTCTTGTAGAGAGTTCTGGGTTTGGTTTTTGTTGTGCAGATGAGGTGGTTTGGGTTCTGATAATTTTTCCTCAACTTGAACAGGTTTCTTGCCACAACAAGGACATGGTGTGTTTGCTGTTTCTATATCACTATGTGCATGCAGTTGGTGATTATATGGTCTCTCTCATAGACATCCCACCCACTAGTTAACACACAGGTTTGCTTTAACGAAAACACTCATGTACCTCTTCCCATCTCTTCGAATCGAACCCTGTTTAAAACCATTAAGCTATTCTCTAGAACTGTTTTATTTTTCAAAATAGAATCTTCTAAACTATTAGTAATGTTGCATATTGTTATGGATAAATTAGCGATCAGAATAATCGAGCCCAGACGGATCTACAGTATAGGCCCAACGGCCCAAAAGCCCAATTATCCGTCATCCCGCCAGTCCATTCTCCTGGAGAAGGGGCTCATTAGTGGGCGCTTATCGTGACCGTTGATCGCTATCGTTCATCCTGATCGTTGATTTTGACCGCAGATGCCTATTCTGAAATCCGACTTTGACCGTTATCTTCTCCGTCATTCAGACTGTCAATCTCTCCGTCAGTTTTATTTGCTCAGTTTGACCGCTGGTCTTGATCGTTGACCGATGGCCTTCATCTCTCAAACTTACCGCTAGCCGCCATTCGTGACTATTAAGTCTGCTCGCAAGATTATCCGCCATGAATGACCGCCTGCCTGTCCGTCATTCCTGTCCGATTGGGATATCCGTCAAGAGGAGCCACCCATCAGAGATGTTTCGACAAGTCCCCCTCGCCCAAGATGATCTGCCTGAGCTGATCGCTAATCTTTGAGCGTGGGCGCTACCGACTCCCTCACTCATGATATTATCCGTCTCACCGTCATGATCAGCTGCAGGCACCCTGACTCATAATCCATCTCCTCGACTCTCCAGATAGACAGACTATTCAGAGATCCTCTTATTCTCCCACCTGACTCGGTACTCGATCTGCTGGAAGATCCGTCTCTGCCTTGCTCCTGAGAGTCCCGAGTCAGCAAAAGTCAACGGCACCATGCAGAGTACAGTTCCAAGACTTGTCATGCACGCTATATCCTCCAGAAACTGAGATTGTGACCTTGACATCCCATCATGGCGTATTCGATCCAGTCATCAGAAATCTCCCTTGGGCAGATCTCGGATGCGACGTATTCGGCCGCATTTAATGTGTTTTTGAATGCATTTAATGCACTGACAGCTGCATTAATTGAGATTCTGACGCATTAAATGCTGTCTGTCACTGTAACTATAGCTAACTGTTTGCTTTTGTCTTATTCTATTTTACTGTAGCATATCCCCCTTCTCTATAAATAGGGGACGATTTTCACTGTAAAGGGGGATCCAATTTCTGAGTGTTGTTACTCGGCCAAAATAGTGAGAGAGTGAACAGTGGACGTAGGCATCTTTTTGGGTCGAACCACTCTAAAAACCTTCTGTGTCTTCTCCTCCTCGCCTCTAACCTCTCTTCCTCATTCTTATTGCTTTGCATGCTTTCCATTGACTGTCCGAAACTGCAGCTTGGGCCCGAAAACAACCTCGTTGACTAAGGGAACCATTTCCCGACGTTAACACATATGATTTCATTAATCTTTTTAGACTAGTTCAAACTTTGAACTGCGGGCCAAGACTAGGAGAGTAATATATATAAATATATGTAGTGAGGAAGCATCATAAGCACATCAACTATAGCCCAATTAAGATACACGACATTAAAATATCTAGTAATAACGAGATTAGTTTAACTTACATTTACACTATTAATTAAAACTGTTCAAACGTTGGCTCATTTCTCCAAATTTCGTAGTAATCTTACAGTTAATTAAAAACAAAAAATGTATCAGGCAAATTCAAAAACTGAAGGGTCAAAATGTTTGGAACAAGCAATTTTTAGTAGGTTGAAAACCAGTAGTTCATATATACATTAATGGGAGAGAGAAGAGATGATGACTTCTTAATTGGTGAGAAGTTTTTATATTAATTAGAGAGAGGAGAGAGAATCCATTAATGTAGAGTATAAAATTAAGTTGTATATAAATATGTGAGTAGATCTAAGCCATTAAAATTATAATTATCTAATAGTCAATAAATTGTGTAAAAGCTTATGTCAAAATTTGTGTCATCGATCTTGTCCCTATGTATATATATATATATATATATATATAGACTAGTAACTAGAATGCATGTATGTGACATTGTCTACCCCAAGTGCACTTGAAGTAGGGGTGAGCATTTTCGGATTTGAGTTAAATTGAAAATTTTTCAATCCAACCTAATAATAATCGGATTGGTTTGGGTTGGATTGATCGGATTAAATTTAATCCACCATGAAGGCATAAAAGATTTAGTTAATAACTTTTATAGTCTCAACAATTTGATTATAAATAAAACGTGTACAAATAAATATTCAATTATTTAAAATAAAATATTTTAATCCACTATAAAAGCTATTCTTGATTTCATCCCTAGTAAATGTTCTTCTAGAATAAGGGAAAAAAAAAAACTTGGATTTAAAACTAAGGATGAACATTTATCGGATTGGGTTGGGTTGAAAGTTATTTTAACCCAACCCACATCTCGATTTCTTTTTAAAATATAACCTAACCCAACCCGATAAAAAATGGTTGGGTTGAGTTGAATTGGATTTGTCAGGTTGAGTTGGAGATGTCCACCCCTAACTTAAAGTAATGTTGCTTTTTTACCATGCGGAAGTTCTTTGCAGCCATGCGTTGTCACACATGCACAGCACAGCACACATGTGAAAATCCCAAGTTCCTCACTTGGTTTACACGAAGTTGTTGAATTCAGTCATGAATTGGTACATTACCAGCTTCAAAATAGTGATCAGTAACGTACAAGAAACTAATATCATAGAGAAAGTAAATAGCAGTCTCAAAATAATAATAATAATAGAAAAGAGAGAGAGGGAGAGAAAGTAGCAAAGCACAAATAAAAATTGAAGCATTTGGAGACAAGCTTATTAATTGTTACCTTCGATGTTGCATCACGGAATGCTTTTTGCTCTAAATGCTGAGATATTTTAACTATGCGATATGAAGTATTGGCCTCAGAAGAAGAGGCAAGCTCTTTATTCAACGAATCCAGTCTTCATTGTAAAAATTGAAATAGAAAATATTTAGAGATCATTCTTGTATAATAATGTACATCACAAGGTTATTCAATAAATATTACAACTAGTGAAATAACATATATCTCATAAAAAATGAAAATCAAGAAATGTGAATAGGAAGATCCATAACAAAATTAAATAATTTTGATATAAATATCTACAGTTTCTTTTGACAGTAACACTAGGTTTCTTGTTTCTTGTAAATCAAAAGAATGACTCATTTTACATTTAAACAAGCGGGAAGCAGAAAAAATTATGTCTACTTAAAAAAAAAAAAAAAAAAAAAAAAGGAAAATAAAATTGAAAGATTCACAGCATTTCAATTACATGCCAGCAATAAATTGATTCCAAGAAGACAAATCACAGGTTACAAACCAAACAAGTACATATATGGTCTAATAATACCCACACCACCACACCTCACCACACCCCCCACACCGCCACGCCCCCGCCACGCCACCAACATCCCCCCGGCTCCCACCCCCCCCCCAGAGCGCAAACTAAAGAGGGATGGGAGTGTACTCTCTTATGTGTGGGAATTGAATCTTTCACAACAACCAAAAATTTCTCTACCACCCTTTCAAAAGTTGTAAAGGTTCCATCACTCTCCCCACCGCTCATGAAGGATCTTTTGCCTTCTCTTTTAATTAAGTCATCTAAAAGCCAATGCAACATGCAATGCAAGGTATAATCACAGAACTAAAGTTAAGAAATCCTCCTGGAACTCTTTTCCATTTGAATCCACATAATAACTGTGAATCATCCACCTTTGACACTAAATATTTTAGGATTTTCCAGCAAATCTAAAATTTTTATTTCTTCATTCTATTATGCACATTAAAAAGGAAAAAAGGATTTCATTATATTAATTATACATTTAAAAAACAGCAAATTAATATACATTGTTGCATTAAAAATAACAATTTGCATTATTCTTCCATCCACAATGACAAAAAACTAGAATGAAAGATGAAAGTCACATTTATTATCGAATTCAAATAGTACAACAAGTCAATACCGATATAATTACAAGGTAACATGAAGAATTAAGATGACATCTAAAATTATAAAAAAAAAAAGTGAAAGTTGATCCAAGATGATATAATTAAAAAGCAAGCGGTGATCCAAGACGGTCATACCTCAGCGAGGCGAGACAATCAAGGCGGTCACCTCATCTTGAAAATGAGGAAAAAAAATTAAAGAATTAAAAAAAATAAAGTAAAAAAATCATCCACAACATATACGTATAATTGTAGGTTTTTTTTTTTTTTTCAAATCAAATGGTTTGATTGGATATTTTATCAAATTTACGGGTTTTTTACAATTTTTACTATATATTTATTTATTTATTTAATGGTTCTATAGTAAACCCTAATCCTATCGCCGCCACCCCCTCCCGCTTCCTTCAACCGTCACCACATCTGACACTGGTGACAAACTTGACATCATCGTTCCTTTTAGACAACCAACCAGAAAGCTTCGGAAATCGCCAGAGACTCACCGACACTCATCGAAAACCTTCAAATCAAGGTTAAGTTGCCAAATTGAGGTCCGATTTGCCTTCGACGGTTGTCGGCAATTTGTTTTCAAGGCCCTCCAACCACAAGGTGGGTGCCTCAGTTCGATTTTTCAAATGACGGATGACACAATTCAAAACCAAAAGACTTAATGAACAAAATGTAGTATAAAATCCAATCAAGAAATACAATTAATGTATCAAATTACGTCAACCTAGCCTGCAACAATATAATAAGCCCTTTTCCAAACAACATATCCTTTTTTCCGCTCGAGTAATTATTGACACGGTACATAATTACAGGAATCTATAATATCATAAAAACATTTCATTCGTAGATTAATTTGAATAATCAACATAAATTTATGTTTTGGACAAATGAAAACAAACAAACAATTCATAAATTGAAGTTGCCTTACATCTTCTGCAAGTATTGGCTCCTAACATGAGGCGTGAATTCATCTCTCCAGTCACCACTGGTCTCCGATTTTGGTGTAGCAGGCTTGGCATTGTCGTCCATGCTGATTCAACAACCATTAAACACTCGAAGCGAAAGCAAAACGGTGTTCTAAGTAGCAATATAAAATTTTTGACAAGTTAGAAAAAGCAAAATCTGATTCAGATAAAGAAAAAGGAAAAAAAGGAAAATAGTAGAGAACATGGAAGATAATCTGATACGTTACCTGAAAACAGCGAGAGTATTTTAGAGTGTTGAGGGAATGAGAGATAAGGCTTTTTTATACAGACAAAGATGCGGCAGTTACGTAGCGCCTAAGCTTTCACATCACCTGTAATGCTGTACACGGTATTGGTTGCAGTGATATGTATATTTAAAATTATTTTATATGTATATAAATATATATATATATATATCTGGAGAGAGAGAGTTTGGCCGACCAAAAACAAGTTTTTTTAAAAAAATAAATAAAAATTTTAATTGTTTTTAGCACTTTTTGATTTTACAAAAGCTTTTATGTATATTAAATATTTGGCTAAATTAAGACTAAAAATGGATGAAGCTTCATTTGTAGATGAAAACAAAATTTTTCATATTTTTATTTTCACCATTAATGAATTTAACCGTTAATAATTAAGAATATATAATAATAATTTATACACAATACATTGATTTAATTAATTTCAACATGCGTTGAGGTGAAAACTACATACACGCATGCACATAGATATACATAGATATATATATATGGCACATTCTAGCATACACCTGGAGTATGTATACATCTGAGATATGCATATACTTAACAAAATAAATGTATGATTGCATTATAAAATATGTTATTATAATTTATTATATATGATTATAATTAAACATGTGATTACATTTATTTATTATGATCAATGTGTTCATATGCACTGATTGTAATCACACATGTTTAGGGGGGTTTATTCAATCTAGATTTCATTTGAGTTTGTTGGAGTTTCTTTTAATGATATATTTTGATGAATTCTATAGATTTTATGGATTTTATCAGATTTTATTAGAATTCTATTTAAAAGTTTGTTGGATTATTTAATGGATTCTATTAGATTTTGTTAGAATTCTATTTAGAGTTTGTTGAATTTTTTACATAGATTTAAATGAAATTGGACATATTTAAATGGAATTATTAATGATTTTATCTTAAAAAAAAAAAAAATCGTATAATGAATAACATGTTTTACTTGGTCCAACCTTCACAACCAAATTATATAAATTATGAATATAATTATTTTATTTTTATAAATCACATATTAATGAAAATTTTGACATTATAAAATGATATTCATTTTTTCAAGTCTAATTATTTGTTGATTTTTTTTTTTTTTAAAAAAAATACTAGTATATATGTATCGACTTAAGATCATATCATATCGTATTTATATATTTTTGAAGAGTGTGTCACATTCAATAAAATTGAAAAATATCAACTTTAAAAATCAATGCAAATTTGTAGCATCAGTAAAACCTCTTTTTGTATATATATGTATTTGTATGTATATATGTAGAAGATTGATAGTTTCACGTTTCCAAATTAACAAACTTTTAATGTCAATGTTTTACAGAACCAACAGCATGTAAATTGTAAATATAATGTATCAATAAAATAGGTGGGAGTAATTATCAAAAACTTAAAAATATTAATAACATTATTCAGGGTGAAATTGTCATCTTTCCTATGTATTATTATTGCTTAGGAACCTTAGCGGCCATCGTCTAGTTTCTATCAATTTTTCATTTACACTTATGCAACATTTATCCATTCTCTGTAATTGTTTTTGTGCATTATGAAATTATTATCTATGAAACCACAGTCGTAATAAGTCAAAGCAGAATAAACTTAGATAGAATCAAGAGGTGGGTTAATCTTCAATTGCATCAACTCACAAAGTATCAGCAAATACAGAAATTTTAGTTTCCTTTTTGAATCTCAACTACTAGATTTTGTATAAATTAACATGAAATTGCAATTGTTGCCAATCAAAAGATTGAGTTTTTATAGATTTTTAGGTTCCATTAGAGACAAAAAGACTTGTTGGCTGTTGAAAAATTTGTAGGTTTTAGTGATTTAATCATTGAAAAAAAAATCCAAAGAAAAAAAAATGAAGGTATGAAATCTATGAAATTTTTGGGGGTAGGGCAAGATTTCATATGAGTTTTTTTATTCATATCTAGATTCAAAAAATCCATTAAAATCTATTAAAATATAATTCCTATAAGATCATTGACTTTTTGAATACACATAGACTTATTTAAATTTATTAAAAGACTTAATTGAATACACAAAAATTTTATTGAAATTCTTACAAATCTAAATTAAATACACCCGGATTTTAAGAGAATTATAAAAAGTCTAGATTGAATACACCTAGATTTTAAAATTTTTTAGATTCCAATAATCTCGTAAGTTGAATACAACCCTCTTAGTTGTTATCACATATAGTAAATTATAATCACACATTTTAAAACGTAATAATGTTTTTTTTTTGGTCAAATGTATGCATACCTCAAATGTACCAAAGGAACCTATACATATATATATAGAGAGGTCCTATAAATAGCACCTGAGCTTAAAGCCCAATAAGATCCAAAAGACTGGAAGCCTGAACAGATGATACAATTAGGAAGCCCATCAAATCGATCATGTCAACACATGCCATGTTAGCATATTCTCTCATCTTCTTTATTTTACTACTTTATTATTCTTGCTATGTTATCTATGCCATAGTTGTTTTCAATAATTTTGTCTAAATTGTAGTAAATCGAGTGTTAGTTGATTTTATTGGTCAAAATTTTAACACTAGTAGAAGGGACACTACCTTTGATTCGGTTAAATGTTTTTTCATTAATCGACATTACTAGCTAGAAGTTCTTGTTCACTTGGAGGCACTTCTCGTTGGAGTGCACGAATATGCTATCGTCCAAATATAGAGGAAGGGATATGTTTGATGCAACAAGCATCTCGTGTTGGAAACCAACAGGAGGTGGGGCATGGTTATGTCCAAGCTAATTTGGATCATGCAGTAGATCAATACGAATGAGCTATGTAGAATTTGCCTTTTATCAACACACCTGCTAGACAAATAAGGGCTTCGAACCTCGCGATTAGGATGGAACGACATAATAGTGTCGAAGACTCCTTACAAGCAATAGCAAGAACTATCAAAGAGCTTGCTTAAGGGCCATAGGCACTGCCACTAGTCAGTGGCGGACCCAGAAAATTTGTTCAGAGGGGGCACATGAATAAAATGATAAAAATAGTAAAAATTAAGAATATACTAAATGTGTAATGTTTTTATGTAAAACAATGTTCAATAACGTTATATGATTTAGAAGATAACAACTTAGACAATATGCTGCATCTTTTAGTTTATTGTACTCTAACCAAGTCTAATAGGAAAATTATGTTCTTAAGGTTGACAAAGACCTTTTAGTAGATATACTCTTCAAACTTGCTCACGAACATTAGAATCATAATCTAATATTTTAGTTCGAAGTCCTGAATTAATAGAGAGATCTGAAAAATTGACTTCAACACAATTTTTCTTTGAAGAAGATGATTCCAACTCAACTGATGATTTTCTTTTCATATATCTCTCCATAACTATTTCATAACAAATAAAAATATAATAAAAAAATTTTAAAAAAATTTAATAATAATTTATTGATTCTAAATAATATAAAGCTATAAAGTAAACAATATTACATATATATATAATTGAATCATAACAATACATTATACATGAATAATTTTAATGCAATAATTTAAAGTTTAAGATTTTAGGCAATAATTTAAAGTTTAAGATTTTAGGGTTTATCGATAAAATATATATTAAATTTAAATTATTAAAAAATAAATAAATTAAAAAAGTAATTAATTTAGAAGACTAATCTGATAAGTCACAAGATGTCAAAGTGAAAATAAAGAGATGTTAGATAAAGATACGAAGAAAAAGAAAAAAAAGTTATTCGCTAAAATTATAAATTATCAATGTAAATAGTATTTATATAGAAAAGAATTAAAAGAATAAAATTGAAAAAATAAAACATTAATTAATTAGGAGTAGGAAAAATAAATATAATAGGAGTAAGGAATAGGAAAGCAAGTTAATCCTATTAAAAATAGAAAAAATAAGTAATTGAATAAGAAAGTAATAAATAATTAAAAAAAAAAGAAAAAGAAAAAAGAGAAATAGGGCTCGTAAGTCGTAATTTGAACAAAATGAGGGGTCATGGAGATACTATTATGCTGAGCATATGCGCTGCACTGACTGCAACGCAGACAAATTTTTTTTTTTTTTTCTTTCTACTTCCTTGGAATTAAACAATATATTTATCAATTTTTTTTAAAATTTCAGGGGGGGCACGTGCCACTAGTGAATGACATGCAATAAAGGAATCCTCCTTAGAATTTAGACCTCTTCCTAATGAACATCAGCAAGAGAATCGGTCTTGCCTAACAAATGGGTCGAGATACAGATGGTGCACTGCTCATGCTTGCCAAAACAACATCTTCAAGCCATGGTTTATCAAGCAACAATGATTAGTACCGTCAGAGTGTTAGAGAAAGGTCATAGGCCATTTAGGGCGGTTAGGCAGACCTATAGGTGATTTTGAGAAGGTTAGAACAGCTCGAGCTTTATGGGAACAAGAAATAAGATCGCTTTCACAAAGGAAATCTGCTCAGTGAAGAGATAATCTACTAGCTGCTTCTCCATCACTTTAAGATGCCCACTGTTAGTGCACGTGTGTGGTGCACTGTAATTGGCATTTTATGGTATTGAAGTTGATCTTATGATATTGTTGTCTTATAGTATTGGCATCTTATGACATTAAGGTTCATTATATGATAATGATGTTTGATTTTATGTATGTAGTAAAACTCACGGATAGCATGTATTGTAGTGTGTTTATGAACTATGTTATTATTATTTGAGTTATAACATGCAGGTTAATATTGTAACAATAGTTTGAAAGTTATATTGAATTTTTTCTGATAGTTCATAGTGCAGATTCCAGTGCAAATTTTTTGAATAATTTCATTAGTGTTTTATTTTTATTTGTATGATGTTATTTGACTTAGTGAATGATTTTGTTATTATTCATTAATGTTATTGCATTGAATAAAGTATATAATTTTCTTATAGCTTTAAATTAATTGCAATATCTTTTTATAAGCAAATTTCTTTATTATTGATTTGTGAAACTTGAAAAATAACTTTCTATGATTATGGAAAATATTTTATTTATCAACTAAGCTTTTATATTGCAGAAAACTTTATTCATTCCTTAGTTTCTAAATTTGGACGATCAAAGATATTATTTTTCTTGTGCATTCAGTTAATAAAGACAAAATAGGAAAGTTTTCTTTCTTGTTTTGATTTTCATTAATGCATATTTTATTTTTTGTCAATTAATTTTAAGAATAAATTTTTAGGTTATTTCCTTGATAAAAAAGTTACGGCACATTTAAACATATAAATAAATAGAGAATGAAGGGCTGTTATGTGGATTTTGAGAGTAGCAAGCAATATGATATAGTTGCAGAATTGTGAGGGTGCTTGTAGTGTTTGTATATAGTTTCAAGTGTACAACGACAAATATTTATGTTGTCAAACTGCATGCATTTATGACTTAGAGTTTCTCATCCCTAGGTAGTTTATTTGTGTGGTTTTCGTGAGTGAAAACAATGCATATTCATTGAGACAAAATAAAATATTGTTTGTCACACTTAAAGAGATTTGTTCTCTATGTTTGTATGCTAGGCTTAGGATGGTGATGTTGTTAGAGTCTAGAGTAAGTGGTTGTTAGGATAACAAGATGTTTGGCCATAGAGAGATGAGACAGGTTCACAGGTTGAAAGGAGTTCAAGCTGCTGTAACCTATGAAGGCAAAGAGAGCTTACTGAAACAACGCCAATAAATATGCACTTCAACTTATGTTGATTTTAAAATGAAATCTTAGGTTGAATAAAACAAGCAAGTTATACCTGTATGTTCATTAATAGTTGATCTCTATGGGCAAAGTCTCGTGGATGTGAGGTAACACCGAATCATATTAAAAATGTTCTTATGTTAAGTTTATTTACTGTTATTTTTATTTCCCCATTTAAATTGTTACAACACGTAGTATGTATGTTATGACATTTAATCAGAGTTGTAGCATATCATATTAATTCATAAGATTAACTAATCTCAACTTAAACAAAAATTAGGTAATCTATAGTAAACTGATATTTTCACCCGCCATTATGTAGTACTATGGAGACAATAATCTCTACATCCATCTGGGCATGTTTAACATGTAGATAGACATTCTCACCATAAATGATAACGTTAGGTGTAAGAGCTTTCCTATAACTCTAGGGGAGGCACCTTAAAAATGGTTTAGGAGACTCCCGATTAGGAGTATAATGAGCTAGAAATAGTGCTACAAGATGCTTCTATATCACTATCAAGCATTAAGGAGGTAATGCATGCCACCTTGCTATATAACGATAATCTTCCAGAAAAGGAGAAGTTGCTAAAGGATTATATTGCTCACTTTCAGAATGAGATAAATTATATTGACAATCCACAAGATGAGAGTGTGCTTATTGCGATCTCTAATAGACTCGAGAAAGATGAGAATCTATATCGTAACATTTATAAAAATCCTATCAGAACCCTTCGTGAGTTTTATGATCGAGCTATGATTTACATTAGGCTTGAAAAGTCTTTGGACGGACTAAGTTTAAGGACCTATGAAGATCTAATAAGATTGAAAAGAGGAAGGATGGTAATAGGAAGAGCAAAAACTCGAACACCACATCCTCTCTGTAGAGGGTGAATGTAAAACTCAAAACCTCGTTCGTCAGGAAACGAATTATTTTTCGATAGATTGCGTTTTCGAGCGGAAAGAATCCATGGGAATCAAAAGTTTTCGAAAAGCGAAATAAGTGATTGAAAGTTTCAAAAATTAATTTCGAGTCAAATAAAAGTGAAACGGATCGAAGACGAAGTCATTTGGATAGATTCCAAGCGATTTGAAAATTTTCGAACGGAAAAATATTTTTCAATTCCAAACCGTATGGAATTTTTTAAGAAAAGTAAAATAATTCTGAAGGTAAAATTGAGTCATAAGCGGATTTCCAAGACAGACGGAACCGAATTCGAATTCGAAACCAGAATGAGAAGATGCATGAAGATGGATTAACACATGGCATAAAAAGGAGTGCATGTGTGCCACGTGTAAAGCATGCAAGGTTAGTAGAGGACATGTGTTAGTCATGCAAAGTGAAGGAGCGACAAGTGTCAAGAAATCTTGGAACTTATATAAACCAAATTGAAAAGTGAAATGGGAAGCTCATTCAAACAACTCACGGTCATTAAAGTGCATTTTGCATTTTCAAACCCTGAGAGAGAGAACAGCCACCATCATTCTCGGTCGCCATTGTCAGTTTAGAGTAAGAAAGAGAGAGCTTGAGAGACCGTGAGAGAGAGCTCGTGAGGAAGAGGAGCACGAGCAGTCCAAGCTTGAACCAAGAGCTCGTGCATACAAGGAGAAGTTTGAAACCGTGAGCTGGTGTGTGTGTGTATGTGCAGCTCGTGAAGTTGAGAGAGAGAGAGAGAGAGAGAGCTGTCCGTGAAGAAAAGTGAGCTTGTTACCTTGAATTTCAGGTTGGTGTTAGCTTGTTGTCAAGGATGGTTGAGTGCTGTTTTTGAAGAAAATCAGCACATGCAAGGTAAAATGTTGCATTAGTAATCCCTCTAAATTGTTTTCAAGTGATTCTAAAGGTTGCATGTGTATTTGGATTTAAGGAAGCTCACGGTAGAGGGAAGAGTTAGGATAGCACCTTCGCGCAAGTGTTTCAAAGTTTCGAAGTGAGTTTCAAAAGGTATGTTGAGTTTTATTGATTTTGTTTTGATAAAAGGTATTTAGGATGAGTTGTGGATGAGATTCGATGATGTTATGATTGGGTTTTAGGATTTAGAACCTCATTAGTGCGAAGGTTCGTGCGAATGTATTTCGTTGTGATTATGGATAATTTTCGATGTTGAAATTGTGTAAAACATTTGATGTAAGGGCTGTTATGATGAGATTTAGGGGCTGTTATATAGTGCTTTTAAATTTGAGTTTGTCGCCTTGAAAAATTATTCTTGTCAAGGTATTTTAAAGTATCAAAAAGTCATCCGATTATCGAAAAATCGTTTCCGAGCGATTCGGATAAGTTTTCCACAAATTTGAATGTAATTAGCCTGTGATTTTTCGTTGTCGAATGTGAAAATGTTTATGATGTTATCAAGCTGCCATGATGTGTATTAAAGCTTATTAAAGTATTAAATGTTAACGTTAGGATGAATTGAAATATAATAAAAGTTAATCGGATAGTTTTCATTACACGAGATTATATTAAATTGTTAATTTTCGGAGTCGAAACGAAAATTTAATTAAAGTGTAGTATGTTGCCATAATTTCCGTGATTGTGTTTTGAAGTGTTTGAATCTTTGCTTTCCATGATTTGAGTGAAGTTACAAGTTGTATTGACATTAAGTTTGATTGGAAACAAAATAATCGTGCAAAGCATTACAAATGATAGTTCACGATAAATTGTTGAAATCGTGCAAATTTTAGATTATTCGTTTAGATTCAAATGTTATTTTTGTTGAATCCATTTGAGTGTGATTTCGATGATATTGATTGAGAATGAATGACGTTATTGTCGGCTTTGAAATAGTCGAAAATCTAGTGAAATCATGAGGTTTCCAAGGGATTATTTTGCGATAATGATTTGGTTTCGAAATAGTTTCCGCGTATGAATATTAGTGTTTCCAAATTGTTGTTATGTAAGGATAATCAAGTTGTTTGGGCTAGAAAAGTATTAATTCGAAATCCCTTTTAAGTCAAGTTTAGTATTTATACGAGCTTCATTGTTAACGAAAACTCAATCGAAACCAATTATAGCTGAACCGATGAGCGGACGAAATTCGTAGCAAGAGTGGGTTAAGTTAATTGGAAGCACGTCGTGAGTGTGGATTTTATAAAGTTTTCATGCATTTTATTATATGAATATTTATAAATGCGATTTCATTTTTAGCAAGTGATTATTCGATATTCAAGTAAGATTTTATAATATCATTATATTTCATACAATGCATGTATAGTTTTAAATGTTATACATTGTGAATGTATATATTCTTCAAGTAAAGCAAATTAGTAAGTTTAAATGATATACATGCATAGAAATATTATTTGTGAAAGTTATATTGCAATGTTACAGCATATTACAGAGATTTTCTTATATATATATGTCTTTGGTTTACCCTAACTCCTAGTTTACACCCGGCCGAAGTATTTCATATGTGTATAGTAAGTTGGGGGATGTTACTAACTTTGGGGAGATCGAGTCTGTCAGTCGCCTTCTGCATGTATGGAATAGCGTAGTTCTGCCTGATATTGGAGGGAATCACGATCCCAAAGTTGTTTCCACTTCTATGACTACACATGGTAAGAGTTCCCATAATTCTAGTAGCCTGTCTTCACACCATCGTGAAGGATAAGTTTTCCTGGGTTGCCAAATAGGCTAGTAATGAAATAAGACACGTCGGTAGACGTGAGTTTAAGAAAAACAAGAAAAGCAATTTAAGAAAAGTTTAATAAAGTATCTTTCGCATCTAAAACGAGTTTTACAGCTTTCAGAAAACTAGAGTAAGTAGTAGTTTCCAACCTATTTTGGAAGGAATATTATTTTGAGCAAAAGTACAGTTTAAATTAAATTAACCACTCACTGAGTTATTCTCACCATCGTTTTCCATGTCTTATAAATCCTCCTCAGGTGTAGGTACGAGCAAGGTAGCGGAAACATCTCCTACGGATGCCCAGACGAGCTAGAGACGCGACCCCACTACACTAGTTTCAGTCAAGCTATCATGTATTGCATTTACTATTGTTTTCAGACTTATCAAGTATTGTAAATATTGTTTTGGATAATGGATTTTATGGTCAGTTTCATGCACAATGTTTTAAGATTTTAATTAAGTCAATTTTCATATCATTGAATTTTTAAGCATGTTGTGAATGGTTGTGTATTTGAAAAAGGGCTTGAGGCCCATTAGTTTAAGAAAATATATCGAATGAAATTATACAGGTTTTGTGAAATTTTTACAGGGTGAAAATCTTAGAAAAACAGCCGTCGTGCTACTGGATTTCCGTAAAAATCTATTTTCATAAAGTTATTTTCAATGAACAAAACTCCTACCCATTTTCAGAACTAAAAGAGTTTCAAATATTTTCAGATAAGAAAAAAGCTTAGCTCTACGAAAACTTTCCAGTCGAAGTAGATCTCGACTGGAAAGCCATTGTGGGGTGTCGGACAAGTCGCCTAACTAGTATAGTTAGAGAGAGGCTTATCAGTGAAGCCATCAAGTTAGCCTTCAAAGAAAGTCTACACCAATAATGAGCAAAATATGTATACAAATCGGTATAGCAACTACACTTAGCTCATAGATACCCGACAATGATTTTATGTAGCAAAACGGAATAAGGAAGACTTTTAAAGACCTCGACTTATAAAGAGCCCTGAATGGTCGAGAAACCAAGACAAATTATACCACTACCACAACGAGGTCAGAAGGGACAAGTTGTGAGAGTACATTACTTAACCCAGACTAACCAGTTGCCCATCACAAATCCTTAAGAGGTAGTTGTACGATAAGAGAGATCCGTACTATCCATAATGGACTGCACAAGGTTGGAGCTTTAAATAGGTTTTATGATTGATATGTTAGAGAAGCCAAGCATCCCCATAATCTAATTTCCATATGGAAGAAAGGCCTTCGAAATAGATAGGTATGAACATAAAGCTTATCACATTCATTAAAGTAGATACTTGAGGAATACATCATCTTTACGATGACGCCATAGTCATTAATGTGGCTATCGGTAATATAAATATGCACCAAGTAATGGTCAAAAAAGGAGTTCAGTTAACATACTCTACAAGGAGGCATACAAACGTATGGGCTACAAGTTGAGCTAATTCAAACTATCTCTCGAACACTTATACAGTTTCATAAGTGATTCAGTTTAACACTTAGGATTGATCAACCTTTCCCTGGCATTAAGAGAGTCTGATCCACAAGTGACCACCTTGGTGGACTTTCTAGTTTTTTACTGTCCAACTGTCTATTATGCTATAATAGGGCTACCAACTCTTAATGATTTAAAGACTATAACATTTACTTATTAGTTGGGTACTAAAGTTTCCTACCCTATTGCTGTAGGATGTGCTTAAGGAAGTCAACAGATGTGAGAATTGTCATAAGAATGTTGTAAAGTTAGGCCTTCATGGACAAAAGTTGGATGTGGTGATAACAACCTCTCAAAGGGTAGCCTTACAAATTGTGGAGGAGGATCTTTATCTATGGAAGGTAGATAATGAAAACCCTACTAGGTTAATCGAGGAGCTTGAAGAGGTTCCAATTAGTAAGCATCAACATACAAAAAACCTAAAATTAGGGAGGAATCTTGAGTAGCTTGTGAGAAGCAACCTACTCATATTCCTAGTGAATAATGAATATGTGTTTATATGGACTCATACGGACATGATAGGGATAAGTTCCAATGTGATGAGTCATGCATCTGTCTGATCCAAGCATCAAGTTGGTTCACCAAAAATGGTTAGTTATGGGGTTGAAAAAAATATGTAGCTCTCAAGGAAGAGATAGACAAGCTGTTAGTTAACTAGTTCATCAAAGAATCATGTTATCCGGTCTTGTTAGTGAACCTAGTCCTGATCAGGAAGCCAAATAGGAAGTGAATGACATGTGTTGATTTCACATATCTGAATAAAGCATGCCCAAAAAGCTCTTCGATGGGGATATTACGGGCTTACTATTAAGTAAGATGCCCTGAACATGGTAAAAAGATGTGAAAATGTGAAAAGTTTGCCACAATACCTTAAGCTCAGGGGCGGACTCAGAAATTTTTACGAGAAATGGCACTATTACAAAATAATAACAATAATAATGAAAAATTAAAAACATTGCAAATATGATTTTTGTAAAAATAAAAATTCAATAACATGATGAAATTCAAATAAAATAAAACAATTAATGCATTTAACCTATATGAATAAAATAATCTAACACTCAAAAAGTTCTAATTGAGAGATTTTGAAAATTAAAAACAACGTAATTATAAAATGTTATAATTTTCCTCAATGAGATTTTTTTATTTTGAATCATTATTATCTTCTTATCAATTTTATTGAAAATGTATGTATTAACATAAGTGAATAAGTTACCGTTCAACCATAAATTCCCCATTTAATTAAGTAAAACAAAAACTATTAAATATTAAAAAAAAAAAAGATTTTAGGGTTTATTGATAAATATAGTAAATTAAATTTTGATATTTTAAGATTTATTGATTAGATGTATATCAAACTAAAATTTACAATAAAAATTAAAAATAATAAGAATTAATTTAAAATAAAATAAAGCTATATTCACAAATTTAGAATGTAAGAATGACTATGAAGGTTTTGATAACATAAAGAAATTGCAAAATTGGATATAAAATAAACATTACAAAGTCTAGAACCAATAAAACAAACTCTAAAATGAAATTATGTATATGAAAAATTCTAAAATTTTAATAAAAAATATTTTTTTTTCAAGAATTTAGGGTTCGCCAGTGCTTGAGCTCCTCTAATCCTATCACAATCAATGATAAGTTCCTACCCCTTTGCTATTTGAGTACTTGAACTAATTGGGCCATTGCCAACAATTTTTGGAAATTGCAAGCATACATTTTGTTGCTGTTGATTATTTTATCAAATGGGCTGAAGCAAAAGCCCTTAGCCATATTACAACTTAGCAAATGGAGAAATTCATCTGAAACAATATCATCTGCCATTTTAGTGTCCTACACATGTTTAAAAACTTTTGCCTGGATGTCACCATTAGGAGGAGTTTCCATGTGGTATATCGCTTTCAAGCTAATAGTCAAGTTGAAGCTATAAACAAAATTGTCAAATACACACTTAAGACCATACTTCAAGAGAAGTAAGGAGCATGTGCAGGTGAACTACCAAAAGTTCTTAGTCCTACTAAATCACTAGCAAAACTGCCATAGGAGAAACATTGTTCTCTTTAGTTTACAAATGTAAAGCCATAATTTTAACAAAAGCTTATGTTAACATTTTCAGAAAGATGGCTTACAATAAAAGGCAAAATGAAGAACTATTGGCGAGAGACCTCGACCTCTTAAAAGAAGAAAGAAGCAACTCAGCTAAGGATGGTCATTCATCGATAGAACGTAGCTCAATACTATCACTAAAAGATCAAAGAACAATGATTCAAAAAAGGTGATCTGATCATAAGACAAATACTATCTGAATCACAGGATTCTCAAGAAGAGGTACAAGGACCTAATTAGGAAGAGCCTCACAGTGTCGATAAAGACCTTCAGAGTGGAGCATATTACCTACTTGAAGCTAATGGAATAAGGATGCCATAAGCTTAGAAAGCTAGGCATCTAAAAAAATATTATCCATAGTTTTTAACTTGTACTATTTCAATTTATTTTGTTATCTTCGTGTTGGTTAGAAATTTTTGTTAGTGAAAATTTAATGTGATTGTTTAGTGAGTAATAGAAGTTTCTTGTTCAGTTACTAACCTAACCGTTTTTTTTTTTTTTTTTTTTTTGGTGGGGGGTGGGTGGGTAGGTGGTAATGGGGCTTAAGAGTGTTAGGTTCCTTGTTTAAAAAGTCAACCAAGTAGTCCAAGTTTTCGATGAGAAATCATGGATCGACACATAACCAATATGATAACCCCTTAAATCAAGGGTTCTGCTCAAACCACGTGAGAACTCGATCGAGTTGGTCGAGTACTCAAGATGCTCGTCTAACTCTGATTATTTAAAAAAAAAAAAATTAAATGACTAGTCATTAACTCACCATAACTATCATGCTTCACCACCATACTAGTCACCTCACTACAAATCCCCCAAGCCAATTGCCACAAATCTCCCCAAACCAGTCACTATCGTTCAAAGGAGCTTGATGATAAAGCAATGACGAATGAGAGTGAGAAAGGGGCGATACAACAGGGGTGGATGACAAAAACCTACTTATCTTGCAGCGATGACAAAGGAGGAAGACAAAGACTAAATAGGCAAGATGGTGGTGGTGGTGGAGGTTGTGAGATCAATGGTGTGGGGTGCTTGAAATGGTGGTTGAGTTGGGTTTGAAATCGTGAGAGAGAAAGAGATCGATTATGAGAGAAAAACGTGGAGACAGTTTGAGAGAGTGTGAGAGAGAGAAAACTAATAGAGTTTTAATGGTTATGTTTATTTATATTATGGCATATTACACAATTCTTTACTAAGGTTTGATAAAATTCAATTGTCAGAAGCATCAAATTGGCCTCGACGTTTAAGAAAATATCAGTATACGTCAATAGATTTAAAAAATAATAATTTTCTTCCAAAATAGTACTCGTTGAGTAGTCACTAATTACTCGTTGAGTAACTAATTATTTGCTACTCGCTAGGTCGTCAATTGATTAGTGAATAACGATTTTTGGAACCTTGGTTGGGTTAGCTCGAGTACATTCGATCTATCATTCAACTAGTAAAAAATAACCATCCCTACAAACAAACAACTGTAGAAGCAAAGCGACAAATAGCAGGAGCACTCCAATAGTTTATCAACACAAGGCTATCCAACAGTGAATACACATGGCATGACCCATAAAAATTATGAGGATAGTAATATAGTGGTTTAAGGAGGACATGACAACATCCCATCTATATCGCTGCAAAACACTTAACCACTAACAAGTGGGTGGCTTCACTATCTGGCTTAACAAGGACAAGATAGGACCCAACCCATGCCACATTCCTCTAAGGCGGCAATCTTGTAAGACGCCGTGTAGATTAAGGAGGACATAGCAACACCTCGCCTTCTCACACCCCTATAAGGGGAAGGTTGTATGCATCTAGTGAAATAGTCTAACATAAACATACATGTCACAAATCCATAAAAATTCTGAGAATGTAATGTCATAACGAATCCAATGTGAATAGACATGATAGAAGTCTACAAAAATTTTGAGGAGGTGGTGCCAATGGTTTTGCTAATAAGGAGACTTCCCCAAAGAAACTTCAAACCTGCAAATTCCAAAAAGATTTGCTAACAATGAGACTTTTTCGTGGAAACTCCAAACTTGCAAACCCAAGGGATTCTATTAACGAGAAGACTTCCTCACGGAAACTTTAAACCTACAAACCCATGGATTGCAAACGAGAAGACTTCCCCACTGAAACTTCAAAGGCCTAGATCCACCAATCAAAATTTACAAGCTCCGCAAGCAAGCTACTCCACAAGTGGGTAACTTGTAAGCGAGAATAATAAGGCAACTCGTTGGGTGAGCAGTTAAGCAATGCGTAACAATGATAGGTCAAAAAAATTAGGGGTATATAGCAATCCCGATCGACATCCTTGAGAAAAACAAACCAAAAAAAAAAAAAAAAGGGAGGAGTAAGTTGCATTTCGATTTACATTTTAGTTTTTTTTTATGCACTTAACTGCGATTTTCTGCAAGTAACTATGTAAGGTAAGCAAGCCACATTAATAAAGAATAGCAAATGTGTGAAAAATAAAGAAATTCAAAAGCTAAAAAAAAAAAAAAAAAAAGGAGGTATTTTGTACAATCCAAAATATTCAAAACAGCTCAATAACAAGCTGATAAATGAGTTCGAAGCAATTCAATAAAATCATTGCAAAGGAAGATAAAATTTTTTGGTAATATGCACAAAAGACCCAAAGGAGAAACCAAATCAAGGAGACGAAGGAATAACAACATCATTGCCCTGGCGAGCACCCACAACGGGTGAAGCAGAAAGGTTAAGGAGCATAGCCTCAGCAGCCTTTCTTGCTTCAAAGCCCACAATGATCCGACCAACGTCTTTACCCAGGAAGGAGAAGTCAATGTCCTCCCTGTTCAGTCAGATGGTATACAGTAGGGCAAGTTAGGCATTAGACTCCGCCATCTCCCTCTCCCGCTCTAGTTAACAGCATTTTCAATCACCAGGATTATCTGAACCCTAGCATCAGTAGTCTCCTTTTTCAAGATCGTCATCTCCTCTGCCTTCTTATCCGTCTCGTCCTTATTAAAAGCAATTAAGCCTTATAACGCTTTCTAAAGCTCCAACTCGTTTTTCTCAGTCACGACCTACTTCCTGTAGTGGGTCTCACCTCTTCTAGCATCCTCGAAAGCCTCGACGAGCTTCGCCTGCTTGGACCACATCTCTAACAGTTGCTATCAAAGCTCCCCTTGCCATTCCCCTCAATGGTTGCCTGCGTTGGAATGCTCCTTGAAAGCCCTCACACAGAGGAGTGAAAGCTACGCAAACACGAGCCGGCCAGGAAGATCGAACATATAGAAAAAAGGAATAAAGATGGTAGGGATTCGTACTTGTTACGAAGTATGAAGCTCTCCCTGAAGCGTCTCCACAGCTCGGGCCGTGGACTTTCGGAAACGGCTCCTTACTGAGGTGGCAAACCTTTATGCGAGGTTAGCGTAGACGGGAACTAAGTTAACCTCCATAGCAAATCGCTCTTATTAAATCAAGTGATTTCAAAACTTCCCTTATGGTGTTTAAGCCATAGGTGTTTTCAAAACTTCTCTTATTCTTCGTATATTTTTTATGTCATATCTGTTTTCAAACCTTCATTAATTTTGTCTAAATTGAATTAAATCAGGTGTTGGCCGAATTTATTAGTCAACAATATGTACGTACGTACGTATGCTGTGATGAGTGGTTTTGATTTGAAAATCAATAATTACGTGGCACTGCTAAGAAGAAGTGAAGCAACATAACTGGATTACTGGCAGAGTTATTAAATTCTATTAGGAGAGTAATTTGTCTATACAATCTCATGGGTTAATTCATTCTTTATGTTTGAGAGAGATTCATATTACTTGTGAAGTTTTTCATTGTGAGAAAACTGTTTGAGAAAGCTTGAGAGTAATTGTAGTGAGGCTTGGGTTCTGTTTTTGAAAAACATTTTTCTCACACACACATATACAACAAACAAGGTCCGAATTTTTTTTATTAATTCCAAGTAGTTTGCGACCTTTACAAAAGTGAGCAAACTGGTCTCTATCTATTTTAGTTGTGACAATTTGATCCATAATTTTTTTTTTCCTTTTAAAACAATAACTAGAAAAGCTTTTTCTCTTATTATAACTGTTAGTTTGACCATGATTGAAAATCAAAAGATAAAAATGTACCTTGAAAATGAAATGCCCTTTTAAATAAAAATATGGTAATTTATATAAAATAATAAACAATAAATATTAAAAAAAAAAGTGAAAATATTTGAAAATAAAATGAAAAAGGAAGGAGCAACCTCCATTGGTGTGTGGAGGGGTCCTGACAATCTTTTGTCAGTGGGAGCAAATTCATCAACTCCCAAGGAAGGAGACCGATGATAATTTCCTATCTTAACAGTAGATGATGTCAGTACTATTTGGAGGAGATCAAGTTGAGGAGTCGACTAGGTCTCGTCATCGAGTTGAGACCATGTTGATCTCCTCCCATAATCGAGGAGATTGACTAAGATTGCCTATTATTGGAGATCTTCGTATTTTTATAATTACTGTTATTATAAAAATAAGTTTAAGTTTTTCTTCTATTTTTTAGAATTTAATTGTGCTAGTATATGACGCAAGGACAAAATATTCCTTGACCTTTAAGTTTGACTAATGGAACTTTAATTAAGGGATGAGATAGGTACATTTTATAAAGTTATGGAGCAACATGGTCACTTTTATAAAAATCTCAAACTACTTGCAATTAAAGAAAAAGTCATGGCATTATTTGGTAATTGACCTATATGTAACTATTCTTTAGTCCAGGCTTATTTTTCAGGACCAATCATTTCACAACATTATAGAACTAAAAACAGTGTTTTTCTGACAATTTACAAGAGCATAAATATATATATAATGATTTGGTGTAGATAGAAGTGTGTAAATAATCCAAATCCAACTAAACCAATCTAAATTTGATTGGTTGGTTCGGTTTTAGAATTAAGTTTGGGTTAGTTTGGGATGATAGATGAACAACTTGATCACTTTTATGCTTTGGTTCGGGTTGCAATAATTTTAAATCATATAACTCTTAACCAAACAAATTGCTAAGATAAGAAAATAAGTAAATTAATTTGTATTATTAATTGATACATCATAATTAATTATGCTTATATAATTCTTTTAATTATTTATGAGTGATTGATGATTATAATTCTATTGGATTTGTATGCATAATGTTAAGTTAGTTTCAATAAATTTGTTAAGTTGTTTGAATGTCATTTTTATGTATGTACTAAAATATATGTTGAGTGTACAAGCTATAAGATAAAATGCAAATTTTTTAATGTAAACCCACTCAAAACAACCTGACTTTTATTAAATTATAAATTAGTTCGGCTTGATAAGTGTGAAATCCCACAGTTTTTTTTAAATGTCACTAAATAGCATTTTCTATTAATGAGTAAACATTTGAGTCACTCTCCATCATTCTTAACATTTGAGTCACAAATGTAATGAGATAAAAATGCCCTTTCCAAAAATAATAATAATAATAAGAATATTTTATCATCAGTCATGGCAACAAAAATTGTCATGACTAATCAAACACTCATTGAAGAAACTTGTAACACCTCGAATCCGAACAAATTTAATAAAATATAATATATATATGTATATATCTCTTATTGAAGGTTAGGTGAGATTCAAATAAAATCATAAGCGGTTCAATTAGAATCTTAAATTAGAAAGTCCAAAAAGAAAGTAACTCAAGTGGGTCAATTAGAAACTACCATTTGTTTTCTAAATACACCCACCTAAGGATAAATATGTAAAAAGGAGAATATGAGAGAGGTGAAATTGTGAAAAAAGAGAATGGAACTCGCTAGAAAGATAAGTGATGGAATTATAGAATTTTTAAAGGACAACTGATGGGAAAAAAAAAATCTCTATAAAGGACAAGAATGAAAATTAAATATTATAGAAATAGCAAAATTGAAAATATAAAGGAAAAGAAATCTTTAGAAATGATAAGGACGGAAATAAAATGTCATGGAAATGGCAAGATTGAAATTTCAAAAGAACACTTAATTAGATTTTTATTTGATGAAAAAATAAGTGGTGGAAAAGGTGTCTAGGTGTACAAAATTTGGGTTATGCATGGGATTATAGATATATATATATATATATATATATATGATTTTTGTCAATTAAATAGGTCATTCCACCCATTCTTGCATCATGGCTGAACCCACTCTCATTTCTCTCCATCATGGCCGAACCCACCCCTAAAGATTTGAGAAAGAAAAACCAAATAAAGGAGAAAGAAAAAGAGGAGAAAGAAATCAAGAAAGTTTGGAGAAGGATTTATGGTAAAAAAGGGTTATAAGGAAAAGAGACAAGTGTAAGAGGATTTCCATAAAGCTTGGAAGTAACCTAATATCTATTGCAGGTTCGCGCAGATTATTGCATATCGCGAGGAGAACCATATGATGATAAACAGTTGAATTTGTGTTTATTAATTTCATATTTACTAAATTTTGTAACTGTATTTCCAAAATAGTTATACAAATTGATAATCTTTTTACAATTATTCGAAAACATTTTATATGCTTAGTTTATTAGTTCAGCACGAAAGATTTAAAGGTTTTTTATTTGTTTAAATTAGATTTCAATTAAAGGGATTATCAAAATTTTAAAGATTATTTCAAAAGATTTTCAATAAATCTATATTTTTATCCGGAAGACCCCAGTTTTAACGAGATCCTCCTGGACTCAAAATAGGAGCTAGGTTGGGTTCTATCAATTTAGTATCAGAGTAATGATTTTAAATTCAGAGAACTTTTTCTTGTCATAAACATTCGATATTCATTTTATTCAAGATAAAGTTATAATTTTATTTTGTATCATGGTAGCCAATCTCGCACGAAACCTGTGGAAGATCTAAGTTAGCATCTGCATTTTAGTATTGATAGATTTAGTTGAATTGATTTTGAAGTGAAAGTGTTTATTGTATGATACTAATAAGCGATTCATTAGATTGACTAGTATTTGGATTGTTTGGATAACCATTATTAGAGTATATATGTTGTGGTGATAAAGATGTGGTGGATATGCCTAAAAGTTATGGTTGTTCATGAAAATTAGATTGTTTGCGAATTAGAGTTGATATGAATATTTGGTGATTGGTTTTGATGGGTTTAGGTGGTATGATCATATATTTTGATCAATTAGGAAAAATACGGTGTTATTTTATTTTGATTACTATTTAACATAACTTGTGGAGCTAGAAAATATTGATTGAAAGATTTTTACACTCATTATGGCGAATTGTAGTATTAAGGGAGGGGATGTCATGAATTATTATTAGTCTCCTATAGCAAATTAAGACTAAAGTATCTTTTAATAAGGATCGTTTTCAATATATTGAATTTGAAACTATTAGTTGTGGATATTTAAGATTTATAATATTAGATGATGATATGGATTCTAGATGAGCTTTTGAATAATTATAACTTGAAGTTTTAGATGATTGAAATTCTAGAGTATAGAATATAGTTTATATTGATTCTTGAGATATATGAAAAATTATATACTTGTTTTATAGTGATACTAATGATGTAAGGTATATTTGTTGAATATCAGAGTTGTGTATCCTAAGTATGGTGTTTAATATTCTATTTGAGAAGCTTCATGTTTAACGATTGCCTATTTAGGTGTTAATTGTTATAGTTTTGGATCTTTTATATGTGGAAATTTTGAATATTCTATTAGAAGTGTACAAGCTGATTATTATCATTGAAGGATTTTATCGAATGAGAGAATGAAATGAAAATCATCCAATAGTTGACTATTGGAATATGAGGTCTCTCAAGTTGAGACGATATGTAAATTTTGAAGATGAAATTTCTTGAGGGGAAGGGAGGGCACGAGTGACGGGGTGTAGAGGGGTTGGGGGAAGGGAAAAGTGGGGAGGGGGGTTGTAACACCCTCCCTTGATCCCCGTTAATACGAGAACCGAGTCGAAAGATGTTACCTGATTTGATTTATTCATTTCCTAAAAATTCATTTAAAACATTTATTCCTTTCATTCGATTTCCATTATTAAAAATTTTTATTAAAAAGTTCATGTTAATTTAATGAAAATCCAGCAGAGTTTCCTCTGTTTTGCGAAAAAAAAAAAAAAAACTAAAATTTACAAAACCTGCAGGGAAAACAAATACACTTCTAAAATTTCATTCATTTTATCAACTTCCGTTTCGGACTTTCCGTCCGTCTCTACTTGCACTTCATCACACAATCAATTATAAACACAATATTTAATGACCGTCATATAATAAATTTATTTACAAAATAAATTTACAATACCAAGATCTTTTACCCTATTTATATACAAGATTATTTTACAAAATATTTCATGCACACAATGAATTATCCAAAAGATAGAGAGATGTGACTCACAGTAGCGCGGCAAATTTCTTCTCATTTAACTCTATCTACAGCGCTCAAACCTTAATCTATACATGAAAAATCCAATATGCTAAGTATTTATACTTAAAAGAGTGTACACTAAATTTTAAATTCATCATTTTCCAAATTATAAGATTGTAAAGAAAGGTTTTTCAGTTCTCAAATTTTTATAATTATTCATAAAGATATAAATTTACTATTAAACACACCCCTAAATGCATAAAAGTCATTTTTTCACGTATGTCTTTACAAAATCCAATTATTTTTTTTTTCGTTTTCAAATATTCATAACAAAACATACTAACATCTATTAACGGAAACATACATATAAACATAAAAAAAATTAATTTTAAACGGTCATTTTTAGTTTTTATATCCAATTCACCAATTGATCAATTCATTAGCCTTTATACATACAAAATACATACCTCATTTCTTTAGTTTATAATCACACGATATTCACCATTTATTAACCTTTCTTAAAACTCAAGTCATAAATCAAAATTTCACATAATTTCCAAACTTTTACAAATAATTTACAAGAAACTTCAATTATAATTTGAGGCATACATAATACTCAAAATTTTCATTTTCAATCATTTTAATACGATTTTCTTATATATTTTGTAGTGTCATTCGTAAACCCTAACACGATACTATGGACCAGAATTCAGGTCTCTTGGAATCAATGGTGTCCCCGGCATCGATCACTTGGTGGCTACCCGTCGAGTAACATATCACAATCGATTTCAACTTCAGGACCGGACACCCGATGCCTATCATAATCCATCCGTCGAAAGCTGTATATCGATGTAACAGTACAGTACTGCTGATATCACCCTATTGGCTAGCCAACTATTAGTCCTCACCTATCAATGTTCAGGTTTACTTGGGCTCTTCCAATTTTCATTATTTACCAAAAACTTCATATTTTCGACAACTTTTATCTTTAAGTAAAAATTTTGTTTAGAAAACAATAAACACAATTTCAACCACAACTTTTCCCATATATACCAATTACCAATATAAACTTCACAAAATTCCATTTTTGATTCATTTAACTTATCAAATATTTTTCAAAACGTTCGTGCCTTTCTTCCGATATAATCTAAGTCAAGGCACTGAACGTGTCTGTTTCTTTTCGTTTTCTTCCGTTTCTTTTCGTTTCCATTCGAAATTCGTTAAAATTACATTTAAACACCATTTAGTATAATTTATCAGAATAATTTCACATATTTTAAAATCGAACAAAAATTTAAATCGCGTGAATATTTAATCATATATTTGTAAAAAAATTTTGAAATCTTTCAAAACATCAATCTTGATCATTTTAAATTACCATTTTACCCTTAGTTTCAATATCAAAATTTAACATAATCCATTCTTTTCTTTTCAAACACATATTCAGTCAAACACCCATTTTTCTTTTAAAATTTTGTTTCCAATTTAAATTCCATTCTAACATCATTCATAATATTTCTAAGGTACATAAAATTCAATATTCAAACAAAATTACTATATCAATTTAATCAAATTCATATTATTTTGAAAAATCGTAAATACTAAACTTTACTAATAAAATTCGAGTTTTAAAGGAAGTGTATACTAACCTTTTTGGGCAAGATTCTATGACTCCTGCACACCTTTAATTTGCACTCCTAACTTCTCCTTATTCTTCTTTTGATCACCTTACTCCCAGCCCATACCTAGGGTTTTTCAAGAGAGCAATTTATTAACATAAATCAAATCAACGAATCTAAATGCAAGAATAACTATCCCCACATGCTCATGAATGTTTTTACATTGCTTTACACACCTATTTCCATTTTAGTCACCTTAACACTCAAATTTTCAGTTTTAAATTTTTCGCTCATTCGTTTGCTACCAAATTAACTCAAACATATTCCAAACCTCACACAAATCATTCAAATCTTTAAAATCACTTCAATATATGCAAAAATACAAAACGTCCATATACTAATATAACGCTCATTACTTCATTCCAATTTCGATAATTATATCCAATTAATTCCAACTTTATTTTCCCTTCTATAAACTCAATTCCATAGATTCAAAACCACCCAAAACATCATCAAAATAATTTTAATCATTCAAAATTCAATTTATCACATAAAAATTCTTATACTAACCCAATTCATCAACAAACTTTCTAACAATTTATTATTATTATTTTTTATTTCTTCACATAGACCAACTCAAATTCACTTAAATTTTTATACAAATTCATCAAACATTAAAAAACTACAAATTCCCTAACATAAACACCCTTGGCCAAACCTACAACAACACACACCATCCATCATTTTCCATTTCTTGCAACATCATTCACACTCAAAATATCCCAAAACTCATTTAATACCCAAAATTAATTCAAATACTAAAATCCATCTAAATACACAAATGTTTCCAAGTTATACACATACTAATAATGATCAACTCAATTCATCATCTTCATATAAAATCCAAAATCACATCCAAATGCATCTATTAATCATCCAAATATCAAATAAAATATATAAACATAAAATCAATTAAATTTTCATCAAATCCATAACACAAACCCTAACCTTACCTCACTAACTTCTTGACCCAAAGTTCCTTGATGCTTCCTTCATTTTCTAATCTCACTTTGATGATGATCTAACTCTATTCATACCATAAAATCCATCAAAATTCATTTAAATCCATTCTGAAAAAATATCCTTAAACATCAACTAACATTAAATTAAATCTATTTTCTTACCACTTCTTTATGAATTCTAGGATGGATTTACCTTGGAAACGTCTTCTTCTTCTTCCTCTTCTTCTCTCAGATTTTTCTTTTTTCTCTCGGCCTCATTCTTTCTTTCTCTCATGGTCACAGTTCTTTTCTCATTTCTGGTTTCTGCCTCTATTTCAGCTCTCTTCACCGACTCGCTCTCTTTTTTTGTATCTTGTTTCATGCTTTTTCTTTATATATTACTCACCAAAAGACCATTTTGCCCTCAAACTTATCCCAAACCACCAAAATGTCATCCATAAAATGTTTGACATGTGTCCTCATGCCTATCCATATCGTCACATATCACAGTTTTATTGGTTGAGCCCCTCACGCTTATCTCATTTTTTTTCTTTTTGATTTTTGACTTTTTTAGGATGCCCGGATTCGGCTTTTCTGGGACTTTTTCGAAATCCTTTCAAAATTTTTTGAGGCCTATAATCGAACTACCTACATACTCTTGGTAACTTTGGTGACTCTTAAAAGTCATTCCATGCCCTTTTTCAACTTTTCATGTTTTATCAAATCGCCCCTAACGATTTCTAAATTGATTCCGATTCAAAAGTGTCGTCTGAGTTTCTAAACCCGAAATCACTATTCATCAAAAATTTTACTTTTAATGATTTTCGGGATCTGTTTCTCAAAAATCACTGTTACACATCATTATTTATCTAAAAATCCCTATATATCTCAAAATACTATTTATTCAGACATAGAGTAAATTTGGGGCGTTACAGGGGTGAATTGTAACACCCTAAATCCGAACCGATCTAATAGAGTATAATATATATATGTATATATCTCTTATTTAAGTTTATGTGGGATTCAAATAAAATCATAAGGGTTTCAATTAGAAATTTACATTAGAAAGTCCAAAAAAGAATGTAACTTAAGTGGGTCAATTAGAAACTAATATGGCTCAATTACTTTCGAAACACACCCCATTTGTTTTTCTATATATAGCCATCTAAGGACAAACATGTAAAAAAAAGAATATGAGGGGTAAATTTGTCAAAAAAAAGAATGAAACTCTCTAAAAAGGTAATTGATGGAATTATAGAATTTTTTATGTGTAATTGATGGAAAATGAAAGAAATCTCTAGAAATGACAAGAATGGAAATAAAATGTTATAAAAAGGACAAAATTGAAAATGACAAGGAAAAGAAATCTCTAGAAATGATAAGGATGGAAATAAAATGTTATGAAAAGGACAAGATTGGAATTTCAAAATGACACTTAGTTAGATTTTTATTTGATGGAAAAATAAGTGGTGGAAAATGTGGCTAGGTGTACAAAATTTGGGTCATGCATAGGATTATATATATACATATATAGATGTCATTTTTGTGAATTAAAATGGCCATTCCACCCATTCTTGCATCATGACTGAACCCACCCCCATTTCTCTTCATCATGTCTGTTGACGTCTGAAATCAGTCAACCTAAGTTCTTGACCCAATACCTGTAAAATAGAGCAAAACAAAGGCAAAGACAATGGGGGAAGAGGAAGAAGAGGGATGCAAAGGGGATTTTTACGTCATTCAACCTAAAAAGATACCTACATCTACGACTGCTCCTCTGATTATTTCGATAGAGTAATAGTATTCTATTGATTGCTTGATGATTATGTTATTTATCTTTACAATGAATTTTAACCCATATTTATAGTGTAGGATATGTTACAATTTAAGTACATAATGAATAGGAAAGAATCTTACATTAATTATACTTCTAAAACTGTATCCACTAATTTAAGGATAAATCCCACCGAAGTAGGAGTTTAATTTTATTTTTAATTATGGTGTTGACTTTTACTCAAATTGGGCTATTTCCTTTCAAGAAGATTTCCTTTTTTAATGAGCATTTCGAGCTACGAACTTGACCTTAATTTGGGCTACCTTCAGGCATAAAGTAGTCTTGATTATGGTCAACCAGCGACCTTGGAACAGTGATTGTGATCTGAGAACTTGTGCTTGCGAGCTAGATATTGACGAATTGGACTTTGGTCGATTGGGTCAATCTATTGGATCGATTCGTTAGGTTACTAGCCCATTTATGTAGCCCAAAATATATTCACAATATTAGCCCTCCAGCTCTCAATGCAATCTATGGACTGGGAGCTTAAGCTCGCTGGTAAAAGTTGATGTACCACCGCCTATTATGTTGCCTTTTCAAGTTCTATCCCATCACGTGACTTGTGGCGACTCTTCAAGTAACTGCACCACTTGCACGTCTTGTCTAACGTGCATTTAACACACACGTTTCTCAATTGTCAACCCATGATGACTGACCCGTTGTCAACTCATAATGACAAATCCTCTAACTTACCTACACCGTTAGATCTAGAGCGATTGACTAGCCCCCAAATCTAACAGTTAGGGTTTCGATCTTGTGCTTATTTATATATAAATGGAGGCCCAATCCTTTTCGCTCTTACTTCATCGTTTTCAGATTCGAGATGCTGCTGAGCTTTCTTTTTCTCTTGTTTTCTTTTTATTTCAAATCTTTGTGCCGACATTCCAAAGATCTAAATCCATAAAAAAATCAACATCTCCGTTTCTACTTCGTTCATAGTAAATCTTCATAACCATCTCTCAATTTTTTACCTTCATTTTTAGTATGCATTGCATTTTTTTCGGATTTGGTTCTGGCTTGAACACTCCGTGTTCTTGATGTTGAGTGTTTTTTCTTAATTGTAACTTTTCATTTCCCTTTGATTTGATCTCGTCAATTGGCTCTTCGCAAGTTATTTGTTGTTGGTGGCATTCTATATGCAAGCTATAGGATAAGATGTTAGCTTGTAGGTCGTTAGCCTTGTAGATCGAGCCCCTCATGTCTTTAGCAATCTGTATGACATTTGTGACCTATGAACTAGGAAGTTCCTTAAAGTTTTAGGAAACTTAGATTTTTAAGCCTGGTCTGCATACCACAACCTAACTGCTTCCGTTTTTATAGATGTTTTTAGGTTGCAGACACCAGCCATACAGAATAAGAGATGGTGACACTCCTAGAGGAGCACGACTCGGAAGAGGTTCGTGTAGTCGAACGGGCAACCTTTATGAGTGGTGAGGTTACTGAGGAGTTCGCAGCTCGAGCTAACCCATTAACAAGCCGTCAGGTAGTTGAGGAAAGGCAAACTCGCGAGGTGTTTATCCACTACGCCTTGAAGTTGAAATATGATGCGTTGGAGGGAATCGCTTTAAAGTATTGTCTTCCTAGAGGTTGTCGTGCCATGTTACCCTCATCTAATGACCACGTAGCCTATCCTCCTCTAGAGTTTGTTGCCATTAGCACCCATCACCTTAGGCACAGGCTCCCATTTCCAGTCTCTGCCTATTTCATTAATCTCTTGAATAGGCTAAAGCTTAGCCCTTTTTAGCTAACCCTCCACTCCTACTCCCGGCTAACGTCCTTAACTTTAATCTTCAAGAGGAACAGTCTCCCACCTCCGAACCTAAGAATCTGATGTCATTTATATAGCATCAAGAGCGTTGGTAGCCTGATAGAGGAAATACGAGATGGAATTTATTATCTCCCAGCTTGAAAGTCGGACTTCCTGCCTCAGGGCAGCGCAAAGAGTAAATCCAACGTGGGTGACTATAAGTTAAGTTGGTTTTATATTTCTTGCCCTTCCCTGAAGCAGTTTCAAAATTACACTTTCATCCTTAGTCCAGGTAGATAGATAGTACACACCTTTGCGAGTTACAGCAGACTTTTTTTTTTTTTTTTTCATGCTTTGTTTATTTCACATCGTAGACGTGACTGGAGATATAGCAACCCTGTAAAACCCAAAACTGCGTTCGTAGAAGAGCGAAATATTTTTCTGATGGATCGCGTTCGATCAGAAAAATATAATTATCGCGTCCAAAAATATTCGGAATAATTATGTTAGAACAAATAAAAATAAATTCGAGTTCGTGAGACGGATTCGAACTTTATTAAATTATTTCGAAGGCGAAAGCGATTGAAAGCGGATTCCCAGACGAACGGAAACGGAATCCGAGCTTGAAATTTAAAACGGGATTGCATGAAAGTAAAATAAAGTAAACTTTATGCATGAATGTGACATGTGTCACACATGCAGTGAAGGAGAGCTACAAGTGTCCAAAGTGAACAAAAGCAATTTATATTATAATATATTGTTAATGGAAAAAAACAAGAAATGAAGAGTAAAAAGCTTGCATAAAGCTTTCGGTGATAACTCTCCAGCAAGAGACGGAAAAACTGAAATCAAAAACAAGTGAGAGCATTCAGATTGAGAAAGAGAGAAATAGAAAGAGAAAGCAAAGCAAGCATTCGGCCACCAAGTTCAAACAAAATCAAGAGTGAAAGAGAGTGAAAGAGAACCGAGAGTGAGAGTTAGTGAGTGAGAGAGTGATTGCGAGAATAGAAAAGTTGAGGGAGCTGCTGTCTTCAGACCAGAGTGATTCACGGTTGAAGGAGACTTCAGATCTGAAGCAAAGGAGGACATGCAAGGACAGACCTGAGCACTTCAAATCGTGCATGCAAGCTGGAAGAACTCAGGCCGTGAGCTGAGGAAGCTGCTGCCTTGCTGCCGTGCTGCTGCTGTCAGCGTGAGCTTGTCATTGTGAGCTGCTGCTGGCGTGAGGAAGACCGTGAGCTGCTGTCGTCGTCCTCAGCTGCTGTCATCGTCGCTGCTGGCGAGAGGAACTGCTATCACCGTGTGCTGTCAGCCGTGGTCTGGTAGATGTGCTGGTGCAGCTCGTGGACTCTAACCAGGTGCTGCCTTGCTGCCATGAACTGAAGAGCTGAAGTTGTGCGCTGCTGCCGTCTTGAGAAGCTGCTGGCGAGAGAAGTGCTGTCGCTGCCATTATTGTGTTGTTGATGTTGTCGTTGTTGTAGCTGCTGCCGAGCAGCTGTCAAGTCAGGCCGTGAACAACGTAGTAGACCTGAAGAGAAGACAGTTTGCTGGTGGAAGGAGATTGCTTGCTGCCGTGAGAGTGTCTCGCCATCGCAAGTATCCGAGAGTTGGTTCGAAGTGAAACTGTTAAGGTAGGTGCTGTCCCCTTTGTTTGTGTTGTGCGTTTCGAGTAATGGTTAAAGCGTGCATGTGAATTAGAATTGAGTTGAGGATGAATTTTGATGATGCCATGATTGGGTTTAGGATTGAGAATCTCGTTAGTGCGGAGGTTCGCTCGTTATAGTTTCGATTGTGTTTTTATCATCGATCGTGTTCGTTGTGTTTTGTTTACGGGCTGTTATAAGATGAGTTAGGGGCTGTTATAGTATGCCTTTAGTTTCGCGTTCGTTTTCGTGGAAAATGGTTAGTATTAGTGTGTTTTAAAGTATCAGATAGTCGTTCGAATATTGAGAAATCGTTTCCGAGCGATTTGGTTGAGTTTTCCGCGCATGAGAATGTTTTTAGTTTGTGATTTTTGTTGTCAACGATGAAAGTGTTTATGATGTTATCTCGCTACCTTAAGACGTTGTTAAGCCCGTTAAAGTGTTAAAGTTTGAAGTTAGGATAGTTTGAGTTATAATAAAGTTAATCGGATAGTTTTTGTTTCGCGCGAAATCGTTAGATTGTCGAATTTCAGAGTTGAAACCGAAAATGGATATTCGTTAAGCTGGCTGCCATATTTTTCATGTTTGTGCTTTAAAGTGTTTGAATATTCGTTTGCCGTGTTTTAAGTAAAGTCTAGAGTAGAAATTGACGATAAGTTTAATTGGAAGCGGAGGAATCGCGCGAAACGCTAAAAACGATAAATCGTGATAACGAGTTGAAATCGCGTAAGTGTTATGTTATTCATTTGATTTCGAATCTTCTTTTCATTGAACCCATTAGAATGTGATATCGATGATGTTACTTTGGTTTCGAATGGCATAGTTGTCGGTTTTGTAACCGTAGAGTTTTGAGTAGTTTATGTTGCGATCACGAATTGGTTTGAGATAGTCTCCGCGCACGAAAGTTTTCCATATTGTTATCGTGCTATCGTGAGGATAGTCACTAGAATTGTTGTGATTAGAAATCCTCGTGTGGCTTAAATTTTAGTTTGCGCATTAACGAAATCTCGATCGAAACCAATGATAGGTGAATCAGAGAACGGATGAGATCCGTAACGGGAAGAAGTGATCAAGTATTTGGAAACAAGTAGTGAGTGTGCATTTTATAAAGCTTTCGTGAATTCTGTTATATGAAATTATTAATGCGATACTATTTTAGTTTATGATTTATGTTATTCAAATAACATTTTAGAATATTATTGCTTTCCCTATAATGCATGTATAGTTGTATATATGTATTTAGTCGTAAAGATACTTGAGAACGTTATTTCAATAATTGAGTTTTCGCTCTAGAAAGCAAGTTTTTTGGTTTTAAACCGTAACTAGAAAACGATATACTTATGAGATAATTCTAAAAGTGATTAATATGCATGAATGCTAAGTAAGGATAAGTTAAGCGTAAGTTTTAAGTGTATTAAAGATTTTTAGATGTCTTTAGTTTATAACCCGAACGAGGTACCCTATGCGTGTATGGTAACATATGGGGGAAATCGTAATCCCAAGTTCCCGTACGCCTAATAAACGGGGGGAATCGTAATCTCAAGTTCCCGTACGACTTAATCGATAAGGGGAATCGTAATCCAAGTTCCCGTACGCCTAATAGACGGGGGGAATCGTAATCTCAACTTCCCGTACGGCTTAATCTGCGGGAGAAATTGTAATCCCAAGTTCCCGCATTTCCAGATGTTGGGGGGAATCGTAATCCCAAGTTCCCGCATCTGAGCACACGTAAACAGAAAATTTTTAGTATTTCATGTCATATAGATATTTAACTTAAGAGCTTAAGAGATTGAGTTTTTCTAGAATTACCCTTCTAAGTTAGTAAAGAAATGAAATACGTCAATAGACGTTAGTTTAGAATAATAAGAAAAATTCAATTACAAAGAGTTTAGTAGAAGAATCTTTTGCTTAAATAAGCCGTATCGTTTTTCAAAATAATAATGAAAGTAGAATTTATTATTATTATGTACACTCACTAAGTTATTCTCACTATCATTTTCTATTTTATTTAAAATCTTCCCCAGGTGCAGGAATGAGTAGCGAGGCGGAAGTATCTTCATCGGAGGTACATACCAGCTAAACACGCGACCACACTGCACTAGTTTCTAGACATATTATCATGTATTGTATTTATTATCTTTTTTAAGTTTTCTCTAGTTTTGTAAATATTATTTTGGTTAAGGATTTTATGTAAATATCATGCATGACGTTTTAAGATTTTAAGCAAGTTACTTGCCGTATCGTTGAATGATTGTGAATTTCAAAAAGGGCCTGAGGCCTATTAGTTACGAAAATCTTTGGAAATGAAATTATACAGGTTTTATAAAGTTTTTACAAGGTAAAAATTTTAGAAAAATAGCCGTTGTGCTGCCCGATTTTTATAAGATTATATTTTCATAAGTTATTTTCAAAGAACAAAATTTCTACCTGTTTTTAGAATTAAAAGAATTTCAAGTAAATTGCAGAAAGAAAAGAGGCTTAGCTCTACGGGAACTTTCAGTCGGAGCAGATCTCGACTGGGAAGCCACCGTAGGGTGTCGAACAGGTCGCCTAGCTAGTATAGTTAGAAAGGGGCTTGTCAAATCCTCACCGAGAAGGAGGTCAAGATTCTTAGGACACTTGTGAATTCATAAGAAGGAAGAACTAATCACGCGTTCGATGATGAGCTCCTCAAGTCCTACCAGTTAGCTCATTCTCTATACAGTGAATTACTTGACAATAGGAGAGACATTGGAGTTCAGGGTAAACTTGAGCTCGCCTCTACCTTTAAAGCTGTTGGTGAAACAGAGGTAATTTCGACCCTTCAAGTGACTTCGAAAATGGTGAGGCTCACTTTACTCTAGCGCCCTTCGGCTTAATCTGCCTAGTCCACAGCTCCTATAGTTGATGCTTCTGTTGAAGTGACCACCCTTGAACCGACTCCATGACCTTCAGAAGCCTAGGTCCCCACCTCACAGCTGAAGATTGTTGAAGTTCAAGTTCAGCAAATAAGAGCTCCTGCTCGCGAGGTTTAAGCTGCTACAAGTAGTGGGATGAAAAGAAAATCAGTGTCCACACGTCCTTCGGCCAAGCGATCACGGGCTTATAAGGGCAAGCAGCCTGAGGTCGCAGAAAGAAGAGACAAGTTGTAGGCCAGGGCGCAGCCCATAGAAAGGCTAGGAGAGGTGTATCTTGACATTATCTTCAACAACCTGTCCGAGATCTTGGGGAACTTTGCCAAGAATCTGAATAAAGGGGGCTCAATTTCTGGTTGGATAGCTCGTCACGGGCTAATAGTAATCTCCAATATCTTATTCTTTCTTGTTTTCTTGGTTTAAATATTAACTCGCTGCATTTTAGGTTGTTATGGTAGCGATGAAATAGATGCAGGAAGTTCTGGCCTTTGAGGAGGAAAATGAGAAGTTCGAAAGTGAGAAGAAGAAGTTGAAGGACGAGCTCTTATTTATGAGCACGGAGGCTAATAAGGCAAAGAGGTCAGTACAACTTCTTCAGACCAAGCTAAATAATGTCGAGAAGGCTAAAAGAGAACTTGAGGACATTCTGGCACGCGAGGAGAGTATTTGTGAAGATACAAGGTCAAACTTCAATGCCAAGCTCCTTAAGAGTGAAGAGGAACTGAATAAAGCCAAGAGTGATCTGAAGGAAGTCGTACAATAAGCTAAGACTACTGAAAAGGGAATGGAGGAGGTCATGCAGCGAGCTGAGGTTACTGAGAAAGGAATGAAGGAAACCATGCAACGAGCTGAGGCAGCTAAGAAAGAAGTCATTTTTTCCAAGGAGGAAGTCGCCAAAGCTAAGGAGGAAGCCGAGGTGTGGGTCATCAAAGCTAAAGAGGAGGTAGAATCAGAGATCTCTGACAATTTCCTCTACACTTGAGGTAGTTCATCTTAAGTTGGACTTCTTATTCTTTAGTGAAGAGTAGTCGTAGAGGTGAAAAAATACAGGGAACGGACTGCCCAATCCTCTACTATTTGAGACACGGCTCCTCTAGATGCTGAACTCCCAGGTGCGACCTCCTAGTATGAGGCAACTTAGGTCGCAAAACCCTTAGAAGTAATCTCGCATGATACAGCTCCCGTAGATTCAACCCCTCAAGGCCAAGGCTTGAAGTAGGCTGCTTGCCAAATTGCATCCGTTTCTTCTTTAAAATTTTTTGACTTTGTATCTCGTTCATCTTGCTTTGCAAGGATATTTGTAACAAACATTTAGACCTCACCTTAAGATTATTATCAACAATTGAACTAATTTACATTTATTTCAACGTAGTCTTGCACTTTTATTCTGCTTTTTTTGAAATCTTTGAATTTCCTACGAACTGATAAATAATTAATGTATAATAAAGTTGTAATAAAAGCTGGTGAGAATTTGTAAAAGTTGGAAGCCCAACTAATACAACTTTATAACATTTTTTACGAACTATATTCAGTAGGTCGAAACCTCAGCTAATATATCATAATAATCTTTTGGCGAGCTGTATAATAGGTCGGAACCTCAGCTAATATAACATGACTTTTTGGCAAGTTGTCTAATAGGTCGAAACCTCAACTAACATCATTTATAATATTTTTTGTAAGCCATGTCCAGCAAGTCGGAATCTCAGCTAACATCGCGTAATAATCTTTTGGCAAGCTGTCCAGTAGGTTGGAACCTTAACTAACAACATTTATTATTTGTGAGCTATGTCTAGTAGGTCGGAACCTTAACTAATATATCAATTTTTTTTTTAGTTATATCCTGTAGGTTGGAACCTCAGCTAATATAGCTCAATTTAATGAAATTTACTCAACTATATCCAGTACATCGGAACCTTAGCTAACAGTATTTATTGTTTATGAGCTATGTTTAGTAAGTCGGAACCTCAGCTAGCATAACATTTTTATTTTTTAAACTATATCCAATAGGTTGGAACCTCAGCTAATATAGCTCAATTTAATGAAATTTGCTAAGATATTTCCAGTAGATCGGAACCTCAGCTAATATAGCATGACTTAATCATATCTTGTCAAGCAATGTCCAATATATCGGAACCTTCGCGAACATAGCTTTACTTAATTGATTTCTGCCCAAGAGAAACTTGCTGGGGAAGTCGTTTTCACTTTTATGTGTAGTCAAAATTAATAGAAATATTAAAGCAAAATATGGGAAAGTTGAAGTTTTTATTAATTTTCAAAAATTAAATTCCAAGTCAGAGATATGCATAGAAAAAATTACTGAAAGTATGATTGTAGATGCTCAACATTCCAAGCTCGCGGGACCTCAGCTCCATCCATAGTAGTCAAGTGATACACTCCATTTCTCAGGTTTTCTTTGATAATGTAAGGATCTTCCCAGTTTTGACCTAATAACCCGTCATTGGTCTTGCGAGCTCTAGGTAGGATAAGGCGCAGTACAAGATCACCAACGTTGTAGTGCCAGACTTGGACTTCTCTGTTGTAATATCTTGCGACCCTTTGCTGATAAACAACTACATTCAGATGGGCTATTTCTCTTACCTCTTCGAGGAGGTCAAGGTTGGTAGAAAGTAACTGGTTGTTATTTTCTAGATTAAAGATCGCTTTATGCTATGAGGTCACTTCTAACTTTGTTGATATCATGGCTTCGGATCCATACATCAAAGAGAATGGGGTTTCATGAGTGGTGTTGCGAATTGTAGTTCTATAGACCCCATAACACATTTTGTAGCTTATCCACCCACGCTCATTTCTTTACTTCTAGTTTTATCTTCAAGATCTGCTTTATTATTTTATTCATATCTTCGACTTGACCATTTACCTGTGGATGGTCTACGGTTGAGGAGCTCTTAACGATCCCTAGGCCGTTGTAGAATTTGATGAACTGATCATTGTTGAACTAAGTCCCATTATCTATTACGATCTGTTGAGGGACCCCGAACCTGCAAATAATGTTACTTCATACGAACTTTTCTATCTTCGTAGTGGAGATCTCCGCTAGCTGTTTGGCTTCTGCCCACTTAGTGAAGTAGTCTACAATGACCATAGTGTGCTTGCAATTCCCGCAAGCTGTTGGTAAAGGCCCAATTAGGTCTATCCCTTAAATTACAAAAGGCCACGGGCTTACCATTTGTTTAAGATAAGCTAGTGAAACTCATAGGACCTTGTAGAACCTTTGGCACTTGTCACATCTCTTGACTATATTGAGGGTATCTTGTTGTATGGTGAGCTAGTAAAATCCTTACTGGAGAGCCTTTTGAGCTAAAGATAGTCCCCTAGTGTAAAACCCAGATCCGCGTTCGTCGGAGAGCGAAATATTTTTCCGATGGATCGCGTTCGATCGGAAAAATATAATTATCGAGTCCGGATATTTTTTTTGGAATAATTATTTTAGAATAAGAAAAATAAAGTCGTGTTCGCGAAGACGGATTCGATATTTTAAATAATTCCGAGAATGCGAACCCGAGATTTAATTAAAAGCGAATTCCAGGACAGACGGACGGAAACGAAAATCCGAGCTTGGAAGTTAAACCGAGAGTGCATGGAAGGCTTTAAGAAAAATAAAGGGAATGCATGTTGGTGACACGTGTCACACATGCATTGGATGAGCAATGACAAGTGGCCCTCATGCAATAAAAGAATTGGACAAGTGTCTTAAGTAAAGAAAAAGCATATTTATATATTATTAAAGCTAAAAAGACAAATAGGAAGAGAGAAGCAAAACAACAAATCAGATTTTATTCAATTTCCAATTGTTGTTGCCGAGAGAGAGAATGCTTGAGAATGAGTGTATGTGCTGCTCGTGAGTTTGGAGAGGCCGAGAGCTTTCATGAGATTGAGAGCTGCATGTGAGAGATAGAGAGATCTTGAGAGAGCTGATTGAGGGCAGATCTGAAGAAAAGGAGGACATGCAAGAGAAGAGGTGATGTCCTGCCATTGTCACCGTGAAGGAGCTGCTGCCGGCGAAGGAAGCTGCTGTCCGTGAACTGCAGCAAGGAGGAAGTGATGAGCTCGAGCTGGTGAGAGGCTGAAGTTGCTGTCACGGATGGAGGAGCTGCTGTCAGTGTGAGGATCTGCCATCGTGAGCTGCTGGCGTGAGAAGACCGTGCTCGAGCTGCCATCGTGTGTTGCTGTCTTCAGACCGCGATGATGCATGAAGAAGGAGCGAGTAAATCTGAAGCCAAAGAAGACATGCAAGGTCAGATCTGAAGCAAGGAAGTGCATGCAAGCAAGGAGGACCGTGAGCTTGCTGCCATCGTCTTCAAGTGCTGCCGTGAAGCTGCTGTAGCTGTCAGATGGTGACGAGCTGCTGCCGAAAGGGGTGTCGCTGCTGTGGGCTGATGGATTGAGTGAGCTGACCGTGCATGCAAGCTTGGAGGGGTGAAGTTGCTGCCGTTGCTACCTTATCCGCTGCCGTGAGGTTACTGTCATCACCGTGAGCAAGGAAGACAGCTACTGGAGTGAGGTGCTGTCATCGCAAGCTGCCGTGAACTGTCCAAGCCGTGAGCTGTCCAAGCTGCTGCCGAGTTGTTAAGTCAGGCCAAGAATTCATTTCAGATCTGAAGCGAAGCATCATCCAAAAGGGCAGCTTGCTGCCGAGAAAGTGCGAGAGTTTCGTCGCCGTTCGGAAGTTGTTCGGAGCGAAAATAGTAAGGTAAGTGCTGCCCCATTTCCGTTATTGAGATGTTTAGTAATTAGTAATGTGAATTGAGTTGAAATAATTGATGATATTATGTTTGGGACTAGGATTGGAAACCTCGTTAGTGCGGAGGTTCGCTCGTTGATGTTGCGATTGTGTTTTTATCATCGATCGTATTCGTTGAATGTTGTTTATGGGCTGTTATGAGATATTTAGGGGCTGTTGAGTTATACTTTTGGTTTCGCGTTTGTGGTCGTGGAAAACGGATTGTATTAGAGTGTTTTAAAGTATCGGATAATCGTTCGGATAGTTAGAAATTGGTTCCGAGCGATTCGATTGATTTTTCGCGAATGCGAGCATTGTTACTTTGTGATTTTCGTTGTCGAATATAAAAGGAATGTGAATATTATCTCGCTGCCCTGAGATTGTTTTTAAGCCGTTAAAGTGTTTAAGTTGAAGTTATAATAGTTCGAGTCTTGATTAAGTTAATCGGATAGTTTTTGGTTCGCGCGAAATCGTTAATTGTCGAAATTTCGGAAGTTGAAATCGAAAATGAATATGTTAAGCTTGCTGCCATATTTTCTTCTTTGTGTTTAATCATGTTTGAATATTCATTTTCCGTGTTTTAAGTAAAGTCTCGAGTTGAAATTAACAATAAGTTCAAGCGAAATTAAAGGAATCGCGCGAAACGCTAAAAACGAATAAATCGCGATAAGTAGTTGAAATCGCGTAAGCTTTAAGTTCGTCGTTTGGTTTTGAATCTTCTGTTTAGTGAATTCATTTGAATCTGATTTTGAATATGTTACATTAGATTCGAATGACATAGTTGTCGGTTTTGTAACCGTAGAGTTTCGAGTAGTTTAAGACGCGATAACGATTTGGTTGGAAATAGTATTCGCGTGCAAATATGAGTTTTCCGTTTGTTATCGTGTGAGGATAGTCACTTGAATTATCGTGCTATTAAATCCTCGTATGGCTTAAAGTTTAGTTGCTCACGAGTTATGTTTTAACGACATCTCGATCGAAATCAATTGTAGGTGAATCGAAAACCAAACGAGAGCCGTATCGGGAAGCGGTGATAAGTATTTTGGAAGCAAGTAGTGAGTGTGGATTTTAAAAGTTTTCATACATTTTATTATATAAATGTGAATCATTTAGCAAGTGAATTGTTTTGATATTCGAGTAAACTTTTATGATATCATTACATTTCCTATGAATGCATGTATATTTTTAACTGAGTTATGCTATGAGTATAAGCATATATATATATTCTTTAAGTAAAGTAAATGAATGAGTTGAAATCATATACATGCATCAAGATATTGTTTGTGAAAGTTATTTTGCAATATTATAGCATATTGCCGAGATTTCATTTTATATATGCCTATGGTTTACCCTAGCCCCTAAGATTACACCCGGCCGAAGTATTCCATACGTGTATGGTAGTTGGGGGGAGTTACTAACAATGGGGGGATCGAGTCTGTCAGTCACCCTCTGCACGTATGGGATAGTGTAGATCTGCCTGATGTTGGAGGGATTCGCGATCCCAGAGTTGTATCCACATCTGCGACTACATATGGTGAGAGTTCCCCTATCCTAGTGGCGTGTCTTCGCACCGTCACGAAGGACAAGATTTCCCTGGGTTGCCAGATAGGCTAGTAAGAAAATAAGAAAAATTTTTAAGAAAAGTTTGATAAGTAACTTTCACATGTTTTAAACGAGTATCTCGTTTTCAGAAATAGTAAGTAAGTAATAGTTTTCCAATTTATTTTTTTTGGAGGAATAGTATTTTAAGCAAAAGCATAGTTTATGTAAACTTACCCACTCACTGAGTTATTCTCACCACTGTTTTTCCTGTCTTTCTTAAAAAATCCTCCCTCAGGTGCAGGTACGAGCAGCACGGCAGGCGTATCTCCTTCGGACGTACAGGCCAGTTAGACACGCGACCAGACTGCACTATTTTCTAGTCATAGCATCATGTATTGTATTTATTATCATTTCCCAGATTTTCTAGTTTTGTAAATATTACTTTGAATTAAGGATTTCATTGTAAATATCATGCATGTCATTTTAAGATTTTATTCAAGTTGCTTCCGTATTATTGCATGATTATGAGTTTGAAAAGGGCCTGAGGCCTATTGATATATTGGGAATATTTGTGAATATAATTATACAGGTTTTCTGAAATATTTTACAGAGTGAAATTTTAGAAAAACAGCCGTTGTGCTGTCGGATTTCCGTAAAAATCCTATTTTTATAAAGTTATTTTCAACGAACAAAATCCCCACCCATTTTCAAACTAAAAGGATTTCAAGTATTTTAGAACAGAAATGAGGCTTAGCTCCTCGGGAACTTTCCAGCCGGAGCAGATCTCCACTGGGGAGCCACCGTGGGGTTGCCGGGCAGGTCGCCTAGCTAGTAGTTAGAAAGGGGCCTGTCAACGTTGGTATCAGAGCAAAGATTTTAAATGCATTACATGATTTCTAAGCATTTACATAGTAACTTTTTCAAACCTCATACATTTTATGACTAAGTATCTGGTTCAAGTGCAGTGAGTCATGCGTCGCGTCGGTCGTCCGCGTAAAAGGAGAGCCGCTGAAAATGCTCCACCTCCTGCTCCAGAAGTAAGGGAGCAAGTAAATGAGTCCGTCAATGATCCTGAGCCAGGGATTCCAGTTGAGCCACCGGTAGTAGAGCCCGAGCAGGATCCGATCGAGAGATTAGCCCAGGTTATACAAGGGCTAAGGCCTCGCGCACCAAGCGCCACCGTAGAGAGGGCAAGGAAATTAGGTGCAGATGCTTTTGACGGAACGGGTGGTCCAGAGAGTGCAACGGAGTGGTTGGATAATACTGAAAGGGTGTTGGAACAGATAGAATGCACCGATCTCCAAAAGGTGTCAATTGCTTCATTCTTGCTTCGAGCTTCAGCTAGAGATTGGTAGGATTCCGTCAAGCGAAGAACAACCGAACAAGTCTCATGGGAAAAATTCAAAGAAGAGTTCAATGAGAAATTCTACCCAAGGGCATTTAAGGATGCAAAGATTGAAGAGTTTTACAGTCTTGTGCAGGGTAACATGTCAGTCGAAGAGTATGAAAGGAAGTTTACCGAATTGTCTCGAGTGGCGCCGTTTATCGTGAATGATGATGTGAACAAGTGTCATAAGTTCGTGCAGGGCCTGAATCCGAAGATCAAGGCATATGTGGTAGCTGCAGAGCACAGAGAGTATGGGCGGATAGTTGAAGCAGCTTTGAGGGTAGAGAGGACAACAATAGGTGACAAAGAGCCGATGCAGAAATTTAAGCGCAGTCAGGGGTCAGGTTGGTATTCAGGAGGCTCCAGCAAGGCACCGAAAACTGGAGGTAAGTCTAGATGGTCAGGTAGCAAACAGCGAATTCAGGGAGCCGCGTCTAGTCAGAGTTCAGTCAGACCTCCATCAGGACCCCAGAGCAGAGGTAATACTCAGAGCGGAGAGCCGTGCAGGAAATGCAACAGGATGCACCGAGGAGAGTGTCATATGGGTATCACTGGATGTTATCATTGTGGTAAGGAGGGACATTTTATGAAGGAGTGCCCACAGAGAACAACAGGTGCCATTGGGTCGAAACCGTCTACTCAAGGACAGTCTAGTGGGGGTCAATCGCAGGATCAGAGAGGTCCGCAGATGAAAGGACCAGGGACTACAGTTCAATCCGGAAGAGGTACTGGGAGAGGTTTGCCACCCAGAGAACCATCAGGGAGACCCCGTACTCAAGCCAGGGTGTTCGCGGTAACACAACAAGATGCTGAAGCTACACCAGAGGTGGTGACAGGTACTGTAACGATTTTTAATTCTGATGCTCATGTGTTAATAGATCCTGGTGCTACGCATTCTTTTGTTTCAAAAAGCTTTGCCAGTCGTGTTAGTATGAAGTTAGAACCTTTAGAGTGTGATATGGTAGTAGCTACTCCTACCGGAGATTCCTTAGTAGCAGAGAGTGTTTGCAGAGATTGTGATATTGTACTTGGGAATAGATCCTTTCCAGTTAGTTTGATATTATTGGATATATGTGACTTCGACATTATTTTGGGTATGGATTGGTTAGCTACGCATCATGCCGTAGTGGATTGTTTTCAGAAAGAAGTCAAGTTCAGTTCAATGGGAGAGTCAGATGTAGTATTTCGAGGGGAGCGTAGAATGCTTCCGTCCCGTATCATATCAGCCATGACCGCCAGAAAGATGTTAAAGAAACAATGTGCTGGTTATTTGGCTTATGTGATAGATTCGTCCGAGAGGGAGACTCAGTTAGAAAATATTCCTGTGGTTGCAGAGTTTTCTGATGTGTTTCCGGAAGATCTTCCAGGTTTACCTCCAGATAGGGATTTTGAATTCGAGATTAATCTGATTCCGGGAACAGCACCAATTTCCAGAGCACCGTACAGAATGGCACCTCCAGAGTTGATGGAATTAAAAGTTCAGTTGGAAGAATTAGTAGACAAGGGCTTTGTCAGATCCAGTGTATCTCCCTGGGGAGCACCAGTGCTCTTTGTTAAAAAGAAAGATGGAAGTATGAGATTGTGCATTGATTATCGGGAATTGAATAAGGTAACTATTCGGAATCAATATCCGTTACCGAGGATCGATGATCTGTTTGATCAGTTGCAAGGTGCAAGGGTGTTTTCTAAGATAGATCTGAGATCAGGGTACCATCAATTAAAGATCAAGGAAGATGATATTCCTAAGACTGCCTTCAGAACGCGTTATGGACATTATGAATTCTTGGTTATGCCTTTCGGGCTAACTAATGCTCCAGCAGCATTCATGGCAATGATGAATCGGGTGTTCCATGAATTTTTAGATAAGTTTGTCATAGTGTTCATTGACGATATATTGGTGTATTCTGGCAGTAAGGAAGAGCATGCTGAGCATCTGAGATTGGTTTTACAGACGTTAAGAGAGCAGCAATTGTATGCCAAGTTCAACAAATGTCAGTTCTGGTTGAATGAAGTTTCATTTTTAGGCCATGTAGTTTCAGCTGATGGGATTAGTGTTGATCCTCAGAAGATTGAAGCGATTGTGAACTGGAAACCGCCTACAACCGTAACTGAGGTTCGGAGTTTCTTAGGGTTGGCAGGTTATTACAGGAAATTTGTTGAAGGATTTTCTAGGATTGCCATCCCGTTGACGAAGCTAACCAGAAAGGAAGTGAAGTTTGAGTGGTCAGAAGCTTGTCAGAGGAGTTTCGATGAATTGAAAACCAAATTGACTACAGCTCCAGTGCTTACTCTTCCTTCCGGAAGTGAAGGCTTTGTGGTGTACAGTGATGCTTCGAGGCAGGGTTTGGGTTGTGTTCTGATGCAAAACGGAAAGGTGATAGCTTATGCTTCTAGGCAATTAAAGAAGCACGAGCAGAATTACCCGACCCATGATCTAGAATTGGCCGCAGTGGTTTTTGCACTCAGGATCTGGAGGCATTACTTGTACGGAGTTCAATGTCAGATATTTACAGATCACAAGAGCCTTCAGTATTTGTTCTCCCAGAAAGAGTTGAATATGAGACAGAGGAGATGGTTAGAACTGCTCAAGGATTATGATTGCACCATAGAGTACCATCCCGGAAAAGCAAATGTAGTAGCCGATGCATTGAGTAGGAGACCCTCCAGCTCGATAGCTCATTTAAGAGCTGGATATCTTCCATTGTTAGTAGAGATGAGATCTTTGGGAGTTAATTTGGAAGTAGGGAGTTCAAGTGCATTGTTAGCTACTTTCCAAGTTCGACCGGTACTCGTGGATAGAATCCGAGAGTTGCAGATTCAGGATCCTCAGTTAGTCAAGATCAGACAGGGAGTAGAGTCAGGCCAGCAGGGAGATTTCTTAGTCAGGGATGATGGTACGTTGAGGATGAGACAGAGGTTGTGTGTTCCAGATGTGGCGGAACTCAAGAAAGAAATTTTAGATGAAGCTCACTCCTCAGCATACGCTATGCATCCAGGAAGTACGAAAATGTATCATACTTTGAAAGAGCATTATTGGTGGAAAGGTATGAAGAGAGAGATAGCTGAATTTGTGTCAAGATGCTTGATTTGTCAACAGGTGAAAGCCGAGCACCAGAGGCCATCAGGACTTCTTCAGCCACTCTCCATTTCGGAGTGGAAATAGGAGCGTATTACTATGGACTTTGTGGTAGGATTTCCTCGGAGTCGAAATGGTCATGACAGTATTTGGGTGATAGTAGATCGACTTACGAAGTCAGCTCATTTCCTACCTGTCAGAAGTACATATTCCCTGGATAGATTGGCTAAGTTGTATGTCGATGAGATAGTAAGATTGCATGGGGCTCCAGTGTCGATAGTATCCGATAGAGATCCGAGATTTACATCCCGATTTTGGCCTAGTCTCCAGAAAGCATTAGGTACTCGATTACATTTCAGTACAGCATTTCATCCGCAGACAGATGGACAGTCTGAGCGTACTATTCAAACTTTAGAGGATATGCTCAGGTCTTGTGTGATAGAGTTTGGAGGAAGCTGGGATACTCATCTGTCGTTAATCGAGTTTGCTTATAATAACAGCTATCAGGCTAGTATCGGCATGGCACCGTATGAAGCACTGTATGGAAGACAGTGTAGGACGCCGGTATGTTGGGATGAGATGGGCGAGAGAAAGTTGATTGGGCCCGAGCTTGTTCAGATAACTACAGATAAGATCAAGGTTGTTCGGGACAATCTGAAGATAGCCCAGGATCGTCAGAAAAGTTACGCAGATAAGCGTAGAAAGGATTTGGAGTTCCGGGTCGGGGATAAGGTGTTCCTACGGATATCTCCATGGAAAGGAATAATTCGTTTTGGGAAGCGAGGTAAGTTAAGCCCTCGGTTTATCGGTCCCTACGAAGTGATTGGCAAAGTAGGTGAGGTAGCGTATCGGCTTGAGCTACCAGCAGAACTTTCCAGGATCCATAATGTATTTCATGCCTCGATGCTCCGCAAGTATATCGCAGATCCTTCGCACGTGTTGTTAGAGCAGCCAATGGAACTCAAGGAGAACCTATCTTATGAGGAGACCCCAGTTCAGATTCTTGATAGGAGAGATCAGGTTCTTCGCAGCAAAGTTATTCCGTTGGTTAAAGTGTTGTGGAGGAATCATGCAGTGGAAGAGGCCACGTGGGAGCACGAGGAGCAGATACGCAGTCAGTATCCGCATCTTTTTGATACAAGTAAGAATCTTTAGTTATTCGAGCTATGAAAGTTTAATTCAAGAAAGTATTGAGTATGTTTGTTAAATCCTAGTGTTGATAGATTCTAGCGTTGAAATGCATTGTATGAAGTTGTTTAAATTTCGAGGACGAAATTTTTATAAGGAGGGGTGAATTGTAAAACCCAGATCCACGTTCGTCGGAGAGCGAAATATTTTTCCGATGGATCGCGTTCGATCGGAAAAATATAATTATCGAGTCCGGATATTTTTTTTGGAATAATTATTTTAGAATAAGAAAAATAAAGTCGTGTTCGCGAAGACGGATTCGATATTTTAAATAATTCCGAGAATGCGAACCCGAGATTTAATTAAAAGCGAATTCCAGGACAGACGGACGGAAACGAAAATCCGAGCTTGGAAGTTAAACCGAGAGTGCATGGAAGGCTTTAAGAAAAATAAAGGGAATGCATGTTGGTGACACGTGTCACACATGCATTGGATGAGCAATGACAAGTGGCCCTCATGCAATAAAAGAATTGGACAAGTGTCTTAAGTAAAGAAAAAGCATATTTATATATTATTAAAGCTAAAAAGACAAATAGGAAGAGAGAAGCAAAACAACAAATCAGATTTTATTCAATTTCCAATTGTTGTTGCCGAGAGAGAGAATGCTTGAGAATGAGTGTATGTGCTGCTCGTGAGTTTGGAGAGGCCGAGAGCTTTCATGAGATTGAGAGCTGCATGTGAGAGATAGAAAGATCTTGAGAGAGCTGATTGAGGGCAGATCTGAAGAAAAGGAGGACATGCAAGAGAAGAGGTGATGTCCTGCCATTGTCACCGTGAAGGAGCTGCTGCCGGCGAAGGAAGCTGCTGTCCGTGAACTGCAGCAAGGAGGAAGTGATGAGCTCGAGCTGGTGAGAGGCTGAAGTTGCTGTCACGGATGGAGGAGCTGCTGTCAGTGTGAGGATCTGCCATCGTGAGCTGCTAGCGTGAGAAGACCGTGCTCGAGCTGCCATCGTGTGTTGCTATCTTCAGACCGCGATGATGCATGAAGAAGGAGCGAGTAAATCTGAAGCCAAAGAAGACATGCAAGGTCAGATCTGAAGCAAGGAAGTGCATGCAAGCAAGGAGGACCGTGAGCTTGCTGCCATCGTCTTCAAGTGCTGCCGTGAAGCTGCTGTAGCTGTCAGATGGTGACGAGCTGCTGCCGAAAGGGGTGTCGCTGCTGTGGGCTGATGGATTGAGTGAGCTGACCGTGCATGCAAGCTTGGAGGGGTGAAGTTGCTGCCGTTGCTACCTTATCCGCTGCCGTGAGGTTGCTGTCATCACCGTGAGCAAGGAAGACAGCTGCTGGAGTGAGGTGCTGTCATCGCAAGCTGTCGTGAACTGTCCAAGCCGTGAGCTGTCCAAGCTGCTGCTGAGTTGTTAAGTCAGGCCAAGAATTCATTTCAGATCTGAAGCGAAGCATCATCCAAAGGGGCAGCTTGCTGCCGAGAAAGTGCGAGAGTTTCGTCGCCGTTCGGAAGTTGTTCGGAGCGAAAATAGTAAGGTAAGTGCTGCCCCATTTCCGTTATTGAGATGTTTAGTAATTAGTAATGTGAATTGAGTTGAAATAATTGATGATATTATGTTTGGGACTAGGATTGGAAACCTCGTTAGTGCGGAGGTTCGCTCGTTGATGTTGCGATTGTGTTTTTATCATCGATCGTATTCGTTGAATGTTGTTTATGCGCTGTTATGAGATATTTAGGGGCTGTTGAGTTATACTTTTGGTTTCGCGTTTGTGGTCGTGGAAAACGGATTATATTAGAGTGTTTTAAAGTATCGGATAATCGTTCGGATAGTTAGAAATTGGTTCCGAGCGATTCGATTGATTTTCCGCGAATGCGAGCATTGTTACTTTGTGATTTTCGTTGTCGAATATAAAAGGAATGTGAATATTATCTCGCTGCCCTGAGATTGTTTTTAAGCCGTTAAAGTGTTTAAGTTGAAGTTATAATAGTTCGAGTCTTGATTAAGTTAATCGGATAGTTTTTGGTTCGCGCGAAATCGTTAATTGTCGAAATTTCGGAAGTTGAAATCGAAAATGAATATGTTAAGCTTGCTGCCATATTTTCTTCTTTGTGTTTAATCATGTTTGAATATTCATTTTCCGTGTTTTAAGTAAAGTCTGGAGTTGAAATTAACAATAAGTTCAAGCAAAATTAAAGGAATCGCGCGAAACGCTAAAAACGAATAAATCGCGATAAGTAGTTGAAATCGCGTAAGCTTTAAGTTCGTCGTTTGGTTTTGAATCTTCTGTTTAGTGAATTCATTTGAATCTGATTTTGAATATGTTACATTAGATTCGAATGACATAGTTGTCGGTTTTGTAACCGTAGAGTTTCGAGTAGTTTAAGACGCGATAACGATTTGGTTGGAAATAGTATTCGCGTGCAAATATGAGTTTTCCGTTTGTTATCGTGTGAGGATAGTCACTTTAATTATCGTGCTATTAAATCCTCGTATGGCTTAAAGTTTAGTTGCTCACGAGTTATGTTTTAACGACATCTCGATCGAAATCAATTGTAGGTGAATCGAAAACCAAACGAGAGCCGTATCGGGAAGTGGTGATAAGTATTTTGGAAGCAAGTAGTGAGTGTGGATTTTAAAAGTTTTCATACATTTTATTATATAAATGTGAATCATTTAGCAAGTGAATTGTTTTGATATTCGAGTAAACTTTTATGATATCATTACATTTCCTATGAATGCATGTATATTTTTAACTGAGTTATGCTATGAGTATAAGCATATATATATATTCTTTAAGTAAAGTAAATGAATGAGTTGAAATCATATACATGCATCAAGATATTGTTTGTGAAAGTTATTTTGCAATATTATAGCATATTGCCGAGATTTCATTTTATATATGCCTATGGTTTACCCTAGCCCCTAAGATTACACCCGGCCGAAGTATTCCATACGTGTATGGTAGTTGGGGGGAGTTACTAACAATGGGGGGATCGAGTCTGTCAGTCACCCTCTGCACGTATGGGATAGTGTAGATCTGCCTGATGTTGGAGGGATTCGCGATCCCAGAGTTGTATCCACATCTGCGACTACACATGGTGAGAGTTCCCCTATCCTAGTGGCGTGTCTTCGCACCGTCACGAAGGACAAGATTTCCCTGGGTTGCCAGATAGGCTAGTAAGAAAATAAGAAAAATTTTTAAGAAAAGTTTGATAAGTAACTTTCACATGTTTTAAACGAGTATCTCGTTTTCAGAAATAGTAAGTAAGTAATAGTTTTCCAATTTATTTTTTTTGGAGGAATAGTATTTTAAGCAAAAGCATAGTTTATGTAAACTTACCCACTCACTGAGTTATTCTCACCACTGTTTTTCCTGTCTTTCTTAAAAAATCCTCCCTTAGGTGCAGGTACGAGCAGCACGGCAGGCGTATCTCCTTCGGACGTACAGGCCAGTTAGACACGCGACCAGACTGCACTATTTTCTAGTCATAGCATCATATATTGTATTTATTATCATTTCCCAGATTTTCTAGTTTTGTAAATATTACTTTGAATTAAGGATTTCATTGTAAATATCATGCATGTCATTTTAAGATTTTATTCAAGTTGCTTCCGTATTATTGCATGATTATGAGTTTGAAAAGGGCCTGAGGCCTATTGATATATTGGGAATATTTGTGAATATAATTATACAGGTTTTCTGAAATATTTTACAGAGTGAAATTTTAGAAAAACAGCCGTTGTGCTGTCGGATTTCCGTAAAAATCCTATTTTTATAAAGTTATTTTCAACGAACAAAATTCCCACCCATTTTCAAACTAAAAGGATTTCAAGTATTTTAGAACAGAAATGAGGCTTAGCTCCTCGGGAACTTTCCAGCCGGAGCAGATCTCGACTGGGGAGCCACCGTGGGGTTACCGGGCAGGTCGCCTAGCTAGTAGTTAGAAAGGGGCCTGTCACCTAGTGTGATTTTCATAATGGCTAGCATATATCTCATTTAGCATAGTCTCAAAGTCTTAGCGATCAATGCATATCAGGAATGGAGCTAAGAATTATTTCTTATAAAGCATGTCATTGTAGATGCAATATCAAGCTACTTTAGCTCTCAGGCGACGTGCTTTCAGCTTGTTATTTGGCAGCTTCCTGTCCTGTAAGTAGTCCAAGATCAGGCTTATATATGAGTCTGGCTGGACAACTATGGCCATCATTTAATCATTTTCTTCTATGCTTGGAACAGGTAGGAACTCTATTGAGATAGCTCCTAAAAAGTCTACATCTCAAGTAGTTATAAGGCGAACTAGTGATCTATATGCGAGTTTTGAGCTCGCGGGATCTAGTTCACTTCAAACTTTTGGAAAGTGCCTAGCAACTTCTAAACCTTCTGTAGGTAAATAGCCATCTTAGATCTCCTTGTCTGATATTCACCTCAAATGTTGCAGACACGAGCTGGGAGTCATTGAAAATCTTTAATTGCTCAACTCTCATCTCTTTAGCTAGTCACAACATTGCTAGCAACGCCTCATGCTTAGCTTAATTGTTGGTAGCCCGAAAGCCAAACCTCAATGCATAAAAAATTTTGTGCCCTTTAAGATTGATCAACAGCATGCTAGTCACAGCCTTTTGCTTATTAGATGATCCATCCCCATACAGCTCTAAAGTTGGGCCCTTAGAGGATTCAGCCCTTTCTTCAATAGGTCTCGTGAATTCCATAATAAAGTTTGCAAGAGCCTAGGCCTTTATTGGTGACATCGACTTGAACTCGATGTCGAACTGTGTTAGCTTTACTGCCTACTTGAGTAATCAATCTGAGGTGTTCGAATTTTGGAGGACTTGTTTCAGCAAACACTGAGTAAGGACTTCAATTTTGTGGGCTTGGAAATAAAGGCACAACCTCCTTGAAGCGATCACTAGGCAATAAGTAAGCTTCTCCATATGCGAGTACCTGGTTTCAGTATCGAGCCACCTCTTATTCATATAATACATAGGAAGCTATGTTTTTTCCTCTTCTTGCACCAAAGCTGCGCTCAGGGCATATTGAGATACCCCAAGGTATAAAATGAGCTTCTCTCCTTCTTTTGGCTTGGATAGGAGTAGAGCTCGACCTATGCAATCCTTTAGCTGTTGGAATACCACCTCGTATTACTTAATCCATTCAAAATTCTTCACCTTCTTCAGTATATCAAAGAAGGGAATGTATTTATCAGTGATCTTCAAGATGAATTTACTGAAAGCTGTGATCTAGCCATTGAGGCTTTGTATATGTTTAACCCGAATAAAGGACCTCATATCAATTAACACCCTAATCTTTTCAGGATTAGCTTCAATTCCCGTTGTTTACCATAAATCCAAGGAATTTCCCTGAAGCCACCCCAAATGCACATTTGAGTGGGTTCAGCTTCATCTGGTAGCTTCTTTGTATTTGAAACATTTCCTCCATATCGCCAACATGGTCAGTCACCTACTTGGACTTTATGAGCATATCATCCACGTATACCTCCATTGTCTTCCCGATTTGCTCTTCGAACATCATATTGACCAGGAGCTAATAGATTATCCTTACATTCTTCAGTCCAAAGAGCATTACCTTGTAGCAATACAAGTCAAGATCTGTGAAGATCTGTGATGAACGAGATGTGCCCTTCATTCTCTGGGCTCATTAGTATTTGATTATAGCCCAAGTAGGTATCCATTAAGCTTAAAAGCTTATGGCCAACTGTTGCGTCCACGAGCTAGTCAATTCGAGGTAGGAGAAAGCTATCTTTTAGGCATGCCTTGTTTAGTTTGGTGAAGTCGATGCAGGTTCTCCACTTCCTATTCTTCTTCTTCACGAGTATAGAATTGGTAACCCAGGTTAGGTCGTAGGTTTCATGGATGAATTTATTGGCCAATAACTTATCTACCTCTTCCTTAAAAAAATGGTATATCGTTTCACTATCATTGATCTCCTTTTTTGGTGAACTGGCTTGTGGTGAGGGTCAAAGTTTAGCTTGTGGGACATGACCTCGGTGTCTATTCCCACCATATCCTCATGATTCCAAGCAAAAACGTCCAAATTCGCTTTAAGAAAGTTGATGAGCTGGGATTTCACCTCTGGAGCTAAACCTTGTCATAGCTTCAGGCATTTTTCAGCATCTATCTTGTTGACTTAGACATCTTCAAGCTTTTCTACAAGCCCAGTTGCTCTGTCCACGTCCACCTCTCGTGGATCAAGGTCGTGACTTACCTCTATTACTCATAACACGTGGTTTATCCCCCGAGACCATGTTTACTTTCTTTCCTTTGATCCCCATTTTGACTGCGTCTTCGTAGCAGCATTGAGCCAGGTGCTGTTCACCTCATACATAGACTATCTCTTAGGGGGTTGGAAATTTGATTGTGAGGGTCCTGATGGAGGTGACCATATTCAAGTCGTTCATTGTAGGTCTCTCCATGACGGGACCCACCCCAGCTTCCTTTAATGGGGCCCAGGTGCCTGCCTGGCACCCCTCGGAACTCTTATAGATTCCAATTCCTAATTTCTAGAAGAGAATCCAATGAGCAAAGCCTGGAATTTAAAATTATTTTCTTAAACTTATAACTTAATGTTTCAAAATTCACTTTTTCTTACTTTAAAATTTTCTGAAAATTTTGGCAGCATTTCATCTATTTTATGGAGGTCCCAAAAATTTCAATTCACTTATAGAGAAAATAAAAACACTTCAATATTTTCAAACAAACTTCTCAACTTCCATTGAACCTCCAGTTCATTTCAATGGCAAATCCTAGCCACAATAAATCCTAATTCAAACATAATTAAAAATCATTCCCAATCAAAATCTTATACACTCCACATTTACAAAATTGTAAGGATTAAAAATCAAAATTAATATTTACAAAAATTATATACATCCAAAATAATAAATTCAATCCATATTTACATGCCCAAAATAATAATATTCCTAAACATAGATTTCATTTATGCATCGTTATTATGGTGACTTCATAGAATTTATTTTCTTCAGCCTGCTTGATCTGAAGGAGGGGAGCGAGTATCCCAGCCACTAGTACTTGCACCTGGAGAGGTTTTAAACAAAAACAATTTACAAAATAGTGAGCTTCAAGAGCTCAGTAAGTGTTATAATTTTCGATTCAAATATCTCCTTTCTAAAATCGTATCTTCTGAAAATATTTTTAAAAAAAAATATTTTCTTTCATAAACATTTTCAAAATTTCCATAAAAATCTTTAATTATTTCACAACTGATATTTAAAATATAAATTTATGCATGAAAAATTATAATAGTTGAGTCTAGATGCAATAATAATAATACAATAAGAATTTAATAACTTTTATAAATTTTTCATTTCAAAAGTATTTTCATAACTTACGAAAATTCTACCAATAGGACCCTAAAATTCTCATAACATAATCACATGAGCTATGGCGATTCATTGGCAACGCTCATCATGACAGTAACATAAGATAACATAAGACATCCTATAAACACGCAGCGAAATTTCCTGCATCGCGGGATAATACCCCTTACGCATAGAGGGCGACATGACTCGATAGATGGACTTAATTCCCCCCATAGTTAGTGACGCACCCTCCCAACATTTACCATATACGCAACGATATTCCGGCTAGGTCTAATCATATATTTATAATCTCATATCCATCAATTCCTTATCATAACATATAGGGTAATCCATTGGCATTTGAAAACATAAATTTCCATACCATTCTGAAATCAATTGTAATTTTTATGCAACACATATAATCACATTAAAACTTCATCTTGTGTGGCATAAATACAACATCAAAATTTCCATTAAATCATGTATAAAAATAATTGTTATATTCAAGCATTTATATCATACAAACACATACTAATATTGGTATTCAAATCAACTCATTTTCTCAAGACATTTAACACTTATAAAAACAATTTTAACACATTAAAATCAAGAAGATAAACACTTGTAAAAGCATTTATGCTCACTTGATTGGTTTGCTCTTCACCTTTATCCCTTAATCCTTGAATTTAATCAACACCTACAATCCACAATTTAATTTATCTCATCACATACTAATTTCATTTGAAAATAAAATCAATCCACTTAAATTTAATTAATCCTACTCATACTAGTTTAATAATATTTTTCAAAATCACCCCAATTTCACATAAAACATCATCAAAATCATATTACTCATCAAAATTAACTCAACACATAAAAATCTCTACACTAACCAAATTCATCACCAAGCTTTCCAACCAATTCTTTTTCAATTTATTTACAGATCTCAACTTAAATTCACGTATTTTTTCATGCCAATCCATCAAACATCAAAAAGCTACAAAATCTCCACCACAAAACCCCTTTGGCTGAACACTAACACACACCCCATCCATTCCTTTTTCATTTCTAACAACATCAACCACACTCAAAACACTTCAAAACTCATTCAACCCCCAAAAATCGACTCAATTAAATTTTAATCCAGAATATCACCAAAAACTCATAACTTTCAACTTACCAGAACCCTTGAGTAAGATTGGATTCATGCCCCTTTACCACTTCCAAGCTTATTTTGATGACAATCTAACTCCATTCAAGCCAAAAATTCCATCAATTAACTACCATATCAACTATCTTTAAAAACCCATAAAAATTATTACTAATTAACACCAAAACAACTCAAATTTTTCTTACCAAATCTTCTCCACCTTCTCTTGATTATTTTAAGGGCAAGAGTTGATGAAAACTCACTTGGATTGCTTGGTCTTCTCCTTTTTCTTCTTCTTCTCCTCGATTTTTCTCCCTTTCGGTTTTCCTTCAATTTCTCAATATCTCTCTCTCTTTTCTCTCTTTGGTGATCGAATTGCTCTTGTTTGGTTTTCAATTCATCTTTAGCTTTATATAGTTACTCGGCCAAATGACCAATTTGCCCTTTAAATGCCTTTAAATCACCATTTCACCTTTTACTTTACACTTGTCAACCTTTTATTAATTTCTCATAATATTACTTTCCATTAATCGATTTACAATTTATCTTAACCACATATTTATTCATCAATTTGACCATGAGGTGTCACTCTCTCATTGGTTCATTCAAAATCACATGGATTGAGCTTCTTTAGTCTCTAATTTCATCATATATTTTCATTTAACCACTAACTTATGCATTAATGTTTTTTTTTATTCACCTTCAAATAAATTCCAAAATATTTCATGGTCATCAAATCATCAAATTGACCATGCAATACTCTAATTGGATGTCTAGGCTCTCAATTTCAAGCTTTGAAAATTTTTTTAATTGGATTTAAAATCATCTCTAACCATTATTCTTCTAACGAGGGCTTTTTCGTATCATTACCTTCGAAGCCCTTGAAAACTACTCAAATGAATTCATTTTTATTTTGTTTTAATTTCATTATGCTCTATGACTCATCCTACACATTTTCAATTTTTCGTGGTCCATCTCATAAAATCACTATTTACTCATTATTATTCATCCGTATAACATTATTTATCATGAAAAGGAAAAATTCAGGGTCCTACACCCTAGAACCACATTGTATGCTAAGGGGCAATCAATTATTATGAAGTCTGCCAACACAGTGGCTTGACAACATGAATCATCGCGTGTAAGCGAGAGTCGAATTTGGCCCATTGAAGTGATGGCATCTCCTGTGAAGCTGTAAAGAGTTTTTAGGGAAGGTTTCAACTGTTCTACTCCCAATCCCATATAGTCATAGCACCCCTTGTACATGACATTTACCGAACTCCCTATGTCTATCATGATTCATCACACCTCGGTGTTACTGATTTTTACACAAATGACGAGTGCATCATTGTAGGGCCAACATACACCTCTGGCATCCTCCTCAATGAAAACAATATCATCCAGGTCGTTCTTGCCTTCATCACAGGTCCTTCCAGCCTATTATGACTTATGGGTAGGACATGAGTTTCCTTCTATACATAGTGTTCATACGACCTTTTTGATATACCTACTATATGAGGGTTACCATGTGATGGAACCCAAGGAAGCAAGCAAGATTTGGGCTTAAACTACAATGGGCTACTTTGGTGTTATTCAAAATATCTAGCAAACTTTGAAGATTCAGAAGATTTTGAAAATTCAATATATATCTAGCAAATCTTGGAGATTCAGAAGATATTGAAAATTTAATGTATATCTTGTAAATCTTGGATATTCAGAAGATCTTGTAAATTTAATATCACTCAATCTCTTATTTAGTAGGTTATTTTGTTAGAATTATTTACTTTCCATGTTGGTTTTATTTTCCTAGATTTTAAACCTTACAATTTAGACTTTTTTGTTTAGGAATTAATTATGTTCCAAAACTAGTTTATTTTCTTTGTCTATAAAAAGACTTGTATTATAACCCTAAAAAAAACAACAAGATGAATGAAGATGCAGCCAATTATATTTAATTGAGAGAGTGAATTTTCTCTTTTGTTCTTTATAAACATGTGATCTTATCAAGCTATGTTTGTGGCAATCAAAACCATGACTTATCTACCACCTTCTCATCTATGTCTTAGGAGTGGCGTCAATATCCTTCTTTTATAATTTTGGTTCTTAATTGAGTTCTAATAATTGGGTCAAAGTTTTTTATAACTTTGGTTCTTGATTGACATATAATCAATTGATCAAAATTTCTTTTTATGAACATGTTTTAATCTTTCTTGGGATTGTGTTTCAATATGGTTTTGGGTGTCGTATCTTTATATACGAGGTTTGCATCACCATGTATATTGAAGATGGTCAGCACTACGGGTTCATTTCCCAGCTCGGGAGCTCATTGGGACTGCTATTATGCTAGTTGTTGTAGTTGTTGAGGTCATTGCTATCAAGGTCTCAAGCGACCTCTCTTGATCAAGTCCTCGATAGCATTATTCAACGTCCAACATTCTGAAGTGTTGTGTCCAACCTCATTATGATAGGCATAAAACTTGTTTTTATTCCTGAGGTTAAAAGTGATGCGAACCCCGTATATAAAGATACGACACCCATAACCATATTGAAACACAACCCCAAGAAAGATTAAAACAGGTTCATATAAAGGAATTTTGACCCATTGATTATATGTCAATTAAGAACCAAAGTTATAAAGAACTTTGACCCAATGATTAGAACTCAATCAAGAACCAAAATTATAAAAGAAGGATATTGACGCCACTCTAAAGACATAGATGAGAAGGTGGGAGATAAGTCATAGTTTTGATCGCCACAAGCATAGCTTGATAAGATCACATGTTTATAAAGAACAAAAGAGAAAATTCACTCTCTCAATTAAACATAATTGGCTGCATCTTCATTCATCTTGTTGTTTTTTGAAGGTTACAAGACAAACTTTTTTATAGGCATAAAAAATAAACTAGTTTTGGAACATAATTAATTCATAAACAAAAAAGTCTAAATTGTAGGGCTTAAAATCTAGGAAAATAAAACCAATATAAATAATCCTAACAAAATAACCTACTAAATAAGAGATTGAGTGATATTAAATTTATAAGATCTTTTGAATATCCAAGATTTGCAAGATATACATTAAAGTTTCAATATCTTCTGAATCTCCATTATTTGCTAGATATATATTGAATTTTTAAGATTTTCTGAATCTTCAAAGTTTGCTAGATATTTTGAATAATACCAAAGTGGCCCATTGTAGTTTAAGCCCAAATCTTGCTTGCTTCCTTGGATTATATCAAGAAGGAGTCCTCATATAGGATTGGGCTTCCCGAAGTCCTCCTTGTTCGTCTTCATTGCAAAGATCCTGGTTTGCGAATTTGATAGGACGCTATAATTATTGTGATGATCTTGACATTGAGGTCGCTCTTTCTTGGGCTCATTCCTAACTTTCTTAGTGACCTGATCATTCGAACTATTATTTCGTCTTTTATTTTCATTCCCACCATTATTCCGTTTCTTTGATTGGCTAGAACTGCCCACTTCATCATTCTGGTTAGACTTTTTGGGGCTGAAGATCTCCTTCTATCTCATCTCTTTTACAGCTCGTTCATAGAACTTGTCCAGGTCCTTCACTTAGAGATTTATAGATGCTCTTATATTGTAAAACTCAAAACTTCATTCGATGAAAAATAAATTATTTTTCGAATGATTGTATTTCCGAATTGAAGATATCCACGCAAATATTATTTTTTTGAAAAGTGGATTTAGGGAATAAAAAATTTTGAAATTAATATTAGAGTTAAATAAAAGTGAATCGGGTTGAAAACAAATTTATTCGGATAGATTTTGAGTGATCCAAAAATTTTATCGAACGAAAATATCCTTTTCGATTTAGGATCGTATAAAATATTTTTAGAGAAATAAAATAATTTAGTGTACCTGGAGATGGAATCAAATTTAAGAATAAATTTCGAAGGTAGAATTTGAGTTATAATCAAAATTTCAGATGGGCGAAAATGAATCCGAATGCAGAGCCGGAATGAGAGAATGCATGAAATGTGAAAAGTGAAAAGTGAAGTGAACAAGTGCATGTGTGCCACGTGTCTTGCATGCAAAAAAGAAATCAAAACAAATGGCATAAAACTCCCATGCGTGAATCCCAAGTTGAGGAATTTTAAGAAGCATGTATATATATGAACTAAAAGAAGAAGATTGAAGCAAAATTTCTCGAACCTTTCATTCGATCCATTCACCCCAAAAATGAGAGCTAAAGAGTGAGTGAGAGAGAGTGCTCTCAACCATTTAAGATCAGCCTTTATCCTCAAGCCCCAATTCGGTCATCAAGAAGCAAAAGCCGAAAGTGAAAACAAAAAGAAGCAAGTGAAGCAAACATTACTCGGTCACCAAGCTATAACCGATAATGAGAGTGAGGGCTTGATATCAACCAAACAAGAAGCACATCCATACGATCTCCATTTTTTTCAACCCAAGAGCTTCTTTTTGAGAGAGAGGGAGAGAAACCAAATGAGAAAATCAAACTTGAAGCAAAGTCGAGAGCTTCAAGCCAAGCAAATCATCTTTCGGTCACCATTCAAGTAACTCGAGAGCTCCCATTTCTTCATCAACTTTCAAACCAAAAAGAGTGAAAGAGAAAGTGAGCGAGGGAGTCAAGCAAGAAGCATTCACAACTAAGAGAAAGAAAGTGTAAAACCCAAAACCGCGTTCGTTGGAGAGCGAAATATTTTTCCAATGGATCGCGTCCGATCGAAAAAATATAATTATCGAGTCCGAAAATATTTGGAATAATTATGTTCGATTTAGAGAAATAAATTCGGGTTCGTGAGACGGATTCGAGATTTATTAAATAATTCCGAGAGTAGAAACCGAGAGTTAATCAAAAGTGATTAAAAGCGGATTCCAGGATGGACGGAAACGGAAACGGAATCCGAGCTTGGAAGTTAAACCGAGAGTGCATGGAAGGCTTTAAGAAAAATAAAGGGAATGCATGTTGGTGACACGTGTCACACATGCATTGGATGAGCAATTATATTATTATTATATGAAGTTGATGTTGAAAAAGAAGATAGCAAAATTATCAAAAAAAAAAAACGGTCATCAATTGTGCATTCAAAGACAAAACCAAAACTATCATTCGGTCAACAACATATTATAGCAAAAAAAATCGAATCCAAAGGGAGAGCAAGAGAAAAGCAAACACTCGGTCACCTTCTCTTCTCCATTTCATTCAAAACCGAAAGCCCAAGCCGAGTGAAGAGAGAGACCGAGAATGTGATATAGTGAGTGAGGGAGTGATCGTGAGTTAGAGAGATCCGAGTGTGAGAAATGAAAAGAGAGATAGAGAGATAATGAGAGATAGAGAAGGAGTGTGCTGCCCGTGCATGCAAGCTGGAGGAAGTCAGGCTGAGCTTGCTGCCGTGCTGCCTTTGCTGTCACCATGGCAAGCTTGCTGCCGTGAGCTGCTATCAGGCCTGAGGAGCTTGCTGCCGAGCTGAGTTGCTACCATCGTAAGGGTGCTGTCACCGTGGCAAGCTTGCTGCCGTGAGGTAGTGCTGTCGCCGTGACCAAGAGCTGCCATCGCTGCTGCTGTCAACGCCAAGTGCTGTCGCCATGCTGTCTGGCTGCCTGGTGCTGCACAAGCTGACCAGCTGCTGTTTTTCAGGCCGAGTTGATGCAAGGAGAAAGGCAAGAGCAGATCTGAAGCAATGGAGGACATGCAAGAGCAGATCTGAAGCCAAGTCGTGCATGCAAGCAAGGGATGAAGGTGAGCTTGCTGTCGCCGTTGTTAAACAAGGTGCTGTCAGTGTGAGGTGCTGTCCGATCGTGAGTGTGCTGTCATGAAGCTCCAACTGCTACCTTGTGCTGTCGTGAGTTGCTGTCATCACCGTGATCAAGGAAGACAGTTGCTGGCGTGAGAAGGTCGTGCACCAGCTGCTGTCACCGTCCCCAAGTGCTGTCGCCGTGCTGTCTTGCTGACTGGTGCTGCACGAGCTGACCAGCTGCTGTCACCTTGCTGCCGTGAGCTGTCCAAGCTGCTGCCGAGCTGTTGAAAGTCAAGCTGTGCTCGAGTTGCTGCCGTGAGCTGTCCAAGTTGCTGCTGTCAAGTTTATTCAAGTGATTATTTTAGAGCAGCAAGGGAGGATAGCTGGCTGGTGGAAGAGACAGCTTGCTGTCATGAGAGTTTCATCGCCGTTCGAAAGTCGTTTCGAAGCGGTGAACAGCTCGTTTCTTGGGTAAGTGCTGCCCCATTTTCGTTATTGAGATGTTTAGTAATTAGTAAAGTGATTATGTGAATAGAGTAGAGCGATTTGATGATATTATGCTTGGAACTAGGATTGGGAACCTCGTTAGTGCGGAGGTTCGCTCGTTGGTGTTTCGATTGTGTTATCATCGATTGTATTCGTTGAGTTTTATATATGGGCTGTTATGTGAAGAATAGGGGCTGTTAGAGTATGTTGTTAGTTTTGCATTCGTTGTCGTGGAAAATGGACAATATTAAAGTGTTATAAAGTGTTCGGATATTTAGAAACCGTTTCCGAGAGATTCGGTTGAATATTCCGCTAATGCGAGCATTGTTAGTTTGTGATTTTCATTGTTGAATATCAAAGTAAATATGATGTTAGCTCGTTGCCCCGAGTTTATTATTAAGCCCGTTAAAGTGTTTAAGTTGAAGTTAAGATAGTTTGAGTTTCAATAGAGTTAATCGCATAATTGTTGGTTTCGCGCGAAATCGTTAATCGTCGAAATTTCGAAGTTGAAAACGGAAATGATTATGCATTAAGCTTGCTGCCATGTTTTTCTTCTTTGTGCTTAATCATGATTAAATATTCGTTTGCCGTGTTTAAGTAAAGTCACGAGCTGATATTAACGATAAGTTTAAGCGGAAACAAAGAAATCGCGCGAAACGCTTAAAACGATAAAACGCGATAATTAGTTGAAATCGCGTAAGCTTTAAGTTTGTCGTTTGGTTTTAAATCTTTTGTTTAGTGAATTCATTTGAAATCTGATTTTGATGATGTTACATTAGATTCGAAGGGCATAGTTGTCAGTTTTGTAACCGTAGAGTTCCGACTAGTTTAAGTCGCGATAACGATTCGGTTTGAAATAGTCTTCGCGTGCGAATATGAGTTTTTCGTTTTGTTATCGTGTGAGGATAGTCATTTGGATTATTGTGCTTATAAATCCTCGTATGGCTTAAAGTTTAGTTGCGCACGAGTTATGTTTTAACGACATCTCGATCGAAATCAATTGTAGGTGAATCAGGAATCGAACGAGAGCCGTAACGGGAAGCGGTGATAAGTATTTTGGAAGCAAGTTGTGAGTGTGGATTTTAAAAGTTTTCATACATTCTGTTATTGAATGCAATCAATTTTAGCAAGTAAAAGGTTTTGAGATTCTAGTAAAAGTTTATAGTTTTCAGTTTATCATCTATAAATGCATGTATAGCTTTAAAGTTTATGCTATGAATATATTTATATTCTTCAGTAAAGTAATTGAGCAAGTTGAAATTATATACATGCATAGAGATAGTATTTATGAAAGTTATTTTGCAATATTATAGTATATTGCCGAGATTTCATTTTTATATATATGCCTATGGTTTACCCTAGCCCCTAAGATTACACCCGGCCGAAAGTGTTCCATACGTGTACGGTAGTTGGGGGAAGTTACTAACTTTGGGGGGATCGAGTCTGTCAATCACCCTCTGCACGTATGGGATAGTGTAGATCTACCTGATGTTGGAGGGATTCGCGATCCCAGAGTTGTATCCACATCTGCGACTACACATGGTGAGAGTTCCTCTATCCTAGTGGAGTGTCTTCGCACCGTCACGAAGGATAAGATTTCCCTGGGTTGCCAGATAAGGCTAGTAAGAAAATAAGAAAAGTTTTAAGAAAAGTTTGATGAATAACTTTCGCAGCTTTTAAACGAGTTTACAGTTTTCAGGAAAATAGAGTAAGTAAGTAATAGTTTTCTAATCTATTTTTGGGAGGAATATTATTTTAAGCAAAAGTATAGTTTATGATAAACTCACCCACTCACTGAGTTATTCTCACCACTGTTTTCCTGTTTTCTTTAAAACCCTCCCTCAGGTGCAGGTGCGAGTAGCGCGGTTGATGTATCTCCTTCGGACGGACAGGCCACGGACAGGCCAGCTAGACACGCGCGACCAGACTGCACTATTTTCTAGCATAGCATCATGTATTGTATTTAATATCATTTTTCAGATTCTCTAGTTTGGTAAATATTATTTTGAGTTAATGATTTTATGTAAATATCATGCATGTCGTTTTTAAGATTTATTCAAATTACTTCCGCTTAATTGCATGATTATGAGTTTGAAAATGGCCGGAGGCCTATTGATTATAGAAATTGTTTGTGAATACAATTATACAGGTTTTATGAGATATTTTACAGGATGGAAATTTAGAAAAACAGCCGTTGTGTTGCCGGTTTTCTGTGAAAATACTGTTTTTATAAAGTTATTTTCAACGAACAAAATTCTCATCCTTTTTCAGAATAAAAAGGATTTCAAGTATTTTAGAAAAGAAAAGAGGCTTAGCTTCACGGGAACTTTCCAGCCAGAGCAGATCTCGACTGGGGAGCCACCGTGGGGTTGCCGGGCAGGTCGCCTAGCTAGTAGTTAGAATGGGGCCTGTCAGAAAGAGTGTGTAATCTAGAGGAAAACCAAAGTGGACAGCCTCATGCATGGTGAAATTAAAGGCCATTTTGGGTGATTTAATTCTTAAGCAAGATCACTGAGGTAAGCTACTGCCTTGCCATTATTTCTAAGCTGATTTTGAGAGATTTTAAGCATGCATGTCTCTTTTGAATTGAAGGAAGCTCAGCCAAAGATGGAAATCATGGGCAGTAGCTTTGCATGTCACCTTTGAGGTGTTTCAAGTTAAATTTAAGAGGTGAATTTATGTTTTTATGATTATCATTTTGTTGGAAATGTTGGATTGTGATTTTGGATGAATTTCCTTGGTGAAATAATTGAGTTTTAGGATTTAGAACCTTATTAATATGGAGGTTCCATTACATGTGAATTTTAGTGTGAAAATGGATGAATTTTGGTGTTAGAAAGTTGGTGTATTAAGCTATATAGGGGCTGACATTATTCTAATGTTATTTTCGATTTCGTTGCCATGGAAAATGATGATTTTTTATATGTTTGATAGTGTTGAAGTGTTGTTTTGATAATCAAAAATTGTTTTCAGGTGGTTTAGATGATTTATGGATTGATTAGATGGCGAAATGAGAAGTTGTGTATATAGGCTGCCATGATTTTAGTTTGAGAGTGTTAAAATGTTAAATCATGAGTTTATGACAGTTTAAGTTGTGTTTAAGTGACTAGAATAATTTCAGTTGCATGCGAATATGTTTAATCATTGAATTTTGAAGTCAAAATGGAAAGTAAATATATGGTTACTAAGCCGCCATGATTTGATTATGATTATTGAAGTGTTAGACTTTTTTTTGTAACTATATGTGGTATGGACGTCAGAATTGATTAGAAAGTTAAAGGAAATGCTAGAATTGTTAAAAAATATAATTTGCGACGAAACTTTTCGTAATCGTGGAAGTTGGTGTTTTATGTTTTCGATTAAAAATTATGTTTAAATGTTATTGCAATGAAATAATTGATTGAGAATGGATGACATTAATATTGATTTAAACGTGGTTGAAGAAGCTAAAATGATCATAAGTTTCGTTGGATACGTTATGTATGAAATTAAGTTATTTCGAAGCGATTATTGTGTGTGGATGTTAAGATTTTTGAATTGATATTGTATGCGATTAATCAAAGTTATTACAACTTGAAAATTAATGATTCGATGCCCTCGCATAGTTAAAAGTTTAAGTGTTAATGCGAACATTAGTGTTAACTAAAATTCGATTGTAAATAAATATAGGTGAACCGGCGAGCGGAAGGGAAATGTAACAAGAGTGGTTGTTATTCTATTGAAAGCAAGTTGTGAGTGTAGTGTTTATTTAAGTTTTCTTTTATGTATTTTATCAATTGAGTATTCATAATTACAATATTATTTCATAAATGTTTAATGATTAATTGAGCAAGTTTGTTAGCATATAATTGCTTTTATTAAAATACATGTATAGTTGTAATATTTATATTATAAATGCATTTATTTTTGAAGCAAAGCAAAAATAGAAGTTTAGAGGAAATACATGCACAAAAACTATATGTAAAAGTTATTCTAAATTATTTTAGGTTTTTGTCTTAGAAAGAAATTATTCGGTTTTACACCACAAATTAAAAATGAAACATTTACAAAATTATCATTATGCTTTCGAGCAAGTAAATAAAAGTTTAAGCATATGATTTAAGCATATTGAAGAGATTTTTATATTGCCTTTAGTTTACCCTAGTCCCTAGTTACACCCAACCGAAGTATTTCATGTATGTATGGCTAGTTAAAGAAATTCACTAACTTAAGGGGATTGAGTTTGTGTGTTGCTCTCTGCACGTATGGAGTAGTGTAGATCTATCAGATGTTAGAAAGAATCACGATCCCAAAGTTGTTTCACATCTACTACTACATATGGTGACAGTTCCTGAATCCTAATGGCGTGTCTTCGTACCATCATGAAGGATAAATTTCCCTGAGTTGCCACGTAAAGCTAGTTAAATAAATAAAGTACGTCGATAGACGTGAGTTTTAGAAAAATAAGAAAAGTAAATTTACGAAAGTTTAAATAAAAATATTTTTCACATTATGCAAGTTTGATCGTTTTCCAGAAAAATTAAGAATTAATAGTTTTTCCAATCTATTTTGGGATGAATAATATTTATAAATAAAAGTTATAGTTTAATATATATATATATATATATTACCCACTCACTGAGTTTAGACTCACCACTCCTCATTTGTTGTATAAAAATCCTCCTCAAGTGTAGGTACAAGCAAAGCAGCAGAAACATTAGACGAGTTAAAAACATAATGCTACTACACTAGTCATTGATTTGGAAATATCATGTATTGCATAAATTCCTTTTAAATTAATATATGTTTGTAAATATTAATTTGGATGTTGCATTTTATCCATACACTTATAGTAAACATGTTTTAAAATATTAAGTAAACTAGATAGTTAAATGCATTAAATCTAGGAGACACTAGCGCATGTTTTTAAAACATGTGCTAGTGCCCTAACTGCCATGTTTTAAAATATGTTTTAAACATGGACATTTATAGATAGTTTCATTGTATCCATACACTTATAGTAAAACATGTTTGAATGAATTTAAAACATGGCAATTAGGGCACTAGCACATGTTTTAAAAACATGTTCATCTGGAGATCCATTTAGATATTGAATGCATTTAGGTGATCATAAAGTCACTATCTCTATTGTATTAAGGGATATTGGGGACCTTGAATTTATGAGGGAAACACTGTGTCTCAATCTCCCTGGTGAATGAGGTCCTCTTCCTATATTGATCACGCTGATTGATAGTACAAGAGCATGCCTTAAGTTGTTGGACCCTCTATAAGAGCTCCTCTATCCTTAGGCCCTAAGGCATATGTTCTCTCTTATGCTTGCGTTCTGGAGAGTGGTGGTTTGGTAAATATCCTTGACTAGCCCTTCCCTATCGAGCTGCCAGTTTAATGCAACTTTGCATGTTGCTGATGGTCTACCTCATCTTCTTCATACCGAAATGCAGTTTGAACTCGGTAGCGATCATCCTCCATGTAGCAGCTCTCATCCTGGCTCACCCTCACTCTTAAACTTGCAGGGCGTGGAACTTCTACATCATCATAAGCTCGGCGACCTTAAGCTCTCAAGAGTGAGTTGGAGGAACGAGCTGAGTTAATAGGTTGCAGTACCTTTCTATTAGGTATTTTAGGGGCTGGTACTTCTCATTGTTACTAGTAAACTTCTTTGGGAACTACAGCCTCAAATTTAAGCATGTTCTGGGCTTGGGCCTATGCTAGTGCCCTAACTATATCTGCAAGTTGTTACATTGTGTTTTTCAATGCCTTTTACTATTGGTGCAACACCTGTAGCCTCTTGGCCGTAGGGACCATCTATGTTGGTTGGCGAGGGGCTAATAGAGGCAAACCTACAATAGTGCCATCAGTAGGAACATGAGACGTGTCTGCCATGTGCACAATCATACCCTCCATTAGTTTGGTGTTAGGCTATTGTTGATCCATCTACCATTCTGGTTGATCAGCTGCCGTGTTAGAACTTCTGGTAATTCTTCCTCTTAGCATTGCAGTTGAAAACTTCAAAAGTTTGTAGTCTGAGCCCTCCTTCTAGTGTAAAAAATGTTGACATCTGAAATCAATCAACCCAAGTTCTTGACCCAATAACTGCAAAATAAAGCAATAAAGGCAAAGACAATAGGGAAGCAGAAGAACAGGGATGCAAAGTGGATTTTTACGTAGTTCGACCCAAAAAGATACCTACTTCCATGACTACTCCTCTGGTTATTTTAGTAGTGTAACAGTATTCTATTGATTGTTTGATGATTATGTTGTCTATCATTACAATGAATTTCAGCCCCTATTTATAACATGAAGTATGTTACAATTTAAGTACATAATGGATAGGAAAGAATCTCATGTCAATTCTATTTCTAAAACTGTATCCACCAATTTAAGAATAAATCCCACCGAAGTAGGAGTTTAATTCTATTTCCAATTTTGATAGTTTACTTTTCCTCAAATTAGGTTGTTTCCTTTTTGGAAGTTTTCCTTTTTTAACGAGCACTTTAGCTATGAACTTGATCTTGGTTTGGGCGACCTTGAGCTGAGCATAAAGCAGCCTTGATCATGGTCAACCAACTACCTTGAAATGGTGATAGTGATCTGAGAGCTCGTGCCTACGAGCTAGATATTAACGAACTGGGCTTTGATCCATTGGGTCAATCCATTGAATCAGTTTGTCAGGCTTTTACCAGTCCATTTATACAGCCCAAAATATATCCACAACATGATCTAACCCACCCCTAAAGATTTGAGAAAGAAAAACCAAAGGGAGGAGGAAGAATAAGAGGAGAAGGGAATCAAGGAAGTTTGGAGAATGATTTATAGTAAAAAAAAGGGTTCTAAGGAGAAGACAAATGCAAAAGGGTTTCCATAGGGCTTGGAAATAACCTCGTGTCTGTCGCAGGTTCGTGTAGATTATTACATATCACAAGAAGGGCCACATAATGATAAATAGTTGAATATGTGTTTATTAATTTCGTATTTGCTAAATTTTATAAGTGTATTTCTAAAATAGTTTTACAAATTGATAATCATTTTACAATTTTTTGAAAATATTTTATATGTTTAGTTCATAAGTTTAACACGAGAAATTTTAAAGATTTTTTATTTGTTTAAATTAGATTTCGATAAAAGGGATTATCAAAATTTTGAAAATTATTTCAAAAGATTTTCAATAAATCCATATTTTTATCCAGAAGACCCCACTTTTCACGAAATCCTCCCGAACTAGAGATAACAGGTCGAATCTTGTCAAATCTTGTTTTTATACCAAATGACTAGTAATGACAATATTGCATTGTGTTGGCTGCAAAATTAACAAACAAATATATTAAACCTTGCAAGTGCATAAATCATTTTATTGAGTATAGCATGCAAGGATCGATCCCACGAAGAATTTCAATCTAGTTTCAATTCTAAATTTATTAAAGACCTGAAACTACAAAGCAATTAAATTAAAAGAGAAACATTTTTGAATTAATTGAAAGACTTAAAACCAAAAGTACAATAGAAAATTAAATTGAGAAAAATCAATGGAGAAAGTGTTAGTTAAGATCTCCTATCCACCACTTCAACAATCCCTCAATTCATTAGATAGTAACATTCATCATATTAATGCATGATAAAAATATTCATAATAAGGCAATGGTCATGCTACATATTGTATTGATTCTTTCAGAGATTGTATGTAAGTCACAAGATACATGTATTCTAAATTATAACATAGCATGGTGTCTACTTAAAATTAATAATTGGAATCCATTAAGGGAATATATATATATATATATATTTATATGAATACTACATGAAACCTAAAATATAGTGTCTGACAGGACCCTTCCCAGACCTTATCTAAGCTCTTGTCTGGAGGATCCTGCCGGGCACTTCAACGGACTCCCCGAACCCGACTTGTCGGATTGGAGAAATCCGAGAAGCGAACCCCTTTACTTTACTTAACCGGTTTACTCGTTTTAGGCTTAAAAATTTTTATTTTCTCTTAATATAGTTGAAACGGTGTGAATTTTTCGCGTTTGATTGAAAACTAATTTTATAAAAATCGGACAGCATAACGACTGTAAGTTTAACATTTCCAAAATCAACCTGCATAAGAAATACACTTCGAACTATTTTGATCACCGTCCAACTTCTTTCAATCTCAAACATGCATTTTTTATTCATTTCACAAACATGCAATTCTTTTACAAACATAATTCACATATGTAATTGACATATAACAACTCATACTTATATGAAATATGTGCCTTGTGCAATATGTGCATATCAAGTGTAATGGTTCATTTATATATACATATCAAAATATGATTTATAATCCGTCAAATATCTCATGTCAACACGTAGTTATTTGATTCAATATATACACATGTACACAATGTCAAAATACATTAACATCCATATAGTTCATCTCATTATTTTCCCCACCTAAAGTTAATCAAAATAATGTCTTTGATGCAAGAGCGTCCGTGCCAACGTCTACTAAAGTATACAAGCTACACAAAACAAAGAGAGGTTAGACAATATATATATAAAGGTATAACTCCGCATAGACATTACTTAGAAAATAATCGATTTTATTTTTTTTTTCTTTTGAAAACCATTTCTCATAAGACAACCATGTGCAAAGCCACTACACACGGAATTTGCTACATCGCGACGTAGGGCGAACTTTCTCAACTCTAAGTAACCACAACGCGAAATTTTTCTACATCGCCGTTGTAGTGCCAATAGCTTATACTTTACGCAACTACATGCGGAATTTTCTACATCGCATATTGTAGTGCAATTTACTCATCACTTGTAATTAGATACGGAATTTTCTACATCGTATCACAACATGCACATGGGTCTAAATTCAACTTTATTTTGCTTTACTTTTAAACCTTTTTGCAACTTACTTTCGCTTTCGAATCTCATTTCTAGATTCTAGGCATAACTCATTACTCAACATAAAACTTATGATTTTGGAAAACCATTTTGCAAAACTCTTTGAAACAATATATTTTATCATTACCATATAAATGGAAATAAACTAGATGTAAGTGAAGTGAAGGACACTTACCTCGATCCCAACGCTCTCAATGCCTCAAAGAGCCTCTCGCGTCTCGTCCGCGTGCTCGTCACCTACACATCATAGTCTCGTTATAACTTACTCACTTTTTTAGCTAAAACTAATAAAAATAGAGTTTCCAATACATTGAAAACTCACTACACCACACATTCCCAACTCGATTTTTGACTCGACCGAGGCTCTCAAAATTTGGTTTCTTTGTAAAAGTCTTATTTCTAGACCCCTAGGATCATCCCCCTATGTTTCGTTTGGTCTCCGGAAGCTTAAAACAAAAAGTCAACTTTTTAACTATACGGTTGACTACGAAAAACAGAATTGAAACCAGCCATGGTTTCAGCTCCGTTCCTTTTTCTAGCGTCTCCTTAACGCATAACTAAGTCGCCCGTAAAGTTTCGTCGAGAAACTCCATCGTTTGCTATGTCAATCTAGACAAAACGCCCCATTTTGGACACTTTTCAAAGCGAGCTTTTACATCGGACAAGCGACGATGATTTTTCTTTCGTATCTAAGGTTCTTTTACCTAATTATGACCTGATATATGTATTTTGGGCATCAACGAATGCATTTGCATCGCTATTACACATCTCGGTTTCCTACGCCCACTATTTTGGCTATAACTTCGTCAATTTTTATCGGATCGATCCCATTCCAATTTCTATGGTTTTATATCATTCCTAGGCATCATTTGAGGTGTCGAACACCCCCATATATGTCAGACTTGGTCAGGTTTTCTCTAGCTCATGGTTTGAGCTCGGGATTCCACTTTTACTCTATGACACTTTCTACGCGCACTATTTTGGCCATAACTTCGCCAATTGTTATCGGAATGATTCCGTTCCAATTCCTATGGTTTTCTATGTTCCCGAGGTATGTTTTGAGGTGTAGAACAACCCCAAATAAGCTAAAACAAGTCAGGTCTCTACTGACCCTTCATTAAGCTCGGGATTTCTAATATGCTCAAAACCACTTCCATTGAACTTCTATCTTTTCTACTTATCTTCCTAATCTTATTTATGGTAAAATTTGGGTTCAAAACCATCTAATCTCAGAGGTTTTCCACTGATCTTCACAGCCATAACACACCCACACACTCATTCTAGAGTAAAACTTTCAAGTTTTTACAAAATTATCTCTCATAAGTTTTTCATCAAACACTTAATCTACAACTACTTTTGCTCTTCTAACAATTTAAATCACAAGTTAGGGTTTCTCCCATAACCCTAACCTACCATTTTTACATCATTCAAGTTCCCTTTTTAACAACTTATAACTATAACATTGATTTACATCAAAATCTCACCAATAACACATCAAGTAAACAAACTAATCCATCATCATATCATACAAACCCAACATCATGCTTTTACACATTTCCACCACATTAAAGTCTATGGAGAAGATGAGATCTTACCTTATCTATGCTTAGGGTTTGATGTTTTGGCTTGGGATCAACTAGAACAATTGTTTGGAAGCTTGAAAATTGGTTGAAAATATCACTTGTTCTTCTCCCCCTCTAATTTCCTTCCATCTCATGCTCTCCCTCTCAACTCTCTCTTCTATTTTTGTTTCTCACGCCTACTTCTTCTTTTTGAATGAAAAAGTGACTAAGTGGTGTATTATATGGCCACCTTTTTGCTAAATGACCATCATATCCTCTATTGACTTGTTGGATTTACAAAATTGCCCTTAGTTATGTTATTTACTAATAAAAATCAATGATCATTTGTCTCGTTTTTTTTTTTTTCATATAATTGAATTATTAACTTACTAAACTAAAGTTTTACAATCTTGCCATCCATTTATAATATATATATATATATTTTACTAAATGACCATTTTGTCCTTTTTATTCGATAACTTAGTTTCTAAGGTTAGGAAACATAAAATTGAATATAGGGGTTTACAATTTCTCCCCTCCTTATAGAAATTTCGTCCTCGAAATTTTAAACTGCTAACCTAATTCGAATAGGCGCGGATATTGGGTGCTTATTTGCTCTTCAGGCTCCCATGTAGCCTCTTCTGATCCGTGGTTTCTCCATAACACTTTTACTAGCGGAATCACCTTGTGGCGCAAAACTTGATCTCTACGATCTAAAATCTCCACCGGTTGCTCTTCGTAGGTCAAGTTATCTTTTAACTGCACTGGTTGTTCTCTTAAAACGTGTGACGGATCAGCTATATACTTGCGAAGCATGGAGACATGAAACACATCATGAATGTTCGCGAGCTCTGGTGGCAACTTCAATTGGTAGGCTACTTTACCCACTCTTGCTATAATCTCATACGGTCCAATGTATCGTGGACTTAACTTTCCACGTCTTCCGAATCTCAAAACACCCTTTCAAGGCGAGATTCGCAAGAATACTCTATCACCCACATCAAACTCTAAGTCTCTCTTTCGATTGTCTGCATAGCTCTTCTGTCCGTTGCTTGCTATCTTCAACCGTTCTCTAATCCTATTAATCTTTTCGGTTGTAGCTTGAACAATCTCTGGACCAATCAACTTCCTTTCACCTACTTCATGCCAACAAACAGGGGTTCTACACTTTCTACCATACAACGCCTCGTATGGTGCCATGCCGATGCTAGACTGGTAGCTGTTGTTGTAGGCGAATTCTATCAAAGGTAGGTGATTATCCCAACTCCCTCTAAACTCCATTACGCATGCTCTCAACATGCCTTCAAGAGTCTGGATAGTTCTCTCTGATTGGCCATCTGTTTGTGAGTGAAATGCCGTACTGAAATGCAGTCTGGTACCCATAGCTTCTTGTAGCTTCGGCCAGAATCTAGAAGTGAACGACGGATCTCGGTCAGACACAATAGATACTGGTGCGCCATGCAACCTCACTATCTCATCCACATATAGTTGAGCTAACTTCTCCAGGGAATAGGTATTCTTGATGGCTAGGAAGTGAGCAGACTTTGTCAATCTGTCGACTACCACCCAAATGGCATCATGTCCACTCGATGTCCGTGGAAGTCCTACTACAAAATCCATGGTAATCCGCTCCCATTTCCACTCAGGAATTGATAGAGGTTGTAATAAACCTGCTGGCTTTTGATGTTCTGCTTTAATCTGTTGGCAAGTTAAACACTTTGAAACGAACTCTGCTATCTCTTTCTTCATTCCTTTCCACCAGTAGTGCTCTCTTAGAGTCCGATACATCTTGGTACTCCCTGGATGCATGGCATATGCCGATGAGCTTCATCCATAATTTCTCTCTTCAATTCTGCTAGTTGTGGCACACATAATCGTTGTCCCAGAATTAGTGCCCCATCGTCTGTCAATGCAAAGTTACTTTGCTGACCAGCTTCTAACTCGCTTCTAAGCTTCATCAAGTAGGGATCTTAAGCTTGCAACTCTTTAACTTGATCCACCAATACCGGACGGACATGAAAAGTTGCTAATAAAGAGCTAGAATCCGTCACCTCCAATCTGACACCCATAGATCTCAACTCTACTAACATGGGCAAGTACTCGGCTCTCAACTAGGATAAGGAACTGGTAGGTTTCCTACTTAACGCATCTGCTACCACATTAGCTTTACCCGGGTGATATTCAATGGTACAATCATAGTCTTTGATGAGCTCAATCCACCTTCTCTGTCTCATATTCAACTCTTTTTACGAGAATAGGTATTGTAAACTCTTATGATCAGTAAATATTCGGCATGGTACTCCATAGAGGTAATGCCTCCAAATTCTCAATGCAAACACTACAGCCGCTAACTCCAAGTCGTGTGTTGGATAGTTTACTTCATGCTTCTTTAACTGCCTTGAAGCATAAGCTATCACCCGGTCATGCTGCATTAACACACAACCTAAACCCTGTCTTGAAGCATCATAATACACTGCAAATCCATCGCTTCCGAATGGAAGTGTAAGCACTGGTGCCGTAGTCAGCCTTTTCTTCAACTCATCAAAACTGCTTTGGCACGCATCAAACCAGATGAACTTTTCTTCTTTTCTTGTTAGCCTAGTCAACGGGGTGGCAATCTTTGAAAACCCTTCCACAAACTTCCTGTAATACCCAGCTAAACCTAGGAAACTTCTAACTTCGGTCACGTTCGTGGGTGGCTTCCAATCTACAATGGCTTCCAATCTACATAATTTCGAACTTGTCCAGGTAGGGTCTGAAAACTCTGTTCATTAAGTCCATAAAAGCTGTTGGGGCATTAGTTAAGCCGAATGGCATCACCAAAAACTCATAATGCCCATACCTAGTCTTGAAGGCTGTCTTGGGAACATCTTCCTTACGCACCTTCAGTTGATGATACCCCGATCGTAGATCCATCTTCGAAAAAACCTTGGCTCCCTGTAGCTGGTCAAACAAATCATCGATTCTTGGCAACGGATACTGATTCTGAATGGTTACCTTGTTAAGCTGCCTATAATCAATGCATAAGCGGAGGCTTCCATCTTTCTTTTTAACAAACAGCACTGGAGCTCCCCATGGTGATGTACTCATCTTAACAAAGCCTTTGCTCAATAGTTCTTCCATCTGCACCTTCAACTCCTTTAGTTCTATTGGTGCCATCCGATACGGCTCTATAGAAATAGGCTCTGTACCGGGTGCTAGCTCAATCTCGACCTCAACATCCCTATCTGGTGGCAACCCTGGTAGGTCTTCAGGAAATACATCAGGGAACTCATTAACCACAGGGACTTCCGTCAATTACAACTCAATACTGCTAACTTCTATTGCATAAACCAAGTACCCCTAGCATGCTTTACGGAGCATTTTGTTGGCTTGAATCACACTCACCAAACTTGTAGAGAGTATTTTCCTCTCTCCACAAAAGATCACATCTGGTTCCCCAGGCTTGTTAAACTAAACCTCTTTCTTGTAGCAATCTACGGTGGTACGATTCTTGGATAGCCAATCCATGCCTAAAATAATGTCAAAGTCATGAATATTGAGCACTATCAGATCAGCCTCAAACTCATGACCTGCTATAGTCACTTTACTTCCCATGTAAACTTTATCCGCAATAAGCGAATCACCTATGGGAAGTTACACTACCAGGCTACACTCAGTCGGTCTCAACTCTATCCTGACTCTATCTATAAACTCTCGTTTAATAAAAGAATAGGTGGCCCCTGGGTCCACCAATATATGAGCATCAGTATCGAATAGAGAACTGATACCTGTGACTACATCTGGTGTCGCATTTGCCACCTACTAGGTCACTGTATATACTCTGGCGGCCTGACTGCGAGGTCTGTCGAGCTGTCCTCTAGGTGGCAAGCCTCTACCTGATCTGCCACTGGGCTGTCCTGTACTAGTAGCTCCTCCGGTTTGGGGGCCTCTCTTATCGGGTCCACGGCTCCCACTAGGTTGTCCCTGTATCGTTGATCCAGCCTCTGATGGACTGGAAGCGACTAAGCTGGGACAATTTTTCATAAAGTGGCCTTCCTGACCACATCGGTAGCATCTTGTCCTGCCCTGAAGGCACTCGCCAGGGTGTGATCGACCACATCTGCTGCAAATGGGTCTGCTCTTCCAACTTTGACTCCTCCTAGATCCCCTAGAAAACTGAACTGAACTCTGACTCTGACTAGGTTGTGCCTTCTGACCCTGTCTACGGCTCTCAGACCATGCGGGCCTCTGATCACTTTTGCCCACTTTACCTGATCCCCCTTGATAGCTACCGCTCCAACTGCGCTTCTGACTAAATGGTGGTTTCGGTTTGGGAACGTTTCTTGCACTTTGCTCAACTCAAGTCATATAGCTTATGTTTTAACTTATGTAATCAATAAAAAAAAACATAACTCATATAATCTTGAAAAACATGAATGCATATAACTATTTCACTCCTTTTGCATAATTCATGCATCCTTGACGCATGCTTTACGCGAAAATAATTCAAACTTCTCTTAAAATTTATTTCAACTTAACGAGAACCGGGCTCTGATACCAACTTGACAGGACCCTTCCCAGACCTTATCTAAGCTCTTGTCTGGAGGATCCTGCCGGGCACTTCAACGGACTCCCCGAACCCGACTTGTCGGATTGGAGAAATCCGAGAAGCGAACCCCTTTACTTTACTTAACCGGTTTACTCGTTTTAGGCTTAAAAATTTTTATTTTCTCTTAATATAGTTGAAACGGTGTGAATTTTTCGCGTTTGATTGAAAACTAATTTTATAAAAATCGGACAGCATAACGACTGTAAGTTTAACATTTCCAAAATCAACCTGCATAAGAAATACACTTCGAACTATTTTGATCACCGTCCAACTTCTTTCAATCTCAAACATGCATTTTTTATTCATTTCACAAACATGCAATTCTTTTACAAATATAATTCACATATGTAATTGACATATAACAACTCATACTTATATGAAATATGTGCCTTGTGCAATATGTGCATATCAAGTGTAATGGTTCATTTATATATACATATCAAAATATGATTTATAATCCGTCAAATATCTCATGTCAACACGTAGTTATTTGATTCAATATATACACATGTACACAATGTCAAAATACATTAACATCCATATAGTTCGTCTCATTATTTTCCCCACCTAAAGTTAATCAAAATAATGTCTTTGATGCAAGAGCGTCCGTGCCAACGTCTACTAAAGTATACAAGCTACACAAAACAAAGAGAGGTTAGACAATATATATATAAAGGTATAACTCCGCATAGACATTACTTAGAAAATAATCGATTTTATTTTTTTTTTCTTTTGAAAACCATTTCTCATAAGACAACCATGTGCAAAGCCACTACGCACGGAATTTGCTACATCGCGACGTAGGGCGAACTTTCTCAACTCTAAGTAACCACAACGCGGAATTTTTCTACATCGCCGTTGTAGTGCCAATAGCTTATACTTTACGCAACTACATGCAGAATTTTCTACATCGTATATTGTAGTGCAATTTACTCATCACTTGCAATTAGATACGGAATTTTCTACATCGTATCACAACATGCACATGGGTCTAAATTCAACTTTACTTTGCTTTACTTTTAAACCTTTTTGCAACTTACTTTCGCCTTCGAATCTCATTTCTAGATTCTAGGCATAACTCATTACTCAACATAAAACTTATGATTTTGGAAAACCATTTTGCAAAACTCTTTGAAACAATATATTTTATCATTGCCATATAAATGGAAATAAACTAGATGTAAGTGAAGTGAAGGACACTTACCTCGATCCCAACGCTCTCAATGCCTCAAAGAGCCTCTCGCGTCTCGTCCGCGTGCTCGTCACCTACACATCATAGTCTCGTTATAACTTACTCACTTTTTTAGCTAAAACTAATAAAAATAGAGTTTCCAATACATTGAAAACTCACTACACCACACTTTCCAAACTCGATTTTTGACTCGACCGAGGCTCTCAAAATTTGGTTTCTTTGTAAAAGTCTTATTTCTAGACCCCTAGGATCATCCCCCTATGTTTCGTTTGGTCTCCGGAAGCTTAAAACAAAAAGTCAACTTTTTAACTATACGGTTGACTACGAAAAACAGAATTGAAACCAGCCATGGTTTCAGCTCCGTTCCTTTTTCTAGCGTCTCCTTAACGCATAACTAAGTCGCCCGTAAAGTTTCGTCGAGAAACTCCATCGTTTGCTATGTCAATCTAGACAAAACGCCCCATTTTGGACACTTTTCAAAGCGAGCTTTTACATCGGACAAGCGACGATGATTTTTCTTTCGTATCTAAGGTTCTTTTACCTAATTATGACCTGATATATGTATTTTGGGCATCAACGAATGCATTTGCATCGCTATTACACATCTCGGTTTCCTACGCCCACTATTTTGGCTATAACTTCGTCAATTTTTATCGGATCGATCCCATTCCAATTTCTATGGTTTTATATCATTCCTAGGCATCATTTGAGGTGTCGAACACCCCCATATATGTCAGACTTGGTCAGGTTTTCTCTAGCTCATGGTTTGAGCTCGGGATTCCACTTTTACTCTATGACACTTTCTACGCGCACTATTTTGGCCATAACTTCGCCAATTGTTATCGGAATGATTCCGTTCCAATTCCTATGGTTTTCTATGTTCCCGAGGTATGTTTTGAGGTGTAGAACAACCCCAAATAAGCTAAAACAAGTCAGGTCTCTACTGACCCTTCATTAAGCTCGGGATTTCTAATATGCTCAAAACCACTTCCATTGAACTTCTATCTTTTCTACTTATCTTCCTAATCTTATTTATGGTAAAATTTGGGTTCAAAACCATCTAATCTCAGAGGTTTTCCACTGATCTTCACAGCCATAACACACCCACACACTCATTCTAGAGTAAAACTTTCAAGTTTTTACAAAATTATCTCTCATAAGTTTTTCATCAAACACTTAATCTACAACTACTTTTGCTCTTCTAACAATTTAAATCACAAGTTAGGGTTTCTCCCATAACCCTAACCTACCATTTTTACATCATTCAAGTTCCCTTTTTAACAACTTATAACTATAACATTGATTTACATCAAAATCTCACCAATAACACATCAAGTAAACAAACTAATCCATCATCATATCATACAAACCCAACATCATGCTTTTACACATTTCCACCACATTAAAGTCTATGGAGAAGATGAGATCTTACCTTATCTATGCTTAGGGTTTGATGTTTTGGCTTGGGATCAACTAGAACAATTGTTTGGAAGCTTGAAAATTGGTTGAAAATATCACTTGTTCTTCTCCCCCTCTAATTTCCTTCCATCTCATGCTCTCCCTCTCAACTCTCTCTTCTATTTTTGTTTCTCACGCCTACTTCTTCATTTTGAATGAAAAAGTGACTAAGTGGTGTATTATATGGCCACCTTTTTGCTAAATGACCATCATATCCTCTATTGACTTGTTGGATTTACAAAATTGCCCTTAGTTATGTTATTTACTAATAAAAATCAATGATCATTTGTCTCGTTTTTTTTTTTTCATATAATTGAATTATTAACTTACTAAACTAAAGTTTTACAATCTTGCCATCCATTTATAATATATATATATATATATATATATTTTACTAAATGACCATTTTGTCCTTTTTATTCGATAACTTAGTTTCTAAGGTTAGGAAACATAAAATTGAATATAGGGGTTTACAGTGTCTATCTTGGATCTTCATGAATCAAGGTCCTACAATTGATTCATAAGCAATGGATTATTGTTAGCAAAAAATATGCCCATATGGTATTCAGTTTATGTCCTTATAATGTAATCTTATAAACATGCTCCTAAAGTGATTAGTCAAATAAACATAATAAATAGAATACAATTTAACTAGAAACAATGATTTCATCATGCAAAAATACTAAAATTTCATTAATAAAATCTATGAATTGAGTTCATGTCTAGGGCTTCAAGTCGGCCTAACTAACAAACAAATTAGCTAGGCATGGCTCTAAAAGAATATATAAAAATAAGAACAAAAATAAAGAAATGTAGAAGAAATTGTGTGTTCAATTGCCAAGCCTTTATGCTAATTTTCTCCCAAAGAATCTTGTTTTTTCTGCTGGAAATTGAGGTATTTATAGGTGAACTACCTATGAGTAAGATTTCTAATTTGGGAAGGAAACCATTTTCAATTCAATATGGAATGCAAATTTGATAGCGAAAGTAATTTCCTTTTACACTAAAGACTTTATTTCTCACAAATTTTGCTCAATTAATCCTAATAGGAAAAATATATGTTTAGGAAGTCAACTAGGAAGCACTAAAGAGAAAGTTTGAATTCCCTAGGTTTTCTTCCTAGTGTCGATCACTACGTTGGTGTTATGACAACTAAGGTCTCATCATAGGTCACTACTCTCTCTATTAAAGTTGGCGACTTTATGTAACGAGATTCAACTCATGACAAATTTCAAGTTTGACTCTTGAATGCTTAATTGATTATAACTTTTTTTAAAGAACTCTGATTCATGAACAATTCGTGGCTAGGAAAACTAGTCATCTATGGCTTTAATTTGACATGTTGTAACTCACACAACTAGAATCAAGGATTCCATGTGAGCTACCACAAGATAGTCTATATTTTTGTTTACCCGCCATTTAAACTACTTCCTTCTCAAACCTACACTATAACACAAAAACACCAAACACCATAAAAGAACCAATTTCACATGAAAACATAACATAAATATAAGTGAAATGGGCATAAAATACAAATAATTTTTAACCTATCATGTCATTAGTCATGGCAATAATGTTAGAGTTTGTGCCTTAAAAGTTTGTCTTTTGCAAATGTTTAAATAAATAATAAATAAAATATGATTGTTTTATACAATCTATGTACATTTATATAATGTTTGCTTTATAAGAATATCATATAATATCTATCATTACTTACGTAGTCTCAAACTAAGTATATAAATAGGTTATATATAAGATAATTTAGTTTGAGATCAGTAATCTAAAGAGTATGTGGAAAGCAAACAAAACTGGATACTTTGTTTATGATAAACCTACAGTTGTGGTTTATTTCGTATTTGATATAATTATTTTATTTGAAATCATTCATATGACGATATAGAAATAGCAGCACCTTATATAATAGAGATTATACAAGATTGGACAAAGATAAAAATGAATTTTTTTAATAATATCAATTAAACAAAGAAATTCATATTTATCGACTAGACGATCATATACAAATTGATATTAATCTTTAGTGTATTATGGACTTATATGTGTTGAATTATATATTTTAATTTACATGGATGAGACTATTATATATTTGCAATTAATAGTTTCGTACTTTAGAAATATGATTTAATAAGTCATTAGAAATATTCTACATACTAGTGAAATTCACTCATTGCAAGAAATAGATGAGTAGTTATATATTTACAATTAATAGTTTCGTACTTTAGAAATATGATTTAATATATGGCTAGAAATATTTTACACAATAGTGGAATTCACTCATTCTTGTGAGAAGTAGATGAGTAGTTCCCTAAAGTATTGATTCAGATTTTAAATAATAAAATATCTCGACTTGTTTGCCTATGAATAAACAGAAAAATAAAATTTATAAGTTGTTATGGATATATTGTTTATTATAAAATCAATTATACTTAAATGAAACAATGTCAATAGAGAGGTATAATGGACTTTATAACCTAACTTTAATTATGAACTACTTGTGGATGATCGAAACATATGAAAGAATTAGGTCGATGAATAATAAAAATTCAAATTGTGTAAAACATCCACAATTTGATAGTGCAACCATAGATTTTTATTGGAGTAACTTCAAGGTTAATTATAATGAATTATTTAATTAAAAGTTTAATCAATAATTCTGATATTATTGGAGTTCAAAATTATAGGTTCATTTTGTCTGATTGCAAGCTCATGCTCATTACAAGGAACAAGTAAATAGAAGAATTATTTGGATGGTCCAATTATGTGTTGCACATGTAGCACAAACAAGTTCACATGTTATTTAAATAATATTGGTTATTTAAAAATTATTTAATTGATAATTATGAATTATAAATTATTTAATTATTTATTACAGAGATTATTGGTTTAAATCCTAGTAATTACACTAATTAAAATGATTTTGAATAATATAAATTAGTACGTAGTCAAGAACTTGAAAAGAGAAATATCAATTAATGGGGGGTTATGAATCTTTATTGATATAGAAATCAAATCATCTAATCAAAAATTAGACTTTCTAATTTAGAAATTGAATATTCTAATTAATAAGGAAATCAGTTTCGTTGTTGAATTAGAAACCACCCTAGATTGACTAGTATAAAAGAAGATTTATTCTTGAGATCACATAATTCACTTTTCTCTTCCTCCCTAGTTGTATAACACAAAGAAAACAATTAAACTCTAAATGTTTAGGGTTGGCCGCACATCCCCAGAAGAACAAGAGGGTTGACCGAACCTTCTACTCTTGTTTGCTTCTAACAATTTTCATTTGCTGCAAGATTTCTTTTGTGAAAATAATGTGAACAAAGGTTTTAGAATTGTGTCCACACACTGTAACTTAGTGAAGAGTCATAGCAAGAAAGATCGAATGGTAAAAAATCTACTAATCAAAAGAGATCAACTTATTCTTCATACAAAGTAAGATAGATCCTATTTAATTTAGAATCATTAAATTGTCATTACTAGCATCAATTTCCAGTACTTTTGTTTTTTATTTTTGATTTTTAATTTTTAATTTTTAATTCATTTTTTTGCATTAAAGTTTAATTAAATTTTTTCCAACTGTTTCCTTCAAACAAAAGTTGACACAACTAGTGAAATCCTCCTTGAAAAACATGCTTTTGAATTAAGAGACTAGTTAGATAGTGTTAGTCGTCATTTTTCAACATTTGAGTCTTAAAAGTAAACTAACATTTTATCATTAGTCATGGCAACAAAAGCTATCATAACTAGTGAGACACTCACTAGAAAAAACTTGATTTTGAACTAAGTGACTAGTAATAACAACATTATATCGTTAGTCATGATGATAGAAGCTACTATGACTAGTGAAATCATTACTGAAAAAACATATTTTTGAACTAAGTGACTATTCATGGTAGTATTGTGTCATTACTCATAGCAATAAAAACTACCATCACTGATGAAACCATCACTAAAAAAATTTATTTTTGAACCAAATGATTAATCATAGCAGCATTATGTCATTATTCATGCAACAACAACTATCACAAATAGTGAAATACTTATTATTAAATAGTATTATGTTGTTAGTCAGCATTATATTGTTAATCATAACAATTTTGTTTTAGAACCTAGTGAGTAGTTGTAGTATTGTGTTGTTAGTCATGAAAATAAAAGCCATCATGACTAGTGAAACCGTCATTTGAAAGAAATATTTTGAACCAAATGATTAGTCATGACAATAATATGCTGTTAGTCATAGGGACAACAACTATTGTGCTAATGAAATACTCACCCTCAAAGGGCATTTTTATCTCCTCACATGTTTTTGAAAGTGAAATATTAAAAATAATGGGAGATTGAATCAAAGGTTAATTGTTTTTATTCCAAAGAGAAATTTCAATCATTGTTAGCCTATTTAAATTTCAGCAACATTTCATGTAAGTGAAAAATCATCTATGTGAAATAATGTGGAAATTTAAATAGGTAAAAAAAAAACAATTAAAGTTCCATTTAGGGCTAAAAAATATTAACGTTTTTTCAATACACGAATATTTTTAAATTTTGGTCACAAATGAATTTCTCCTATATTATTATTATTAGAGATAATTACAAAAACACCCTTGTCCTTTGACAAGTGCATATGAGTTTTGGCCATATGAGTTGGCCACAATTATAAAAACTCTATCCCAAGTTTTATAAGTGTTGCAATTACACCCCTTACCATTATTCAAACACAAAAAAGCCATAAAAACACTAAAATACACCTATTATTTTAATTTTAAGAATTAAAAATAAAAAAGTAAAAAAATTAATAAGATAATAAAAATTAAAAAATAAAATAAAAAGGAAAAGAGAAAAATTATCATCTCTAACCTTTATTGGATTAGATCTAGAATTCGTCCTCTAATGGAAACTCTATTCCAGATTGTACTTAACAGGGTCTCAAATAGAGACCTATAGAGATCTAGTGTTCCTCTCCATCTCTTAAAAAGATGGAGATGAATGGGTCTATATTGGATCTCCAATATCTATCTTTGAAGATAGATACTAAAGATCCAATCTCTAATTTTTTTTTTTAAAAAAAATAATAATTAAGTTTTATCTCCACCATCCATCTTAGTGATGGACGATGGAGATCTATTCCTTTTTAAGTTTTATTTTTTAAATTTAATTTTTAATAGTTTTTGTTTTTATTTAATATAATAACAAAAGAACAATTTACCCTCTGCTTGTTATAATAAAGTTCGGTCAACTATTAGTTAAATAATGGTAAATGGGGTGTGATTGCCATACTTATGAAATCTAGAGTGAAGTTTGTATAATTATGGCCAAAATTCATACGCACCTATAATTAGGCCAAAGGTTAGGGATGCTTTTACAATTATCTCTTATCATCATCATCATTATAGAAATAACAACATAAGACACAAATAAAGAAGAATGAATTGCATAATAGCCCTTTGAGATATGCTATCAATAAGACTGAAGCAGATTTATCATTTTATTACATTAGTCAAATTCTATTAAAATTAGTCAAGCTCATCTGACTTAAGAGCAATTTCATCTTTTTACCTTTTTATTTTCTTTTAAAATTTAAAATAATTGAAAAAAAAAAAGTTCTCCATCATCCATAATACGATGGATAGCAAGAATGAATTAAAAATAAAATCTTTTAAAAAAATGTTGCAAAAATTTTTTTTAAAAAAATAATAGTTCTAGATCTTCAATATGTTGTCACTCTCTCGCCGATCTTCAATTTAAGATCACGTTGAAGATCTTGGTTCTCTAGGTTTTAAAACCCAGAATTGATGTGGTTGAGGATCAAATTAAAGATCTCATCACTCTCTCGCAAATTTGGTCCTCTAGGTTTGAAGCCCAGGAGTCAACGATTTGATTTTTAAACCAGATCAAGTTTGATCTGGTTTCAAAATGATTATTCATCTTCATCTGGTTGAAGAAAATTTTTTTCCATTTTTCTTCATCTTCATTTAGTTGAAGATTGAAGATCTTTAACTAGATATAGATTTTTTTTTTTTCATTTTTTTTTCCATTTTTTAAACTATTGGTGGAGATCTAATTATTTTTCTATTTATTATTATTTTTTAAATACTGTTAGTAGAGATCCAAATTAAATCTCCAATATCGGATAGAATATGATCCGATCCGATTGTGGAGATCCAATTTGATTGTCTACATAATTTTTTATTTTTAATTTTTTTTTTGTCTTATTCATGATCAAAATGGTCATTTAACCAAAAATTTTGGTTACCTATCACAATTAACAGAAATTGACTTACGGTGCAGAGGTTTAGTATAATAAAAATATAAATCCGTTTCTGTGTTTTTTTAAGCATACCTTAGAGGGTATTGTGCAATTCGATCAATAAAGAAAATTAAAATAAAAATTCTCTGTAAAACATAGATATATATAAAACATAATCATGTGGTTCTAAAATTAAGTATATAAAAGTATAAAATTGGATAAATAATCCTTATGTAGTATCTAAACCACTTTTAATGGGAGCGTTTCGATTGAACTTTAAACACAGATTATTGTGATTAAATCACAATATAGTTTTGCGAATCTTCTAAACAATACAATTACAGATTGAGTGACAAATTAGGCCCTGTAGGTTCAACTTGTCGATTTTCAAATCCCAAAAGTTGTCCTTGCCCTGCAATCCTGCTAGTTGTTGCAGCCCCTGAATTTTCAAGCAATGGCACCTTTCGATTGATCCTCAGATTTTCCGTTGGAGGAATTGGAAACCCACCATTTGGGCCCCAAATATTATTAGTTCGATGTTGCATACCATACTGTGGAGCATTTATTCTGGGCTTGGACCATCCTTCAAAAGGGTGACTCGCCCCGAAACGATACGGTTTATGGATCATGGAGCTCATATGGACCCCCAAATTCCTACCAAAAGGCCCATTAGAGAAGCCCACCATGGATGGATATGGGAACAGATGTGTTGTTCCAAATGGATTAAGACTTAGCAAATCAAGTCCCTTGTCTTTCTTCAAAAATGCCCGCTCTCTTTTGTGTGCGTTTTGGTGGCCACCAAGTGCCTGTGAGTTGGAGAACTTCTTGTTGCAGTGCTTGCATGGGAATAGCCTTCTTGCTGTTGCCTCATTTCCTTCTGCTGCTTGCACATTGGTAGACAATTCTAACTTCTTGGGAGATGAATCCTTTTCAAGATGGCCCAACAAGTTAAGTTCTAGCTTGGTGGACACATAAGGATGATCAACCTCATGATCAATGGAAAGCTTTAAATCTAACATGGGTTCTTGATGTTGTTCAACCCTACTCATTATTTTGTCTTTAAAAAAAAAAATGATGATGAGAAAAGGGAATGGAGTCTATGGTTCTTAAAGAAGAGTAAAATGAATATTGCATCTTTAATATATGGAAGGGATATCCAATTTAGATTTATTGCATATGGTTGAAAATAGTAAGATAATGAAATAAAAACCAAGTTTAATCCTGTTTTGAGTGCCTTGAATAGGAATTTCCAACTAACACTGTTCAAATTTATCAACTTTACAAGTTACATCCCATATTAGCTGTATTCATACTTAGGAGATTAGTTTCCATATAGTGGATTATATATATATATATGTTGATTTAATCTAGTCAAAATTGCCATAGAAAAGGATTAATTATAACTTTGTGTAGTCAAAGTTATATCTGATGATTAGGATGCATATAGTAATTGTATATGTACATCCATTCATAACTTAATTAGAGTTATTGTATTTTCCTTTTGTATTCATAATAGGGATTTGAGTTTAAATATTTGTGTATAAATTCATGAGAAGTTAGGATACCCAACCAGTGGCAGAACTAGGATTTTAATTTTAGGGTAAAAGAAAATTTTAATTTTTATGTTAACACAAATAAAATATATTAGTATTAAAAAGAAATAACTTATTAAACATGAAATTAAATATCTATTTATGGAAATTTGATTTGGAATTGGAATGAACATTATTCTTATTGAGACTTTTATTTTGATTTGAAATTAGAATTAATTAATTACAAGTTACGAAAAGGTCATTGATTAAAATTATGTACTCCATAAACATTTTTTCTTAAAAAAAAAAAAAAAAAAATGAGATTTTGTTAATTGCAAAAGAAGCATTGTGTATCTTTTCGTAAAATTATGCTTAAAATGTAATATCATCTTTTTATCATGTTTGTTACGTAACTCATCATAATAGGCTAAGAAAAATAAACTTTCTTAACAATATTATTTTAAGCATATTATGTATCTATATTATATATCAAGTCGTGATTTTATATATATATATATATATATATATATATATATATAATGATATATCAATCTTAGATCCAAGTCAAACATCTTATGTGTGTGTGTAAACTTAAACCAGAAGTTGTTTTAAAATTTTAGTATATGTCAATATTAATATTTATAAATATTAAAAACAACCGAATATAAATAAAGAACTTATCAAAATAAGTTTTTTTGTCACAATTTTTTTTATTTCCAATTTTTTTATTATTATTTTTTTTACAAGGGGCACAAAAGATTTTCAAATTGCAATGGTACGTTTACTTGTATGTAATCAGAATGATTTAGAATCAAAACGATCTGGAATCGAAAATACTTAAAATTAGATTAATATATCAGAATTAGATTAAATTATTTATTTGAACTATAGGAATCAAAATCAGAGTCAACGATATTTCAATTGAGATCTTTACTTTATTTTGGAATCGGAATAGATTAATTATAAGTTACAAAAAGACCATTGATTAAAATTATAGATTTCACAAGCATTTTTTTAATAAAAGGTATAAAAAAACTTTGTAACTTGTAAAAGTGAATGAGAATAAAATTCTCATATAGAGCGCAAAAGAAATGGGATTCCTATTCCACAATCCTAAATTTATGTAGAACCCATAATTTCATTCTCATTGTGAATTTATTTTAGAATAAGTAAACATCAACAATCATTTTTGTTTCCTATTCGCATTACTCTCTAATCTATCAAGAAAATACATCATAAAAGAGAACAAGAATGAGAATCCTAAGTAGCATAGAGGGAATAGGAATCTCATTCCAAAATTTCAAATTAATGTGGAATCTACAATTTTATTCACATTACAAATTTATTTTTAGTAAGTAAACATCAACAATTATTCGCATTCTTCATTCTCATTTCCTAATCCTTGAGTAAACACATCATTAATTCACAATATAAATATCAACTTTGTGAATCAAATAAAACAATAAATATATACAACATTTATTTTATGAAAAAGAATACTAATAATAATAATCTATGCAACGTATTTATTAAGTTATAAAAATAAAGAAATTTTGGTTATATACCAATAAAATAATTTGGTCTAAAGAAACAAATTTCAACATAACACTGTAAAAGAAATGGAAATAATGATAAGAATGCAAAGTAAAAACCTTTTGCAAGAGCGCTAATATTTGTTTAATAATTTGTTATTTTCTTAAATAATTAATATATATATTTATATATATGGGTATTGATACACTTGACAAAAAAAAAAAAAGTGATTGCATTTTAAAGTCACTTATTGTAATTTATTATATCTTTATTATATTATATTACTACTAAATATGTCTTATTACAATCAGTAAATTTATTTTTGTTTGTTCATTATTATAAAAATGATCTAACTTATTTAATTATAATCAAGTACAGTAAAGATATAATAAATTATAATCAAGAATTTAGAATACAATTACTCATTATATTTATAAAGAGTATCAATACTCAGGTGTACCAAAAGGACCTATATATATAATACTTTTATAATTAGGTATATTTGATTTTAAAAAATAAGAACCGACCAATCAAATTCATCCATTACATTTGAATTAAATATGAGAGAAAATTTATTTTAGGAGAGAGAATGTAATAGATAAATTTGATTGATTCATCTAACATTTTGAAATTAGGAAGTACTAATGGTAAAATTATTCAATATATATATAGTAATTCTACTAATAGTACCTCCTAACTTTTTAAAGTTAGGACGAATAAATTAAATTCATTCATTGTATTTGAATTAAATAGGAGAGAAAATTTGTTTCAAGAGAGAGAATGCAATGAATTAATTTAATTGGTTGGTCCTTATTTTTTAAAATCAGGTATACCTGATTCTAAAAGTCATATATATGTATGTATATATATAGTACTATCAATACTTTTTAATTTTAAAAAATTAGGAAGAGTCAATCAAATTCATCAATTACATTTGAATTCAATAGAAAAGAGGATTTGTTTTAGGAGAGAGAATGTAATGGATAAATTTGATTGATTCATCCTAATTTTTTAAAATTAGAAAGTATGATGATAAAATTACTCAATATATAGTAATTCTACCAATAATACCTCCTAACTTTTTAAAATTAGGATGAACCAATCAAATTCATTCATTGTATTTGAATTAAATATAATAGAAAATTTGTTTTGAAAGAGAGAATGCAATGGATGAATTTGAATGATTCGTTCTAACTATTTAAAGTTAAGATATACTGATCATAAAAGTTTTATATATATATATATATATAAAGCAATCAACAAAAAGGTGTAAACTCTCCATTATAGCATATTAGAATTACAACCTAAATAAAATAGGCCTCTTGAAACCAATAAATATAGACGTAATTAATATATTATTAAATTATTGAGAGGGATACTAGACAAAATTTTATTGGTTGAGGGGGTCATGGTCCTTATAGGCCTCTTTTTCTCTTCCCCGTTGGACCTTACCCCTGAAATGAGAGATATCATCCTGAGCCAAACTTGTAATGGTTGATTTTCTTTTTGAAATATTAAAAGTAATTTGGGTTTGGGAGAGGTAGACATGTTCTCTCAAGTTTGATCCATTTTCTATTAAAAAAAAAAAAGTTTGATCAACTTTTTTAGGGATTGTTTGTGCAATAAAAGGAAAAGTTGAATATGTGTTTAATTTTGACAGGTCCCAACTCTTATACTCAAGACGACCCGTCCGGCAACCCCACAATGGCCTTCCAGTCAATAAATGATTCGACTGAAAGGTTCTTACGAAGTTAAGCCTTTCCAAAACATCTTTTAGAAATCATTCATTTATCGAAAATGGGTGGAAAATTTTTCGTTTTGAAATATACATTTACAAAACAAAATTTATAAAAATTTTAGCAGCACAACGACTGTTTTTCTAATTATTCTACCATGTAAAAGTTCACTGAAAACCTGTACACTTCAATATCCAAACAAATCTCCACTACTGGCCTTAGGCCCTCATTTTATAATCACAAACATCCACAAACATTTCTTTAAATTTAAAATTTAACTCGGAATTTAGAAACAATTCATGCATAACCACCTTTCCAAAAATATATACAATTATATACAAAATTCATTTCACAAATTGTCAAAATTGTAAAAATCATACATGTATTTAAAAGTTTCACAACAACATTGCACTCGACAATGACTAGCTACTATGGAGCTGGAGTCCTTGCTACTGTCGTATCCGCCCCTGCACCTGTCTCTTGAAGATTTTATTTGTAAAACATAACACTATGTGAGCTACACAAGCTCAGTGAGTGTCGTGTATATATTTCCATTCAATCAACTTTCAAAGATTCTTTCCTAAAATCTTTTAAATAAAATTTTGTAAATATAATTATGTTGTAGTAATTAAACATATTTCCTAAGAACCGTGTAAAATTTAAAAGTATGAATAAACATTTATATCAATATGATCCATGCATCAAAAATCTATAATTTTTTAATGAATTGAAAAGCAAACTTTCTGATTGCGAAAAATAATTTTGAAATGTTTTTTAAATATAAGACGATGCATTAAAATAATATTTTGCATAATTTTATTTTTCTGTCATAATTCATAAACAGTAGTGGTATTTTAGTTTTCAAAAAGCTTTTAAGTAAGCAAACCAACCACTGATAATTCATCCCACATGGTATACTGGTATATGACGAAGCAGAATTTATCCTCGCATAAATCATCTATTAGGTATCTACTAGTGGAATTTAACATTGCTGGGAGCGGCATTTATCCCCACTTAAGTCATAAATCCGATAATTGCATAACGGAATTTAACCTCGTTACGGAGTGGCATTTATCCTCACTCAGGTAGAAACTAGCTAATAATATACCATGTATATGCATTGGATGACACATGAGACTAAACCAACGGATACATTCCCTTCCACTATTAGTGACAGACACTCCTGACACACACTACCAATGTATGTTTAGGGTATTCAACCTTAACCGGTAATATTGGGATACCATTAAAGCATACCATAAGCTCACAAATCATTTCCAATCATTTTGCTTTTCATCATTTCATTTACATTTCATGCAAAACATTCAATAATTCATGCATAAAGGTTCTCATATGGTAATTCATCAATTATAAAAATTAACTTTTATTTATAAACAGTATGAATTTAAATTTATCATATAAAATCAACAAGAACAGAAGCATAAACATTTTGAAACATTTTTATTAGGACATCACCTTATTTCCTAGTTCGCAATAAGTTTAAAATCAACGAATAGATTTCCTCGCTTCCGCGTAACCTTCACATTTCCGTATTCTATTTTTAGGTTACGTTGCAGCCAACGTTCTTCATTCAATAATTCCATAACCACACAATAATATATATTAACAATTCGAAACACCCTTTTTAAATCGTATACATTCCGCTCATTCCCATTTACTATAAGTTTGAATTTCTTAATATTCAAGCATATGAAACACTTCATTTCAAGTCTAAATTTCATGTAAACAAATCCATAAATCTTATTGGTCTATGTTAGCCGAATCCTACCCAAGTTTATATCATCAATCATATTTTATTTTTCTCATCGAAAGTACACTTAAAACATATTGTCTAAGGGTGAAAATGCTTGATATCCAAGCTAATTTTTATCATCAAAATAGGCCTCTAATATCATTCAAAATGTCTAAAAATAATTTTCTATCACATTAATCACAACATGACAGCTTAGAACCAAAATTTTTCTTCCATTAAAAAGCATATTTCTTTCAAGTTTTTACACTAAAATTCACATCAAACAACAACATATTCATATGTAAATGAACCTCACACTAATTATGTTTCAAATCCTAAATCCCAAACATATTATCTCAACCAAACTATCCAAAAACCATAAATCCAAAAATTTTATAAATTATCTAATGGAAAACTCAATTTTTACCTTGCAAACTAACCTCAAATGGTTGGATTTCGCTTCTAACTTGATGTAGACCTCATGCATGCATTAAATCCTTTTGAAAATAGCTCTGAAACCATCCAAAATGCTTGCTACCCCCTTGTACAATCACGGCAAAACAGCCCCTTGTCTTTGCCCAATTTGCTTCTTGTTTCCTTCTTGCATGAGTAAAGTAAATCACTCCAAAATCTCCTCAAAAAATCACCATGCATGGCTGTTTTCCTTCCTTTTTCATTGGTAGTAAACTGTCCCGCTCTTCTACTTGACGAAATAGCCCCCCTTTCACTTGGTTTGTCCTTTTTATTCACGGTTTTGGTGTTTAAGACTGAGTGGAAGCTTGTGTTTCCCTTGATTGCCTTCTTGACCGAGCTCCCCGTCTCCCTCTTTTGGTTTCTTAATCTTGGCTCTTGGGTTTTGCTTCAATTTAACGTGCTCTCTCTCTTTGTTTTCTTTGGTGTTGTTCTTGGGTTTCCTTTTGGAGTTTGATGTCTCTTGATTTATGCTTCAAGTTGACCAAATGTGAGTTTCTTCTTATTTACTTTTGCTTTCACCGAATGTACTTTGCTTGTCTCTTGTCTTCACTTTCTTGACTCAGTCTCTCCTCTCTCGCTTTTCGGTGATTTTGGTGTTGACCGAATGCAATGTATTGCTTCATTTATGCTTTATTTTCACTTTATATACATACTCTAGTAAATCAACACTTGTCATCAATCTAATACAATTGCCTTACATTTGTCTCATTTTCTTTATGCATGAAACACATGTCACACATGCATTTGTTCCTCCCTTTCATGCATGCCACTTGTCCATTCTCATGAATTCTTCCGTACTTTCTGATTTTATAATCGAAATCATTTCCGGTCTATCTGAAAATTATTACTTAAATTTGATTCACACATCCAAATATTTTACTAAAATTCAATTATATATCTGAGATATCCGAGAATTCTATCGGAACTAAAATTATAAATTTAGACTCTCCAGAAATTCCATTAATCTTTTCCGTTCCATTCGAAAATTATACTAGAATTAAAATTTTCATTCAAAACCATTTTCGGTCTACTCGAAATTTATTATTCACCTCCTGACTATTTGGAAGTTTTATTATAACTCAATTTATCATTTTCGTACTTTTTAAAAATTTTATTTATTATTTTCGGACTGTCCGGGGATTGTTCTGGAAATTCAATTTTTACATCTGATTGCTTCAAATCATTTTATTAATCACCGATAAGAGTTTACAATGTTCCGTACAATGATCAAAAACGGATGTTACGAATTCCATCTAAAGCTAGCACATGTTTATGCAATTTGTCCTTTGCCACATGACCCTATTATTTTGGACTAATTGCATACCACCTTGAATTTTTTTTACAATTCCTTATAAATGGTTAATTTTAATTGGATATAATGGTTTATTGAATTTTTAATTAAAAAGTCCAAGATGTTCTATACTATTTGAAAATGTCTTATTTACCTCTTACTTTTAAAACAATCAATTTTAAATTATTTAATACTAATTAAATAACAGAAATAACTAACAAACTTATAAATTAAAATATAAGCTAACGAAGGTAAGCTTTTTTGATAGTACTCATTGAAGAAGAATTTGTTGCAGCATTTATATATATATATATATAGATGGATAGAGAGAGAGAGAGATGGAGGAAAAAGTTTGAACAATCGAATATGGAAAAAAAAATAAAAATAGGCTGACTTTTCTTCTTCAAATTGTTGATCTCACTCTTTCAATATTCTTTTTACAATTCATTGAACAAAGATTTGATGATGTAATGAATATCCTTCAACCCTAGGAAGAACTTTGATGATGTTAGGATTCTTAACTGCTACTGCTTTGCCAAAACTACTCTTCTCATCCTTTAAAACTCTATTTACAATGCTCTTTAAACTAGGGTTCCTGATACTTCTCGAAATCCAAAACACTTCTCATTGCCAGTTGTGGTCGTGAGTTTGTTCTTATGACCTACTTTCACGATGGTACTTCTCGGTCTAGACATGGTAGTTGCGATCGCGAGTTGCAACCCACAACCTATTCTTGCGAGACACTCAGGTTGAAGGTGGCAACTCATCGTCATGTGTATCTTCTCGCGATAGCCTCTTGTTACACTTTATACTCAGTCATGGCAAATTACAGTCCCCAAAATCTTCTCATGACCTAGACCCGTGAGTGCCTTGACCTTTAACTCTAAAATTAAATTGAAAACTTAAATTTTCTCACCAATCACTTACCCTTGACTCTCATGTAAAATGCACTAGAAAAACATTAAATAACCCATAATTTACTGGAGAATTCCTCACAAAAATTAGGTTTAGAAGCACGAAATCATTCCATATTTTAGCACAATCATGCCTTAGTATTTGAACATTTCATCTAGATTTTGAATGTGCTTGCTAGCTTTTTCTGACTTTACTAACATGTCATCCACATATACCTCCATGAGTTTCCTAATTTGTTCACTGTACATCATGTTAACAAGCTTTTCATAGGTCACACCTACATTCTTTAAACCAAATGTCATTACCTCTTAATAGTAAAGTCCTTGATCTATGATGAATGAAGTGTGTTCTCCATCTAACTGATACATTATAAGTATGCATCCATAAAGCTCAATAATTCATGACTCATTGTGGCATCCACCATTTAGTCAATTTGAAGAATGGGAAACAATCATTTCAAAGATGCTTTATTTAAATTTGTAAAGTCAATACACGTCCTCTACTTCCTATTTAGCTTCATGACTAGAATTGGATTTGCTATCCAGACTGGATAGTGGGATCCCTTGATATACTAGATGGCCATCAGCTTGTCCATTTCCTCTTTAAGAGTTACATATCTTTTAACAACCATATCTCGCCTCTTCTAGCAAACTAGCTTGAAACTTGAATCAATGTTGAGCTGATGGCTCGTCATACTAAGACATATCCCTATCATATTTGCATTAGTTCATGTGAGCGCCTTAGCATTCTTGGTAAGAAATTCGAGTAAGTCATTTTTTGGTGGTTGCGTCTAGATTCTTCCTCAACTTTAAAGCTCTTATGGCTTCCTAGTTATTAATGTGACCTTTTTTAAGCTCTTTAACTAGTCTAATAGGACTCTTTTTATCCACTTCCCATGAATTGAGATCGTTTTCTATGAGCTGAGAGGTTATTTTTTGAGGAACTATTGTTATCATATTCAACTTTTGCCTTGAAGTCCTAATTTAATTGCTTTCTCATACCACATCTTTACAACCTACTAGCTCTCTAGAGCATATCCTAAGTTAGTAGGAGTCAAGAACTTCACCATCAAATAGTAGCTAGAAGTTATTGCTTCCAAGTCATTAAGTGCAGGTTGCCCTAATACAACATTATAAGCTCTGGGGCAATCAGTGACGAGGGAATTTGCTATCGTAGTCATGTGATGACCTAGTTCGCCTATGGTCAAAAAGAGATTAATTGATCCTAACAATTAAATTGAGTCATCTGTAAAATCATATAAAGGTTCAGGTGATAGTTTAAACTGATTTAGTCTATATCCCATATGCTCATACACTTTTTTATAGAGCATATTGACTGAATTTTTGTTATCTACCATCTCTCAAAATACATTTATATGGCCTATGGTTGCATTGATAACTATGACATCATTGTAGGGGTGATGTATTCCTCTAATATTTGACTTAGTGAAGGTGATAGGCTCTATGTATAATGGTCATGCGACCTATTTAAAGCTCAAGCTATATTAGGTCCTCAATGAATGGTTCAAATCTCCCTCACTTCAACAACTGGTTCTTAAAACTTGATTAATACTCCCATAATCTACCTATTTCTGTTGAGATCCTCTATTGCACTCTTAAGTTTATAACACTCAGAAAGTTGTGTGATTGATCTCATTGTGATAATGACAAAACTTATTTTGGTTTCTCAATTTTATAGAGGTTCCTAAAGGTGAAGTTTTTTCAAAATTCTTCATGTTCCTCTTACTACGTAGAATTATAATCTGGTATCTATGAGCTCAGCATAATTGTTGTAATGACTTGTATATATTTTCTGCTCGTTATTAATGCGAGCTTTCTCAGAAGACTGACTTAACAATGGCTCCACCTTCAGTAAGAAGAATGTGTCCCTTCAACTGTTAATTTTCCTATTGTTTCCCCCTCCCACTTTTCAAACTTGTTGCTAGATTCACTATTACTCCTATAATCTAGAGCATCTAGTGACTCCTCTAACTGGATGTAAATCGTAGCACAACCATAGAAATCTCAAAAGGTTTTAATGGGATTTTTGTAGATACTGTGACACACCTTTTCATTCTTATCAAGTTCAACGGAGATAGTTGTGACGACACTCTCATCCAATAGATTATCAATGTAGTTTAACTTTTTTGAAAGCAAGATTCTCCTTTTTTTTTTTTTTTCAAAAAATTCTTAGCATATGGCAAGATCGCACACACTGCCTTCTGAATGCTTGACAGTGGCATATGAACATCTTTTAGCACTACTCCCAACAACTAATCAATCGATGAGGTAGTGGTTAGTAATTTATAGTTACTTGGTAAGTAAGCAGTGATTAATCGACAAGTACTGTTGACCGATAGTTAAACAAGGTCAAACCTGTAAAACTTAATTTTGAATTGAACCAGACATAGACTAGATTGTTTAATTAAGTTGTATCTAGCATATTTCTTTTTCTTTGTATGTATCTATAAAAGACTTAAAATTAAAACTAAATAAATCAATAAAAAATTAAAATTTAAAACATTAAAAATAAGATTGCACTTATCCATTCAAAAGTCTAACCCAATTTAATGATTAAAAAAATCCACTTGACGGATCATTCTTATAAAACCCAAAATTTCATTCTTGTGAAAAATAATTTTTTTCGATAAATAATGTTTTCAAATAAATAGTGTCTATATGAATAGTGATTTTGGGAAGTGGATCCCGTAAAATCAAAAGCTGCAGAATAAGTATTAGAGTTAAAAGAAACTAAAATGGATTGAAAATGAGTTCATCGTTTGAATAGGTTTCAAGTAATTCGAAATTTATTGGATAAAAATGTCATGGTTATTAATGATTTTACACCCATTTAAATTTTTCCAAGTACGTAATTAAGAGATTTTATATCTAATTAAAGTATACGTTGGTTAATTTGAAGATTTAATAACCATAAAATATTTTTGAAATTTATTTAGGCAAGAATGTGAATTTAATGCATTACGGGGCAAAATAGACTTTTTGGCGTTAAGATATTAATTAGTGGTAGTATAACTCATATTAAGAACCAATCATACGTTTTCTTAAGTGTTAAGTTTGATTATATTAATGGTGAGTGGATTGGTGAGTCATTAAAGAGAGCAAATCAATGTGTAACACATGTAAAAGTGATTTTTTGTATTAAATGAAGGTTAAGGGCATTTTGATCTTTTGGCACTATCATATTATAGCCCTAGCAAAAATGAAATCATATTTTAGCCCCTTATTTGTGCAGTTCGACAAACCAAAGAGAAAAAAGGAGAAATTGAGCTGTCATGAGTTATTCCAAGTGCTGTATTTTTCATCACCTCTTCCTTTTGTCTTCATTAAAAGTGTTTAAAAGTGTAAAAATATGAATTTGAGCAAGAAAAAGTGAAGAAATAAGTAAGTTTTTTTGTTAGGATTTTATAGGTTTTCATGAGTTTTGTTTGGTTTTCTAGTTTAAGTTGTTAATTGAGTTTTTAAGTTAAGGTTTTATGGGTTTTTATGAGTTTTATTTAGTTTTCTAGTTTAAGTTATTAATTGAATTCTTGGCATGCTTGTAAGGTTATTTATACTGTAATTAGACTTGAGATTTAAGGAGTTCAACAAAAAGAATTATTCAAGTGGTTTGTAGCTTATGCTTAAGTTTTAGGGAAAAGTCTTGCATGATTTAAGATAATTACATACCAAGAAATCGAAAGAAAAATGATGATATTCCATCAAGAAAAAATTTGAGCCATATGTATATTTTTTAGTTCAAATTATGTTTAAAGATTTTGATAGGGGTTTCATGCTTATTTATATGTGTTTAAGTTTATTGGAATCAAGAATAATGAAAAGTAAAGTCATATATATATATATATATATATCTATTACTTTCAGCTAAGGTGCATAGTTATGGTTCATGTTACAATTTGAATTTTAATAGCTTAATGCATGTATGAGTTATAAGTGAAAATTATGTTTGTATTAAAGTGTAGAAGGAGTGAAGAGCTAAAGAAGAGCTTGAAGGAGTGGTTTACTAGTTTGGATAGCAAGTTATGATTGTAGTTATTTTTAAAACTTTTTGAGTCTTATCAATTGATGATTGATAATTGCAAATGTTTTTTTTACTATTCAATTTATTATGAGTGAATTGATTAAACTTTTAACACGTTAACACTTTCTAATAATGCATGTAAGTTTTTAAATTTACATTATAAATGTATATATTTGAGTAGTTAAAGCAATTTAGTATATTTGAGTGAAGTACATGCATAAAAGAGACATGTTAAAAATATTTGTAAAGTTTTAGGTTTTTACCTTAGAAAGATAGTACTGTAGTTGCAAACCATATACTAGAGAAAAGAATATTTTCTAGTTAAATCAATATACTTTCATACCTAGTGTATGTAAAATTTTTAAGTATATTGAAAGAATTTTAAATATCTTTGGTTTACCCTAATCTCCAGTATACCCACCTGATGTACCCTATACGTATATAACAAGAAGTAGAAAGAGTCACTAACTTGGGGGGTTGAATTAATATGTCACCTTATACACGTATATGAGAGTGTAGATCTGTTTGATGTTTGGGGGAATCATGATCCTAGAGTTCCCGCATTTGTGACTACACATGACAGCATTCCCTAATTCTAGTGACGTGTATACATACCGTTACGTAAGAACGAGTTTCTTTAGGTTACCTTGTAAGGTAAGCTTTGGAAGGAAAAGTGTAAACCACCCTCCCTAATATTAGTAGTATCGTACCTATGTATAGTAAATTAATTAATAATGTTGGAGCATGTCAATTTAGATTCGAATGCTAGAATGTAAATGCTAGAATTTTAATTAATGTGAGAGAAAATCTTAGAATTTGGACCAATTAGAGAAGAACATCACTCAATGGCATTTTGAAATATTAAAACAAATGGAGAGCAAAGTAATTAAGGCCAACCTTAAATATATATATGTAGAGGTATGTTGGGTTTAATTGAAAAGTTAGTAAAAGTTAACATGTTAATGTTATTGTTTTATTTAGAGTGGTCAATTTATAATATTTGAAAGACAAGGGAACTAGTAGCAATTACAAGTCTTATATAAAGAAGAGAATGTGCTGGAAAAATTGAGAAGTGAAAGCAAATAGAAACCGTGAGTGAGCAAGAGGCCATTCGGCCAAGTGAGGAAAAAGAAGGGTGGATGAAGATCAGCCAAGGAACAAGTGATCCAAGGGTTTCCAAGGTTGAATCCTAAGCTTTTGAGCTCACAAATCAAGTCTCTAGCCTCCCTAGTTTATTCTCTACAAAAAAATTGGTAAGTTTGAGTAGTGATTTCATGAAAAAGTTAATTGTTGTTGAGGTTTGAGTTGGGCTTATAGAAATCTAATTAATGGGTGATGTTCTTGGCATGTTAAAGACTAGATTTATAGCTTGAGTTGGTGTGGAGGTTGGCTTAGCACTTGAAAGGACAAAGGGGTAAGAAACTAGTAAAATTTTTATGTTAGTGTAGAGATTTTTTTTGTGCTCTCCATGTGTTTGGTTTAATGCCTAAGTGAAGTGAATTAATTTTGTGAAGTGTTTTGAGAATTTAAGTGAAGTAATATGATGATTTAAAGGCCATGTAAATTTCAGCCCTAGCAAGAAGTAGAAGAAATTATATTAGTTTGAGTTGTTTTAATGTTGAAAGGCATGAAAACTAGAAAGGAAGTCATGGAAATTTAGTAAAGGTTGATTTGGATTCATGAGAATTATGAGTGCTATGTCACTTGATAATATTAGTATATGATGTATTAGTGCTTTGAGAATGATTTTGAATTGATTTGAGGCATGTGGGAAGGATAGTTTGTGTATGGAAATGGTTAGAGCTGGAAATGGTTAGAGCTGAAAATGGTTAGAGCTGAAAAAAGAAAGTTAATGATGCAAAGAAGGGGCTGTTCGGCCATGATGTTACCAGGCTGTCCAGATTTTTGTTATTGTGTGTTTAAGTGATTTTAATGCTTATTTAGATGATATATGAAGGTAGAAATTGAAAGAAATTGAATTGGTATTGAAATGATGCAAAAATCGGCAATTAAACTAGTTTTATGCCTAATTGTGTTAATGTATTTCAATGAATTTTAGGAAGATTTTAAATTGTGTTTTGAATATGTTTAGTATGAGGAATTATATGAGAATGAAAGTTGTAATGTAGACAAGCATGAGATGAGTTAATTAGTATAAGCACTTATAGAGAACTAAGTAGAAAAATTGGCATGAAGTTGCCTAAATGAGCATTTGTTAATTGATGAGTATAATGTGTGAAGAAGTAAATAAATTTAATGAGCTCTATTGAATGGGTAATGTGTAATTAATGTAGGTGAGCCATCGAGTGGTCCATAGACAAATCCGATCGGAGGAAATCGCCAATTAGTGAGTGTCTTTCTTTTTAACTAGAATTTACAAAACAAAATGTGTTTTGAAAATAGATTTAAATTTAGTTACATTTCCTTCCATTTAGTAAATTCATTATGCTGAAATTTATTTATATTATGCAACGATTTATGTTTTGGTACTTAAGGCATTAGAGATATTACCGGTCAGAGTACTCCTATCGTGCATGGCATAGTCGGGGCGTGTCACTAACAACGGGAAAATGGGACTTTAGTAGTCAGTTAGTCCAGAGTCGCCCTCTGCACGTGTGGAGTATATAGAGTTAGCGCGCTATCTATTTTGTGGTGATGTAGAATTCCACCACATTCACCGGATTGCGACTTGAGAGATATAGAATTTCGCCTTGTCACCCTATACGGTATTAGTGATGTAGAATTCCACTTTGCCATGATGCCTAGAGTACCATTAGAATATGATTAACTAGTAGAAAAATAGAGAAGGGCTATGAATTTGATTATGACAGCAAAAACTGATTTTATGAAATTTATGTAAATTCATAGTTAATACATTTGGATTTCTAGTTATGCATTTTAAATAGTTACGGCAAATTTAAATGAAATTTTATGACACTCACTGGGCTAGTAGCTCATTCCCTATAATTCCCAAAACATTTCAGGTACAGGTGCGGGTGCATCAGAAGTTGGGACCTCGACTCCAGTAAAATAAAAGTGCTGTGGTGAACATAATTAAATAGTAGAAACAATGTATGACTTTGGCAAATTCATAATAGTTAAAGTCTTGTATAAAGCTTGTGACTTGTATGTTGATAAACAGGTTAATAGCTATAGAATACTTATTTATGAAAATGACTTCAGTTTTAATTATGGATTTTGCATTATATAAACTGTTGTGGTTGATTGTGATTACCGGATTTTAATCCGATGGCAGTAATTGGCGTGTATGAAAATTTAGAAGTGTTTTAAAAAGTTTCTTACAGGAAATAAATTTTTGGATTTACAGAAAAATAGCCGTTATGCTGCCAAAATTTTTCGTAAACTCCAGATGAACTTTATTACAATTATATGACTAATTAGTAGTTAAATCGGCTCAGCTTCACGGAAATTCTTCAGTCAACTTAGATAGTGGCTGGAGAGTGACCGTGGGGTGCCGGCGAGTTCCCTATTCTACAGAAATAGTAGCTTAAAAGGATAGGGACCCGTCAAAGTGGTATCAGAGCTCGATTTGTTAATGGTTATAGTGATATTTGTTAATATAATCCTAGAAAAATTTCAGCGATTAAATTAAATATGACTTTGATGACATATTTATGAGATTTTAGTAACATTTTTGTTAAATCCACAGCACTATGCAACGCCAGACGCGCAGGGGTCGTCCCAGGAGAGCCACTTCAAGGGCTCCAGCACCTGCTGTACCGTTGGCTCCTGAAGCCGAAAATGTTGCGGGGTCGGTAAATGCCCCAGTGGACCAGGGGCAGGCAGGACCATCTAGGCCGCCTCCAGTAGTAGATATAGAGCAGATAGCTCAGATTTTAAGGGCAGCTCTTTATCCTCCACCCCCACAACCACAACAGCAGCCACCACCGCCACCACCGTCGGTTCCAGAGCCGCCCAAAGTCACGATAGAGAGAATTTGTAAGTTAGGCGCGAAGACATTTAATGGCAGCGATGATCCAGAGAGTGCGCTTTCATGGTTAGACCGGGTGAGTAAAATCTATAGGGTGGTGGAGTGTACTGATGATCAGAGGGTTCTATTCTCCTCCTTCCTGTTAGAAGACCGAGCCAAAGACTGGTGGGAGATGATAGAGAGGAGATATCCTGAAAGAGTCACTTGGGATCGATTTCAGCAGGAGTTTATGGATCAGTTCTACCCCCAAAACTACAAGGACTCCCGTGCTGAAGAATTCTTCAGACTAGATCAGGCGACGATGTCCGTGACAGATTATGAGCGAAGGTTTTCAGAGTTAGTGCGGATAGTCCCTTACATTTCTACGGATGAGGACCAGAAGTGCAAAAGGTTTTTGGCAGGCCTACATCCTCGCATTAAAGTTCACATCTCTCAGACTCCTCCACTACAATATGGGCGGATTGTTGCAGAGGCTCTTAGGGTGGAGAAGAATGTGGTAGCTATGACTCAATCAGGGAAATATGAAGGCAAACGGAGCGCCCCCAATACCTCCCAAGGTGGATCAAGTCAGGGCCCCAAAAAGAAAGGCCGATTCGGATTTAGAGGCAGTCGAGGCTCAGGCAGGGGAGCCCAGACCAGTCAGGGTTCAGTACGACCTCCAGTACCATCAGGAAATTCCCGCGGATCTTGGACACAGTACCCAGAGTGTGAGAAATGCGGGAGGAAGCACCCGGGAGAGTGTAGGGCGAGTTCGACTGCCTGTTTTCAGTGTGGACAAGAGGGACATTTTATGAGAGACTGTCCACAGTTAGTATCTACAGAGACATCGCAGGCTGGGCAGTCTGTCTCATCACCAGCCACAAGCACTCAGAAGTCCAGTAGTACACCTTCCAGGGCTCCCAGTGGACAGGGATCAGGCCGTGGCTCAGGAGGTCGAGGCTCCAGAGGCCGAGGAGGAGGCCCAGTTAAACAGCCAGGGAGGCCCCAGACTCAAGCTCGGGTATATGCGGTGACCCAGCAGGAAGCCGAGGTGACTCCAGACGTAGTTACTGGTATGATTTCTATTTTCAGTCACGATGCATATGCATTAGTAGATCCTGGAGCCACACATTCTTTTGTATCTGTAAAATTTGTCAGTAAGATAAATGTTCCACCGCAACCTTTAGACAGTGGCCTATTAGTATCCATTCCAGCAGGGGACTCGCTGTTAGCAGACAAAATGATCCCAGACAGCAGGGTAGTAATAGAAAACTCAGAGTTTCCCACTGATCTGATCATATTAGATATTAGGGATTTTGATGTGATTTTAGGAATGGATTGGTTAGCCATGCATCGAGCCACAGTAGATTGTTTCAAGAAGGAAGTGACTCTAGAGAGATCCGGAGAACCAAAAGTAATATTTAGAGGTATGAGAAGAACACTCGCCGTGAGCATGATCTCAGCAATGACAGCACAGAAAATGCTCCGAAAAGGATGCCAGGGGTATCTAGCCTATATAGTAGAACAGAACAAGGAAACAGTCAAATTGGAAGATATCCCAGTTGTCAGAGAGTTTCCAGACGTGTTTCCAGATGACCTCCTAGGATTACCCCCGGATCGTGAAATAGAGTTTGAGATAAATCTGATTCCAGGAACAGATCCAATTTCCATCACCCCCTACAGGATGGCTCCTACTGAACTAAAAGAGTTGAAGGCACAGTTAGAAGAGTTACTAGATAAGGGGTTTGTTAGACCAAGTACCTCACCGTGGGGAGCTCCAGTTTTGTTTGTTAAGAAGAAAGACGGGAGCCTGAGATTGTGTATAGATTATAGACAGCTGAATAGAGTCACTATACGCAACCGATATCCCCTCCCCAGGATAGATGAGTTGTTTGATCAGTTACAAGGATCCAGAGTGTATTCCAAGATAGATCTGAGATCCGGATACCACCAGTTAAAGGTCCGAGAGTCAGATATTTCGAAGACTGCCTTCAGAATGCGATATGGGCATTATGAATTTCTAGTGATGCCATTCGGATTGACTAATGCCCCAGCAGCATTCATGGACCTAATGAATAGAGTTTTCAGATCTTATTTAGATAGATTCGTGATTGTGTTTATAGATGATGTATTGGTGTATTCTGGTAGTCCGGAGGAGCATATAGAGCATGTGAGGATGGTATTACAGACCCTACGAGAACACCAGTTGTATGCTAAGTTTAGTAAATGCCAGTTTTGGTTAGACAGAGTTGGTTTCCTGGGTCATGTGATCTCAGCTGAAGGCTTAAGTGTGGATCCTCAGAAAGTTGAAGCAATAGTGCACTGGAAGGCACCCACAAATGTAACAGAGGTTAGGAGCTTCTTGGGAATTGCGGGCTACTACAGGAAATTTGTAGAGGGATTTTCTCGGATAGCCGCACCGTTGACCAAATTAATTAGGAAAGATGTGAGGTTCGAGTGGACAGATGAATGTCAGCAGAGATTTGATGAGTTGAAGAAGAGGTTGACAACAGCTCCAGTGTTAGCACTTCCAGTACCAGATCAGGAGTTTATGGTATATAGTGATGCTTCCAGACAGGGTTTAGGGTGTGTTTTGATGCAGAATGATAGAGTGATTGCTTATGCTTCTCGACAGCTTAAGAAGCACGAGCAAAACTACCCTACCCATGACTTAGAGTTAGCAGCAGTAGTATTGGCATTAAAGATTTGGAGGCATTATTTATATGGAGCGTCATGTCGCATCTTCATAGATCACAAGAGTTTGCGATACCTGTTTACTCAGAGAGACTTGAACCTGAGGCAGCGGCGATAGTTAGAGTTAATAAAAGATTATGATTGTACGATTGAGTACCATCCTAGAAAGGCCAATGTGGTAGCAGATGCCTTGAGTAGGAGACCTGATAGTACTTTAACGCAAATGAAAGCAGTGTATCTTCCACTTTTAGTGGAATTTCGATCTCTTAGAGCTCAATTAAAGGCAACAGACTCGGGGGCATTATTGGCTACTTTTCAGGTTCGGCCAGTGTTGGTAGATCGAATACGGGAACTTCAGTTACAAGACCCTCAATTAGAAAAGATGAGGAAGGAAATTCAGGAAGGCAAAAGAACAGATTTTAGTGTCAGAAATGATGGTGTAATTATGATGGGCTAGCGGTTAGTGGTACCAGAGATAGTTGAATTGAAGAGAGAAATTTTAGAAGAAGCTCATTCATCAGCCTATGCGATGCACCCAGGTAGTACTAAGATGTATCATACGCTGAAAGAACATTACTGGTGGAAAGGAATGAAAAGAGAGACAGCAAACTTTGTCTCCAAATGCTTAACCTGTCAACAGGTAAAAGCGGAACATCAGAAACCTGCAGGATTATTGCAACCGCTCTCGATTCCAGAATGGAAATGGGAAAAGATTACAATGGATTTTGTAATAGGATTTCCACGTACTCAGAGAGGGCATGATGCAATTTGGGTCATAGTTGATAGATTGACCAAGTCTGCACATTTTCTACCCATCAGGAGTGATTTCTCTCTAAATAAATTGGCCCAGTTGTATATAGATGAGATAGTCAGATTGCATGGCACACCAGTTTCTATAGTGTCCGATCGAGACCCCAGATTTACATCCAAGTTCTGGCCTAGTCTTCAGAAAGCTTTGGGGACTAAACTACACTTCAGCACAGCCTTTCACCCTCAGACTGATGGACAATCTGAGCGTACAATTCAGACTTTAGAGGATATGCTCAGAGTATGTGCCATGGAGTTTAAAGGAAGCTGGGATATACACCTACCGCTTATGGAGTTTGCCTACAATAATAGTTATCAGTCCAGTATAGGTATGGCTCCATATGAGGCCTTGTATGGCAGGAAATGTAGAACACCTGTATGCTGGGACGAGGTAGGTGAAAGGAAGCTCATAGGTCCAGAGTTAGTACAGGTCACTTCAGACAAAATTAGCATTATTCGTGATCGACTGAAAATGGCGAATGATAGACAGAAGAGTTATGCAGATAACCGCCGTAGGGACCTTGAATTCTCAGTAGGGGATAAAGTTTTTCTTAAAATTTCCCCTTGGAAAGGAGTGCTCAGATTCGGTAGACGTGGTAAGTTGAGTCCTCGATATGTTGGACCATATGAAATTGTGGAGAGAATCGGGCCCGTAGCTTATCGATTGCAACTGCCTCCAGAGTTAGCCAGAATTCATGATGTGTTCCAATTGTCTATGCTTCGCAAGTATACTCCAGATCCTTCCCATGTCCTCCAAGATCAGCCAATAGAACTCAGGGAAGACTTAACCTATGAGGAGCAACCGGTTCAGATTCTAGATCGCCGAGAACAAGTTCTAAGGAACAAAGTCATTCCCTTAGTGAAAGTTTTATGGAGGAATCACGCAATAGAAGAATCCACGTGGGAACCTGAAGCACAGATGCGAAATCAATACCCCCATCTATTTAGTACAGGTACTTTATTTAATTTCGAGGACGAAATTTTTTAAGGAGGGGAGAAATTGTAAACCACCCTCCCTAATATTAGTAGTATCGTACCTATGTATAGTAAATTAATTAATAATGTTGGAGCATGTCAATTTAGATTCGAATGCTAGAATGTAAATGCTAGAATTTTAATTAATGTGAGAGAAAATCTTAGAATTTGGACCAATTAGAGAAGAACATCACTCAATGGCATTTTGAAATATTAAAACAAATGGAGAGCAAAGTAATTAAGGCCAACCTTAAATATATATATGTAGAGGTATGTTGGGTTTAATTGAAAAGTTAGTAAAAGTTAACATGTTAATGTTATTGTTTTATTTAGAGTGGTCAATTTATAATATTTGAAAGACAAGGGAACTAGTAGCAATTACAAGTCTTATATAAAGAAGAGAATGTGCTGGAAAAATTGAGAAGTGAAAGCAAATAGAAACCGTGAGTGAGCAAGAGGCCATTCGGCCAAGTGAGGAAAAAGAAGGGTGGATGAAGATCAGCCAAGGAACAAGTGATCCAAGGGTTTCCAAGGTTGAATCCTAAGCTTTTGAGCTCACAAATCAAGTCTCTAGCCTCCCTAGTTTATTCTCTACAAAAAAATTGGTAAGTTTGAGTAGTGATTTCATGAAAAAGTTAATTGTTGTTGAGGTTTGAGTTGGGCTTATAGAAATCTAATTAATGGGTGATGTTCTTGGCATGTTAAAGACTAGATTTATAGCTTGAGTTGGTGTGGAGGTTGGCTTAGCACTTGAAAGGACAAAGGGGTAAGAAACTAGTAAAATTTTTATGTTAGTGTAGAGATTTTTTTTGTGCTCTCCATGTGTTTGGTTTAATGCCTAAGTGAAGTGAATTAATTTTGTGAAGTGTTTTGAGAATTTAAGTGAAGTAATATGATGATTTAAAGGCCATGTAAATTTCAGCCCTAGCAAGAAGTAGAAGAAATTATATTAGTTTGAGTTGTTTTAATGTTGAAAGGCATGAAAACTAGAAAGGAAGTCATGGAAATTTAGTAAAGGTTGATTTGGATTCATGAGAATTATGAGTGCTATGTCACTTGATAATATTAGTATATGATGTATTAGTGCTTTGAGAATGATTTTGAATTGATTTGAGGCATGTGGGAAGGATAGTTTGTGTATGGAAATGGTTAGAGCTGGAAATGGTTAGAGCTGGAAATGGTTAGAGCTGAAAAAAGAAAGTTAATGATGCAAAGAAGGGGCTGTTCGGCCATGATGTTACCAGGCTGTCCAGATTTTTGTTATTGTGTGTTTAAGTGATTTTAATGCTTATTTAGATGATATATGAAGGTAGAAATTGAAAGAAATTGAATTGGTATTGAAATGGTGCAAAAATCGGCAATTAAACTAGTTTTATGCCTAATTGTGTTAATGTATTTCAATGAATTTTAGGAAGATTTTAAATTGTGTTTTGAATATGTTTAGTATGAGGAATTATATGAGAATGAAAGTTGTAATGTAGACAAGCATGAGATGAGTTAATTAGTATAAGCACTTATAGAGAACTAAGTAGAAAAATTGGCATGAAGTTGCCTAAATGAGCATTTGTTAATTGATGAGTATAATGTGTGAAGAAGTAAATAAATTTAATGAGCTCTATTGAATGGGTAATGTGTAATTAATGTAGGTGAGCCATCGAGTGGTCCATAGACAAATCCGATCGGAGGAAATCGCCAATTAGTGAGTGTCTTTCTTTTTAACTAGAATTTACGAAACAAAATGTGTTTTGAAAATAGATTTAAATTTAGTTACATTTCCTTCCATTTAGTAAATTCATTATGCTGAAATTTATTTATATTATGCAACGATTTATGTTTTGGTACTTAAGGCATTAGAGATATTACCGGTCAGAGTACTCCTATCGTGCATGGCATAGTCGGGGCGTGTCACTAACAACGGGAAAATGGGACTTTAGTAGTCAGTCAGTCCAGAGTCGCCCTCTGCACGTGTGGAGTATATAGAGTTAGCGCGCTATCTATTTTGTGGTGATGTAGAATTCCACCACATTCACCGGATTGCGACTTGAGCGATATAGAATTTCGCCTTGTCACCCTATACGGTATTAGTGATGTAGAATTCCACTTTGCCGTGATGCCTAGAGTACCATTAGAATATGATTAACTAGTAGAAAAATAGAGAAGGGCTATGAATTTGATTATGACAGCAAAAACTGATTTTATGAAATTTATGTAAATTCATAGTTAATACATTTGGATTTCTAGTTATGCATTTTAAATAGTTACGGCAAATTTAAATGAAATTTTATGACACTCACTGGGCTAGTAGCTCATTCCCTATAATTCCCAAAACATTTCAGGTACAGGTGCGGGTGCATCAGAAGCTGGGACCTCGACTCCAGTAAAATAAAAGTGCTGTGGTGAACATAATTAAATAGTAGAAACAATGTATGACTTTGGCAAATTCATAATAGTTAAAGTCTTGTATAAAGCTTGTGACTTGTATGTTGATAAACAGGTTAATAGCTATAGAATACTTATTTATGAAAATGACTTCAGTTTTAATTATGGATTTTGCATTATATAAACTGTTGTGGTTGATTGTGATTACCGGATTTTAATCCGATGGCAGTAATTGGCGTGTATGAAAATTTAGAAGTGTTTTAAAAAGTTTCTTACAGGAAATAAATTTTTGGATTTACAGAAAAACAGTCGTTATGCTGCCAAAATTTTTCGTAAACTCCAGATGAACTTTATTACAATTATATGACTAATTAGTAGTTAAATCGGCTCAGCTTCACGGAAATTCTTCAGTCAACTTAGATAGTGGCTGGAGAGTGACCGTGGGGTGCCGGCGAGTTCCCTATTCTACAGAAATAGTAGCTTAAAAGGATAGGGACCCGTCAAAAAGTACGTTGTTAGACATAAAGTTTAGAAAACAATAAAATTTATGTTTTATGAAATTTATTACTAAATTTCAAACAGTAATATTTATATGTTTTATGTTACTTTTACAGTTTTATAACTGTTAAAAGGAATTTATTAGTTTTTCAACCTATTTTTGGAGGATATATATATATATATATACGATTAGAAAACAAATATTATAGTTTAAAAGTTACCCATTCACCGAGTTTAAATACTTACCACTCTTTTTATATTTTTGAAAACAAATCATCTCCAAGTGTAGGTTTTGAGCTATCAAGCGAAAAGAACTCCATTGAACGTGCAGATGGGCTGAGGACACAATGCTACCGCACTTATTTACTTTTGAAATATCACATGCATGCATGACTACTTAAGATTTTATGTATATTTTGTAAATATTATGTTTAAAAGATATATATATATATTATATATATATATATATATATATACACTTTTGTAGTTTATGTTTAAAAAAAAAAAAAAAAGAATATTGTATATATCATGTTTTTATGTAAATTAAATTATTTTTAAGTTGTATTTTAAACTGAAAGCATGATTGTGGTTGATTGTGGAAAAAGAAAAAGAGGGTCTGAAACCCAGAAGTTAAGAATTTGATTATTATAGAAGTGTACAGATTTTCTATAAATTTTTACAAGGTAAAATTTTTAGAAAAACAGTCGTTATATTATCAAAATTTTTAATAATTATGTTTTGCAAACATACAATAAAAAAAAAATAAAAAAAAAATAATCCATTTCTACTAGAAAAAAAAAAATTAATGTAAGAGCGGCACCTTCACAAAGCTTTTTCGAGCCAAATGAAGGTTCCATTGAGTTCCGTCAGGATACTATAGGACTCCCTTCGGGTTCCGTAGGGGGATTCGAGGTGGATCCCCTCTAATTCTCACATTATCAATTAAAGTGTGTACTATGGATAATCAAATTTATGTTTGATAATAGAATTCAAAATTTAAATTATGGATAAATAAACGGGTCTACTTATAATAAAATAAAAATAATTGATACTTTTGATAAATATTCAAAATGCCCAACTTATTTAAATAATAAATTTTGTTTAATTAATAAGTGTCACCCCGTGATTTTAACAAAAATAATTATAAATAAATCACACAAAAATGTCCCATATCATCATCATCATCATCATCTATCATTAATCGAACCCGTGACATTCAGTCTTCAATGGACCGTACAGACCATTGAAGCCAAGGAAGTTTCTTAACTATTATTTTATTAGTCAATTAAATTATATTTATTTAATTATAATAGATTTTAAAAGTTCCTATAACCCTTTCTATCATCCTAGCTCTCTTATCTCTATGTCCACCATTATTTTTTTTTTTAAACTTGTGTCCACCATATTTGTTCTATCTTTCCATCTCTACCTTTATTTCTCTCATATCACTCTTTTTCTTTTAAATTCAACTCCCTTTTTGTTAAAAAAAAAAAAAAAAAAATCAGATTCTTTTCAATCTTTGCTTTCCCCTTATTCTTGATCCAAAGCGTTTAAAACCGAAACCCCATCTACCAAAATCCTTTTTTTTTTTTTTACAATATTTTACTTTCAGTTTTTTATCAAAATCCATCAAACCAATCTATTTTTTAAAGGCTCTTTTATTTTTGTCTCTCATTCCGTGTTTGTTAGCCTCTTTTCTCACTCTCAAAAATCCTTCGCTGTCGTTCCACCACCATCATTCTTCCATTGTTTTTTATTTCTTTTTTTATTTTATTTTTTTCCCGGCCACCTTACGGTAACCCTCCAGTCGATATCTGATCCAATTGAAAGGTTCCCGTGAAGTTACGTCGTTTACTTTAAAATAAAACTTTTCTAACTTTCTTTAATAACAAAAAATGTAGGGAAATTTTAAATTTTTTTTTTTTTTTACAAAACAGATTTATAAAAATCCAGGCAGCATAACGATTGCTTTCTGAACATGCCACCCTACAAATTTAAAATATAACACTTCTATATCCATCAAATCTCTACTACTGGGCCTAAGGCCCTCAATTCAGCTTCCACAATCCAACCGCAACCAATTTTTCAAAATTTAAAATCAATATTTACAATTTCACTTTCCAAAACTTTATTTATTAATAACACGAAAGTTATATACAATCCAAAATATTATTTACCATATGTATACCAAAATATAATTATGATGCATGACATACACTTTCAAATATACACCTATGTAGTGATTGGCTTTACGTCAGGCCACATACGTGTCAGAATGAGCCTCTTCAACTTAGCGGCTCGTACCTGTACCTGGAAAGGATTTTTCAACCCCACATGAAAAGAATGGTGAGTATAAAACTCAGTGAGCGGATAACTTTTAAATTAACTAAATATATATAATATATATTCCCAAAAATTTATAAACTGATAATTTCTCACAAATTTATTAAAAATTACATAACTAGATAATTCTCATAAACTTTTCTTTATTCTCAACTTGAAATAACTTTCTTATTTAATAAACTACATATATATTGACGTGTCTTTCTCTTTTATCTCGCCAAAAGCAATCTTGGAAAACTCAGTTCAATTGTGACGGAATTTCTTATCGCCACCAGAGCTCGAGAATGCTACCATGTGTACTCGCAGATGTGGGAACATCTTGGGGTCATAATCCCCCCCAACATCAGGCAAATCTATACTATCATATGCGTACAGAAGGCGACTCACTAACTTGACTCAACCCCGCAAGTTAGTGACTATCCCAACCATCTTGCCATACATACAATGGTATTTCGGCCCAGTATACTAGGGATTAGGGTAAACCCAAGGCATTTAAAATTCTTTCAAAATACTAAAAATTCTTTCTTTTTCTTTTAAATTATAACTTGAGATAAAACTTTTACTTTTCTAAGGCCAAAGCCTAACATCATAAAAATAACTTTAATATGTCTCATTCTCGTATATAATTACTTAAAAACATTAATTACTTTAATATTAAATTGATTACAATAGCCATATAATAAAAAGATACATGCAATTCACATAAAAATATATAACATGCTAAAGAAAATCAAAGTTCACATAATAAATTTCTTCATTAAAACAACAATTGAATAATTTAATTTCATCTATTAAAACCCATAAAGGCTTTGCAATTATAGAACCACTCACTAATTTTCTTCCAACACAACTTCACCACTTACCTCCTTTTTGATGACTCCCAATTCACCTACAATCACATTATTTCTTTATTTAGAAATAACACACTAATTTCATTTGCACAAATGCCTTGCACCAATTCAACCTAATTCACCTAAAATATTCCAAATAGTTTCCAATAAATATTCCTACACTTAAACATAATATTTAGGCATGTTCTGAGGTCTAAAATAACCCGATTTAAGAGCACATAGTCCAGCCCTCTATAACAGTCCCTATCATCCTATTTCGGCACACAATTTACATGTTATTACACTAATATGCATGCATTAATTACTTCCATACATGTCCAATTTATTTTCTTTGAATTTCACTCATTCAAACACATATTTAGGGCCATGATTACACCTTAGACTTAAACAAAATATATGGATAACATGCAGCCCTTAGTCTTGGCCGAAACATACATAAATACACAACTATCCTCTTTTTCAATTTCCATCACAATCTATCAAATTAACACACTTAATTATCATTTCCCATACATTTAATCATTTGAAAAACTCATCTCACACATGAATCACAAGCTGGCTGAACCTACACCTTCCATCTCATTTTGTTTCTTCAATTTCTTATCATGATCAAGCATAAAATCAACTACATGTAGTCTTGTAACCACATGACAGCTCACATGCATTTTCCATCAACATAATCACATAAACCTTAACTTACCCTACTGGATGATTCCCTCAACCTTTAAGCTTAATTTTTAAGCACAATTCACTTCAATATAAACTCAAAACACACTTGAATCACTTAATCACCCAAAACAGTCCTTAACTTGAAAAATCATCTCTAAATTCACCCTAACTCACCTTGTTTTCCTTAGCTCTTTCTTGCTTGGTTTCCTCTTGGATGACTTGAAAAATTCTTGGGCTAAAATTTGCAGTTGATCTCCTCCCTTTTTCCTCCCCTACAACTGATCGAACAGCCTCTTCTTCAACCTTCAAGGCTGCAAGAGTCACGATTCTGCTTCAGCTCTAGGCAGCTCACAGTTTCAACTCCCTCTCACGTCTCTCCTCTCTTTGATCGAGCAAACAACCCTCTCTCATCCTCTCTTGCTGACAGGACCCTTCCCAGACCTTATCTAGGCTCTTGTCTGAAGGATCCTGCCTGGCACTTCAACGGACTCATCGAACCCGACTCATCGGATTGAATTAATCCGAGAAGCGAACCCTAACTTTCTTAGCCGGTTTACTCGTTTAAAACTTCGTAAATCAGTTTTCTTTAAACTGGTTAGGAGTGATAAAAATTTTTTCTCGATTTTTGTTTTAATTACTTTTATAAAAATTTCAACAGCATAACGGCTGAAATTTGAACATTTCCCAAAATTTTACCTATAAAATAAACACACTTCGAACTATAGAAATCACCACCCAACTTCGATTTTTCCACAAACATGCAATTCACATCAAATTTCACATCCATACATGTCATATGACATTCATATCCAACCATTTATAACATGTATATTCCATAGGTATCACAACCTATGTAGATATATCATGTGTAATGTGCAATAAGTATGAATGTACAATTTTATATATAGATATTTAAATATAAGTTTACAATCTGTCAAACATTCATATATCAAACATGCGGTCATTTAGATCATAGCATATACAACAATCTCAAAATATATTTAATATTCACATAGTCCATCCATTCGTTCCCCACCTATAAGTGGAACGTCGCTTCCTCGGCCACAAAATCACCTATAATTACACTAGATAAAACAAGCGAGCTACACGACAAAATCAATCGTTAGTTCGTTACATAATAATGCAACCATTTCAAGTTCATAGTAAAGCATAACTTAAAGAGATATTGAAAGGTTAATCTTTGCAAACTATTTCTTATAAAACAACCATGTGCATCACAAATGTACTCCAACCATCACGTGATGATTTCTCGACTGACGCCAACGTGAAGCTACTATAGTATTTCAACCACTACGTGCGGAATTTACTACATCGCGACGTAGGGTGAAATAATCTCAAACTCTGAGCAACTACAACTCGAAATTCTCTACATCGCAACTGTAGTGCTAATGAACTGTAATTCTTTGCGACTACATGCGAAAATTTTCTATATCGCATATCGTAGTGCAAACTACTCGATAGCTCTCACAAATGTGTGCGGAATTTCCTACATCGCAGTATATTGTAAGTAACTACTATCTAGGTGAATACGAGCGAAATTTTCTACATCGCAACGTAGTGCCAATAGCTCTCAATATACTCGACAACGTACAAAATTTACTACGTCGCAACGTATCAATATATACTCTAAAAATCAAGGGATTACACATGGTTTTTACAACTCTTTTTCTCTTATGTGCAAAAACACAAAATTTCCTTTCTTCCAAGGTTTTTACTTAAACCAAACTTACGATCAAAAAGTTATTTTATAAAACTCTTTAGCAACAATTACAATAATTGAAACTACAATTGAACTAGTGTAAGTGATGTAATACTTACCTCAATCCGCGTAAATGCAACGATCTCAACGAGCCTCTCATGTATCGCTTGCGTGCTCATCACCTACACATTAATTTCCCATTATATTTTACTCAAATAAAACGTAACATTAGAGTTTTCACTATAAATCAACCTATTGAAAACCCGTTACGCTATAACTTTTTCGACTCGATTTTAACTCAATCGAGACTCTCAAATTCTAATTTCTTTATAAAAGTCTTACTTTTAGACCCCTAGGATCATCCCCATATGGTTCATATAATTTTTGAAGGCCCGGAACGAAAATTCAAAAATTTAAGCAACTTTGACACCCTATAACAGAATATTACGCACAGCCCTGTTCAGAGCTCCGTTTCCTTTCATTCTTTTTCCTATGGTTCACTTATCTCACATTCTGGTCACACATCAAATTTCGTTGAAAAATTGTATCGTTTGCTATATCAAATTTAAGAAAAACGCCCATTTTTGGGCAATTTTAGTGTGCGTTTTATGCACTTTTTCGTTTCGAACTAGCGACGCTAGTTTTTCTTTCATATCTAAGCTTCATTTACCTCATTATGATCATCTAAACTCATTCCATATAATAAAATTTTCATTCGCATGGTTATTTCACCTATCGACTCTCTAACGGCACTATTTTACGTATAACTTATGCAATTTTTATCGGATTCGATCCGTTCCAAAACCTATGGTTTTCTATGACTCCTAGGCATCATTTGAGGTGTAGAACACCTCCATACATGTCAGACTTTGTCAGGTTTTCTCTAGCTCATGGTTTGAACTTGGGATTCCACTTTTACTCTATGACACTTTCTACGCGCATTATTTTGGCCATAACTTCGCCAATTTTTATCGGAATGATTTCGTTCCAATTCCTATGGTTTTCTGTGTTTCTGAGGTATCTTTTGAGGTGTAGAACAACCTCAAATAAGCTAGAACAAGTCAGGTCTCTACTGACCCTTCATCAAGCTCGGGATTGTCAACATGCTTCTATGCACTATTTTACTCTTACTAGATTTAGGCTATTCTTATACCTATGTGTTTCCATGTCAATTTTGTTGATTCCTATTCATTTATGCATGCTTTTAGGATCCTAATTACGTCACAAAAATCAACAAAACACATGCATAGCTACTGCCCTTCACCTTAGCCGAATTGCACAACCATTCCATCTAGTTTCTCTTTTTTTTTCCAATCTAACTCTACTATGAGTTTTTCTAATCATATTCGTACATGATTTTAAACTTAAAGGCGTCAAAACACCATGGGGTCACATACCCCTTCATTGACCATGAGCCTCCTTGCACACACACAAACACTACTCTTATCATGTTTTCAACTTCTAAACTATTCTTTTGCTAACTTATTCTAATATATCATTAATATACATTAGCTCAAGTTCACTTACATTAAATAAAACTCAAAGAGTTATACACCCCTTATCAATTTCGTGCATCATGTACACACACCCACATCAATTCCATTCAATAATCTCAAGCCATTATATAACTAGTCTCTTTAAGGCAATGATACAAACACTTTGTCTACACTAAAATCCACATTAAATTTTATCAAGTTATTGCTCAAACATCATGGTGTCTCTACAAAACCCTAACACATTAACTAGCATGAAAATCAATCATTTATGCTCCTCTCTAATGATATATAACTCAAAACACATCATAAACAAAAACCCAAGTCAATATCTCAACAAATACTAACTTGATCATCAAGTTTCCATAAAACCTCCATTAATGGAGAGCTTAGAAACTCACTTTTTATGGCTTGTTTCTTGCTCCTAACTTGGTCTTCAAGCTTAGATGAACTTGCTCTCTTGATTTGGTGGCTTGGAAAGGTTTGAAAAGCTTTGGTCTCTTTGCTCCTCTTCATGGCTGCAAGGTTTCGGTTCTGCTTCAGTTCACTCACGGCAGCCTTGGTCTCTCACGTTTTCAGCTCCCTCTCACCGAATGTCTATCCTCCTCTCATCTATTCATGCACTTAGCTTTATATACTAAGGGGTTGTTTGTTTTTGGCACTTAACACTTAATGATGCTGAATTAGGCCAATTAAGATATTTTTGTTTGTTTTTTTTAAGTGGTCAAACCGCTTAAAACAACCCAAAAATCACTTAAAAAAAAGTAATATTTTCTGAATTTTCACTTAATACAAAATCACTGAATGATTTTATAAATATATTATTCCAAGTTTATCCATCCCAAAATAATATATTTCCAAGTTTATCCTAGTTTTACATTATACAAATTTCTTTTAATGCTTTAACAAGCAACATTGAAAAATAGAAACCCTAAACATCTTAACATCAAATTTTCTTATAGTTGGATTACTATATTTCTCAAATTTAATTCCGGTAAGAATCTTTATTAATTTTCTTTATTAATCTACTTGTGGAGTAGCCTATATTGTGTTTATTTGTCAAAGCTTCACTATGTTGTTGGTGTTTTTGGTTTATGTATATTGATGAGAATTTGTTTGTGTATATCGAATTTGTTTGTGTATAACATAACCTTAAAGTTTCTCCTCTTGTTTCTTCTTTTGGTTTTTTTATCTCAAAGTTTTTATCAAATCTGTTATCGATTTATAACAAAACCTCAAAGTTTTTTTATCTCAAATATTCTATCAACTGTTATTTGTTAAAGTTTCACTGTGTTGTTGGTGTTTTTCATCGAGTATTTATGTTTTTGTGGGGATATAAAGTCAGTTTTGTGAGCTACTATTAAAGTATTTGCTCTTAACAATATTTTTATTGTTTGATTCTGTTTTGTGGGGTGTAAAATTTTGAAACCCAAGTGCTATATACAGTTTGAGATCTCATATATACTTGTCTTTGCTATTCACAGTACTTTCATTGTCTGTTTTTGTTTTTGTAGGGTATAAAATTTTGAAACCCAAGTGCTATATGCAGTCTGAGATCTCATATATAGCTTTTAGACAGATAAGAAACAAGTGCTACATATATACCTATTATTGGTGTTTAATTTATTTTTTTCATTATTATTGTCAGTGGTGTATACTGTCTTTGTCATGATATCATTTATTATTATTGTTGATTTGTTTATTTTATCAAAATTATTATGCATGCTGGTAGTTTAATTTATGATATAGTTGATTTTTTATGATAAGTTGAACTTTAAATTTTTATATAGATGTCTCAAAATAGTGAAAGTTGTAGGGCAAATTGGATTGATCCTGTTCAAAGAAAGCATTTTATTGATCTTTGCATCAATGAGGTGAATAATGACTTTAGATCTGGAAGAACTTTAAAACCTTGCGCTTGGAAGTGAATCGCCGAGAAATTGGAAAGTTTAGTTGGGAAAAAATTTTCTCAAAAGCAACTTAAGAATGGGTGGGACTATATGAAAAAACAATACCTCACATGGACCAAATTGATAACAACAACAGGGCATGGTTACAACTCTGTTACCCATACTTTTGACTGGCCAGCGGAAAGATGGGACGATTACATTAAGGCAAATACTCTTTTATTTTATTTTTTTCATTAAACACTTCAATTGATTGAATATTTAGCTAATTAGCATTTTATTTTGTTAAATAGAAATATCCGGATGCTAAACAATTTCGCAATAAGCCCTTAGCAAATTTTGATGAATTAGAAACTTTATTTACTGGTGTATCAACTACAGGGACATATAATTGGATTTCTGGTATGGAAGGAATTCCTGAAATAGGCAACATAACACCTACCTTATCATCTCCAATTTATTGTGAGAGTTATGTTAGGTTGCTAGAGGAGGACGAGAACATACCAAACACTCCACATTCAGAATACACCCCTTTAGATCACCCAAGTCAACTTGAGGAGAGACACACTGAGAAGAAACAAAAGAAAAGAAAAATTGATGAGACTTGTGAAGAAATTAGCAAGATAGTAAGTGTATTGGAGAAAAGTGATAATAATAGACCATCAATGATAGATTGCTTCTCAATTTTGAAAAGAATTCTAAATTATAAGGATCCATTATATTTCATAGCAACTAATGCTTTATGCAAAAGAAAAGAATATCGAGAAATATGGATGCAAATGGATAGCGATGAAGAGCGTCTTGCATGGATTCAAAGCTTGCAAAAATAAATTTAAAACTTTTTGTCTTTCATTAATTTCCATTATGTTGATGTCATGTAATAATGGAACTATTATGGATGCTTGTTTATTTGCTAGTTTTATTTCCCATGAATTTTTTAAGGTTTTGTTGATCAGTTGTGACTAGATGATTTTGATGACTGAATTGTTATTTCTTTTATTTTCATTTCTCATTTACTTTTATTATTTTTTTTATTATAGATTTTCATGGAGAGTCCTCATTCTCATTCAGGTAGTTCTGATTCATTGTCATCAAGTGAGGATGATGATATGAATTTAAATGCTAAAAGAGAAGCTAAAAGAGTTCTACAAAAACGTCTGATTACGTTATTGTCAAATTTCAGAAATGGACCATATAATAGGGTACCTACCTCTACTTCGTCACTTACAGGTTCACTTTTTGTTCAAGAACTCTTAAATGGTTCATCTATTACTTGTTATGAATTAATGAGGATGGAGAAGAATAATTTTGTTTCTTTATGCCACATATTTCGAGAAAAAGGGTGGCTGGTTAATAGTAGACATGTAAATGTTGAAGAGAAAATGGCAATGTTCCTCATGACTATAAGCCATAATCTTCATAATCGCCTTATAAAAAATAGATTCCAACACTCGGGTCAAACCGTGCACAAATTCTTTCATGAGGCTTTGATTGCCATGATGAAATTTTTCAAAGAAATGATAACTCCTCCATCATTTGATGACAATAGTAGTGGCATAACTAATCATCGTTTAAGACAAATTTTCAAGGTACGTTTTCTTTATTTATTATTAATTATTATCAAAATTGTAATTGAAGCACATTTTAATTTTGATTACAATAATTATGTAGGGTGCTATTGTTGCGATTGATGGAACTTTAATTCATGCATGTATTCCACTTTATCAACAAATACCATATAGGGCTCGTGGGAGAGGGGAATGTTTCCAAAACATCATGGCAATTTGTGACTTCGACATGATGTTTAAATATGTTGTCGTGGGATGGGAAGGAACAGCACACGATTCAAGGGTCTTAACTGAAACCATTTGTAACCCTAGTCATAACTTTCCCATGCCTCCAGATGGTAATAAAATTCAATTAGATTATTCTTAGATATTTTTAATGGCATGTAGTATACATATATTATGCTATTTAATTAAATTAATTTTTCATTTATTGTTAAATTAATTTTTCTTCAAATTTTTTGTTTTTCAGATCAATATTATTTGGTTGATGCTACATATACACATACAAAAGGATTTATGGCACCATTTCGTCATGTTCGTTATTGGTTGAATGATTTTCGTAGTGGTGGTAGAGCTAGAGGAAGAGAGGAGATATTCAACCATTACCATTCTAGATTAAGGAATGTTATTGAACGTGCTTTTGGTGTGTTAAAAGCACGTTTTCCAATACTAAAAATGATGGCACCGTACTCATTTGGCACGCAAAGAAATATTGTGATAGCATGTATGGCATTGCACAATTTTCTTCGAAAAATATCAATTGATGATGAACTATTCGTCCAATATGACAATGAGGAGCTTCAATTGGATGGTGACAATGCCAATGATCAAAGTCAAACACCAAACACAAACAATGAATTTAGAAGATCAGATCAAATGTTCATGCAACAATTCAGAGACCAAATTGTAAATCAACTTGTTTAAATATTCGATTGTTCTTATTTAATTATAATAGAAAATATATATTACTTTATAATTTTAATTTTTGTTGTAATAGTAATTAAATTTAAGACCATTTTGTTTATTTTTATTTAAATATATAAATTTAATTGACTCTACTATAATTAATCTTATTTTAATTATGACTAAAAATATTATATATAAGTTACAATTTCAACTTCTATTGTAATAATAATGCAATTTATAACTATTTTATTTATTTTTATTTGAATATATAAATTTAATTGACTCTACTACAATAATTAATTTTATTTTAATTATGAATAAAAATATTATATATATATATATAAGTGTTGTAATACTTGTTAAATAATTTATTGTAGTTGTCTATATCATATTAAATAAAGTTACTTAACAACTAATAGTAAAAGGATATAAATGTCAAATTACTAGTATTCAGACAATTTTAATTTTAAAAAACAAACAAGATTATTATACATTCAGAGGTAAAGAAAAAAAAAACAAACATGTCAATCAGATTTCAGATTTCAGTCACTATTCAGTCTTCAGTCATCAGCAACACTGTTCAGTCTTCAGACAAAAAAACAAACGACCCCTAACACTCACCATTGACTAACTTGCCCTCTAACTATCCTTAAAATAATTTAATTGCCATTAGTTATTAAACAACACTTGTGATTGGTCAACAAATTCCATCTATTTAATAATTAACTAAATCTATTAAATTTTTTTTTTCAACTCTAATTAATAACTTTACTTTTTGACTTAATTGTGTCACAACATCATTGGTTCCTTCACTTTCACATGGATTGTGCTTCTTGGATAGTTATCTTCTAATATATCCCTCAATAATTTATTAACTTTAAATTTTAAATCCTCATTCAACATTAATAAATTACCAAAAATATTTCATGATTATCCTATCATCAATTTGATTATACAATACGCTAATTGGGTATCTTAACCTTCAATTTCATGCTTTAAAAAAAAATTCAATTGGGTTTAAACTCATAAAAACTCATTTATCTCTCAAAAGGGCAATAACATAACTTTATTCGAATTGCTTAAAATTTACTTAAATGGTCTTCTTTTTTTTTTTTTCCCCATTTTCATTTCTCGATAATCATCTACTATTTTCGAACCCTTTCGACCCTTAAAGTCAATATTTCGACAATTTTTTTTTTCTATTCATCCGAAAGTTTTCGTTCGAAAAATACTATTCATCGAAAACTTACGTTTTCTATTGAATCTCAATTAATGACTTTGAAAAATATAACTGGAGCCAAATTCGGTCTTAAACACTAATTTCAGATCTTGTCCAGAAAAATTACTATTCATTTCGGATCCGAACACTTTTCACTGGAAATTCTCATTTCTTCCTGGAATGGTACTCAGGGCCTCATGAACATAATTGAATCCTGAACTAGCCCTTAGTATTCTTTTTGGACTACTTATCCGCCATCCTAATCACAGAATGAATTTTCTGAGGACACTAGGATCAGAATCTATCACTTGCACTTGACTTATATATACTAATATTTCCAAATGTCCAAATTGGCCTTCAACTAACTTAAAAATCACTAAAATGCTATTAGTTGAAATTCAAAACATTTAATTGGTCCACCTAATAACTAATTGTTCCACTAACCAATCACTCCACTTTTAGATCAATTTCAACTAATCACCTTACTTTTTGACTTTAAAGGTGTCATTACACCATTTGGTCTTCACATAAGCACATAGATTGTGCTTCTTAGATAATTATCTTATAATAAATCTTTTAATAATTTATTAACTTAAATTTTAATCCTCATTCAACACTAATAAATTCTGAAAATATTTCATGGTCATCCTATCATCAAATTGACCATGCAATACTCTAATTGGGTATCTTAACCTTCAACCCCATGCTTCGAAAAATTTCAATTGGATTTAAACTCACTAAATTCTCAATGTTTTCAACGAAAGTATTTTTAACCTTCAGAACCTTTAAACTCTACTTAAATGAACTCCTTTTTCATCTCGTTTCAGGTTCATTAGACTCTACTACTCATTCTGAATATTTTCGAATTTCTGAAAATCGAACTCGAAAAGCTACTATTCACACGACACTATTCCTCAAAATTCACTATTCATCCAAAAACACTATTTTGCCTAGAAAATGAAATCTTGGGTCCTACATAATCAGCCAACTCGGTCGATTAATAAGTATGTTTGACTTTAGCATCTATGTCATACTAATCAAACTGACAGGGCTCTGGTTAGTGAGTAATCGTCGAAATATCATTGATAATCGATGATTTTTGGAATAATTTTCTCAATTTACTGTTCTCTTTATTAAGAGTTTCCTAAACCACTTTCGAGATGCCTCTTCTAAAGTAATAGGGAAACATCTACACATGACATTGTTGTTTATGGTAAGGAGATCATCTACATGTTGAATGCATTTAAGTGGTCGTAAGGGTCATTATCTCCCTTATATTAGAGAATACTGGGCATCTTAAAGTGATCAAGGAGCTGCTCATTGGTTATCTCCTCGCCAACGAAGTTCCCTTTAAGGAAACTATCCGGATTCTATGTTCCTACTCCACGTCGACCGGTCTAACCTCCGTAATAGTACATGTAAGTCCAGTTGAGTGCCTTGAGAAACTAGCGACCCTTCTCTGATACTTCTATGATCCTTCATGTTCTTATTTATAGAAGTGCCATGTTGAGATACTGCTCAATCAACCACTGGAGGCACTTTTGTTGGGTCACAATTATAATTTGCGCCATGACTCATTTCTTAATGACCTTGATTGCGAGATCGCAACCATCTCTCTAGAGTGTTTGGATCTCACCCAACTTGACCCTGACCATCTACTAGTTGGTAAGGGTTCTTATCCTCTTGTTGGTGTCCACCACAAGAGGGGTTTTCATTTTGAGAGAAATCAAGTTAGTTGTGGATTGTTTACAATATTGGTAACCCTGGCCCTCAGACCAACTCTCCAATTGTCCTGGTTAACGCTTGTATAAGGTTTTCCATTGTGTTTTGTCTCTCCATCATGGCTACAAGGTTTTAAGCGTCCACTTAACCAATAGTTATATTTGCATGAGGTAAATTTTAGACAACTTCACCCTATAAATATATCGAGGATCTTGAATCACCTATGTGGGACCATGATCCATTCCCTACTGATTTTCGATGGTTAGTGTCTATTGTGAAGAGTCTACTTCCACCTCAACATTTGAGAGACCACCCCTTCGAGCGCTTCAACAAATGATGGCCCTTTGTGAACGAAAATCGCAAGCCATGACATCTTTGTTAGTGAAAAACAATCAGAAATCAATAAAATCAGAGATTTTGAGTCTTCCTTATAGCACCAAAATATTGATCTCAAAAATCAGCCAACACCTAATTAAAACGAAATTGAATGAAATTGATGAATAACTAAGAGCAATAATGGTGTAATAAAAATGAAAATAAGAAGAAATCAAAGATAAGAGAATTTTTAATGTAATTCGGTTGTGTGAGATAAAACCTGAGTCCACAGTTATGTTATCACTTACGGGAGAAAGCAAAAAAACTAGAGTTTCTCTAGGCTTTCAAAAGTTAAAAATTCCAAACGAGTCCAAAGAGAATCTAAAGTTTCCTGTTCTCTATCCAAAAGACCTTATTTATATTATTAGGGTTCTTTATACAAATAGAATTTTAGATTGTATGAAGGTTTAGGATTTCTTTTCTATTTTATACCAAATTGCATTAACTACAGAGTATTTAAGTTGAATTATACTTTTTGAAAATTTCCTATTTTAAGCAATTTCTTATTTTATGTAGAACTCTTTTTTGCTTTCAAAATCCTATTGTGATAAGGAATAATGCAAGCTATTGTTTCCTCGAGCCGTATTTGGATGGTGCAAGCTGCTTCACATTCGAGCTACTCGTTGCTTGCTGCTTCTTTGCTCATTGCCAAGAATAATGGGCCTTAAAATTTTATATTGACATGGCATGTCACTTTTTGGGCCCTAGGTTTTTAACCCCTTATTGGGTTCAAGGCCTGAGTACTATTTTCAAGCACAAGATGTACGACTTTTCTTTCCTTATTGAGCAAGCGTCAGTTTCTAGGTTATGCAAAATGATTGTTCTCTCTTTAAGTGGTCAATTCAAAATCATCAATAATATATTGTCAACATGTATTAACATTCACTAGTTTTACAAGTTCTCTAATTACTAAAATATAAAGTTGGTACACATACCCAATCTTTAGTTTTTATGTGGATATAAATAGCTGCCGGTGTAACAAAACTTCATTTTTAGATTTGACAAAAAAACAAATTTCTTGTAATTCATCATTATTCAAAAACATAAAACTTCCATTACAATTTTTTCATTTGTAATTAAAAAAACAAAAGAGTATTGGACTCGAGCCCTATAATTAAAGTTTAAGAGATAAGTCTATCTCTACATCGTTTTCACCTCGTCGATGATTCTGCAGAGCTCTATTTCCTTGAGGATGACGATTCCCATCATTAACCATCGAACTCATAGCTTGAAATGCACTACTATAACCACTCATATTCAGTGGGTGAAACCTCAATTGGTTATGTAGCCCGACTGGGTTGTCAGGCTCACCAATAGAAAGACTTTAACTTAGTGTTTATGCGTTCACGATCAGGAACAGCATTTACAGTTTCATGCTGTTTTGCTACCTTGGCCATGGCTCGCTCATCCTTGTGGGCATTTTGATGAACTCCTAACACTTGTAATTTGTAAAACATTTTGTCGCAATACTGACAGCCAAATACACCACTCACATCATTTTTATTGGGGAAACGTTGCAATGACTCAGATTCCTCGAATGATTCTCTCTCTGAGCGCTCTAACAAATTGATATGTTTAAATAAACGATTCATTACATTAAAGAAAGCATTTTTCGCTCTTTGTAGATCCATTGGATGAATTTTTGAGAGACAAATACAATACACCCCTATTTATTGTATCTCATATCTTCCATGTAGATTTTGCAATGTACTGAAATGGACTTGGCATATATGATTAACCACCCCCACTTTGTGGGGTTTTTAGCAAACATAATTTTGTTAGTTTTGGAAATTGCAAACACACCTTGGTTTGGGCAGATTTATAATTACTGATAATTCTAGGTATGTTTCAAAATATTAATTTGAGTGAATTTATAATTATAAAAATATCTAAGGTAGCTAGCTCCGAAATTCTTAAATTTTAATCTCTTTTTTTCTTTAATATTTCTTCAAAAAAAAAAAAAAAAAAACCCACTCCCTTGAGACAATAATCAACTGTTAAAACTAATGTAAGTCAAGAATAATCAAGGTTGAATACGTAATAAACACAAAGGTTTTGTATGCCTGCGATTTCACTTAAAATCGGTACACACATTAATGCCATAAGATTTAAGTTTATGCTAAGACATCGACAATGTAGAAGGGGATTGAACAAGTTTTTTTAAAAGTGAGTCTAATGTAAAAATTCTTTACACAATGATGCAAATTTACATGAAACTGAAATAACTCAAGTTATTAACCTAATAACGAACACAAGCAAATCAAATGATATAAGACTTAAAAAGTCATTGGAAAACATACACCAATGAGCATAAACCAACAAAGGCAGTTTAGTAATTATGTAGACATTCTCCACATCAACTATGTTGGATGTAAAAATTCCCCGCAGTTTATGTAAAATATAACGATGTATAGATGATGATGTTCAGATTCTTCATATTCACAAATATCATAAACCAAATGCTGTCCTAACAATCAAAGCAATGATCACATCACAGCGTAAACTATGTCATCAACAAATGCACATGATATTCTTACATGGAAACCCCAACGTAAAAAAACCACAGGACCTCTAATCCTCTAAAAGTCCATTATAAAATCAAGTTCTGAGATACAAGTTGCTCAACTCAATCTTCCACTATCAATCATACACCTCTACTCCTTACATTCAAAATGATTCTAATCACCGTAGGCTTGTATAAAATGCATCAACAAGTCAATCAAACTACCAAACACGCATATTAGTTATTCAACATTCAACAATTGACTTAAGTAAGTCACAACTATCACTAAAAAACAGTCCTAAACACTGCTAACAATTCAGCACATCAAACTTTCAATGACTCAATAAAAACCAGTTAGCAATCAATCCAATATTCAACTGAAACTGAGATCAAATGATCAATCAACATGCTGCAGCCTTTTAGATCTTTTAATCAATGATTAAACAATCAAATATTTATTTTCCACACATAAAACAACTTTTCAACGTCAATGGATCTCACCAAAAACAATCAAAACAATCCACAAATATTTCTCAATCAGTCAACAATATATCTAGCTATACCAATGATTTATACAGCTGAGATAAACGATTATAACAGCCTTATAATCATATGAAAACACTGCCGGAAAAATCAAACAAAGCATGCAATAAATCAACAAGAAAACAAACCTTAAACCTGCATGCATCAACCAATCACGCAACTAATCAAGGTGTGTGCGCCTAACAATCCTAAACTTCCATGAATAATCAAAGTGTGTGTATCGATCAGTCACTCAGTAAACTAGAGCTATATACCCCTCAAAGATCACAGCTGAAATCACATAACGAACAAATTTGCGGTACTGTTTTTGCTCTCTTTCTTGGCTAAAGGCTCTCATTGTAACTCATAACAGACACCAAACATATGGGAATGACGCTAGTATTTATAGCCAAACAGTTCCCTCTTTATCTCTCGGTTATTTCATTTTTTTTTTTAATCAAAATCCTAAGAGTTATACTACACTACCCAAATTGTATCATTACCTTTTCATTACAATGTTCTTGGTTCAAGAAATTTCACTATTGCTAAACGCAACAAACCTGTGGACTGTCAAAACAGTTTTTTATAATGGCAATTTGGATTAAGGTCTAATAGATACAAACCATAATATAATGGCAATTTGGATTATGGTCTGATCAGCTCAATGAGTAATTGGAGGCCCATTTTCAAGGCCCAAACCAATATAGCCCAAACCAAACCAAAACAATCCGGCTCGGTTTGGTTTTCTATTTGGAAAACCGAATTTTTTTTTGTTTCTATTTGGTTTTGACCACACAGTGCAAAATGTCTTCAAATTTTGAATTTGAATTAAGATATTAACGTTAACTTTGCCAAATAAAGAATATTTTAAGACCAAATATTGTGAACACAAATTAATGCAATACAAGTTATGTCTTCCTCAATAGTTAAAAAAAATGGTAGATACAAACAATATATTATATTAAATAAGCTGAAAAATATATATATATACATACCAAAAGATGACTTTTGCAGCTGATATTCATAGGAGAATATAGGAGCATGACCTAGTATATTCTCTCTGCTGTAGATACTGGCCGCAGGAATATAACAATGACTGTGATGTTATCTTTGCCACCACGTGCTACAGCTTCTGTAGCCAATCTCTTAGAGCACATTCCTGGCTCTTTGACAGTGTCCCTAATTATGTTCACAACCTCTTCATTGTTCACAACATCCCACAGTCCATCGCTAGCCATTACCTGATAATCAACATCTTATTAGAGTTTTGTCTCAGATTAAATGCAACATTTTCACAATCAAATTCACATAATAATAGAATTTCCTATTATGGAAACAAGAAGGGCCAACTCCATGATGCAGTTTCAGTTTTTATAATATTGAACCTCAAAATAAAATTACAACAATGAAATCTTTAAGAGTTAAACAAAATAATAATATCGAAAATGAAAAATTCACCAAGTTTTCACTATCTCATTACTTTAAGCATTTTCTAAATATTTATTCCACAAACTAATGAAATCTAAGCAAAAACTAAATTTTAGTAGAGCTCAAAGTTCTTGGAGGAAAGAAAGCTAGAATACTTTGACATTATGGAGTCTTTGCCATTTTATGAGTTATTTAGAAACTAAAAAAAAAAAAAAAAAGGAGAGAAACTTTTTGATGAAGTTGAAGAGGAGGACAATTTTTTAGGGGATAAAGCTTATTTGGCTTTTTTATGGACATTTACTAGTGAAGATTTCAAAGACACTTCTTTATTCCTCATTATGCTTGATTGGAAGACTGTTGTTTATTCATTGAAATTTTTCTATTTTCTACTTTGTATTTTTTTTTGTTCGTTGTTTTGGTGGACTACCAGTTTACTTTTGTATTCCATTTCTTTACATTCAAATAAAATTTTCATTTCCTATCACACTTGATATCAACTTATCCTAAACTCAACTTTCAAAATTATGTCTTCAATGAGTGTAGGGCATTTGGGTTTAAGTTTTGTAATTTGGTACTTTAAAAAAAACAAAAAGGATAATAGAACTTTTTTGTTATGCCCACGGAAGTAAATATTAGTTCCGATAAATATCAAGGTTCTAAATTTATGAAAATATTGGTGAAAATATTGGAAATATTGGAAACATTCTCAAAATATTGGGAATATTCAGAGATAGTTTTAATATTAATCCTCTCAAAATAAGGAAATATCAGTAGATATATCGGGTATTGTTCCAATATTTAATTCATTGGTTCTGCTGATAAACAACCATTTGTGATAATAACAATCCTTACTAGCTTCAAAAAAAACAATGGAAAAAAAAAAAAAGTCCTTACCAAAAATTCATCCTCCAATGATAGTATAGCTTCAGTCATCTCAGGTTCAGCAGTCACAGCAGGCTTCAGATCATCATCACCAATGGAGCGAGTGACCTGTTGAAGAAATAAATTAATTGATGAAGCATTTGATCACTTTATGGGAAACAAAATCCACTATTATTATTTCTCAACAGGTGCCCATGCAAATTCTCATATTTGTAAAGATTAAAAACTAAAAAAGGAAAGAGTTCGATGCTTCATATAAACACCTAAGTCCCCCAAAAATGAATTTGTAGTAGTCTTTGTTACAACAATTCACTCCACCAATCATAAATTGATATTTGTCTTCACATATTTTAAGGATTTTCAAATTATATTTACTTTCACACATTGTTTTAAAGTATGAGTTGCAGCGCCACCTCGCAGCTTTAGGCATTGAGAGACCTCAGTGTGGGCGCATCAATACCATGCCAAACATAAGCCGTCTCAACCATATGAGACGGTCACCTCAGACCCAAACCACGTCAACTCAACTAAGTCGACCTTGAGGCAGTTCAGGTCTGAGGAATTTAAAAAATATATATATTATAAACGTGAAAAAACCCTAAACATTTTGCACACAGCTTTCTGTTCTTCCTTCAACCAAGCTGTCTCTCTTAAAACCAGCAGAACCTCTCTAAACATCATATTTTCTCTCACTAAAAACTGTCTCGCTCTAAAAATCAATCTCTCTCGAGGCAGCCTTGTATCTCGCTCTAAACCGCCCTCTCTCCCTCAGTCCCTCTAAAAAAATTTGTTTGCCTCTCTATTCAATCTTTAAATTATCTTTTATTTTAGGGATTTTTATCTTGTTTTTGGTTTCGTATTGTTGCTCTAGAAATACTTTGGGATAATTAATTTTCAATTTTATAGAATTTTGTACTGTTTTTGCCTTTTTCTAAGTCACTTTCGGTCGAGACGGCTGCTTCAATCGCCTCGAGGCGCCCAACTCGACTCACGGCAGGGAGACCGCACCGCACCACCCCCCCTTACATACTTTCAAACCTTGCTTCACATAGGCAAAATGTATCTAAATGTTTAAAAAAAATAATTATTATTATTATCCAAATTCTTAAATGAAATATGTGATATAATAACAAATATTATGCACAAAATAAATTTTATAAAATAGTTGCATGGACAGGATTATTTTGTTAAATTGCTAAGTCACACCCATATAAGATACAAACCAAATAGGGTAACTAAATACAAATTTAGACAAACGTGGCTCTTATATCCTCTCAGAAAAATCCAACAGAAGAGCTTAAATAATTACTTGATAGGTTCATGATCCAACCACTCTATAAGTAGCTATATCAAGTACAATGCTTAAACTTGCAATACTTTTAACAATCTCAAAATTAATCTCTTTCCACACACCCTCCTCCCACCCCCTCTTTTTTTTTTTTTTTTTTTTAAGTCCAAAATTTGCTACACTTTCTTGATGTTTAATTAATTAATAGTAGAGGTTCTATTATGTTATCTAGTTGCTGAGATAAATTGTTGACTTCATTCCTTGGGAGGAAAGAACAATCAGCAATTAAATGCTTTCGCATTCTAGCATTTCCTTCGACAATCAGCTAAAAGGATTTCTTTCATCAATTGTAAAAGCCTGATTTAGTTTTACTCAAACATAGTTCTAACTAAGACTGACATTTCAGTTTACTCACACATAGTTCCAACCGAGATTGTTTCATCAGTTGTACTAAAACATAGTTTCAACCAAGACTGACTCATCAGTTTTGCTCAAACAAAGTTCAAACCAAGACTATTCCAATAGATAAAGGAACCTCATTACAGAAATGTCACCGAATTTAAGTTCATTACTTTCAAAACCTCAGCTATTGCTTTTTATTTTAATAGAAATGAAGATTTAAACAAAACTTAAAACCAAAATGGCAACTAATTCCATAGCAAAAGCTACTCATCACAAGTTGCTTCCAATCTGCTAATAATTATTATTGGTGTAAGGTCATAATTGCATGTCAACGAGAGTTTGAGCTGTTTCTAAGCAAATTTACCATAACTGAGGAAGAATACTGATTCATGTCAATTTCATAGCCAATTTAGGTCAAAGATTGTGTATTAAAAGACCTGCTTTTCATCACAAAATAAGAGATCGTTTGATTTTTATTCTTTTTTTTTTTTTTTTAATTGTGTCAATAAAAGCAAAGTTTTGTAAACCTAATAGTCTAAAATCTTGTAGAAACAGTTTTTCTTTACATAGAATATTTTTTAGTATGGTTTCCAATAACTGTGATGTGAGATTTCCAGCAATGAAAATTTTGAAACAGAATTTTGCTTAAAATGACATTTATCATCTATGAGAACACCAAACTAATATCTTAGAGGATAAAGAAAATAACCTGGAGTGCAGCAGGACCAACCCTCCATGTATCCACTTGCCATTTAACTTCTCCTCCTGCATTAACAACACGCTCTCTCTCCTCAAGGCAGCTGGCAACATGATCCTAGAATGTCAAAGTCATTTAGTTTTAGACTAGTATGTAACACCTTAAAATCAGCCACAAAACCAAGTCTTAATAAAGTAACCAAGTCCTGCCTCACCCGACTGAGAGCATGAGGATGGCCACCCCGACATAAAATCACCCTACAATCACCAGCATTAGCAACAAAAAGTCTGTTTCTAACTATTAGAGCAACAACAGCAGTGCAACCAGGATGCCAGTTTTTCTGAATGACTCTCTTGGATTTACGATGAGACTCCAGTACATTTCTAAACACAGCATCTGTTCTAACAAATGCTTCCAACAATGCATCTACAGGACTGCACGAATACATAGAATTATCAATTATCGAATAAATCCAAACGGTTGATAAATGGTTGAAGGAGAGGAAACTTCAGAGTGGAAAAAACCTGCTTCTGGAAACTAAATTTCCCAAAAATCCTGGCAATGCTCGAGCTGAAAACTCAGCAGCTGCTGAGCCTGCAGAGAAACATGCAGACGCATTACAATGCAATCAAAGCAATAAATTAAGTCCTGTTGGAAAGAGAAAATTAAAAAGAAAAATGAAAATAAAGAAAATATAACTTATATCAAACAATTATCTTCATACATAATGGATTTACTTTCCCCCAAAAATGGAAGTTGAGGATTTTTCTCTTTATTTTTTCTGTTGCCTCCGTAAATCATTTTAGATTAAATGTTTTAACAGAGCATGGTCACAGCATATAAAGCTTACTATGGATGATTGGAATTATTTCCTCAAAATTTAGTCCCCAAGGCAGGTGGAGTACTGGAAGTTGACATTAACCATACCTCTGTGACCATCAAAGATGCCAAAAACATGGATATCCTTTTCATTGCACATATGTGGCATGAGAAAATGTGTGTCCTCCATAGTCTCCCTTTTTCCACATGTAGCAAATGAACCCCAAGAAACTACTGGATGGTAAGTCGAACCATCATTTCTGGATTCACTCCATATTTTCACATCAGAATCCACTTCATTAGAATTACATTTGGCGGCAATTTCTCCCTGAGCAGACCAGTTAATATTTTCCTGATAGCTTTCAACATTGCTGACCCTATTTATGATCTTATCATCTTGAAGAATAGAAGCTTTACGAGGGAGCAGATCTTCCTTCACACTCTTTCTATTTTCCAATATCAGGTCAAGTTCCACAACTATATCAGAAAAAGAAGGCCTGTTTTGAGGGTTTGCATCCCAACACTTCCGTATCAATGACGGTACACTTGGTGGCATGCCAGACTCAAGACCAGCAAGAGCAGGTCGCAGTCCACCAGAAACTACAGCGGCAGTAAGTTGCTGCTCGGTATAGTTCATCTCCAAAACGGTGTGGGCCTGCCAGCAGCATATATAATGCATCAATAAATGACAGCCGATATGGCATTAGTTTTGATGAAAGCTAGCACAAGGTCAGCCTCACAAATGGTATTATAGGCAATTTCAGTCTATCGTGTACATACATAAAAGATGGTTTGCAAAAAGATAAACTCTAACACGACAATTAAGCAACAGTCAACATCAAAACGAATCACACTGGTGTTAAAATGAATCACTAGACTATTAAACAGGAAATGAACATCAGCAGTGGCTTGAAGAATGAATGAGATCAGGGAAAGTGCCTGATAAATTTCTAATGGAATTGGCTATAATTAAACCTAAACATTTTAAAAGGAACTCGAGAAATTAAATGGCAAGAAAGGGAGAGAAAAATAACTGTCGTTACCAAAAATATATAAGAATTTGAATGATTAAAACTTCAGTAAATTATTGGAGTGGCACATTTAAATCTAGCAAAGTCCTCAGACCGGATCATAAGATAATAACACAAGGGAAAAAAATGAGGCAGAGGGAGCGGCACTGGTCATTTTGAAGGCATTAGACGTGGCCAAAGAGGGGTGACTTGTCCTTATATATCTCTGTGTGTGTGTGTAAACCTTGAGTTGTTGCCAGCACTAATTTGGTCTCTCTGAATGTTATAAATGTGTTGGTTTCTCTCCCTGATAAAATTGTCAATCCTACCTCCATTTACCTTCTTCAAATTCAATAAAAAAAATTCCACATCCCATAGATAGCCAAAAACCATTCTTACAGTTGCCAAACCATCCACCTCGGTAGCACGGACCATTATGGCTACTGAGAAAGAAAAGTGAGACAAGACAGATGAAACCGACCATTTTATTAGGATAAAATAAGGCTTACTAAGTTGGTGATGTAGGACAAACACGAAAGGAATAGACAGATAGAGAATTAGGGATTGAAAGATAGAAATTGGGGTTAGGGGAAGACAGAAATTGAAGGAAAGGGAGTAGCACTATAGAAGAAAGGGGAGAACACTAGAGGAATATCAAAGGAGAGAATTTAAAATCACTTTACTTCATAATCATATAGTGCATCAATCAAAGAAATAAAATCCAGCTTATTAAAATTAGGATCTAACTTATTCAAATTATTCAAATTAGGAACTAAATCACTTCAAATAGAAAGAAGCTCAACTTATTTCTTTCTATTTGAAGTGATTTAGTTCCTACTTTGAATAAGTTAGGTGCCTCACACCAATTGAAGATGTGGCTACGTCAGTTGAATGAGGCAGCTGCATTAGCTCGATTCAAACCAACTCGGGCTGAGGCAAATCAGGTGCATAAACAACTACTCCTGCTGCACTAGACTTTTTTTTTTTTCTTTAATTATAAAACAATCTTTTTTAATTGAAAAAAGGAAACAGGTCTGGTGTTGCAGCCCTGCTTCTGCTGCATCAAACTTTTTTAAAAAGAAAAAAAAAATGGTTAATTTAAGAAGAGAAAAAGATGTGGTGCAGCAGCAACACTGCAACAGGGCACCAGACCTGTTTTGTTTTTGTTAAGATTTTCCTAATTTAATTATATATATTAAGAAAGAAGGAAAAAAAAAAAAAAAACTAAGCAGCCTCTAAACAATTATTAGTCGACAAAACCTATAAATATTAAACCTTCAGAAGTCAGAACTCCTCCTACAAACCGTATACAAAATAAATCTTCATTGAATCAACTTTTGGACTGAGGCACCTGCCTCGACCTCATCAAGGCGGCCGCCTTGCCTCGTCGGGGGTTCACCGTCTCAAATTGCTTTTCGCATTTCAAAACATTGATCATAAACAAACAGAAATTGCTCATTAAAACATTATTCTTATACAGTTATAATCTAAAATATATTATTTTCTATTCTCCAATGAGTTGGCCACCTAAAATATTCGTTAGCAAAAATTGTAAACATAACGATCTAGTTATTTTTCCCTCCAACTTTTCCACTCTGTACAGAGCAAGTAAGAAATTAAACCTGCAACCTGCAGCTTGAATTTGACCTTCTCCAAAAGTTAATTAGAAAGTTCAGGGTAAAATTTAGCCTGTTCTGTGGTTAAGGAAAATTTAAGTCCCATTGCAATAACAATTAAGAAATCATCCTAGCTAAGTGATTACTATTAAATATGGACGTAGCATATTCTCCCTTGAAACTATATGGAAGGTCGGAGGTTAAACCTGCTTACATGGATGCAAATTGAAGTTTGTCCCTTCAGATAACCAAGGGGACAATGTTATTAATATAAAAGTACATTACTATCAAATATATTAATTCAACTACACAATTCTTGTCCTTCCAAGGAGGGTGAAACTGTTTAACCGTAAATTGTTTATATTCCAGAATACCAAAAATGACAACACAACAAGAAAATGATCTGACTTAATAGCCTGCAACTGCAAGATGAATTGCATACCAGTCATATTGATTATCTTACATTTCCTTGGACCTTGGCCTATAAAAAATCATGATTATACGTAACTCAATCCAATTACAACATTAATTGCACTAAAGCAAGTTAAATGTATTAAGGAAAACTGACCTGAGTTTCTGCACGAAGGTCAGTATATGGGACAACACCAGTAAGCAGCTCACTGCAAAAAGAAATCTAACATTTCATATCATTTCTGATTGGAAAAATTACTAAGAACTCATGCAACATTAAGAATCAGTTCAACATGTGAAAACCAATCTATAAACCACACAGTGTGAGAGACCAATAACCCAGTGACTCCTTTTTACTATTTAAACATCCTAAACTGTTCCATTCTGCTTGATCAGTTGCATGACAGAGAGTGATAAAGAACAAAAACAGATGCATCTATATATATGTTTCTGAAATAATTTCGAGGTCTAGGAGTCCTAATTCCAAACTTGGTTGTATGATGACTGTAATCACTGATATGGGAACAATCAAGGTTCCTTTGTGGGGCATGGCAAGGAGGTGTCTTTACCTAAATCAAATTACGGCCTATAAGATGAAAACCATCAAATAAATGTATGTTCTGTTTCATGTGATAGGGAACAAGACTAAAACCATTGAATGGGTGAAACACACCAAAAAATACAAATTATAGAGAGTGGGGAGGAAGGAATGTTTTAACAATTCATAAGCACTGTCTTTGACATACAGGTAAATACCTTGATCACCATGACATCTATGATTATTTCTTCTAAAGATCCATCAATTCTTTGAAAACAATGTCAGCTAGCTGCATATATTATTTTACATAAACTAGTTGACAAACAAAAGTAACAAAACCAAAGTATATAAAATATAAAATAGGGATTTCATTAGTGAAAGGAAGTTGCAATAAGTTATTCATTCCAAAAAACAAACAAAAACACAGTTGCACCACACTTTTACGCCTGCTGTCAAATTGACAGTAACCTTTTCAGTTAAGAGTGTTGGCACAAATCAAACAACCATCCCAAATCCTTACTTGATTGATATTCCAAAGCTATAGACGTCTGATTTTTCAGTGTGAATTTCTTTCTTCAAAATTTCAGGAGCCATATAAATGAGTGTGCCAACCATGTTCTTTTTATGGAAACCACCAGTTGGCTTGCCAGATGATCTCCAATTCTGAAAAGAAACTTCTTTGAGATTTGTTTTGTATTCAGCCAAACCAAAGTCTGCTAGGTATGGATAATGGTTCCTGTCAAGCTGCATGACATGTATGTAATTATATTTTTGAAGATTATCTCTTCCCTAGTCAAATTACTTACTCATGGTTTGCAACAAAAAAGTGAAAACAGACAAGCAAAGAAACTCAGAAGCTTATGGGGGAAAAATTACTAGAACATTTGCTGGTTTCACATCCCTATGTACAATCCCGAGATTATGCAGATATTGCAAAGCCTTTGCTGTAAGAGGAAAATAGCAGAAGAGGGCAAACAATATAACATCATCCACCAAAATCATAATTAAACATGTAATCGACAGACAAATGAAAATTTGATAAGTAACAACGAACTTGTAGGGCCAATCATATTAACCAAAACTTTATAAAATGGTAAAACTATCATCCATTAACCAAACGAAAAAACAATATGACCACGAGATTAGAAGATCAGTGCAGTTTAAACCCCACCTCTCCGACTCCAGTTTGAACTATAATATCTGAGCATGCAAAGTACAGCAGCCTGTGGTTAATAGATTATTGCTTCTGCCTAACTGTCATTTTGTCACTCTACTTCACGAGCTACCCTTATTTTCCATATATGAAGTCTTTCAAATCTGGTCTTATTCATCAAAGAAACAATCTTTCTAATTTGGTAATTATTCATCAAAATAATCTTCAATTCTGTATTATCATGAGGTAAATTGTTAAAGGCATTTAACAGCCTTACTTTATGCGGCTTAATGTATCAACAAATAATAATCTTGTAAGATGTTGCACCAATAGCTTTGGAGTCTCAAGTCTGCTAATACAAGTTAATTACCAAGTCAAATGCTTCCAAATAATGTTCATATTCCACAACCACTTTTAAATTAGAAGTCAACACATCTTGAGGGAAAAAAAAAAAAAAATTGTCATGGTTAGTCACATCCTCTAACAGAAAGATACTTTTAAGTATCAAGGTACAACTCTCTGATCCCAAAAAATTAAAGCACATTTCATAAGTATAATTTTTTAAAATCATATTTGATCCACCAGCTGTATAAATTCATCAAATGATGTCCAGAAATAAATTTTTAGAATATTGAACATCATGAACTATTCAGCACTACACAAGCGAGAAAAAAAAATACAGAAAGAATGTAGTATAGACATCAGGTCGTAAGGCTACAAAAATCACACATGAAACTCAAAACACCTAATCGAGCAATCATTAAAATTCAATCTCTACATTCAACAATCAGGATTAAGTACCACAGCAGTTTCACATTCTACATAGAACAATCTCTTTTACTTAACATATTAAAACAACTTCATTCATTTCGTATAACATAATTGTCCCAAATCTAGATTTCTTCAAAGCATCAGTTAAGAAAAGTGACACATTCTCATGCTACATTAATTCTCTCTATTCAAACCCCGATTTCAGAATCTTAACACAAATTGCCATCTCTTCATAATACATACAATAATGTTGCGCTATCAGCTATGCTGTAAACAATGTGGAAACTTTACCTAAGTGAACAGCAATCATGAGCACCTGATCGATACTCGGACTCCACTCTTCCACATGTACTTTCTCTCCAAGATTTTTTGACTCATAGAATTCGAAGAAAAGCATGTAATTAGGCGGCTTGGCGTGCGCCGCCACCAGTTTGGCCAATCCAGGATGATCCAGCTGGCTAACTTCAATACAAGCATTAGAAAACTTGACAACAATACATACATATATACATACATATATATATATATATATATATCTTCTATAGTCAGTGTGTTAGCCTTTTATGGTCCATGTGTCCTAACAGTTATTCATTATATTTGCATTGGAGAAATTTTTTTGGGAAACAGAATATAATGAATGACTGTTAGGATGCACTGCCCATAAAAGTTATATATATATATATATATATATATATATATATATATAGGCACACACAAAGACAGCTAAAGAGAGAACAACCATAAGAGCTGCAACTGTTGATGGAACTTGTCAAGATCATGAGAAGTGGACAACACTGGTTTCTTGACAGCAACCTTCCTTCCATCCAAAATGGCTTCATAAACAACACTCTCAGCCCCTAAAACACACACCCAAAAATAAATAAATGAACTCAAAAAACGACAAGAAATGATAAGAAATGAAAAGGGCAACAGAAAGACCTGCATTTGTTATTGGAAAACATTATAAAAGAAAGAGTTGTGGGGTGTGATTGATTTACCTCTGGCAATTGGGGAGAGAAGAGTGTAAGAAGACGGAGGCAAGTGAAGAGGGATTGAAGAGCTGGTGCAGCACCCTCTAATGCATGTGTTCGGCTCCACAATCTCCAGACCCATCTTTCTCTCTCTCTCTCTCTCTCACAGAACAGAATCTGAGTATAGGATTTTGAAGACAGTTGAGACACAGAGGAGTCTCCGTACGAGATTGAAGTTTCCGTCGCTCCTTCGTTTTGTTTTATTTGGGTTAATTGCCATGATGTCCCCTTAGTTTTCCTTTTTTTCATTTTTCTTTCCATAATTGATTATGTACGCTTTAATGATATTTAATAATAATGATGTATACATTTAAACCACCGAAATTATATGATATGATATAAATTACCGATCATGTCAACATACGCTCCAACCGCTTAATATTATATCATATAATATGATATACTAATCAAGTTAATGTTCAATTATACCACATCAATAATCTAGTGAAATGCTCGTTTAGCAATTTTTTTTTGTTTTGAAATGTATATTTAATTTAAACTTTTCAAAATTTTTATGAAATCAAAAAGTTTATTTATATTCAATTCAGACTTTTAAAGTGCTTATAAAAGTCAATGGATATACAATTTGCCAATGACATTCATAAATGTTAAGATAACAATAACTTTTTAATGATTTTTGTTGATATTTGTGTATAAATTGTTTTTTCCTATTTATTCTGTCATTCCTCCAAAAATCTTTTGGGCAATATTCGGTAAGTGAGAAATGGGGTAGGATTAAAATTTGTTTTTTCTCATCCTCTGACATCCCATGTTTGGATCATATTGAGGTAAAGGAAAGAAATGAAATTTTTTTGACTCCCTGGCACACCTCCATTCCATTCTACTTGGAAAATTGAAACCTAAACTCGACCGTTGGTTTCTTATATCCCAAGTTGATTGGAATATTTTTTTTTTTCTTTTTAAATTCAGACCAACCATCATCTCTCTACACAACTTTTCGTCTCTCTCTCATTTCTACCACTAGGCTATCACCACCACAAGTCACTCTTCGTCCCTCTTATCTCCTCATCCATCTAGACAAACTAGAAACGATAACATAAATCATCTTCAATTTTTTTTTTTTATCTCATCTTTCTTTTTTTTTTTTTGTTATGAGTTTGTTCATGGTTTTGGGTTTAATGGAATTAGAACCATATTCCCTGCTCCTTTTTTATTTTTTTTTTTGAAGTTTATGTTGTTGATGGATGTTATTATTGTTGATATGTTGAATGATGTTGATGATGTTATTGTTGTAGAAGATGATGATGTTGATGAACTAGGTATGTTGAAGACGATGAGGTGTGATGAATTGTGGGTTGTTTTTTCTTTTTTGATATTTTTTATAAAATTAATTTAAGTATATAATAAAGAACTTATATTAATTTTATTTTACACTAATCTCAATCTACATCAAATATAATATGATATAATTTTAATCTAATCACAAATTTTACTAAATATAGGATAGTAACAATCCAATTTATTTCATTTCGATCCCTATATGCCAAATGTGGCCTTATAGATTTTTGATGGGAAGAGTAAATCAAGCATCTCTCTCATATTTGAACTTCTCCAAACTTATAATTGTTATTGTAAATATATTTTATACTCCTTCTAAGTATTCTTTATTTTTGTAAATAGTAACTAACATGTTATAATATTTATCTTTTTCAAGTTTTTTTTTTTACACAATAATTATCGCTTACAAGTTGTTACGGATAATTTAGCGATCAGAATAATCGGGTCCAAAAGGATCTACAGTGCAGGCCTAGTGGCTAGAAGGCCCAATTATCCGCCATCTCTTCTAATCCGCCTCCCTGATGGAAAGCACATTCGTGACCGCTAATCACTATCGCTCAGTCTAACCGATGATTCTGACCGTAGGCGCCTATTCTGAGAGTTAGCTCTGACCGCTATCTCCATCCGCCATTCAGATCACCAATTACTCCGTCAGCTTTGTTTGCTCAGTTTGACCGCCGGTCCTGATCGCTTACCGTTGGCTCTCATCGCTCAGACTGACCGCTGATCGCAGGCCGACAGCCGAGACTGTTAAGCCTGCTCACCAGATTATCCGTCATGATTGACCGCCTGCCTGTCCGTCAGTTCTGTCCGATTGAGATATCCGCCAAGAGGAGCCATCCATCAAAAATGTTCGACAAGCCCTTCTCGCCCAAGATGATCTGACTGAGCTGATCGCTGATCTCTGAGCGTGGCCGCATACCGACTCCTTCACTCGTGATATCGCCCGCCTTTTTGCCATGATCAGCTGTGGATATGTTGACTCATAATCTGCCTCCTCGACCCTCCAGGTAGCCAAACTTATCAGAGATTCTCTTGTTCTCCAAACTGACTTGATATTTCATCTGCTGGAAGATCCGTCCCCGCCTCGCTCCTGAGAGTCTCGAGTCAACAGAAGTCAACAGCACCATACAGAGTACAGTTCCAAGGCGTGCCATGCACGCTACATCCACCAGAAGCTATGATCGTGATCTCGACAGCCCATCATGGCATATCCGACCCAGTCATCAGAAATCTCCCTTGGGCAGACCTTAGATGCGATGGATTCGGCCGCATTTAATGTGTTTTCGACAACATTTAATGCCTTGACAACCGCATTAATTGAGATTTCGACGCATTAAATGCTGTCTATCATTGTACTGTAGCTAACTATTTACTTTTGTCTCATTCTATTTCACTGTAGCATGTCCCATTTCCCTATAAATAGGGGACGTTTTTTTACTGTAAAATGATCAAATCTCTGAGTGTCGTTACTCTGCCAAAATAGTGAGAGAGTGAACAGTGGACGTATGCATCTTTTTGGGCCGAACCATTCTAAAAATTTTATGTGTCTTCTCCTCCTTGCCTCTAACCTCTCTTCCTCATTCTTATCGCTTCACATGCATTCCATTGTCCGTTCGAAACTGTAGCTTGGGCCCAAAAACAACCTCGTTGACTAAGGGAACCATTTCCCGACGTTAACATTTTTTGTGCTAGAAGGAGGGGCTCATCTTCAGTTTCGTCACCTTCTTGTCCTTTAGCTTTCATAACTCGTTCTTCACTCGCCATGGTTAGAGGGAAGATTCCTAGAGATCTCAACGCAACAGAAAATCGCCAAGAGGCTTTAGACCAACAGCAGGCAATGTCTACTGGAGGAGTATCCAATACTGGTGCAGGGACATCTAACGTGCCCGTGACGGGGGACGCTCAAGGTATACCCTCTTTTCCAACCTGCCAACCTACATTTAATACTGTAGGGAGAGATGCAATGCAGGCGTTACAGCGATGACAGGAGAGACTAGAGAATATCATTGCAGAGTTTATTGGTGAGGTCAGGATTCTATTTCGGAATCAAGCCCAACCTCCCCGAGTTCCTCCCCAGGCCGTTCCAGAAAGAAATATCCCTCGTGGGAGGCATGTAGAAGACCCTTGTGTGAACAGGAGGGGTGTCAGAGAGTTTGAACGAGAAGGGTCTATCCATTCCTCCAGCATGCATTCTAGTGCTCGACTTCCACGGGTCCGTAATGAACATCAGTCGGAGCAGGCTGGCGGCAATCATGATCAAATCCCGGCCCGCGCCAACAGAACGGGGTCGAGGCCTAATGCCGAAGGGCAAGGTGGAAGAGACAACCAATCCCCGAGTAGGAGGGACAGACATTCCGCTGTTGGAGGAACTGAGACACGGGGTACATTGGTCGTAAAACTCCTCCAAAGGGTCCGTCAACTGGAAGAGCGACCTAAGGTGTAGGAACAGAGGGGCCAGACTGGAGAAAGAACCCCGTTCACTTCAGAGATTGAGTTGGAGCCGCTCCCTCCAAGATTCAAAGTTCCCAACATCCCTTAATACAGAGGAAACTCCTATCCCTATGATCATCTGGACGCTTTCAACATCCAGATGGATCTCCAGACAACGAGTCCGCTTGTGAAGTGTTGAGTGTTCCCAGCTACTCTTGGGGACATCCAGCAAACATGGTTCAGAAGCCTCCCCCCGCGCAGCATCAACAACTAGGAAGAATGCCAACAGAAGTTCCTGAACCAGTACAAGGCGTTAAGAGGCGCCTCGCGCCACCCTGTCACATTTCTACCATCTACCAACATCCAGGTGAGCCTCTAAAAGAATACATTAACAGGTTCAGGCACGAGGTGACAAATGTGGAGAACCCTACAGATGAAGGGGTATTATCAGCCATCTCGTCAAGATTGAGGAAAGATGAAAAGTTATACGAGAGCATATACAGGTCCCCTGTGAAAGATCTGGGAGAATTTTATGAGCGGGTCGAGAAGAAAATTCGATGGGAGGAAGTAACCAATCCTAGGAAGACTAGTTCTCAGAGGGACGAAACTGGTAATTCCAGTCATGGAAGGAAAATGAGCAATGGGGGAAGCAATCTTGGAGGGCGGAGAGAAAATCAGCAGGTTGCTAAGAAGGTTAGGGACTGGCGAAGACCGGGAAGCAGTCGGAGACTGGAGCGGCCACGGTATCAAGGTCGTTACAATACATACAATGCTCTGTCGGATACTCAAGACCGAATATATGCGACTGAGAAGAATAGGGAGAATTTCGGGCGGTCGGCTCCCCTTCAGGGTCTCGAAGGGCGGAGAGACAGGAACAAATTTTGCGCTTATCACAATGATATAGGGCACAATACCTCGGACTGTTGGGCGCTCAAGGATGCTATTGAGGAAATTATCAGAAATGGCCGTCTGAGGGATTATGTCATGAGGCCCCCGAGGCGACCATCCTAGCAGCAACATCCCCGTCAGCGTTCAGAAGATCCGCTAGCCCAAAATCAGCAGGAGCTGGATCCTACTCAAGGGCCCTCCGTCAGAACTATCCATACCATCCATAGGGGACCCTCAGGAGTAGGAGAATCTAATAGAGCGCATGAGCGGTTTGTGCGTGAAGCTAGACGCATTCAGCCTGCGAAGCAGAGAGAGTCGGGGGAACCTGCCAAGAAAGCCAGGAAGGTATCGGAGGACATCGTATTTACTGATGAAGATGCGCGGGATGTCCGCCTCCCTCACAATGATGCCTTGGTAATCAGGGCGCGTAACGACAACTCAATGGTGAAGAGGATCATGATTTACGCTGGTAGTTCCGTGAATGTTATGTACAAGGACTACTATGATCAGATGGGAATCGGTGACGATCAGCTAAAACCATCCCCTGAACCCCTCTACGGTTTCACTGGAGACTCAGTCATCCCCGCTGGACAAATCAAATTGCCCCTAACTCTCAGTGACGCCACACGCCAGTCCACGGTGCTGGCAGACTTCCTCATCATCAACTCTCCCTCGACATACAACGTGGTAATGGGGAGGCCTGCGATCAATGATCTCGATATGGTTGTCTGCATCAAAGCCCTGGCAGTGAAGTTCCCAACTCCCAACGGGGTAGGATGTGTGCAGGGCGAACAATCCATGGCCCGTCGCTGCTATGTAAATGCGATCAGAAAGGGGGTCCAGGGGAAAAAGGCGGAGTTGATCCCGGAGCGGGAGTTGCAGGTGATCACTTTGTTAGGAAGCAGCCACGACTTGGACCCTAGGGAGTTCGATGCACATCAAAATACCGGTCTAGTAGAAGAACTTGAGGGCATCACAGTCGCCGAAGCAGATACGTCAAGATGTCTCAAGCTGGGTAGAAGTTTGGTCCCGGAGGTTAAATCCCAACTAATTAACTGCCTCAAGGGGAATGCAGACGTATTCGCTTGGAACCTTAGAGATATGGTGGGGATTGACCCAAATGTGATGACTCATAAGCTGAACATCGACCCCCGCCATCGGTCAGTCTGCTAGAAGAGAAGACAAATGAACCAAGAACGCAGTGAAGCCCTGAAGAAGGAAGTGGACAAGCTCCTGGCCAACAAATTCATCCGCGAAATCCAGTACCCAGAATGGGTAGCTAACCCCGTGCTGGTGAGAAAGAAAAACGAGAAGTAGAAGACATGCATAGACTTTACGGACCTGAACAAGACTTGCCCGAAGGACAGTTTCCCCCTACCTAGGATCAATCAGTTGGTGGACGCGACAGCAGGGCATAAACTCCTTAGCTTCATGGATGCTTATTCAAGCTACAACCAGATCCCCATGGACCCCAACGACTAGGAGTGTACGTCATTCACAACCGACCGGGAACTGTACTGCTATAAGGTAATGCCCTTCGGTCTGAAGAATGCAGGGGCTACCTATCAGAGGCTGGTGAACAGAATGTTTGAAGAGCTAATTGGGAAGAGTATGAAGGTCTACATGCGTCAAGTCTGAGAAGGCAGCCGCTCACGTCCAGGACCTGGAAAGAATGTTCTAGATCTTGAGGAAGTATCAGATGAAGCTCAACCCTCTCAAGTGTGCCTTCGGGGTTTCCTCAGGTAAATTTTTGGGTTTCATTGTGAACAACAGGGGGATAGAAGCTAACCCAGAAAATATCCAAGCTCTGCTAGACATGAGGTCGCTAAGCAACGTGAAGGAGATTCAGAGTCTGAATGGCCAGATAGCGGCCTTAAGCAGATTTGTGTCAAAGGCCTCTGACAGATGTGTTCCATTCTTTGAAGTGCGGAAAAAAGTCAGGAACTTCAAGTGGACTGACGAATGTGAAGCTGCCTTCGTACAATTGAAAGAGTACATAGGGCGCGCCCCGCTGCTGACCAAACTGAAAGAAAGAGAAACTCTGACCGTCTACCTGGGGGTATCCCAGCACGCCCTAAGTGTAGCCCTGATAAGGCAAAAAGGAAATGGAGCATAGGCCCCGATATACTATGTGAGTAAGAAGCTGGTCGAGGCGGAAACCAGATACACCCTGATGGAGCTGCTCACCTACTGTCTGGTGATGGCGTCCAGAAAACTGCATCCTTACTTCCAAGCGCACAAAATTGAAGTCCTAACCAGGTACCCTCTAAAGCAAATCCTTCAAAAACCAGCTACCTCCGGCAGACTCATCAAATGGGCCATCGAGATCGCCCAGTATGACATTGAGTTCAAGCCAAGACCGGCGATCAAGGGGCAAGCACTGGCGGATTTTATTGCTGAGTTTACCGGACTAGCGGACGATCAGGTTGAGACTTCTGAAGGGCCGTATTGGGAACTCTTTGTGGACGGATCCTCTTGCAAAAGGAGCGCTGGAGCTGAAATTCTGTTGATCAATCCCGATGGGGGTAAGTTTCTCTGTCTTTAAATTTGGCTTCAGAGCGACTAACAATGAGGCGGAGTATGAAGCACTGCTGGCAGGGCTCCGCTTAGCCAGAAGGATGTAGGTTGAGCGACTTAGGATTTTCAGCGACTCGCAGCTGGTAGTCTGCCAAATAAATGGTGAATATCAAGCCAAGGGATCAAAAATGGCAGCTTATCTACAGGAGGTTCAGAAATCACTGAGGGCTTTCGAGACATTCGAGTTGAACCAGATCCCGCGCGCCCAGAACTCCCATGCAGACACTTTGGCCTGTCTGGCAACCGCTCAAGATACAAATTGCACTGAAAACATACCTGTAGAGTTCCTGCCTAAACCAAGTACCAAATCTGGCGTGGAAATGATGGCTCTGACAGTGGCGGTTGGATCATGGATGAGCCCGCTGGTCGACTACCTACAAGAAGGGAGACTCCCAAAAGATATGATGGAGGCACGCCGTCTGCGTATAAGGGCAGCAAGGTACTGTATATATGGTGACGTTCTCTACAAAAGAGACCTCTCAGTCCCCTTGCTCATATGTATTGACGAGCCGAAGTGTACCGCGTTGATGAGGGATATTCATGAAGGGCATTGCGGCAACCATGCTGGAGGGCTCTCCTTAGCCTAGAAAGCGCTCAAACAGGGTTTCTACTGGCCGACGATGAAGCAGGACGCCATTAACCTGGTAAGGAAGTGTGATAAATGCTAGAGATTTTCTAAAATTCCCAAGGCACCTCCAGCTTATCTCTGACAAATGACCAGCTCGTGGCCCTTCGCCATCTGAGGCATGGACTTAATTGGACCCCTCCCAGTGGGTCGTGCGAGGTGCAAATACGCCGTTGTGGCCGTCAATTACTTCACCAAATGGGCAGAGGCAAAGAAGCTGGCCGAGATCTCCACGACGAAGATTGAAAAGTTCGTGTGAGATAACATAATCTGCAGGTTCGGCATTCCCCAGCAGCTGGGAACAGACAATGGGACCCAGTTCATAAGTGAACAATTTCAGGAGTTCTGCAGCAGTCTCGGCATCGTCAAAAGCTTCTCAGCAGTCGATTACCCGCAGGCTAACGGTCAGGTGGAAGCGGTCAACAAAATCATCAAACAGATCCTGAAGACTAAACTTGAGGCTAGAAAGGGAGCGTGGGTTGATGAGCTACAGAAGGTGTTGTGGGCCTACTGTACTACCGCCCGCAGTACTACCGGGGAGACCTCATTCTCAATGGTCTACGGGTCCTAGGCCATGATCCCAGCAAAATTTGAAATCTACAGTCACCGAAGGGCGAGCTTCAACCTTGATGACAACAACCAGCTCTTGGCCGCCAACTCAGACTTGCTTGAGGAGTCAAGGGAAGCTGCCCGTCTTAGGATGGCCGTCTACCAGTAGAGGATGGCCAGACATTATGACAAAAGAGTCCGGGTACGTCAATTCAAACCAGGTGACCTTGTCCTATGAGAAGTCCTACCCGGTGCTCGCAAAGCAAGTGAATGAGTGTTGGGACCGAATTGGGAAGGACCTTACGTGATCCACGAAAGCCTAAAGAACGGAGCCTACCACCTGACAGACATGGATGGGGCAATTCTACCAAGGGCTTGGAACGCCATCCACCTGAGAGCATACTATACCTGAATGTTGTATTTTTATTTACTACTGCTAATATATGTAAAAGGAGTCTTGTACAGACATAACGAGAATTACCTATCAATTATGATGAATTATTGCTAACATCAAACGCTCATCTGTGTTCTTATTTAAGGTACACCACCATAAATCGGCAAAACGTCAGCATAAAGCTCCAATATCTGATTGCCCTACGGGGCAGGAGGGGCTAAAATCGCCACGAGCCCGCGCACCTAATCGCCGCTCGCTGACTGGCCTCCCTCTCCACCTTCGCACGCGAACAAAAAATAAAGGGCCCGATCGAAGTGACACTCGGCCCGTTCACTCCATTATGCTGAAGATGCTCAGGCTACGGCCTTGTGAGCGCAGCCGAGGTTTCAACCTCCACAACTCTCGCCGTAGATGCTCAGGTTTAACCTTGTGAGCGCAGCTGGAGAGGTTCACTCCATTATGCTGTAAATGCTCAGGCTACGGCCTTGTGAGCGCAGCCGAGGTTTCAACCTCCACAACTCTCGCTGTAGATGCTCAAGTTTAACCTTGTGAGCGCAGCTGGAGAGGTTCACTCCATTATGTTGTAGATGCTCAGGCTACGGCCTTGTGAGCGCAGCCGAGGTTTCAACCTCCACAACTCTCGCTGTAGATGCTCAGGTTGAACCTTGTGAGCACAGCTGGAGAGGATCATCGTACCGTATGACTTAAGTTCCCACTTTCTGAATGCAACCCGTCATCAACTCTGACAGCGATCAGGAAAAACACCTCAACGGCCCACCTATTCTCCGTCCGGATTCTTCTTTTCTTCAACGCACTCCTCGTTATCCGTATTGACTTATGCTATATGTTGGTGTATAATTGAATGTGTCGCGGCCACATGATGGCACAAGACGATTCTACTTATTCATCGGTTGGATTATTTCCTATAAAAAAGCCAATCAGCCTATTACTCCTGATCTGAAGAAATCTGTTCAACAGTGGGATCAAAATTGTTCATCCATCTTCGGGGATTCCTTTCTGCCCCTCAGGTTATTATATGTGTTGAGGGTCATCTGCTGGATATCATCCACAACCCAAAGGATCACTTTTCTTATTATACCTCCCCAAAGGTACATATAGGGGCAGTCAGCCCCTTTATTATTTTTATTTGTTGTTTATCTTGCAGGGTATACCTGTTCACAATCTACTATGACTACACGCGTATGAAAATAAGAAAGCGACAGAGCAAATTGAAAGAAATCTACTGAGATAATGATCAAACGATAACTATAAATTGTTCCAAAAACAGGACAAAAACAATAACTACAACCATATTAACGTTCAAGAATGAGTCTTATCAACAGCAAGAGAAAATACTAAAATCATTTGTCCGAAGGGGTCTTGGAGGAGCTGACAGGGGTATCCGCAGGATGCTTTGAAGAGCTAGAGGGGATGTCCTTGGGATCTTTACTACTGGAGGCCCCCTGAGAAGATGAGCTTTGTCCCCCATTCTTCGCCAATCCTTGAGGAGCTGAGAAGGAGCCGCCCTGGGCTGATGGGGCACCAGTCTGAGCAGATGGCGGGTCGGAAACCTTCTGTGAAACTGGAGGAATTGTCTCCTTCTGAGTAGCTTGTGCGGCCTTCGTCTGGGCATCTCTGGTTGCATGAGCCGCGTATTTCTTCACTTCCTCCACTGCTTCCTTCCCAATGTACGAGTAATCTAACTTAGGATGATGTAGCCACGAGGTGTACAGGAACTTGCTGCTTGTCTTTTTAGTGGCCTCCTTCCAAGCCTGTTTGGCCTGGAGGTCCGCCTTGCGATACGCCTCATGTGCCTGAGCAAGCTTATCCTTCGCCACGGTCAGGTCCTTCAGCGTTGCCTCATTATTTTTCTCGGCATCATCAGCCCTTTTTTTCTGAAGGATGGCCTCTTGGGTAATCTTGTCTACGTCCTCAGTAGCTTTCGCAAGCGAGGAAGAGACAGCCAACCGAAGCTTCTTCTTAGTCGCCGCGGTCTTCTCCGCATCTTTAAGCTTCTGCTTCAGCTCAAAGATAGTCTTCTCAGCAGTCGCGGACCCCTCTCTGAAACTCCGAACCTCCGCCTCCAGCTCCCTGGTCGCCTCTTCAAGAGCAGCCTTTTCCCCGGCCAGGTCGGGGAAGTCCTGACGTATCTTCATCATGGCCAGCGAAGCCTGAAGAGATAGCATATTAACGACATATATGGGCATGGAATGTGATTACAAAGCAAGGAACAGAACTTACAAGCACATTACAGCGTGCAGCATAGTCAACCAGCTGGTCACCGCAAATGTGCTTCTAGTAGACATCCGGCTTATTAGGACCCAGTAACGCTGGCAACCGATCCAACAAGTCGTCGAAGTACTCTCCTGCATTGGCCTTAGGGGTTGGCCCCTCATCGGTCCTTCCTATCATGGCCACCTTTTCTTTGCCCTTGCCTTTGGATCTCAGGCGCTTAGCAGGGGGCTCCATGGCCTCCTCGTCCTCATCTTCGGCCTTTAAAGTTGAAATTCCCTTCCCAGCGGCATCCCTTGATGAAGGTACCTATTTCACGGTCTTCTTCGCCACACTCTTGAACCTCACCACAGGCTGTTTGGCGGACGGGGCAGCAGTTGTGACAGGCGGATCTTCTGACGAAGCTGGAGGCTCCTGCAAACCCATAATCTCTACCTCGGGCTCTCCTGTCTCAGCTGTCAATGAGGAAGGGGGAGAGACCATTTCAAGATCCACCATTGTTTTGGGTTTCTTTGGGGCAGGAGCGAAAGTTCCTTCACCAGGTCTTGTAAAGATGGATTTAACCTCTCGACCCTTTCGTACTCCAACGTCAAATGCCAACTTCAGAGGTGTGGTTTCAATCCCATGTGCGAGCCCGTATTTCCCCAGGAAGAAGTTGTTTGGAAGATAGTCGTCCTCGGGATCCTTCACCTGGGTGAATCTCTTCAGCACCTTTGTCTCCTCGTCTGTGAGATTGACCGCTCTTTTGATGAAAGCTGCATACAGGAATAAAATATGTCAGTAATAATGGGGCATGAAGACACATGTGTACGCGCTCCAGTAGCGAGCTGAAGTACGCTTACCTGGTCTGTTGTTAAAATCAAAATGGGATTTGCCAGCCTTCAGTGGCAAAAATGCCTTATAGGGGGAGTTACAAGCGGTTATATAGTAAATACCGTCTCGTTTAATGGCATGAGGGTTAGTAGTGGACTTAAAGAAGAAAAGGCTCTGAATTATATTTGAAGTTGGTGGCGGAAGACCGTTTTTGAGAAAGATGTAGGCCAGGGTGGTAATCTGTGCGTAAGAGTTTGGTGTCAGCTGGAAGGGGGCTATTTCCAAGTCATTTAACAGGTTTATTAAATATGGGGGAACTGGGAACCTAAACCCCGATTTCACATGTTGGTGGCTGATCGCTACGAATCCGTCAGGAGGATCAGCTGCATGGTCACGGTGAGCAGGAACCATGACGCGGCAACTGGAAGGAAAATGGTATGCCTCGGCCACGGTCTTAAGCTCCTCGAGGGTCATTTGGGAGTCATGTTGGTAAAAGGTCTGATAGGCAAAGGTCTCCCCTCTCCTAGAGGAACTCGACGCATCCCCACTGCTCTCAGCGGTTGCGCTTGAAGAGCCTCCATCATGTTGAGGAGACCTCCCCCCGGAGCTTTCTTCACTAGACATGACTCGACGATATCGGAGTCCACGGCTTGACATCTACAAAAGAAATAGCCAGTTAGACTGCTGACAGCCAACCAGACTCAAAGAACAGAAGAAGCCTAAATCTGCTAAACCTAAGTATCAAGCCGTGCGCCTAGGAAACCGTGAAGAGGGGGATAAGGGTCCCATTCAGTAAAGTTTCCCCTCATGATTGAAGAAAGAAAGGAGAAGAAGCAAGCAAACTACCTCATACTATTACCGGACTCTACCGGACCAGAGGCAGTACGGAGACTATCTGCACCGACTGGTCCAGACCCTCAGGGAAGCAAATACTACGCCAAGAATGAAAAACAACAATGACGAAAGCAATGTGAACAGGAAAAAAGAGCATTACCTTGTATATGGTGGTAACCGGTGGCTGTAGACGACGATCGTTGAACAGAGACAAAAAATCAGAGCAGAGGAAGAAAACGATGAAGGTGCCTGTGAGCCTTGAAAATGCCAGAAGAAGAAAATGGAGGGTCTTTTTTCTTTTTAAAATAATTTAGCCCCAGCCATTGGATCAAGACAGCTGTGTAACCGCCCCCAATCTGACGACGTGGCGTGATTCCCGAGATTTTGTCATCATGCAGCATGTCAGTTGAGAGACGTGCATTAAATGCGCACTGCGCGTGGTGTGACCTGTAACCGTCGTTTGGGGAAGCTCCACGTGGCATGGCAATGAAGTGGAATTCAAAAGGTTCTATAACCCTCTCTATTCTATAACTGTTCCCGCCTATTCTGCTCGCCCTAGAATCTATGACTCCTGGTCTTCTTTAAAACACCAAGAGTCAAGAGGTTTTATGTTACGGATAATTTAGCGACCAGAATAATTGGACCCAAAATGATCGACAGTGCAGGCCCAGTGGCAAGAAGACCTAATTATCCGCCATCTCTTCCAATCCGCCTCCCTGACGGAAAGCCCATTCGTGACCGCTAATCATTATCGCTCAGCCTAACCGATGATTCTGACTGTAGGCGCCTATTCTGAGAGTTGGCTCTGACCGTTATCTCCATCCGCCATTCAGATCGCCAATTTCTCCTTCAGTTTTGTTCGCTCAGTTTGACCGTCGGTCTTGATCGCTGACCGTTGGCTCTCATCGCTCAGACTGACCACTGATCACTGGCCGCCAGCCGGGACTGTTAAGCCTGCTTGCCAGATTATCCGCCATGATTGACCGCCTGCCTGTCCGTCAGTCCTGTCCGATTGAGATATCCGCTAAAAGGAACCATCCGTCAGAAATGTTCGACAAGCCCTTCTCGCCTAAGATGTTCTGACTGAGCTGATCGCTAATCTCTGAGCGTGGCCGCATACCGACTCCTTCACTCGTGATATCGCTCGCCTCCCTGCCATGACCAACTGCGGACATGTTGACTCATAATCTGCCTCCTCGACCCTCCAGGTAGCCAAACTTATCAGAGATTCTCTTGTTCTCCAAACTGACTTGATATTCCATCTGTTGGAAGATCCATCCCCGCCTCGCTCCTGAGAGTCTCGAGTCAACAGAAGTCAACAGCGCCATACAGAGTACAGTTCCAAGGCGTGCCATGCACGCTACATCCACCAGAAGTTGTGATCGTGATCTCGACAGCTCATCATGGCATATCCGACCCAGTCATCAGAAATCTCCCTTGGGCAGACCTCAGATGCGATGGATTCGGCCGCATTTAATGCCCTGACAGCCGCATTAATTAAGATTCTGGCGCATTAAATGCTATCTATCATTGTAACTGTAGCTAACTGTTTACTTTTGTCTCATTCTGTTTCACTATAGCATGTCACCTTTCCCTATAAATAGGGGACATTTTTTTACTGTAAAAGGATCCAATCTCTGAGTGTCGTTACTCTGTCAAAATAATGAGAGAGTGAACAGTGGACGTAGGCATCTTTTTGGGCCGAACCACTCTAAAAATCTTCGATGTCTTTTCCTCCTTGCCTCTAACCTCTCTTCCTCATTCTTATCGCTTCATATGCATTCCATTGTCTGTTCGAAACTGTAGCTTGGGCCAAAAAATAACCTCGTTAACTAAGGGAACCATTTCCCGACGTTAACACAAGTGTTTTCTTTTTCTTACGCTATGTTTTTAGTCATTTATCAAGTTACATGTATAATCTAATAGTATTATTAATGGGATCATTATTCTCTATGATTTTATTTTTTTTAAAATTTTGAATGATGTTATCAAGGGCATTTTCGTCCTATAAAAGGTCAAAAGAACCCATGGGGCAAGCAAGCCCATTGAATCCGTGAATAGGGGACCATAAACTTGGCCGTTAAGCAGACGCCAACTAACATTCAAAACCACTTATAAATCACGCAAAGCACCACAGCATTCCAATCCAAAGAATCATGAATCGGTCTCTGATACTATCGACGACTCTTGTTGCGGTTCTGGTCTGTACCGGCTGGCTCACTGAATCGGCTCTCTCTACCCACGACGACAATCCCATCAAGATGAAAGTGGGCGGCGTCCACGACTGCAAGGGCTCTCAAAACTCCGCCGAAATCGAAACCCTCGCTCGATTCGCTGTTCAGGAACACAACAAAAAACAGGTCCCTTTCTAGTTTTCGCTTCTTTTTTCTTCAACAACTCAATTAGGGTTTGCTAATTGTACCTTTTTATTTTTTATTTTTTATTTATTTTTTTAAATTGTTCAATCACTCGCTGATTTTATTTCATTAGATTTTGATAAATTAGAAGGTCAAATAATTAAAATTGGATAATTTTGAAATATAGCTTGAGATTTCTATGGGTTCCCTTTTGTAGTTAGAGTTGCTATAAAGTGAAATTACATCGAAGGAAAAAATTTTAAAAACCCTAAAATGGAGAATAATATTGCAGATACCCATATTTGAACACAAAAAAGTCGTGATTTCATATTAGTTTCATTTTCAGAGGATATTTTAATAGTATCCCTTACATCAAATTTTTACATGTTGGATTTTTGTAACGGAATAAGTGTTGAGTGGTGCAGAATACTCTCCTAGAGTTGCTATAAAGTGATATTACATCCTAAGGAAAAAAATCTGAAAATCCCTTAAACTGAAAAGTAATATCACCGAACCCCATTTTTGAGCTAAAAAATTGGTGATTTTATATTAGTTTCATTTTAAGGGGTATTCTGATAATATCCCTTATATCTAATTTTTACATGTTGGATTTTTGTAACGGAATAAGTTTTGGTGGTGCAGAATACGCTTCTTGAGTTTGCAAGGGTGTTGAAGGCAAAGGAGCAGGTTGTTGCAGGCACATTGTACCACCTTACTTTGGAAGCTGTTGATACTGGCACGAAGAAGATATATGAAGCCAAGGTGTGGGTGAAGCCATGGTTGAATTTTAAGCAGTTGCAGGAGTTCAAACACGCTGAGGATGGCTCTTCCTTCACTTCTTCGGACCTCGGAGTCAAACGAGGTAATCGGCTGTTTTTGTCACTTGTTTGTCCTGTATGTACTAGAAAAATAAAAATAAATTAAAAAAATTGATTAGAGAATGTGTTGCTTTTGGCAATTTGTTGAGTTGATTGGTTTAATAATTGCTTATTTTTGGATAGCAAGTTGGACTAGAGAAGCACAGTAGTATCTATATGTCCTCTTATGTGCAGAATTATACATTTTGATTTTTTTTTCTTCTTTTTATATATAGATTTATATATATATATATATATATATATATAGTTTTGTAAATTTATAGGAACTGTTGAGTCACTTTAAACATATTTTACGAAGAATCGTGACTTACCTGGTTGGATGTGGAAAGGAAAGGAATACCTGCTATGCAGGACCTAGTCACCTAGTCATTGATTTTTGGCTTAAAAGATCCTATTTAAGCTTTATTTCTTGTATTGTTATTGTTCTCTTGGATTTCTTTTATGGTTGAGAGAGACTTAATTAGATATTTTGCCAATTTTATTGGATATGGTGGAAGGATTGTAATGGTGTCTGACTTTAGTGACCTTGGTGGAGATTTATTTGGCTTCAATGATGTTAGTTGAGATCTTTCTTTATTCTTCCAGAAGAATAAGAAATAATATAAAAAAATAATAATAAAAAAAAAAAACATAATATAAGAGCTTAAGCCGTTAATTGCAAGGATTGAAAGTTCAAACATTATATTATGAGAACCATGGCAGTTGTGTGCAAATAAACTTCACTTTGGTCAAATTTGGTGTAATAGTAACTGTGTTATATGTCCGTATAAAGTTACGTGATTTAGGTGCTAATATTTTGAGTTATGTGATGAAGTCAGTGATGATGGAACGGTATTTAGCTGTTTATTGTTATAAGGGAGCAACAAAAATTATTTTATTAGCCATATTATTTGAATGGTAGGCTCTGATCCTCAAAATTACTGCGTTGTTTTTTAAATTCTTCTCTTTATCTAGTATTTTGTGTACCTGTGTTTGAGGATTGTCAAGCCCCCTGACTCTGTCTTTCTTTGTGGTGTTTTTTGAGCTAGTTTATTATGAACTGCAAATATTTGATCCTATCAAAATGAAAAGAGAAAGTAATTAACAAGTGTATTAATCAGCTGCAAGTTACCTGAGATGCCTAATTTTGAGATACCATGTCCATGATTTTGTCTTATTAGTTGTTTTGGATAATTTTTCATTAATGTTCTTTTTGATAGGTCTAAGTGTGAGTGATTTTGGTACTATGGATTTCACATAGTGGTGAACTTTCTTTTGAAGGTGATTGGCTCTTTACTGTGTGCAATGGCACTTTCAGTTGGCGCTATCAACTGCATTAATATGCAGACCAAGTTAAAATATAAAGAATTTTTTGTTGTTTAAAATGAATAAAAAAACCAAAGAAAGAAAAGAATAAGTGCTCTGCTTTTGCTGAAGAATTTTCTCAGTCAAACTCAATAGTCCATGTTCTTTTCCATCAGCCAACAGCATTACATTTTTTGTTTTTTATTTTTGATAATCCGGAATCCCCCTGAAACCGTTTAACAAATTCAAGTTCGAAAATAGAGCTTCCGCTGAATCCTACAATCTTTAAGATGCAGTAAACTATAGTCTTTGGCTATGTAAGTATTGCAGCCTATTAGCATTACTGCAATCCATTTAAAACATAATCTTGAGGAGCCCTTTGCCCTTAAAGCTAAGTGTAATTGTGATAGAGACCTGTTGTATTTCTATATGGCTTGTACTATGACATGGCATCTTTTTCTCTCATTTATGTTATTGCTAGAGAAATTTATTTAGTGCCGATTAATCTGGTCATTAGAAAAATTAAAAAGAGCAAGGAAAGGAGAGGTCTAGTAATTAATTGTACCACTTTGTAACTCAGATGGCTTTGGACTAGAATGGCGAGCAGTGCCAACGAATGATCTAGAGATCCTAAGTGCAGCAAATCATGCTGTTAAGTCCATCCAGCAGAAGTCCAACTCATTGTTTCCATATGAACTTTTAGAGATCCTTCAAGCGAAGGCCAAGGTCGGCATTTCATGTGAATTGCAATAACTGTATCTCTGGATCATATTTGTCTCGAGTTTTGCCTCTTAATCACATTCTATATACTTATGGATTGATTAAATTTATTGCTTTTCCAACTTTTTACTAAAACAACATTCCCATTGACCTCCAATCTAGATCCTAGATGTAGTGTTTGTTCTATAATATAAGTTTGTGTTTACTGAAATAGTTTTCTTTAATGCAGATCCTTGAAGATTATGCCAAATTCGTCTTGCATCTGAAGTTGAGGCGGGGAAGTAAAGAAGAGAAGTTCTGGGTTGAAGTTATTAAGAACAGTGAAGGGAAGTTTCTTTTGAATTAGATGGATAACTTATACTGCTGACTTAAGTGATTATGTGAATATATTAAATGTGTGGATTGTAGCTGTTGTCTAATACATATTATCAGTACAATAAGTACCCCAACTCAACAACCATGCTTTTCTGTGTAAATATGTTTTGACAAGATCTACTATGCAATATATGTACCGGTATGGATTGAATCATAGTCGCTTCCTTGCCCTGTTGTTTGTATATATTGAAGTTCTGGTTTGCATCTTCTACCTGTCTCATATTATTTGTTGCTGTGTGATCATTTTTGAATTAAGTATCTTGGAAGTTTTCAAATCTTAATGTTTTGCTTTATTCGGTTAGATCAATATATGCAAATTGGTAAAAAACTAGAAATACAATTAAAAGTTGGTTTGATCAGTTAGAAGCTTGAACCTATGCTTTTCCCTGAGATAGAACTCTTTGTAGGATTTTTCAATTAGTCTTAGGCGATCTACGGCATATAGATATTGTAGTGGTAATGCAGCTGGAAGTTCATCAATAGGAATCAGATTTTAACCTGAAAATAAGTTGAAGGAGAATGTATACTGGATTTTAGGCCCAGTGTAGCTAGTATAATAGCTTGACTTTCCATTTGGTATCACTAGTAACATGGAGTTGTTCATGTTGTAGGATTTTGGCTTTTGTTTAATTAGATCAATAGATACAAACTGGAAAAAGCACAATTAAAAAGGTGTTTTGACCAGTTGGAATTCTGGACCTGGACCTTTGCTTTTGTTTTAGCAGAAATATCTTATATGATTTCTCAAGTGGTTATTTATTAATTTATTTTATGTTTTGAAAGAATTCTCAACTGATGTTAGGAAATCTATAGCAAGTAGATTTTGTAATTGTTAAAAATACAGCTGCAAAAGGTATTAATTAGGGAATCAGATTGTAACCAAAGTTGAAGGTGAATGAGAGAATGTAGACTGAATTTTAGACCCGGTAGAGCTAGTAAACAGCTTGGTTTTCCATTTGGCATTCTTGTTATACAAGTTATGCTTGCTCAGACATAAATTAGATTTTATCATTTTATTTAGGAGAAGCATTTAGGTGTGTCAGCAATGCTTGCCACCCAGTATGTCACATAGCAAAATTATAAATCCAATCACATATACATTTTCATGTTTTAAAGGGCAGGGTCAGTCCCAGTCAGTCAAGTTTTTCACTTCAGTTACACGTTTCTATCTTTCGTAAACAGCATATTTCACATGTTCAAAAAGTATTCAAAGTCCAAATACTGCAACATAGTAGAGAAGTGGATTATAAATTCATTGCTAAATAACAAACAAAATTCTATACCACTTACACATCAAATGATAGGGTTTTATTTGGCCATCTTTTGGGCCAACATATCTTTTGAAAACGTAATCATCATCTCATTCAAGTTTGAAAGTACTAGAACTCTAAAGGAGAAGGTAAAGTAAGCAACAATGGTAAAATTAAATATCAACAGCCACACGTTTGTACAAGTGTGAAGGCAGCCTGGGAGTGGCCACGGCTTGTGCTGGGGTCCGCATGTAAGTGACCAATCCGGGATTTTCTGACATGTCAATATCCTCTGGCTTCATACCCTGTGGTGGTGTCCAAGTGAAATGGTGCAACAAGTGACCCAACATGGATGTGACCAAATTTATACCAAGCTGTGCACCAGGGCACACCCTTCTTCCCGCCCCAAATGGCAGTAGGCGAAAATCGTGGCCCTTCATGTCGACATCCTCCTCAAAGAATCGCTCTGGCCGGAACTCAAGTGGGTCCTTCCAGACCGCCGGATCACGAGCTATGGCCCACACATTGACATGAACATTTGATCCCTTGGGAATGTCATATCCACCTATTTTGACATTAGCATTGGCTCGGTGAGGAAGCATTAGAGGAGTTGGGGGGTGCAACCTCAGACCTTCCTTGGCAAGAGCTTGCAAGTATGGAAGGTTCGCGAAATCAGATTCTGTCATTACACGTTCGAAGCCAATCACACGGTCTAGCTCCTCTTGTGCCTTTTGCTGCACCCTTGGGTTCCTGATCAGCTCAGCCATTGCCCACTCTACTGTTATTGCAGTTGTGTCCATGCCTGCAGTGATCATGTCCTGTGCACATCATCAAACACACCCAATTAATCCTCCACAATCTTGGTATATAGTTTCATTAGAGCTACACTATAACTCACTCAACAAAGGAAAGCCAGTTAGGATGTAAACTTACCCAAAGAAGTCCAATAATGGTGTCTTCACTGAGGTCATACTTTTCTTGCAATGTAAGCAAAGCATCGACAAAATGTTGCTGGGCACCACCACTCTTCTGGCGAGCAAGGGTGTGCTCTTCCATGATAGCTCTGGTGAGACGGTCTCTTCGGGCACCATGCTTGGCAAAAGCCTCTTCCTCTAATGGGAACATCCAGCGAAGCCAAGGGATGTGCTCCGCCATGGCCAGTGATGCACCGAGCTTGAGCCCATTAGACACTATTGCCTTGAATTCTAGCCCTTGCTCATCCACTATACCTTCAGAGTTCACAAATCTCTTCCCAAAAGCTAGCCTTGTTATGTTGTTGAATGCCACTGCTCCCAAATACTTCTTCACCAGCACACCTTTCCCATTATTTTCTGCACACAGATAGTGCATGCAAAATCAATTAGCATGCCATATATGCACCTATATAAATACAATTATATATGGCTTCATTTCCAATTACCATTACCAAGTTCACTCAAATATTCTACTTATGTGTTAAAAAAATATTTGAAGTACATGTTAAGGTTACAAATCTCATGTATGCAATTTTATGTTCAAAACATTACCTATTAACTTAAGTTTTTATGTTGCATAGTTTTTTATTTTTTTTGGACTTCTTGATATTAGGTCAGATAACTACCGACACCTAACTGATATAAGACTCTAACTTTCAACCCGAGCCTAACTGAGATAAGAGTTTAACCCGTGACACTAAATGTTGCTTTCAAGGAACAGGAAAGATCTATCCACATTAAATAAGAAAACTGCCCCTCACTTTGTGGTTTATGTTGTCCGAACCTTGCCCCTCTGCTTTTTAGAAAGCTGGGCAGATGAGGATGGCGCTACCTTGCTGGTCCACTTGGGAACATATTAAATACTTTCTTTTAACAATTCGAAAATTATTCTTGGACATGCTGTTAATAAATTTTCCTTTCTATCCTTCCAAATGGGCAAGTACACCTAATTACAATAATAGCAATAGTGACAAAACGGTTGTAAAACCATGTGAACTCAAACTTCATTAATTATTTCTTGCACCAATTTAATAACTGTCAAAAGAAAAAGAAAGGTAGCAGCAGACATATATAAATGCTTCATTCTAGCAACCAAAAATTGTTAGCTTATAATTGCTGACAGTTAAGAATCACTAAAAGTAACAGATGTATCAAATTCCCAGATCTGTCATTAACTAATATAATTGTAACAGAAATTCAATGACCAACATTGTATGTTTAAGAATCTTTGATTTTTGTTGTTTTTATAAGAATTTTTAAATTGAGTTGAGTAGATGTTCTTTGTTCTTATAAAGTGAATTATATCCATTAAACAATAAGTCTGTGAACAAAGAATATAATATATATTGAAAACATTGAATAGCTTATTTTAAAACTAAAATAAATAATTTTACTAGTTTATATTTTTCACGTTATGATGTGGTTGATCCAATGATCTCACATTTACATCTTGAGGTTATGAATTCAAATCATATCCTCCTTCTCAAATTCAAATTCATTGTCACAATTATATCAAATAGCTTATAATTTATAAGATCTTATAATAATATTATTGAAAGACAAATAAATGCGCAGATAATATAGTTACATATGGGACAAAATATGAGTTGGCAATTTGATCACCTATTCATCACCTACTCCTAATTTAAGATCATCACTAGAAAATCCAAATAAGTCAAATGCTTTTAATATTTAAAACTGTATATTGTAGTATAATCTTTGTATCTTTCTTTCTTTTCAAATTTTTTATTATTTTAAAAATTTTTATGAATTGTAAAATATTGAATATATATATATATATATATATAGATAGTGAATCTAACGAATGTTTACAGTAATGATACAATTTAAGAAAAAAAAATGTGATGTTTGGACAAACGTAAAAAAAATAGGTGACCAAGTCAAGAAAATGAGGCTGAGAAATTTTTTCAAAAAAGATATATTTTTCACCAACCCATTTCAGTCAACTTCATACGAATGTTGCACGAAAATGAAGAAAGCCTATGTGACTCCTTATGGATAATATAGTCAAAATCATTTTTGTTTCTAATGCTTTCAAATATAATACTGATATAAATCATAAAGTGATCTAATTTTGACCAGACAATGGCCGGTTACCACACAAATACCAAAACGACACGGCCACGGATCGGAAAAACAAATATTAAACAACAAATCCAATTAAAAGGCCTTTGTTTTTGTTTGTTAGCGTAGTTAAATTTCCTACTTCATGCGCCATCCAAAATTTGCAATGAGAGATTTCTCTCCAAACTTGGACACAAATCAGTGAATCAAATTTGAGCAAATATGTTAGGTTAATTACATACATGCATGCATTCATAGTCATTACGTATTTCCTGAATCAATAAAGGGAAAAATGTTGAATCTTTGGGAAAAAATGAAAATAACTTTTTTTTTTTTTTAGTTAATCAATTCAGGTATAGCAAGATATGTAATCCATGATTGTGATTTATTTATTTTATAATTTTTCTTTCTTTATTTTTAAATATAGCATATTATCTTTAACTATATTAGTTCAACCACAAGACCAGCCTGTCTGGAAATTGTAATGCAAGAAATTTGATATATAAACGAACCAACAAAAAGTACAAGAGAAAAAAGAAACGTACCAGGATCAGTGCAATCTTGGAAAATGGATTCAACCATGGCGGTAACTTCATCTTCTCTGACAGGTCTGAGACTCTCCAGTCTCCTGGGAGTGAAAAGCTCAAGTGTACAAACTTTTCTAACCTTGACATAGTGCGGCCCATAATCGGCCCATATAAGATCCTTGCCATCTCTACTAAACTTGGCAGCTGAGCGGCTCCTGTGGCGATCAGCCAATTGTTGGTCATTTTCCTTCAACACTTCCTTTGCCAATTCCGTGTTGGACACGATAACGTTTAGGGTCGAACCGAACCAAACCGAAATGATTGGGCCGTAGGCCTGAGCCCATTCCGCAAAGCACCGGAACCTCACGGGCTTGACGTCGTAGAGGTTTCCGACGATCGGCCAGGGGCGGGGGCCGGGTGGTAGCTTGAACCTCAAGCGTTGGTAGAGTATATATGCAAGGAAAATGAAGAGGGTTGATACCAGCACTATAAGGAGAGCCATATTTTTTTGGTGTTGGCAAATGGGGTGGTCGGGTGCGTTGATATATAATATATGTGAGAGGGAGTTGGTGAATGGTTTGTTTTACGTGGGGGGTAGAAAGGTCACCCGTCAACGCATGTAATGGGTTTCAACGACCACTGAAAGTGATACACCTCAGCACATGGTTTTCGAATCAGGGTGCTCTTGATTTAATTTCATATTCTGATTTTTATGGTAAATACATAACGTGTTTACTAATAAGGAATTTCTTTTCCCTTATAAGAATCTCTTGATTAGTAAACATGCCAAAAGAATTAAAAAACTAAACACACGACTTCAAACTTCAAAGTAACAAAAATGAAGAAAAAACAAGAAGTAAATTTCAATCATTAATCATACATATTATCGAATTTATTGTGTTCAATACAATAATCAACACATAATACAATCCTAATTCTTAAATTTATTGATGTACATATATATTTCACCTGTTCAAATTATATTATGTAGCACAATAGTTTAGTTACAATAATCTTAAGTATTCCACCTCTTGTATTCGATTTATATCTCAACTAATGATATATCAACCGATGAATAAATATATTTTAAGCGAAATAAAATATCAATAGTATGCATTTACTCATTAATCGATACATCATCGATAGATAGATAAATTGGAATGTAATCATATACATGAATGTTCATTTACAGGCATGGTAGTTTTTCCTTCAGCAGACGGGAAAGACTGGCCCTCAGACACTGATAGCCAATCATAGTGGCACGTAAGCTTGGAGATGCGCGTGGGGAATATTGTGGTGAGTGGTTGGCTTGTTTTACTTGGTCGTTGTTGGTGAAGAGGGACACTTTAATAAATATATGGAGGAATCAAAAGGTTGGTGAGGTGGTGACCCACCCATTGTTGGCTTATAGATAATCATTGTCTACATGTTTGTATAAAAAATGAAATGGATATTGAGTTTTAATTCAGACTTAATTTTAATTAAAAGAAATAAATTTTTATTTTTCCCCGACCATGTCTTGACATAAAATAGCAAGAAACTCATATTACATGATTGTGTTCCATTGCTTTGTTGACTTAAATTAAATCAAGAACCATTATAGGACATGAATAATTAATTATATTTATGGGTTTGATTTTCTTAACTACTAGATAAAGTTATTTATTAATAATAAGAGGTTTTTTTTTTTTTTTAATCTTAAAACTGAATAGTACTGTTGAAAACTGAAGATTGAATAATGATTAAAATCTGTAATCTGAAATATATATATTTTTATTCCTGAATGTATAGTAATCTTATTTATTTTTTTAAAATTAAAATGTCTGAAAACTAGTAATTTGATATTTATGTCATTTTACTATTAGTTGTTATATAACTTTATTTAAAATGATACAAATAATTAAAATAAATTATTTAACAAATACTAAAACACTTATATATATAATATTTTTATTCATAATTAAAATATGATTAATTATTATAGTAGAGTCAATTAAATTTATATATTTAAATAAAAATAAATTAAATAGTCTTAAATTGAATTACTATTATAATAAAAGTTAGAATTATAAAATAATATATATTTTCTACTAAACTTTATATCCCATAAAATATAAAGACCTAATGATATGTTTAAGGGAACTCAATCACAACTGATAGAATAGTGTCTAGATTCGTGACATTCGCATCATTAAAATTTTGAGATTAAAAAAAAAAAAAAGAGAGAGAGAAACAAATTCAATATATAAAAAAGAATAAATTTTGAGAACTCCATCACTATCGTATAAACACTACTGTTATATACAAGTTCAATATATGCAAACAATTTTCCATCAATATACACAAACCAACAACACCAACACCTTAAACTTGTTCTATTTATACCAAAGTCATATTCAATATACAGAAATTTTGATGTTCAATATACAGACAACAACAAACCAAAAACTTGATAGGATAAACAAATAAACACAATAGATTGGGTAAACAGTGAAGCTTTAACAAATAAACATAATATGAGCTGCTCCATAAATAATTTAATAAAGAAAATAAATAAAGATTCTTATTGGAATTTAATAAAAAAAAATATTAATCTAGCTATAATAAAATTTGATACTAAAAAGTTTAGAGTTTTTATTTTTCAACGCTATTTGTTAAAACATTAAAAGAAATTTGTATAATGTAAAATTATTACAAACTTGAAAATATGTTATTTTGGGAAGAATAAACTTGGAATAATATATTTACAAAATCATCAAGTGATTTGGTATTAAGTGAAAAGTCAAAAATGTAGCTTTTTATTTTTAGTGGTTTTTGGGTTATTTTAAATGGTTTGAACACTTAAAAAAAAAAAAAAACTTAATTGGTCTAATTCAGTATCATTAAGTGTTAAGTGCAAAAAACAAATTACTCCTAATCTTATATTAGTAATTGAAATCAATTTAAAAGTTGTTGTTGATAAGTAACCTTATCCAATGAGTAAGATAGTCAAACATTTTATAATATAAATAAATGTAACAGATAAATGATTTTAAAAATAGTTGAGTAAAAAATTTGTACTCTAAAAGAATTAAAAAAAAAAAAATATTACTACTTTTTGAAAAACCTAAAATTAACTAATCACATAGCTAAGAGTTTTGGCAACGATTTTGAATTGAAAAGAAAAATTGAGTATTTGTAAAAAAAAAAAATAATAATAAATAAATATTTTAACAAAAATATTTATAATATAGAATCTAAAATCAAGTAAATTATTTTTTTAAACTTAAAATCATTTTATAAAAAAGCAATTATTAACATGTTTTTATTATTTTTTTCAACATTAAAATATTGTATACATATGTTTTAATCAAAGGACATAAAAAAAGATAAATAACTCACCAAAATGAAAATGATTGATGTAGATAAAAGCACTAGCTAGCCAAGCGTTGCAGTGAAGTACGACCTTTCATGTTTAATAAGATATGTTTGTGTCATTGTCAAGATTAATATTAATTAATGTTTGAAATTATAGTTGGAGCGACAATTTCGTTTATGCAATTTGTAAAATGAGATATACATAACATTTAAGTCACTACAGTTATGAGAATATTTTACATCAATATTAATCTAACCACACATTACTTTATCCAACCACCTTCCCTATTCTATCAAAATTTTTAATAAGAATATAAATAATTCATACATATATAGTAAAGTATTCAAACATTACATAATGTGTGCATCATTTCGTGCTAGAAGTGAGTGGGAAATAAAATTTATTTGGGTGGCAATGAAGTTATTCAGTATAAAAGTTATGATACCTTCCACTATTGTTTGGATTTAATAATATTTCAAATTTAAATTATCCCTTTTATAATCTTATGTCATTTTAAAAAAATAATAATAAAAGTTATGATGTTTGCATTTTTAACAGAATGTACAGGTATGAATTTGATAATTTGGAATCCATCAAAAAAATTATAACTGTAAGCATGTCTATTTGAAAAGAATAATCAAAATGAAAATTTGATTTATATACATTAGTTATACAACAAAAAGAACCTCTAAAAATAGTATCTATAAAAAAGGTAAGAAAAAAACATATTACATATATTCATTATAATAGAAAGACGTGGATTGTTGAAGAGCAAATCTACAAATAAGAGACCCGGAGGGCCCCTCGGATATATATATATATATTTTTTGAAGTTTTATAGAAATTATGAATTTTTTCCATATAAATCCTAAATTTCCTTCTTTGTTCCTTTCGTCAATTACCTCAGATTGCTTATTTATTCATTTATAACTAATTATAAGGGAGATTTTCAATTTGGTCCTTACATTATAGCAAAATATCAGGTTGGCTTCACATGCATTTCTATCATGTGCGGCCCTAATTGTTCAAAACCCCATTAATTTGGTCCTTCCATTAATTCACCATTAGTCAAATTTAATGGTTTTGAGTGTGTTCTTGTCTGTAAACCTGAAACATGTCAACATATGAATAAAAATTCCTTTTTACATTAATTAGATTAATGCAAAACGAAAAGTAATAACTTTTAAATCTCCATAATCTATTGTTTGGATGATAAGAACCATTTGTAAAAATTCATAAAAATAAATCACTAAAAAAAAAAATGCTCAAAATGAAAAAAAAAAATAAAAATTCAATTGGAGTTAGGATCCGGATTGGATTTTTATCTTTATCTTTCTAATGGAAATCCATAATGTTCAAACCTCCATTTTTGCCCAAAGATGGATATTGAACCTCTATCTCTATGCAAGGGTGGAGGTTTGATATAGGTAGAGATAGAGCTCAAACCTCCACCTTTGCTTAAAGATGTGAAAAAATAGAGGTTAGATCTAAGCAAAGGTGACCTCCATCTTGGCTTAGAGATGGAGTTAGAGTTGGGTGTTGTAGGTATAATATTTTGTAATTGATTATATTTATAACAATATACTTTTTAAGTATACCTCTGTTATCCTGTTTGGTATTTATTTGTGTTTGAAATTTGAATTGACATCACCAATATTCAAGAGACAAAGCTCTACAAAGTAAAATGTACAAGTTCTTAATTTTCTAAAAGACTTCAGATGAAAACACACGTGTACATGAATTTACATCTCATTTGATTCAATTTGCATAAAGCCGTTTTTTCATTTTTTAAAATTTACATCTCATTTGATTCAATTTGCATAAAGTGTTTATTACGTTTTTTTAAGACACTTTTCGTTCATAAATTTTTTAAATTATCTTAAAAGTGTTCTACCTAGAAATAAAGTCAAAGAATAGGTGTTATAAGAATTAGTCAAGCAACTACAAACTAAAAATAGTGAGTTTAGTTGTAAGCTAATGTCATTAGATATCAAAGTAAAGAATTTGAATTTTGATAAGGAGATAGTTATCACTTGAATGCAGCGATTCAAAGACATGGTCCCAAATCTTGAAAATGAATGGCGAAGATTCTAAGCAAGGGAAAATTGCACAAAACTTCCGAGATTTGGTAGAACTACATAAAAATGACGATATTTGAATAACTCGTACTCTGATCCCTTGAAGTTCTAAAAACTCAACATAAATCTCATCCGCTATTAAAGAGCAAGTAATGACCTGTTGTTAAAGTGTCATTAGGTAAGGGTAAAATCGTAAAAAGACATATACCTATGAGTATCTAATATTTTAATAATTAATAATTAATATATAATTTTTAATTTAATTAAAAAAATATATATAATTACACAAAATAAATAAATATATAAAGACGCTCAACAGAGCTTAAAGACACTCGACACTCAAGAGCTTCTTTGTCTTCTTCATTCAAAAGGATGACACCAAGCCAACCAATGGCAGTAGCGTTAAGACTGTTTTTCTAACCTCTCTCTTCTCCTCTCCCTCCATCTCTTATTGCTCCTCGACGGTCTCTTACGACGGAGCCACCGCCAATTTTGAACTTTTACGCTCTCCATTGGATTCATCTAAGGCTCCACCATTGTCTTTTTTTTTTTTTTTTTGAATTTTTTTTGGGGCGAGTTTATGTGAAATTTTTAATTGATGTTTTTTTCTTAAATTGAACTGATATTGGGTTTTAAATTGAAAAGACAAATTTTTAATTAATATTAAGTGGATTTCACCACAATGATGAGACATGATTAGAATATGCGGTTGTAATTAATGGTCCTAAAATAAAAATTTTATGACATGCATATCATATATATAAATATATCTGCGTATGTGTGTTTTAATTATTAAATGATGATGTGCTAGCTTATGATTAGATTTAGCTATTTACTTTTTTATATTAAATTCTAGGTGACACATATATGGGTTAATAATTTATGTTAAATTGTTGAGGATTGTAAGTAGATTTAAAATTATAAATTTACGAAATTACCTCAAGGGCATTTTCATCATAAAATTGTCATTCTTACTTTATCAAATGGGTTCCATGGCAATTTTATGCGATATAACTAAAGTGAAGGGCAATTGGTTTTCATGTCTTTTATTCAAGTTTGATTGCCATATTCTTAACCAAAGGAATTAAATTGATCTATTGATGTAATGCTAGGGATGATGGGTTCGTAATTCAATTTTTAATTAAAAGTTTATGATTTCACAACACATAAGCACTAAATAGCAATTTGTCCTTTTTAAAACGGATGAGACACAGGTGTAGTTTGATTATATCACTCAAACATTATCTAGAGGTGGGTGAATTTGGTAGGAGTGGAGGTGGAGGGTCAAACAATTGAGTGAGGAGGGCCCATCGAGGGTTGGTGGGGTGGGTTGGTGAGACAAAGAAATTTTGTAATTTTAAAGATGTCATGTTTAGTGTCTGCAAGCAACTGAAGCTATTTCGGCCTGGGGCCGCCTGCCTGACCATCACAGATCCAAAGAGCCACTTCGGCTCACCCAACATCGCCCTCCATTTTTTAATGACGATATCATGACCAAAACCATTACTCGGTTTCCTTCAGTATCTGCTATCTCACTCGCTCCTTTTATTATGTTCAATCCACTCGCCCAAACAGATTAGATGGCCCCCACTAGTGGGGTCCTGACTTGTATGTACACAATTAGCAAGACGATGATGTTCTCTGAATAGCTTGTATCTGCGTTTCAAAGTGTATTGTTGGAGTAACATCGATCCATTTATCCAGTTTTTTAATAAATTAAGAGGTACTATTTAAATATCAATTTAAAAAATATGAATAATTTTCTTACTTGATATAGATATATTTCTTCTATTTTTGGAAGTAATATTTCAAATAGTGCCATGAGTTTTATTTTAGTTAAGTACTATCAGTTGTTTGATCTAGTATTAGGAGGTTAAAAAAAAAAGAAAAACTGATACTGGCTTGACCAGTAGGCAATTAAATTATATTTTATGTCTATACTCAAAATATATTTATAACAAGTCAAGAAGTGTTGGGGGTAGAACGTAAATGATCAATGATAATTAAAGGGGTATAATTATTGTTATAATATGACGCATACAAAGTTATGTAGAAATAATTTCTAGAAAAAAAAAAAAATTGGATCTTATAATGATCCTTTATTACAATTTTGAAGGATTCCATGATACAGGATATTGTTTGTCAAGTAAGTTCAAAAACCAAATTATGTAATTTCATTTTATTATATTCAATTTATCAATGTTTTTAGAGCAATTCCTTAATCAAGACTTTGAAGGAGAAAATTTTAATGAAAATCAAGAGAAATGTGAAATTATATGAATAAGTTTGAAATAGTAAATCACTTTGTCCAAGAGAAATAAATTGAATTCTTAAATTCATTTTTTTAAAGATTTTTTTTTTTTGAAAGATCTTTAATTAATTTTTTTGAAACACAAATATAGATAGTTGTTGGCCATGAGGCCTAACACTTCATGACATTCACAGGTAATGAAAGAATTTAAAAATTAAATTGATAAAAAGAATGGTAGTCAATTCTTTTCACTAACAAAATAAGTAGAAGACTGTTGCCAGAACAATTTAAATTACTTGATTTTTAATTAATTGAATTAACCCATTTTTGAAAGCATGGAACTGAAAATTCCTGCTTGATATTTAGCATATTCTCTTTGCTTTTCTTTAAGCTCCTTGTACCCAACTTTGACCTCTCTGGCAATACAAATCAACTTAAAAATCAGTGACAATTAAATAAATTTTTAAAATGAAACTTTATTGCCTACACTAGATTTACCTGTTATTGGGGTCAATTGTTAGTGCTCTCTTGAGATCAATCTCAGCCTTCTCTAGTTCATTTGTTTTCAAGTATGCTTGGGACCTTCTAAACAGAGCTTTCACATTTGATGGATCAAGTTCTAAGACCTGTCATACAGTCAACTTTGTATGCATAAATAAATTGATATGTTTGAATATTTGCATCAACAAAAAGAAGCATTGTATAGTCCATATTTAATACTATGCTAGGGAGTGCCTTATTAGTATGCGTTCTCTGTAAAAATATTTAAAAAACATTTTTCTTTTTTTGTTCTTTCGAAGTACTTTAAGATACATTTTACAGAAGTATCTATTAAACACTTACCTTTGTGCAGAGTTTTGATGCTTCAGAATAGTCCTCCAGTTTGAGTTTACAGGCTGCATTGTTCGAATTACACGATATCATCAAGCCCTTTGCCAGACACTTCTCATCCTCAGTGAAAGAATGATCAAACTCTATGAACTTTACGGCCTGCAATTTCGTTGTCAGGCAAAAGCTTCAGTTGCAACAACAACATTAACATTCAAGAGTTATCCCGCCTTGAAGGGATTGACACAACCTTGAAACGAGATTTAATGTAGTCTGTGTTTACGTTTGGAGTGAGATGGGGTTATTTAAAAAGAGTTTAGTATTCGTTGATGTCTTGCCTTCTCATATTTCTTGGAGGCGGGCCAAAATTTCCCAACCTTGAAAAGCAAATTTCCATCATGTTTCTTCCTTTCACATGCTTCTATTTTTTCTTCAGTGTCCATCTTCCAAAATGGTTTCTCCTATATACAAGTCAAAAGCATCAAAAGTTAGATAACACAAAAATGAGTTTTGACACATCTGGTTATCACAATTTCTTGTCATGCAAGGAAGTAAGTAGGAGACCTTAGTGAAGTCAAGCAACTTGACTTCATAATGAAGCATTGAATTCGCAGAGACCCTGTTCGAAACTTCATGGCTACTCAAATACTCCGCGGTAATAGTTACTATAGCTTGCTCATCTTTTTTCATAGTCATGACTGCTCTGTCCAAGCCCTCATTTATATTTTCTGTGAAAACATAGGAAAAATTAAGTGCCAAAGTCATGCTAGATGGCAACATTATAAGTTCACGTCAAAGAATACACGAGAAATAAGAAGAAACTACCATCCAGAGTTGTAAACTCAAAAGGTTCCTCATCAGATCCCTTCCTCTCGAAAATGGTTCCGTCTTCAAGTCTGCCAATGTATATCACTAAGGTAATGGAATCATCTTTTCGTTCAATTTAATTTTAGAAGTTATATTGAATATATGAATGCATTTGTCTATGAGGTATCACCTTTCACGAGGGATCCTTCATTAGGGCGGTCAAAACCTTCGCCGGCTTTTGTTATCTTTTTAAGGACTTTTTGATCTCCAGTGACATCAATCACACTTTTCCATGATAACAGCTCAAGTTGGATGGTCAGATTAGATTCGGATGAAACACCACCATCAAGGTTAGTGATCGCATATCCATCTTTTCCAAGGCCATCTGAAAATGCATGAAATTTGATGTCTTAATTGTTTCACCAAATATAGAATTGATACAAAGAAATGGAGAAGCCAATTGTTTCTAACTAACACCAACAGCTTACAAGAGAACTTCACTGCCAACTCTGCTTTCTCACCCCTTCTCATTGTCTTCACTGCTTTACTTATAGCAGGACACAAATGACCTAATCACACAAACAAATCAACACAAATTGAAAAACTCTCCCATGATATCAAAAAATCATAAACTTTTGCGAGCAAAATCAACTTACCATCATGTATGGAGAATTCCACAACTTCATCTGATTTGGAAACAAGTGTTCCATCCTCCATTCTTGCCACATACTTAACTACAAAATGCAGATTTCACCATTACCATAATAAACCATCAAAGTGGTTTTGAAGAAATGGTCATAGTCACAATTAGCATATACCTAAAACTTCATCATTGCCTCTTGGAGTGGCCCATCCCTCACCCTCTCTTATTATTTTCTTCAAAACTCCTCCATCACCAGTCACATCCCTGATGGTGCTCCAAGATAGCATTTCAATGTCGAAAACTAGATTCGAATTGGGAGGAATTAAAGGAGGAGAACCAGTTTCTCCATAGGCCAAGCATGGTGGTATATGGAAGATTGCTCTCTCACCTTTCTTCATAGTTGCAACCCCTTCATCCCATCCTTTTATAACTTCCCCTGAAACACAACCTAAATGTCATATAAATATCTCACAGCCACAAGTTACACCATCATATTTGGGCATGCCAAACTGTAATGAAAGTTGAAACCACACAAATTGAAGGTACAATTTCAAGCCTCGTTTTAATATACCAATGTTGTATTCGTTGAAATATATATATATATATATTATGATATATACATATATTATGTTGTTCATTATAGTTTTACATAACTTCGACATAATAAAAGTAACATATTTAGTGTTTATCCAAAGCCGTTTTTCAAACTTAAAATATTTTTTAAACTATTTTCAGTTTAATGCTGTGACATAAACTCCTGGAAAATATTTTTAATATTATCAAGATCACTATTTACCACACTATTAACCTCTGGAATTCCATGAAAAGAACACAAGAAAAATTTAAAATAGATAAAGAAAAACATGAAAAGCAAACTTAATAATTACCTTGGCCTAATTTGAAGCAAAAGGGAGTTCCTTTATCACGACTCGGACCTAAACATGCCCCGCCTTCACTGTGACCAGTGAAATGAACTGATACATATAGACTGTCCATTAGAATTCGAATCTTAGTAACCTATTAAACAGAGGAAAAAATGAAAAAACTAAAGAAAATGGAATCAGGGTATATTTTCTTTCTCTGTTTTTCATTTTCCCTCACTTGTTTCTCAGCATCGAAACAGAGAAACATGAAAAAGAACATCTGGGTTATAATATATATATCAACATAAGTAGTACCTTGGACTTCATCTCCTGGAAATGGAGTTTGCCATGAAGTTCCTCTCCTGAGAATCTGTTTTCTCAGGCCTTGGTTTCCAATTTGGGTCTGGAGTGATTCCGCAGTTTTGGTTTTGGTATGGGAATTCAGAAGAGAGATTGCCATTGAAAGTGTATGGAGAGAAGAGAAGAGTGTTTTCAGTTGAAGATAAGCCGTTGTTTGTTTCCCTCCCTTTGTTACATTCGGTTAAGATTTTTCTGTTGGTGGGTCAAGTGTCGCATTGACTCGCCCGAATCCATTGGACAATGGGTCAGTTTGGTTTCTTATGCCGATTAAAAAATGTTTCAATGTTGTCACAAACTTGAATTGAATGTTTGTCCCAAATTGAAACTTTTTTTTTTTTTTTCAGTTGTAAGTTTCAAAATTGTTTTAAAATGATGTTTGTAAAAACTATTTTTAAGAATGAAAAACGTATTTTGAAAATAATAATTTTGAAAATGTAATGTTTCTAGTACTTTTTCTTAAAAGTTATTTTAAAAAACAAAAAAAATATAAATGTGTTTGATATTGTTTTTGAAAATGAGCAAAATAGTTATTTGGAGGGAAAAATAATGATTTTTTTTTTAAAACATAATTTAAAAACAAGGAAAAATATAAAAAAAAAAGTTGGTTTTTCATTTTTTTATTTATAATTTTCAAAAAGACGTTTTTTATTTCCAAAAACACAATTTAGAAAACATGTCACCAAATATCTTTGACCCTTTTTTTTTTTTTTAAATGAAAAATCATTTTAAAAATATGCATCCAAACACCATTTATTAAAAGTTATTTTAAAAAATAAAAGATGACATAAATGTGTTTTATATTATTTTTTGTTGACATTTGGCAATGGTTAACGAGATTCTTCAAGTCCAAGACTGCACACTGATGAAAACTAGAACAAAAGCAAGAGAATAGAGGCAGAGATGAAGAAAAAGACGCAGATTTTACGTGGTTCGGCCAAGAGGAATGCCTACGTCCACGGTGCCTACTCCGGTGGTGGAGAGGCAATCACTGTTATTATTTATAGAGAGAGAGAGAGCAGAGCAGAGAGAAACCCTTTTACAATAATTCTCACCCTATTTATAGAAGGGAAATGTGCTACAGTGGCGCCTAATAAGTTAAAATACAATGATGATTACAGTTGGGTTGCATTAAATAAGCTTGATAGCTGTTAAGGCAAGTTGCTTAGGCGGCTAATCCAAGTGGGCTAGTTCAAGTGGGTTAGATAAGATCTTCGTAATCCAGGTTGTAATATCTGACAGGACTGGTCGTGCACGTCACGCCATCGCATGAGCTTCTGATCTGGACGGGATGGAGCTCATCCAAAACGAGCTCATAAGGTCGTTGTGAGCGAGTTGATGAGTTGGGGCTGATGAGCTGGGAGCTCGACCTGGGAGCTGGTGAGCTCTTCCGGGAGCTGGGAGCTCGAGCTAGGAGTCCTGGGAGCTGGGAGCTCATGAGCTAGAAGCTGATGAGTTGAAGGCTGGCGAGCTGGAAACTGGTAAGCTCATCCTGAAAGCTGGGAGCTCGAGCTGAGAACTGATGAGTTGGGGGCTCGAGCTGGGAGTAGATGAGCTGGGAGCTCGAGTTAGGAGTTGATGAGCTGGGAGCTCGAGTTGGGAGCTCATCCTGGACGAGCTGATGTTCGTTCATTTGTTCACTGGCTTGCTTACACATGGACTGCTGGGCTGCTTCCGCAAGCTGGGGTTTGGTAAATTGGATCCTTGTCTGCTGGATCTTTGAGCTTTTACCAGCTCATTTGGGGGATCCCGAATATATACATAACATTTTTTAAAATAAGTAAAATTGCTACTAGGACAGAAAGTAATAATTTGTTTTAAAAATGTGTTTTGAAAATAGTGAAAAACATAGAAAAAATTATTTTTCTCTTTTTAATTATAAGTTTCATAAAAGTGTTTTCCATTTTCAAAAATACATTTTACAAAACATATCATCAAACACTTTATTCTCATTTTTTATTTTCGAAGATGAAAAAGCATTTTTAAAAATGTATCCAAACATCATTTAAGTGTCCTCTTATCATCAACTATTTATTTGTTGTTATGTGTGTTGATGTGTGTCTACTACTCTAAGGACACTTTTGCAATTACGAATTTCACTTAAATAATAAATGATATGCAGATATGTTGAAGATTTTGGGCACGGTAACAAATTTAGAATATTACATAGTACTCACTTACTGAGTGTGTTTGAGATATATATATATATATATATATATATATATATATTTATATGTATGTATGAAAGAATTTAATGGCATATGCCAAAAGTGGAAAGATTCCTAGATGACCTGATTAATAAGGCTTACTTGATTTATGACATGTTTGTTTACCATTATTTTATACTTCATTTGTAATTATATATATATTTCAAAGATATTTATAATTATATTTAGAAATAATTGTAAAAAATACCCATTTAGAAATTTCAACCTTAAAAATAACCTTTGTTTTTTTATGAAGAAAAAATCTCAACCTTAAGGTTAAGATTATTTGAATTAATATTAGGACTCACAACTTGAAAATTGGGATTCCGAACCTAGAGGTTGAAATTCTCTACTTTAAGGTTGAGATTTAAAAAATAAAGGTTACTTTTCAAATAAATTATTAAAAATGGGTTAGTTTTCAACAAAACCCTTATATTTAATAGGGTTTTATTGAAATCTAACCATTTTTTGATAACCTATTTGAAAAATAACTTTTTCTTTTTTAAATTCCAACTCAAGGTAAAGAATCTCAACCTCTAGGTTCGGAATTCTAACTTTCAGGTTGTGAGTCATAGTGTTAATTCAAATCAATCTTAACTTCAGGGTTAAGATTTTTTCAACATAAAAAAAAGATGTTAGTTTTCAAGTGGATTCTCAAAAAGGGATTATTTTATGCATTTTCTTTATTTAATATCAAGAACCTCAGAACAATTTATATCATAATTTAGCATGTGCATTAAATATAATTGAGCGAGCTACCACTTGCGAATGATGTATATGGTTTATTCCTAATAGATTATTTTGTGTAATTGGGCTAGTGTATACTTCATTGCGTTTAGTTGAAAACTAACCTATTTTTGATGACCTAATTAAAAAATGACCCTTTTTTTTTAAGCTTTGCAGCATGACATTTTTTGGACACAAATGCCATTGACTACTCTGCCAATTACCACTAATCCACCCTATTATCTATCACGTTCACCAAGCTTGTCACTCTCTCTACCAAACTTTTTTCTCTTATTCTCTCTCTAGAAATCCTACCCACTATTGCACCTCTTCACCGTTACACCTCCACCTACCACTGACCAAACCTATCGAAATGCATTGGAAACCCGACCCACCCATCGTTGTTCACTCTCTCTCTATCTAACATTTTTTTGTCATTCTCTCTCTATTTCTCAACCATCAGAGATATGCCAACCTCTCTCCACCACAATGCTGTCGACGGTGGTTCACCATCAGGTGAGGTCTTCCTCTCTTCTCATTTCTTCTTCCTCTTATTTTGTTCTTATTCTTTATTTTCTTTTTTCTTTTTTTGGTTGTTACCATCAGATTCGCATGCCACCATGCATCATTTGTTTGCATGTCATGCCGCCGTTGAACTGTTGGTTCTCCGCTCTCACGTCGATGATAACAAACCCTTGCTTGTCGTCAACCGATTCTATGCCACCGATAATCCATCTCAGGGGCTGTGAGTTTAGCATGACAAAATGCTATTTTGATTGTTTGGTGTAATATGTGAGTTTATGTTTGGATTTGAATGATGATTTATGACATATAATTTATTTTACTGGACATTTGTATTTGAACATGATTTGGGTTCAGATTTGAATAATGACTTGAGTTTTTTGCTTGAAAGTTAAGAATAATGACTTGGCCGTTAGATGCAATCGACGTCGCTTACTCTGCTATTCTTTGTCGACTCACGTAGCCGCTGACGGTGCATTGAATGTGGAGTCCAAGCCCGAGAAAAGTTTGTTTTGGATTATACTGGTGTGTTTATTCATGTCTGCTTTGTTATTTTAATTTCTTCACTTTCTCATGATATTTTTAATTTATTTAGTTATTGATGTATATAAACTATTGTTTCAGGAATGACAACATTGAAAATAACTTGACAGCTATCGCAAAACCTTTAATATTGTTTATATGGTGAGTTATAATGACTTCTGTAAGATCTCTCTTCCAGTCCCTAACAAAGGTAATCTTGCTTATTATAATATAACTGGACTACTATGTTAATAGTATGGTACTGATACTTCATTTATGTGGTCTATTTGTGATTCGGATCTGCTGCTGGATTTCAAATAATATGAGGGATATTGTTTTTAATCAGATAGGTGTGCAATTTTATTTGATTTGCCTAAAAGCTGAGAAAGCTCATTCTAATTGGACTTGTGCAATATTAGAACAATGCAAGGTCTGTTGTTTCTTTTCTCTTTTTCTAAGTATTAGACTTTCACTTTTATATAATCGTTTTTTGGTGATGTTATATTTGGGTTTGTGGGATTCTGATTTTGGGTTTGCAGTACATTATTTACTTTTGTTCAGATTCTATTTTGGGTTTAGTTTTTACGAGTTACTTTTATTTCTAACTTTTGGTTTCAGGTGTTTTATCAATGGGAGTAATTTTTTTTGTGGGGGTTGTGGATGTGTTGTCAATTCAATTTTATCTTTCTATGAAGAATTTGTTTTGGGTGTCTCATGAAACTGAATTAATGACTTTTCATGGCTATTCTGTTTTGGTTTAAACATAATTGGGTTAGTTTTGCTTTTTATTGTTATTTTTTAAAGAATTTGCAAATATTTGTCTATTTACTTGTACAGTGAGTTTTCTTATGTTATATGTAAACTTACCAGAAATGGATATCTGGATTATTCAAAATGCAATGTTATTGGAGAACTTATATGGTTCAACTAAATGAATGTGTTAGTTCAGTTGTTAAAACAAATCCTAAACTTGCTTCTCAATAATTTTGTTTCTCATTCACAATATCACAATTCTATGATGCATTCTCCAATTTCTTGGATTTGTAGAATGTCTTGTTTTTTGTTGTTGTATTTGCTTTAGCATTTGTGCACACTTTTTGTGGGGTTCGGTCATAGGGGGCACATGTGCTAGCACAGTGAAGGATCCTTACAATATTTAGTTAGAAAATTTGTTACAATTTATAGCACTGAGATGATTTTGAGTCTTCCTTGGGTTTGAGCTCTATCTTCCCCTACTAACATCAACAATTAACAATTGAACCATTATGGGAAGTGATATTTCTAACACTGAAACAATTTTATTGTGATTGTGTGGCTGGCATAAAATCTTTTTATTGAAATTACTTCATTTGCATTGTATGCCCATTCACTTTTAAAAAAGTATGCACATTTGTCTATGAATACGAATCTCCCTTACCTGAGCCTAACATTCTAGTTCACGCAAATAAGAATATGCTTGCATGGGTTGGTGATGAGATTGGACATCGTGACAATGCTAAGGTACTTGACTAAAATATAATAATTCACAATTGTTGCCTGTGACAAACCTTTCAGTTTATGTACAATTATAATCATGTACCCCTTTCAAAGTTTTTATTTTTTGACGTGTTAGGTTTCTGTATTTGACTCGGTTGTCCAAGGTGGAGATGCAGTGTGGGAGGGACTTTGAGTTTACAATGGGAAGATATTTGAGCTCGAGGAGCATTTAGATAGGTTAGTGAAAGGAAAGGTCTTCAGTTGTGCTTCAATGCATGGTAATTATCAGAAATTCATCATGATTATGGGACGGTATTCTAAGTAGTGTACTTAATACATTTTAGTCTTAGTCATTATATTATAGTGTACTTAATACATTTTTTACCAAGGTATTTACTTTGTAAAAGTTGAGTCTTTGCATCATGTAGCTTATCATCTCGGGGATTGTCTAAACCTGGAACCTTATTCAAGATCTCGATAGCTATTCTTTATGATGTTGTCATTTGTTATGATGTCATAGTTAGAAATGTTTCTAGCAAATTCATATTTTAGTTTGAATATACAGTGAATATTATAAGTAAGTTTGAGAGTTTCCCTACTAGTAAACCTGTTGGTGTGCTTGTTATTGTTGTCGGAGTGTTTGTATTAATGAATGTTGCTCTTTTAAGCAATCTTATGAAGATGAATGTTCCAATAATCATGTTTGGTGTTCCAATCGCAAACGAGGGATGAATCACTTGATATTAAGTAAAAGTCACATATTCTTGCTAACATGATTTACTAAGGCATTACAACACTAAACAAATCTAAATTTTACCATAAAGAAACCAATCAAAAAACCATATGAATAAGGCCATACGTGTATCACTGTAAATTTCACCACACTAAACAAATCTAAATTTCACCACATATGAAAGAAAAGGAAGAGGAAAATGGTAACCCTAACCCTCATGATCCAATCACGATACTCCCAATCGGAAAGATTTTAACATCCATTATCAAAGAATTATTGAAAGTACAAAAAAAAATACTCAATTCTCAATTTATGTATCAATTCCTAACCTCCAGGTTAGGATTTTCAACAGAACGATTGGGATTCCCAACCTACGAGTTGGGAATTACAACCTAAATCCTGACCTCATGTTGGGAATCCCAACCCCTACCTTTAGGTTGTGATTACAAACCCCCAGGTTGGGAATCACAACCTAGATCCTGACTTCAGGTTTGGATTCTCAATCCATGGGTTGAGATTCCCAACCTTTACTTTTTAAATCTATACACAATGTTTTTTTTTGGACGAAAATGCCCTTAACCCATCATTTTTTGTCGGTCACTCTCTTTACCAAATGACCTAGTTCAGAATCCTAACCTTGAGGTTAAGATTTTTAACTAGGTCATTCGGTAGAGGTTGGGATTCCCAACATCGATCCCAACCTTGAGGTTGGGATGACCAACCGAATCCCAACCTTGAGGTTGGGGATCTGAACCTTGATTGAAAATTCAAGTTCACATTCTCAACCTTTAGATTGGGAGTCCTAACCTTGATTTAAATCCACAATTGAAATCTCAACCTTAGAGTTGTGATTCCCTACTTGAATGTTAAATCAAGATTAGAAATCCCAACCTAAAAGTTGGGACTCCCAACATGGAGATTCAAATCCACATTTAAATAACATCAAAGTTGGGATTCCCAACGTTGATGTTAGAAATCCTTACCTTGATTTAAATCCACGTTTAAAATCTCAATCTCAGCGTTAAGAAAGGTTGGGAATCACAACCTCTAGGTTGGGAGTCCCAACCTTGGTTGAATTTTCATATTGAGATTCTCAACTTGAAGATTAAGATTCTTAACTTAATGGTTCAGATATGCAATCTAAAAATAGGAATTCCAACCAGAAGGTTGGGATTCTCAACTTAAAAGTCTAGGATTTCCAACCTCAAGGTTTGAAATCTCAACATAAATGTTAAGATTCTCAACTTATAATTTTGAAATCCCAACTTGAAAGTTGAGATTCTCAACCTAAAAGTTTCCCACCCTTAACATGAAGACTTCACCTTAAAACTCATTTGACATTCCGTTACAAATCCAACCCTCGAATTCGTCGATGATCGAGAAAATAAGGTATAAGGGAGAGAAGAAAAGGGGGTTGTGATGGAGAAGAAAAGTTGATGCTAAGGTTTGTGAGAGACAATGAAGAAAAAAGGTACTTATTCTTCATCAGAGTTGAGAGTTCAGTAGACCAAACAATCGGACAGTGGCGGGTGGAGGTTGGCGATCGGTGAGATACGAATGGAGAGTTTAGGACAAAGAAGTTTAGGATCATATCATGTTAACATAAACTAGGCAGAAACTGGGTGGATGCACTATGACTCCCATTTCATTAAGGGCATTTTTGTCCATCCAATGTCTTTTTTTAAGAATAAAAAATGAAGGGTTATTTTTGGGGTTGCCTTTTTCAAAGGAGCTATTTTATGCATTTTCTCTACTTTATTAGGGGATAGGCCTAAACGTTCGAGCCATTTTGAGCCTTCGAAGTCTACATACGCATAGCATATTCACATTGTGCGTGCTTCTCTCGTTTTCTTCGCTGAGTTGCTTTTGTTGGAAATATGGACCTCTTAAATAACTTAGGAGAAATTTCTGATTCAATGCTCTTAGATTGTTCTCTTTGCAAAAATATTATGTAACAAAAAAAAAAAAAAAAAAGAATAAATGCAATAATTTATATGGAATTCCAAAATAGGGGAAAAAACTATAATTGTTAGGATGATGAGACAAATATCACTAAAAGGAAAATTTTTACTATTATACACTCTATATTCTCTCTCTAACCGCAAATCCAATTACAACTGAGTCCTAAGCTCACATTGGAGGCTTATTGAGCCCTACCATGCTCTAAGCTCATAGTCGAGCCATATCGTGATCTAAAATCACAACCAAGCCATATTGAGCTCAAAGCTCATAGTCAAACCATATTTTCTGAATTCAAGGTGTCTCGTAGGTATTTTACAGAATAAAATAAGAGCATCTCTAATGCACTTATCTATGTGGGTTAAATTTTTTGCCTCATAGATGGATAATGAGGTAGAATAACCTTCCCCAATGCAATTATTATATTCACCAAATATAGAGTTGATATGGTAAAAATCATTTTAGAGAATATGGATATAAGTTTTTCAATTCTAGAAATTCTAGCTAGGATTTTTCACTCTTGCCAACCAATTAACAATATGGAGAATTTTTCTCACTCTCTCCTCTCAATTATAAAATATATAAGGAAAGAGAGTATAACACATATTTTATTGTGACTGGTAAAAAGTAAATGCTTATATTATTTTAGATAATTGCACCGGATATGAAAGTATGCATTTTCATTTTTTGTTGTTGTTGTTTTTTTTTTTTTCTTTTTAACCAAAGTGGATCCATATTCAAAAAAAGTATTAATGCATAACTAATGAAAACTCAAAAATGCATAATAGCATTAGAGATGCTCTAAATACACCTATATTAAGATTAGAAAACTTGGTTCTAAAGGAAACACCCCAAACTTGATCAACAAGCCCCATCTAAATACCAAGGAAACCCAATTTGGTCCCTAAGTTTTTGTGCATACCAAGACTCCAAAAAGCTCCACTCACAAGCCCTGACATGCCATCATGTGCCTTGGACATGAAGTTACTTTCTGGATGTGTGCAGTCCGCTTGTTCACTAATCAGTTTCTTCCTCCAACGAGTGTGGGGGCATTCAGTGTCCTCTTCTGGCACCATCCTAGCCATTAGATTCTTCTCGACAAACCTTTCTAATGGTATTTTATTCACCTCAAATAAATGCCGACGGACTCACTTTTGAATAAATTGAAAATTGTTCATTTTTTTTTTAGGAATTGTTAGTAAAATATAATAATACAAATAGACAATACTATATAAAATTAAAATTATGGAGACTCTCCAGATTACAACAAATTTGTACCAGGAAAAAAAAAAAAAAAACTAAAACAAAAGCATTAAGACCCATAATAATTACGATGTTTTTAAGATAAATTTCCTGCCCTTCGTCTATGTTGTTAAGTGTTTATCTCTCAAGATACAACAATACCAAAATTCGATGAACCAAATTGAGCTCTAATTTCTATCATTATGGAAACTTACAATTAAATATAATGTTTGAGAGAGAGAAAATAAGCTGAAAAATAAAGAAGATTCTAGTTTTTCTTGAATAACTAGAAAGGATGCCAATTTATAGACTTCATGTGGATAATTTAAAACAAGAAATAATGGTCTTTTAATTCACTTTAATATTAGTGATTTTGCAATTACAAAACATTAATCTAAGAGCTAATACTGCAAATTCAATTTAGAATTAAACACGGCTGCAGTTACAACATTTAAAAATTAATTCTATAAATTTAATTCAGAATTAATTATATCCATAGTTACAAAATTCAAAAATTAATCCTATAAATTCAATTCAGAATTAATCATGTCTACAGCTACAAAATTCAAAAATTAATTATGTAAATTTAATTTAAAATTAATCATATCTGTGGTTACAAAATTCAAAGTTTATTTTAGTAATTAATCCTATAAAAACCGCTAGCCAATATTCAAATTTCAAAAACCAAAAGACCTTATTTCTATCCAATGAGTGCACTTTGAACTTCAATTTCTCTTTCATCAAAGTACTGACGAAACAAATATATCAATTTGATGTTTTCTTGATTTTCCAAAATTGAGATCAAACTTCAATCAAAATAGTTTATAAAATTGGACTTTAATGTTCCAATTTTCCAACAGGAAAATGAGCCAAATATCAATAGCTCTCTGGGTTGAATATTCATATTTTATTGTCATTCTACATTTGTGAGACTCATATCTAAATTTGATATATACTATCTAATGATGTCCAAAAAAAAAAGGTATTTAGAGCATCTCCAATGCAAATGTCGATTGTCTTTTTAAAAAAATGGACACGTCATCAATGTCAAGGAAATGTACATCCTATGTGGCACAAATGTGGATTTATAGACATTCAAATCTAAAAGGGCTCTCCAATGTTATTATATTTATTTAAAGAAAATTACCATAAAATATTATTTAATGAAAGTTTCAATCATTTATTGCTGATATGGCTGTCCAAGAGACTCTCTAGAAATGGACATTAAGGTTAATAGGTTCTGGTTTTTTTTTTTTTTTTGTTATGTTAACTTGATAGTAGTTAGAGAAGTTTGCATTGGAGAGACTAATTTTAACTCTCTATCAATTTATCCTATGTGACACTCCATTTTTTCACAATCCATGCTTGTATTGGAGATGCTATTATATATTTCAAACATATAAGGAGTTAAATTCATAATTAAGAAAAATGAGGATGCATTTGAGTAGTTTCATACTTTATTTACTATTTGTAGTCATATATATCTTTAAACGAGAAGTTAGGACAATTCCTCCACCTTGGATTGTAAGTATTGGAATATGGATTATTATGTTGTGTGTTAAAATTAGCACATATTGCACCGACTCAGTACTCTCTGGATAGTTTCCTTCTACATGATCACCCCCATAGTTTTCACAACAAACAAACATGTTTTGAATTGCATTCACCCCTCTTGGATTCTATTGTGGGTATTTTTTGGTGACTGCCTAAATGGGATAGTAAAAGCCTAATAAACTGATTCAATAGGTTGATCAAATGGACAAAAGCACAGTCCGCCAGCATGCAGCTCGTAGATACAAGCTCTCAGCTCTCTGGACATTCGGCTCGCATAAACAAGCTCCCAGTTCGCTGACCTCGGGTTGTCTAACTTGTAGAAATGAGATCTTTATTTGTTGCTGCAGTTCTCAAGTCATTGGTCGACCATAGTCAGAGCTGCTTAATATCTAGCTCTAGGTTGTTCGAAGCGAGATCTAGTCCATGGCTTGATGTTCACGTAAAAGAGATTTTTCCAGAAAGGTAGCAGCCTAATTTAAGGAAAAACTCAACTACCAATTATGGATACAAAATCAAGATCCTACTTTTATGAGATTTGACCCTACACTGATAGGCACCAGTCTTGGGAATGTAACTAATATAGATTTCTTTCTTGTTTCAATTTTAATAATACTATAGCCTCACACTCTATAAATAAAGGTTGAAATTTCATTGTAAGAGAGATATATAATTGGTAATACACTGTGACTCTGCAAAGATAACTAGAGAAACAACTATAGACGTAGGTAATTTTATTTGGTTGAACCACATAAAAAACCTTTTGCATTCTATTCTTCCTCTCATCTCTGTTTTATTGCATTTATTTTCTGATTTTGTGTGTTTTAATTACAGTATTGGGTAAAGAATCTGGGTCGATTGAATTTATACGTCAACAGATTCATTCTTATAGCTTCTATTTGTGTTGTCAATGCAACCAACTAAGCTATTACTGTTGTTATGGTATCTACCCAAATCATTCTTGCTGCTGCTTTCTTGGGTATCAATCTCTCGGTTGGCCATTGGTAATTATTAAAGGTTATCTCCTCAAGCAAATTGTATGCATCATCAATGGTTTTGCCCATTGGCAGCCCACCAGCTACTGTGTCAATAGAGGATCGAGTATCACTCATAAACCCCCTATAGAAAGTCTACACCCGTAACCATTTAGGTATTCCATAATGTGAGCACTTTCAAAGCAAGAACAATGTGATGTCATTCCTCAATTTGCAAGAACAATGTGATGTCATTCCTCAGCTTAGCAGTTTCACAGGTAAGAGTATTTTCCCAAAAATTTCTGAGCTTATTCATCCTATGTAGTGTAAGATCCCTGTGGTTGTGAGATAAACCGACTCTTCACGTTATCTCTTAGAGAAAATGAAAATATTCTGAGCTGAATGGTGTCATCAGATACCTTATTGTGCTTAAATGTATTGTATATCACTCGTCAACCCCTTATAGAAAGCTTGCATCTGTAACCATTTAGGTATTCCATAATGTCAGCACTTTCGAAGAAACTCATTGAATCTCTCCCACGCTTCGTAGAAAGATTCTCTTTCAATCTGCAAGCACGATATGATGTCATTCCTTAGGTTAATAGTTATCGTAGGTGGAAAGTATTTTCCTAAAAATTTCTGAGCAATTCATCCCAAGTAGTGTAAGATTCAATGGCGGACCCAGAGACCTGTGTGAGGGGGAGCACTTTTATATATGAAATATTTTCTTCAATTGCTAGAAGAACATTGTATGAAATAAAAATAGTTAAAATATATAACCAGTAGAGAATATGCAGTTTTACCTCTAGCAAAATTGGAAACAAAATTTCTTACAATAATATTCTTAATACAAGTATAAAAATAAAAATATACTAATTGTGAATTGATTGTGTATTAGCTCTATTTTTCTTAGTGTGAGAAGTTCAAATTTCATATTACTAAAAAAATAAATAAAAACTTAATATAAGGATATATCTTCTCTATGATGATAGTTGTTATTCAGATTGTAAATAAATGTATGTAATCAAACTACATATATTTATTATTGAAGTTACTAATCAACCTGCATTTATAGTCTTTTATTTAATAAATATAAGTAATTTATAATAAAGTAAAGTAAAATAAAAATAAAAGATAAAAATAATTATAGTGCATATGAATATTTTTATTTATGAATTTTATCATATAAAATAATTTATTTAAAAGAAAATTAAATCGCAACAATAATCGTGAGTAAACTAAGATGTATTAAGACTAAATAACCCAATATACTTTATTCTCTAGTTCGTATAAATATGATATAATTTGTAATAAAAAAATCATTTGAAATGAGTATAATAATTTATAAAGTCTAAATATTTAAAATTTGAATATCAGTTTGTAATAATACATGGAAAAAAAAAAGAGAGAGAAGAAAAAAAAAAAAAAAAGGAACAAAGCAACTATAATAAATGAATAAAAAAATAAAAAAATAAAAAAAACTAAAAAACAAAAACACATTAAAGAGGCAACGCCAACGGGTATTGAACCCATCTTCTTCTAATAAAGAAAGACAAGCGCGACCATCAAAGCTATCGGGCAGCTGTGCTTGATTTTTGCAATCCATTTATATAATATATAAATAATTGAAAAAGAGAAAAAGCAAAATCTTCAGCTCGTGGGTAGGATTCGAACCAGTGATACGTAAGAGAAAAACAAGTGCCATAACAACCAACGACATCAAGCCTGGGATGTGAAACATTATGGCATTAAAATTATTTAATTAATTTTTCAAAAATTTCAAGGGGGGCACAACGGTGAGTCCGCCCCTAGTAAGATCCCTATGGTTGCGAGAAAATCCAGCTCTTCACTTAATCTCTTAGAGAAAATGGAAATAGTCTAAGTTGAATGGTGTCATCATATACTCTATTGTCCTTAAACATATTGCATATCTCCAAAAAGTTGGCGATGTGCTCATTAGGATCATCATTAGGTAGTCCACCAAACTGCATTGAAGACTGAATCATTTGAATGATCATCGGCTTGATTTCAAAATTGTTTGCCTGAACTAACAACCTAATAATGCTCTAACGACTTCCATTGATACTGGGTACTATATAGTCCCTCGACGTCTTAGGAACCTCAGCTCCATTTTGATTGTCTGCCAGATTTGCTTGTTGCTCCGCTAGTCTCATTGCTCTTTTGAGATTTCGAGCTATTCTTTCAATCTCTTCGTCCAAAGTTAATAACTCAGCACTCCTAGTCCTTTGCATGTAAATCTGAAGGTACTGAAAAAGAAAAAGAGAAGTTTGAATTAAACTTGTTTTAACTAGTATCAATAGTAACTCAATTCAATACACCATCACCGACAATGACGCCAAAAGCTTGATGAGCTTTTTAGTAGTGCAATAAACTACATAAAAACTTGTGCAAGTATAGACGATCTCTATACAATATAATGGTAAATCAAGGTCGATTTCATAGAGACGATTATCTAATTAGAGCTAATTACCGAAATTGATTATTACTACTTTATCCAAACACTCAAAATGATAAAGTTGAATATTATTAAATTAAGATTGCAAACTAAACTAATGACATAATTAATTAAGATTTAGCAATAGATTAAACAAACTCTTGGGATGCAATTTCACCTAACAATTCATTGTTCTAATGTCATTTTCCACAAAATATATTTTTATGATTTTATCTTGTGCTTGATCGGATAAACTATTATATTCGCGAGCTTCTTTTGACCAGTCACACAATTATATTCGCATTCAACACTCGTCTATATCTCTATATCGAATGGTTAATACAGATTCATTACATATAAGTATCCACATATGATCACATCTAATATATAGATGTATTTCTATTCCACATGCCAAATGCCATTTTATTAAGTTTTAGATCACAACCTCTTTTGAGCGCGTTGAAACCAATAAGATCTAATTAATTGACAGGCCTTAATCAATTAATCGCATTAAAATCTAATAAAACAGAATACTAAACATAAAATCATGCATTTTAAAACCAATAAATTATCCAAAAGAACTATATCATGTTAGCTTACATTGTAATCCCAAGATCTACACTCTGTTCATCATCTTTTCAACACAATCAATTCAAATAAACAAATATAATCAAACAACATAAAAATAACAACAAAGAGGTATTGAATCATCACTAAGTGCACCAGAATGGCCCTTAAAGCAGTAGAAATACACCCTTATTGCTCTAGCAATCAACCTCTAATGTTGCTTGCTTGATTTCCCTTGAAGCCTTTATGGATTGAATGATGTTTTCTAAGGAGAAAATGGAAGAAAATGGTTGAAGAACTTTACCATATACCTGCTGGTTCGTTATTGAAATAAAGAAAATGAAGTATATATGTTGCATAAGCTAGGGTTCGAAAGTCACTTCCATGCACGTCTCACGCTCGTCATTGTGAACTAGTGATGGTGATTTACGACTTGATCTCTCTCTCAATCTTGTGTCGCGATGCACTACTTGGTGACCTGCACTCACGACAGGTATCCTGATCTTGTTTTTGATCCTCCTTCACAATAATTTTTGCTTAATAATGGGTACTTAGGATTGTCACTCACACCCATGTGTAGTCTCGATTGTGTGTCTCAATCAGTACTGAATTTTACTTCAAAATTGGCCTTCGAATTATGCTTTTAATGCATCTTCCATCAACTCTAGCCTGCACATAAAAATACTAGAAAAACATTAGAAACACCAAAATTCACCCATATTTTCATCATGAAAACCAAGATTAGAGGTATAAAATCATGTCTATTTTTGACATGATCAGGTTTGATTACAGAGCAACAACTATAAGGATCGTTCTTTCTATTGCTGCTGTAAGAAATTGGAGTTAGAGACAGCTAGACGTAAATAATGCGTTTCCAAACGGTACTGTTGAATAAGGTGTTTACATGGCACAACTTATTGGGTTCATTAATCCTACAAAATAGGACTTAGTGTGCAAATTACATAAAGCTCTTTATGGTCTCAAACAAGCCCCTAGAATTTGGTTTGATCGGATCAAAAAGGTTATACTTTGGTTGATGGACCCCATCCCTATACAACCATTTTCGTATAAACGGTTGCCCGCTGGCAACCCTATGGTGACCCTTCAGTTGATATCTAACTCGACTAAAAGGTTCTCGTGAAGCTAAACCGTTTTCCTTTACTAAAAACCTTTTTAGAAATCTCTTTTAGAATGAAAACGAGAGAAAAATTTTACTTTTTATCATACATTTGCAAAACAGGGTATTAAAATTTTGGTAGCATGACGGCTGTTTTTCTAAAAATACCACATTGTAAAAATTTACAGAAAACCTATACACTTTTAAAACAAACAATTTCTCAACTTCTGGGCCTTAGGCTCTCTCTATTTTTCTAAATCCACAAGTAACCACAAACATGCTATCAGTTTTAAAGGTAAATTAAAATTTATTTACATATCATGCATGTATTTATTTATACATATTTCAAAACTATAGGAAAATTTATACAACTGTTATTATACAACTTTCAAGGATATCCAAAATAAATTTATAAAATCACAGCAGCACACACAACTCAATCCGTCTAATATTGGGTCAGAGTCCTTGCTACTGATACACCTATCCCTGCATGTACCCCTGAAGAGGTTTTGTTTATAAGACATAAAATAATGGATGAGCTAAACGAGCTCAGTGAGTGTCTTACGTTTCTATTCAAATTTTATTTTCAAAATTAAATCTCTCTAATATTTAAGAAAACGTTTCGTAAATGCTTTAATGTTGAAATCACATCTGATTTAACTGCATGAATAAATTTTATCATAAATATAAATCATGCATAATGAAACCGAAATATACTAACATGTTGAAAAGCGAGTTTTCTAATTTTGGAAAATTATTTTGAAACGCTTTTCAATTTGGAATGTATAAAATAACATTTTGCATGATTTTTGTTTTTTGTTGTAAAGCATAAACAGTGGTGGCAATAAAGTTTTCGGAAAAGCTATGAGTAACATAAACTAACTATTGATAGTCCGTACCACATGGTGCCTTAAGTATGGAGCAAAATTTACCATCGCCCCGACTTTCACAAAATTTACCCTCGTTCAGGCCATTTGTCCGGTTTTATGTAGCGAAATTTACTCTCGATATGTAACGACATTTACCCTCGCTCAGATAGAAGCTAGCTAATAATATACCCTGTACGTGCATGGGCGACACACAGAACTGACTAATGAACACGTTTCCTCCCATTATTAGTGACAGACATCCCGACACTGCCAATGTATATTTAGCATAGTCAACCTCAACCGGAGATAACTGAGATACCTACAAGGCATACTATAGACTCACAAATACATTTCCAAACAAGCATGCTTTTCCTTATAAATTTGCATTTCAAACAACTTTCTAGAAATTCATGCAGAATGTATTCATGTTGAATTTATTTACTTTAAATCAATTTTTGGCATTTCAAAGCATAATTTTACACATAATATATAACTTCATTAGATAAAAAGTAATCATACCAAGACATTTTGAAAAGACACTTATCTATTGTTAACTCATAGTAATGCACGATTTAGGGTTATCTTACTTCAGTGTTACCTATACATAATCACATTCTACGTTTAGGCGACGTTATAACCGAATTTATTCATATATGCTCCCTATTCGAAATTCCTAATATCTAAGCATGTAAAACCCTTCAAACGATGTTTAACTTCACATTTACGCATTAATGAAATTTTGTATTATTTTAACTCATGTTGGCTGAATATGCATCACCTTCCACGCTATCAATCTAAATCAATTTTTTTCATCATAATCACATTCTAATACATGTAATATTGTGTAGAATTAAGTCAAACTCAATAAATATCACACTTGAGCATTAATTCTAGTTTTGGCCATGACATATACCCTTTAACATCCAATTGAATTCTTTTCAATTTCATGCCAAATTCATCACTAGAATAGCTCATAAAATCATCCAAAACAATTAAAACAATCATCCATTATACCCCATGGCTGAGTACATAACAACTACTTTATCATGTTTTTGATTTTCATTTCAACATTCTAACTTGATATTTTAGCACATCTTCATGCATGAAATCACTCAAATAAATCAAACGCAACTTGAATCATGTATTTTCTTATTTGGCTGTGTACTATACCCAAATATACACCAAGATTTCTTCAAGTTTTTTGTATATGAAATTATATAAAATCACATCAGTTTCATGGCAAGGAAACTAACATTCTAAACATCATCAACTTGAACTTAAATCAATAACTCATCTTCACTAGTAAGCTTATTAACTTCTTTGGGATCCCTAGTTTTGCTTTTCCACCAATTTGAAGTCTCATTCTCTAAATCCATACATAAATATCTAATTAAAATCACATACAACTCATTAGGAAACTTTGATCCAACAATTCACACACAAAAGTCAATAAAACTTGAGCTTTACCATTTGAAAATTATTTGATATTTCTAGATATCCTTCTCAAGCTTGTACACACCCTTTAGATAGCTTGAAAACCACTTAAAATTGCCCTCAAAAGGATGAAGTATAGCAGCTATCCTCTGGTGCTTTTGCTAGCCGAATCCACCCTTCTAACTCTCCAAAATTTTCTTGATTCTTCTAGTCACTTCCATATATATATATATAGTCTTAATTTGCCTTAACAACTGCCCATCAAGTTTACGTTATAGTTACAAGCATGCCATTGGTTTAATTTACAAGTTTGTCATCATTATCTCTATATTTTTCCATACTTCCATGCTTTCTCTTATTTTTTCTAATTTCTCAAAATACCCCTTTCCATGTATTTTGCTAATTTATTTAATCATGCCTCTTTTTGGTAATTTCTTTGACATTAAATTCATTTTAATCCTTAATTGATTTCCATGCCAATCTTCGTATCCGAAATCATTTCGAATCTACTTGAAAATTTTATCATAACTCAATTTCACATCTGAAAATTCTATCAAAATTCGATTATACATCTGGGCACTTTATATTATTCTTTATTTTATAAATAAAGACATATTTGTACAATACATTTACAATACTAAATTTGGAAAGGTATATTGCATCGGTTGGGGTCTATCTCATTGAAAGTTGATCATTCTCTCTTTTGTAGATTCTCAAATGATTGTTGCATAGACATTCTAGTCTATGTTGATGACATAATCATCATAAGAGGTAATGTTAAGAACATTAATCAACTAATATTTCAGCTACATTATGACTTATGAGTTTGCATTGAAAGATTTAGGTAGCCTATACTATTTTTTGGGTATTGAGGTAATCCATACCGTAGTAGGCTTACATCTGTGTGAGTATTTGTACATAAGGATTATTAAGGAAAGCCAATATGATTGAGGCAAAATCATTTCCTTCTCCTATGATAATAAGTACAAGATCTCATCTTTCTGCTTATAAGGGTAGTCTTATTGTTAATGCTTCTGAATATCATTCCACAATTGGAGCTCTTCAATAGGTTTACCAGTACCATGCAAGACGTAGCCTATGCTATAAACAGAGTATGTCAATTCAGTGTAATCTCCCTTCGATGAACATTGGACAACAGTGAAATGGATACTTAGATATCTCAAAGGCACCTCCACGCATGGTCTTTTGTTTACGAAACCTCAACATCCTGCTACTGCTTTTGATTTGGTTGGTTCCTCTGATGAGGATTGGGCCACAAATCTTGATGATTGACGATCAACTTCAGGTTTCTATGTCTATCTTAGACCTAATCTGTTTTCTTGGAGTTCCACAAAGCAACATACTGTGTCAAGATCATCTACTGAAGCTGAGTACAAAAGCTTGGCCTCTCTTGTTTCAGAACTAACTTTGATTAGCTCTTTATTACATAAGCTTCATATTCCTCAAGCTCAAGTGCCTGTTGTCTGGTGTGACAACCAAAGGACTATTGCTATGTCCAGCAATCTAGTTTTGCATTGTCGGACAGAGCATATTGAGATAGATCTATATCTTGTTTGAGAAAAGATTGCATAAAAGGAGTTAGCTGTGAATCATGTTCCATCATTTGATTAAATAGCTGATATTTTTACTAAAGCCTTATCCATACCTTAGTTCTAGTACTTGTGCACCAAACTCACTAATTGAGTTAAAGTTGGAGCCCTAGTCATCAAAGTTAATTACAATATACATACACATATACATACATACATGTACCTATATATATATATGCCCTCAAGAAAGTGACAATGTCTCATAAAGTCTAATGGTACACTCTTTTTCTTTTTAATCTTTTTTTTTTTACTTTTTTTTAGGAAATTAAGGAATTTTATTTCCATGTCTTTTTTGGCATGGGCAAAAATTTATGTATCCTAACAAGAATGTTAGTTAAGCCTAGCAAAAAAAATTTCCTGACTATGTGATCCATTCTTACTTGTAAGTAAACCCACAAGAGAAAGAATTTAATACACACATTTTCACATTAATATAACATCATAAACTCTTCTTGTATATCTTTCAATCATAAAATTATTGATGTTATATGGTAAATTAATAAAAAGTGATAAAAATTCCATATACATTCCATAAAATATGCATTATGAATTTATGAGATTCTAATTATTCTATCATACATGTGAAGGTGGAGCGTACTAACCAGTAACCACCATGAGTGTGTATACTTTAAGGTCTTGTTTGGTACACAAAAAATTTTGTAGGATTGGATTAAAATTTTCTCATCCTATGTTGACTTGTGTTTGGAGAGGCTTAGTGGGGATTCAAAACCCAATCCTTGATGTTTCGTACCCTATTGCCATTGGATTTAATATTCCCAACTACCATGTTAGGATTTCATAGGTTAGAATATGTGCTCCATTAATCGCTCTTACAACTTTCTTTCTTCCTCTTTCTTTTTACTATCCTTCTACTACTTTTTTGGTCCATTCATTTCGGGTGTTTTAGAACTCATCCAATAAAACACTCTCTCTTCTCTTTGTTTTCTTATCATATCTACAGACTACGAATCATCTTCAATAAATCAAAATATAGGTATGTAGATTGAAATCTCAAACTATAAATATACTGTATTGAAGTATTTTCTTTATTTCATATATATATATTTTGTGTTTTCTCTCTCAAATAAATTCTTAAAAAATCAGTATAACTTTTTTTTCCTATTAGAAAATGATTTATGACTCCATGCCATTATATGAGAGACTTATGATACTGCCATGATCTTAACTAGTTAAAAAATATATGCCACCGTGTATTGAAACTAATCTCATGAAATACTCATATCTATGATGGAAAAAAAAAAAAAGAATCTAATTCATTACACCAACAAATGCTGTTTGGACAAAGTCACATCTGAAATGACCAATATTGAGATAAATTCTCAGGTCTCCTTGGAAAATTGAGGACAGTCTTGTAAGAAACGTATGACTTCTTGCAATCACTTGACGCTAATTTGATCAGGACTATCAGATCGAAAGTAGACTTAGGCTTTTCCAACTAATAATTTTGACTTATAACGTGTGGAACAAATTCGAATGGTCCTACACTAAAGAAAAAGATAAGAGACCCATTCCTCCAAGCTCAAGTGCCTGTTGTCTGGTGTGACAACCAGAGTACTTTTGCTATGTCCCGCAATCTAGTTTTGCATGCTCGGATAAAGCATATTGAGTTAGATCTATATCTTGTTCAAGAAAAGATTGTGCAAAAAGGGGTAGAGCTCATTTATTTTTTCTATTTAAGATTTAATAGTATTAAATTGTACCTATTAAATTATTTTTGTTTATTCTTTAAGTTGTTAAACCACTTAAAATTATTTTGAAACAATTCAAAAATTTAAATAAGAATTTTTAACTTTTCACTTGATTATAAATTACTTAATGATATTTAAAAGTTTTTATTCTAAATCTATAATTCCAAAATAACACAGTTTCAAATTTATCCTAATTTTATGTTACTCAATTTTTTTTTATACTTATAAAAAATATATTTGAAAAGAACAACCTAAATACATCTTATTTTAAATTATCTTGAAATTAAACTAACATATTTTAATTTACAATTTAAACATTTATTTTCTAATTGTTTTCTTAAATATATTAATATATCTAAACATATAAATATGCTTAATACTAATATAGTTTTAATCATATTTTAATTATGAATAAAATATTATTAACATGTATATAAAAAATATTTTAGAATTTATTAAATTATTTATTTTCATATGTTTGTATCAAATTAATTAAAATTACATAACAACAAATAATTAAAATAGTATAAATGTTAAATTACTAGTTTTCAGACAATTTTAACTTTAAAAATAAACAAATTTATAATATATTTAGAGATAAGAAAAAAAATAAGAGAAAAATCCAAAAATCCCCATAAAACGGAAAATAACGTCAATTTATCCCAATTTTTAAAAATATTAGCCAAAAGTCCCCTACCATTTGCCAAAAGTGATTTCCATCCATACTTTTAGTGGTTTTATGACAAAAACACTAAAAGACCAAAATACCCTTGTGAATTTAAAAAAAATTAAAATATAAATTAAATTTAAATATAAAATAATTTAATTAAATTTAAATAAAAAAAATTTCATCAGATCTCCCTCATCCATTTTAAAATGGAAAATTGAAAATAATTTTAAAAAATTAAAAAATCTAAATAAATTAAATTTAATAAAAATTCATTAGATCTCTACTGTCTATTTTAAGATAGATAATGAAGATTAATTCTAAAAAATTTAAAAATTTAAATTTAAATAAAAAGTAAATAAATTAAATAAAAAAATTTCAATCGAATCTCCATATTTGAAAAAGCAATTAAAAAATTAAATAAAAATTAAAAAAGCCAAAAAAAAAAAAAAAACTTAAAAACAAAAAAAGAAGAACAAATGAACCCAGGAATTGGGTTTGTTCCAACAAAACCACCATACAAGCATAATGCTTTACCCCTCAGCTTAATTCCATATTTTTTCTTCATTGTCTCAAAAATCTCCAAACTCCTTTTCACCTCCCCTACCACACTACAAGCTAACAAGACACACACCAAGGTCACATTTTTAGGTGATGAAGAATGAAACCAGGCACTTGGGTTGTTGAGGAACGATTCCAGGGCTCCTCATCTAGAATCAAAATCCAAAATATTACAAATAAAAAAATTTTGACAAATTGAAAAAAAAAAGTTAAAAAACAAACCCAAGAACTGGGTTTGTTGAAGAACATACATATCCAAAGAGAGCAAACAAAGTACAAATTCAACAAACCCAATTCTTGGCCTTATAATAACCAAAACCCAGATCAAGTGACAACAACTCACAACAACCAAAACATATAATCTTCTTCATTATCAGATTACCCAAATTAATATACCATGAACTTAAAAACAATGGAAACAAAAACAAATAATCCCAAAAAAAAAAAAAACCTCCTCTTCTGGCCTGTGCATATGAGAAAGAACTAATCATCGACAAGTCGCGAGATTGGCTGCCATAAAATCAAGCTTGAAACGTGGAGACAAATCTTGCAAACTGAGTCGACTTAGTGAGTTGCTGTGATAACTCGACCATCGACGTCAAGTTCTCTAACATATTTATCCTTGATTTATGCCGGATTCTCCATTATATACTCTATCAATCTCTGCTCCGATTTCCCTTTTGAATTAGATGCCTGACTCAACCAATTCAAGATCTTCGCCGCGACGTCATTTCTCCTCGAAAACCACCATCATTGCTTCTGTCACTATCTTTTTGAATAGCTCATTGCCGGAGAAGCCATGGAGGACGAAGAATGGCGACATCAATTCTTTTTCCATAGATACTAGATCAAATCATTGAGCTTGGGTCTTTATGGATGATATTTGAGTTGATCGAGGAGAGAGAGAGATAGATTGAAATGGTTGGGAAAAAGAAGAAAGAAAGGGAGAGAGAGACTGTATTGTCTTTTGTTTTTATTTAGTTTTCCTTTTTTTCAATGAAAATTTTTATTATTTTTTTAATTTTTTGATTCAATCCAACTATCCTCCAATTCAGACATATAAACACATTGATGATTATACCCTTAAAATTCATGGAACCATTACATGATCGAGCTATTTACTATTTTACTTGACGGTTGGACTTTTTTAGCTAATATTTTCAAAACCAGGGGTGGTTTAATATTATCTTCAATTTCAATGGATAGAATGATAATAACCTAAAAAATAAACACGTTATTCAGATTTCAGACTTTAATCATTATTCAGTCTTCAATTTTTATTCTTCAGTTTTCAGTAGTACTATTTGGTCCTCAAATAAAAAAATAAACGATATTTTAGTTGTGAATCATATTTAACATCTAATTAAATAGCTGATATTTTCACTAAAGCCTTATCTATACCTCAGTTCTAGTACTTGTGCACCAAACTCACTAGTTGAGTCAATGTAGGAGTCCTTGTCATAAAAAATTAGTTATAATATACATATATACATATATATATATAGTGATTTTACTTTCAGTGTCTTATAATTTTAAAAAGTTAGGATGAACCAATCAAATTCATTCATTGCATTTAAATTAAGTGAAAGAGAGAATTTATTTTAATGACTGAATTTGGTTGGTTTGTCTTAACTTTTAAAGTTAGGAGGTATTGATCTCTCTCTCTCTCTATATATATGTATGCACACATACACACACACGCTTATTCTAGAATATATATATGTAATTGTTCTTCTTTTTAGTGAAATCACATTTTATAATTCTCCTTGATTTTCTCTTCATGTTTCTTTTTCACTTTCTACTTGTTTTCTCAATAAAGTAACAATATCTCATAAAGTCTAATAGTCCACTCTTTTTCATTTTTAATCTTTTTTATTTTTTTACTTATTTTTAGTAAATTAACGAATTTTTTCCCATTTCTTTTTTGGCATGGGCAAGTTTTATGTATCCTAACAAGAAAGTTGAGCTTAGTAAAAAAAATTTCTTGATTATGTGATTCATTCTTACTTGTAAGTAAACCCACAAAAAAAAAAAAGAATTAAATACACACATTTTCACATTAATTTAACATCAGAAACTCTTCTTTTGTTCCTAGAAGGTCGATTGTTGACAATGTTTTGGCGGCCTTTGAAATAATTCATTACATGAAGAAGAAGACTAAGGGCAACAAGGGAGAGATTGCTTTGAAGATTGATATCAGCAAGGCTTATGATAGAATGTCGTGGTCTTATTTGAGAAACATGATGCGTAAGCTAGGCTTTAAGGAGGAATGGATTGAGTGGATTATGCTTTGCATTACTACAATGTCTTATTTTATCTCTTTGAATAGGAAGGTGATAGGCCCTATTAAACCAGGGAGGGGGTTGAGACAGGGAGATCCGTTATCCCCTTATTTATTTATTATTGGTGCAGAGGGGCTTTCAGCACTAATTCGAAAAGAAGAAAGGATAGGTCACATTCATGGTTGTTGTATTAGTAGAAGGGCCCCGAGTGTTTCTCGCTTATTTTTTGCAGATGACAATTTCTTCTTTTTTAAGGCTTCCAAGGATGAAAGTCAAGCGATGAAGCGTATTCTTGGCGTCTATGAGGAGGCATCGGAACAGGCCATCAACTACCAAAAATCAAGAGTTTTCTTTAGCTCAAATGTTCAACAAGATCTGAAGATTAATATTTCTAATTTATTGAGTGTTTTTGCTTCCTTAAACACGGGGCGTTATTTGGGGCTACCTTCTTTGATTGGTAGGCAGAAACGGGTGATTTTTTATTTTTTGAAGGAAAGGTTGTGGAGTCGAATTCTAGGTTGGTAAGGAAAGTTATTGTCTTGAGCAAGAAAAGAAGTTCTTCTAAAGTCTGTAGCTCAAGCAATTCCTTCTTATTGTATGAGCTCCTTTCTTTTGCCCGTGTCTTTATGTGAAGAGCTTCAATGTATGATGAATTCATTTTGGTAGGGATCGAAAGCTAATGGGTCACGAGGAATAAATTGGTTGAGGTAGGATAGGCTATGTGTTCGAAAGGAGGAAGGGGGATTGGGTTTTAGATCAATCTAGCTATGTTAGGAAAGCAAGGTTTGAATTTGATGTTCCACCTAAATACTTTAGTGAGTAGAATGTTCAAAGCTAAATATTTTCTTAGGGGAGGTTTTCTTTTGGCTTCTTTGGGTTTTAGGCCAAGTTTCACTTGGAAGAGTTAGAGAATTGGGGATGGTTAGAGTATTAATGTTTGGACAGACCCTTGGCTGAAAGAAGATAGCAATAGACAGATTGAAACGCCTATGATTCAAGGTCTTGATGATTTAAAAGTCTTAGATTTGTGGATTTCGGGTACTCGAAGCTGGGATTTTGAATTGATTGAGGAGCTTTTCAATAGTCATGATATTGCAGCTATTTTTTCTATTGTAGTGTTAGATAGGAGCTTCGCAGATACCAGTATATGGCATTTTAGCAAGATAGGGATTTACACAGTTAAGTCTGGTTATCTTGTGGCATTGGCGCTGTTGGATGAGGCAGGTAATGAACCAGTTAATGGTATGTGGGACAGGTTATGGAAGTTGCACCTGCCACTAAAGATGAAAAGTTTTTTATGGTGTGCATGTCGTGACTGATTACCAATTAGAGGAAAACTTGAAGCTAGAAGGGTTCAGCTTGATAATATCTATGCAGTTTGCCAGGATGAGGGGGAAATAGTGAGTCATGTGCTGCTTCTTTGTCCTTTTGCGATGCATTACTGGTCGAAGGTGGGTGTGCAGGTTGGGATATCTCATGTTGCTGATTTTAGTAGCTGGTTGTTTTCTAATATAACTAATGCATTGGAGGAGATGCAGATAAAAGTATGTGCTGTTTTATGGAGTATATAGTGTCAACATAACTAGGATTTGTGGTAGGGTAGATTTTTGGATCCAGATCAAACAATAGCAGCTGGTTTATAGGTTGTTTCTGAATGGAGTGCAGCTTAGGTTGAAGTAGATTCAAGGTTAGGTGTGGGTTTAAATAGAAGAAAACCAGTCCATTGGCATAGATGATGGGATCTAAGAAAGCAAATAAATTTGAACGATTTGGAGTCACTAAGGCTTCAAAACATTATTCAAGTTCAAAATCACTAATATTGAAGGCTATTGTGCTTAATCTTGAAGGCCTTGGGCATTAATTGAATGCAATTGAGGATAAACAGAATTAATTGGGTATTATATAATTTGGGCTGAGTTTATTTTTAATTGTAATGAGTTTTAAGTTAAGTTAGCTTATTTTATTTTAGTTTATTTTATTTGAGCTGACATATTATAATTAATTTAAGTCCATCTTTAAATTATTTTAAACTCATGATTATATTTAGTAAGCTCAATTGTTAAGTGGTTAGGGTTTCATGTTATGTTATTTTCTTTGCCTATAAAAAGGCTTGTCTTGTAACCCTAAACAAAAATAACAAGAGTAATGAAGAGGTAGCCAATTATGTTTGATTAAGAGAATGAATTTTCTCTTTTGTTCTTCATGAACATATGATCTTATTAAGCTATGCTTGTGGCGATTAAAATCATGACTTATCTCTCACTTTCTCATTTATATCTTGGGAGTAACGTCAATATTCTTCTTTTATAATTTTGGTTTTTGATTGCGTTCTAATCATTGGGTTAAAGTTCTTTATAACTTTGGTTCTTGATTGATATATAATCAATGGGTCAAAATTTCTTATTTTTATAAACCTGTTTTAATCTTTATTGGGATTGTATTTCAATTTGATCGTGAGTTTCGTATTATTATATATGGGGTTCGCATCAATAGATCTCTTGTTGGTAAACTAAAATGTAATATGGATGCAGCTATCTTTCAATCCAGATGAGTAATGGGAGTTGGAATGGTGTTAAGGGACGAGTTTAGGCATTTTGTCAAGAGTTTAACTAAAACATTTGATGGTATTTTCCTTCCAAAGGAGGCGGAGACGGTCGTGCTTAAAGAAGCTCTTTCATGGATCATCAGCTGATAGGGGTCGGGTGTTTTGGTGGAATTGGATGCTAAGGTTGTAATTGACGCTTTTCATGCAAATGAGCTAATAGTAATTGAGTTTGGGTTGTTGTAAAGTGTCGTTTTCTCCATGACCGGTGTCAGGATGTTTCCGTTTCATTTATCAAAAGGCAAGCTAATGAGGTTGACCATATTTTAGCTAAGGAATCTTATTTGTATACGAACTTGATGTTATGGATTATGCCTCTTGTGTCCATTGAGGCTCAGTTACAGCTGGATGTAGTTTCTTCTCTTTAATAATATTTTTCTCTTTCAAAAAAAAAAAAAAAAAAATCATAAACTCTTCTTGTATATTTTTCAATCATAAAATTAATGATGTTATATGTTATATTAATAATGAGAATATTGACTATAAAAGTGGTAAAAACTCCATATACATGCCATAAAATATGCATTATGAATTTATGAGGTACTAATTATTCTATCACACATGTGAAAGTGGAGTGTATTAATCAGTAACCAATATGAGCGTGTATACCTTAAGGCCTTGTTTGGTACACAAGAAATTTTATAGGATTGGATTAAAATTTTCCCATCCTGTTTTGACTTATGTTTGGAGAGATTTGGTAGGGATTAAACACCCAATCCTTGATGTTTCGCATCCTCCTACCATGGGATTTAATATTCCTAACTATCATGTTAGGATTTCATATGTTAGGATATGTGCTCCATTAGTTGCTCCGAAAACTTTCTTTCTTCCTCTTTCCTTCTACTATCCTCCTACCATTTTTTTTTCCCATTCTATTTGGTTCAGTGTTCTCTAATGCATCTAATAAAACACTTTATCTTCTCTTTGGTTTCTTAACATATTTGCTAATCATCTTCAACAAATCAAAACATAGTTATGTAGTTTGAAATCTCAAACTAAAAATATACTATATTGACATATTTTGTTTATTTTAATATTTTTCTATATTTTCTCTCCAAAATTAGTTCTTAAAAAATCAGTATAACCTTTTTTTTTTTTTATTTAGAAAATGACTTATGACTCCATGCAATTATACGAGAGACTTATGATATTGTCTTGATCTTAACTAGTTAAGACATATACACCAAATGTATTGAAAGTAATCTCATGAAATCCACATATCTATCATTAAATATATATATTTATATATATTCTAATTCATTGAACCGATAGATGCTGTCTGGACAAAGTAAAAGCTGAAGTGGCCAATAATGAGAGAAATTCTTCTTGGAAAATTAGGGGCAATTCAATAAGAAACGTATGACATAATGCAATCATTTTCTATAATCCAGCACTGTGGGTAGTGAGAACTTTACGTTAATTATTGAAAGTGGAAATTACAGGAAATACCCACTAAAAAAAGCTCATTTTTGTTTTTAACCCACAATTTTAAAAAAATTATTTTTAGCTCCTCAAACAAAATAATTGTATGGTATACCCAAATTATCCATAATGCCTTTGCTTATATAAATACCAGAAATCGATGGAAAACAATTTTCCATCATCGACCAAGCCGAAAATTGATCGGTTTTTGACCGAGCAGTCAAAAACCGAAAGAGACCCAAAAACTAAACGAGACCCGACGACTGACACACATTTTTCGGCCACAACCGCGACGTTTCTGACTTGCCCAGAGGAGCTACGAGTGCGGGGGACCTGCGTGTTGTTGCCAAGGTTAGTGAAAGGGTTGGGTTGTTGTATTTTTTTTATTTTGATTCATGATTTTGACATGTTTGTGTAATATGGATGTTGAGTAATGAGTATTTGGTTTAGACTAGGTTGGTATTGACTGGGTTTGGCCTGATTTATGGTCAGAATCGGCTATATCAGCCTCTTTGGCAACGGATTGGTTTTCCACTACCTAGTGGAAAATCGATTTTTCACTATGAATAGTGAAAAATCAATCTGAAAAACCGATTAGCTTTCCACATATATGAAACACCGATTCGGTTTTTTAGATCTTTAAAAACCCGAATCTCGTCATCCACTTTCACATCGGTTTTTCTAAATCTAATTCATCATATCGGTTTTGTGAGTTCGATTTTTGAGTTCTGCTCATTTCAGGTGGAAAACCAAATTGAAAAACCGAATCGATTTTTCAGACGTAGTGGAAAACCGAATCGGTTTTCCACGACGTAGTGAAAAATCGATTGTAAATGTAGTGGTAGAATGGCTTTTAATCCTGATACTGATCTTTTTGTCAGTGTTTTTGTTTCCTACAGATTGAATTCAATTATAAATATAGTTTGCAAACAGTTCTGAAGGAAACGAAAGGGATTACACACATTGGTCAGAGGATGGTTAAGAAAATACTTGCTATTCTGACTAGAAGAAACTTGTATGACCAGTTCATAAGAGAGTGCTCATTCGGATATATGTTGAAGAATACCAAACATACGGCTGCCGGCTCCGTTCTATTATGGGTTCTCGCTAGAGAAGTGGATGTGAGTGAATGTAAAGATGAAATGTGGTTTGAAATTGGTGGGAGAATATACAGGTTTGGGAAACAGGAGTTTTTATTAATTACATGACTTCATTTTGGAGGCATAGACCACGAAATTTTCAATGCACCGCAAAATGACCAGAACAGTCTCCTACGACGATGGTTTAATGGAGTATTACCGAATATATCTAAGTTTACTACATTTGTTGAGGCAAGAAGTCATTTGGACCGTAAAGGTGAGGATGTATGAAATGATGAAGATCTTTTAAAGTTAGCGAATATAAGGATCGCTTTTTATCTGTTTATGGGGCAGGATGACAAGGTGAAGATTTCGTAATTTTTATTGATCATAATTGAGGATATAGAGAGGTGGAACTCGTTCCCTTGGGGCACATTATGTTATAGTGTCCTATTCCACTGCCTCCGCATGACATTGAATGAAGAGCGGATCAGAAACCCATCGTGTAACATCAATATTTATGGCTATGTCTATGCGTTTCAGGTATAACCAATACCTTTAATATTTATTCCTTTGTAATGTGGTTATATTAAGTATATGTAAATTTTTTTTTGGCATTATAGTGGTGGTTGGTAAAAGTATTCCCGGTGTTTACAGAGAAAATATCAGAAAGTAACCGAAATTTGCAAAATGATTTGCCAAGATGCATGAGAATGTCACTTAAAAGGACACTGACAACTGTAAAAAGTCTTGATGATTTACCTCCCGTAAGTGGCAAACGTAAACTAAATTGGTTTAGTAAATTTATTGTTTGTTTTAACTATCTTTATTTATATGAAGTATAACATTATAATATACGTAAATATACATGTATATAATGCAGATAGTTGGCATCGTGCAAACCCTTGAGCCTACTGACGCTGAAAGACAAACGGATTATTAGAAATCCTTCAACCCGAATAATTTGGTTACGGGTGATATACATAAAGTTGGCGGGGGAGGGAGTGAGGGTGACAGTGTAAATGATAATGGTGATGATGATGGCGATGATGATGGCGATGGTGGTGATGATAATGGTACTGATGATGATGATGATGACGACGAGGTTGATGATGTAAGGGTGGAGGGTGATGATGTGGTGGAGGGTGACTCTGTCGCAAATGAAGACGTTCAAAGCATGCAATCAGAATCAAATGATTCCCTTTCAGAGTTTCGAACAAAAAGGGTGCACGATGTCCCAAACGTTGGCGATCGGTGTGTCGGATGATTTGCTTATTGTATCCGATCGTCATAAAAGCATATCGAATGGGATGAAAGAAACTTTTTCAGAAGTCCCACATGTGTTACGTTTTTTTCACCTATGGCAAAACCTTAAGCAGTATTGTAAAAAGCGTCCAGATGTAGAAAATACATTTTATAATGCAGCATACTGTTATGTGACTGAGGAATGCAACAAAATATTGGAAGAAATGTGAGCGTTACATCCGATGACATGTGGAACTTTGGTTAAAGCTGGGGTGAGCAGGTGGTCACTATTACATTGTCCTAAAAGAAGATATGAAATGATGACCACCAACATTACAGAGTCGCTCAACAAATGCATGATGCAAGCACGCCGTTTGCAAGTAACAACTGCACATGAATATATAAGAAATATGTTGCAAAGATGGTTTAATAATAGACGTATTGCTACTGAGGAGCTGACAACTTAACCACCACTGCGTATGATCGCATCATGTTGGCAAAAAATCTATCAACGGAAGGTAGTGTAATCCTATTACAGAACCGTTAACGTACAGTGTCATGCATCCTAGTAAAGGAGATGTCGTGGTTAATATTGAAGAGCACACATGTACATGTAAGTAATGGAACCTAGATCAGTTGTCATGTGTTCATGCATGTGCTGTGGCCAAGTATGATATTTGGATGTTGTTGTTTTCGACTTTTCATGTTATGTCTAGACACTTAAACTTGGGTTTTCTGATAATTTGACAGGTTCAAGGGCGGCAGTTGTGATACATTTTCTAGTCAGTATTACAGCACAGAATGGTTGAAAGCTGTATATGCAAGTTCGATCAATCCAGTCCCTAAATTAGCCAGCTAGAATGTTTCTAGGGAAGTTAGAAGTATGGTTGTACTATCACCCATAGGAAAAAGACAACCAGGTAGATCGAAAGAAGTTTAGATTCCTTCAGCCGGAGAAGATCGTCGTATAAAAAAGTGTGGAAGATATGATGAGAGGGGGCACAACCGTCTTCGTTGCCCTAACCCCCCTATTTCTACTAGGGGTGGGATAAGCTCAGGTTCAGTGGATGCGGAAGCTGGCACGAGCACAACTGTTAATGACAATGCCCCACCATCCCGCAGATGTCACTTGTGTCATGAGACTGGATACAACCAACGTCGATGTCCCTTGCGATTTCCTACAACGAATCAAGAAATGGATAATGATGAAAACAATGAGTAGGAATTGAGTATGAACTCTCTGAAGCATGTATAAGTTACCTTATTTCGTTAAATTGATATATTATAATCGGAATGGTCTTTCATTTAGTTTTGTTGAACGGATTAATAGTTTAGTATCTGTTACAATTGCTTGAATGTGTCAAAACAGATTCATCTATTTTTCAGATAAATCAGAATCAGTTTTTGGGAGAATATGAAAAACTGAATCGGTTATCCAGAGCATCTGAAGGACCGAATTGGTTTTCCAGATGCTCTGAAAAACCGATTCGATTTTCCAAAGCATCTTCAGTTTTTCAGTGCCTCTGAAATACCGATCTTAGCTTTGAAAATGTTTCATCTGGATGAGCAACAAATGATCCCAATTTTGTGTCATGTGTTAATAATTAACATCATGTTATTGCTAACACAGCATGATGACATTTTATTTTTACTGATTTAAATGGTTGTGTTTGTTTGGACCGATGAAATAACTAATCGATCTAATATTTAAACATTTATGTGTTACCTGTTTGAAGACATAATTTAGTAACCGATGATTTATTGACTTCACCTCTTAATTTTATTATTGATGTTATTACACAATAATAAAATTGATTTAATTGGTTAATTTTTTTACCATTTTATATATAACCAATGATTTGTTGATTTCATTTATTGCATGTTTAAAACTAAATCATTGATTTTAATTGATTAAATATTTCTTGTGATTTAATTAATTAAATTGATTTTAATTGATGAAATATTTATTGCGATTGCTTCAAAACCAATGATTTCATGATTTCATCATTTATTATTCGTGTGTTTAAAACTAATTAAATTGATTTTAATTGATGAAATATTTATTTTTTGCGATTGATTCAAAACGAATTAAATTGATTTCATGATTTCATCATTTATTCATGTGTAAAAACCTAAATCATTGATTTCAATTGATGAAATATTTATTCTGATTGATTCAAAACCAATAATTTATTGATTTTATTAAACAAATTATTAAAAACTAAATCATTGTTTTTACTGATTGACATACATAATTGAAGTTACAAAATTAATAAAATAAATAATGAACTATTTATTGATTATACTTATATACAATGTCCCCATCAGAATCAATTGTTCATTTTCCAAATTTATTTACTTTATACAAAGGACGCAAAAAGGAATAAATATCTCATGCAATCTCTGCCCTCAGTGCAATGGCGTCTGCAGCTGCATCAGGTTTTCTTAATTTCCATGTACTTTCTCTGGACTGCAACAGGTCTAGTACGTACATGGCAACATATGCTCCACAACTCGTCCTGTTTCATAATAATAAATCAATTAACTAATAATAACTAAATAATAAATAACAAGTCCCCAAAAATTAAATATTTTGGTTTAATCTTACTCACCCATCGGGTTGCTGTGGCACAACTGATCTATCAAGACGCTCAACCTCCCACCGCTCATCTACAGCTGGCATATCTAATTGAGTCCTCTCATAAAACCCTATAAAGCGAAGCATAATGGGCATAAAACACACCAACGGCTCAAGTGCCTGGAGCCATTCTTCTATGTCACCAGACGCTAAGGAATCATATACATATATTTTCTTCTCTTTGAAGCACACTCGACAGAGGACCTGGTGTTCTTGTTTCAAACTACACGGTAATAGCACCTACAGTTTTGGTCAATGTAAATGTTGTAGGACTAGTTCCAATGATCAAATAAAAAATATATATCTTCAAACAACACTTACGTTATCAACACGCCACCAAGGGACTGATGTGTCTATCTTTCCACATCCAAATGGCAGCCATTCTAAGGGTATAGTGGCTATAGCCGGATCAAATTTTTTTCCTTTCTTGATGTATTAGTTATTATACTCCATTGTCATAATGCCCTGTAGGATAAAAATTAATAATGTTATTTGATTCTGATGATACATGACATGAAATTATCAACCAATAACTTACAAATAAAGAACTGCCATGAAGGGCGTATCTTCTATCTTCATCCTCATTCCACCACTTTTTTTCGTATACACATCAAATACGAATCGATGTGCTCATTAGTCAACCAACTATTTTCGTCCTCGAGGGTCACCAATGTGGTCGGTATCACGCACCACCCGTAACGATCCACCTCACGTCTACAATAAAAAATTTAAACAAATTGTTAAAAGTTACGGCAACAACTACGATTGTAGGAAATTACTATTTTATTTCAATACCTAAGGTCCAAAGATGATGAAGCTTTATATTCATTATAGATGGCCTATACGGGATCTACAGACTGTGCAACCTCTTTGACCTGCTGTTGGACAATTTTTTTTTTCTTTTTCGTCAGTCCAGGATCCATGTATGGTGTTCGTAGAGGTGCTGCTGGCTTGGTCTTTCGTTTGCCCCGTTCGTGGATGTCTTCTTCCTGTAATTGCACTCAAATTGAATCACACAAAAGAATATTTATAATTATATGTCAAGTTGAAACACATTATTTAAACTATGTCTACCTGGTCATCACCACGCTCAGCTTCTACAACTGCTACACCGCTTATGTCCTTCATGAAGTCAGACTGTATCTCCTGCTCCTCCAACTGATGGGGTGACTGGTGAACCCCTTGTGCCAGAACGACATCCTAAATCTCCTGCTGGATGATTGACTGGCCCGTATCAATAGCTAACTGCTGGGCCATCTCGTCCTCAGGGAGAGATATATGATGAACTTTGTCATCCTCATGGATAGGTGTGTGACGAACCCCCTCGTCCTGATGTAGAGCTGATGGTGGTGGTGGAACTGTAGTCGGGACATAGATGTCCTCCTCTGGGACAAAGCTCCCACCATCATGATCGTCGTCATCATCTGAATCATCGCTACTGCTGAGATACCTCTTAATATATAAGAAATACTCTTCCACCCGTCTCAGTCTCCTATCGATGTCCTCAACGATCTTTAAAGTTGTCTTATGCCTCTTATCCATCCTACTTAACTTCTTATTAGTTCTTTTGTAAATTTACAATATACTCAAACAACTGCTTCATCTATAAAAAAAATTCACATATGTATCATTTTACACAATTAACACATTTAAAACAAATTTGACAGAGTCTCCCCTGTTTTTTAAGTATCCAAAAAAATATAACCTGCATATAATAAATTACACTTCGTCTATCATGTTTAAAGACTCCGTCTCTCCATCAAACACCGTACTACCACACAAAAATGTTCATATCTTTTGCATTAAATACAATGAATATTCAGTAGATAATCATAGTAGGACGGAAGCTGTTGATATGACTCATCCGCTTGTCCATATGTAAGTTTCTTTGCATATTGTAAAGCCTTCCAAGCTTTGCTATACAAGATCTGAACTCCATACTGCTCTAGCATTTCTCCAATCAATCGATTAGGTGTATACATATCTCTCCCCACCTTTTCTGCATACAACTTTCCAATGACAATGACCTTCACACTCTTCATATGTGATTCCATAGCTGTCTGACGACACGTGTGCTCCGCCTCATACTTCAACACAAACCACATCGTGCAACCCTTCCTGCATCTGGCACGAACTATAAAACTACAAGTTTTGTCCTTGCAACTGGCCTCAAATCGCTCCGTGTCTGAATGTCTAACCCGATATTCAAATTTCGCTTTCAAAGCATATTCTTCAATAGCTATACTCATTTCTTCTTTACTATTAAAAAATACTCCCTTGTATAATGAACCAAGTTGGTAGACGGTTGACATAGCACTTGAAGCAGGCTCAATGTCGCCCAGTTCAACACCAGGAACAATCCAGTATGGTTGTAAAGGATTGTTCTGAAATTGTAAACCTAAAAATCTTATTTCTGGAAACCCTTCTTCTTCAGACACATCATCAAATCGAGTTCTCTCGTTATCACTATCTCCAGTTTTCTCAGACTCACTATCCCGTATCCCACTACCATTATCATTTATGTCCCAATCTTCATCATCAGTACCATAATTCATATAGTCATTGTTAACGTCGCAAATTGGACTTTCTGTAGATGTAAATTGGGTGACAGCAACATCAAGCGGATTATTGCTCCCAATTCCTGAAGTTCGATGAAAATGACTTTCAACCATATGAGGATTTACAGGTCTTGACGTATCTGCCTCGTCATATCTTCTTTCTGGTATTGAGTTGGTGATAATTGGAAAAACGATACGCCTACTAACCTCAGCTCCACAATCTTTCACAATCTTATCCACATAAATCTCTTTAACATCAATATTTTTTATCGCCATCAAACTAACAACACCAAGATCGGACATGATACGTATCTTTTTAACTTTACCACTTGTCGCACTTTGTAGTAAATAATGTATACGGATATCCCACATTCTTCTATCAATACCAGTCTCTCTGTACACAATATCCACTAATGATGAAAAACTATTATTACTGTGAACCCCACACATGATCGACTCCCCTCCTACGTAATTACATCCATTCTACTCCCGTCAAAATTGATTACAATTGTCTCTTGAGTCATTCCTATAACGTTCAAATAAAATAATAAATTAATCTCATTTCAATCGGGCAACATTACAAAATACAATCTTATATAATCAAATTAAACAATATATCAAAATTATGCTAATAATTCATTCAACTAGGTTTTTGCTCCACTAAAGTGTTTTCATTGTGCACTCTTAATACTCTCCACTCCTATATAATCCGTTAAATAAAAATACAATGAATCTAACAATATATAAGACTGAAATTTCATTTCTAGCATTCCCAATACAAAATGTATCCATAGTAGTTTTTTAAAAAATCGCTAATAATCGGTTTTTCAGTCACTGATTGAAAAACTGGCTTAAAAATCGAATCAATTTTTCAGTGACTTCAATTTTTCAGTTTTTCAGCGGTTTTTAGCCACTGAAAAACCGATCACAGAAAAACCTGATCGGTTTTTCTGTGATCGATTTTTAACCTAAATCGATTTTTAGGTCACTGCAAAACTTCGATATGTGACTGAAAAATCGAGCCGTTTTTTGTCGCTAAAAAATCGATCGGTATTTCAGTCACTGAAAAACCGATTGACGATCACTGAAAAACCGATATGAATCATTAATCGATTTTTCAGTGACTAAAAAACCGATTATCAGTCACGAAAAACCGATTTCGTCGTAGCTTTTGCAGTTTCCGTCGCATTTGCAGATTTCCAAAACCATCAAAACCAATACAATCTTACAGCCCTAAACCATGCAAATATGAACTAAATAACCCAAAAACTAACAAAAAACATATACATTACCTTTGATTACCAAATTCTTCAAGAATCAAATCCTCTAATGGATGAAGCTAATGTTGAAAATCCTTCAATGGATATTGTGAGGAAGAAGATGAAGAGAAAATATAGACAATCAAAATCAAATCTCAGAAATCATTAATGGAAAAGTAGGAAGAGGAGAAAATATGGAGGTTTTGGGAGGAAGATGAAGGTTAGTTTGGTAATTTCAGTATTGGGCATTTGGGTAATATAAACTTAAGGGTAATTTCGTAATCTTGGGTATACAATAGGAATAATTTGTTTGAGAGGTCAAAAACAAATTTTATTAAATATCTGGGTAAAAACAAAAATTCCCTTTATATTTGTGTAAAAACTATAAATTTCCCGAAAGTGAAAACGAAAAACCAATAAAGTCTTATCGTCTTCGCCATTAAAGTCATGTCCCAACCTAAAATTCTTTTAGTCTTTGTCAACAAAGAAAACTCTTATAGTCTTCACCAATAAAGTCACGTAATTGAAAACCAATGAAAACAACGGTTGAAGACTTGACCCAGGTCTTCACAAGTAAAGTCATCATATAATTTAAAACCAATGAAAACGATGGTGGAAGACTTGACCCAGGTCTCCAGTTTGCTAAATTTCTACAAAATTGGTGGGATGCTGGTTATAAATACAGAATTTTGTGAACTATCATTACAATATACAAACCAAAAACCATGGCAAGAGAAATAAACTTGCAAAACATACTCTTTCTTATTTTTATTGTCCTGGCTTTTAACATTTTTGCTTTGCTACCAAGTATTGCTTTTGCTTCTACTAAAGAGGCAAAAGCTCTTCTCAAATGGAAAGCTAGCTTTACAAACCAAACACAGTCTAAGCTATCTTCTTGGACCCTGTTTTCTCACAATGCCTCCAACTCCAAACCAAGCCCATGCACTTGGCATGGAATTTCATGCAATCCTGCTGGCAGCGTAGTCAAAATCAACATGTTCGAATATGGCTTGAATGGTACTCTTTATGACTTTCCATTTTCATCTTTTCCTAGTCTTGAGTATGTCGATCTTGCTATAAATTCACTTTTCGGCACCATTCCATCTCAAATCTCAAACCTTTCCAAACTCATTTATCTTGATCTCTCTATTAATCAGTTTTCAGGACAAATCCCACCAAAAATTTGTCTCCTCACAAATCTTAATGCCCTGCACCTTGTTGAAAATCAGTTAAATGGTTCCATTCCTCTTGATATAGGTCGTTTAAGATCTCTAAAAGATCTTGCCTTGTATAGCAACCAGCTTAGTGGTCTAATTCCTGCTTCTCTTGGTAATCTTAGAAACCTAACATATTTGTATCTTTATAATAATTCGCTTTCAGGTTCTATTCCTTTAGAATTAGGAAATCTAGAAAATTTGCTTAAGCTTTACTTAGATACAAACAATCTCAATGGCTCGATTCCTTTCACTTTTGGAAATTTGAAAAATCTATATATCTTGAATGCATTCGATAATAACATTTCTGGTCCAATTCCTCAGGAAATAGGAAATTTGAAGTCTCTTATCTCTCTAAATCTTTACTCAAATAATCTTTCTGGTTCAATTCCGATGTCATTTGCCCACTTGACAAACCTCACTACTCTTTTGCTTTATGAAAATCAACTTTCAGGCTCCATTCCTAAAGAGTTAGGATATTTGATATCTTTAACTGATCTAGGGTTGGGTCAAAATCAATTGAGTGGTTCGGTCCCCTCATCCTTAAGTAATTTGACTAATTTAGAATCTCTATTTCTCCGCGACAACAAGCTTTCTGGTACAATTCCTTCAAAGATAGGAAATCTCTTGAAGTTGAAAGTGATGGAGTTAGACAGCAACCAGTTTACTGGTTACCTCCCCCAAAACATTTGCCGAGGTGGATCACTTCAAAATTTCACAGTATTTAACAACCAGCTTCAAGGTTCAATACCACAAAGTTTGAAAAATTGCACAAGCTTGATCAGACTCGGTTTAAATGGAAACCAATTCACAGGGAATATAGCTCAAGACTTTGGTGTCTATCCAAATCTGAATTTTATAGACATAAGCTATAACAGGTTTCATGGTGAAATTTCATCTACTTGGGGAAGGTGTCCGAAATTAGTTACCATAATTATGGCGGGGAATCATTTCTCAGGACGCATACCACCTGAGATTGGAATTGGAACTCAACTACAATCACTGGATCTTTCTACAAACCAGTTAGTGGGAGAGATTCCAAAAGAGCTGGGAAAGTTGACTTCTCTTATTAAGTTGTTGTTAAGTGACAATCAACTCTCTGGTCGTTTACCTCCAGAAATGGAGTCACTAACTGATTTGGAGAGTTTGGACCTATCGAGAAACAATTTGAGCAAATCAATTCCCATATACTTGGGGAACTTCATCAAGCTGCATTCATTGAATTTGAGCCATAATGAATTTAACCAAGAAATTCCAGCTCAAATAGGGAACTTGGGTCAATTATCCCAGTTGGATTTAAGTCACAACCTTCTTGGAGGAGCGATACCACCACAAATCAGTACTCTGAAGAGCTTAGAGCTGTTGAATCTCTCCCACAATTGTCTTTCTGGTTTCATTCTTGAGGCATTTAAAGAAATGAAGAGCTTGTCGCTTGTGGACATATCCTACAACGATTTGCAGGGTCCTCTTCCTAACAACGAAGCATTTCAAGGTGCTCCAATAGAAGCATTAGCAGGGAACAAAGATTTGTGTGGCAAAGTTCAAGGACTAAGACAATGCATTCCTGATAGCAGAGATAAACACATGTCGAGGAAAAGTCACCGTAAACTGGTGTTTTCAATCATATTCCCTCTTCTAGGAGCTATACTACTTGTGTTTGTTTCCATTGGAATTTGCTTCATTTTACAGAGAAGAAAGAATGATGCCTCAACAAAACACACTGAAGAGTTGCTCTCTGTATCGGAATTAGATGGAAAAATCTTGTATGCAGACATCATAAATGCAACCAATAATTTTGATGCTGCATATTGCATTGGAAAGGGAGGATGTGGAAGTGTCTACAAGGCGAAGCTACCATCCGCTAGCATTGTAGCTGTGAAGAAACTCCATTCTCTTCCTATTGGTGAAAGGGCTTTTAGGAAAGAGTTTATGAATGAGATAAAGGCATTAACAGAAATTCGGCACCGAAACATAGTGAAATTTTATGGTTTCTGTTCAAATGCACAACACTTCTTTTTGGTCTATGAGTTTCTTGAACAGGGTAGCTTGGCGTCAATCCTAGCTCAAGAAGAAAAAGCAAAAGAATTAGATTGGTCTAAGAGGTTGAATATAGTTAAAAGTGTCGCTTAAGCCTTGTCTTATATGCACCATGATCGCTTACCACCAATTGTTCATCGAGATATATCAAGCAAAAATATTTTGCTAGATCAAGAATATCATGCTCATGTTTCAGATTTTGGCACTGCCAAGCTTTTGAAGCTGGACTCTTCCAATTGGACTGAACTTGCTGGCACTTATGGATATGTTGCACCAGGTACTCTAAGATCACTATTCTTTTACTTCGAGATGTGTCTTTTTATTGCCTAAGACATTTTAGACTAAATAATACTTTATACCTAATGCATTATATGATTTTCCTTTTCTTTCAGAGCTTGCATTCACGATGAAGGTAACGGAAAAATGTGATGTGTACAGTTTTGGGGTATTGGCATTGGAAGTGATTAAAGGAAAGCATCCAGGTGACCTCATTCCCTTTCTGTCATCTCCATTGACTAGGCAGAACATACTACTGAAAGATGTTTTGGACCAACGACTTCAAATTCCACCACCTGAAATTCATGATGAAGTGATAAATATATTAAACATTGCGATTACTTGCTTGCAAGCCAATCCACAGTCTAGGCCGAGCATGAACATGATTGCTCCATTGTTATCAGTCTGATCAACAGTAAATTCAGATTATGAGAGATAACTGCGTAGGCTGTCAAAGAATGCATGTTGTACAACTATATTGTAGTGTTTGAAGTATTAATATTTCGTACTCTGCAAAGTATCTACATGAATGTAGTTGTTAGTTTTCAAGCTCTTATGAAATAAAGTATGAAATGGGATGTTTCTTTACATAAGTGAACTCATTGTATTATACACGTATTTAATCGAGATTGATAAATTGTTACGTATGTATAAACATTCCATTGAGATACATGTGAACCCAATTAGACTTAAATTGTATCACAAAAAAATTAAATAAAAAAAGTTGTAGAAATAGTAGAGATCAATAATGCTAAGCAGCCCATCTTTTCTATCCCAACTTATTCCAACCTATAATGTATCAATTGATGAATAGATACATTTTTCAAGCGAAATAAATAATCATTAATGAGTGTCAATTAATCAATTAATTCATTATGAGTTGGGATGCAAGGTAAGATGTGTATTCAAATGTGGCGGGTAGACTTCCATGAATTCAAATGTGAGAGGCATAAGAGTTAGAGTTTCACAAGCAGTCCTCCAAGTCTCCTCCCTCAACACTAGCTCTGCAGACTGGCAATTATGATAACTTCTCTTAGGATGTGGTATAATTGAATCGAAGTAGAGTAGGAATTATTAATGTTGTCTGTACATTATTTTCACCTTTTTAAATCAAGCGAAATCTGTAAGGATGAAGTTAAATCAAATTTCTAGTAAATTCAGGAGCTTAATTGGAAGGTTAATTTTAATGTTACATTCACAACCCATTTGAACCAGGAACACAATTGACTACATCCAATCCTTAGCAAACCAGGAACACAGTTCACTACATCCAATCCTTAGCAAACATGGTTGCCTTCGGTTTATGTTTGATGTGGGTACATAAATTATTAACTAGGTAATTGGCCACATGCATCACATCTTTGTTTAAATTTTGTATCAACTTCAATGATGAGATTTTATAGTTTATGTTATTTTTAATATCATTATTCATTTATTATTTTTTTAGTATTTGTATACTAACAAATTTGTTTTGAAGGGCTACAAAAATGTGTTAGAACTTTGGGCTACTCTTTGGAGTTGTAGATACAAAAATGTGTAATGGAGTTTGCCATGGTTGTGTAATGTCTTGTTGTGTTGGAGATTCAAAAATTTGTTTGCCAATTGTCATGTTTTGTTGTATTTTTATGTTTGTGGACTGTTGAATTTATTTAATTTGGTGAACTGTTCAATATTTTGTGTTGGATTGGGAATATTAGTGTTTGTGGACATAGTGTTGTATTATATGGACTGTTGATTTTTTTTTTTTTAATTGTTTGTGGATAGTAGTGTTATATTGTGGATTGTTGAATTTTTTTGTGTTGGATTGGAACTATTTAATTTGGACAATGGCCAGTGTTGTAACAGTTGTTTTCAGGAGTTGTTGGCTTTCCTTTTCGGTTTTATTACTTGTTAATGGGTGGGCCTATTTAATTTGCTGTTCAATTTTTTTTATTGAATCTCTGGCAGGTTGTTTTTTTGTGATTTGGTGCTGAATTTATTTTATTTTCCACCCATGTATTTTTTCTGTTGCATCCATAAAACAAATAACAAGGTAGGCCCGATACATCCCAAAAAAATTAAAGAGTTTTATTGAAAACTAACATATTTTTGATAACCCAATCGAAAAATAACCCTTTTTTTTTCTATTTCGGCAGCATGACTTTTTTTGGACAAAAATACCCTTAATAGTGCAACCAATTACCACCGACCCATAGTTTTTCTGTATGACGAAAGGGTTTCATGACCCACCCCAAATGTCAGTCACATTAATTGTCTCCCTTTCAAATTTTTTTCTCTCATTCTCTCTCTAAAAATCCCTAACCCACCGACATTCTCATCCTTTCTCCACCCACCCGCCATGGTGCTTTCACTGCCGACTGTTAGCTGTCCTCTACCAACCCACCGTTCCACTGCTCTCTGTTGAAGGAAGAAGAAACTAGAAGTTGAAGGAAGTAGAAGGAAGAAGTTGAAGGATGAAGAAGCAAAAAAATAGAAGCATAGTCGGAGGTACGGTGGCCAACCACAAACTCCTAGTAGAACATTATTCTCGTACTCTTTCATATGGTCACTCTCTCTCTAATCAAGGCTTGAAGAAAAGTCTAGTAACCATTTGGTCTTCAGTTAGTGGCCTGGCTGCCTCAAATGATAATCGGCCATCACTCATAGATTCGAAGTTGGTTTGTTAAACACAACACAGTCCTGGTCAAAGAAAGAAGAATCCAAAACCGAACCATGAGGAAACATGATTTGGCCATTCTCATGCTCTGTGCTTTTACCGTTTTCTTCTCTCTTCAAGATTGTCTTCTTTTAACTTATTCATTACATGTCTTTCAAAAACCCTAACTGATTCCACTCACTCAAGTTCGTTGCTCATTTTTTTGAATTGATTTAATTAGCATGAGGGAGATTTCCCGTTTAGATAGGCTTGGTTCCACTTGTCTGAAGAATATCCAATCAAATACTACGCTGATTGTCCCCACCAACCATCGTCACTAATTTTAATGATGACGGCAAGAAAGAGGTCCTTGTTGCCGCTTACAGTGCCAAAATTTAGGTCATTTTCTCTTCTATGTTTTCTTTCTTTAATTGTAACACGAGACCTATTACATTTTGATTGAACTATTTAATTGTTAGTGTTTGACCTTAAACTTGATCATGATTTGTACTGTTGTGATTAGCATTGTGAATGAATTTGTTGAGTTTGATAGTATGTGTAAGGTATTAGAGCCATACGTTAGATGTGTAGATGAAGGGTTTAGTGAAACGCATGTGCTTAAAGAGGTGAGCTTGTTGTTGGATAAGATCTGTATTGCGTCTGGTAAACATGTGGTGGCAATGGCCACATGTGTTATTGATTGTACTTATAAACAAAGACAACCGCTAAAATAGGTTTTGGTGGTTGTGACGTCTAGTTGGTTGATTATGTGTTTCGATCATAACCTGAAGAAGACGTGGGATTCCAATTTGCAAGTTTGTGTATGGTCTTGTCTTAGGATTTACTTTAGATTGTTGCTGTCTTGGCTAGTGTTAGCTCCTGATGATGATGCTTGTTTGTATGGGTTTTATAGGAGGATTTTTGATAGACCCCGATCCTAGTTTCCTTAGAGAATTCATTTTCGACGATCAGATAAAGAATAAAGAGTCTAGAACTAATACAAGAGGTCTAGTTAGAATTCAATTATATTTATAAGGCCCTGAGATCATGTTAGGAAGAAATAAGAATTTTTAGTGAATAGTGTTCGGATCCAGATGAATAGTTATTTTTTTAGAAAAGATCCGAAAGTTTGTGATTAAGATCGAATTTGGACCCGGTTATATTGTTCAGGGTCATGAATTAAGATTTGATGAGAAACGAAAGTTTTCGATGAATAGTATTTTTCGGACGGAAATTTTTGAATGAATAGTAAAATTTTTGAAAATTGACCTTAAGGGTCGAAAAGGTCTGAAAATAGTATGAGAGTATAGAGAAACAGAAACAGATCAAAAAGAAGACCATTTGAATCAGTTTTAAGCGATCCGAAGAAAATTACGATATTGCCCTTTTGAGAGATTAATAGGTTTTAATGAGTTTAAATCCAATTGAATTTTTTTCGAAGCATGAGACTGATAGATAAGACACCCAATTAGAGTATTTCATGGTCAATTTGAAGATTAGATGACCATAGAATATTTTCAGAATATTTTTCGATCAAAGTGAAATTATATCATAAAAAGGGCAAAAATGGACATTTTAAGTTAAGGATTCATGGATCAAGCATGAGAATGATATGCAGAAGTTTCAAGGAGTGTAACCCAAGTGAATGAGAATAAGTTAACGAGAATGAGTGTAAAAATCGAGTTTTTAAGCTATAGATAAGTATAAAAAGATATCGGTTGATTCGATCAGATTTCGATTAGGAACATTTCCTTTATCAAGTACATATGAGAGGTATTAGACCTAACTTGAAGTTTATAAAGTCGAATTGGCCATAAGATGTGTGTAGAATATTTGTGGAATATTTTTCAGAAGGATTAAGTATTGATATTAAAATGAGAATTCATCAAGTGTAAGCTCTCACCCAGATTTATTATTTTATGGTATTAGAAATCTTCGAATTGAGTTACGGTCGAATCATATGCCTCCAGTAGTGTTATTTGAGGCTTATTATATTTTCGTATCGCAAGTCGGATATCGTTTGGCTGACCCCGGTACAATTACAAAGTGATTAGGCGAGATTTACGTGTTAATCAAGCAAGGTGAGCTCACAGAATTCAAGCAATAAGAAAATAGATAAGTGTTTTTGAAAAGTAGTGGCTAGGGTTGTGCCACGTGTCATCCATGGATTGGTTGGAAAAATAAGTGGACTAAAATGTGCCAAGTGGACCAATAGAATTGATTTTGGGGCACTAGTATAATTAGTGAAAGTTTGAGGTTATAAAGTGAGATTTTCTTGAGAGACTGTTTAGTAAATGAGCATTAAAATATTTATAATTGAGTTTTGTCTCATTTGAGACAAATAATTGCCGTAAATAAGAAAGAAAGAAAGAAAGAGAGAAGAGAGAAAAGAGAGAGAGTCGGGCAGAGAGTGAGCCGAGAGAAAAAGAGAGAAAAAAAAAAAAAAAGAGAAAGAAAAGAGAAAGAGGGAGGAAGAAAAGGAGATCCAGTTGTTCCTCGTTATCTCCTCTAGCTAACCCAACAAATTTGAAACAAAACGGTTGCCTATTTGGTGAGTTATTTCAGTTTAAAGATTGATGTTTATGTGAAACCCATTTTTATTCTTTGGTTTATTTTCGAATCAGAGATTAGGGATGATAAGAGGGTTATGTAAGGATGATTTTGGTATGATTTTGGAGTGATTTGATGGAAGAAAAATAGATAAAACGAGAGAGTGAAGTCGTAGAGAAAAAATGGGTTTTTATGGAATTTGATCCCGTTTTCGATTCTAAAACATTATATTGATGTTTTAGAGGTTAAAGAATAATCTTTTGAAGTTAGATTTCGAAAACGAAAAGTTTAGGATCAATTTCGGATCTAAACGGACGAGTTGAAGGGCGGTTTTCGAAACCATTCGAAATGCGTTCGTTTAACATTCGAAACAGTTTATTTAATTATAGTTGGATGTTAGAACACTAGAGGATTGATTTTTGAAGTTGTCGGAATTCCGGAACGAAAAGTAGTTTTCGTTAGTAAGCGAATCCGGTTGAATTTAGTTCCGAGTTTCCGACGATGAGATTGAGTATTCTGAGGTATTCCTAGAAAAGAATAAGTAAGATTCATGTAGAGAAAACAGATTTCGAAAACCCCGGTTGAATAGAAATTGATATCCAAAAGTTTAGGCTCTAAAGGATATAAATAGAGATAATAGGATTTTTATTGATTTTGAATATTATTTGAATGAGTTAAGTGACCCTAAATGGATATTTGATGTTTTAGGGTAAAAGCGGAGACTTTCGGAGGCATACAGAGGAGAATCGGATTTTATCCGAGGATGTGTTGTGAGTGGAACTATACGTTTTTAAAATTTATATTGTCTTAAAGTTTATGTTAAAGTTAAAAGAATTTAGTATAAATAGTTATTCTTTTATTAATTAAATTAATATTTTAATTCTAGCATAAAGATTTTAGTTTAATATTTATTTATTTATTTATATGAGAATTTATTGATATGAAAATATGCTAGAATTAAAGATTTTAGGCTTATTGCCGTAAGATTTAGAATATTTTAGTATATTAAGAAAAAGAAATTTTAATAGCCTATGGTTTACCCTAGCCCCAGTTTAGTACCCGGCCGAATGCCCTATGTGTGATACGGTAGATGAGAGGAAGTCAGTGAGATTTGAGTCTAGTCGACTCATGTGTGAGCGAGATATGAGTGATCCGTATGCACGTATAGGGTAGTGTAGTCGGTCCGCAGCGTGGGCCCGTTTTCGGCGACTACACATGGTAGATCCCCACTCTTAGTGGTTAGCTAGATTTTATATGCTACCACGCCAGGAGTAGATATTCCCTGGGTTACCATTCAGGCGAGCACCAGAAAAGATTTTAAGAAAAGAGTTAAGAAAAGATTTCAGAAAGTTTTAGAAAGAAATTTAAAACGAGATTTAAAAGCAGTTTTTCCCACTCCTAGTGGTTAGCTAGAGTTTATATGCTACCACGTCAGGAGTAGATATTCCCTGAGTTATCATTCAGGTGAGCACCAGAAAGGATTTTAAGAAAATACTTTTAAGAAAAGAGTTTAAGAAAAGATTTCATAAAGTTTTAGAAAGAAATTTAGAACGAGATTCAAAAGCAGTTTTAAATGAGTTTTAGAAAGTATTTTAGAAAAATACTTTAGTTTTATTAAACTATTTTTGGGAGAAATTTAAGTGTAGAAATGAGTTTTAGTTTAAAAGTTACTACCACTCACTGAGTTATACTCATGTTTTTCTTTAAATGTTTTTCTTAAAAATTCTCCCACAGATGCAAGAGCTAGTCATCCAGCCGACGAGATTCAGTCAGACGTGCAGGTGGACGTATAGGACGATACCTATTACATGTATATATGGTGTTATTTTGATCATGTATATGTTTATACAGATAGTTGTAAGTATTTTAAAGAAATCGTGGATGTATTAGTTTAAAATGTTTTATTAAAGTTTTATATGAATCAGTTTTCTGATTTTAATTATTTGGTTGTGGTTGTGTTGTGAAAAATGAGCCGGAGGCTCTGGAAGTTGAGAAATGAATTTCATAGAAGTGTTTTTATAAACTGTATTTGAAACTTGCAGGATGGCATAGTTTAGAAAACAGACGGCATGCTGCCGGATTTTCAATAGAAAAGCGAAAAATTTGTACCCTTGCCACCTAGTAAACGAGCTAAAAAGAAGTTTAAAGAAAGTTTCGGTGCCTTGACGGGATTTCTTCGGACCAAAGTTAGGGTTCGTTGGAGTTCTGACGAGGTGCTACGGGGTCTTTCTTGGGTCCAGAGGAGGGATTCGGGAAGGGGCTCATGTACGTCAATTTGGTATCAGAGCAGGTTGGCTACGGCCTAGACGATGGCTATAAATTCGGCCCGTGATTAGGGGTTCTCACAGTGTGAGAAAGCGGGCGAAGCATTGGCTCTTACCCTGACATGGCCTGGCTGGCTAGCCACCAGCGTCGGTTGCGCAAGCCGAGAGGACGCGCGTAAAATCTGTTCTGAGGTACCGATTGAAGCCCGGGGCCGAGATAGCGGCTCGTGTTCGTCAATTTGGTATCAAAGCTTTTGGTTAAAATGATTTAGAAAAGTTTTGAAAAATTATGCATCCACAAAAGTTATCTCTCTATTTTAGTACATTAAAATTTTTAAACCTTGCATGACATTCATTATTTTATACTGTAGTAGAGTTATGCGTCGAGTTGATCGTCCCTGCACTCGCTGAACCGCAGCTGAGGAAGCTCCACTTACTCCATCTTCGTTACCAGAAAGATAGAAGCCTAATAAAGACTGATGTCATAATTAGCAATCAGGGGATTAGTAGAAGTCAGTAGTGGTAGGACGGACAGCCAATTTCATTAAGTTATTAGACCAGTTTATACAGGGTCTAAAGTCACGGGCACCAAACGCCAGTAAAGAGCGTAGAAATTGGGTGCCGAGGAATATAATGGGATTGAAGGTCTAGATGCCACTATAGAGTAGTTAGAAAATATAAAAGAGATCGAGGATAGAAATAAAAGCATAGTTAGGGCCAAAGGAAATTCTCAGGGGATCCTCGTTAGATCTCAAGATAGATGACAAATGCAGTAAAGCTGAAGATAAGCTATAGAGCTACGAATCAACAGTGAGTCAATATTTTGTAAATGCTCAGTAGAGTATTAGAGTAGGGATTAAGGTGTATGATTTAGAGACTCAAATCATAAGGAGTACTTCTAATAAGGTTATGACAGCATAGACATGTGTCAATACCATAAGGGACAGTATTAATTCATGTTATTTAGTAGATGTTCACGTCACTGAGGAGGTAGTTTTCTAGTCAAATTTATTTTTTATTTTAGTATAAATATAGACACTCCGGAGTGTCCGAAAATAAAATATTATGATATATAAATTTGTAGAGTCAAAATAATTTTAGTTGTAGTCTGCCATAACTTAGTGCACAAGTTGTGACAGAAGAAAGATTTCAGAGTTTTTGAATCCCCCACCTCGGAACGTGACATCTCTAGTATACATGGATGATAACCAACCCCGAACTAATCAGCTTAGCAACGTTATGAGTCGAGGCACCCTACCCAGAAGATAACTAGAGGAAATAGTATACAAATTAAGGTGTGCAATAATACAGCCCGATGCTGAGACGACACTCAAGATAGTAACCGTTAAGTTTAAAGTTTTGGATAGGGTTATAGACGATTTAAAAAAGGGTGTTACCAGAAAGGCTAGTATAATGCTAGAATTTCATAGAGCAGTATGAAAGTATATATATTTGCATTAAAGTTATAATAGTAGAGGAAACAACTATAGAGATAAGGAGATAGTCTTAAGAGTAGAATAGATTGTCTCTGGAAGAAGTTAACTTCAGTATATTGAGAGAATCAAGGATAGTATTTCAAAGAGAGTACAGAGTGTTTTTATTCCTATATCATACTAGTTAAGACAACAAGAAATATGTTGAGAAAATTATGTCTGGATATAAGAGAATATGAAGTATACTACAGAGACGAAGATCCGGATGGAGAATATCCCTATTATTGAGACGTTTCCGGAAGTATTCCTTAAGAATCTTCCTAGTTCATCCCTAGACTAGCAGATTGAATTGGAATTTCTTTGATTCCAGAATCGACGCCAATTTCCAAAGTATTTTATAAGGAGGATTGTCGAAGGAATTTTTCAATATTTCAATAAGTATGGATACGATTCACATGAAATAAAGCTAAATTGAGTGCACCAAAGAGTATCTATCAGTCAAGATTAATATAGTAGCGAATGTAGTGAGTAAATAACCCTCTAACTCAGTGGTAAGTATAAGAGCAGGGTGGATTTCCGATGCCAACAGAAATGAGATTCTGAGAAGTTCATATAGAGACAACGAAAATAGGTACACCGCTAGCTATATTCCAGATAGTTTTATATTGGTGGATTAGATCTGAGAATCACAACTCAGGATTCCCAGTTGCTTAAAGAATAGACAGGAAATGGAGCCAGGACGCGATAGAATTATTCTACAAGAAAGAGATTTTAGTTGAAGTCACTCTTCAGCATACATTATGCATTCGACTAGCTAGAAAGAGTGAAATAGTTAGATACATGTCTAGATAGTTAACATATCAGCAAGTTCAGATTAAGCCTAGAAGACAGTAGGATTAGCCGCATACGCATAGATAAAGTTGTCCAGTTGCATGGGACTCCAGTGTTAATCATAGTAATGGAAATCTCAAATTTTCATCCCAATTCTGGCTCAGTTTATAGAAAGCTTAGGTATTCAATTACATCATAGTACAGCTTTCCATCCATAGACGGACGGATAGTACGAGAGATATAGATTGTGGAAGATATGTTGAGATATGGTGTGATTGAAATCGTCTATAGTAATGTTATCAGGCCAGTAGCGGTGTAGCACCGTAGAAAGTATTATAAGGGAGACAGTACATAATTTTAGAGAATTGGAATGAAGTGGGCAAAAGAAGAATATATGTACTGGAATTAGTACAGATGATCATAGATAAGATCAAGATTATTCGGGACAAGTAGAGAATCACCCAGGATTAATAGCAGAGTGACATAGATAAGAAAAGAAAAAGATTTAGAGTTTCAACTTTAGGACAAGACAGTCCCTAGATATTACTAAGGAAAGAGCTCATTCGATTTGGATAAAGTGGCTAACTAAGCCAAGATATGTTAGATGCATGGTATAAAAGACAAGTAAAATATTCACTCCTTCAGATAGAGATAGTGATTTAAATTTCGAGGACGAAATTTTCATAAGGAGGGGTGAATTGATAGACCCCGATCCTAGTTTCCTTAGAGAATTCATTTTCGACGATCAGATAAAGAATAAAGAGTCTAGAACTAATACAAGAGGTCTAGTTAGAATTCAATTATATTTATAAGGCCCTGAGATCATGTTATGAAGAAATAAGAATTTTCAGTGAATAGTGTTCGGATCTAGATGAATAATATTTTTTTAGAAAAGATCCGAAAGTTTGTGTTTAAGATCGAATTTGGACCCGGTTATATTGTTCAGGGTCATGAATTAAGATTCGATGAGAAACGAAAGTTTTCGATGAATAGTATTTTTCGGACGGAAATTTTCGAATGAATAGTAAAATTTTTGAAAATTGACCTTAAGGGTCGAAAAGGTCTGAAAATAGTATGAGAGTATAGAGAAACAGAAACAGATCAAAAAGAAGACCATTTGAATCAGTTTTAAGCGATCCGAAGAAAATTACGATATTGCCCTTTTGAGAGATTAATAGGTTTTAATGAGTTTAAATCCAATTGAATTTTTTTCGAAGCATGAGACTGATAGATAAGACACCCAATTAGAGTATTTCATGGTCAATTTGAAGATTAGATGACCATAGAATATTTTCAGAATATTTTTCGATCAAAGTGAAATTATATCATAAAAAGGGCAAAAATGGACATTTTAAGTTAAGGATTCATGGATCAAGCATGAGAATGATATGCAGAAGTTTCAAGGAGTGTAACCCAAGTGAATGAGAATAAGTTAACGAGAATGAGTGTAAAAATCGAGTTTTTAAGCTATAGATAAGTATAAAAAGATATCGGTTGATTCGATCAGATTTCGATTAGGAACATTTCCTTTATCAAGTACATATGAGAGGTATTAGACCTAACTTGAAGTTTATAAAGTCGAATTGGCCATAAGATGTGTGTAGAATATTTGTGGAATATTTTTCAGAAGGATTAAGTATTGATATTAAAATGAGAATTCATCAAGTGTAAGCTCTCACCCAGATTTATTATTTTATGGTATTAGAAATCTTCGAATTGAGTTACGGTCGAATCATATGCCTCCAGTAGTGTTATTTGAGGCTTATTATATTTTCGTATCGCAAGTCGGATATCGTTTGGCTGACCCCGGTACAATTACAAAGTGATTAGGCGAGATTTACGTGTTAATCAAGCAAGGTGAGCTCACAGAATTCAAGCAATAAGAAAATAGATAAGTGTTTTTGAAAAGTAGTGGCTAGGGTTGTGCCACGTGTCATCCATGGATTGGTTGGAAAAATAAGTGGACTAAAATGTGCCAAGTGGACCAATAGAATTGATTTTGGGGCACTAGTATAATTAGTGAAAGTTTGAGGTTATAAAGTGAGATTTTCTTGAGAGACTGTTTAGTAAATGAGCATTAAAATATTTATAATTGAGTTTTGTCTCATTTGAGACAAATAATTGCCGTAAATAAGAAAGAAAGAAAGAAAGAGAGAAGAGAGAAAAGAGAGAGAGTCGGGCAGAGAGTGAGCCGAGAGAAAAAGAGAGAAAAAAAAAAGAGAAAGAAAAGAGAAAGAGGGAGGAAGAAAAGGAGATCCAGTCCGAATTTCGCCGTGGTTTCTTCACGAAAGTTGTTCCTCGTTATCTCCTCTAGCTAACCCAACAAATTTGAAGCAAAACGGTTGCCTATTTGGTGAGTTATTTCAGTTTAAAGATTGATGTTTATGTGAAACCCATTTTTATTCTTTGGTTTATTTTCGAATCAGAGATTAGAGATGATAAGAGGGTTATGTAAGGATGATTTTGGTATGATTTTGGAGTGATTTGATGGAAGAAAAATAGATAAAACGAGAGAGTGAAGTCGTAGAGAAAAAATGGGTTTTTATGGAATTTGATCCCGTTTTCGATTCTAAAACATTATATTGATGTTTTAGAGGTTCAAGAATAATCTTTTGAAGTTAGATTTCGAAAACGAAAAGTTTAGGATCAATTTCGGATCTAAACGGACGAGTTGAAGGGCGGTTTTCGAAACCATTCGAAATGCGTTCGTTTAACATTCGAAACAGTTTATTTAATTATAGTTGGATGTTAGAACACTAGAGTATTGATTTTTGAAGTTGTCGGAATTCCGGAACGAAAAGTAGTTTTCGTTAGTAAGCGAATCCGGTTGAATTTAGTTCCGAGTTTCCGACGATGAGATTGAGTATTCTGAGGTATTCCTAGAAAAGAATAAGTAAGATTCATGTAGAGAAAACAGATTTCGAAAACCCCGGTTGAATAGAAATTGATATCCAAAAGTTTAGGCTCTAAAGGATATAAATAGAGATAATAGGATTTTTATTGATTTTGAATATTATTTGAATGAGTTAAGTGACCCTAAATGGATATTTGATGTTTTAGGGTAAAAGCGGAGACTTTCGGAGGCATACAGAGGAGAATCGGATTTTATCCGAGGATGTGTTGTGAGTGGAACTATACGTTTTTAAAATTTATATTGTCTTAAAGTTTATGTTAAAGTTAAAAGAATTTAGTATAAATAGTTATTCTTTTATTAATTGAATTAATATTTTAATTCTAGCATAAAGATTTTAGTTTAATATTTATTTATTTATTTATATGAGAATTTATTGATATGAAAATATGCTAGAATTAAAGATTTTAGGCTTATTGCCTTAAAATTTAGAATATTTTAGTATATTAAGAAAAAGAAATTTTAATAGCCTATGGTTTACCCTAGCCCCAGTTTAGTACCCGGCCGAATGCCCTATGCGTGATACGGTAGATGAGAGGAAGTCAGTGAGATTTGAGTCTAGTCGACTCATGTGTGAGCGAGATATGAGTGATCCGTATGCACGTATAGGGTAGTGTAGTCGGTCCGCAGCGTGGGCTCGCTTTCGACGACTACACATGGTAGATCCCCACTCCTAGTGGTTAGCTAGATTTTATATGCTACCACGCCAGGAGTAGATATTCCCTGGGTTACCATTCAGGCGAGCACCAGAAAAGATTTTAAGAAAAGAGTTAAGAAAAGATTTCAGAAAGTTTTAGAAAGAAATTTAAAACGAGATTTAAAAGCAGTTTTTCCCACTCCTAGTGGTTAGCTAGAGTTTATATGCTACCACGTCAGGAGTAGATATTCCCTGAGTTATCATTCAGGTGAGCACCAGAAAGGATTTTAAGAAAATACTTTTAAGAAAAGAGTTTAAGAAAAGATTTCATAAAGTTTTAGAAAGAAATTTAGAACGAGATTCAAAAGCAGTTTTAAATGAGTTTTAGAAAGTATTTTAGAAAAATACTTTAGTTTTATTAAACTATTTTTGGGAGAAATTTAAGTGTAGAAATGAGTTTTAGTTTAAAAGTTACTACCACTCACTGAGTTATACTCATGTTTTTCTTTAAATGTTTTTCTTAAAAATTCTCCCACAGATGCAAGAGCTAGTCATCCAGCCGACGAGATTCAGTCAGACGTGCAGGTGGACGTATAGGACGATACCTATTACATGTATATATGGGGTTATTTTGATCATGTATATGTTTATACAGATAGTTGTAAGTATTTTAAAGAAATCGTGGATGTATTAGTTTAAAATGTTTTATTAAAGTTTTATATGAATCAGTTTTCTGATTTTAATTATTTGGTTGTGGTTGTGTTGTGAAAAATGAGCCGGAGGCTCTGGAAGTTGAGAAATGAATTTCATAGAAGTGTTTTTATAAACTGTATTTGAAACTTGCAGGGTGGCACAGTTTAGAAAACAGACGGCATGCTGCCGGATTTTCAATAGAAAAGCGAAAAATTTGTACCCTTGCCACCTAGTAAACGAGCTAAAAAGAAGTTTAAAGAAAGTTTCGGTGCCTTGACGGGATTTCTTCGGACCAAAGTTAGGGTTCGTTGGAGTTCTGACGAGGTGCTACGGGGTCTTTCTTGGGTCCAGACGAGGGATTCGGGAAGGGTTCCGTCAATTTTCCACCTAATGCTCATCATAGAAAGATTGCTATTCAATAAACAATTACACTCTGAAACATGGAAATACAGGATTGGTGATCGTTGGTAGGAGGATCGAAGTTTAGCCTCATGTATGTTTTTTTTCCCCGCTACCTTAGATTCATTATTAGCTTATTATTTGGAATTTAGTGTAGTCGTCTGATTTGTGGTGTGAAGTTAATTGTTTTATAACCTAAGAGTTATCTTAATGCCATTTATACATTAGACAGTTGAATAAAAGGGTAACAAGGATAAGCTTTAAAATATATATGTATATATGCATTGTGCGCGCACACACGCATACACACACACATACATATATATATATGCAATGTTTCATTAATCTGCTATCTGTCATAATTATTCTTTCTACTATGTCTACTAATCGATGTATGCAATGATATAAGTAGATCCTAGATTCTGACCGAATGTTCTGGAACTTGTATAGCTTCAATGATGGAAATCGGACATTTGTTTAACTTAAAAATTTACTTGTTGGATTTAATCATTACTTAAAATGTTGGAATAATGTGTGAACCATAAAATGTAGATATCATTTCTCCTCAATGAACTTAAAAGTGATTGCTGTTTATGTTTGTAGGCTTATATGGATCCTTTTAAAGATATTGGGATTTAGGATGGTTGAGAGAAATGCTGAACAGTATAGAAGAAGCGCTAGTAAGGAGGAGGTACGGACGTTTTGATGGTTATGTTTGTTGAATTTGCGTTTTCTTTTATAAGAGATGGGATTCCATGCTTTTGCAAGTAAATTCACTATTACAACTAGTTATCTATCGTGTAGGCATTCTAGAACTACTGAATCTTTGATATTAATTTTTGGACATTTTCTAGGTATAAGCTTTCAATGAAACCTTATTTGCGCCATCTTCGACACCTTTTTTTTCTGTTTCAAATGAACCTTCAAAGGTCTGTCTCTCAACATAGACTTCTTTGGTGGAGTAGAAAGAGTGAGGTGACTCTTAAATTAATGTTTTCTCTAAATTGCTTTTACTTTAATAAAATATCTTTTATTACTTAACCGTTAATATTATCATTTTGCTGCTGCAGAATATTGAAGCAGAGTCTTCGGATGCTTCACAGTTAATTTCGTAGCATAACTACAAACTTGATGTGCAAACAATGAATACACGTCATCCTAGAGAGGTATGAGTTAAAGCTGTTTAAAATCCTTATTTATACTGTGTTATGAATCTCATATTGACACATCTTGTAACAACTCCCATTGAAGTTGTGTTTTGTTATTTTAATCTACTACTTATGGCCATGTATAAGGTGTAAATGAGGAAAAGGGCTTGTGAAGCTCCCAACTAATATGGAATTAAGGTATAAGGTGAGTTGTGTGTGGTTTTTCAATGTAGTGGTTTGAGGGATAATGATGGGTGATTTTCTGCACTTTTCTAAATGGAATTGATTTTTTTTAATGTAATTTTTTATGTTCAAATTATTTTTGTTTGTGACAAACCTCTATTTAAGTGTCTAAAACTTTACGGAGGCATACATACCCCACCCCTACCTTGAGACTCCATTTTCTATACTGCCTATTGCAAGGAATTCTTCCATTTAAAGGGAAAGAGAGAAGGATATTTATATTTGATTTTATGTCTAATGTTGATCACTGATATTTATTTAGAACCTTGTTGCATTTTGATATAGTCTGATTGTTTTGAGGGAGTAGTTATTTTTCTTAATGTTAGCACCATCTTAACTAAAGAAAACTCCCTGTGACATTTTAAATGAAGTTTGAATGTAGGGAATTTAGGGAATCAATTCTTGGAGTTATGATTCCTCGATGAAAATGCAAATTATGTTGTTTCTAAAGATATTTGGGAATCTACAACTCCTCCTTACAGTGCCCTGATGATGTTAGACGCGGATAAAATGGTTGCTGCTTCTAATTTTTGCTACTATATGAAGTATCTTATGTTTAAGTTGTATCAGTCAATACGTTATCTTGTGTCTAGGTTCAATAGTTCCTACTATATGAAGTATGTGACTTCTCCATATGTCATCAAGTTACGTTTTATTGTAAAAGATTTCATGTGTATTGTTGCTTGAGTATTCATACTATTTGAGTTGTGAATGATTGTATTACTATTGTTGAAACACTCATTGATTAAAAAAATAATTTTTAATGTTATTCCTCTTATAATGGATGTTAAGCCTTTTCTAAATTCTTCTTATAATGGATGTTTAGTCTTCACCTCTAAACATTATGAATCCAACTTTTGAGGTTTGATTAGATTGATTTCTCAATATAAACCACTTTTGTGTTAGCTTTCCCTACATTGTTTTACCATGATAAGATGATTTCAAAGTGCACTCCTAAATGTATCACATCATTGACTATGTAATAAATATACAGCTATGAGAACATCTGTATAACTATAAAAAACTACAAGTATATAAGCTACTGAGAAATTTCATCATTGTTTTTCTACAGCATGACAATAGTCACAACATGACTAGTCCTTCACGACTACTAGAAATCATCGAAAACAAACATAAATAATTACTTATACATAATTAAAGTAACCATTACTAACTAGCAATGAGAAATATAACAATCAATGATGAAAAGAGTTTGATTAAGATAAGCTACTCTTTTTCAAACACATTTATATACGGAAAGTCCACCTGTCTCTTAGGTTGGAACCTCATCGGTAGGTTGTTAAGAGCCTTTCTTACTCTCCTACTGACATATGCAATATAATTCAGTTAGGAAAATAGGCTAGTAAATTAAATAATGATTATGAACATGAAACAGAAACTAGAAAGAAAAAGAGGAAAATGATAACCCCAACCTCCATTATCTAACTTAGGTACTCCCAATCGAAAGGATTTTAATATCTATTATCTAAGAATTATTGAAAGTACAAAAAAGAGTACTTAATTCTCAACCTAAGTATTCAACTTCCAACCTTTGAGTTGAAAGTTGGGAATCCCAATCTTTCGATTGAAATTCCCAATCCGAAGGTCAGAAAATACCAATATCTGATGAGATCTAGGGTATAATTCCCAACTCGAGGGTTGAGAAATCACACCTTTAGGTGTGATTCCTAACCTTCAAGTGGAATCCTAACCTTTCCTCAGGTTGGGAATCACATTCTAGATCTCAACCTCAAGTGGGTTGGGATTTTCAACCTTTAGGTTGGATTCTAACCTTCGGGTTAGGAATCCCACTTTAAATCTTATTGGAGGTCAATAAGTTAGGAATCCTAACCCTAGGTTGAGATTCCCAACTCTCGGGTAGTGAATCCCAATCGAAAGGTTGAGATTCCTAATTTTTCGACCTCCGGCAGGAGGGTGAGATTCCCAACTGTGGTTAGGAATCCTGACCTGTGAAGGTTCTAAATACCGACCGTTAGATTAGGATTCCCAACTTTTGGATTGGGAATCCTACCTTAGATCCTGTCAGAAGTCGAAAAATTTCAATGTTTGGTTTAAGAATCCTAACTAAAAGGTTAGAAATCCCAACCTCTGAGTTAGGAATCATAACCTTTCGGGTTGAGAATCTCAACCCCCAGGTGGTGAATCCCATCTAGAAGATTGGAATTCCTAACTTCGGTTGGGAGGATTCCCAATCGTTAGGTTGGGATTTCCAACTTTTAGGTTAGGAATCCTACTCTAAATTCCGACGAAGATAAGAAATTCCGACATTCGGGTTAAGTATCCTAATCGAAAGGTTGGGAATCTCAACCTTTGGGTTAGGAATCTCAATCGAAAGGTTGGGATTCTCAACTTTCAAGTTGAGAATCTCAATCTTTGGGTTGTGAATCTCAACCTCCAGGAAACACAAATTTTAAAACAAAGTCAACATTCTTCATATAAAGGCTCCAAATAGATGTCATCAAACTTAACAATACTTGTCAATTCTGCAAATTCCATCATTCAAATGACATCTATATGCTCACTCTAACAAAGGTCCTTGTTGCAAGCACTAATCAAATGACATCTATCTACTAATAGAAGTAAAAATCCCAACTTTAGCATTCAAATCACATCCATCTCCTAGCATTCAATAAACAAGAAATTCATAGTAGTTAAAACCAAAAATGGAAGCTTTCGAATTTCACAAACTTGAAGATAGCAAACCAGTCCTTCCCAAAATTCAAGCAGGCAGTCTGGACAAGCTTCAAATCATTAAAATCAACATCACCACCACTATTCTCTTCATTAAAAACATCATCACCACCATCGAACCCTAATTCTCTCACCATTTTGTCCTCATCTTTCCTCCTATGATCAAAGTAATTCTGTTTGACTAGCCTCTCCATCAACTCAATCCACTATGGCCACGGATAGGCCACCTCCACCTCCTTCCTCCTCATCACCGCCTCTGTTCTATCCGAAACTCTTTCTAGGTTTTCTTCTACACTGAAATCCCTATCCGGGTTCTCCTCTATTTTCTAAACCACCCCCGCCTCCATTTGCTCTCCGCTGCCATCTATTTCCTTGTTTTGTTCATTTTTAACTAAATTTGGGGTGGTTTGCTGCTGTTTTGATTGGCGCTAAATGCAGATTCTTTGGAGGGTCTGGTCTTTCTCTTCCTTCTACTTATGTTTCTCGTTCTTATTGATTTGCTCGAATATGAAGCTCATGCGAGCGGAGAGCAGGGAGGGTTTCGCTTGGGAGTTTAAGGAGGAGGTAGGGTTTGAAGCCGAGAGGTTGGAAAGTAAGAAGACTGATTGAAGTATGGAAAATAACAAAATGAAAGGCTGCAATCGGCGGGAGGGGAGACCGGCTACAATCGATAGAAGGGGAGATTGGCTGCACAACAAGATAATTTTAGCAAGTGGGTTAAGGATCCATTTCAACTATGGCTCCCATTTCATTAAGGGCATTTTTGTCCATTCACTATCTTTTTTGTAAGAATAAAAAAAAAATTATTTTTGAGGTTGGCCTTTCCAAATGGATCATTTTTTGCATTTTCTTAAAATTAAAATAAGTAGGCTTAATAGTAATAGACTCATAAAAACACTTGAAAATTAGCCTAGTTGCACGCCAGAAACAAGCCTAAATTTAGGTCCACAATGGTGGAAACCAACCTGAACCAAATAGATCCAAGGGTGTTCGGTTCAATTCTCCCACTTAAAATCAACATGTTCAGTTCTCAACATATGTTGAAAACCGAACCAAGCACCTATATGCCCACCCTTAAAGGCCATGACCACTTAGTTTTTTATTATTTTTATTATTTATATATATATATAAAATATTATATAATTATATGCCTTTATTGAGTAAAAATATTACAAAAACTACTAGTTGTATTGGTTCATATTATTTTGAAAAAATAAATTATAAGTTATTTTACATATTCGAAAGTTTTTCCATGAACTCACTTGATAATAATAGTATAAACACGGTATGAATGTATTCTTTTTCTACATTAGTGGGATAGTCTTTCACAATAAATAAATAGATCACAGCAGAATGCACCATGCCGGCATTTCCTCTGTTCCAATACTGCCTTAAGCAGTCAATATTGTATTATATCATAGTGAAATGCAATGATGTCAACTCTTGTGTCAAGCACTCATTATCTACATTACTACATTCATGGTTATTCTTTACTTGAGGACTTATATGCCAGTGCTAATTCCAGCATTGCTTTTCCAGAAGTAGTTCCAAAATTTACCTCTAGGATCAACCGTGTATAATGATGTCATTAACTAAGAGTATCTTCAATGCTCTCATAGATTGTAGTTCTTATTTTTTTTAAAGTGTCATGTCATAATGTTAAGTAATTTGTTTTTTATATAACATAAATATCATTTGATAGACAATCAAATTAAAAATTGTTCTCTAATGCTTCTATATATTTCCATTTAATGCTTCAATGTTTTTTTTATTTTTACTTAATTTGGAAAATTATAATTAAATAATTTTTGACTTGTTGAGATAACTATTTAACAAACCCTTTTAAAAATAAATGATCATATTGGTAATGTCCATTTTTTTCTTGTCACCTTAGCTTGACGTTGAAGAGTAATAATTGCATTAAAGAAGCCTATTCTAACTCAATATCTATTTATCCTATATGATATGTAATTTTTTCACAATCCATAAGAGTATTAGAGATGCTCTAAGCGGAAGTAAAGTTTAAACTAATACGAAAAAGTCAAACTATAGTATTTAAGATTTGATATTGACACGTGACACGCCCCTTCACATGTAATATGGATAGATGATAGATGAAAAATATATGTTAAACGTCTTCTACCGTTTAACATGTATAACAAGAAAATTTTTACATAAAAATGAGAGAGGGAGTTTGAACCAGAGACCTCTAAGATTTGATATCATGTTAGTTACCATTAAACCCAAAAACTTACGTTGATAGGAAATGATTCAACTTTAGTATTTAAGACTGGAGGTTGACACGTGACACATTTTAAAAATGTAGGGTGCATATTAGCTAGATTTTTCTATGATGAAAGTAAACTAATCTTAATCATCAAAATTCTTGATATAAATATATCTGGAAGTTCAAATATTTCCTTTCAATATGGTGTGTTATGAATTTGTTATTTTCTTTCCTTTCAAAACTTCTAGGGCATGTTTACAAATTAGATATAAAATCAAAAGGAAATTAAGTTTCATGGGAAAGAGAATCGAGGAAAGGGAAGTTGATTTCTTAGGTGTGAGGGGGGTTCAATTTGCCTTTCTAAGAGAAATTAATTTCTTATTAATTAGGTGTAGTACTGTTCATGTAATATGTTTCCTTAAAGATTTTGTAAACAATGGAATTAAATTTCCCTTCCCTCTTAAGTATCTTTGAGAAGTAAACATGCGAGTGACCTTAATATTTTCATGTCCCTTAGCTTGTATATTATGTCATTGAGAGATAAATTGTCAAGTAAGCAACGTCAATAAAAAATTTCAGTATTTCTGTAAGAAAGAATCAATCTAAAGATATGGTTATCTGACATTTTGTTGGAGAACAAAGAAAAGAAACACAATCAATATTTGATGTTTTACTCAACATATCTCAATAACAAAAACAACAAATATATAAATATTCAATATAACAAGAATATGCTGCTCGTAAAACAATGGACATATAATAGAAGACTGACTTGAAATGAAGAAGATCAAGCCTTCACTCGCGTTGCAGTGTCCTAAAGACAATATTCCATCTCTTTCTGGTGCTTGAAGGTCAATGATGTTGTCTCCCGGATGCAACTATCAATGATCTTGGTTCTTAGCAGTTGAACTAAGACCCTATAGAACCGAAGTTTATTTTGTGAGTAAAATGCAAAAATTTTAAGGAATTTTTAGATTGGATAAAATTTCTTTATCAACATCTAAATGTATGCTTTTATATGCATGGAAGATTCCTCTAATTTGCTGGAAATCCATCAGCAACACTGAATGGAAGGTGAAGAGTTGCAACTCTTCGCTTGAACTTTTATATTTTTTCTGAAAACAGTGGCCAGCGCCATTTGCATCGCAGACTTGGTGGTCACCCTACATTAATCTGCCAAGGGCGATGATTTACACTGCTACTTGGTGCCACTACTCTTTGTCTGAAAGCTTGTCTAACCTCCACATTGACCGCTACTTTTATGTAGCGATACACACTGTCTAGAAGTTTGTCACACCGTTACATTGGCCGCCACTTCCATGTCGTGCTTCTCATGTAGCAATCAAGGTGAACCTTTTTCCATTTGTTTCCTTTTTTGCATTTGGTTTCCATTCATCATTCATTATAGTTTCCATTCAAACTTATAACACATTTAACTACAAAAGATTTAACTATATATACTTTAATTATTAATTTGGGAAGTTCTATTTCCCAAATAAATTGTTTATTTAAAGCTTCCTAATGTCAATTGTATATGTAGAGCAGACATCAAATTTCTGCTTGTATAAATAATTATTTCAATGTTTGTGATATTTAAAATTACGTGTGAGATATGTTCGGTTATGACTAATGGTGGATAGCTATTGACCAATTAGAGGTGCTAGCGAAAATTCAAATGATTAAGCTTCCAACACGACTAAGAATAACCAACTCACATTGAAAGATGGGGGCTTATGTTGTGCACACAAATAGCACCCAGGCCGCAAGTTCAAATAAGGCCGAAAAGACTAACGAGCTTAAAGTTCCAAAAAGGGAGTAAACCGTTATAAAGCTCATCAGCTTATGACATATCAACATATGCGACATCATCAAAAGCATCTAGAAGTTTAATTTCACTAAGACAATAAGAGTAGTTTGAGGTCGCATTGACATAACAACTTGAAGTACATCATCAACTCGTCTTTTTTTTACTTAATAGCCCAGAGTTCCAAAAACAGGCAACTTCCCATAATAAGAAGATCTTTAAAGAGAAAGTTGTCAGATTTGCATTTTGATTCGAATATGAATGTATTAAATGTAGATTTATATAGAATAGGAAAGAAATTTTAATCTTTCTTATATTTTAATGACCAAATTAAATGTAAACAATGAACGCTAACACTATATGAAGTCTTTTGCACACACAAAAGAGAGACATTCAATAACAACCTCTCGACACTAGACAATCCTAGAAACCCTAGCAATAACTCTATTAAACTGCAGCTTTCTCCTTCAAAAATAATATAACCTAGATGTAGGCATTATTTAAAGTGTCGAATCATGTTAAAAATTCCTTTTTGTCTCTTTCGTTTTGCTGTGTTATATCATTATTTTCTTGCAATTGCACCATAATTGCACTTATTCATTCACCTCTAAGCATTCAATTTGCATTGATTCAAGTGTTGATTGATTTTTAGTATCAACATTTTGGTGCTAGAGGAAGAGACCAAAAATTCGAAAAATCCTTGGTTCTATAAGTTTACACCAAGTTTATTATTTTGTTCACCTATCTCAAGTGATCAATGGCTAGAACTTTTCAAATATAAGGAGGGGCTCCTTATAGAAGTGCATGATTAGTTGGCTTTCTAACATGGAAGACGTAGCGGATTCAGTGCAGCACATGTCAGTTGCTGGAACTAATGAGAAAAGAATCGTGGCTATAACCAAGTCAATCTGGACCCTACAATAGATTAGGATCGAAGGGCTATACAGAATCTGCCTTCGGAGAATATGGCAATTGGGCTAGCAAATGGTCTAAACCCAGAAGCTTTGGGAAAAAGGCAAGGTAGGGTAGAGGATGTATTACGAATGCTGACTAACACTATCCAAGTAGTCATTCAAAAGCAGCAAGAGAGAACCCTCCATAAGGCCAGAATCTACCATAAGTCATAAGACAACAAGTAGACTAGTATCCTCCCCAACAACCAGATTGGAACGAGGACTGTAGCCATGGTGCACTTTAGACACCTATCGGGGGAGCATCCCCAAGCCATAGATCTGCAAGCAATGGCAAAAACTAAGGATATCGTAAGGATGTTAGAGTTGTGAAAGGGTTGTACACCACTTAGGGGACCCGTACAAATACCGAGTGCTACTTAAGAGGATTGATCGCCTGAAGTGAAGAGGAAATGAGAACCAAGACCATCTCAGTAAAAGAAACCTATTAAGTTGCGACATTATCAATGAGCCACTACTAGAATATTTCAAGATGCCTACTATCACCCCATATCAAAGGGATAATAATCCTTATGACCATTTGGATACTTTTAATGTGCAAATGAACCTTTTAACAATGAATGATAATGTGAGATGCAAGTGTTTTCTAGTAACACTTGAAGAAGCTCCATGAAGGTGGATCAGAAAATTCCTAGATGAGAGTATAATATAACAAGCTGTGAGTAGTGTCAAGAATTGTTCCTATAGCACTATCAAGCCTCAAGGAGGTACCATGTGCCTTCGTGCCATATGGCAACCATTTTTCAAAAGAAAGGAGAATCGTTGAAGGACTGTATAGCTCATTTCTTGTTGGTTGCAAAATTAACAACAAATTTATTTTAATCTTGCAAATGCACAAATCATTTTATTGAGTATAGATGACAAGCAAGGGTCAATTCCATGAAGATTTCTGACCAACTTTTAAGTCCAAATTTATTTTTAACCTGATCTAAAAGCAATTAAATTAAAAGAAAGGGTTTCGAATCAATTTTCTAAACTAAAAATTAAATCACATTAGAAAATTAAATTGTAGAAAAGTCAATAGAGACATCTTATCCACTACTAAACAATCCCTCAATTTATTCAATGAGATTAATGAAATAATCCCTCAATTCATTCAGTGAGATTAATGAAGTAATCATATATTAATGCATGATAAGGTATTGATTATACTGTATGTCATGTTAATGCTTCCTTAGTCCGTAAATCTGATGATGCTTATGTAGATATACGTATTCCTAGTTATAACCTAGCATAATATTTATTTAGGTTTAATAATAGAAATCTATTAAGGATAAGAAAAATATGAATATCATATACAAACCTTAGAACATGATATCTATCCTAGATTCCTTAAATTAAACCCTACAACATGATATCTATCCTAGTTTCTCTCAATTGGTTCTTATGCAATTGATTGTTGCAAACTAAGAGTATGCTCGTTTGATGTGGTTTTCAATTCTTACAAACAAAAATCCTATAAACATGCTTCTAAGATGGCCAATTAAAGAAACAAAATAAATAGAATGCAATTAAACATGGAGACAATGTTTTCATCATGTAAAATTAAGAAAAAACTTCATTGAAAATAATAACAAATCAAGCTTGTGTTTAGGCTTCAATTAAGCCCTAATTAACAAAAAAATCAGTCAGACATGGTTTTAAAATAATGCATAAACATAAAGAAAAATAGAAGAGAGGAAGAAGAAAGCTTAGTCTATACACCCAAGCCTCTACTCCAGCCAAATTCACACCCCCATCCTCTTCTCCCCTCCCCCTTCCCCACCCCCACCCCTCCACAAAAGTCCCTTCATTTTGCAAAAACTTAGTTATTTATAGTTGCTCATATGATATCTCCTAATTTGAAAAGAATTCAATCCTCCTCTCTTGATTTGGATGAAACTTTATTATCTTTATCACTTTGTAGATCAAATCTTATCCACATATTCTTGATTGATTGATTTAGGATGTTATAAAGTGTAGGAAGTTGATAAGGATTGCAAAAAGAAGAGTTTTAGTTTATTTGAAGCTATCTCATAGCTATTAGGTCCATAAACTCTTATCGCAACCTTGGATCATAACTTGGACTCTCGAAATACTCTCTCATGATAAGGTATAAATATTATCGCTCACTTATTACGACCTTTTAGCCTTGAGTCGTGTCTTACGACACCTTATTTTCTTATGGTGAGTATGATTGCCACCTTTAACTTGACTCAATCTGGCGACATTAGGATACGATGTTCTTTGCCTCGAAATGGCCACCTACTATTGCGATCTTTAACCTTGTCCTCCCTGGCGATTGCCTTTACCTGAGAATGGCAACCTATGATCGCAAGCTTCATCAAATGGTTATATCTCGATGTGTTCTGATTTCCTTATGTTGAAATTAACTCTGAAAATCCAACATTTCCATTTCTTTCTTTTCAAAACGATAACTTAAACACCATAAACATTGAACAACATAAAAGCAACAATTCCCCAAGAAGACTAAACATAAATAGTAGGTAAAATAGGCACAAAATAATGATAATTATTGACCTAACACTGCTATAAGGAGTTAAATTACATTGATAATCCCTAAGATAAAAGTATCTTTATTGCAATTTCAACAGGATTGGATAAAAATAAGAAGCTTTATTGTAACATCTACAAGAACGCCATTAAAAACCTTCGAGATTTTCATGATTGAGTCGCAATTTACATTAGATTAGAAGGATAATTGAATGCCTCAAATCGTATGGCTTAAAGAGAATCGAGCAGCAAAAACAAGCCCAAGAAAAGGAAGGGGGAAAATGGGAAGAACAACTCAAGAAAGATAACTTCTTCGTAAAAAGCAAATTCATCTTTGAGTCAATTCTTTAAGAAAGCTTGCACCTATAACAAACAAAGAAAGTTCATAAACCACTATGACACTTATGCAAAACTAATTGGTACCAAAGAAAATATTTACGTGGACAAAAAGAATTAGTAGGATTTTAAAAAGCCTTAGCCCACAAATTCCCATAGAGAACTAGAAATCCAAATAAAGTTTTCCACTATCATAATGATTCCATTATCATATGAGGTTAGGCACACAACCTCATAATGTTATGCACTTAATATGCTATTAAAAACCTCATTAAAAGAGGTAGATTGCGAGAATATGTAGCTCACCCAAGAACCAATCAATAGACTATGACTGCTCCTCAAGAAGCATCACTAATGGTTTGGAAAATCCACATAATACACGGAGGACCTCATATTACATGTAGCATACCCTTCCGAATCCGTATATTGTACATGTACTATTAATTATGCCATTATTTATGGAGTAATAAAATAATTTAAAGTGTTTAGATGTGTAATCAAATTTTAGTAGAATTTTGCATGTATAATTAAGTTATAATAAAATTTCCAGATGGATCGGAAATGATTTTAGAATATGAAATTGGCATGGTAATTAATTAAGGATTAAAATAAATTTAGCGCCAAAGAAAATTTTCAAAAAAGACATAATTATATTGAATTGTAAAAGACATGTAAAATGGTATTTTAAGAAATTGAAAAGTATGAAAGAATGCATCCAAAGTGACATGAAATGCATGAAAGAGAGGCTTGCATGTGTGACATGTGGCGTGAAAAAAAAAAAAAAAAAGGAGAAAAAAAGCATGCATGAGTGACAAGTGTTAGCATGTGAAATGAGATTGAGGACAAGTGACATTAAAATGCAAATGATATATAAGTGAAGTTGAATGAAAGAAAATCAAATGACAAACAAAAGAAGAGAAGCAGTTGGCCAAAAAGGGGTGTTCGACTGAAAAGGAGAGAAACCAAAGACAACAACAACACATAGTGGTTTTGAGTGGATTTCAAGTCAAATAAGTTTGCATGCAATCTTAAGAGCAAGATCCATCAATTTTGAGTTGATTTTAAGAGGTAAGGTTTACCTTTTCATGACTTTTCTTGTACAAATGAGTTGATTTATGATTTCTAATGGAGAGTTTGTGATATTTATGTTTGAGTTCAAGGATTTGAGACCTTAAAATTGTTGATGTTGAGTTGCATGTAAGTTTGATGTAAAATTTGAAGGAAAGTTGATGTTAGTTTTACATGTAAGTCACGGCCAAGATGAGTGTTAATAGTTCAATTTGAGTTTTGTTGTTTTGTCATTGACTATGATGTGATTTTGATGTGCATGCAAGTGTAAAACTTAAAGAAATATTGGTGTTGTGTGTGGAAGTGACTCACAAAACTTAAAGAAATATTGGTGTTGTATGTGGAAGTGACTCACAACCAAGGATGTGATTAAATGGTTCGATTTAAGTTTGATTAATTTGAGTAATTTTCATGCATGCAGAGGTGTTAAAATGTTGAAATTAGAAGCAAAAATATGAGATACTAAACTGCCATATTTTGGCCATAAATGCATTAAAGTGTTAGATAATTGTTTTTGGATAGTTTGAATGATTTTCTAGATTATGTTGATGATAAAATTAGCATGAAAATGAAAAAGAAGTCATTGGATGTCAAATGGCTACTTTACGGCCAAACTTTGTTTATTTGTTCAAGTGTGATGTTTTATGAAATTGACTTGATTTTACACCCTTATATATGTGTTTAAGTGTGATTACGATGAGAAAAATTGAATGAGATTGATGATGTAAAATGTGGTCAAGATTCGGCCAACATAAGATAAAATGGTCCAAAAATGTGTTTAATGCATTGAAGTGAAACTTAGATTTCATTTGGGATGATTTACATGCATAGATGTTAAAGAATTCGAATGGAAAGTACATGCAAATAATTAGGATGGTTATAACTTGAAATAGGGTGTTTCAAAATCCTTGTGTAGCGAAGCGTTTGTGTGTTGATGTATATCTATGGAAGTATGTGTACGAATAAGTTCGATTGTGACATCGCCTAAAAGTAGAATGTGATCATGTGTAGATATAATAGAAATAAGGGAATCCTAAATTGTGAGTTATAGCGAGTTAGGAAAACAGTAAGTGTCCTTTCAAAGTATTTTGATATGATTATTTTTTATTCACAATAAAATTATATGTTATGTTTAAATTCATTGTTTTGCAAGATTAAAAGTTGATTTTTATAGTAAATGATTTAAATATAAAAAGCTTCTGCATGGATTTTGGAAACTTTATATGAGAAATCGATTGTATGATGAAAAATAGCATGTTTTGTAAGCCTATGGTATGACCTATAGGTATCTTAGATATTTTCGATTTGAATACCCTAATACATGCAGGGCAGTGTCAGGGGTGTTTGTCACTAATAAAGGGAGGGACTGTGTCAGTTAATCCAATCTAGTGTGTAGTCTATGTACGAACTGGGTATATAATGGCTAGCTCCTATATGGGCGATGGTAAATTCCACTACTAGAACCAAACAGGTAGTCGAAGCTATAGTAAATTCCATGGAGGCCTAAGCGATGGTAAATTTCACTCCATAATTAGGGTACCATATTGTACGGATTATCAGTGGTTGGTTTATTTTACTCAAAAGCTTTTTGAAAGTTTTATTGCCACCACTGTTTATATATTACAACAGAAAAATAAAATCATGCAAAATGCCATTTTATATAATTCAGATTTGAAAAGTATTTCAAAATAATTTTCTAAAATCAGAAAACTCGTTTTTCAATATATTACTAAGATTTAGTTTAGAGTGCATAATTTATAATTATTATAAATGTTTATTCATACGATTAGATCAGATGTAGTTTTCGGCATTAAAGCATTTACGAAACGTTTTTAAACTTTAGGGAAGTTTAATTTCAAAAGTATAATTTGAATAGAAAAGTATAACACTCAGTGAGCTCGTTTAGCTCACTCATTATTTTTATATTTTATAAATGAAACATTCCTAGGGGCAAGTGTAAGTATAGGTGTGTCAATTGTAAGGACTCCAACCTAAAAGTAGACGGATTTAGTCATGTGCAGCTGCTTTTATGCATGTTTATTATATATATGCTTTTGAAAACTTGTATAATAATTTATGTATGTAATTATATGTATTTTTTGGAAAACGTGTAAATATAATTATACATGACATGTAAAATGATTTTCATGTTGTCTTTTAAATTGAAAGCATAGTTATGATTTAGTGTGGATAAAGCAAAAGACAACTGAAATCATGATTGTGGTTGAGCAAAAAAGGGTTTGAGACCTAGAAGTTGAGTATTTAATTGTTATAGAAGTGTAAAGGCTTTCTATAAATTTTTGTAGAGTGAAATTTTTAGAAAAACAGTCATTATCCTATTAAAATGTTTATAGAACCTTGTTTTGAAAATATACATTTAAAAGAAAAATTTTCCACCCATTTCCATTAAAAAATAGATGTCTAAAAAGTTATAAAAGAATTTTCAGTAGAAACAACAGCTTAGCTTCATGGGAACTTTTCAATCGAGGCAGATCTCATCTTGAAGGCTACCATAGGGTTGCCGATGTGCAACCGTAGTTGTATAGGAATAGGGCCCATCATTACAGAAGCCTTTAATAGGTCGCTTGATCAATACATCAAAGAGGTAAGCACCCACCTCTAATCGATTTTCATATAAAAGAGAGAACATCAAAATAAGCTAAAGTAAGCATGAAGCCAATTACATTACTAAGATGGATGCAAAAGGGAATCATTATCCCTACAATTATGCTTTTGTCATCAATGCCACCATCAATAATATCAACGTCTATCATGTACTAACGTACAATTGGAGTTTAGTTAACTTGATGTATAAGGAGGTCTATGAGCACATGGACTATAGATTGGACTAGTTAAAGCCAGCATCTAGAACCGTTGTATGGGTTCACTAGTGACTTAGTACAACCACTAGGGCAGATATAGATCCCATTAACCTTAGGAGAACTAGGTCGGTAGACTACTACTCTTGCAGTCTTCCTTGTCATCAGTTGCCTTGCAGCCTACAATGTGGTATTAAGGTAACCTTCCCTTAACGACCTAGAAGCAATTATATCTACTCGCCATTTGACGTTGAAATTTTTTACTTCTAATAGAGCAGGATGCGTAGAAATGACATTAAAATACCTTGTATTTTTATAATAGATTACCTAGCTTTTATGATGAATTCTCAAGTAAATTATGTTAATTATCTAATATTGTTATTGTTTTATTCATGTGAGTCATAGAAAGAGTTGGTGAATTAATTTGTGAATTTTCAAAGTGAATCCAAGCCAGAAACAATTATATGAGATGAAATAATATATTCTCATTATGAGTTGATGGAGACCAGCCCATAAAACAATTCATCAAGACCAAATTGTTCAGCCCAAGCTATGAATTTGTAATTTGAAAGAATATGAAAGTTATTGTATTGGCAGTTGTTATTAGTGAATTTGTAATTTGAGAGTGGGATTTGTAACAGAGGCTAACAATCGGAGTTTAGAGGCAAACTCTTCATGTGAAGGATGAGAATTCAATTTTTTTTTTTGTTTGTAATGTAACCCAACTGGGTTAGGATTATCAACTTCGAGGTTGGGATTTCTGACTAATCCCAACTTGTAGGTTGAGAATCCTAACTTTGAGATTGAGAATTCCAACTTTGATTGAACATCTAAGGTTGAAATTCTTAACCTTCAGGTTGGAATTCATAACCTTAGGATTAAGAATCTCAACTTAGATATCCAAACAACGTTCATCAAGGTTGGGATTCTTAAACTTTGGGTTGGGATTCCCAACCTTAGATGTTCAATGATACCTTACTAACCTAAAGGTTGGGAATCCTAACTTCGACGTCGGGATCCTCATCTTTGATTGAAAATTGAATTTGAGATTTTCACTCTAGAGGTCGAGATTCCCAACTTACAGATTGAGAATCCCAATTTGGATATTCGGATTCCCAACCTCTTCGACATCAGGAATCTCAACTTAGAGGTTGGGAATATCTACTTTAAAGTTGAGATTCCAAACTTTTAGATTGGGATCCTCAACCCCATAGTTGAGACTCGAAAGTGGATGTTAAGTCAAGGTTGAGATTCCCAACCTTGAGGTTGAGATTGCTAATCTTGATTTAACATTCATATTAGGAATCTCAACCTTCAAGTTGGGATTCCTAACTCATAAGTTGCGATTCATACCCCTTCTGACGTCAAGCGGGTCTAGAGTGGGAATTCCAATCCATGGGTTAGGAATCCCAACCTCTGGGTTGAGATTCCCGACCTTACTTCTGGGATTCCTAACTTCTGCAGATCCTGCCGAAGGTCGACAAATTTCAACCTTTAAGTTGGGAATCCTAACCAGAATATTCGAATTCCTAACTCGAAATCCCAACCTTTAGGTTGGGAATGTCAACTTGGATGTACTATGAAGATTAGGATTCTTTACTTCGAGATTGGGATTCTCGACTATGTTGAGAATCATAACATTTACTTTAGGAATCCCAACCTTTGAAAATGGTACATACAACATTTTCGGGATCTACTAACTCTTGACCTTTGGAAATGGCCTCGTCAGTTATGAAGGGGTAATATTTTTATGGTTCTTAATCCATTCTAAATTGGTAGTCAATGAATGCTTTTGATGGGATTGTGGGGGTTAAACCTCCACAGTGGTTTTGGATTCTCAATTTATTTGTAAAGTTGACAATATATTGTTTCAGTATCTTTGATTCATCCCTCTCTTGCAATTGGAACACCAAACATAATTATTGGAACATTCATCTTCATAAGATTGCTTAAAAGAGCAACATTCATTGACACAAATACTCCGACAACAATAGCAAGCACATCAACAGGTTTACTAGTAGAGAAACTCTCAAACTTACTTCTGACATTCATTGTATATTCAAACTAAAATATGGATTTGCTAGAGATATTTCTAACTGTGACATCATAACAAATGACAACATCACAAAGAATAACTATCAAGATCTTGAATAAAGTTCCTAGTTTAGACAATCCTCGGGATGATAAGTTACCCGAATGCAAAGACTCAACTTTTACAAAATAAATACCTTGGTAAAAAATATATTAAGTACACTATAATATAATGACTGAGACTAAATTGATAAGTGTGTCCTGTAAACCAAATAGAAGCAAAAATGGTCATTTCGAAATTAGCTTCATAAAATTTAATTATCCAAAATCAACTCATCACGAAATGGAATTAAAACCATTCATGTGTATAAAGATCACATAATGCAAGTGCATGTACAATACAGTCCTTGACAATGTGTTTTGTGAGCTGTTGCTCTTGCTGTTGTCTCGCTCTCATCTTCTCAGTGCTTTCCTTTTCCTTGTGGGAGTTTGGTTGAAAACGAAGGGCATGCATGGCCTTATTGTGCATGGTCATTTTTCCGAAAGCATTCCTACCCTCGCAGTCTTCCAAGTTCTGAATGTTTTTACAGGTTCCTCACCCATGGGATAGAATATGTGATTGACATCAATAACTTTTATACACTTCGGCAGTAGGATGTGCACAAATGGCTTCCAAACTGCAAGATGGCATCCACAGGACCTCCATAACCTCCAACTGCAACAACTTGTTGAGATAAATTGATTTGGCAAATAATAAGAGGCAAGTCAGGGCAAATTAGAAATACAAAACATTATCCATTCTATTGAACTAACAATAAAACAGACAATGATGCATTAGTTGAATGTGGAAAAGGGAGAAGAAATACTTGTGCACAGAGAGATTTTCATGTCGGGAGAATATCACGTGATAATTCTTTTCATGTTGTTCATAGTACTGATGACTTCTAATAAAAAGGATGTCAATCAAGACTCATGACTTCCATAACATTATCTATAAACAATGAGGATAGATAAGTACATAAAAAAGTGAAACATAATTGCAGTCAGAATCTATGTAAGTTCTTATTTCCCTTAGCAGTGTTCCACACACACAAAGTTTAACTTCAGACATCGTCATACTCTAGACATCGTCATACAAACATTTGTGGAAAGCAACTTCGAAGATAAAAAGAAACTAGCAATAAAAAAAATATGGAGAGAGGCAGATTCATAGTGTCATACTCCAGATGGATGAAAAGAGATGGAAAATGCTGAGGTAGAAGCACATTTTATTTGTGAAAGTATTGCACTATTTATGTCAAAAAGACTAAGTAGAGGTTCAGCACCTACTGCAAAAATATGTAACAGTAATACAGTATTTGTTAGATTGGAAAATATGAAGAGCTAATTCAAAACCATAATACTTTCAAGGGCACATGAATCTTGAAAAAGTTGTGTGAGATCGGTATATCATGACAAATATTAAAAATTAGCACAAGTTAATGCTCCTTACTGGTAGCAATCGGGAACCAAATCATCATAACATAGTTGATATATGACCAACTTAAATTCATAGACAGAAGAAAAGTAGACAGTTTTAGTTGATCGGAAACTAAAAAATTCCAGCTAGTAGCAGTAACCACTTTATCCAATATTATTATTTATTTACAAGAAGATTTCCACAAAGGAGAAAATAGAAGACAAAAGATAAACTTATGAAACCGTTACCTCCATATCACTTGTGACAACGTAGAGCAACAAATTTTGGTTTTTAAAATTTGCCTACTATCTCTCTGTTCACTAAAAACGTTTTCCCTTTAAAAGTGATACACAAGATTGCATAGGTTTCTACCATCTCGTGTTCCCTCCATCTCTTATGAAAATGTACAAACATGTTAAATTCTAGTTCTATTTCTTCTCACTTACTTGATTGTCTTCAAAAATTACATCCTGTATAGATGCACTAGTATAAATGCTTGAAACACATTTAGAAGCTCGAAGACTCCAAACTGATAATCTTCCACCATTGCCACAAGCCTGAGCAAGGGAGAGTTTAATAAACAAGGTCAAATTCTGAACCAAGCAAATACAGCATGAAAACTATTCTTAACACCAGAAAAAGCTAACACAAGGATAGTAATTAAAGTGGGAAGCTACATGACATATTAATTTAACACTTCCTTTCCATTAGCAACCACAACATTTCAAACAAACTCTTTGTCAATATATGTGAAAATCAGCGTCTTGTATTCACCTCAAAAGGTCAAAGTATCTGCGTGCTAATTTACCCATATGCAAACAAAAATGAAAAATATTGCAAATTTTTGCTAGTTGAACTCTTACCAACCAGCTCTCGCTTACATCAAGGGCAATGCAACTAAGACATGAAATGAATCTTTTCAACTTCTTATCCTTTATTGGATCAATTACTTGAACACACTTTCTGCTTCTGCAATCTATGTAAAGACCATATAAACATGTCAGTTAGCACAATGAATGGTAACTAGTTACTTAGATATGCTAAATTACATACAATTTAAGTGGATGCTATCAAATCCAGGATACATAATAAGTTTGATAAAAAAATAACTCTTTTCTTTTTCTTTTGTTTGATAGAAAACAGAACTTAATAAAATTTATTCAAGGTACAAAGGGTCAACAAGCTGTCCCTTTCAACAAGTTGAGCAGGTGAACATGCAGATAGTGTCTAACACAATTTACAAACAAGTAGTAATAAAAATGTTGAGTTGGTAGCTGGGTATGACTTTAAGTCCAAGTTCTGGCACTAATGTGTAGGAATATTCAACAAGTTCACTAAATTTATTTAGACTAGATTAATAACTAGTATCTAACTGGGTTAAGTTAACTTTTCCTCAAAATATCTACATCAATTAAGGTCAAGAATATGCACTAATTATTCATCCGCACATTCTCAACTTCATGAGATGAGTAACATGTTGATTTTGGATAAGCCTACAAAATCTATAGATCCTTTTGCTCAGCTTCTAAAGTTGTCTTTTGTGATTGAATCTCTTTCCTTTTAGTATACTTTCTATTCTCTAATAAAAAAATATACTACTAAACATTAAATTTCTCCCATATCTCATTAGAATCAGTGGCAAGATGATATATAGATAACATTTGTTCCAATAAGAATTCTCCTCATGGCCATAGGACAACAAAATATGCTAAAATTTTTTGCTTGCTTTCCCTCATTTATAGTTTTCTTGAAGATTTCCTCTAGGAATTGATTTGAGCCCTACCCTTTTCTTTCAGGTTTGTTTTTATAACAGTCTCACACCAACAAACTGAAAGAACCACTATATAAAAAGAAAAAGCACTTTATACTGTTGACATAATTCAGAATTATTTTTATTAAGTGTTGTTCACAAACTTACTGACAAGTAACCATCATTAACAAAGAGAAAGAAACGATTTGACCTGATTGGTAGGTTTTCGGGTAACTATACAATGCAAGTAGTCTGAATGTCCCTTAAAAACCATTTTGATCTTATTGCTCTCTTGAAAAACTCCATTTAGAAAAATTGAAATCAATGTAGCTAGCAAAATATATTTGTGGATGACATTTGGTAATGATACTAAAAGGAAACTTAATGATATAATTAACATATTCACCTTGATCAAATACATACCACATCCCAGCAATACACATAAGAATCGCCTGCAGCAGAAAAAATGGAAACCCCCTTATTGTAGAACAAAAGGCGAAGTCAAAAACACTTTCAAAAATAAATAATCAGCCAGTTATCTAAGACTACAAATAAATAGAAGTAAACTTAAAGAAATAAACGCTTATCCTGGCATTAGGTATGGTTAGTTATATTTGGATACCTTTCCTGGCATGATTAAGCCCTTATTCTTTGCATCTTTTATCATACTATACGCAATCCTACAAGTAAATGATAAATACCAAACAAATGAATTCCCAAATAAACATTTGCAGGGTGATATTAAGATACAATTGATGAAAGATGTAAAAAACAGGGTAAAATGGTTATGTACCTCTCTTTGACACTAGAAGTAGGTTCCATCATTTCAAGCTTTGCAGCAATTCGGGCAACACAACCATCCACGACTTTGTTGAGATATACCATTTGTGCATTACCTATCAAGAATACCATTTATGCTGGTGAGGTGCGCCAATGAGATTCCTAGAGAGAGAATGAGAGTAAAAGTAGGGAATAGAGAGATTTTCAATTTTGGTAGGGAGAGAGGGTCACTGTCACACACAAAAGCTGTGAGTAGAGAGCTAGGAGAGTTTTGTTTGGGAGTCCAAGAAGGAGGTGGGGTTTCAAGCTGGGAGGTCGAAAATGGAGAAGTGGAGACAGAGAGGAGAGAGATGAGGGTTTCTGGACAGTGAACGCTGGTAGGTGCAGATCTACCAATGAGGTGCACCGGTGAGGAGTTTGGTGAGATTTTTAGAGAGAGAATGAGAGTAAAAATTGGGAATGGAGAGATTTTCAATTTTGGTAAGGAGGGGGAGGCATCGTCACACACAAAACTGGTTGGGCAGGGGTGTTTTTGTCCAAAGGACAACCTTCCTAGATTAAAAAAAAAAAAGGATATGTTTGCAATGGTCATAAAAAATGGGTTAGTTTTCAACTAAACCCCAGATTAATGCCCAAATTGTAAAAGTAAACAATAGCCTAATTCACCCAATCCACGACTCAATGCATCAACCTCGAAATTCATGCAATTAACGTGTCATGCAACATATGTAGTAGCAGATACGAAGTTGGCAGCTTATGAGTTGCTATTGAGAGCCATGGCTAGCGGCAGTGTCTCACAGAAGACCGCAAGCAATAATGGCGATGTGGTGTCTCACGAAAGAAGCTTGCCAAGGTTTTCGCGGGTTGGGAATGCAAGAGATAAGTCAGCGACATAAGCTTGCCACTGTCGCGCGTATCGGTGGCAAGGTATAGTTGGCAACTCAAGGGTCGCGACTGATGGCAGTGGAGATCCACAACAGAAAACTAACTAGTGTTCAGCAAGTAAATCTAACGGTGGAGAGTTAGGTCACGATCAATAAGCAGCCTGGAAAGGGAGTCTAGCCTGAATTTGATTTGCCAAAATTAAAAAAGAAAGTTTTTCATAATTATTTTTGGAATTACACTTTAGCTGACACGGTGCAAGCACTATATAAGGAGGGCTGTCCAACGTGACTCGACGTATCCAACACAGCAAAGAAGAATAAGGAGTTGTGAGCCAAAAGGAGGAAACTTGAAAGAGGTTTTGAGCGTGGTTTCTGTAAAACCCCAAATCCTCATTGTCGATGAGCAAATTATTTTTTTCTGATTGGATCGCGTTTCGATAGGAAAATATATTTTTCATCGTCCGAAATTATTCGGAATAAGTATTTTCAAGTAATAAAATTAATTTTTAAGTGTAAAAATGGATGCGATATTAGTAAAAATAATCCCGAAGACAAAATAAAGTCATAAGCGGGTTCCTAGATGGACGGACAAAATCGGATTCGAGCTTGGAATCGGATCGGGTGAATGCATTGGAACGGTAAGCAAGACATTTGTTCGAGTGCCACGTGTAAGGCATGCATTATTTTGATTGAGACAAGTGTTACATGGAAAGGAAATTAAGTGACATGTGGTAGCTTTAGGGTGTTAAATTAAAGAGAAATCAAGCTAAAGGGGTAAATTTTTATTTCGGTCACCAATGGCTGTTTTAGCCGAGAGATAAAGGGATAGAGAAATGAGAGATCAGAGCATTCAGCCATGAGAGGAGAGAAGCTCGTGCATGCAGCCTTCTTCTTCATCTTTCTTTCTTCTTGACCGAGAGAGAAGCAAGGTAACTTTCTTCCATTTCAATTCGGTCACCATATGTCAAGAGCGAGAGAGAGAGCTTGATCGTGAGAGTGAGTGCGAGTTAAAGAGAGAATTTGATGATTGAGTTGCTGTTGTTAGCTGATCAAGACGATGCTCATCTGAAGGAGACTCCAAATCTAAAACATCTGGATGCATGGAATAGCAGATCTGAGCCAAGAAATCATTCATGCAAGCAAGAGGAAGGACGTGAGCTAGTGTTGCTGTCGTTGATCGTGAGTTGATGGAGAGCCGATCTTGAGCTCGTGGAAGTGTTGACAGACTTGAAAACCATGGAATGGAAGGATTGGCAGTTCAAGGATAAAGATCTGAACCAGAGGGTGGGCATGCAAGCTTGAGGGAACAGTGAGCTACTGTCCGTGGAAGTGCTGCTGCCAAGCGTGGAGTTATTGCCTTTGCTGTCAGGTGTTGTGGCTGCCGAGTGAGTGCTGGAGCTGCCGTGAAGCTGTCCTTGCTGCTGCCAGTTGCTGTCGTCGTGTTCTGCTACCTTGGTGAGCTACTGTCGTCGCAAGCTGAGTTGTGCGAGCTGCTGCCATCGTGAGCTTACTGCTGTTGCTGCCATCTGGTGCCGTGTGCTGTCAACATTGATGTAGCTGCTACCAACAGCTGCTGTCAAGATGAAATCCACATCCAGTTTTGAAGTGAAACAGCAAGAAGCGAAGATACTTGCTGGTGAAGAAGGAGCTTGCTGCCGCGAGTGATTCGTCATCGTCGTGCTCGTTCGAAAGCCGTTCGAAGCGAATCTAGTGAGTAAGTGCTGCCCCATGTTGCTTTGTTGAGTTGTTTTGGTAATTAGGAAGCAACCATAAGATTAAGTTGAGATAGAGTGGTGATATAATGTTTGGACTTAGGATTGAGAACCTCGTTAGTGCGGAGGTTCGTTTGTTTTGTTTCGTTATGTTGTCGATTGATTGCCGATGTTGAAAGTCCGTGGATTATTCGTTGTGTGGGCTGTTATGATATGACAAAGAGGCTATCATGTAGTGCTTTTATTTCCAAGTTTGTTAACATGAAAAAGGATGCATTTCAGTGTATTTGAAAGTATTGAAATATCGTTCGAACGTTGATTAATCGTTTTCGAGCAAATTGGTCGAGTTTACCACTAGTGCGAATGTTTTTAGTTTGTGATTTTTGTTGTCGATTGTGAAAACGTTTATGATGCCTACTCGCTGTCTTGAGTTGTGTTTAAGCCCATCATAGTGTTAAGTCGATATTAGGATAGTTTGAGATGCGTTTAAGTTAATCGGATAGTTTTAGTTCGCACGGAATCGTGAAATAGTCGATTTTGGAGTTGAATCGAGAAAATGTATATTCGTTAAGCTTGTTGCCATATTTTTCACGTTTGCGCTTTTAAATGTTTGAATCTTCGTTGTCTTGTTTTAAGTAAAGTCTCAAGTATAAGTTGGCATTAAAGTTATTTGGGATCGAAGGGATCGCGCGAACGTTATAAGTGTTTGGTCGCGATAGTTAGTTAAAATCGCGTAAGTTTTATGTTGATCGTTTAGCTTCGCTTATTCTTTTTGTTGAATCCTTTAGATTGTGGTTCGATAATGTTGCTTTGGAATTCGATTAGCGTAGTTCCGACATGCTTATGTTAGAATGTTATCTTATATAGGCAGCGCTAAGGTGACGGAAAACGAAGTTGATAAAGTAGCGCAAAGTAGGAAGTCCGATCTTTTCCATGAGTTAGGAATCGGTGAGTGTAAATTGTTTTATGAAATGATAAATACATTATGATTTCTATGCTCTCATGAAAGATTTAAACGTTTTAATATTTAAATGAATTTATATACATGATATACGCTTTACAGGAATGTTACATGTTTCGAAATGTTTTTAATTTGTATTAAAGCAATATTGATCGTATAATTAGTTATTGAAATGTGCTTTTATGTTTTGTTTTATAAGCAAAGGAGCATGTTTTACAATTATTATTTTAGCACGATAATGTATTTCAAAACCAATGGCTACCCATCCCCATTATATGACTGAATTATGACTGTTATGCGGCCGAAGTGCCTTATTGCGCGTATGGCATGTCTGTCTGGGAAAGTCCGCTAACTATGGGGGGGATCGAGTCTGTCATGTCGCCCTCTACGCATAAATAAGGTACTATCATGACTAATGCCCTATGTGCAGTGAGGTAACATACCGCGGCATAGTGGTTATGACTGAGATTGCATGTCCCCACCACCGGTGACCCAAGACCGGGCGGTGATCATGATTTCCCCGGGTCCCATTGGATATATGTTTTATGACTGAGGATTCATTTATGATTTTATGAGTTTATTTATGAACTTATGATTATGTTATGAATAAATTTTATGATGCTTATAATCTTGCATATTGTTTTCAAGAAATTGTTTATAAAAATGATTATGTAATATCATGAAATTCACGTTTACGTAAATTGTTTCGGAACTTGAATTCTTTCAAAAGATTTTGAAAAGGGTATTAAAGGAAACTTATTTAGAACTGCATAACACTCACTGAGCCTTTTTAGCTCATTATTTTCTTGTTTATTTTGTTTTAAAAACTCCCCAGGCGCAGGATCGAGTCCTCTAGGCGGCAGATCTCCAGCTCAAGAGTAGGCAAGTTTATCAGGCGACCGAAACTGTGAAATCAAAGTAAATTTTTGTTGTATAACGGATTTTAATGTGATGTAAATATTTAAGTTTTATAACTTTAATTACGTTATCATGCATGTGGAATGTTTTCTTTAAGTTGAAATGGTTTTAGTTTTAAAGACTCGAATTGCATTGAAATATAGATTTTGCGATGGACCTGAGGTCCTATTTGGAAGGGGATATGAATGTATGCATGTTGAAATACTATTAATTGTTTTACAGGTGTTTTGAAAAAGTTGAAAATGTCGGAAAAACAACCGTTGTGCTGCCGAAAATTTTCCACCCTAAATTTTTACGTAATAAGAAATGAAACTGTTTTACGGCTTAACTTCACGGAGTCCTTTTAAGTCACCTGCTTAAAGACTGTAAGGATTCTGTGGGGTGCCGGGAGGGCTCCGCTTGGATCTCTTCAAGGGATATCTGGGTTGGGTCCTTTCAGTTTCAATAGGGCTGCGGGCTTTTAGCTTTGTAGATTTTGGATAGACCTTTCAAACCCATTCTTAGCCTATTGTAGCAGCTTTTGGAGAGTTTCGAGAGCCAATATTGAGTCATCATCAACAAATGGAAAACCTGAAAGTTGCAGCATATTAGGAGTCAAATTGGAGATACAAAGTCTGACCTTGGGAACAAGGGAATCGCGTCTATTCAGTGAGATTTAAATATATTGATTGATTCTTGTTTTGATGATATCATTTGTGAATTGATGATGAACTAGATCTAATATCCAGGGTTACAATATAGTCTTAAAACCATGACCTCAGCTATATAATATTATTTTTAATTAATTTCTCATTTTTATGTTCTATTCTATTTCATGCTTAATGTTTTTGAATTAATTGACCACTAGTTCAATTGATTTGGTAATCTTGAATACACTTCGAAAAGGTATTCGTGGTTTGACCTAAATAGGATGACATTAATTGCATGTGATAGGAATATACCTGTATGGTTTATGTGATGTAATTGATGCTTAACATGCCTAAGTTAACTAATCATCATAGGAATATAGTCAATTAAGTAATTTAGGTAATTTCACTTGACCTTTCGAAAGAGGATTTTGGATCATTTAGAAATACTTGATCAATCACATGATAAGAAAAAATTAATAACAATAGGTTGAGTAAATTGGTAGGGTGAAATTGTAACTCTAGAATCTATTCTCCATTGCTTGTGAATTATATTAGTAATTAGTTCTATTAATTGATTTATTTATTTTCCTTGTTTAAGTATTTTCTTAAATTTCTTTGGTTTGATAGTTTGGATGAGGTTTACTCTTGATCGGTTAAGTACTTAACATAAATAATTAGGACAATTCTCGTGGAAATAATACTCTCTTTATTACTATATAACTTGTGAACCGTGTATATTACACGTGATTCTAGTGTATATTTTTAGCATTAGAAAATAGCCTATCATTTAAATTAGCTTATACAACACACTAGAAATTTATCCATCACGTATGTTAGAGTCAGCGGGTCGCTAGGACTTGTTACGAGAAGGCCACCAAGTTGGGTCACCAGGGACAAAATTTGCCAATGGCACCCGTAACCCCCCAAAAGTAGAACTTGTTGCTTGAAAGAGTTTTACTTTATCATAACTTTTGGGGATTTGTTAAATTGCTAGTTATATTTGTCTTTAAGTTGCTTTTTTTTCATGTTGTCAAAGTAACATTGGCACTAATAATTATTTTTGTTTCCAAAATGTCGATCAAGCTCTAATAAAAGTTTATTTTCTTTTAACTTGTGAGTTACAAAAATTGGGGGTGTTAATGGGATCTAAATCAACTTGAGTGCACTTGACCTCCAATACAAGCTACCTTAACAATGACAAAGTTATAAACTAAAAAGCGCCCCTACAGCGGATCGATACAAAGGTATCCAACAGTGGATATACAAAGTACAATCCTATAAAAATTCTAAAGATAGTATAATTGGGTGGTTAAAAAAGGACATAACAGCACCCTACCTCTGCCATCCCTCTAATATCTGAGATAGCTCCACAAGTGGGCTCTCATGAAATCACTCCATAAGCGGGCGGTCCTACACTACGACTCAATGGGGATATGGCAGGACCTAGCCTTAGTCAAATCATGCCTTGTGAGACATTGTATAGTTTAAGGGGTACATGACAACATCTAGCCTCCATTGCATCCCTTTAGGAACAAAGTGCACCTAATATTCAATGGTTGAATAAAAGCATGGCAACACCCCACCTTCATCACTGCATGACTTCAAGCTCTTCCTTGTAGTATGATAGTGTGTTTCAAGGAGAACATAAGAGCACCTTGCCTCTCCTACATCTCTCTGTATGAAGGACAATCCCTTTCAGGAATACGACAACCATATTTGTGAGAGAACAGCTTTATAAGTTACCCTACATGCACGTAACTCTAAAACAACCTTATTCATAGGTGAGATGCTTTATAAGTAGCCCTATAAGCACACAACTTAAAAATGACCCTATTCGCAGGTGAGTCGTTTAATAAGCCTCCACACGAGTTTGGTGCTCCACAAATGAGCAACCCAATAGATGATGCTACTCCATTAGCGGCAACTCTCCTAAGTAAGGCTGTTTCACAAGTGAGCAACTCATTTAGCAATCAAAGCCCACAAGCAAATTAGATTCACAAACACTTTATTCTATAGAATGAACAAGGTTGTAAACAAACTGCTTCACTAGAAAGAAATATCCAAAGGGGATTCATGGGCAAAACACCCTTATAAGTAAAATGCTCATTAAGCAAACTACTCAATGGAAGTTACATATGCAAAGTTGAGCAAAAGAGTAAGTCATCGATGAATAAAGAGCTATATAGAAAACTTATCGTAGTATCGACTCTTTCAAGGTTAGTGTTATGAGTATTTTCTGGATCATCTAAATAGGCTAGTAAAAGCCCAATGGGCTGGCCCAATAGGCCAAGCCTAATCTCCCAGCTCGCAGAAGCCAGACCCCCGGATGCCGTATTCTTAGCACGCGTATATTGCAATTTGGCGATGTCAAGCTCGCTAAGACGAGATTACATGCTACTGCAAGGCTGAGATCACCAGTTATCCTCTCCAGCTTCAGCTCGCCCAGAGTGAGGCCAGATCAACTTATGATATGCCATACATAAATATATTTTAGACTAATTACAGTGTAATTTAAGGAGATCTCACCTAACCAGTATGGGTTTAGCGTCTAAATGCAGACTTTGACAGAGTTGACCTGTCAGAAGTCAGCCTCATTAAATGTAATCATCATTTTATTTTAACTTATTATACAACTGTAGCATCTCCCATTTTCTATAAATAGGGGAAGATTTTCATTATAAATTAGGAGAGAAACACTGAGTGTAAATTGTGCCGTTACTCTACCCAAATAGTGAGAGGAGAACAGTGGATGTAGGCATAAATTGGTCGAACCACTTTAAAGTCTTGTTGTCTTTTGTTCTTCCTTTGCCCTCTTCTTCATCTTATATTTGTTCTTGTACTATTTAGACCATTTTGTAGCATCGGCTTTTGAAGAATCTAGTTGACTAGTTTTTGACATCAACATTTTTGCACTAGAATGAGGGCCCAACTGCAGTTTCTATCAATCACAGCTATGGCAAAAGATAGAACAACCAGAAGTTTTAGTGCGATGGCTAATAGAATGGAGGGTGCGAATCACCAGCAAGGTGCTTTACCAGCCAACCTATGTGTAGGCACCTCGAATGCTCCTATGGATGGGATTGCTCAAGAAAGAGATGTCGTGCAGGTGTTGCAGCAGCGCCAGGAGATATTAGAGAATATAATGATGCAGATAGCAGATGCTGTAAGGGTGTTGACACAGGCCCAAATTCAGGTCCATCAGAGACCAGTTGAGATCCCAGCAGTAGAAGGGAGAGTTACCAAGGAGGTGCCAACGTTGGAGGGATCAAACCATTCCTTAAATATATGATTTGGAGCTCAGACTCAGCGAGCTCATATGGATGAGAATGTGACTCAGCCTTCAGGACTAAGAGTGAGGGTGAGTCATGACGGGCATCGGCAGGTTGAAATGAGTCATGGACATGTGCGGGCGTCAGCTCGGAGAAGTGAGAATGAGCATCAACACCAACATGGAGGCTCTTATAAAGAAGATGGGTCAAATAGGTTAGACCAGAGACATGAACTAGGCTACCACTCCCTTGAGCTCGAGCATAGAAGAAGGCATGTACCAAACCAATATCCTTCGAACAGGGAGAGTAGGTGAGGCAGGCAATCCCCAACCAGACAATTTAAAGCGCAAGATTCAGTAATTGAGCAGCTTCTTCAAAAAGTCCAAAATTAGAAGTTCATTCTGGTGCTCAGAAGCGGAGGAGCCTTAGTAGAGAGAGGACTCCGTTTGCACTGGAGGTTAAACTAGAGCCGCTTCCCCCAGGTTCAGGGTCCCCAAAATCCAACAGTATAATGATGACACTATCCCTTATAACCATTTGGACACTTTCAATGTTCAGATGGATTTGCAGACTATTAGCTCACCGGTCAAATGTCACGTCTTTCTGGCAACGCTTGGTAATGTCCTGTGAATGTGGCTCAAGAACTTCCTTCCTCACAATATTGGTAGTTAGGAAGAATACCAGCAGAAGTTCGCGAACCAATACAAGGCACTAAAAAGGTAGCTCGCGCCACCTTGTCACCTAGCAACCATATTTCAACGTCTTGGAGAACCATTAAAGGACTACATCAATAGGTTCAGATGCGAGGTGAACAACATGGAAAGCCCCACGGATGAGGGGATCTTAATAACTATCTCGACAGGACTAAGAAAAGACGAGAAGCTATATGAGAGCATCTATAAATCCCAAGCAAAGGAGATAAGGTAAGAGAAGTCCTTCAGATAAAAAAAACTAAGTGATCAGAAGAATAAGGCTGGTAACTCCAATCAGAACAAGAAAAGGAACAATGAGGGAGATAGCAATGAGGGCTAAAGAAGTAACCACTAGATGGCCAAGAAAGCCAGAAGCGGACCTGGGCCAAGAACTAATAAAAGGCATGAGCAACCTTCCCGTCCAGGCCACTATAAGAGCTACACTATCCTATCAGACTCCAAGGACAAGATCTTTGCCATAGAAAAGAATAGGGAGAATTTTGGCAAGCCTGCCCCAACAAACACACCCAACAGATTCAGGGACAAGATAGATACCGTGCTTACCATGATGAGCTGGCATAGGACCTCGGAATGTTGGGCTCTAAAAGACCCTATTGAAAAATTGATTAGAAATAGCCATTTAAGGAATTGTGTGGTATAATCTGTGGGTCAGCGATCTAGATACCAACGTCCTTAACAGAGATCAGTGCCGTGACCAGCCTAACAAGGCTCTGATCGAGGATAAGCACACGCTGTGAGGACAATTTTCACCATCCACGGAGGTCCTCATATTGCTAGTACATCAAATAGATCCCATGAGCGCTATTTGTGTGAAGCTACTCACATACAACTTGCAGGTCAGAAAGAATTAGAAAGACTTGTTAAGAGGGTGAAGATAGCCTTAAAGGAAATCATTTTTACTGAAGATAATACTAGGGGCGTTCATTGGCCCCATAATGATGCTCTAGTGATCCGAGCTCGTGTCGGAAACGTAGAAGTGAGGAGGATAATGATTGATATTGGGAGCTCGATAAATGTTATGTACAAGGGTTGTTATGACCAGATAGGGCTTAGAATAGAGCACGTAAAGCCATCCCCAAAGCCTTTTTACAGCTTCACTTGAGACGCCATCGTTCCAATGGGCCAAATCAGACTTTCACTCACATTTAGGGATTCAGATTGTTAGGCAACTGTACTGGCAGACTTTCTAATCATAGATTGACCTTCCCCATATAATGTTGTCTTGGGGAGACCAGCGATGAATGATTTAGATGTGATCACCTCAACCAAGATGCTCATAATCAAATTTCCTACCCCCCAAAGGAGTAGGCTCTGTGCGGGGTGAACAGCACCTGGCGCGATGCTGCTACAAGGAAATAGTGAGAATGGGAGTTTGAGGAAAAAAGGTCAATATGGTCTCTAGAGGAAAGCCTCGTGATATGAGCAAAAGCGGGGTAAGTTACAATCTTGATCCTCGTGAGGTGGATGAGGAAAGAGCTAAAGGGCCTGTTGAAGAGCTTGAGCAGGTTCGGGTCAACAAGCTGGATGCTAAAAGATGTCCAAAGCTGGGGCGAAGCCTAACCCCAGAAATACGATCCCAACTTGTTAACTTCCTCAAAGCCAATTTAGACATCTTTGCTTGAAAGCATGAAGATATAGAGGGGATAAATCCTGAAGTTATGTCACATAGATTAAACGTTGATCCCCATTATAAGCCAGTTCGACAAAAGAGAAGACCAATGACGAAGGAACATATGAAGCCCTAAAATAAGAAGTAGGCAAACTCTTGGCAAACAAATTTATCCGTGAAGCTCACTATTCGACCTGGGTCGCTAATCTAGTACTTGTGAAAAAGAAGAATGGAAAGTGGAGGACCTGTATAGACTTCACTGACCTCAACAAAGCCTACCCTAATGATAGCTTCCCCTTGCCAAGAATTGACCAGCTCGTAGATACAACTGCTAGTCACGAGCTCCTCAGTTTCATGGACGTATATTCAGGATATAACCAGATCCCCATGAACCCAGAAGATGAGGAGCATACATCATTCATCACAGATCAAGATTTATATTGTTACAAGATAATGCTCTTTGGACTCAAGAATGTAGGGGCAATGCACGAGAGGTTGGTAAACATGATGTTTGAGGAATTGATCGGGAAGACCATAGAGGTGTATGTGGATGATATGTTGGTGAAGTCTGGGCAAGCGACTGATCACGTATGTAACCTCGAGAGGATTTTTCAAGTATTGAGGAAGTATTAGATGAAGCTTAATCCTCTCAATTGTGCTTTCAGAGTAGCCTCGGGCAAGTTTCTGGGTTTTATGATGAATAACAGGGGGATCAAAGCTAACCCGGAGAAAATTAAAGCCCTAGTCGATATCAGGTCACCAACAAAAGTAAAAGAGGTGCAAAACTTTAACGGCCAGGTTGCAGTACTCAGCAAGTTCATCTCAAAGGCCACCGATAAATGCATCTCTTTCCTTGATGTACTGAAAAAGGAAAGCAACTTTGAATGGATAGAGGAATGAGAAACGACGTTCCAATAGTTGAAAGAATATATGGGGCGAGCTCCTCTCTTCTCGAAACCAAAAGAAGAAAAAAGCTTGACGATCTACTTAGGGGTGTCTCAGCACGCACTGAGTGCAACTTTAGTTCGGAAGGAGGACAAGACACAATTCCATGTCTATCACATTAGCAAGAAATTGGTTGACGCTAAGACGAGGTACATCCCTATGGAGAAGCTTGCCTACTGCCTAGTGGTGGTGTTAAAGAAGTTGCGTCCTTACTTTCAAGCCACAAAATTAAAGTTCTAACCAAATATCCATTTAGGTAGATCCTCCAGAAGCTAGATACTTCAGGCCGCCTCCTCAAGTGTGCCATTGAGCTGGCCTAATTTGACATAAAATTCAAGTCGAGGTCAGCAATCAAGGGACAAGCACTGGCTAACTTTATAGCCGAGTTAACTACGCCTGTCAGAGAAACAGAAGTTGGAACTTTAGAAAGACCCTATTGGGAGTTGTATATTGATGGGTCTTCCAGCGAGCAGAGGGCAGGAGCTAGAGTATTGTTGATTAGCCCAGAGGGGCATAAAATCATCTACACACTCAAATTCGGGTTTCAGGCTACCAACAATAAAGTTGAATACGAGGCCTTATTGGCAGGCCTTCATTTAGCCAAAGAGATGCGGGCTAAACGACTTAGGATTTTCAGTGATTCCTAATTTGTAGTTTGCTAGGTGCAGGGGGAATATCAGACTCGAGGGTCGAACATGGCAATTTACTTACAAAAAGTTTGAGAACTATTAGGAACATTTGAAAAATATGTGGTGAACTAGATCCCGCGAGCTCAGAATTCCTATGCCGATGCTCTAGCTTGCCTAGCAACAGCTCAGGACACAGATTTTTCTGGGGATATATGAGTCGAGTGCCAGCCAACACCTAGCATGGAGTCAAAAGATGAAGTGATGATTATGGCTGTGGCAGACGACTCGTGGATGAGCCCTTTGATCAGTTACTTGCAAGATGGGAAACTGCCAGATGACAGGTTAGAAGCATGCCGCCTACGATCTTGAGCTGTAAGATATTGTATTTGTGACCACGTGCTTTACAAAAGAGGCTTATCAACTCTGTTGTTAAGGTGCATTGATGAACCTGATTACACAAAGGTTCTGATGGAGATTCATGCAGGTTATTGTGGGAATCACGTAGGGGATTCTCCTTAGCCCAAAAAGCATTAAGGCAGAGGTATTATTGGCCAACCATGAAACGGGATGCCATTGATTTTGTCAAGAGGTGTGATAGTTGCCAAAGATTTTCCAAGGTCTCGCGAGCTCCACCTGCCTACCTGCGATAGATGAACAGTCAATAGCCATTCGCAATATGGGGTGTGGACTTGGTAGGGCCTCTTCCAACGAGTCGTGGAAGGTGCAAGCACGCCATCGTCACAGTAGATTATTTTACCAAATGAGCTGAGGCCAAGGAACTTACCAAGATCTCCACTGCAAAGGTAGAAAAGTTTGTCTTGAATAACATCATTTGCAGGTTTGGAGTTCACCAATAGCTCGTGATAGATAATCTCACTCAGTTCAACATCGAGCAGTTCATCAGTTTTTACAACAATCTCGGCATTATAAAGAGCTTCTCAACTATAGACCATCCTCAAGCAAACGGTCAGGTCGAAGCAGTCAACAAAATCATCAAACTGATTTTGAAGACAATGCTTAAAGCCAGGAAGGAGCATAGGTGGACGAGCTGTAGAAGGTGTTGTGGGCTTACAAAACAATAGCTCGCAGCGCCACTGGAGAAACTCTTTTTTTGATGGTCTATGGGTCTGAGGCTATGATTATAATTGAATTAGAGGTGGCCAGTCAACAGAGAATGAGCTTTAATCCGGTAGAGAATGATAAACTCCTCACCGTAAACTTAGACTTACTCGACAAAGTAAGGGAAGCAGCCTGTATGAAGATTGCCATCTACTAGTAGAAGGTGGCCAAGTATTATAACAAGAAGGTCCGTGTAACACCCCTACCCCGACGTCCCCGTCCGTGCGAAGATCGAGACGTGGGATATTACCCTTTTTCTTATTTCAAAGTTACTTTTATAAAAACTTCGTTTTCAAAAATTTTGATTGTATTTTAATGAAATTCCGGCAGAGTTTCCTTTGTTTTTCTGAAAATCCAAAATTTAAATCTGTAGAGAAAACACACTTCTAAACCAATTCATTTCTCAACTTCCTGTTTCAGACCTCTCGTCCGTTTCTAACCCACTTCAACACACAAACATTTAATAATAAATATTTCTTTTAACATTTAAACATTTTACAAAAATAACACCATATAAACCCTTTTTCAACGGATAATTTACAGAATTTACCACAAGTGATAAACTTTAAATACAATTTTGTTTACGAAATTTACAACGTTAACGAAATGCACACGACATGATGGTGGCCAAAATATGATACTCCTGCAACACAAAAATGGTGATTACCAAAATGATGAGGGCGGATGTGACTTGAGAGAAGCTGTAGTTATTTTATCTTCGTCTTTACTTTAAGCCCTACTCAACTACCTGCGCGTGGTAAATCCAACGCGCTAAGTCTTTCGACTTAGTAGGTGTACTCATATAATATTGAAATCATATTTATTTTCAAAATATGAGCATAAATTAAAACAATATGTACGATCACAATTTATTTATCGATAAAAACACATGGTAGACAATTTCACAAAATAAAACATAATCATGTGACTTTCCAACACATTTTGTTGCAAGCACAATTACAATCTAATCATTACAAAATCAATTATCGAATAAATTTACAAGACTTTCTTTATTCAATTTATTAGAGCCCTTCGTAAAGTCTATCACGATATAATGGATCGGCAACGGGTCTCCTAGCATCGATCATTCAGTGGCTACTCGCCAGAATAAATAGCGACCCCGGCATCAGCCGCTTGGTGACTATCCACTGGGTCGCACATCACAATCTGTTTCCGTATCAGGATCGGGCACTCAATGCCTCTCAGGGTCCATCATACAACATCTGTGATCAATCGTAACAGTGTAGTACTGCTAATAATTACCCTATTGGCTAGCCAACTACCAATCCCTACCTACCGGTGACTAGTTTTACTAGGGCCCTTTAAATTTTTTACAATAACAAAATATTTAAATTCTTAACAAAACTTTAATCACGTAAACTTTTTATTTCATATTTAAATCTGTTATTCTAGATTCTTCGGGGTACCACTCGTGGTCATTTCAAATGACCATTTCACCCCTAATTGTATTATCACATCTTAATAAAATTATTATCTCTTTTCTCACGTTTTAAGTTGATCCCAAAATAGGACATTCTCAAATTTAAAATCCATCAAACATATCACCAAAACATCACATAATTAACACATTAAGGAAAGCGAAATGATGAAAATACCCCTAGAACATTTTACATATCAAATTCGGCTATAGGGGGGGTTTTGTTTTCGAAAAAGTGTTCGAAATCATTTGTCATCAAATAAATTCATCAAATAGCATATAATTAACACCCAAAACTATTTAATATCTCAAACAAACAAATTAACCAACTGTCAAAATAATTTATACATTAAAATTCGAAACTAATAAACATAAATTTTGTAAATATGAGTACACCAACCTTTGGGCTTTCCACTAGCTTCAATAAGCTTCCAAATGATCCCTAAAATCTTCAATTTGAATTTCTTGGACCAGATTCACGCACCTTTCAACCTAGGGTTTCAAAAATTGAAAAAAATTATACTTGAGAGGAGATTAAGCTATCATATGATGGTATTAATGTTTCCTAAATGTTTTAACATGCTTCTACATGAATTTTCACACAATTTTAAGCTCTCCAATGGAAAAATAATTGACTTACTCGAATTTGCACCTTACTAGAAGCTTTTAAATTTCAGATCTAAGCATCCAATGGTTTGAATGAGGTTAGATCTAGATGTTTTGGCTAGAAAATGGGTTAAAAAGGGTGATTAAAAGTAAAAGAAATAGAGGAATAGAAAAATAAAATAAAAAAGAAAAAAAATCTGTTAACAAGGGAGAAATTGGGCGAAGAAAGAAGAAGATGAATTGTGGTGACACTATTCCTCTATTTTATATATTTTTATTTTGCTAATTTACAATTTGACCCCTTCAAAATTTTAAAATTCTAATTCGACCTCTATATTTTTTAAAAATCTCATTTAGACCCCTCAGACAATAAATATTCATAACTTGACCTCTTCTCTCATTTCTTATTCTATCTTAGCCCCAACGCTAACTACTTTATTATATTTATGCCACTTATTAAATTTTATTTTAATCCCACTTGGAAATAAAATTCAATATTCTACTATATATATATATTTATATATATTCCTTAAAAAAAATCCTAGAAAATTTTGGGACGTTACAGTCCGAGTTCGGAGCTACAAGCCCGGCGATCTTGTTCTTCGTCTCATTCTAGCTGAAGCTCACAAGGCAAGTGATAGGATGCTAGGCCTGAATTGGGAAGAACCTTATATCATAAAAGAAGACTTAAAAAATGGAGCGTACCACCTAACAAATATGAGTGGAGCAACAGTGTCGCGAGCTTGGAACGCAGAACACCTACGGCCTTAATTCCAATAGTTTATTGCTCACTCACTTCATTGTGTAAATCTTGTTTGTTTGCAAATTAATTGAAGCTCCATATTCTCCATCAATTTTACTAATGTCACTTGTTCATAATTATATGCAATAGAAAATGAGCTCATAGTGATTTTTAATTCAATGGTGGGGGCAGCAAAATTGGGAATTCCACCTCAAGTGAGTTTCCACATGGGTAAGGGGCTTAATATCGGCTTCCTAGCTGATCTCACACCTACCCTGTGGCCCAAAGGGAATCGACACCCATGAAGCTCCCACCTAAGGTTGATAGGTCTTACGAGCTCATATCGTCAACCTTTGTTGATAGGCCACGCAAGCTCATATCGTCAATTTTGAATGATCTATTTGAGTACATGGACAAAACAAAGGCCTTACCTAAAATTTCAAGTAAGTGCTAATCTACATATAACTTATTATGTGCAGCTTATTATGGGCATTCAATATAATTTTATCCAAGTCTGTTTAAGCTGGTCCATATTGCGAGCTCCGTCTTATTAAACAAATGAATGCAATATTTTGCAAAGACTGTGAATTATAATCTACCAAGTATATTACAGTATATTCCAGATATTTATTGTGAACTAGAGAAGAAGCAGCATAAACGAGCTCTTGAGCTCCTACTAAATACTGCCTCTAGTGGCTCAAGTCAGATGTTTATTTTATCAGCTTACAAGAATGCACAGATAGACAAAATTGAAATTTATATATGTATCAAAGCAAATGTTAAAAAGACCTCGAAGGAGGTCAGCATCCATATAATCAAAGAAATAACCTCACAAGCGAGGTAAATTAACAGAAAATTAATAATTGTCTAAGTACAAGAGTAGGATTCATGAAACAAAAGAAAAGCTTGGACTATGCTCGCAAGGCCTCTCGAAGAAAGCAAGAGCTTAGGGGACAGGGTCTCAATGAGTTGATTTGGAGGGCACTTGATCATCTACACCTCCAACAGGAAGATCTTTCATCCTCCTTTCAAGTAAGGTCTCTAGACTTGATCCTGTACCTTACATTGCATTCCTTTAGCGTCCTTAATGAAGAACTGGACTTTCTTGACTCCTCATTCGCCAAATATGGAGAAGTTCATATTGAGGTATGATTTCCATAAGGTGTACAAAAATCCCGACTTGGTTTCGAACCTCGTCTCTTGGGTACGAGCTTCCACCTCATTTTTCGCTAAGGCAACCTTTTTCTTCAGCTTTGCAACCTGCTTTGCCATTAGCTCCTTCTCCTTTGAAGCCGCCTCCAAGTTTTTCTCCCACTCCTCTAGTTTAGCCATAGTATTGTTAAGTTGCGAGTAGAGGTTGAAAGAGACCGACTCATGAAGGCTCTTCTCTTTCACCAGAATGACCTCGACTTCCCTTCTAGCAGTTTCAGTAATGTCTAGCTTGGTCTGTAGAAGCCTTGTTGCCTCTTTAGCTTTATAGAGCTCGCTCGTCAAGGAAACAGCTCTTCATCATGTTTCTTAGCTGCCTCATTGAGCTTTTTGTTGGCAGCCTTAAGCTTATAGTATTGCTCCTCCAAGATAGGCTCTTCATTTAGGGCCTTCATGAGTCCCATGGAGGCCTGCAGAATCTAAAGAAGGATGAACGATTAGAATCATTAAAAAATTAACAAGTATACGGGGAAGAAAAAGAGTCTTACCCTGATGGATTGGCGTAATGACCAAGAAAGTAGATTCACACCAGAAAAATTTTCTTCAAGCTTTCTTGGCTGAGAAACCTACAAGGGAGGGGAGCTGTTCGGATATAAGGTCGAAGTAAGCTCCTCCAAGGATAGATGCAGAAGGCAGTTCTTAAGGTGATGCCTTTTGACTAGGGGCTATGACCTATTTACCCTTATCCTTTTAAGTCTTATTAGCATGAGGAAGCTTGCTTGGAGCTTTGGGGCCTTTTCTCTTTACCCTCAAACTGGCGGCGATACTTTTGCCCTTTGCTGTAGCAATTGCATTTGGATCTTGGGAGACTTATGGTTGAGGAGCAGAAATGATGGCCTGCGAGGTCTTAGAAAGTGTAGCCACTGAAGGACCTTCTGGAATGATAGGGGTAGTGGACTCAGCAGTGCTAAGGTCCTGTGGGACCTCATTTGTTGCCGTTGCAGATGAGCCAAGAGCAGCGAAAGTAGTAGCGGTCCAGCTTACGGGTTGCCGAGATTTTCTTTTTTGGAGGGGTCAGTAGGCTCAAGTTAGTAATCTCTGCAGCTTCCCTCAAGATGATCTCGACCTCGATGTCCTTGGAAGATAACAATCCTAAGGAGCTGGAGCTTTCGCTAACGTCTCCCACTTCAAAAGCTGAGTCGTTGTAATTGGAGCGGCGGAAGCCTATGTGCTTGCCCTTGATGAGTTTGTCCTAAAGGGAAAGGGTAAGCTCGTAAGTGCGAAGAAGCTTGTCTATTAGCCTAACGTCATCCTCCTCTGATTTCTGCACAGAGAGGATTTTAAAATCTGCGACCTCGTCCTGAGTTAATTGAATCTATTGGGCCCTTAAGTCGTAAAAAAAAAAAAAATGTCGTTAATAAGGCTACAAGCAATTAAGAATAAAAGTGATCCAAAGTGCGACCTGAGAACCCTTATCTAGTTCAGCTCGGAAGTTAAAGTTCTTAAGGCAAAACAAATAAGGGTAAGAAATATAAAATCAATGTGTCTTATAATCGCCCACATTGGATTTTCCGTTTGCCTGACCTTGAAGCAAGATACCTTTGTATTGGTAAGAGCGAGCTGAGACATAATACAACCCGTCTCGTGGCTGGCTAGTACTAGTACCCTTGAAGGTGAGCAGGTACTTTATTAAATTGGGAGAAGGAAAAGGAAGATTATTCTTTCTGAAAATAATGGCTAAAGAAGTGATTTCGAAGTACATGTTTAGGGTTAACTGAAATGGCACGAGGTCCAGATCGTTAAGAAGATCTACAAGGTATGAGGGGACTGAAAACCTGAACCCCACTTCTAAATGGTGCGGGCTAACAGTAATGAAGCTCACAGGAGGATAAGCCCTATTGTCACTGGGAGAGGCTACCATGATGCGACAACCTCTTGAGATGCGGAACTCTAGTGCCACTCCCATAAGTTCCATGGAGGAAACTTTTATGGGATGATGCTTAAACATTTCCTAGGCTCTTTTCTCTTCAGCAGCCTGTTCAGTCGCAGTTGATTGTTGGGTCGGATCTGGATCCGTACGAGCAAAGAATCTTTCAGCGACCTCCTCGCCTTGTGAGGTCATCCCCTGAAGAGCTTGTGCTTGCCCCATTTGCTCCTTAAAGCTTGAGGTTTCCCCCTCTCCTATTGTGTGTGGTTAGCGTCTGCGACCTGAAGACATCTACACAATGAAAAGGAGCAGTGAGGTCACTATATGTAAACCATGCCTAAAATTATCTAAGGCTCCAATTCCCTAAACTCCTAACTCTCCTAAGGTCAATAAGTCATAAACGCCACAAGAAGTTATCTATAGGGCACATCTTAGTCTATAATCTAGCGACCTATGAGTTGCTAACCTACTACTCTCTCTATGAGCTCGCGTGTATGTCACAAACAGTAAACAAATAACAAAAAACAGATTCACCATATCCAAATCAACAAAAATTGAAGTTTCAGTCTCAAGCAAACTCTTAAACAGCAAGAACATTGAAAGGACCCAACCCGGATTTCCCCCGAAGAGATCAGAGCGGAGCCCTTCCGGTACCCCACAGAATCCTTACAGTCTTTATGCAGGTGACTTAAAAGGACTCCGTGAAGCCAAGCGGTAAAACAGTTTCATTTCTTAATTATTAAAAATTTAGGGTGAAAAATTTTCAGCAACACAACAGCTGTTTCTCCGATATTTCCAACTTTTTCAAACACCTGTATAATAATTGATAAAAATTTTAAAATGCATACATTCTTTTCCACTTCCAAATAGGACCTCAGGTCCATCTCAAAATCCACGTTTAAACACAATTCAAGTATTTAAAATAAAACCATTTCAAACTTAAGATAAAACATTTCACATGCATGACAGCGTAATCATAGTTATGAAACTTAAATATTTACATTACACTAAATCCATTATACATCAAAATTGTTACTTTGATTTCACAGTGATGGTTGCCTTAGAAGCTCGCCTACCCTTGAACTGGAGAATTGCCGTCTGGAGGACTCGCACCTGCACCTGAGGAGTTTTCATAAAATAACAAGAAAATAATGAGCTAAAAAGACTCAGTGAGTGTTATACATTTCTACATAAGCTTTCCTTTCAAAAATCCTTTATAAATTTCTAAGTTCTGAAATGAGTTGTTCAAAACATGAATTTCATATTACTACATAATCATTTATATACATGTTTGTTTGAAAATAGGATTATATGCATCAAAAACTTTCATAAACTTTCATTACGTAACATAACTCATGTGAAATTCATTCATAACAAAATCATAATTTATACATGAATTCATAAATCATATCATCAGTCATAAAACATGTATCCAATAGGACCCAGGGAAATCATGATCACCGCCCGGTCCTAGGACACCGGTGGTGGGGATAGGCAATCTCAGTCATAACCACTATGCCGCGGAATGTTATCTCGCAGCACATAGGGCATCAGTTATAATAGTACCTTATATACGCGTAGAGGGCGACGTGACATACTCGATCCCTCTATAGTTAGTGGACTTTCCCCCACAGACATACCATACGTGCAATAAGGCACTTCGGCCGCACAACAGTCATATAATGGGGATTGAGTAGCTATTGATTTTGAAATACATTGACATGCTAAAATAATTGTTATATAACATATTTCTTCTATTAAAATCAAAACATAAAAAACGCATTTCAATAATAATTTCACAAAACCAATATTTCTTTAGATGCATATATAAAAACATATATAAGCGTACATCATTCATATAAATGCATTTAAATATTAAAGCATTTAAATCTTTCATGAAAGCATAGAAATCATAGTGCATTTATCATTTCATAAAACAATTTACACTCACCGATTCCTAACTCATGGAAACGTCCGAATTTTCTACCTCGCATGACTTCTCCAACTTCGCTTTCTTTCGCCTTATCAATGCCTATATAAGTTAACATTCTAATATAAGCATGTCATAACTATGCTATTCGAATCCAAAGCAATATCATCGAAGTCACATTCTAATGGATTCAACAAAAAGAATAAGCGAAGCTAAACGAACAACATAAAACTTACGCGATTTCAACTAGCTATCGCGAATTATCGATTTAAACGTTTCGCGTGATTCCTTCGTTTCCAATTAAACTTATCGTCAATTTCTACTCATGACTTTACTTAAAACACGAAAAATGAAGATTCAAACACTTTAAAACACAAACATGAAAAATATGGCAGCAAACTTAACGAATATTCATTTCCGGTTTCAACTCCGAAATTCGATAATTTAAATATTTCGCGCGAAACAAAAATTATCCGATTAACTCTATTCCAATTCAAACTATCCTAACTACAACATTTATCGTCTTAATGAGCTTAATAACATAAATGGCAGCTAGTAAATCATCAATTACATTTCCATATCCGACAATGAACTCACAACTAAAAACATTCGCATTCGCAGAAAAACTTGCTCGAAACACTCGAAAACGATTAAACGATATCCAAACAACTTTTCAATATACTAAAACACATCATTACGAATCATTTTTCATGCTAGTGATTTCGAAATCAAAAACGTTGAATAACAGCCAGCATTTTTCATTATGATAGCCCCTACAACAGATTTCGCACACAAAATTCAACTTCAAAATTCATTCATTATCACGTCAAAACACAATCGAACGAACCTCCGCACTAACGAGGTTCTAATTCCTAAACCCAATCATACCATCATCATATTCATCCATAACTCAGCTTATATAATTTCCAACACAACAACATTCATAAAAATTACAACATACCTCACGAAACTCAATCGAAATCTTTCCGCAAATTTCACGCGAAGGGCTGTCCAATATCTTTTGCGTAACCGAATCTGTACCAGCCCTTAAACCTTAATTTCTTTCACTAATTCATGCATTTAAATCAGATAAAACATCACATTAACACCAACTAGGACAGCTCTTACCTTGGTGTGAGTTGTTCTCCGCTTCGAAACAGCTCTCAAACGTTCGCGATGGCGAGACGACGCTCGTTTTAGCTCACAGCAGCAACTTCCTCTCTTCACCTCCCTTCCAACTTGAAGGAGATCCAAGGGATGACGGTTTGAAGGTCCAAAACTGCTCGGTCTTCACCTGATGAGGTCTCGACCTGACCTGACAGCACCTTCACGCCAGCAGCAGCAGCATTTTCTGGCAGCAACAACATCACCTTCACTCAGCAGCTCCACGCCAGCAGCAGCTCTTCCAGCGCTCGCTCGGCAGTAGCTCACTTTCTGGCAGCAGCTCCACTTTTTGATAGCAGCAAATTCATGGTCTGGCAGCAGCATATCTTCATTCCTTGCTTGCATGCAAGGTCAGATCTGCTCACTTTGGGTGGCTTGGACAACACATGCATCTGTTGGTATAGCTCAATCTTCTTCACCAGCTCACGGCTGCATCTTCTTTGTTCTTCACGGCTCAACTCCCTTTGGTTGCTTTCGATTTGAACTTGATGGCTGATGACCCAAAGGCTGAGAACATGTGCTTCTCTTCTGCTAGCTGCTCTCAGGTCTGCTTCTTGGATGGGTGACCGAATGCTCTCTTCTAACTCTCACTCTCTCGGTTGGTTTGCTTTGCTCTTACTTCTCTCTATCTCACTATCACTCGGTTTGACAACAAATGGAGACCGAATGCAAATGTTTCTCTTACTTCCATTGTCTAATTCAAGTCAAATGTTTCTCTTACTGCATGACACATGTCCAAGAGCTACCATGCATGTACACCACTTATCTTCATTTCCTCATGCAAGCATGACACGTGGCACACATGCACTTAATTCACTTATTACTTTTCATGCCTTATCTCATTTCGGTTCCAATATTCGAAATCGAATCCATTTCCTTTCGTCTGTCCGTCCGGGAGTCCGTTTAATTTAATCTCGGCTTCGCACACTCGAAAATATTTTTACATTTCGAATCTGTCCTCCTGCTCTCAAAATTATTTTTATTACTCTAAAATAATTATTCGGATCCGATTGCTCTAAAGTATTTTATGATTTCGAAATTAAAAACTATCCCCGATCCTATCCGAAAATTTCATAAAAATTCAATTACGCATTCGAATCTGACGAATAATTAATTCTATTATTCCTTGATCAAGAACAAAACGAGATTATCCGAAAATCTTATTAAACCCTTCCTAGACAATCCTGGAATTTTAACGAGACTTAATTTACTCATTCAAGCTCTTCGAAAACCTCGATAAATCCTTTATGGATGCTTTGAAAATTTTACTAATCATTCCCAGACGATCCAGAAATTTTCTTAATCATCTCTAGACACTTTAATTTATTTTATTACTTCAATAATAAGGACATATATCATTATTCTGCACATCTCTCGAACTAGAATCGAGAGGGTATGTTACAAACATGAAGAACAAGCCATAAACAAACCCAGAAAAGCATACCAACAATGTAGTCTATAGAAGCTTAAAAAAAAAAAAAACCAACAAAGAAGTTGTGAGAGCTTATTATAAGTGAAGCAGGACTTGATGGGACTGAGAAACCAGAGATTGATCTTTAATGGAGATGGAGGATGATTGCAGCAATTGAGAGAAAAGATGAAAAAGGAATTGCCGGAATTTGAAAATGACATGAGGATGGAGAATATGAAGGGTCCCTATCTTTTTATAGCTGCCTTTCCCCAGGTGTTGGATCTGAAAGCCCAGTAACCGCTCTAGATCTGATGGCGCAGAGCGACGTTCGAGATTTAGTCATCAGTTGAAAGACATGCATTAAATGCACACCCTGCACAAGACGTACGTCGAAACCGTCGCTTGAGAAGTTGACGCATGTCCAGAGATAAGACAAATTTAAAAAAGTCAAGTGACGAATCCCACCAAACCAGCTTTTACTAACGAGCTCGAAGCTCTTAGTCCGCAGGACGTCCTAAGAGCTGGGAGGCTTGTGTTATGAGTATTTCTTAGATCATCCAAATGCATTGGTAAAAGCTTAATGGGCTGGCCCAATAAGCCAAACCTAATCTTCCAGCTCTAGCCTAATCTCCTAGCTCGTAGAAGCAAGACCCTCGAATGCCGTATTCTCAGCTCGTATATATTGCAATTTGGTGACGTCAAGCTCGCTAAAACGAGGTCGCATTCTACTGCAAGGCTAAGATCGCCAGTCATCCTCTTCAGCTTTATTTCGCCCAGAGTTAGGCCAGATTAGTTTATGACGTGCTGTACACGAAATCTATTTCAGACTAATTACAGCGTAATTTAAGGAGATCTCACCTAACCAGCATAGGTTTAGCGTTTGTATCCAAGCTTTTTGATAGAGTTGACCTGACAGATGTTAACCTCATTAAATGTAATCATCATTTTATTTTAACTTATTATGCAACTGTAGCACCTCCCATTCTCTATAAATAGGGGAGGATTTTCATTGTAAATCAGGAGGGAAACACTGAGTGTAAACTGTGCCGTTACTCTGCCTAAATAGTGAGAGGATAATAGTAGATGTAGGCATAAATTGGCCAAACCATTCTAAAATCTTGCTGTTTTTTGTTCTTCCGTTACCCTCTTCTTCATCTTTCATCTATTCTTGTACTGTTTTGACCATTTTGTAGCATTGGGTGTTAAAGAACCTGGTTAACTGGTTTTTGACGTCAACAGTTAGTGACACTTCAGTTTTGATTTATTGAACCGTTACCTTTTATAGGTTGTTCGCAGGTAATCAGTTGCTATGGTTAGATCACAATGGCTAAAGAAACTAGGCAACTAATTGAAGGGAAAATTGAATTTTGAATTTAATGCGGAAACATGTATTTTAAAAATTTTTCCATATAAAAGCACGCCCGATCGATACTAGTAATAACAATTCAACAATTAAATTAATAAGATCAAATCTTACTTTGCATGAAAATTGAATTGATCCCTTTTGATTCGCAAATTCTTCACCACCCGATCTTCCTTGCTATGACTCTTCACAAAAGAAACTGTGTGTGGGCACAATCTCGATGAATTATATCACGAAATCTTCTTAATTAATGGAAGTTTTTTATTCAAGTAACCAAAAATTCTCTCTATTTTTCTCTCTCTCTTGTTACCAATATAAAACACTTTTATATCTATTGGTGAGTTAGAGTTTTCTAATTTAATAAGGAATACAATTTCCTAATTAAATTGTAAAACTCAATTCATATCCAATATGGAATCATATTTCTTATTGGTTTAAAAATCTATACTTTTAATTTAACATGGAATCTAATTCCTATTAAATTAAAACTTCTTTAATCTAATTTAATATGGAATCTAATTCCAATTAAATTAAATTACCATCTCCATTAATTAAAATTTTTTTTATTAAATTAAAATGATTCTAAATCATATATAATTTAATGACACCATTTTAAAGTTAAACATTTAACCTCTACAAATAATTAAATAATTACTTATATTTAAATAATCAAATTATTTAAATTATTCGTGAACATGTTCATAAAATTATATGTACACTTATAATTGGACAATCCAATTATATTCTTCCCATTGTTTCTTTATGTGATTGTGAGCTAGCAAGGGGACCAGATGGACCTATAATTTGAGCTCCAATAATATCGGAATTATTAATTAAACTCTTTAATTAATTAATTCACTATTATTAACCTTAAAGTTACTCCACCAAAAACTTAAGATTGCACTCTCAAAATTATAGATGTTTTATACAAACTGAATTTTCAGTGTCCATTGATTTAATCATTTCATATGGTTCGATCCTCCACGACTAGTTCATAATTAGAGCTAGGTCATTAAAGTCCGTTATACCTCTCTAATTATTTCTTATTCCATTAAGTACCATTAATTCTCTAATGAACAATATATTCATAACAACTTATGAATTTATCTTTCCATTTATTTACAAATAGAAAGTCGAGCGCTCTTATTGTTCAAGACCCGAATCAACACTTAAGAGAACTACACACCTACTTCTCGCAAGAAGGAGTGAATTCCACTATTGTGTAGAATGTTCCCAGCCATTTATTAAATCACATCTCCAAAGTATGAAGCTTATTGACCGTAAATTTATAACAGTCTCACCCATGTAAATCAAAAGATATGACTCAACAAATAGGAGTCCATAAAACACTCAGGATTAAGATCAATTCATATATGATCATCAAGTTGATAAAAATGAATTTCCTTATTTAACAGATATTAATAAGAAATTCATTTTATCATGGTCCAGTCCTATATAATCTCTATTATATAAGGTGCCTCCATTTTCATGTCACCACATGAACGATCCCGGATAAAATCATCGTATCAAATACAAAATTGACCGCAACTGTAGATTTACCACAAACAAAGTATCCAGCTTTGTTTGCTTTCTACGGACTTTTTATATTACTAATTTCAAACTAAATCCTCTTGTATATAACACTTATATACTTAGTCTGAGACTACATAAGTAACCATGGATGTTACATGATATTTGTATGAAGCAATCATTTCATAAATGCACATAAATTGAATAAATTATATTATATTTATTATTTAATTTAAATATTTACAAATTACAAGCTCTTAGGGCATATTACCCTAACAATCTCCCACTTGCCCTTAGAGCAGATGAGACATGTCTCGTAATCCTAGACCCTCTAGATGACCTTCAAACACTTTAGCCGTTAAGGTCTTTGTAAACGGATCAGCATGGTTGTCTTGTGATGCTATCTTCATCACCGACACATCTCCTCTATGTACTATCTCTCTAATGAGATGATACTTTCTTTCTATATACTTTCCTCTTTTGTGGTTTCTTGGTTCTTTAGAATTAGCCACTGCACCACTATTATCACAATAAAGTGTGATTGGCCTATCCATATTCGGAATAACTTCCAAATCTGTCAAGAACTTATGGAGCCAAACTGCTTCCTTAGCTGCTTCACAAGCTGCTACATATTCAGCTTCCATGGTAGAATCAGCGATGCAAGATTGCTTAACACTTCTCCATACTATAGCTCCACCACCTAGGGTAAATACTGACCCAGAAGTGCATTTTCGAGAATCCTTATTTGATTGAAAATCAGAATCTGTATATCCTGTTGGAATCAAATTCTCGCCAGAATACACAAGCATATAATTTCTTGTCCTCCGAAGATATTTGAGAATACATTTTACTGCCACCCAATGATCCAATCCTGGGTTAGATTGATAACGACTGACTACTCCCATTGAATAACATATATCAGGTCTCGTGCATAACATAGCATACATGAGACTACCTACTGCAGAGGCATAAGGAATTTGTCTCATATCCTCAATCTCTTGAGGTGTCTTAGGACATTGTTCCTTAGACAAGTGAACTCCATGCCGAGAAGGTAAATAACCTTTCTTGGAATTCTGCATCACAAAACGTATAAGGATTTTATCAATGTACGATGCTTGAAACAATGCTAACAGTTTGTTCTTACGATCTCGTATAATTTGATCCCAAGAACATAACTAGCCTCTCCCAAATCTTTCATTTAGAATTGGTTAGCAAGCCAGTTCTTTACATCAGATAATGCTCCAACATCATTCCCAATAAGTAGAATATCGTCGACATAAAGTACGAGGAAAACCACTATCTTCTCGATGATACGCTTGTATACACAAGGTTCATCAATATTAGATTTGATCGATGTATCAAATCTAATATTCCAAGATCGAGAAGCTTGCTTAAGCCCATAAATGGACCTTTGTAACTTGCAAACCTTTTGCTCTTGACCTTGAATCACGAATCCCTCTGGTTGCATCATATAAATGTTTTCATCAAGATTGCCATTCAAGAATGCAGTCTTGACATCCATTTGCCATATCTTATAGTCGAGACATGCAGATATGGATAGAAGAATGCGAATGGATTTAAGCATGGCTACTGGCGAGAAAGTTTCTTCATAGTCAACTCCCTCTTTCTGAGTATACCCCTTTGCCACTAGCCTAGCTTTGAAGGTCTCCACCTTCCCATCTACTCCTCTCTTCCTCTTGTAGATCCATTTGCAACCTATGGGTTGTACCCCATCTGGTTGATCCACAAGTTCCCAGACTGAGTTTGAGTACATAGACTCCATCTCGAGATTCATAGCTTTAAGCCATTCTTCCTTATCAGAATCTTCCATTGCATCATGATATGTCAACGGATCATCTATACACTCATCGGAGATAGCAATTTGTGCTTCTCCGATTTCTCTGTAACGGACTGGTAGTCTAATAACCCTTCCACTACGACGAGATGGTAGATGATTCTGATAGAAGTTTGTCTGATACTCAGACATGGTCTTAACTATGTTGTTCTCAACAACTGTTGTTGATTGGATACTGGTTGAACCAGGTAATAACTCCTCAAGTACAACTTTACTTCGAGGTTTATGTTCTTTTATGTAATTATCTTTAAGAAATGTAGCATTTGTCGATACAATCACTTTATTATCTTGAGGATCATAAAAGAATCCGCCTCTAGTTTCTCTGGAGTAGCCTACAAATAGGCAAACTTGTGAACGTGGTTCTAACTTCCCAGTCTTATTTTTCAGCACATGTGCTGGACACCCCCATATGCGAAAATGTTGCAAACTAGCTTTGTGATTCCACAACTCTAAAGGTGTTTTAGGAACAGACTTGGAAGGAACTACATTCAAGATATATACTGCAGTTTGCAGTGCATATCCCCAGAAAGAACTAGGTAAAGATGAAAAACTAATCATAGCTCTCATCATATCCTGCAGGGTTCGATTTCTCCTTTCTGCAACACCATTCTGCTGTGGTGTTCCAGGAGCTGTGAGTTGGGATATAATCCCATTCTCAATCAAGTAATCCTTGAACTCTGTATCAAGGTACTCTCCTCCACGATCTGATCGTAGAGCTTTTAATGTTTTACCTAATTGATTTTCAACTTCAGTTCTAAATTCTTTGAACTTTTGAAAAGTTTCAGACTTCCGTTGCATTAGATAAACATACCCATATCTTGAATAGCCGTCAATAAAAGTGACGAAATATTCATAACCACCTCTAACTTTAACATTTATTGGACCACAAACGTCCGAATGTATAAGCTCTAGTGGTTCTTTGGCTCTATAACCTTTTGTCTTAAAAGGTCTCTTGGTCATTTTACCTTCTAAACAGGATTCACAAACAGGTAAAGTGCCAATCTTTAACTCTCTTAAAGTTCCGCTCTTTACTAGTCTGTCTATTCTGTTAAGATTAATGTGTCCAAGTCTTAGATGCCAAAGATGAGTATCATTATTTGGAGAAATCTTTTGTCGTTTTGTTTTTGGTTTTTCAACTTTAAACAATTCGGCATTGAGCAGTGAATTACGTGTTAACGACCTTAACATGTATATGTTGTTTTCTAATATTCCAGAACAAATATTCAACCCATTTCTAGAAATAATAACATCTTTATTACTTAAAGAAATTGAATAATTATGTTCCACCAATCTAGAAACTGAAATCAAATTTCTTCTAAAATTCGAAATATAATAAACATTGTTCAAAACAATAAATCAACTATTTGAAAATTGAAGTCTAACTTCTCCCACTGCTCTAGCTGAAACGACATCCCCAGTGCCAACTCGCATGGTGAACTCGCCCTCATCAAGCTCCCTCCAAGAATCAATCAACTGTAAAGAAGAGCAAACATGATTAGTGGCTCCTGAATCAATTATCCAAGTGAATATATCATTCTCCACTAAACAAGATTCAATGACGAGTAAATCAAATTTACCTTTCATTTTCTTTTTGTTCTTGAGCTCTTCGAGGTACTTTGGACAGTTCCTCTTCCAATGCCCTTCCACATCACAATGAAAACATTTTCCTTTGGGTTTGGAAGTCTTAGAGCCCTTCTGCTTCTTCTTTTTGGTAGCTTGCTTGTTGGACTTTGCCTTAGCCTTACTGGTGGTCCTTTTCCTCTTATTTTTATTAGAGGTGGAAGTTTCAGCAACATTTGCTTCACCAGACTTAGTCTTGTCCTTATTCATGGACTCATAAGTTGTTAATTCATTAAGCAATTGAGTAATATTATATTGCAGTTTGTTCATAACATAATTACTCTTGAACTGCATAAAACTCTTTGGAAGAGTTTGCAGTATCATGCTTACTTGGCTAGGCTCATCTATCACCCCACCATGAGTTTCGGCTGTGTTAAAATAGGTCATCATATTCAAGACATGCTCTCGAACTGATGTCCCTTCCTTCATCTTAGCAGTCATAGCAGCACAAACAGCTTCGTGTCGCTGCTGCTCAGAAGGTTGCCCAAACATCCCTTGTAATGACAACATTATCTCAGATGCTGTTGTCATTGTTTCATGCTTCTTAGCAAGCACATCGGACATTCCTGCTAACAGGTAGCAACGGGCCTTTTCATTAGCCTTAACCCAATTTTAGTGGGTTTCGCGTACATTACGCGCAGCATTTGCCGGTGGCACAGGAGGACGCTCTTCCGTCAGGACAAACTTTAGGTCCTCACAGACCAAAATGGCGTTCATGTTATTTTTCCATTTAACATAGTTATCCCCATTCAATTTATCATTGACAAGATAGTAATTAGAGGTGACGGCATTGCTGAAATAAATAAACAAAATATTTTATTATATGGTCCTTTGGCTAATTAATTTGATTAAATTTGTAAGCCGATTGTGGCGTTTATTATTTTTTCTTTCGTTGTAAATCATAGATTTAGGATTTAATTATTTCCAAAGAATTGATCGTGAGTATTGATGTCAATCGGACTGATTTTCTGGGCATAAATTATTATTTGAAACGGATTATGTAGTGGGTGCGTTTTGTGTTGTCTGCTACATCAAGTGACCGTGCAAAGGGCTATGTGAAAGCTTGATGCGCAGTCCAGTTTAGCAGTGCAAAAACAGCCAGATTTGTCATTGAAAATCTGCAGTTTTTGCATTATTTGTCATTGAAAATCTGCAGTTCAGCAATGCAAAAACTGCACTACAGTAGTAACAGCAGTCGGACTGCATGTTGTACATGCAGGCTGCTGCATCATGTGCAACCAAAATAAAATAGAATAAAACTGCTATTTTGGACAGTCCAAATTAGTTCAGTTTTAATTTTTATTTTGGGTTTCCGTTTCAATTGTAAATATTATTAAAAATTATCCACTTGTTTTGGATAATTTTTATTGGACTTAAGAATCAAGAAGTGGATTTTTAGCCCAATCCATTTGATGGATATTCTTGATAATTAAATTAGATTTAATTTTGAGTCCAAGAGAGCCCATGAAAATCTTGAAGACTACAAGTGAAGGCCAAGGAATGCCTTGATTAATTTTTGTAATATTGTAAAATTAGTTCTTAGGTCGTTAAAGCCAAAGAACCCGGTCAATCACATGTTGTTTATTTAAATTGTTTATCATATGATGATTGAATATTTTGTTGATAACATGTTCATGCATAAAATATGTCATATAGGTTAGAGAGTGCCTACTCATTACATTATAACATGACATACATACATGTATTATTATTTATTTTTCTATTAAATAGTTTATTAGTTAAAATAGAGATAATAATACATAGAATACCAATTTCATAATTTGTTAGGATTTTAGTTGAAAATCTTAAGTTAACAAATTAGAAATATATGATTAATTTTTAATGTGATTAAAAACATATATCTCAATAATTGGTATTCATAATGTGATTAGATTTTAATAGTTAAAATTGGGTAACTCACATTAGTTCTAATCTAAATCATTTAAAGAGTTTAATTTATTTAGAATAGTAAACCAATTAGAAATATAGTTTTAATGTGATTAAAAGATATATTTCATATAATTGGCTTATAATGTGGATTAGATTTTAAAAGTTAAAATTGAGTAATCTCACATTAAATCTAATCTTTATAACTAAAAAGTTTAGATTATCTAGATTAGATTTTTCAAAATAAATTATTTTTTTTAAGAGTTAAAAATCCGGTAATTTATTAGGTATTAATAGGATGTTGATTCTAGTAATACACTAATTCCTAGTAACTTAGATTATATTTATTAGTCGTTAGTAATCTAAGATAATGACTAGGAATAATATGTAGAAAACCCTAATCCTAAAATAATGAGTGAGAGAGGGATATATGACAATATATCCCATGGTCTCCATCATTAGTTCAACACCGTGAGATTTGAATGGCGCCTCGAGACGGCTTTGTTTTCGTCCCCCTAAGGGTGGTGTCCATTTGGGTCAATATCAAGGTTGACTTCCTAAAGGATAGGATTTCTGGATGTATTTTGGGATTGACCTACCCTAAGGCTGGCAATTCTCAAGTTAAGTCTGAGAAATCTGAAATGATGGGTTACACTCATAAAGAATTAATTAATTGGTAATTTAATTCTTTGACTGAAATAAGCGGTAGTCAGACTATATAGAAATAAGAGTTATTCTGTTATATTATTTGACTGAGATTTTCTCAATCTAACATAAAAATATTTGATTTACCCTAAGGTGTCATTTATTTGTGGCATGTTAGATTATCGTGGCATAGTAATTTTTTTTTTTTTTAGGGTATTTCTGATTCATTATTCGTCAATCATGTATCACGTTTAATTTTATGTCAAAAACTATTGATATTCGTATGAATGCAATTTTGAATAAAATATTTTATATTTATTATATTTATTATTTAATTTAAATATTTACAAATTACAAGCTCTTAGGGCATATTACCCTAACAGTAATAAGAGGAGATGAAGTTACAACGCATTAAGTAAACATTGTCAAAAGTTAATTGTCCAAATTCCACGTAGGGAAAGAATTTAAACGAACATAATCAAAAAATAAAGATGCAAGTATAGAGAGCTCACAATTAAGCCAATTTAACAAATTCAAGTAATTCAAGCGGCTTAGAGGTGAGCGGAACTAAAAAAGTTAAAATATAAATAAAGTTTATGAAGAAAAATAATTTTTTTAAAAAAAAAATAAGAAAAGGATAAGAGTTTTCATCAAGAAATGCGGGGAAAGGAGCAATTATGGACCAGAGATGCCGGAAGACAGCTCAAATTGTCGAAGGAGCAGTGAAGTCAGCACCACCCTGTACTGGAAGAGGAGGGGAAAGATTGTCATCCAGTTTCTCTCCAACCCCACTTCTCTTGAGACCTACAACCTCCGTTGAGCATGCAACAACATCACTGCCTCTTGAAAGAGCAGCATCATTTTCACAACATCGGCATCAGGAACAAGAGGATCATTTATGAGTGGCACGGGCTCTTTTGTCCCTTTATCAACCTTGCTTTCACCCTCAACATGGGCCTTTTGGGCCTGATTTTCGACAAACCTAGCCTCGAAGCCCCTGATGATCTAATAGACATCCTTGTGGAGGAAAGAGAAGTCAGAGTCTTTGTAACCAGATCATGTATAACAATGCAATCAGAGCATTATTCACTGCAGTTTCCTGCCTTTCCTCCGAGCGATTAGCCCTCTCAGCTACCAAAGCTAACTCCTCTTTAAGACTAGCAATTACTTGATTCGAACGAGTCACCTCTCTCTTAGCATCACTGGTTTTGCCTTGGTATCACACTATCAAATCATGAAAATATTTTTCCTTATCTAAGCGGCCTGTCTTTACCGCTCGACCTTAGCGCTTTCAGAGTTGGCTCGCTTATTCTAGTAGGTCTCAATTTGTCGATCCTCAATGAGATCCTTGTCCATCTTCTCTTTCCAACAATTATATTGGCTAACGGCCAATGAAGTTCATCCTCTATCTCTCCTCATTTGCTATTTACCTCGAAGTATTCATCATAAATCTTCATTATAAGGAATTATAAGGAACCAATATATATATATATATGTATATGTATATATATATTTATTTATTATAAGGTGGAGGAAGAAATAAGGAATCAAACTACCCATACCTGCTATGAAATACGGAGCGAAGATGCAACAAATCGCTCCTTTTTAAGGTTCTCCATGGAGTCAGCCATGGCTTTATAAAAGCTCCTTCACGTGGAGGCAACATACCTATCCACTAACGGTGTGCAGACGTGGCCAAAATCAGTCTCTCGCCACTCTAATAGAGCGCTCTCCAGGAGAGCAATACTCTTTCCCTTGTCCTTAGAAGAAAGACAACTACAGTAGAAGCCTTCGTGGGCTGAACGACACCTGGAGTAGAAGTTCTTGCTCAAAAACTCTTTCCCTTTTCCATCCTCTATCATTAGTGGAAGCATTGCCAAGATGAAGGGGTGGAGGAGGCAGAAGGCGTACGACTGGCACCAGACCCTGATCGAGTTGGCGTAGGGCTGGTGGTTGTTCATCTTTCGAGGGCTCTGGCTTCTCCGATAACATTCCCTGGGAACGGATCAAGCACTATCAACTTCCGGGCCATCTTAGTAGACTCACCGGCTTGGTTCACAATATCCTCTTCTTTAACAAAAAAGCTTGCTCAGCAATAGTGAGCAAGCTACAAGCGATGCAATTCTCTATGGTCACCAACATTTTGGTAGATCGCTAAGCAAGATCAAGCTCGCGGATCTAGTTTGAATCTTTGGTCATTTTCAGTTATTCTGGAGCAGTGACCTTTAATCCCTTTGAAAACACGAAAAATAATTTGCCAACAAGATCAAGTAGCATAGCAAAAGACATCCAAAACATAAAGAGAAGACTCTTACGGGAATAAAACAAAACCACAATGCTCTACAGGTAGGGGCGAACCGAGTGCAAGGCCAGCTTCCGAAATTCTGAAAAGTTTATTAAGTTTTATTATGTGATTATATTTACAAAATATGAAAATTGTTGTACAAAATCACAAGTGGACGAGCTGAACAAGTAATATAATAATAAGAAAAGTATCGTCCTACGAGGATTGTTGTCAATTAATACCCAAAATTAAAGTAACTCACTTTTTATTTGGCAAACGCAATTTGATTTAAGAAGATGATAACTATAACTAAATTTAACTACAAATTATGAATGAATTTAATTCAATAAATTAAAACTCTAAGATTATGATTTCACCATAACTAATCTGTTCCTCCCCTTTGTTCTTTTTATTAAAAAATTAATTATCCGGTTGTTAATCGAGATTCCCTGAATTATTCACATAGTCTTTCCCAAGGTCTAAGAAAAATACCCTATAAAGCTTAACTGTTATGCCCCCATGCAAGTTAAAACATTAATGGATTCATTAATATTTATGGATCTCTTTTATAGACTACAAAAACTATGCAGGTATATTCCTATCCTGTATATAATTCATGACATTCAATATAATGAACTAAGACACATAAATCAGCTTCCGCTATCATTATGATTAACAATTCAACTAAATAGTGATCAGTTATTTAGAAGCATTAAACACAGTATTAAATACGTCAACTAAGATAAAAAATCATTAATTAAATTGAATAAAGGATTGGAACATCAAAGTTAGGCTACATCATAACCTTAGAAAAATAAATATACTCCATATTAGAATTTACAAAGACTAGAAAATTAAACATAATAAAAGATAAGAAAACTTAGTGGATTGAAGTTTCGCCGTAGAATTTCTTCTTCTACTTTGCTCCTCCTCTCCAAGCTCTCTCTCTTTCTCTAAACTACTTGTTATTTTGGTGTTTGATGAGATGCTTGGAATGGTGATTCTAAGGCCTATTTATAGGCAAAGTTCACCTTCAATTACATCATCGTCTGCATTATCTTTTCCTAATTTTTCATCATTTTGCATCATCGCTTGCATCATCGTTCACCTACCTCATTCAAGTCACTTTCATATTACATCATTGCTTATATCATGGTTCACCTACCCCATATAAGTCAACTTTAATATTACATAATTGTTTACATCATAATTTTGATTACATCATTTCTTACATCAACATGATATAATATTTATTTCTAGAATATTCGATCTTCAAACTGTGATAACTTCTTTATGCAATCTCTGATTCGAGTAATTCTTGAGGCGATGAACTGCTTCGATTGATATTCATTTTGTAGCGATGATCTTGTCTCGAACAATAGCATTTGGTGGGGTCCACGTGCGCTTTTTCACCAATTTTATTCTGAAAATAAAAATACAAAAATATGAAATAATTTACTTAATAAAAATAAAAATGTTAAGAACTAAGTAAGAATTCAAGTTGAAAAAAATAAAATAACTCTATAAATATAAAGTTATCAGAAATGCATTGATGGTTGGAGATTTGTTTTTCAACCCCTCCTTTTTTATACATATGTACTTTTCAACCCCTCCTTTCCACATTTATTTTTTACATTTTATACATATTTGCTCTTTAATTTCATCTTTACACATTTACTTTTTTATATATTTTACTAAGATTACTTATTTAAATTAATAATTTTTTGATTAAATAATAAATTTACGTAGTTTATGTTATTTTTATTTTTATTTATTTTAATGATTTCGTTTACTTTGTTTTAATATTATATATTTTTTATTTTATTTAAACTACATCATATTATCGAACTTTACTTTAAAAAAAAAATTATATATTTAGTATGAATATCAATTCCCATATTACTTTGTTCATGTGCCCCTAAACAAAATTTTTGGGTCCGTCACTGTCTACGTGCATATCCTTAACCCAAAAATATTGATATGTGTAGTCCCTTGCAATAGACTTGATGTGGATGATCAAGTCTTTAAAGTTGTTTACCCAACGGGGTTAGAAAATAAAACCCCTCATTAGAGTTCGGGTTTTTTTTTAGTTGAAACAGTTATTAAACTACATCCGAGCTAAGGACTAAAGGTTTATACCTATGGAATAGTATGAAAAGAGCAGAGAAAAAGGAGTAACTATTGGGCTAGAGCTCGTAAAGTGTTGAATAATGATTCAAAACTATGTAGCTTTTGGTCCAAGTCTGTAAGCCCAAGTATGAGTCAAAGTTTGTTGTTTTGTTTTTTCTGTTATGTTACTGCTAGCAGATATTGCTCAACTTAGTTGCTATTTTTCAGTTTTTCAATTGCTTTGTAAGCCTATAAAAAGGTTTGTTTTATCAATGAATAAATGGTCCATCAAACATTTCTCATAACTATTATTATCCCTATTGTTTTTATAGAGCAATATTTACTTGTAAAGAGCAGTTCTAGTTGACTTTTCCAACATAAAAAGCCACCCCAAAACGGTTTAGGACCATCTAAAGATAGAGAGGAAGCAAAAGACCGGTTTTCATTTGGAACTCACCCATGGCTATGTAATGCTGTGGGGGACAAACAACTATGTCTTGAGGACTAGGTAATAAGAGTTGTTTCCATCATGAATGATAAGTTTCCTTGGGTTGCCAAATAGGCTAGTAAGAAAACGAGACACGTCGATAGACATAAGTTTAAGAAAAATAAGAAAAGTATTTAAGAAAAGTTTGTTAAAATATCTTTCGCATTTTAAAACGAGTTTTACAGTTTTCAGAAAAGTAAAATAAGTAATAGTTTTTCCAACCTATTTTGGGAGGAATATTATCTTGAGCAAAAATATAGTTTATATTAAATTACCCACTCACTGAGTTATTCTCATAATTATTTTTCCTGTTTTATTAAAATCCTCCCCAGGTGCAGGTTCGAGCAATGCAGCAGAAGTATCTCCATCGGACGTACAGGTGAGCTAGAGACGCAACCAAGTTGCACTAGTTTTAATCAAGTTATCATGTACTGCATTTACTATCGTTTTCAGATTTATCAAGTATTGTAAATATTATTTTGGATAATGGATTTTATGGTAAATGTCATGCATGATGTTTCAATAGTTTAATTAAGTTGATTTTCATATCATCGAATTTGTAAGCTTGTGGTGAATGATTGTGTATTTGAAAAAAAAAAAAAAGGGCCTAAGGTCCATTAGTTTAAGAAAATCTATTGAATGAAATTATACAAGTTCTGTGAAAATTTTTACAGGGTGAAAATCTTAGAAAAAAATCGTTGTACTGCTAGATTTCGTAAAATTCTATTTTCATAAAGTTATTTTCAACGAAAAAAATTCCTATCCATTTTCAGAACGAAAAGAGTTTCAAGTATTTTCATATAAAAAAGAGGCTTAGCTCCATGGAAACTTTCCAGTAGGAGTAGATCTCAATTGGAAAGCCACCGTGGGGTGTCGGGTAGGTGGTCTAGCTAGTATAGTTAGAGAGGGGCTTGTCAATGTGAAGCAATTTGGTTGAGAAGATTACTTACTGATTTTCATCAAGAACAAAATGAAGCAATTGAAATATTCTGTGACAACAAGGCTGCAATTACAATGACTAAAAATCCTGTATGTCATAGAAGGCCTAAACACATTGAGCTCAGGTATCACTTCATCAGAGATATTATAGCAAGGAAAATAATTGAGTTGAAGTTCTACAGCACAAATGAACAAGTGGCAAACATCTTTACAAAATCACTTTCACCTGACAAATATTTTTTCTTTCCGTCACAACTTGGTGTATGTATTTTTTAATCAAATGGAAGTGTTGAATAATGATTCAAAATTATGTAACTTTTGGTCCAAGTCTGTTAGCCCAAGTATGAGTCAAAGTTTGTTGTTTTGTTTTTTCTGTTATGTTACTGTTAGCAGATATTGCTCAACTTAGTTGCTATTTTTTTGTTTTTCAATTGCTTTGTAAGCCTATAAAAAGGTATGTTTCATCAATGAATAAATGGTCCATCAAACATTTCTCATAACTATTATTATCCTTATTGTTTTTATAGAGCAATATTTACTTGTAAAGAGCAGTTCTAGTTGACTTTTCCAACATAAAAAGCCACCCCAAAATGGTTTAGGACCATCTAAAGATAGAGAGGAAGCAAAAGACCGGTTTGCATTTGGAACTCACCTATGGCTATGTAATGCTATGGGGGACAAACAGCTATGTCTTGAGGGCTATGTAATAAGAGACCTATATTTACAGGAACTCAAGTTTAGAGGCCAATTTTATTATAACCTAATCATTTATGATTGTGGGAACTCTGAAAAAAGAGGGGTTACAAGAATGATAAGAGTTGGGATTGGGAGTAACTTTTCTATTAGAGGTTAGCCCAACCTTAGCCTAATTAGCCTCATCCATATCCTCCACCCCTACATAGTCACTATTTAAGGCCTCTATACTCATTCCTTCCTCTCTACCACCTACGGGACTTGGAAGAGGAAGACCGACAGACGACTCATGCTCCTTATTAACCCTAACCACATTTTCACAGTGGCTACAACCTGACATCTTCAATCAAAACCTACTTCAGTGCCCTTACAGGTTATAATTACACTATCCAACAAAAAGAAACTCGGAACATGAATATCTAATTTCCTAAAAATGCATATGAAGTGTTGAAAGTCATTCAATCTAATGGCTATTCCTTAAATCCTAAAGGTAATGGCAAATAAAGAAAAATGATATAGGTAAACAAACAATTTCTTAGGCACCATGGCAGTACATATGTATGTATGTATATGTACTTGTCATCACTCAACAAGTTGTATTGAAAAGAAAAAGGACATCAGGCATGAAAATGTAGAAAAGGAAGAAGCTCAAACTTACGTTAAGACAAAAGTGCAATGCATTGGTAAGACTAAAGTAGATGTAGTCACAAAATCGAGGAAGGAAGTGCAATGAAGTAATTAGGAGAAAGAAAATAAAAACTTTGAGTGCTCGGAGTATTGCTAGAAAGGAAAAATAACAGGGCACGACCTTCTTCGTCTTTCATATGATACTATTACGACCATAGGATCAAAAATAATAATAACCGTCACATATTCAATAATTAGGATGAAGATTCCTGTCACGTCTGCATTGATGAAATGAAACAATTCCTTGTTCATCTACATGTTGTAATAATGAGATATGATGGTTATGACTTATGGTTGATAGCTGTTTATGAATTAGAGCTACTAGCAAAACTTCAAACGTCAAGCATCCAATGCGACTAGGAATGACCAACTCACATTGAAAGCTCAGAGTTTACGTTATCCCCAAAAATAACACTTGGATCATAAGTTCAAATAAGGCCCAAAAGACTAACCAGCTTAAAGACCTAAAACGAGAGTTAGCTTTTATCCCTTCAGCTCATGATACATCAGTGTATACCATGTCATTAAAAGCATTTGAAAGTTTAATTTTGTTAAGACAATAAAAGAAGGTCGAGTCAATTAGCTTGCATAAGGAACAACTTGAGGTCGCAATGACGTAGCAGCTTGAAGTACATCATCAGCTCAGTTTTTTTCTTTTTTTTTTTTCTTAACGACGTAGAGTTTTAGAAACAAGAAATTTCCCATCTTAAGAAGAAGATCAATTCAAAGAGGAAGCTTCTGGATTTTCACTTTGATTCACATATGGATATATTAAATGTAGATTTGCGTAGAATAGAAAAGAAATCTTAGCATTTTCTATATTTTAATACCAAATTGAATGTAAATAAGAAACCTTAATACTATATAAAGTGTCATTCGCACGTATAAAAGAGAGACGATTCAATAGCAACCTCTCAGCATTATGCAATCCTATAAACCCTAGTAGAAACTCTGTCAAACTATAGTCCCCTCTTTCAAAAATAACATAACTCTAGATGTGGACATCATTTAAAGGGCCGAACCACGTTAATTCCCTTATCTCTTCATTTTGCTTTCTCGCACTATTATTGTCTCACTATTGCACCATATTTACACTAATTCATTCACCTTCGAGTATTCAAGTCACATTGATTCGAGTGTTAACTGATTTTTGGTGTCTATATTCCTAAAAAAAATTATATATTTTTTACCTAAACATATCAAACAACAAAGTTCAAGCTTCACATTTCACCCGAAAAAAAAAAAAAAGGTCAAGCTCCATGATCAAATTCCTAATCACGCAACCAAACCACATGAGAAATGCCAAAGACTACCTCTACCAATCTATTACATTCAAGCAAGTAATACTACTAATAACATAAATACGCGAAACTAGAGCAGCCCAAAACACACGACACTAGAAGAAAAACAATAACTTTATCCACAAACACTCTCTAAAAGATGACATGTTTCACACCTCCACATATCTAAGAACAGAATTTCGAACTCCACCATCAATCTTACACATGAAACAAAACCATAAACGAAGAAACCGACCTTTAATGGTTTCGACATTAACGAATTATATATAATTGGTGTGAATAGAATATGGAACTTCATTAACTCCTAAAAAAAAAAAAAGAAGAAGAATATGGAACTCCATTAATAAATAGCATAAAATTTTTGCGTCTGCAAGTTGCTGCCTCTAAGATTTGTCTAGACTTTTCTTATCTAATCTTCTTTAACTGTTTATTATATCGTGTTGATTATAAATTATAATACAAGTGGTCCTCAACTAGATAAAGATTATGTTGACGTTCGGATCTAGTCAACAAAGTTTTTTGAGTCTAATACTACAATTGATCAAAAGATAAAGTAGAAAAGAGAGAGAAGACGCGGAGAGAAAGAACAAGAAACAAATGGTTTTACGTGGTTCGACCAAGAATAACCTACGTCCATGGTGCCTTCTCCGGTTAAAGAGACAATCTCCTTTATTATGTGTTGTGTGTTGGTCTGAGAGTCATCCTCTCTCTTTATAATGAATTTCATCTCCTATTTATAGAGAAGGGAGAATGCCACTGTAATGGTAAAATACAAATGGAAAAACATTAAATATTGATTACACTTTCCAAGACTATGCCCTTGATTTTCAGGATTTGATGTTATCTTCAGACTTGGTAGTTGATATCTCTGTAAATCATGCTGCTACTATTCTAGAAAGATTCAGCGTGTACGCCACGCCACTTCACGAGCTAGTTCTATTCTGAGTGAGCTGGAGCTCGTTAGGCAACTCTGCTTGTGGCCAAGGACCTGATGGCTTATTTGCGAGAGCTAAGGTCACATTCTTACGTTGAAGGCTTGTTGCAATGAACTGCTTGCTATATGGAAGCTTGCTTCTGTGAGCTGAATGTGCATGTATATGTGAGTTGCTTGTCCAGTGCTCCAAGAGGTTGTTCCTGTGAGCTGAGACTTGGCAAGTGGATCCTTATCTGCTGGATTGGTCCATTTGATCATTTCTTTAGGCCTTTACTAGCCCATTTTATGCAGTACAAAAATACATACAACATATTAGAAATGGTACTATGCTAATTAATAAATATCTAATTATATTCTTTTAAAAGTGATCAGCCACTGCCCTCTTTTTAGTTCTGACAAAAAATATAATTTACAATAGATATTAATATTATAGATGGTCAATGGAGAGAGAGTTGCCAACTGATGATTTGTCGTAGTTAAAGTATAACAAAAATAGTATTTCTAAAATATAATGAACAATTCCTTCCCCACATATATAATGCTCCAACTGTATAATTATTTGCACTTGATTCTTTCTTTGAGTTGCATAATTGTTATTGCTATATATTCACGATCTTAGTTAGTAATCAGGAATATAACCGAAAAAAAAAAAGGTGATTCGTTTTGTGGATGTCCAAACTTTCACAAAAATTCAAACCATATTTTTAACTAGTAACGAAATAAAGTATTGTATCTTTATTGTATAATAGGTTTATTATACTGCAACCAAAAGTTGTTTTGTGTAAAACAAAACAACTCTATTTTTTCTTTTTTCGATTTATTGGGACTGACCTAGGAAACTATCAGGATCAAGCGAGATAAGACATTGGTAACACGATCTAAAGAGCAACTCTCATGCGGGAGAGATCGACCCACATAAAGCTAGAAGAATAACTCACAAAAGGTGGGAGAACGCAGCCACATTAGTGGTTATACATTGTTCGGTGTCAAACCCAAGTTCAGAGAGAACATGGGCTGTGCTGCATATCACTTTAGAAAAGCATACATTGACAACTCCGAATTTTAATATATTCCACAGTTCGTACCTGAGAATTTTTAATATTAAAATATATATCCTTACTACATAAGAAAGTTATTACATAATACTAAATCAGTCACATTTTCAAAAATTTTAGATTGCAAATAATCTTAATCCTATTGATGAACTCCTGATTTAGCAGTTTGAAGTTTAGTAAAGAAAGTGAAACAGAGAGAGAAAAAGACATGGAAGTGTGAGGCAGATACATGTGGAAATATAAATGACCGTGTTTGACTTAACTTCAAGATGTCAAAGTAGACGTTGTGGTTATAAAATTTCCACGTAAAAGCTTGACTTGATTAACAAAGACCAGGACAAAAGATGAGCAACAATACAAGAGAGAGAAGCAAAATTTAATAATAACAAGCCACCAAAGAAAGGAATACAGTCAGGCCTCCTCTGACGATGGAGGAGATGGAGGGCCCCCTCCATCATTTCAACTCCTCCAACAAATGAAGTAGTTGATCAAGTCCTTCAATGTTGGAAGAGGTCAGATCCTCCTATGGCGACATCAATGAATGTCGCTAGAGAAGGATCAGACCTCCCTTCAGCTCCTTCAGAAATGGAGAAGCCAAGTTCAGCTCTTTTAGTGTTCGACGATTGCCTCTTCCATCACCAAAGGAGGTTAGGTGATGTTTTTGGGAGGGACGGACCACCATCTCTGGTGGATAACAATTAGTACCTATCAGAGCACTCCATAGGCAATTCCACCTCCTTGGGTAGCCCTTTCCTCATAAAGCTTTTGGCGGAGAGTCACGCTTCGCCACTTCACTCACATGCGAGAGTTTCCAAAGATCTACCTACTATCCTATGCTCTAATACCAAGTTGATATGGATCCTCTCATATTCCTATCTTAAACAAGAGGTTCCTATAATATGTTGGGAAATTGTATATGATTATAAATTTTCTTATTTTCTAACAATTCTACTCTATAATACACAAATATCAACACTTCTAAAATATCTTAAATCTCAATTACTTAAGATCTTCGGTTCCTCTTTCAAGTCATTTTTCAAACATAAGCAATATCATGTAAAACATATAAAACAAACTGCTTTCATATGAAAACATAACTATAAAGTATGTGTATATCTTTCGCAAACTTGAAAACACAAACATAAGTAAATTGATGAGTAATCAAACATTTTACAATATTAAAGTATATATAAGTATACACACACAAACCTATATGCCATATAATATAAAAAATCATATACATATATATATATACACACTCAATATCAAAATAAGATTTTTTTATATTATGTGATTGAGTGACTCACCTCTTTTTATCTGGTTGTTTCTTTTGAGACCTAATGGTTACTTGAAAAATAATTTTTAAATTAAAAAAAGTGAGCGTTAATACCCAGTAAGTGGATATAATTTTCAAAAAATAAATAATCATTTTCTTTTAATAATAACTGGCATATTATAAAACTGGTAATGAAAATAAAATTTGAATGATCCATACTCCATCATTTCTGGAATTAAAATTGAAATATCATCTCATATCGTGATAAACTACAAATAGTTGTATAAACCATTTCTATACACTAATAAGAGCTTGATCTATGGTAATCAAGTATTCAGAGGAATCCAATCATATATGATGGAGATATTCAACACACATATAAAGTGAGAGATAACATTTGGCCGTACATGTGTTGGGCGACTCTCTATGACTTATACACATGTTGCCTGATGATCATTTACTAACAAAGAATATTTCTAATAATCCATAAACAATAAAATTTGAAATATATATATAATCATAAATAAATAATTAAATTAAATTTAAAACAATCCACTCGCAAATTAAATTTTAAGTTTTATTTCGAACGAATAGTACTCGTGTGATCCTTATATTCTTTTTCACCTAAAAGCAACACAATAATGTATTTAGAATTTATAAAGATGAAACCAAAAAATTGAATCCGAAACTAAAATAATTACACATTAAAATCAGCCTAAAAATTAGTCCCAAATTATTTTCTTGTATCTTTTTCTCCTGGATGCTTTCGGCCTTAATTTTTCTGCTGTGCTGCCCGGTCCAAGTGTTTGTTGAATTTATTTCTATTGCTTCTGATTCATATGTATCTATTCCTGCTTCATATTACTTATGCATGTCTACATCTATGACATGTGGCCCCTTTTATTTTTATTTTTTTAAAATTAGCCCACTACTCTCTTTCTCTTAATGACTCAGCCCACCAGTTTTCGTATCCCTCATTTTCTTTTTAAAATAATCTGCCACCGACCTTTCTCTTACCAGACCAAACTTTCAACCTTTGTCTTTTGTGTGTTTTTATGGCTTTTGCTTGCACATTGATAGCCAAAATTGAACTCGGCTTGCTTGAGAACAGCCCATTTAAGTTGGGCTTGTACGACCCACTAATTTTTAACTTTTATTTTTTTCCATCAATTGGATTCATTTAAATCAAGGGTTTAATTGAAATCTAACCCCTTTTTGATAACCCATTTGAAAAATAACCATTTTTTTTAAATCTCAACCTCAAGGTAGAGAATCTCAACCACTAGGTTCAGAATCCCAACTTCCAGGTTGTGAGTCATAATGTTAATTTAATTCAATCTCAACTTCAGGGTTGAGATTTTTTCAACCTAAAAAAAAGGGTTAGTTTTTAAATAGACTCTGAAAAAGGGGTTAGTTTAGGTATTTTCTCTTAAATCAATTCCGGCTCACTTAAAATTTGGATTTCAATTAATTTTCTAAATCCATTAGGATTTAAGCTTTACATTAGGCCTATATCAACAACTCTGATAGTCATTGGAGGAAGACCCTATTAGAGTCATTGTCGGAGGCTTTGACAACGGAGGACTCCTCCTTCATTAGCACTAGTGGCCATCATTTCTTTATTGTGGAAATGGAGATAAATATCACTTATTTTCCCTTTCCTATCGTTATTATCACTAGAATAATATTTTGAGTTTTAATATCACTTAAAAGTGAAAATTTCCCATCTTATCCTTAATGAATAAGACATAAATCAAGCTCTATTCTACATTTCTTTCTCTTTCATTTTCGTTGAAAAATAAGAGATGCAAAAATCCATTTTCATGAACCATTTTGATTGAGTTTTTTACCTTAGTTTTGGAAGATCAAGGTAGATTTGTGTTATCCTCCTCGTGATCATCGAATTTGTATATTCTTTTAGTCAAAATGGTGGTTGGGTGAATGAGAAATTAAAGTTCAAAGTTCAGTCATTCGGAAGAAAATAAGGTATAGTTCCACATGGAAAACAAAGAGTACTGAATTGTTAGATATAGCTGTCGAATTGTTGAAAATAGTATTGAATCGATGGAAATACATAACAATTTCTTTTTCTTTTTTTTTTTCAACAAACCCATAAATTTAGACCCTCAAATCTGCCACTTTCAACAAAGTTAGACCCTCATTTCTTTTTTAGACAAAAATAATCCTCATAAATCATTCATAAATCCAAACTCTTACATAAACTTATCTTTCAAATTAATAACTCCACAACAAATAACCATTAAAATACCAATTGACAATTGTAGACTATCGTCATCATCGCCATCCCCAATCAATGTTTGTTTTTACCTTTTCCTTCTTTCTTTCTCTCTCTCTCTCTTTCTCTCTATATTGTTGTTGTTTTGCCTATAAAAGTTACCCTAAAAAGTGGTTACATCATCGTTGTTGCCTTATCATCATCATGATAGTCATTCCCGTCATCGTCATCGCTCATCAATGATTGTCTTTTTCTTCTCCTTCTCCTTCTCTCTTTGTATTTTTCTCTCTTTCTCTCTCTACTATTATTGCTTTCCTTATAAAAGTCGTCCTAAAAAGTGACTTTTATATCTGGGGTATTTTAGTCCCAAGCGAATAATAGGTAATATTATAACTCATTATTAGTCTAGTGATTTTACCGTAAAACACGCTAGTATAGGTGTTAGTTTAAAACAAAAAATTGCTTTTAGCACTTTTTATTATTTTAATTTCACCTTCAAACGTATCTATTGAAATAAGTCCAACCTACTTTTGACAAAACTTGTATCATAATATAAAATAAACATTTTGAGTGAATATTTATACCATTATTTTAATTTAGTAAGAAAAAAATTTACTTGATTTAATTAACTATTGGATTAGAGAATGAAAACTACCTATTATTAAATGTAAAATCTCACAAGACACAACATTCATTAAAGGGAGCTCAATTTTCTAACCATCCGTTGAGGACCTAATCTTAAATCCAACAACAAACTCTAGTCACCTAGCTCACACCACTAATAGGATAGATTTTAAATCAATTGTCCTACGAGAATGAGCAAACTGATGTTTTAGAATCTAACCAACAAATTGACCAAACCCTAGACCAAGCAAATGCAAGCAAGAATATTCAAATAAGCTAAAATATCTAAACTTGAATTTATGAAATAACTAGAATCTAACCTAAGTAAAACTACACAAGTAAGCCGAAATAACGAAGATAAATTACATGAAGAATTTGCAAATTTTTAATAATTAATAATTCTTGAAGCCAATATAACCACATAACATCTTAATAAATTCTCATGTTCTTGGGCTATTTATATCCTCACAAATCTAGTTTAACTAGGAAACACTAACAAAGATAATTCTACTTTAATTATATAATATTATCTAAAGATAATTATAATCCTAACTTATCCTCTAAATTTAATAAAGATAAATATGATAAACTACTCCTAATTTATCTAAAATTAATTAAAGACAATACTAATTCTAATTTATCAAAGATTTAATTAAAGGTAAATTTAGTCCTAAATTATCACATGACTTAAATAATTTTTTCAAAACACTTGTGAATACCCACACTCAAAACATAGTAGCTTCAAGAAATACAAATTCAAATGCAAGATTCAGTTCGTTTTGATTTTAAGCTTCACATGATATCTCCCTTTAATTGCTCTCAAAATCTAGGCTTAATATTCTTGCAACGCAATCGAGATGGAAGTTAAGCATAAGAAAAGTTTCAATATTTTTTACAACATATGTGAATAAATAATAGAAAGATTGCTTATACGAATTCAAAGGACCTCATCAAAGGAATCAGAAATCAATAATATGTCAAACATAGTTTACTTTAACAAAATAGTTCAACTTCTCAAGAGATCAATTAGGTATTTTTATCAAGTTGTAACGGGGTTAATCGGTGAATGACTAAAAAGAAAGAAAATATAAACGTAATTTTCAAATGAACTTAGGATCATAATATGAATTTTAAGAGATTTATTATTTGGGTACCAAACTCTTTTGACTGCTCCACCCTCCTAAGTTTCTTCTTCTTCATCTCCTTTTCCAACTACTGTTCTTTACACTTCATCACTTCTCATTCAAAATTTTTTTTCCTTCCATTTTTATTTCGAAAATTCTCTTTCTTTTTCACTTTCTACCTTTGCATTTTCTTTTTCTCTCTTTCTCTTTTTTTTTTTCCTTTGTTCAAAGAAGACTTCTCACTTCTTTTCTTTTTTCAATTACTTGCACTTACATATATTTTTAAATTTTGTATGCACTAACAAACCCTTCCTCATTCACTATTCTTCACTTGAAAATTCTCTCTCTCTCTCTCTCTTTTTCATCTTTCATTTTTCATAATCCCTAATTTTTCCTTCTTTTTTTTTTCCCACATCATTCCCATCTTCTTTTGCCTAAATTTTACTCTCATATGTGTATTTAAGCTCTAAAGGGTAAGACTCATGTATATTTAGGCTTGGACATGGGTTTTTATAGGTTAAGAATGAAACTATTCAGGCTTTTAATGTGTTTGGCTTCAAATTGGCTATTTGTGCATACAACACAAGGTAAGGAAACTGTTAGGTCTTTTATTAGTTTAAAACACACAGAACCTAATATCACTTCTCAAAAGTCATCGAATTTTTCATTAAAAGTAAACAGTTTATAGATACAAAACATACTAGTTCCTTCCAACACAAAACCTATAGAGATCAATCTTATCAATTTGAGAATATGTGAAGAGTGTTTAAAAGTAACAAATAAAATTTCCCTCAGAAACGAAACGCTAATGGCTTAAATATTTCACAAGAGAAATCTCCACTACAAATTTTGGGCTTCTTAAACATGCATTCTATTTACTATAATGTCAAGAATGTGGACGTGCATACGCATATGTGAAAAAGCATAAATCTTCAAAGCATTCAAACAAAGCAACTCATTGAAATTCACATGTTTATCATCATCAATCAAACATCCAATTCTCAACTCAAGACATCCCATAATTTATGAAGAAAAATAAACTACTCCTAAAAATATGCAAAAACTAACAACCTTAAACAAAATAAGGGTACCCCTAAACCTAAGATTTTCAAGATTTTCTATGTAATGCACTATAAAAGCGAAATTTAGAAACTTCCCTCACATGCTTAGGCTTGGCAAATTAATGATCTTGAAATTGCTTTGCTTCTATATCTTCGGTACTTCTACAAACATAAAAATTGAAAAAAAAATAAATAAATTTAAAACATCTTAGGTTGCCTCTCAAGCAATACTTGATTTACATTTATCAGTCTGATTATCTCCACCACTTCTATCAATCAACTCGGTTTCCATAGGTAAGTCTTTTTATACATGAGTGGCCTTGATCCTTTGTGCTTGAACTTACTCCATGAGATTTTATCTCTACAATTAAAGATTTGCCCTAATTGGCGTGATGTCGAATGAACTTCCAGAATCTTATACCCATTCCTTCTTCTTAATCTCATCTTGAACTATTTTCCTCTCTCATATGGATGAAATCGGAAGTCTATTTTTTCATCAAAAAGCTTATTTGGTAGTGGTTTTCTTGTCTATAAGTCTTCTACCTCTCCATTTTTCACATCAACCTTAATATCATCCTCCTTCATTCATGACATTTCATAGGACTTGAGTTCCTCTAAAGTCAGCTTTTCAACTAGAACCTTATTTATAAATTCACCATATTACTCATCCATCTCATCCTCAATGTTTAGGACCCAGAAATTCATTTTCTAAGAGAAATAGTATTTTCTGGATGAATAATAGTTTTTGGATGAATAGTGATACGTGAATAGTAACTTTTCGAGTTTGACCCCAGAAAATCGAAAATATTCAGAATGAGTAATAGAAACTATTGAAATAGAAACAGAGCAAAAACAAGTTCGTTTAAGTGGATTTTAGAGTTTCCGAAGCTTTATCGATAAAAATACCTTTGTTAGAAACGTTGTGAATTTTAGTGAGTTAAAATCCAATTGATATTTTTTCAAAGCATGAGATTAAAGGTTAAGACACCCAATTAGAGTATTGCATAGTCAATTTAATGATCGGATGATCATGGAATATTTTTGGAATGTATTAAGTTTAAATGAGGAATTAAATTTAAGTTTAGTGAATTATTAAGAGATGAATGAGAAGATAAACATCCAAAGAAGCACAATCCATGTGGTTAAGTGGGAACCAATAGTGTGTGGACACTTTTGAGTCAAAAAGAAAGAGTTATGAGTTGAATTTGAATTAAAGTTGAAGGCATTTAGTTGGAAATTTATGAGATGAATTGTGTGACCAATCAAATGAGAGTATTTATAACTAGTGGCACTTGTGTGATTTTCAAGGGAGTTAATAGGCAAATTAGACATTCGTAAGTATGGGTATATAAAGTGGAAGTGCATGAGATCTTGGGTAAGTGATTTATTCAGTCTAAGAAGGGAGCAAACCGTGAGAACACAAGCTGAAACCGTGAGGAAGAGCTGAACTCGTGAGCTGAAACAGAATCGTGAGATTTCGACCGTTAAGATAAGGAAGAAGGAAGAATAAGAAAAAGAAGAAGAGATCCTAAGTGTGCCATCCATCCTTCTCTCTCTAATCCATCAAAAATTTTCAAGAAAATTGAAGAGGAGTGAAGGTAAGTTGGATGATTTATGAAGTAGTTTTATGGGCTTTTGTGATTTGATAATATCGTGTGTGATTGATGGATTTTATGGCATGAATGGAGTTAGATTATCATCAAAGTGAGCTTGGAAGTGAAGGAAATCATCAAGAAGCTTTGGGGTCAAGAAATTTAGTAAGTAAGGTTAGGGTTTGATGCATTGATTTGAATGAGATTATATTTATTTTGGAGTTTAAGACTTTATGTGAGGTCTATGCTAGCCCTTCGTAACCTCTTCAGGCCCGTAGCTTGCTACTCATAAGGTACTGTCACAATCAAGATGAGTTTTCTTTCACCTCCCTCACCTTTCGAACTTGGCCCTTGACCCTTAAATCCAAATTCTTAGAGAGATGAGTACCAATTGAGCTACGCCTTTTTATTATGGGGTCCACGTCGACCTCCCTCTCGAGGCCCATGGCTTGCCACTCACAAGGTACTATCCCAGTCAAGATGAGTTTTCTTTTGCCTCCCTCACCTCTCGAACCTGGCCCTTGACCCTTAAATCCAAATTCTTAGAGAGGTGAGTACCAATTGAGCTAGGGAGGTCGGCGTGGACCCCACACTTTGTTTGTGAAATGGATGATTTGTTGAAGCATTTGGGTATGATTTTGAGTTCGGTAATGAAGAGAAAAACTTAGTTAGTTCATGTACTAGTATGTGTCTAATTTTGGAAAAAATTTATGTAATTGAATTATTTGAATGGTTGGATGAGTTTATATGACATTTTAAGTGGATTGGAATGAATTTTTGAAAAGAAAATCAAAGGAATGAAGTGATGAGTAAATACTAGTGTATGGACCATTTATGTTTTTGCATGTGTTTAAGTTGATTTTGATGTTGGAATGGGTTGTGTGATATTTTGGAATAAAGTTGTGTTGGTTGGAATTAAAAGAATGAAAGAAAAATTTAATTGAAAAAGTTTGGATGTTGATTTTAGTTAAGGTCAAGAATGGGTGTCTCAATAGTTATTCAATCCTTTTTATGTGATTTGATGGCATTTACGACGTGTTTGACTGATTTGGTATTAAAGAAATTAAAAGAAATGAATGTGACACTATTCTTTGGAAATATGATGAAGTGGTGAAATTTAATATATATATATGTTGAATGAGAATTAGGTGATTAATGGATGCATAGTGCATTGAAATTTAATTGAGTGATTTGTTGGATTTTGAATTGATTTTAGAGTGAATTACTAGAAAACCTCCATACATTTGGTTTATTGCAATCGGAAACTACTTTTATCTTTTGTAACAATGACTTCCCCTCTACTAACGGTTTGACCATAGTTTACCATTTGAGATAACTGGAAAATGACAAAATAGAGCAAAAAGATGAAAATATCCCTAATTAATTAATTTTATAAATTTTAAATTATAAAAAAATTAAAATTTTAAAAAAATAAAAAATGAAATGAGATATCCACCATCCATCATTATTGATGGATGGTGGTGATTAATTTTTAATTACAAAAATTAAAAAAAAAAAATCTTTAATATTTTAAAAACAACACTCGTCTCTCTCTTTCTTCTCCCGTTTCTCATTCTTCTCTTCATCTTCTTCACCGGTCTCTCTTCCTCTCTTCTTTTTCTTCTGCTTCTTCTCTTTATTTTCAGCCTCTCTCTCTTCTTTTTCTTCTGCTTCTTCTCTTCATGTTCGACGTCTGGGTTCCCGTAGATCTGGGTTTCCAGATCCGGAAACCTAGACGATCTGGAAACCCAGATCGACGTCTGGGTTCCTAGATCTGAAAACCCAGACGCCGATGATCTGGAAACCCAGATCGGCGTCTGGGTTCTCAGATGGGAACCGGTTTTCAGATCTGGAAACCCAGATCGACGTCTGGGTTCTCAGATGGGAACCAGTTTTCAGATCTAGAAACCCAGATCGATTTGGGTTTCCAGATCTGAAAACCCATATTATCTAGGTTTCTGATATCTGGGTTTCCAGATCGAAAACACAGACACCTGAGTACCCCCATCTGGGTTTCCTAACGTCGATTTGCAGATGTCGATCTGGGTTTTTGATCCAGATGCCCAGATATGGAAACCCAAATGGTGTTGATGATGATTGTGTTTATGATGGTGTTGATGATTATGTTTATTGTAGATGGTATTAATCATGATGTTCTTAGATCTGTTTGATGATAATGATAGTTGTTTTTGTTTGAGGATGGCAGTGGCTTTGTCTATGTTGATGATTGCTAATGTTGGATTAATGTCTGTTGATGAACTCAGAACTATTGATGAACCCAGAAATCATGTTGTTGATGAACTCAGAACTATTGATGAACCCAGAAACCATGTCGAAGAACCGAATCACCGTCAATTTTTTTTTATCATTTTTTAATTTTTTTTTCAAGTTAATCTAGACCATCCATCTTTGAGATGGATGGTTTAGATTCATTTGAAAAAAATTTTAAATATTTTTTATAGTTTAAATTTAAATTTTTAAAATTTTAAAATTATTTAAATTTTAAATATTTTTCATTTTTAAATTTTAAATTATTTATCAATTAATATAATTTTTAAAAAATAAAAATTAAATAAATTGACCAAAATACCTTCATTACAGTTAATTTTGACGGTCAACTATGTCAAACCGTTAGTAGAGGGGAGGTCATTGTTATAAAAAGTAAAAATGGTTTTCAATTGTAATAAAATAAATGTTGGGAGGCTAACCAGTAATTTCCTCATTGATTTTATATGGAAATGTTGGTTAGGAAGTTGGTTGGAAAAATAATGTTAATAGTTGGAATTAAACGGGTGGATGATTATTTTAGTTTAAATTGAGGAAATAATGTGATTGTAGGTGAATTGGGAGCCAAGCATCAAAAAGGAGGTTAGAAGAGTGGTGAAGTTGTGTTGGATGAAAATTAGTGAGTGGTTCTATATTTGTAAAGCATTTATGGGTTTTAATAGTTGAAATTAAATTATTTAATTGTTGTTTTAATGAAGAAATTATTATGTGAACTTTAAATTTCTTTCGCATGTTATATATTTTATATGAATTGCATGTATCTTTTATTATATGGCAATTCTAATCAATTTAGTATTAAATTTGTTTTTCTAATGTTAGGCTTTAGCCTTAGAAAAGCGAAAGTTTTATCTCAAGTTATAATTTAAAAGAAAAAGGAAGAATTTTTATTATTTTGAAAGAATTTTAAATGCCTTGGATTTATCCTAATCCTTAGTATATTTGGTCAAAGTACCATTGTGTGTATAACAAGATGGTTGGGATAGTCACTAACTTGGGGGGTTGAGTCCAGTTGGTGGGGGGGGGGGGAGGAGGATCATGACCTCAAGAGAGAGGTTCAAGGGTAATTTATTAAACTAAAATAAAAGAGAAGTTTCCCTGGGTTGGGATAGTCACAATTGAGCTAAGTTTCCCTGGGTTGCCTTTGGCGAGATAAAAGAGAAAGACATGTCAATAGACGTGTAATTTATTAAATAAGAAAGTTATTTCAAGTTTAAGAATAAAGAAAAGTTTATGAGAATTATCTAGTTCTCTAACTTTTAATAAAGTTGTGAGAAATTATCAGTTTATAAATTATTTTGGAAAGATATATTATATATATCTATTTAATTTAAAAGTTATCCGTTCACTGAGTTTTATACTTACCATTCTTTTCATATGTGCTTGAAAAATCCTTTCTAGATACAGGTACGAGCCGCCAAACTGAATAGGCTCATTCAGACGCGTAAGTGGCCTGACGCAAAGATAATCACTACATCAATGGACTTGAATACCCCCAAACTTAATTTCTTAGATATGGATTGTGATGAAACATGCAATGTAAATTTAGCTCGAGTGGGTCATCGAGTTCTTCTTTTTGACTCGAGGTCTCTTCCACTTCTTTTTCCTCTGTATCTTTGACCCATTCATCACCAATGAAAGGTATAAAAGTTGAATTAATCCCTTTATCGCTCTGATTTGACTATTCATTATTGCTCCACGTGATTTCATGACACTACTTCTTTTCTTCCATTATCAAGTGACTTTCTACATCTCTAGTGAGTGCTTCTTATTGACTATTATTAAGAATGCTAGTAATCTGATCTAGTGGCACTTGTATAGCTTGCTAGCATTGCAATGAAGCATGTTGTTCTTGGACCATAACTTGTTGTTCCAGAAGTAAAATGTTCATCCTTTCTATGGATTGCTTGAACACTTTTTCTAATGTCAACTTCTTTTCTTAAAAAGGGATATAGAGTTGCTAATGATGTTTCTACAATGTCACTTCTTTCCATGCACTAATCCGTCCTCTCGAGCATTTAGTAGGTGTGTTTAGCCTCAACTTTTATCTTCCAAAATATATGATTATTTAATTGCACATACTCTCTCAAAATATGAATGTGATTAGTTTGGTAAAGAGACTAACTATCTTCGTAAGTTGGTTAGCATTATGCCAAATTATTTATAATTAAATAAAATATTTTCAATTCTGGTTCTCTTGAATAAATAAAAATATATATATGTATATAATTAAATAAAATATATGACTTCATGCAATTATATGAGAGACTTATGATACTGTCATGATCTTAACTAGTTAAAACATTTATACCATGTGTATTGAAGCCATGGTTTTAAAACTTGGCTAAGTTAGCTGATTTTTCAGCAAGAAATTGCCACACGGCCGGTTACCGACCCAAGAACCCTCAGATCGGGGGTTCAACTCGGGATTGGCCCAACTTAGGTCCAACTTGGGCCCAACTTTTTAGAAAAATGATTATAGGATTTACTTTATTTAAAACATTTTTAACTTTATCTATAATATAAGCTAGGTTATATAATAATATATTTAAATTAATTTATTTAAATCCAAACCCAACCTACATTTTACTATTTAAAATTAATCCTTGTATTTAAATTAATAAAATATTTTTTCCCCTTTTTTAGATCTTTTATAAAATTAATTTTCAAATTATTTTTAAGTGTATAATAAAGTATTTAAATTAATTTTATTTTAATTTAATCTCTTCCTATACCAAACATAATATATGATATTTTTAATCAAATCCCAAGTGCTACCAAACATAGGGAGTGATTTTCCATGCCAATTTAATATATTTCATTTTATTTCAATCTCACGTGACAAACGAAGCCTTATAATCTTCACAAATTAAGTCATGTAATTGAAAACCGATGAAAATGATGGTGGAAGATTTGACCCAGGTCTCTGGTCTTGCAAAAATTTCTACAAAATTAGTGAAATGCTGGTTAAAAATAGAGAAGATTTTGTGAACTATTATTCCAATAGACAAACCAAAAACCATGGGAGGATAATTAAACTTGCAAAACATAATCTTCCTTGTTTTTATTGCCCTGGTTTTTAACATATTTGCTTTGCTTGCTTTTGTTTCTACTCAAGAGGCAAAAGCTCTTCTCAAATGGAAAGCTAACTTTACAAACTAAACACAACCTAAGCTATCTTCTTGGACTCTGCTTTCTCACAATGCTTACAACTCCAAACCAAGCCCATGCACTTGTTATGGAATTTCATGCAATTTTGCTGGCAGCGTACTCAAAATTACCATGACCGAATTTGGCTTAGTATTCGTTGATGTCTTGCCTTCTCATATTTCTTAGAGGTGCGCCAGAATTTCCTAGCCTTGAAAAGCAATTTCCATCATGTTTCTTCCTTTCATATGCTTCTATTTTTTCTTGAGTGTCCGTCTTCCAAAATGATTTCTCCTATATACAAGTCAAAAGCATCAAAAGTTAGATAACACAAAAATTAGTTTTGACACATCTGGTTATCACAATTTCTTGTCATGCAAGGAAGTAAGTAGGAGACCTTAGTGAAGTCAATCAACTTGACTTCATAATGAAGCATTGAATTCGCAGCGACCCTGTTTGAAACTTCATGGCTGCTCAAATACTCCCGATAATAGTTACTCTAGCTTGCTCATTTATTTTCATAGTCATGACTTCTCTATCTAAGCCTTCATTTATATTTTCTGTGAAAACATAGGAAAAATTAGATGCCAAAGTCATGCTAGATGGCAACATTACAAGTCCACTTCAAAGAATGCACAAGAGAAATAAGAAGAAACTACCATTCAGCGTCGTAAACTCAAAAGGTTCCTCATCAGATCCCTTCCTCTCGAAAATGGTTCGGTCTTCAAGTCTGCCAATGTATATCACTAATGTAATGGAATCATCTTTCAATTTAATTTTAGAAGTTATATTGAATATATGAATGCATTTGTCTATGAGGTATCACCTTTCACCAGGGATCCTTCATTAGGGCGGTCAAAACCTTCGTCAGCTTTTGTTATCTTTTTAAGGACTTTTTGAGCTCCAATAACATCAATCACACTTTCAAAAAAAAACATCAATCACACTTTTCCATGATAGCAGCTCAAGTTGGTTGGTCAGATTAGATTCGGATGAAACACCACCTTCAAATATAGTGATCACGTATCCATCTTTTCCAAGGCCATCTGAAAATGCATGAAATTTGATGTCTTAATTGTTTCACCAAATATAGAATTGATACAAAGAAATGAAGAAGCCAATTGTTTCCAACTAACACCAACAGCTTACAAGAGAACTTCATTGCCAACTCTGCTTTCTCACCCCTTCTCATTGTCTTCACTGCTTTACTTGTAGCTGGACACAAATGACCTAATCACACAAACAAATCAACACAAATTGAACAACTCTCCTATGATATCGAAAAATCATAAACTTTTGCAAGCAAAATCAACTTACCATCATGTATGGAGAATTCCACACCTTTGTCCGATTTGGAAACAAGTGTTGCATCCTCCATTCTTGCCACATACTTGACTACAAAATGAAGATTTCACCATTACCATAATAAACCATCAAAGTGGTTTGGAAGAAATGGTCATAGTCACAATTAGCATATACCTAAAACTTCATAATTGCCTCTTGGAGTGGCCCATCCCTCACCCTTTCCTATTATTTTCTTCAAAACTCCTCCATCACCAGTCACATCCCTGATCGTGCTCCATTTCAATGTCAAAAAGTAGACTCGAATTGGGAGGAATTAAAGGAGGAGAACTAGTTTCTCCATAGGCCAAGCATGGTGGTATATGGAAGATTGCTCTCTCACCTTTCTTCATAGTTGTAACCCCTTCATCCCATCCTTTTATAACTTCCCCTGAAACACAACGTAAATGTCATATAAATATCTCACAGCCACAAGTTACACCATCATCTTTGGGCATGCCAAACTGTAATGAAAGTTGAAACCACACAAATTGAAGGTACACTTTCAAGCCTCGTTTTAATATACCAATGTTGTATTCGTTGAAATATACATATATATATATATTATGATATATACATATATTATGTTGTTCATTATAGTTTACATAACTTCGACATAATAAAAGTAACATATTTAGTGTTCATCAATAACTGTCTTTTAAACTTAAAATATATTTTTAACTATTTTCAGTTTAACGCTATAATATAAACTCCTCGAAAATACTTTTACTATTATCAAGATCACTATTTACCACCCTATTAACCTCTGGAATTCCATGAAAAGAACACAAGAAAAAATTAAAATAGATAAAGAAAAACATGAAAAGCAAACTTAATAATTACGTTGGCCTAATTGCAAAAGGGAGTTCCTTTATCACGACTCAAACCTAAACATGGCCCGCCTTCAATGTGACCAATGAAATGAACTGATAAATATAGAATGTCCATTAGAATTTGTTATAGACATTTTGGCAATTGTGGAAAGGGGCTGAAAAAAGTCCAAGGATGAAGCCTAGCGTGTTGTTTTACGAGAGAAAGTCCAAGAAGCTGGTCAAACTAGTCAACGGTCAAAGGAGGGAATATATGGTTGTTTATTAGCCTATGTATCCGAGCACATCTGGTTGTATGACTGATCGTTTTGATTGCCAAATAATTAAATAAGTTGATTGGGCGCATGATTGGGTGCAAGAAGGTTTGATCGTATGTTAGAACACTAAGACAATCTAGTCGTGTTTGAGAAACTGCTCAATAGTATTCTTCAAAAGCTATCAGAACGATCAGGAGATCTTCATATCTGGTCGTTGGTCGTAATGGCAGATCCCTTAGTCAATCTGCTCACTAAATACGATATCTAATCGCTTGAGCAGTCTGTTCACTTAAGGTGCTTGTTGAATTTGACCAGTTGACCTTTTAAAATACCGAATCAATTCAATTCAGGAAATGAGTCAACTTACCTATTTTCATGCAAATCGAATCACGACATTCTTGGCAATTGCTGCAGATACGGTGGAGATAATCTTGGAATATATTACCTTAATTAATGCATATTATTTTTTACCTTATCTGTAAGATTCTTAAACCTATTCAAATTGTAATATTTTTTCTATAAATAGGAGAGGAAATTCATTTATCTAGGGGTTGAGAAATATATACCGTTACTCTGAGAGAATAAGGGGGACAATCGTGGACGTAGGCCATTATTTTGCCGAATCATGTAAAAATCATTGTGCCATGTTTGTTTTGATTCTAGTCAATATTGCTATGTTTGTTTGTTAAAGTTTCGTAGGTATTGGGTTTTAAGAACTAGGTTGACTAAAATTAAATGTCAACAGAATTCAAATCTTAGTAACCTATTAAACAGAGGAAAAATGAAAAACCTAAAGAAAATGGAATCAATATATTTTCTTTCTCTATTTTTCATTTTCCCTCACCCGTTTCTCAACATCCAAATAGAGAAACATGAAAAAGAACATCTGGGTTATAATAAATATATCAATATAAGTAGTACCTTAGACTTCATCTCGTGGAAATGGAGTTTGCCATGAAGTTCCTTCCTTGAGAAGCTGTTTTCTCAGGCCTTGGTTTCCAATTTCGGTCTGGAGTGATTTCGCAGTTTTGGTTTTGGTATGGGAATTCAAAAGAGAGATTGCCATTGAAAGTGTATAGAGAGAAGAGAAGAGTGCTTTCAATTAAAGATAAGCCGTTGTTTGTTTCCCTCCATTTGTTACATTCGGTTAAGATTTTTCTATTGGTGGGTCAAGTGTCGCATTGACTTGCCCGAATCCATTGGATAATGGGTCAATTTGGTTTCTTATGCCTATTAAAAAGTGCTTCAATGTTGTCACAAACTTGAATTGAATGTTTGTCCCAAATTGAAACTTTCTTTTTGTTTTTTTGGTTGGAAGTTTCAAATTGAAATGCTAATTTCTTAAGGTGCATTTGAAATCGTTTTAAAATGATGTTTATGAAAACTATTTATAAGAATGAAAAACGTATTTTGAAAATAATATTTTTGAAAATGTAACGTGTCTAGTACTTTTTCTTAAATGTTATTTTTAAAAATGGAAAATGATATAAAATGTGTTTGGTAGTGGTTTTGAAAATGAGCAAAATAGTTATTTGAAAGGAAAAGTAATGATTTTTTTTTTTGAAAACATAATTTAAAAACAGTAAAAAATATAAAAAAGTTGTTTTCTTCATTTTTTTAGTTATAATTTCCAAAAAGGTGTTTTTCATTTCCAAAAACACAACTTAGAAAACATGTCATAAAATATCTTTGACCCATTTTTTGTTTTTGAAAATGAAAAATCATTTTTAAAAAATGCATCCAAACACCATTTCTTATAAGTTAATTAAAAAAACAGAAGATGATATAAATGTGTTTTATATTATTTTTTTAAAATAACGAGAATTGCTATTTAGACGGAAAAGTAATAATTTGTTTTAAAAATTTGTTTTGAAAATGGTAAAGCACATAGAAAAAATTATTTTTCTCTTTTTAATTATAATTTTCATGAAAGTGTTTTCCATTTTCAAAAACACATTTTACAAAACATATCATCAAACACTTTATTCTCATTTTTTATTTTTAAAGATGAAAAAGCATATTTTTAAAAATGCATTCAAACATCATATAAGTGTTCTCTTATCATCAACTATTTATTTGTTGTTATGTTTGTTGATGTGTGTCTACTACTCTAAGGACACTTTTGTAATTATGAATTTCACTTAAATAATAAATGATATGTAGATATGTTCAAGATTTTGGGCATGTTAACAAATTAAATGTAGAATATTTCACTTACTTCACTTAAACATCATATTACAGATGAAGTATAAACTAACGGTAGATAAACATGTCATAAATCAAGAGTAAGCCTTATTAATCAGGTCATCTAGGAATCTGTCCACTTTTAGCATATGCCACTAAATTCTTATATTTATATATGTTTATATTTATATGAAAGACATTTATAATTATATTTAATACCAAGAACCTCAAAACAATTTATATCAGAATTTAGAATGTGCATTAGATATAATTGAGCTAGCTACCACTTGTGAATGATGTATATGGTTTATTCCTAATAGATTATTTGTTGTAACTGGGCCTGTCTGTACTTCATTAGGGGATGGACCCAAACATTCGAGCCATTTTGAGCCTTCAAAGTCCACGTACGCATAGCAAATTCACATTGTTTGTGCTTCTCTAGTTTTCTTCACCGAGTTGCTTTTGTTGGGAATCTGGACCTCTTAAATAACCTAAAGAAATTCCTGATACTCTTTAGGATTCTTCTCTTCGCAAAAATATCAAGTAATAAAGAAAAAGAATGAATACAATAATTTATATAGAAATCCAAAATAGGGAAAAAAACTATAGTTGTTAGGATAATGAGACAAATATCACTAAAAGAAAATTTTTACTACTATAAACTTTAACCGCAAATCCAATTACAACCGAGTCCTCAACTGACATTGGAGGCTTACTAAGCCCTACCATGCTCTAAGCTCATAGTCAAGCCATATTGTGATCTAAAATCACAACTGAGCCATACTAAGCTCAAAGCTCACAACCAAGTCATATCTTCTGCATTTCAGGTGTCTCTTGGATGCTTTACACAATAAACTAATAGCATTTCTAATGCACTTATCTATGTGAGTTAAATTTTATGCCACATCGATTGATAATGAGGCAGAAAAACTTTTTCCAATACAATTATTATATCCACCAAAATATGGAACTGAAATGGTAAAAACCTTTTTAGAGAATATAGATATGAGTTTATCAATTTCAGAAATGCTAACTAGGATATTTCACTCTCGCTAGCCAACTTACAATATGGAGAATTTTTCTCACTCTTTCCTCTCAATTAGAAAGCATATAAGGAAAGAGAGTATGACACATTTTATTGTGATGGGTTAAAAGTGAATACATGCTTTATTTTAGATAATTGCACTGGATATGAAAATATACATTTTCATTTTTTTTCTGTATCAAAGTGGATCCATATTAAAAAAATTTTGACGTATCACTAATGAAAACTCAAAAATGCATAATAGCATTAGAGATACTCTAAAGAGACCTATATATAGATTAGAAAACTTGGTTATAAAGGAAACACCCCAAACTTGATCAATAAGCGACCCAACCGAATACCAAGTAAACCCAATTTGGTCTCTAAGTTTTCGCGCACACCAAGGCTCTGGCAAGTTCCACTCACAAACCCTGACATGCCATCGTGTGCCTTGGACATAAAGTTACTTTCCGGATGTGTGCAGTCCACTTGGCTCGCCAATCAGTTTCTTCCTCCAGCAAGTGTGGGGCATTCAGTGTCCTCTTCTGGCACCATCCTAGCCATTAGATTCTTCTCGACAAACCTTTCTAATGGTATTTTATTCACCTCAAATAGATACCGATGGACTCACTTTTGAATAAATTGAAAATTGTTCAATTTTTTTAGAAATTGTTAGTAAAATACAATAATATAAATCGACAATACTATATAAAATTAAAATTCTAGAGACTCCCCATATTACAACAAATTTGCAGTAGGAGAAAAATTAAACTAAAATAAACGTATTGAGACCCATAATAACTACAATGTCTTTAAGACAAATTTGCTGCCTCTTCGTCTATGTTATTCAATGTTTGTCTCCTAAGATATAATAATACCAAAATCCGATGAGCCAAATTGAGCTCGAATATCTATCATTCTGGAAATTTATAATTAAGAATAATGTTTGAAAAAAAATAAACTAAAAAATAAAAAAGATTCTAGTTTTTTTTTTTTTTTTGAATAACTGGAAATGATGCTAATTTATAGATTTTATGTGGACAATTTAAAACAAGAAATAATGATCTTTTAATTTATTTTAGTACTATTGATTTTGTAGTTACAAAGCATTAATCCAAGAGTTAATACTACAAATTCAATTAAGAAATAAACACGACTATAATTATAAAATTCAAAAATTAATCTTATAAATTTAATTCAAAATTAATCATGTTTGCGGTTACAAAATTCTAAAGTTATTTCTATAAATTCAATTTAGAATTAACTGTAGCTACAAAATTCGAAAATTAATTATATAAATTTAATTCAGAATTAATCATATCTATTATTACAAAATTCAAAGTTTATTTAGTAATTAATCCTACAAAAACCGCTAGCCAATATTCAAACTTAAAATACCAAAAGACCTTATTTCTACCCAATGGGTGCATTTTGAACTTCAATTTCGCTTTCATCCAAGTACCATTTTGACAAAACAAAAATACTAATTTGATATTTTCTTGATCTTTCAAAATTGAGATCAAACCTCAATCAAAATGATTTATAAAATTGGACTTTAATGTCATTCCAACATGAATATGAGCCAAATATCAATAGCTCTCTAGGTTGAATATTCATATTTTATTGTCATTCTAAATTTGTGAACTAGTATCTAAATTTGATATATACAATCTAATAATGGCAAAAAAAAAAAGGGTATTTTACCTATTTCAAATCTATATGGAGTTAAATTCATAATTGAGAAAAATGTGGATGCATTTGAGTAGTTTCATACTTTATTTAGAGATCATTTGTTTTTTTATCTGAAGACTGAATAGTGGCCAAAATATGAAATCTGAATAACATGTTTATTATTTTTTTCCCCTTACCTCTGAATATGTTGTAAACTTATTTGATTTTTAAATTTAAAATTGTCTGAAAACTAGTAAATTAACATTTATATCCTTTTTACTATTTATTGTTATGTAATTTTAATTAATTTAATACAAACATTTGAAAATAAATAATTTATAAATTCTAAAATATTTTTTATGTACATATTAATAATATTTTATTCATAATTAAAATATGATTAAAAATATAGTAGTATTAACCATATTTATATTTAAATATATTACTATATATAAGAAAACAACTAAAAAAATAAATGTTTAAATTGTAAATTAAAATATATTAGTTCAATTTCAAGATATTGGGATCATATGTATTAAGATTTTACTTTTCAAATATATTTTTTATAAGTATCAAGGGAAAAAAAAAATTAAGTAATATAAAATTATGATAAATTTGAAATTATATTATTTTAGGGAGGATAGATTTGGAATAAAAACTTTTAAATGATATTAAGTAATTTGTAATTAAGTGAAAAGTTAAAAATTTTTACTTAATTTTTTCAGTTGTTTTTTTAAGTGGTTGTTTTTTAGTAGTTTTATGTGGTTTAACCACTTAAAAAAATAAACGAAAACAACTTAATAGTTGCAATTCAGCACTGTTAAGTCTTACATGAAAAAAATAAACTATCTCTTACTATTTGTCGTCATATATATCTTCAACGAGAAGTTAGGGTGATTCCTACATCTTGGATTGTAAGCATTGGAATATGGATTATTATGTTGTCCGTTGAAATTGGCAACATATTGCATCGACTCAGTACTCTCTGGACAGTTTCCTTCTACATGCTACAGTTCTCACAACAAACAAACGAGTTTTGAATTGCATTCACCCCTCTTGGATTCATTCTTATAGCCTCTATTTTTTTTGTCAAAGAAATAATTACTGAGCTGTTACTGCTGTTATGGTATCTACCCCAATCAGTTCTGCTGCTGCTTTCTTGGGCCATTGGTAATTATTGAAAGCCATCTCCTCAGGCAAATTGTATGCATTATCAATGGTCTTGCCCATTGGTGCCCCACTAGTTACTGCGTCAATAATGGATCGAGTATCACTCATCAACCCCTTATAGAAAGTCTGCACCTGTAACCATTTAGGTATTCCATAATGTGAGCACTTTTGAAGCAACTCCTTGAATCTCTCCCGCGCTTCATAGAGAGATTCTCCTTCAATCTGCAAGAACGATGTCATTCCTCAGCTTAGCAGTTTTCGCAGGTGGAAAGTATTTTCCCAAAAATTTCTGAGCTAATTCATCCCAGGTAGTGTAAGATCCCTGTGGTTGTAAGATAAACTGGCTCTTTCACTTTATCTCTTAGAGGAAATGAAAATAGTCTGAGCTGAATGGTGTCATTAGATACTCCATTGTGCTTAAACGTATTGCATATCACTCTTCAACCCCCTACAGAAAGTCTGCACCTGTAACCATTTAGGTATTCCATAATGTGAGCACTTTCGAAGCAACTCCTTGAATCTCTCACACACTTCGTAGAGAGATTCTTCTTCAATCTACAAGAACGATGTGATGTCATTCCTCAGGTTAGTAGTTTTTGTATTTGGAAAGTATGTTCCCAAAAATTTCTGAACTAATTCATCCCAAGTAGTGTAAGATCCCTGTGGTTGTAAGATAAACTCGCTCCACTTTATCTCTTAGAGAAAATGGAAACAGTCTAAGCTGAATGGTGTCATCAGATACTGTATTATGCTTAAACATATCGCTTATCTCTAAAAAGTTGGCGATGTGCACATTAGGATCATCATTCGGTAGTCCACCAAACTGCATTGAAGACTGAATCATTTGAATGATCATCAGCTTGATTTCGAAATTGTTTGCCTGAACCGATAACCTAATAATACTCTGATGGATTCTATTGATATTGGGTACTGCATAGTCCCTCAACGTCTTTGGACCCTCAGCTCCATTCTGGTTGTCTTCCAGATTAGCTTGTTGCTCCGCTAGTCTCATTGCTCTCCTAAGATTTCGAGCTTTTATTTCAATCCCTTCGTCGAAAGTTAATAACTCAGCACTCCTAGTCCTTTGCATGTGAATTTGAAGGTACCGAAAAGGAAAAAGAAAAGTTTGAATTAAACTTGTTTAACTACTATCAATAGTAACTCAATAATTCTATACACCATGCCTAGCAACGATGCCAAAAGCTTAATTAGCTTTTTAGTAGAATTAGCTTTTTAGTAGTGTACTAAACTACGCAAAAACTCGTATAAGTATAGACGATCTTTATACAATATAATGGTGAATTAAGGTCGATACCTTAGAGACGATTATGGAATTAGAAATAATTACTGAAATGGATTGTCATTGCTTTATCCAAATGCTCAAAATGATAAAGTTGAATTTTATAAAATTATGATTGCAAACTAAACTAATGACAATTAATTAAGACTTAGCAACCAATTAAACAAGCTCTTGGGATACAATTTGATGGGACTCGATTCGAATTCTCTCTATCGGAGCTCAAATGAATCCTGCCGAGCACCCCACGGAACCCTTCTAGACTTTAACTCGTAAGACTAAAAGAATTCTGTGGGGTGAACTCTTAAATTTGATTCTTGCTAAACATAGAAAGTATAAACTTTGAAATATCATTTTTCTATAGTTAAGGTTTTTTAAAAATTTTCGGCAGCATAACGGCTACATTTTTAAGATTTTTCGTCCTGTCAAATCACATAAAATCAGTTTATAACACTCCCAAAAATTTCATACATTCTCCTCTACTTCCAATTTGGACCTCCAATCCATCTTCATCACAATCCTAGCCACAATTTATCTAATTTAGTGAAAACCATCTAAACTTTGAAAATATATTTTCATGCAAACAAATCCAAAAGCATTTACACATCATTCCAAAACATCTATACATAATTCAAATATTCATATTATATATGTAAAATAGTTATCAAATATTTAATTTACATAGATATAACACATCACTACAAATATGACGATTCTACAAACTTATTGACAATCAAAATTAAAGCATGAACATGCACATAATTTTATCTCAATCAAAATATGCATGAATATGATTTCACAGAAGTATCAATCATCTTCAGCCCACCTAATCTGAAGTAGGAGAATGGGCATCCTGATCATTCGTCCCTACACATAGAGAGCTTTTTAGAGCATAAAATCAAGAAAATGTGAGTTAAAAGAGTTCAGTGAGTGGTTAATATTTTTCTATTTAAACTATTTTTAAAAAAATCTACCTCCCAAAAATATTTAAAAGAAATTTATATTTCTTAAACATTTTCATTTCTAAAACCATATACTTTGTAAATTTTCTAAGCGATTTAAAAAACCCGTAATTGCATGTAAAACTATAATACGATTTCGGACTAAAATAGTTTAATAAATCACTAAAATATTTCATAAACTTTCAAGAATAGTTAAAACATTGTTTTTCTAAAATCCATCTCTAGTGGTATGTTTTTCTTTTTAAAACCGTACTAATAGAACCCAAAGAAGTTATAATCATATAACGACTCATCTAACGCCACATAATGGGTCACGTGGCTACTCAACTAGCCCTGCTCACCGTGACAACTGCCAAGACATCTCACTACTATACAGTAGAATTTTCTACATCGTATATATAAAGCAAAATAATACCTATACGTGTAGAGGGCGACACCACTGACTTAGGACTTGAGACTCAATTCCTCCGATGTTAGTGACACGTTCTCTCAACACTTGCCATACACGTATAGAGTATATCGGCCGGGTTTGAATCAATAAATTTCTATAATTTGGGTAGGCCATAAGTCTTTGAAAACTTTATATTCACATAATTCAAAGTTGAATCTTTCATTCTATAAACATGAAAATACTAAGGCTTCATTGGATACAATTTCTCCGAGTAGATATTTTAAAATTAGATCTTTTGAAAATAAATCTTTTGAAAAAAAAGTTATTGATTGTTTGGTTGTCAATTAAAAAAACTCTTTTAAATTATAGACTGTTTGGTTAAATTATTTTTAAAACATTTTTAGATTATTAATTTACCAAAAAGGGTATGAGAGAGAGGAGTAGTATATTTATTCTAGAAATGTAATTAACTATAAAAAAGTTAATCAATCAAACAACCAATAATTATTTGATGTGATTATATTTTCAAAACACAGATTTTCAATAAAATAGATGTAAAGTTATTTTGTTTCTCTATTTTTTATTTTCAAAAGAGAAGTGTTTATTTAGATATGTAAATAAGGTTTTACATTTTCAATTTTATTTGATCTAAGTAGATTTTTAATAACATTTTGTCAATGGAATATATATATATATTACAAATATGACATATAATATTCATGACAATAAGATAAAAAAAAAAAATTGTAATATCATTTAAAACCAATTGAAAAAAAAAAAACACAAAAAATAGAAAACTTACTGGTTAGAGAAGAGTTCTCAAAAGTTTTTATGAAATAAAAAGTGAATAAAAATGGAGACTATATATTTATATTTATAAAGAAAGTTTAATAGGGTTGTAAGGGTATAAAGAAATTAACAAAATAAAATAAGGTATATTAGACATTTTAATGTTTTCAAAAAATCTACTAGGAGAAGCTCAAAATTTGAGCTTATGAAAGTAGATATTTTTCAATTTTTTTTAATTCCTCAAAAGCTCTCCTAGAATGTCAATCAAACGATATGAAAAAAATTAAGTAGAGCTTTTGACATTAAAAAAATACTTTTGACCAATAAATAAGTTGTACCAAATGTATACTAAAATATATTTGAAATCTCATGAAAGCATAAAAGCTTAATGATTTTACAATTTCATACATAAAACACTTTCTTTTAAATCAACACATAAAAGTTTTCTTCACTATTATATTTAATAAGAACTCATAAAAGCATGCTTTAAAATAAGCTAACAAGCATTTAATATTCATAAATGCTTTAAAAGTAAACTAAAATGCATTTAACATTCATAAACCATTTATACACTTACTTGGCTTCCAATTACTAGAATATCCTTCAACGACTCTCCTTTGATTCCTTTACTTCCTTTTTCACCTATAATGTACATTCTAACTTAGAATTCATCACTAATTCATTTAAAATCAATACTAATTCATCCAATTTGGCATTCCAACAAACATGCCATTCACTTGATCAATTTCACTATCTTTCACATAAACTTTATTATTTTGATTTCCCATATATTAATCATCTTAATATCATCAATTTTTATTCAAATGACAAAAACGTAAAATTGTGCTTCAATTCCCATACTTGGCCGAAATCACATGTCCATCCAATCTAAGCTTTTCATTTTCTTAATACATATCATTTTAAAATCATGCAAAACATCACATAAATATATCTAAGCATTAAAATCAATTCATTGAACCCAATTTATTGTCTTGGCCAAATACATACCTCATGCATCCAACATCATTATTTTATTTTCATGGCCATTAAACACATCAAAATTACTCAAATATTCATCAAATGTCTTAAAATCAAACCAATTCATATTTTCTAGAAAAATTGTATAAAACCCTAAAACACTCACATTGATTTCTTACTTGCCTAATAACTTCCTTTGAGTTTCCTTTCACTTTCACACTTGAATACAAATTAATCCACTTCTAAACATGCCAAAGATTACATAACCTTATCAACTTATCATCCATCCAAAAACTCATCAAAACACTATGAAAAATAAATTAAACTTATCGCTTTCATTTCACTTTTCTTGCTCAAACTTTGCCCTAACACCAAATTTGAGTAAATCCAATGATTTTAGCATGAAAAGTTAATTAAGAAAACCTTGCTCTCCTCATGTCTCTTCTTGGTCGAACACCACTCCTCTCTCCCTCTCAATTCTCTTCTAATTTTTTCTACACGATTCTCACCCCATTCATTTTATATATATTTTTTGTTTGGTTTAATAATTGCCTCCAACAATCCTCTATTTTACAAGTTTGTTATTGTTTGATTTGAAAATTGCCTTAAACTAACCTAAATTTTACAATATTGTCATTAGTTATAATTCAAAGCTTTTAATTGGTTAATACTTAACTATCAATTCAATTCAAACTAATCTCATTCCAATGAAATCAAAACCTAACCATCTAGTTACTTTGTCTCCAAAATTATCATAATGTCATGCTTATCTCTACACTTTAAAATTTTTCAAAAATGCCCTTGTCATGTCACTTTATTTATAACTTTATCCTTTTTAGAAAATTCTTCAAATTTCTCAAAATGCCTTTACCATAATACTTTAATTACATCCTTGTCTCTTTCTAGAAAATTCTTTGATTTTCATCAATTGCCATTAATACATATCTTTTATTACTTTTCAAATGACACCCCTCTTTGGTAATCTCTTATCACCTATTTCATATTAAATTATAATCAAACTCCATACCACTTTTTGTGTTCAAATTTATTTCCGGTCTACTCGAAAATTCTACTAGAATTCGATTATACTTCTGGGTGCTTTAAAATTATTCTATTATTCCATAAATAAGAGCTTACTTACACAATACAATGTACAGTACAATTGTAGTGCTAAAATCGGAAGGGTATATTATATAATTTCACTTACAATTCATTTTTCTAATGTCATTTTCAACAAAATATATTTTTATGATTTTATTTTGTGCTTGATTGGATATACTATTATATTCACGAGCCTCTTTCCACTGGTCACAAAATTATACTCAGATTAAACACTCGCCAATATTTGACGGGCCCCGACTCTTATACTTAAGATAACCCGCCTGATAACCCCATGGTGGTCTTCCAATCTAGAACTGCTCCAGCTGAAAGGTTCCTGTGAAGCTGAACCTTTCGAAAACACATTTTTAAAGATTACTCATTTAATGAAAATGGTAGAAAATTTTTTCATTTTAAAGTATACATTTGCAAAACCAAATTTATAAAAATTTTGGTAGCACAATGACTATTTTTCTAAAAATTCTACTCTATAAAAGTTCATTGAAAACCTGTACAATTCAATATTCAAACAAATCTCCACTACCGAGCTTCAGACCCTTATTTCAAAATCACAACAACCACAATCATGCTTTGACTTAAAAGATGACTCAAAATTATAATCAATTTATGCATATATAAGATTTCCAAAAGACGCAAATAAGTATATACAAAATTATTTCACAAATTTTCAAAACATAAGTAGCATACATGTATATTTACAAATTTTTCACAGCAATACTACACTCGACAATGACTGATTACTTTGAAGATGGAGTCCCTGTTACTATCATATCGGCTCTTGTACCTATCATTGGGAAGTTTTATTTTTAGAGTTAAATACACAATACCCTCTCCAGGTTTAACTTAAAACAGATGGAAATAAAGTTTAGTTTTTATCGCAAATTACCCTTAACTTAACGGTCAAAAGGTGTTAAGTTTAACGGTCAACTGTGATTTAAAGTATAAAGATAAAAATACCCTTAGTTTCCAAAATTAATTTTCTTTTAAAATTTAAAATAATAAAAATTAATCTAATAAAAAATAAATTATCAAACAAATTTTTCACCATTTTCATTGCCTCCACTGTGTTCAAATGACAGAACCAAACCCAGAATCATCAGCAAATCAACCACCCAAACCCAAAAACCTATCCTGGTTCTCGAATGGCAGAACAAAAAAACACAAAACATCAAACAAATTCTCCACAATTTCCACTGTCTCCACTGTGTTCAACAATCCAAAAATCTTCATTGTTCAAGTTCATCTCCACCATTTCTCATTCAATGGTAACAAACAAAAATCTTCTCCATCTCATAATCTATCAATCTTCATACAACCAGTAGCAAAAACACCAAAAAAATCAATTCAAAAAAAAAAAAAAATCCCAACTCTATGTTGAATCCAAAAATCATCAAACTTATTCAAAAAATCATCAACTGGATTCAATTCGAACCCAGATTTCATAAATCTAGATTCGATTCGAACTTAGATAAAATCCGGCTTTTAGGCTCCACCAATCTAGATTCGATTCGAACCCAGATAAAAATTGGGTTTTGGGTTCAAATCGAACCCAAACGTCTAGGTTCGTCGAACCCCCAGATCTGGGTTCGATGAACCCACGTCTAGGTTCGAATCGAACCCGTCTGGGTTCGATGTCGACAAACGCAGACGTGGGTTCGTCGAATTTAGATCTGGGGGTTCGACGAACCCAAACGTCTGGGTTCGTTGAAATCGAACTCAGACGTTTGGGTTCGTCGAACCCCCAGATCTGGGTTCGACTGAAGGGACCCAACCCGGATTTAACCTCTTGAATCCGTGGGAAGCCCTCCCGGCACTCCAACGGACTCCGAAAACCTTTCCTTTAAACAATGAACTTAGGAATCCGTGGAGCGAACCCGATTAAAACATTTATTCTTTTCGTCAACTAACAGAAAAGGTGGTGGGAAATTTTTTTTTTTTTTTTTTTTTTTTCTAAAAACCAATAAACCATTTATTCAACGAAAATTTTACAGAAAAACGGACAGAGTTTCCTCTGTTTTTCGGACATCCCAATTTTTACAAAACCTGCAAATAAAATCATAAACACTTCTAAAATTCATTCATTTTCTCCACTACTATATTCAGGACCTCAGGTCCATCACAGTTTAACCACAAAAACATTTAAAAACTTTCAAGGAAATCCGTTTCATCCATAAACAAAACATATGCATTATGAACAATTCAAAATATTTTATGAAATATTTTGGGCTTGAGTTTGGGCACTCCCAAACGCCTACGTACCTCAATTATCTACAGAGGATCAAAGCCCTCGTAGTTCATAATTTAATTATGCATATACGTATATACAATACAAAAATAATGATGCAAGTATCAAAAGCATAATATGACATATTTACAACCAAAAATTATATACATATTTTCAAGTCGTCGTCGTCTACAAGTAGGCCGCCTACGACTGCCCTGGAGGCTGCTCAGACTGCTCCCTAGTCTCAGTTCCTGAAAATTTTATTAAAACATTTTGAAAGAGTGAGCTAAAAATAGCTCAGTGAGTGTACAGTTTAACATCAAAACACCTTTCAACATCTTTCAGTAAAATCATAACATTTATAAAATAAATAAAACATTTCATTTCATTTATCAATTATATCAATCATAATATACATTTGAAATAATCTTTAACATTTCAGTCACTACCAATGGAACCCAGGGAATAATGCACCAACCGACCTAAAAGCGACGGTGGCGGGACGATCCATTTCCAGTCATAAAACCACTACGCTGCGGATAAATCACGCCTTGCGCAGGGTAACAGTCATAAGAATACTTTATAATGTGTAAAGGCAATCCTATAATTTCTATCCCTTCCCTTAGTTAGTAACCTATTTCTTTACCCGTACCTTTACACATTTAAAGTATCTCGGCCGATTATCCAGTCATTTCAGTCATTCCAGTCATGATAGGGTTTAGGGTAACCATTGGCTAAAATCCTTTTATAAACCACATTTCGTTTAAAAACCAAAACCATTTCTTTTATATTTTTCATAAACATTCGTTTGTCAAAACTTTTCTTAAAATCAAAACCTTAACATTTGATTCTTTTTCCTTAAACTTGATATCAACACTTAAAACATTTCTATAATCAAAACGATTATATTCAAAACATAAACATATATAAAATATGAATATACAAACATATACTTAAAAGAAACATATATGTATAAATATATAGTTAAACATAACATATATATTTAAATAAAACATATATATATAGTTTTACACTCACAACTTATTCCCGTCCGTTAGCTTTCGATTCAAAGAACCTCCTTCACTTCCTACACGTCTCCGTTTCTGTTCGAAGAGTTTCCAATTCACCTAAAATTTAATCACCAATTCATTTAAAATTCTCTTCAATCACAACTCTAATGACAATATAATTTTCCTTAACAATCTCTCAAACTAATTAACCCATATTCTTTCCGTTACATGCCCTTATCTTAATACCATTCATTTCCATGATATTTCCATGTCCAAACACATTTAAATACACACTTGAAACTATCAATTTGAAAGAAAATAAAAATGGGACAGCTTGCGCATCATTTATTCAAACGATTATCTTTGAGCGTTACACGTGTTCCATACAATGTAATTCATTCCCTATGACTTAGTCACACTCAATTACACATCCAAGCACATGTTTAAGACCTTAAACTCAACTTAAAATCACTCAATTTCAACTACACGCAACTGCCCTTCATCCTAGTCGCAAATCACACAATAACACCTTACGCGATTTTCTTTCGGTTCCAACGCCAATCACATTCTATCATGCATCAATACACTTAATAATCAATTATTCTTCAATTTACTAAACAAAATGCAGCCCATACATACACAAACACATTCAGCCGACAGAACATCATACAACTACCCATTCTTTTTACTCATTCACAGCACACACACACACACAATCTCTACACAATCAACCATTCCATTTCAGCTTTCTATGGGTCAAAATCAAGAAAACCCAAGCTAACTTACTGGTGTTTGATATCAGTAGCAAATCAGAGGCTTCATGGCAGTCCAAATTCTTCCATTTTCGAATCTCAACAACAAAACCCAACAATCACACGAAATGGACAGCACAGCTCAAGAAAACATCACACAAAGTTAATTTATTTCTCTTACCCACTGTTGACCATCATCATTCACGCCCACCCCTGCCATTTTCCTCCATTCCTTGACTTCTTCCAGCTGCTTTCAGCTCGTCCTTTGGTTGCTCCAGCTGACCCGAAACTACTTCTCCTTCACTCACGGTCTGCCGAGCTTCATCAACGCCAATCGCGACTTCATCTTCTTCCCGATTTCTGAGCTGTCTTCCACACTTCCAGATCTGGTTTTCTGGGCTGAAATCAGAGGTTTATCTTGCTCCTTCAAGTCCCCTTTTGACCGTGAAGAAAGCCCATGGATGATCGGTCTTGTTGCAGCTCTTGGTGGCCGAGAGACGATCGCGCGAGAGAGGGAGATGTCTTCCGTTCTGCTGGGTTGTCTTCGGGTCTGTTTTATGATTGCCTGGAGACCAGATTTGAGCTGGAAGAAGACTCTAGAATTTACTGAACATATTGACTAAACACCCCTCAATTTTCCTCAATTATAACAGGTTAACTTTCAATCCAATTTTGTCACTTACACCCCTCTTTTATGACTATTTTTATGTACTTTATTTATCCATTTCCAATCATGTCCATACTCATTTTTAATCTATAATTAACACTTCCTAATGACCTCTTTTAATCCTCATCACTTATATTTTTCATAAAAAAATTATTCCATAAAAATAAATACATTAAAGCCGTCAATTTCCATAACGATTGTAATATCGACAATATTAATCATTATTCCTCTCAATAATATTTCTAAAATATTCCACACTTATCAATTCATCAAATTAACCTCATAAACATTCAATTAAACTTATAATTGTTCATTTTCATCACATAAGAAAATTTTCCCACAACGGTGGAATATTTTAAAAATACCATCACATTTAACGTATTTTATCGATATATATATATATTCTTAAGCATAAAGGACTTGGTCCTAACAATTTCTCCCCTCCTTAAAATAAATTTCGTCCTCGAAATTTAAATATGCACACCTTAAGTAAACAAGTGCGGATACTGAGTCTGCATTTGGTCCTCGCGATCCCATGTAGCTTCCTCAACTCCGTGATTCATCCATAACACCTTAACCAAGGGAATCCTTTTATTGCGAAGAACTTGCTCTTTCCTGTCTAAAATGTGAACTGGTCTCTCCTCGTAAGTCAAGTTCTCTTTCAATTCTATCGGTTGATCCCTTAAAATATGTGAAGAGTCAGGAATATATTTACGAAGCATAGATACGTGAAAAACATCATGAATCCTGGTTAATTCCGCAGGTAGCTTTAATCTGTACGCCACTTCCCCAATTTTTTTCTATGATTTCATAGGGTCCAATGTACCTAGGACTCAGTTTTCCTCTTTTTCCAAACCTCAATATCCCCTTCCAGGGTGATATCCTCAAAAATACTTTATCTCCAACCTGAAACTCTAAGTCCCTCCTTCGATTATCCGCATAACTTTTCTGTCTGTCATTTGCTATCTTCAGTCTGTCTCTGATAACTTTAACTTTTTCTGACGTAAGCTGGACAATCTCTGGACCAATCAATTTTCTCTCGCCTACCTCATCCCAACAAATTGGAGTTCTACATTTTCGTCCGTACAAAGCCTCATATGGAGCCATTCTAATGCTAGACTGATAGCTATTATTGTATGCGAACTCCGTTAAAGGTAGGTGAGTATCCCAGCTACCTTTAAAATCCATAACACAAGCTTTAAGCATGTCCTCTAGTGTCTGAATAGTCCGTTCAGATTGACCATCTGTCTGAGGATGAAAAGCAGTACTAAAATTCAACTTGGTGCCTAAAGCTCGCTGTAAGCTGGGCAAAAAATCGAGAAGTAAACTTTGGATCCCTATCTGATACAATCGACACTGGCGTACCATGAAGCCGTATAATCTCATTCACATATACCTGAGCCAACTTTTCCAATGAATAGGTATTCTTGATGGTTAAGAAATGGGCTGATTTCGTCAGTCTATCAACAATCACCCATATCGCGTCATGACCACTCTGGCTACGCGGAAGTCCTACCACAAAATCCATCGTAATCCTCTCCCATTTCCATTCAGGTACCGAAAGAGGTTGTAAAAGTCCTGCAGGCTTTTGGTGTTCAATCTTTACCTGTTGACATGTAAGACATTTGGAAACAAAATCTGCTATTTCTTTCTTCATACCCTTCCATCAATAATGCTCTTTCAGGGTACGATACATTTTAGTGTGCTACCCGGATGCATTGCATAAGCAGAAGAGTGAGCCTCTTCCATAATTTCTCTTTTCAATTCAGGAACATTAGGTACACACAATCTCTGTCCAAATACCACTGTACCATCATCTTTAACTGAATAATCTGATCTCTTTCCAGACTCCACTTCTCCTTTTAGTTTTACTAACCATGGATCCTGAGTCTGTAACTCTCTGATTCGGTCTATCAAAATGGGACGAACATGAAATGCAGCTAGCAATGCTCCTGTTTCTGTCGGCTCTAGTCTCACACCTAAAGACCTTAATTCTACTAGAAGTGGAAGATACATGGTCTTAAGATGAGCTACTGAACTCATAGGCTTCCGACTGAGAGCATCTGCTACTACATTAGCTTTCCCTGGATGGTACTCAATGGTACACTCATAATCCTTAATGAGCTCAATCCATCTTCGCTGTCTCATAATCAATTCCTTCTGTGTAAACAGGTACTGTAGGCTCTTATGATCCGTGAAAATTCTGCAAGGCACCCCATACAAATAATGTCTCCATATCCGTAAAGCAAAAACTACAGCTGCCAATTCTAGGTCATGTGTAGGATAGTTCTGTTCATGCTTTTTCAATTGTCTGGAAGCATATGCTATCACCTTTTCATTTTGCATCAGCACACAACCTAAACCTTGCCTAGAAGCATCACAATATACTGAGAATCCGTCCTTTCCTGACGGAAGTGTAAGCACAGGAGCTGAAGTCAATCTCCTTTTCAATTCATCGAAACTCTGCTGGCACGCGTCTGACCATACAAACTTTTCCTCTTTCCATGTCAGCTTAGTTAATGGAGCAGCTATTTTCGAAAACCCCTCAACGAATTTTCGATAATACCCTGTCAAACCCAGAAAACTCCTTATTTCAGTCACATTAGTAGGCGGTCTCCAATTCACTATAGCCTCTACTTTCTGTGGATCCACGGAGACCCCTTCTGCAGAAACCACGTGTCCTAGAAAAGCGACACTGTCCAGCCAAAACTGACATTTATTAAGTTTGGCGTACAACTGATGTTCTCTTAATGTCTGTAAAACTATCCTCAAGTGTTCTGCATGTTCTTCCTTACTGCCAGAATATATTAGTATATCATCAATGAACACAATTACAAACTGATCTAAATAAGGTCTGAAAACCCTATTCATGAGATCCATGAAAGCAACCGGGGCCTTAGTGAGTCCAAATGGCATAACTAAGAACTTATAATGTCCATACCGTGTCCTAAAGGCAGTCTTGGGAACATCCTTTACATGAATTTTCAGCTGATGATAACCTGACCTCAAATCGATCTTAGAGAATACCCTAGCTCCCTGCAGCTAGTCAAAGAGATCATCAATCCTCAGAAGCGGATATTGATTACGTATCGTTACCTTGTTCAATTCCCTGTAATCAATACATAACCGCATGCTTCCATCTTTCTTTTTCACAAACAAAACCGGTGCTCCCCATGGGGAAGTACTCGACCTGACAAAGCCCTTATTTACTAATTCTTCCATCTGTGCTTTTAATTCTTTCAACTCTGAAGGAGCCATTCGATAAGGTGCTTTAGAAATTGGTTCAGTTCCTGGAGCTAACTCTATTCGAAAGTCAATTTCTCTATCTGGAGGTAATCCCGGAAGATCCTCTGGAAACACATCTGGAAATTCTCGAACCACCGGAATATCTTCCAGTCTCATTTCAGAATCCCTCATCTCCATTGCATAAACGAGATATCCCTAACACAACTTTCGAAGCATTTTTCTAGCTGTAATAACTGACACCATGCTGGTGGGAAGTATTTTCCGTACCCCACGGAAAATCACATCTGACTCCCTTACTTTACCAAAACTGACTTCTTTTCGAAAACAGTCTACAGTTGCATGATGTCTCGACAACCAGTCCATCCCCAATATCACATCAAAGTCCTGGATGTCTAATACAATCAAATCTGCCAAGAACTCTCTACCCTCAATAATAACTGTACTACCCAGATAAACTCTATCTACAATCACTGAATCCCCTGTAGGAAAAGATACTGCCATACTACAACCTAAGGGCTGAGATTTTACATTTATATTTATAGCAAAATTCTGAAAATTTTCGCTCATAATCCGTCACTGAGAATGTTCCTTGCTTTAGCCTGAAAAATTCTTCAATCTTTGCATCTTTATAACTGGCTGGAAAGAACTTATTATTGAATTCTTCCTTGAATTGGTTCCATGACACTCCCTCGGGGAATCTCCTCTGCACTGCTTTCCACCAATCTATTGCTCTATCTCTGAGTAAGAAAGCCGAGAAAGTCACCATTTGTTCTTCTGTACAATCCATCACCTGGAAGACACGTTCGTTTCCCTCTAACCATGACAGGGCTTTTTCTGGATCCCCTGTACCATCAAAATTCCTTGCCCCCAATTTTTCGTGCTCTTTCAATAGAAACTCCTGGCTCACGGGGTTGTCGAAGGGCGGCTGCTAAAATCTGTGCCATTTGCTCTACGGGTATATTTCCTCCCGCCATCTCTGGAGGCACTGGAGGTCCTGCCTGGGACGGCTCAGAAGGAACTGGAGGTGGAGGAACATGTGAGGACTCTTCTATACGTTCCTCCTCTGGAACAGGCTCTCGAGCAGGAGCTCTCCTAGTGGGAGGTCGACCTCGACGACGCATTTCTGTTAAATAAAACTTATTCATTATCATGTAAAAAAAACATGCGATTTCAAACTATATGAATGAGTCATGCAATTTTGAAAAACACATTAAATCATTTCAGGAAGTGGAGACTTTTCAAAATCATTTTTATTACTATCAAAACCATTTGCTCTGATACCACGTTGAAGGGACCCAACCCGGATTTAACCTCTTGAATCCGTGGGAAGCCCTCCCGGCACTCCAACGGACTCCGAAAACCTTTCCTTTAAACAATGAACTTAGGAATCCGTGGAGCGAACCCGATTAAAACATTTATTCTTTTCGTCAACTAACAGAAAAGGTGGTGGGAAATTTTTTTTTTTTTTTTTTTTTTTCTAAAAACCAATAAACCATTTATTCAACGAAAATTTTACAGAAAAACGGACAGAGTTTCCTCTGTTTTTCGGACATCCCAATTTTTACAAAACCTGCAAATAAAATCATAAACACTTCTAAAATTCATTCATTTTCTCCACTACTATATTCAGGACCTCAGGTCCATCACAGTTTAACCACAAAAACATTTAAAAACTTTCAAGGAAATCCGTTTCATCCATAAACAAAACATATGCATTATGAACAATTCAAAATATTTTATGAAATATTTTGGGCTTGAGTTTGGGCACTCCCAAACGCCTACGTACCTCAATTATCTACAGAGGATCAAAGCCCTCGTAGTTCATAATTTAATTATGCATATACGTATATACAATACAAAAATAATGATGCAAGTATCAAAAGCATAATATGACATATTTACAACCAAAAATTATATACATATTTTCAAGTCGTCGTCGTCTACAAGTAGGCCGCCTACGACTGCCCTGGAGGCTGCTCAGACTGCTCCCTAGTCTCAGTTCCTGAAAATTTTATTAAAACATTTTGAAAGAGTGAGCTAAAAATAGCTCAGTGAGTGTACAGTTTAACATCAAAACACCTTTCAACATCTTTCAGTAAAATCATAACATTTATAAAATAAATAAAACATTTCATTTCATTTATCAATTATATCAATCATAATATACATTTGAAATAATCTTTAACATTTCAGTCACTACCAATGGAACCCAGGGAATAATGCACCAACCGACCTAAAAGCGACGGTGGCGGGACGATCCATTTCCAGTCATAAAACCACTACGCTGCGGATAAATCACGCCTTGCGCAGGGTAACAGTCATAAGAATACTTTATAATGTGTAAAGGCAATCCTATAATTTCTATCCCTTCCCTTAGTTAGTAACCTATTTCTTTACCCGTACCTTTACACATTTAAAGTATCTCGGCCGATTATCCAGTCATTTCAGTCATTCCAGTCATGATAGGGTTTAGGGTAACCATTGGCTAAAATCCTTTTATAAACCACATTTCGTTTAAAAACCAAAACCATTTCTTTTATATTTTTCATAAACATTCGTTTGTCAAAACTTTTCTTAAAATCAAAACCTTAACATTTGATTCTTTTTCCTTAAACTTGATATCAACACTTAAAACATTTCTATAATCAAAACGATTATATTCAAAACATAAACATATATAAAATATGAATATACAAACATATACTTAAAAGAAACATATATGTATAAATATATAGTTAAACATAACATATATATTTAAATAAAACATATATATATAGTTTTACACTCACAACTTATTCCCGTCCGTTAGCTTTCGATTCAAAGAACCTCCTTCACTTCCTACACGTCTCCGTTTCTGTTCGAAGAGTTTCCAATTCACCTAAAATTTAATCACCAATTCATTTAAAATTCTCTTCAATCACAACTCTAATGACAATATAATTTTCCTTAACAATCTCTCAAACTAATTAACCCATATTCTTTCCGTTACATGCCCTTATCTTAATACCATTCATTTCCATGATATTTCCATGTCCAAACACATTTAAATACACACTTGAAACTATCAATTTGAAAGAAAATAAAAATGGGACAGCTTGCGCATCATTTATTCAAACGATTATCTTTGAGCGTTACACGTGTTCCATACAATGTAATTCATTCCCTATGACTTAGTCACACTCAATTACACATCCAAGCACATGTTTAAGACCTTAAACTCAACTTAAAATCACTCAATTTCAACTACACGCAACTGCCCTTCATCCTAGTCGCAAATCACACAATAACACCTTACGCGATTTTCTTTCGGTTCCAACGCCAATCACATTCTATCATGCATCAATACACTTAATAATCAATTATTCTTCAATTTACTAAACAAAATGCAGCCCATACATACACAAACACATTCAGCCGACAGAACATCATACAACTACCCATTCTTTTTACTCATTCACAGCACACACACACACACAATCTCTACACAATCAACCATTCCATTTCAGCTTTCTATGGGTCAAAATCAAGAAAACCCAAGCTAACTTACTGGTGTTTGATATCAGTAGCAAATCAGAGGCTTCATGGCAGTCCAAATTCTTCCATTTTCGAATCTCAACAACAAAACCCAACAATCACACGAAATGGACAGCACAGCTCAAGAAAACATCACACAAAGTTAATTTATTTCTCTTACCCACTGTTGACCATCATCATTCACGCCCACCCCTGCCATTTTCCTCCATTCCTTGACTTCTTCCAGCTGCTTTCAGCTCGTCCTTTGGTTGCTCCAGCTGACCCGAAACTACTTCTCCTTCACTCACGGTCTGCCGAGCTTCATCAACGCCAATCGCGACTTCATCTTCTTCCCGATTTCTGAGCTGTCTTCCACACTTCCAGATCTGGTTTTCTGGGCTGAAATCAGAGGTTTATCTTGCTCCTTCAAGTCCCCTTTTGACCGTGAAGAAAGCCCATGGATGATCGGTCTTGTTGCAGCTCTTGGTGGCCGAGAGACGATCGCGCGAGAGAGGGAGATGTCTTCCGTTCTGCTGGGTTGTCTTCGGGTCTGTTTTATGATTGCCTGGAGACCAGATTTGAGCTGGAAGAAGACTCTAGAATTTACTTAACATATTGACTAAACACCCCTCAATTTTCCTCAATTATAACAGGTTAACTTTCAATCCAATTTTGTCACTTACACCCCTCTTTTATGACTATTTTTATGTACTTTATTTATCCATTTCCAATCATGTCCATACTCATTTTTAATCTATAATTAACACTTCCTAATGACCTCTTTTAATCCTCATCACTTATATTTTTCATAAAAAAATTATTCCATAAAAATAAATACATTAAAGCCGTCAATTTCCATAACGATTGTAATATCGACAATATTAATCATTATTCCTCTCAATAATATTTCTAAAATATTCCACACTTATCAATTCATCAAATTAACCTCATAAACATTCAATTAAACTTATAATTGTTCATTTTCATCACATAAGAAAATTTTCCCACAACGGTGGAATATTTTAAAAATACCATCACATTTAACGTATTTTATCGATATATATATATATTCTTAAGCATAAAGGACTTGGTCCTAACATCGACGAACCTACGTTTGGGTTCAATTTCGATATTTAGGTTTGTCGGACCCAGATTTGGGTTCGGGGTTCGACGGACCCAGATTTGGGTTCGGGTTCGACGAACCCAAATATCTTGGTTCTATGAACCCAAATGAACGAGAGAAAAAGAAGAAGAAGAAAAAAAAGAAGGTGGTGGAGGTCTAGTTTGGTGAAGGATGGTGGAGAGGGATAGAGGGAGATGAAAAATGACATCAAAATCCAATCAACCCAAAAAAACCCACAACCAACCAAATCCTGAAGACGCAAGATGGCCGGCGTCCACACGACGATGAAAGATTGGTGAGGGCTAGATCGAAGAAGAAAATGAAGATGATGATGATAATGAAAAGAGAGAGAGAGAGACAGATATAGAGAAGGGTAGAGGCATTCGGAGAAGATGAAGATGATGGGAAGTATGAAAAATTATAATAAAAAAAAATTAGATTTGTTTTTTATTAGATTAATTGTTATTATTTTAAAATTTAAAAGAAAATTAATTTTGGAAACTAAGGGTATTTTTGTCTTTATACTTTAAATTACAGTTGACTGTTAAACTTTACACTTCTTGATCGTTAATGTAACATGCTATCCCAACGTCTAGGTAATTTATTCAACGTTGATTAATGATAGAATTAATTATTTGTTCGGATCCGAAAACGTAAATGAATTTTTATGAAATTCTCGGATGGATCCGGGGATAAGTTTGAAATTCGAAATCATAAAATAAATTTAGAACGATCGGATTCGAATAATTATTCGAATACGAATGAAGTTTTCGAATGTGAAAATGGATCATAATAAAATTTTCCGATGGATCCGAAGTGATTTTAAAACGAAAAACGGAAATCGAATAGCGTGAAATGAAAGCATAAAAGAATGTGTATAGGAGATTATGCCTAATAGGACACGTGTCAAGGAATGAGAGAATGAGTGAATGGATGCAAGATAATTGTCACAAAATTAAAGGTGGACCAATGCATGATGGATAAGTGGTGAGCAAAGAATTAAATAAATTGATAAGTGGATGATGGATGATGATGTGGGCGTGATATGTGTGCAAAGCAAATAAATGAAGTAAAAAGATGACACACGGTCATCATTTGTGTTGGAAAACACAAAGATTAGAAAAGTCAAACATAAAAACCAAAGAGAAACAAAACAAACAAAGGAAGAAATTGAAACCGTGAGAAGCCATAAGTGAAGTCAAACAAAAAGTCACGGTCTCAATTGTTTTAAAAGCCAAAGTCGGTCACTTCTCCATTTTAAAACAAAAATCGAGTGTGAGAAGTTGAGAGAGAGTTAGAAGAGAAAGAGAGAGCTTGAGAGAAGTTTGAGAAAGGAAGAGAGAACCCATGAGATTGAGAGAAGCAAAGTCAAACCCGAGACCATCACGTTGCGAAGAAGTGAAGCTCGAGCAGCAAGAAGGAGCAGTTCGGTGTGCAAGCTGCCTGAAAGCTCATCCAAACAGACCCGAGCATGAATCACCCTCACTTCTCCTTCCCATTTGGTTTTCAACAAGCTTGAGGGTGAGTTTTCGAATTTCAGCAGCTTGTATGTGAATTAGAGTGATGTTTTAATGTGATTTTAAAGCTTGTATGTTGTTGTTTGGATTGAAGGAAGCTCAGTTATGAGGAAGAATTAAAAACAGCTTGCATACATGTTAGTTTAAGGACTGTTTTTGAGATTTGGACAGCCATAAGGTAAACCGCTGCTAATGTGGAGTTTTGTGTGGTGTTGATGCTTGAGTTAATGAAAATTTTGATGGTTGGAGGTTTGTATAGGCTCGGTCAAAGAGGATTGCGTGGACAGCCACTACATGTGATGTGTTGGCTGTTGTGGTGCAGTTTTTAGGTTGAAAAAGTGTGAGGTAAGTTGTGTTTTTTGAGCATCATTTCGTTGGAATAATTTGACTGTATTTAGGGAAGAAATTTGATGATAATATGCTTGAGATTTAGGATTAGAACCTCGTTAATGCGGAGGTTCAATGGCTTGCGATTTTGATTCAATATTGGTTCTATTTGAATGTTGATTTGGTTGTGAAAAATCTGTCAAATGGGCTGTTAAAGTGCACTTTAATGGGCTGTCAAAACATTGCTTAATGGGCTGTTAAAGCCTGCGTTAAGAGGCTATCCAAAACGATGCGTTGTGTGCTGTTTTCTGGACTGATATATATGCTGTTTTGTGAGCTGTAATATGCAGTTTTTGGGGACTGTTAGTATGCTGTCATAGGTGCTGTTTTGATGCTGTTATGAGTGTTGTATTACGAGCTGTTTTATGAGCCGTCAAGCTGTTATAATATGCTGTTTTTATGAGCTGTTACGATGCTGTCATTGTGTGCTGTTATAGTGCTGTCATCGTGCAGTTGTGATGCTGTCATTATGCTATTTTTAGGGGCTATCGTAAGCTGTTTTTATGGGCTGTTAACATACTGTTTTGGTTTAAAAATCATGGGCTGTTAACGTGTTGAATTATGGGCTGTTTTGATGCTGTCATGGTGCTGTTTTTATGGGCGGTCATGAGCTGTCGTACAAGTTGTTTTTAGGTGCTGTTAAGGGATGTATTACGAGCTGTTAAGGTGTTGTTTATTGGGGCTGTTATGATGCTTTTCTAGGAGTTGTTAAGGCGCTGTAAAAGCTGTTTCCATCGTGTCTCATGGGTTGTTTTGATGTCAAGGCTGTCTTCGGTGATTTCGTGAGCTGTTTTGACATTATAACAGCTATCTTGATTACGTAACAAGGGCTTTTTGGTGTTAAGCTATTTTGAATTGATTTCATTGGCTATGTCATCAATTATAAGCTGTTTCAAAGAGATATTATGTGCCGTTTTGCGTCGAAACTATTGGTATGAATGGCATGTGCCATTTTAATGTTTTAGTATTAATTATGGCTTCGAATGAGCAATACGCACTGTGATATGCGAGTTGTTTTAGTATCATCCAGTGATGTTCGAAACTATTTTGTAATATTTTATATAGTCATTGAAATTCGAAAACGAATGCATTGTGCAAATATGTTTATATATGATTGATTATGCGATTGAATTATATATGACATTACCTAAAGAGTTAACGTTCAATATATAAGTAATGTGAAGGAAATATCGAATAGTTTAATTTGTGAGCTTTGCAAAAAGGTATCAAGTAAGTGCCTTATCACTTACATCCATTTAGATTTGTATTTGTTTTTAACTTTACGAATTGTAATTAAATGAAATAAAAAATGATTTTCGAAATTCTAAAACTAAGTTTTGAATATGTAACTTCCATATGGAAATCACAAAGTGAAAGAATTAAAAAAAAGTCAATTTCAAAATGTTTGAATCGAGAAAATTTTTAAGAGTTAGAAAATAAGAGGTTGTAAGCTTTTTGTACTTAGAGAAAATAGTTTCAAGAACCATGTGTATACCTTCAGTTTTCTTATTATCTACCGCTTTGTTGTGATGAAGAAATTCCGCATGTAGTCGCCAAGGTTTGGTTTATGGGCACTATGGTTGTGATAAAGAAATTCCGTATGTAGTTGCTAGAATTATAGAATTGAGCAATACAATATGCGATGAAGGAATTCCGCATTTTAGTTGTTCAAATTAAGATGGTTTCACACTATGGTTGCGAAGTAGTAAATTCTGCATCGCAGTGATCAAGATATTTTACTAGCTTCACGTTTGGCATATTGTGAAAACCGCCACGTGATGGTTCGAATATATTAGAGGTATACATGTAGTTGTAGATAGAAAAGTTTTAAAAGAACAGAGAAATTATAACATACGAATAAATTATGAGTTGAATTACAATTATATGATTATATTATCTTGTAATATGCGCTAACACGTTTACTTGTTGTGTAGTTTGTATATTATTTTTGGGATCGTTATAAGTGACTGGGTGTTCAAAAAGACTCACACAATATAAATAAGTGGGACAAATGGAAGAATGCATCAAACAAATCATATATTTTGTTGTTGTAATTAACATGATTAAATGATCGTTTGTTTGACTCATAGACATTTAGAAACTTGTAAATTCATATTTTGCTATTAGCGTATAATCGAAACACTTGCATATGACACATTGAATATGTGGTATTTCTATATACATACAAATGCACATGAATTACTTTCTTGAAGATTGTTGTAGTATAAGCTTGCGAAGAATTTTATGTTATGGAAATTATATATTTGCGAATAATGTATGTTGTGAAATAGCTTGAGAAAATGCATGGTTGTGGCCAAACGAAGTTGGGTGGTGATTTGACTTAGTACGAAATTTATTTTCTTTACAGAGAAATTTTGGAAACGATAAAAAAAATACAGTCGTCATGTTGTCAAATTTTTGTAAAATCTGTTTTAAGAAAATGCGAAAAAAAATTTACATCAACTCAACTATTTCCAATGAAAACAAGTTTTTAACTTAAAAAAAAAAAAAAAAAAGAAATGGGCAAGATTAAGGGGTTCGCTCCGCGACTTTTCTTTTTCCCGACAGGTCTGGTTACTAGAAGTTCGTTGGAGTGCCCGACAAGATCCTCTAGATAAGGGATATGAGAGAATCTAGTTCGGGTCTTGTCAAGTTGGTATCAGAGCCCGGTTTTTGAAAGATTTGAGATTGAGTTTTAAAAGAAAGTTTGATACTATTTCTGCATTAAATTGAGTCCATTATACATGAATTTATGCATGATACATGCATGAGATTATTGTATGCATTGAGTCTTCTTGAGATTACATCAGTTATGCTTTCTTAAATTGCATAAGATAAACATGGTATTACAAGATTTAAGTTTAAAGTATTGCATGAAATTATAGTGCTCTTTCATGCCAAATTATAAACCTGACACTTGTCATTTATGATTATCGTACCTATTTGGTGCAATATAGAACTATGTAACGACGTACTCATCCTCGGACGAGGAGAGCTGCCGTAGAGGCACCCACTCCAGAGGGAGAGCATATCGACAAGTTTGTTAATGTGCCGGCTAGTTCCTCACACCTAGAGCCATCAGAGCCACCCAGATCAGAGCTTACTCCAGGACATATTGAGCAAATGGTATAGATGCTAGCAGTGACACTTCAACAGTCGCGGGAGATAGGCATATTGATAGAACACGCCCGCAAACTAGGCGCCAAGCCATATTATGGGACTGGTGAGTTTGAGCGTGCATTATCTTGATTAGAGACCAATTAGGAGAATTTCAGGCCATGGGATGGATAGAGGAACAAAGGGTGACATTTTCAGCTCTCCTTCTTAAGGATCGAGCAAATGATTGGTGGAAAGCCTACCAGAGAGCTTATCCTAATGGGGTATCCTAGACGGATTTCAAGAAGTAATTCACCAACAAGTTTTTCCCCAAGAGTTACAAGGATGCAAATATAGAATAATTCCTTTGACTAGAGTAGGGGAACTCGACAGTGATAGAGTATGAGGAGAGATTTTCTGAGCTAGTTCATCTGATCCCCTTCATATATGAAAACAAAGAACAGAAAATTAACAGATTCTTATTTGGGTTGAGTTCGAGGATCAAAGCATATGTGACTTCAGTAATGCATACTAGATATGGGCAGTTAGTGAAGGTTGCCACTATAGTCAAAAGAAGTGTGGAACTCGTTACTCAACCAAAGAAGTTTGAACCAAAGCGTAGATGGGCAGGTGGTCAGCAAAGGGGTCCCACATGGACAGACTGGACGCTTTGTTAAGGGTTGTCTATAATTACCAGATACCGCTCAGTTAGAGGCTAGACTCGTGCCACAGGTGCAGTTAAGATATGGTCGGGAATAGGAAGGGTCTGTAGAGACTCCCAGACTAGGGAATCATGTCGCTCATCTCCGGGTAGAGGTTCAGGAGTCAGAAGAGTACCTTTTTCAGGTCAGTCAAGGTGGCCCCATGCACAAGCCAGGGTGTTTGTCGTTACTCAGTAGGAGTCGGATGCTACCCTAGAGGTTATCATGGGTACGAATTCTGCCCTCGATATTGATGCATATGTATAGATAGACCCTAGAATTACACATTCATTTATATCTGTGCATTATTCTGTTAAGACAAATGTGGAAGTTTAGGTATTAGATTGTAAAATGATAGTTTCCATCCCCACTGGAGACTCGCTATTAGCTAATAAGGTGTTTCCTGATTGTAAGATTAAGAGAGAGGACAAGGAGTTTCCAAAAAATTTGATTATGTTAGACATTAGAGACTTTGATGTAATTTTAGGGATGGATTGGTTGTCTAGATATCGAGCCTTAGTTGATTGTTATAAAAAGGAGGTCAAATTGGTTGGATCAAGGGAATTAAAGGTGATGTTCCGAGAAATACGGAAAGCGTTTGCCACCAGTATTGTGACCACTATATCAGCTAGTAGGATGCTTCGCAAAGGGTATCAGAGATATCTAGCATATATGATTGATCAGTCAGGGGATGAGAGTCGATTGGAGGTTACTCCAGTGGTTAAAGAGTTCCTAGATGTGTATCCAGATGATTTCTCAGATTTACTCCAAGATCGAGAGATAAAGTTTGAGATATATCTGACTCCGAGAGCTAAACCAATCTCAATCACTCTTTATAGGATGGCTCTAGTTGAGTTGAGAGAATTAAAAGTTCAGATGGAAAAAATAAAATAAATTTATTAGACAAGGGTTTTGTGAGACCGAGTATTTCACTGTGGGGAGTTCTAGTTCTGTTTGTCAAAAAGAAAGATGGGAGTTTAAGGCTATGTATTGATTACCGGCAACGGAATCGAGCCAAGATCAGGAATCAATAATCTCTTCCCCCCCCCAGAATTGTCGACTTGTTCGATCAGTTGCAAGGATCTAGAGTTTACTCAAAGATTGACCTAAGATAAGGGTATCACCAACGGAAGATCCACAATGAAGAAAGAGATAACGGATTTTGTTTCCAAACGTTCATGTCAACAGGTGAAAGTAGAGCATCAGAGACCTGTAGGGTTATTACAGCCTTTTCTTAGTTCGACATGGGAATGAGAGAAGATTACTATGGATTTTGTTGGACTACCTCATCATCAAAGAGATCATGATGCTATAAGAGTTATTGTAGACAGGTTGACAAAGTCCGTGCACTTTCTACCGATCAGAAATGATTATCCCTTAAGTAGATTGGCCCAGTTGAACATTGATGAAATTGTGAGACTTTGTGGCACACTGGTTTCCATAATTTCAGATCGTGATTTTAAATTCACTTTCAAATTTTGGCCCAGCTTACAAGAAGCTTTGGGTACGAGGTTGAATTTCAGCATAACATTTCATTCTCAGACAGATGATCAGTCTGAAAGGACGATTCAGACGCTGGAGGATATGCTCAGGGCTTGTGTCATGAAATTTAAAGGCAGTTGGGATACACTCCTACCACTTATGGAGTTTGTGTACAATAACAGTTATCAGACTTATAGTGGTATGGTACCATACGAGGCATGTTATGAAAGGAAGTGCAGGATTCCAGTATATTGGGATGAGATAGGTGAGAGGAAATTAGTTGGTCTAGAGCTAGTCCAAATCACCTTAGATAATATTCATATTATTAGAGATAAGTTTAAGACGGCAAGAGACAGACAACACGGTCATGTAGACAAGCATTGTAGAGAGCTTCACTTTGAAATTGGTGATCAAGTATTTCTTAAGATCTCTCCTTGGAAAGATGTACTTAGGTTTGGGAAGCATGGTAAGTTGAGTCCGCTATATTGGACCTTATGAGATCACAGACCGAGTTGAACCAATGGTGTACAAGGTAAAGTTGCCACCACCATTGAACAGGATTCATAATGTATTTAAGGTATCTATGCTTTAGAAGTATATTCCTGATCCATCTCATGTACTCAATGATCAACCTATGGAACTAAGGGAAAATTTATCATATGGAGAGGAACCGGTTTAGATTCTAGATCGTAGGGATTAGGTCATTCGCAGTAAAGTAATTCCCTTAGTGAGGGTCTTATGGAGGAATCAAAAAATGGAAGAGGCCACCAGGAACCATAAGGATCAGATGCACCACCAATATCCTTACCTTTTTAAGTAATTAGATATGATGAATTTCGAGGACGAAATTTTCTAAAGAGGGGAGAAATTGTAACATGCTATCTCGACGTCTAGGTAATTTATTCAACGTTGATTAATGATAGAATTAATTATCTGTTCGGATCCAGAAACGTAAATGAATTTTTATGAAATTCCCGGATGGATCCGGGGATAAGTTTGAAATTCGAAATCATAAAAGAAATTTAGAACGATCGGATTCGAATAATTATTCAAATACGAATGAAGTTTTCGAATGTGAAAATGGATTATAATAAAATTTTCAGATGGATGGGAAGTGATTTTTAAACGGAAAACGGAAATCAAAAAGCGTGAAATGAAAGCATAAAAGAATGTGCATAGGAGATTATGCCTAATGGGACACGTGTCAAGGAATGAGAGAATGAGTGAATGGATGCAAGACAATTGTCACAAAATTAAAGGTGGACCAATGCATGATGGACAAGTGATGAGCAAAGAATTAAATAAATTGATAAGTGGATGATGGATGATGATGTGGGCGTGATATGTGTGCAAAGCAAATAAATGAAGTAAAAAGATGACACACGGTCATCATTTGTGTTGGAAAACACAAAGATTAGAAAAGTCAAACATAAAAACCAAAGTGAAACAAAACAAACAAAGGAAGAAATTGAAATCGTGAAAAGCCATAAGTGAAGTCAAACAAGAAGTCATGGTCTCAATTGTTTTAAAAGCCAAAGTCGGTCACTTCTCCATTTTAAAACAAAAACTGAGTGTGAGAAGTTGAGAGAGAGTTAGAGTGAGAAAGAGAGAGCTTGAGAGAAGTTTGAGAAAGGAAGAGAGAACCCGTGAGATTAAGAGAAGCAAAGTCAAACCCGAGATCATCACGTTGCGAAGAAGTGAAGCTCGAGCAGCAGGAAGGAGCAGTTCGGTGTGCAAGCTGCCTGAAAGCTCATCCAAATAGACCCGAGCATGAATCACCCTCACTTCTCCTTCCCATTCGGTTTTCAACAAGCTTGAGGGTGAGTTTTCGAATTTCAGCAGCTTGTATGTGAATTAGAGTGATGTTTTAATGTGATTTTAAAGCTTGTATGTTGTTGTTTGGATTGAAGGAAGCTCAGTTATGAGGAAGAATCAAAAACAGCTTGCATACATGTTAGTTTAAGGACTGTTTTGAGATTTGGACAGCCATAAGGTAAACCGCTGCTAATGTGGAGTTTCGTGTGGTGTTGATGCTTGAGTTAATGAAAATTTTGATGGTTGGAGGTTTGTATAGGCTCGGTCAAAGAGGATTGCGTGGACAGCCACTACATGTGATGTGTTGGCTGTTGTGGTGCAGTTTTTAGGTTGAAAAAGTGTGAGGTAAGTTGTTTTTTTCGAGCATCATTTCGTTGGAATAATTTGACTGTATTTAGGGAAGAAATTTGATGATAATATGCTTGGGATTTAGGATTAGAACCTCGTTAATACGGAGGTTCAATGACTTGCGATTTTGATTCAATATTGGTTCTATTTGAATGTTGATTTGGTTGTGAAAAATCTGTCAAATGGGCTGTTAAAGTGCACTTTAATGGGCTGTCAAAACATTGCTTAATGGGCTGTTAAAGCCTGCGTTAAGAGGCTATCCAAAACGATGCGTTGTGTGCTGTTTTCTGGACTGATATATATGCTGTTTTGTGAGCTGTAATATGCAGTTTTTGGGGACTGTTAGTATGCTGTCATAGGTGCTGTTTTGATGCTGTTATGAGTGTTGTATTACGAGCTGTTTTATGAGCCGTCAAGCTGTTATAATATGCTGTTTTTATGAGCTGTTACGATGCTGTCATTGTGTGCTGTTATAGTGCTGTCATCGTGCAGTTGTGATGCTGTCATTATGCTATTTTTAGGGGCTGTCGTAAGCTGTTTTTATGGGCTGTTAACATACTGTTTTGGTTTAAAAATCATGGGCTGTTAACGTGTTGAATTATGGGCTGTTTTGATGCTGTCATGGTGCTGTTTTTATGGGCGGTCATGAGCTGTCGTACAAGTTGTTTTTAGGTGCTGTTAAGGGATGTATTACGAGCTATTAAGGTGTTGTTTATTGGGGCTGTTATGATGCTTTTCTAGGAGTTGTTAAGGCGCTGTAAAAGCTGTTTCCATCGTGTCTCATGGGTTGTTTTGATGTCAAGGCTGTCTTGGGTGATTTCGTGAGCTGTTTTGACATTATAACAGCTATCTTGATTACGTAACAAGGGCTTTTTGGTGTTAAGCTATTTTGAATTGATTTCGTTGGCTATGTCATCAATTATAAGCTGTTTCAAAGAGATATTATGTGCCGTTTTGCGTCGAAACTATTGGTATGAATGGCATGTGCCATTTTAATGTTTTAGTATTAATTATGGCTTTGAATGAGCAATACGCACTGTGATGTACGAGTTGTTTTAGTATCATCCAGTGATGTTCGAAACTATTTTGTAATATTTTATATAGTCATTGAAATTCGAAAACGAATTTGTGCAAATATGTTTATATATGATTGATTATGCGATTGAATTATATATGACATTACCTAAAGAGTTAACGTTCAATATATAAGTAATGTGAAGGAAATATCGAATAGTTTAATTTGTGAGCTTTGCAAAAAGGTATTAGGTAAGTGCCTTATCACTTACATCCATTTAGATTTGTATTTTTTTTTTTAACTTTGCGAATTGTAATTAAATGAAATCAAAAATGATTTTCAAAATTCTAAAACTAAGTTTTGAATATGTAACTTCCATATGGAAATCAGAAAGTAAAGGAATTAAAATAAAGTCAATTTCAAAATGTTTGAATCCAAAAAAATTTTAAGAGTTAAAAAATAAGAGGTTGTACGCTTTTTGTACTTAGAGAAAATAGTTTCAAGAACCATGTGTATACCTTCAGTTTTCTTATTATCTACCGCTATGTTGCGATGAAGAAATTCCGCACGTAGTCGCCAAGGTTTGGTTTATGGGGCACTATGGCTGCGATGAAGAAATTCCGCACGTAGTTGCCAGAATTATAGAATTGAGCAATACAATATGCGATGAAGGAATTCCGCATTTTAGTTGTTTAAATTAAGACGGTTTCACACTATGGTTGCAAAGTAGTAAATTCTGCATCGTAGTGAGATATTTTACTAGCTTCACGTTTGGCGTATTATGAAAACCGCCACGTGATTGTTGATAGAAAAGTTTTAAAAGAACCTAGAAATTATAACATATGAATAAATTATGAGTTGAATAACAATTATATGATTATATTGCCTTGTAATATGCGCTAACATGTTTACTTGTTGTGTAACTTGTATATTATTTTTGGGATCGTTACAAGTGACTGGGTGTTCGAAAAGACTCACACAATATAAATAGGTGGGACAAATCGAAGAATGTATCAAACAAATCACATATTTTGTTGTTGTAATTAACATGATTAAATGATTGTTTGTTTGACTCATAGACATTTAGAAACTTGTAAATTCATATTTTGCTATTAGTTTATAGTAGAAACACTTGCACATAACACATTGAATATGTGGTATTTCTATATACATATAAATGCACAGGAATTACTTTCTTGAAGATTGTTGTTGTATAAGCTTGCGAAGAATTTTATGTTATGAAAATTATATATTTGTGAATAATGCATGTTATGAAATAGCTTGAGAAAATGCATGGTTATGGCCAAAAGAAGTTGGGTGGTGATTTGACTTAGTACGAAGTTTGTTTTTTTTGTAGACAAATTTTGGAAATGATAAAAAAAATACAGTCGTCATGTTGTCAAATGTTTGTAAAATCTGTTTTAGGAAAATGCGAAAAAAAAAAATTTACATCAACTCAACTATTTTCAATGAAAACAAGTTTTCAACTTAAAAAAAAAAAAAGAGAAAGAAAAAAGAAATGGGCAAGACTAAGGGGTTCGCTCCGCGACTTTTCTTTTTCCCCATAAGTCTGGTTACGAGAAGTCCGTTGGAGTGCCCGGTAAGATCCTCCAGATAAGGGATATGAGAGAATCAAGTTCGGGTCTTGTCAGTTAAGTTAGGGGTAATCTACGATAAAAACTAAACTTTGTTTCCATCTGTTTTAAGTTAAACCTGGGGGTGTTATGTATTTAACTCTTATTTTTGAAATAATAAAACCAGATGAGCTACATAAGCTCAGTGAGTGTCGTATATATGTATATCCATTCAATCAACTTTTAATGATTGCTCCCTAAAAACTTATAAATACCAATTTGTAAATATAATCATGCTGTAGTAATTAAACATATATCCTAAGAACCATATAAAATTTAAAAGCATGAATCAATGTTTAAATCAATATAATCCATGCATCGAAAAATCTGTAATTTATTCATGAATTGAAAAACAACCTTTCTAGTTTCGGAAAATAATTTTGAAATGCTTTTCAAATATAGAACGATGCATAAAATTTTTTTGCCATAAATCATAAACAATGGTGGTATTTCAATTTTCGAAAAGTTTTTAAGTAAATAAACCAACGACTGATGATTCATTCCACTTGGTATACTGGTATATGGTGGAGCGGTATTTATCCTTGCTCAGTGCGAAATTTACCCTCGCATAAGCCATCTATTAGGTATATACTAGCAAAATTTAACCTCCTAGGAGCAGCATTTATCCTCGCTCAGGACATCAATCCGATAATTGCGTAATGGAAATTAACCTCGCTATGGAGCGACATTTATTATTGCTCAGGTGGAAGCTAGCTAATAATATACTCTGTACGTACATTGGACGACACATGAGACTAAACCAACGGACACATTTTTTTTCGCTGTTAGTGACAGACACTTCCGACACACACTACCAATACACGTTTAAGGTACTCACCCTCAACCGGTAATATCGGAATACCTTTAAGACATACTATAGGCTCACAAATCATTTCCATTCATTTTACTTTTCATGATTTTATTCACATTTCATGCAAAATATTTAATAATTCATGTATAAAGGTTCTCGTATGATAATACATCAATCATAAAAATTAATTTTCATTTATAAAAAATATGAATTTAAATTCATCATAAAAAATCAACATGAATAGAAATATAAACATTTTGAAACATTTTTATTTGGACACTCACCATATTTCCTATTTTGTAATAAGCTTAAATTCAACGGATGGATTTCCTCGCCTCCACGTAACCTACAGGTTTTCATATTCTATTTTTAGGTTACATCACAACCAACGTTATTCATTCGAATAATTCCATATTCACATACTAATATACCAACAATTCGAAACACCACTTTCAAAGTTATATCTATGCCAAATCTTCGCGTTTATTATCCATTCGAATTTCTTAATATTCAAGCATGTCAAACACCTCATTTCAAGTCTAAATTTCTTGTAAACGAATCCATGAATCTTATTTTAGTTTTCTCATTGAAATCACGCTTAAACATAATGTCTAGGGGTGTAAATGCAAGTCCATCATATAAAATATCATACTTTTGCAATTACGCAAACTTTTATCTCAAAGTTTCCATTTATATTCTAATTCATTCATTTAATATCCAAGCTACGTTTTATCATCAAAACAGCCTCTAACATCATTCAAAACATTCCAAAACAATTTTCCATCACATTAATCACAATATGGCAACTTAGAACCAAAATTTTTCTTCCTTCAAAACATCACATTTCTTTCAAGTTTTAACACTAAAATTCACATCAAACAACGCCATATTCACATGCAAATGAACCTCCACACTAATGAGATTCAAATCCTAAATCCCAAACATATTATCTCAACCAAACTATCCAAAAATCATAAATCCAAAAATCTTCACAAACTAGCTTATGGAAAACTCAATTTTTACCTTTTAAACTAATCTCAAATGGTTAGATTCCGCTTCTAGATCGATCTACACTTCATGCATTTGAGATAATCCTTCAAAAACATCCTTTAAAGTCACTGAACAATAGTTGACTTCCCTTAGTATCTCATGGTTGAACTATCCTCATTTCTTGTCAGAATTGATGTCTTAGTTCCTTCTTGCATGAGTGAAGAAAATCACTCCGAAACCTCCTCAAAAACCACCATGCATGGTTGTTTTCTTTGCTTCTTCCATGGTAGCAAATTGTCCTAGCTCTTCTCTTTGATCGAACAACCCCCCTTTCACTTGGTTTCTCCTTTTTGTTCATGTTTTTATTGATTGTGACCGAATGAAAGCTTGTTACTCTTGGTTCCCTTGGAGTTTGGCTCTCAATTTTGCTTCAACTTGATTGAGCTCTTCTTTGTTTCTTGAGCTTGGCTTTCGGGTTTTTGGTGTGTGAATCTCTCTTATTTGCTTTGTTTTCTTTTATGACAAAGAATGAGCTTTTTATTCATTCAATTGCTTGATTTTAACTTAAATATATATGGCTCCCATTTTGAAGATAAGTGTTGCTCATGCATGGTGCCTTTATGCCAAGTGTCTTGTGATTGCTTCAATGTGTGACACTTGTCACATATGCACGTTATCTTATGTTTTTGTTTCACACTTTTCGATTTTCGTCTTTTTACATCTGAAATTATTTTCGATTCATTCGAAAATTATACTAAAATTTAATTTACAAATCCAGAAATTCCACTAAAATTCAATTGCACTTCCGAACTATCGAGAATTATAATGGAACTAAATTCAAATATCCGAACATCTGAAAATTTTATTAATCTTTTTCATTCCACCCAGAAATTATACTAGAATTAAAATTTTCATTCGAAACCATTTCTGATCTACTTGAAAATTTTATTATTCACCTTCGACTATTTGAAAGTTGTATAATAAATTAATTTATCATTTTCGTTCTTTCCGAAAATTTTATTAATTATTTTCGGATTGTCTGAGGATTGTTTTGGAAATTCAATTTTTATATCCAGTCACTTCAAATCATTTTATTATTCACGAATAAAAGTTTACAAGGTTCTGTACAAGGATCGGAATCGGATGTTACAATATCTCTATGTCAAAAGTTTAATACAGACTCATTACACATAAGCATCCACACATGATCACATCTAATATATATAGATATATTTTTATTCAACATGCCAAATGCCATTTTATTAACTTTTAGATGACAACCTCTTTTGAGCGCATTGAAACCAATAAGATCTAATTAATTAACAGACCTTAATCAATGAATTGCATTAAGATCTAATAAAGCAAAGTACTAAACATAAAATCATGCATTTTAAAACCAATAAATCATCAAAAAGAACAATATCATGTTAGCTTACATTGTAATCCCTAGATCTACGCTTTGTTCATCTTTTTTTCAACACAATCAATTCAAATAAACAAATATAATCAAACAACATAAAAATAACAACAAAAAGGTATTGAATCATCACTAAGCATGCACTGGAATTGCCTTTAAAGTAGTAGATGTACACCCTTATTGCTATAGCAATCAACCTCTAATGTTGCTTGCTTGATTTCCATTGAAGTCTTGATGGATTGAATGATGTTTTTTCAAGGAGAAAATGGAAGAAAATGGTTGAAGAACTCTACTATATGGCTGTTGTTTCGTTACTGAAATGAAGAAAATGAAGTATATATGTTGCACAAGCTAGGGTTCGAAAGTCACTTCCATGCACCCCTCACGCTTGTCATCATGAATTGGCGATGGCGAGTTACAACTTGATCTCTCTCGCAATCTTGTGTCCCTGTAAGCCCTTCTTCTCGATATTCCACTCTCTAGCATTAGAAGTCCAAATATGGTAATGGAAGTATTAGAGTGGTGAATAATGGCTTGGTGAGTAAGGTTAAATATCAATAAAATTTATTAAAGTGTGGAACACTAATAAGGAAATAAATGCCACAAAGGGCAAAATGGTCATTCTATAAATAAAAGATAAATAACAAAGTGACAAAGTTGTAGAAAATTCATGATAAAAGTTAAATAATTGCTTTCAACACTTAGAAAATTTCTAAGTAAAAACTAGATAGTGAAAGGGGACACAGATGGAAATTTAAAAAAGGAGGGGACGTAATAGCCATTTAGTAAAAGATGCCTATATAAATATGACACTTAGTCATTTGTTTTAAGCAAAAAAAAAGAAGAAACGTGAGAGAGGGAGATGTGAGGGATGGCTAAGGTGGAGAAGAGAAGGAAGAAGATCAAAAGCCTTCTAAGTGGTCTTTAAAGCCTCCAAACCCCATTTTCAAGTAAATTCAAGCTAGCAAAACAAAACTCAAGCAAATACAAAGTAAGTTACCATCACCTTCTTTAAACTTGATAATAGTGGCATTGTTAGTTTAATTGATAATTGGGTTGTTGGTTGGTATGATAATTGTGTAGCTTGTGGTAGATTGTAATGGATGTTTTACACTTAAAATAAGTGTAGAACCACAAGTGTGTGGCATGGAATCTTAGATGGCATGTTAAAGTTTATGAATGTTGGTGTAGGGTTTATGGATGGAAACCACAAACTTGTGGTTTAAGGGTTAGAAATGTCAAATAAAGGGTAGATATATTGTTTGATGAAATGGTTGAGAGAGATTAACTAGTAAAAGTGAAAAAGTAGTGTTTGTGTGTGTGTTAAGGACATGAAGAACAGTAGATAACCTCTGAGTTTAGATGGTTTTGAACTCAAATTTAAGCATGAATAAGGTTAGAAAAGCATCTAGAAATGATAGAGTTGTCAAAGAGCTAGTTTTGGGTAATTTGGGATTCCCGAGCTCAAACCATGGAAGAGAGTCAGAGGTGTAGAACAACCTCTGACATATATGGGGTTGTTCTACACCTCAAATGATGCCTAGGAGTCATAGAAAACCATAGATTTTGGAACAGATCGATTTCGATAAAAATTGCGCAAGTTATGCTCAAAATAGTGCGTTAGAGAGTCGATAAGTGAAATAACTATGTAAATGTAATTTTTATTGCATGGATGAATTTAGTTTATCATAATTAGGTAAAAGGAGCTTAGATATGAAAAAAAAACCATCGTTGCTTGTTCGATGCGAAAAAGTACATCGAAAAGTGTCCAAAACAGGGCGTTTTTCTTGGATTTGACATAGCAAACAATAGAATTTTTCGACGAAATTTGACTTGTGACCAGAATGTGAGATAAGAGGACCGTAGGAAAATAACAAAAGGAAATGGAGCTCCAAGAAGGTTGCTGCATTGCATTCTATTTTAGGGTGTCAAAAGAGGCTTAAATTTGTGATTTTTCGTTTCGGGCCTTTAAAAATTATACGGACTGTGTGAGGGTATCCCTAGGGGTCAAAAACTGAAAATTTTGCAAAGAAATCGGAATTAGAGAGTCTCGGTTAAGTTAGAAACAAGTTGGGAAGTTATAGTGTAAAAAGGATCGTATTGAAAAATGTTAATTTAAAGTTAAAGTTGAGTTATGAGATTTTCACTAATGATAATGCGAAATTGCCATGTAGGTGACGAGAGAGCGAGCGAAGTTCGAGAGACTCATCGTGTGGGGTCCATGCCAGCCCTTCGCAACCTCTTCAGGCCCGTGGCTTGCCACTCAATCGGTACTGTCTCTGGCCCAGGGTTTTGTTTCGCATCCCCAGCTGCTCGAATCCACAACCTGGCCACTGAGTTAAATAGATTCTTAGAGCAAAGCTGGTACCAATTTTCAAAAGGTATTTTCAAAAACATGGGCTAAAATATTGCAAAATAATACTTATGTCGGATTTAGAAAAGAGAAAGTGAAAATAAACTATTTTGGAAAAAGAGACGAGTAAAGAGTTTTGTAAGCCCATGTATACACTCTTAGCTTATTCGAGATTTAGCGCTACGCGGTGATGTAGAAAATTTCGTTCATAGTCGCTCATTTTTTAGAGTATGTAGCGTGATATGTACGATGCAAAAAATTTCGTACATGATCACTGAGATATAAAGAGATTTCTAGCGATACGTTGCGATGTAACAAATACCGCTCGTAGTCGCCCAGAGTATTAGTACTACAATTACGATGCAGAAAATTTCGCATTGTAGTTACTCAGATTTGAGATCGTCTCACACTACGTTTGCGATGTAGTAAATTTCGTATCGTAGTGGTCAAGATGTCTCACTAGCTTCACATTTGGCATTAGTTGAAAAATCGCCACGTGATGGTTCGAGAGCATTAGAGGTATACATGGTGTTTTTAGAAAAGGGAACTTTCAAAAATCAAATATGATAGTTAACTAAATTATAAAGTTATATGTGATTATATTACTAATATTTATATATCTTGAACTAATGATTTATTTTGTTATGTAGCCTGCTTATTCTATCCAGTGTTATTGTAGGTGATTTTGTGGCCGAGAGAGCAACATTCTACTTATAGGTGGGGGATGAATAGATGAACCATATGAATATTCAATACATTTTGATGTGGTTGTGTATATCTTAACAAAAATGATCGTGTGTTTTATATGTGAATACTCAATGGATTGTAAACCCATATTTTGATATGTATATATAGTTGTACATTCGCATTCGAGATACATTTATCACATGATGCACATGATATATATATATATATATGTTTTAATGAATGTGATTTGCACACGAAAAAGATATGAATGATATGAGAAAATGCATGTTTGTGGTTATAAGAAGTTGGGAGGTGATTTGACATAGTCGAAGTGTGTTTTCTTTACAGGTTAAATTTGAAAATGTTCAAAATACAGCTTTTATGTTGTCAAATTTTTATAAACTTCGTTTTAAGGAAATGCGAAAAATTTACACTAATCTCAACTATTTTTAAAGGAAAACAATATTTTTAAAGTTATTACGAGTAAACTGGCAAAGTATTCTATGGGTTCGCTTCTCAGATTTCTCTAATCCGACAAGTCGGGTTCAGAAAGTCCGTTGAAGTGCCCGGTGGGATTCTCCAGACGAGAGCTTAGAAAAAGTCTAGTTCAGCACCTGTCAGTTGCGATGCATTACTCAGTGACTTGCACGCGCAACAGGTGTACTGACCTTGTTCTCAATCCTCCTTCACGATAATTTTTTCTTGATAATGGCTACTTAAGATTACCACTCACATCCATGTGTAGTGCCAATTGCGTGTCTCGATTAATATTGAATTTTACTTAAAAAATTTGCCTTCGAATCATTCTTTTAATGCATCTTCCATCAATTCTAGCCTACACATAAAAACACTAGAAATCATTGGAAACACTAAAATTCACTTATATGTTCATCACAAAAACCGGGATTAGACGTATAAAATCATGTCTATTTTTAATGTGATCAAATTTGATTACCCAGTGACAATTATAAGGATCGCTCTTTCTATTACTACTATAAGAAATTGGAGTTAGAGACAAAACAGGATTTAGTATGCAAACATACCTGAATCCATATAGACAAACTTGAGTAGGATTTAATCTTCCACAATCAAATCACCTTAGTTGCTTTATAGTTTTTTTCTTGAATGGGGAAGAAGAAAGAGAGTAAAATATTACGTTGATTTGACTTGGGGACCATAACCTTAATAATATTCTTTATATACTAATCTAATTAGGTTTCTATTAACCTTAATTAATTAGTATTGGGTTTTTGTACACTAAAGTTCATATCCAATGGATATCTTTAGAGCCCAATTAATAGATCACTTATTTGACCTTATTAAAATAGATAGTCCATAATATAATTGTTATTTAATATGTAAGCCATAATAAGAAATATAGAAATCCCAACAATCTCCCATTTAGACTACATATGTTTCTTGAGACAATTATATTATCTATAATCTTGAGTGCGCATTAAAAAGTTATCCGTCCTGAAATATCCCCTTAGTTACAATCTGGTCCAACTACTATATTAGTATGAGATCAGAGCGACCTTTGTTACATATATTCATAACTAGACCTATCAATAGTCACCATACCAATATATTTAATGACATAAAACGAGTATGGATGCGTAGCATGGAAATTACATGCATTGTGATCTCAAACATGCCTATTTCCAACTAGTCCTACTTTAATCTTTAGTGAGATCAAACACAAGTAACATTTAGAGTTTATAACTAAGCTATATACTTTATTTTGCAGAAAATAAATATAAAACATGTCTGTTACAAAGAAAATCAAAATACTAGCTCATACTAAACATGCACATCATCAGCCAAAATAACACTCATATGAGCAGTGTGCTCATGAAAGACCTTGGGTGATTATCCTTTAGTAAGCGGATCCATAATTATTGAGTTTGTCCTAATATCTTCTATAGTCGCCTGATGACTCTGAACTCTTTCTTTAACAACAAGAAACTTGATATCTATGTGCTTAGACTTCATAGAGCTTCTATTGTTATTGGAATAAAGCACAACCAAATTATTGTCACAATATATCTTTAATGGTCTTTCAATATAATCCATAACTCGTAGCCTGGTGACAAAATTTCACAGCCCTATCCCATGATTAGATGTCTCAAAATAGGCTATGAACTTAACTTCCATAATAGAAGAAGCTATGAGTGTTTTCTTAGCAGTCTTTTAGGAAATAGGTCCACTAGCTAGTAAGTAAATATAGCCCGACGTGAATCTTTACTGTTTTGGCATCCAGTAAAATCGGAATCAAAATACCCAACAATCTCTAAATGATCTGATCTCCAATATGCGAGCATGTGATCTTTTGTTCTTTATAAATATGTATAACCTGTTTGATTGTTTTCTAAGGTTCCATCCTTGAGTTACTTAAATATCTACCTAATATTTCCACTATGAATGCAATATCTAGACGTGTGCATACTTGAGCATACATTAGACTTCCTACAGCTGATGTATAAGGAATTTTTTTGCATTTCTTTTCATTCCAACTCATTCTTAGGGCACTGACTAAGATTGAATTTGTCTCTTTTAGTTACAGGGGTGTCTCTTAGTGCACAATCTTTCATGCCAAATCTATCAAGAACTCTTTCGATATAGTTTTTTGTAATAACCCAAGGATATCTCGAGAACGATCTCATTGTATTTGTATGTCTAATACAAAATAGGCATCTCTAAGATCCTTCATCTCAAAATTCTTTATTAGAAATCTCCTATATTACTGCTAGTAAGTAGTATGTCTATCTTATACCTAATCTGGTTTCTTGGAGTGCCATAAAGCAACATACTGTGTCAAGATCATCTACTGAAGCTAAGTATAAAAGCTTGGCTTCTCTTTGTTTTAGAACTAACTTGGCTTAGCTCCTTATTACATGAGCTTCATATTCCTCAAGCTCAAGTGCCTATTGTCTGGTGTGACAACCAAAGTACTATTGCTACGTCCAGCAATCTAGTTTTGCATAGTCGGACAAAGAATATTGAGATAGATCTATATCTTGTTTGAGAAAAGATTGCACAAAAGCAGTTAGCCATGAATTATGTTCCATCATCTGATTAAATAGCTGATAGTTTTACTAAAGCCTTATCCATACCTTAGTTCTGGCACTTGTGCACCAAACTCACTAGTTGAGTCAATGTAGGAGTCCTAGTCATCCAAATTAGTTACAACATACATACATACATACATATATATATATATATATGCTCTCAAGAAAGTAACAATGTCTTATAAAGTCTAATGGTCCACTCTTTTTTCTTTTTAATCCTTTTTTCTTTACTTATTTTTAGGAAATTAAGGAATTTTGTTTCCATGTCTTTTTTGGCATGGGCAAAAATTTATGTATCCTAACAATAAAGTTAGTTGAACCTAGCAAAATAAAAAATTTCCTAACTATGTGATCCATTTTTACTTGTAAGTAAACCAATAAGAAAAAGACTAAATACACACATTTTCACATTAATATATATAAGATCATAAACTCTTCCTATATATTTTTCAATCATAAAATTACTGATGTTATATGGTATATTAATAATGAGAACATCAACTCTTATGAAGAGTGATAAAAACTCCGTATACATGCCATAAATTATGCATTATGAATTTATAAGATTTCAATTATTCTACCACACGTGTGAAGGTGGAGTGTACTAACCAGTAACTACCATGAGCACATATACCTTAAGGCCTTGTTTGGTACACAACAAATTTTATAGGATTGGATTAAACTTTTCTTATTCTGGGTTGATTTATGTTTGAAGAGGCTTGGTAGGGATTCAAATCTTCTTGCCATGGGATTTAATATTCCCAACTATCGTGTTAGGATTTCATAGGTTAGGATATGTGCTCCATTAATTGCTCTTGCAACTTTCTTTCTTCCTCTTTCTTGTTACTATCTTTCTACTTTTTTTTTGTCCATTCTTTTTGGTTTAGTGTTCTAAAACTCATCTAATAAAACACTCTCTTCTCTTTGGTTTCTTAACATAACTACTAATCATCTTCAACAAATCAAAATATAAGTACGTAGACTGAAATTTCAAACTAAAAATATACTATATTAAAGTATTTTGTTCATTTTATATATATATTTTTTTATGTTTTCTCTCTCAAATAAATTCTTAAAAAATCAGTATATATTTTTCTATTTGAAAATGATTTATGACTCCGTGTAATTATATGAGAAACTTATGAAACTGTCATGACTTTAACTAGTTAAGAAATATACGCCACTGTGTATTGAAACTAATATCATGAAATCCTCACATCTGTCATGAAAAAAATATATATATCTAATTCATTACACCAATAAATTCTCACGTTTACGAAGTAACAACTGAGATGACCCATATTGATAGAAATTCTCACGTCTCCTTGGAAAATCGAGGACAGTCCAGTAAGAAACGCATGACTTCTTGCAATCACTTGACGTTAATGTGATCAGAAGACTAGCAGAAAGTAGGCATAGACTTTTCCAAATAATACTTTTGATAACGTGTGTAACAAATTCGAATGGTCCTACACTAAAGAAAAAGACGAGACCCATTCCTCAATCTCAAGTGCCTGTCGTATGGTGTGAAAACCAAAGTACTATTACTACATCCAGCAATCTAGTTTTGCATGCTCAGACAAAGCATATTGAGTTAGATCCATATTTTGTTCGAGAAAAAAAATCGTTTTTTTACTTAAAATTTAATAATATTAAATTATATCTATTAAATTATTTTTATTTATTTTTTTAAATAATTATATGAAAGGACCCAACCCGGATTATCCCTATAGAGATCCGAGCGGAACCCTCTCGGCACCCCATAGAATCCTTGCAATCTTTATGCAGGTGACTTAAAAGGACTCTGTGAAGCAAAACCGTAAGACAAGTTCATTTCTTAATCATTTAAAAATTAGGGTGGAAAAATTTCGGCAGCATAACGGCTGTTTCTTCGATATTTCCAACTTTTTCAAACACTTGTAAAATAATTTATAAACATTTCTAAATGCATAATTCTTTTTCACTTCTAAATGGGACCTCAGGTCCATCTCAAAATCAATGTTCAAACACAATTCAAGCATTCAAAACAAAACCATTTCAAACTAAAAACATTTCACATGCGTGACAGCGTAATCATTATTATAAAACTTAAATATTTACATTACACTAAATCTGTTATACATCAAAACATTTACTTTAATTTCACAGTTGTGGTCGTTTGATAAGCTCGCCTAACTTTGAACTGGAGATTTATCGCCTTGAGGACTCGTGCCTGCACCTGAGGAGGTTTTTCACGAAATAAACAAGAAAATACTGAGCTAAAAAGGCTCAGTGAGTGTTACGCATTCCTTTCAAAAGTATGCTTTCTAAAAGAAAATCCTTTGAAAAATTCTAAGTTCCGTAATAAGTTATTCAAGGCATGAATTTCATGTTATTACCTAGTCATTTATATCTATATCTGCTCGAAAACAAAATTTTATGCATCGTAATAATTCATTTCGTAACATACCTCATTTGAATTTCATTCATAACACAATCATGAATTTATAAATCGTATCCTCAGTCATAAAACATGTATCCAATGGAACCCAGGGAAATCATGATCACCGCCCAGTCCTAGGACACCGGTGGTGGGGATGGTCAATCTTAGTCATAAGCCACTATGCCGCGGAATGTTATCTCACTGCACATAGGGCATCAGTCATAATAGTACCTTATATACGCATAAAGGGCGACATGATAGACTCGATCCCCCCATAGTTAGTGGACTTCCCCCACGGACATGTCATACGCGCAATAAGGCACTTCGACCGCATAACAGTCATATCTCAGTCATATAATGGGGATTAGGGTAGCCATCAGTTTTGAAAATTGTCTTTAACTTTTCTTAAGAATTTCATCTACATGCTAAAATAATTATCATAAAAACATACATCTTCGATTAAATATTAAAACATAAAAGCGCATTTCAATAATAAATTTATGAGATCCACATTGCTTTAGGTGCATATATATAAAAACATTTATAAGCGAGCATCATTCATATAAATTCATTTAAATAAAAAAAAAATTGTTTCAATCTTTCATGAAAACATAGTACTCATAGTGCATTTATCATTTCATGAAACAATTTACACTCACCGATTTCTAACTCACGGAAACTTCCCGATTTTCTACTTCGCGATACTTCCTCAACTTCGATTTCCTTCGCCTTATCAATACCTATATATTTTAACATTCTAATATAAGCATGTCGTAACTACACTATTCGTGAAGTCATTTCCATCATCGAACATCAATTACACAACATCGAATAATATAAATATTTTCGAATTAACTTCTCCATGTTAATAGAACTTAAATTTGACTTTATACCATCTATTACTATCGATTACTTTCATCGCAATCACATTTAACATAATCCATATGGTGATAATTCTAATAAAAACCATAAACGTTAAATATTTCGTGATTACGAAAAGTTTATCACGGATTATTCTTTTAACCATTCGCGCGATTCTTTTCGTTTCCAATCAAATTTATCGTCAATACAACTTGTAACTTCACTCAATTCATGGAAAACGAAGATTCAAACACTTCAAACAAAAAAAAGAAATTCATGGCAGCACACCACTCATTGATTCATTTTCTGATTCGATTCCGAAAATCAACAATTTCTTATAATCGCGCGCAACGAAATTATCTGATTAACTTTAAGGTATTTCAAATTATCCTAACATCAATCTTTAACACTTTAATGAGCTTAATCACATAAATGGCAGCTTGCTAATCATCAAATACATATTCACGTTCGACAACGAAAATCGCACACTAATTACATTCGCATTCCCGAAAACTTAACCGAATCGCTTGGAAACGATTTCTCAATATCCGAACGACTATTCGATACTTTAAAACACACCAACACTAATCATTTTTCACGACAACAAACTTGAATTTAACGACGTAACATAACAGTCCCTAAATCTCCCTATAACAGCCCGTAATCAATTTCACAACGGAAATAATCGTTGACAATATCATTCAAAACACAACCAAGTAATATTGAGCGAACCTCCGCACTAATGAGGTTCTAAATCCTAAAACCCAATCATAACGTTATCAAATATTTTTCATAACTCATCCTAATCATTATCCATCTAAACAAAGTCAATAAAACTCAATATACCTTTCGAAATTCACTTCGAAACTTCGAAACGATTGCGCGAAGGTGCTGCCTACATCAATACTTTTATCCGTGAGCTCCCTTCAATCGAAATTGACATGCAACCAATAAAAACTAATCGAAACGTCAAGACGGAACCAAATGGGACAGCACTTACATTTGCATGAGCTGTTCTTCACTTCGAAACAGCTTCCATGCGTTCACGACAGCAAAACGGTGCTAAAATCACTCACGGCAGTAGCTTTGCATGTGTTGATTTCCTTCAAAAACAGCACCCACACTCACTCACCAGCTCACTTCCTTCTTGCTGCAGGTCACAGACAGCTTGGATCTCACTCTTAGCAGTAGCTCACGATAGCAGCACTCATCCAAGCCTGATAGCAGCTCCTTATGGCAGTAGCACTCATCCACGAAGACCCCTCCTTGCTGCTTTTCCACTTCACGGTCTGGTTCCACTTCTCCTTGGATCTGTCCTTGCATGCATGATCAGATTTGCTCCTGGTTTACTTTCTGGTCTGCACTGGATAGCTCACGGTAGCTCGCTGCGCATTTCTTCTTTCCCTCACCAGCTCACGGCTACACTTCTCATATCTGAAATGGAGAAGAAGAAGAAGATCCAAAGCTAATCTTAATGTTTCTCACTCACGACTTCAAGCTCTCCATTACATGATCTCCCAATTTCGCTCATTCTCTTAACTCACACTTTCGGTTTGAAAACAATGGAGACCGAGCTCCTCACTCACTCGCTCAACTCTCTCTCAGTTGACAACATTGGTGACCAAATGCCTTTTGTTCCTTAAATCTTCAATTTCAATTGACTTATATATTGTTTATTCATTTGATGACACATGGTAACCATGCATGTCCTCTCATGCCACTTGTCCTTGCTCAATCTTTGCATGTGCGACACGCATCCTTCATTCATCGATTTATTTTATTTATTTCGTCCATGCATTCTCCCATTTCGATTCTGTTGTGGTTATTTTGGTGTTTATGGATAAAATGGGAAAAAACCCAAAGATGAGGCCCACGGTACCGTTCTACAAGAAGAAGCCCGAAAGTGCAGATAAAAATGGTCAGAAATCAAAGGAAGGAGCATATTGTCATCTACTAGCATATGTACCCCGGCACACCTGATTATGTAGCTGATAGTTTTAATTGTTGAGTAACCAGATTGACTGCATGAAGGTTTGACCGATTGATGAAGCATAAAGACAATCTGGTCATGATCAGTAGGCTGCTCGATAAACGCCTTTTAGAAGTTATCAAAAAGATCAGGAAATTCTCGTGCCTGCTCGATAGTCGGAAGGGTATTATATCTGCTCGTCTGCTCGAAAGAGGAAACATCTTATCGCTGAAGCAGTCTGCTCATTTGGCATAATTTCTGTTCGCTCAATGTGCACGCTAGAGTTGACCAGTTGACCTTCTGGAAGGCGAATCAATTCAATTCAGGAAAGGAGTCAACTTACCTATTTTCATGTAAATCAAATCACTACATTCTCGGCAATTGTCATATATACGGTAGAGATAATCTTGAAAGATATTATCTCAATTAATGTATATTATTTTTTGCCTTATCTGTAAGATTATTAAACTGGTTCAAATTGTAATATCTCCACTATAAATAAGAGATATAATTCAGTGTAAAAGATAGAGTGAAATAAATACAATTACTCCGAGAGAGAGAAGGGGTAATTGTCATAGACGTAGGCCATTGTTTTTGTCGAACCACGTAAAAAACCCATCGTGTCCAATTTGCTTTGGTCTTGGTCATACTTGTTTGGCTTGTAGTTTGTTGTTTCGCAGGTACTGGGTTTGAAGAACCGAGTTAACCAAAATTGAGTGTCAACAGATTCCAAGCTCAAATCCGTTTCCGTCCGTTCGAAAATTCGCTTATAATTGCTTTCGCCTTCGAAATTATTTTAAAATTTTCGGATTCATCTTCGCGAACTCGGAATTATTTTATTTCTCTCCAATATTTCACACGATCCGAATATATATAATTATATATATATTCTTCCATCCAATAAATTTTTGAATCGCTCGAAATCTATCCGAAGAGATTCGTTTTTCCGTCGAACGAGGCTTGGGGTTTTACATTATACTATTTGAAAATAACTAAAAATTTTAAGTAAAAATTTTAACTTTTTACTTAATTATAAATCATTTCATGACATTTAAAGTTTTTATTCAAAATCTATCATTCCCAAAATAATATAATTTCAAATTTATCATAATTTTATGTTACTCTTTTTTTTTTTCATGATACTTACAAAAAATATATTTGAAAAGAACAACCAATTGCATATAATCTTATTATGGGTATTTTCTGAAATACTTAATCGGACTAATAAAAACCCAAACAATTGGCACAATTGGGCCAGGCCCAATTTCAGTCCGTCCATCAGAGGAAGTTGACAGTCATGTTCCTTATAGATCCTGCGGCGTGGAGTACGCTCAGAGTCTGGCGCGGAGTGGAACCCACGCGGCGTGGAGTTCGCATAAGCACACTTCGCTAAGCGAGGTCCGCTCAAGGCCAGACTGTGCATTGCTATTGTTGGCTGAGACTGTTATTCATTACCCACTATCTTTCTACCCTCCAGTTCACCCCGAACTATGCCAGATCATATTGTAACTTGTCTTGCATGCCAAACTTGTCAGAGATTACTGCTCAGATTACAAAAAATCATACCTAACCCACGTGAGTTAGTCATATAAATCCTACACCTGTCCATTACATTTAATGTAATCCGGCTGCATTAAAAATAAGTCAGGTGCATTAACTATAGTAATCCTTTTGTTTTAACTCATTGCACATCGCTGTAGCACTTCCTCTTCTATAAATAGGGAAGACTTTTCAATGTAACCTAGGGGTGAAACACTTAGAAAAAACTGGTTGTTACTTTGTTCAAATATTGAGAGAGCAAATAGTGGATGTAGGCAAAGTTAGCCGAACCACTTAAACACCTCTTTGTCTCGTGTTCTACTTTTGTCTTCTTTTACATTTGTTATTCACTATTTTATGTTATATTAATTGTTTCTGCAGTGTTGAGCTTAAAAGAATCTTGTTGACTAATTCCGAACATTAACAAATCTTAAATTGTTTTAGAATTAAACTAATATATTTTAATTTATAATTTAAATGTTCATTTTCTCGTTGTTTTCTTAAATATATTAATATATTTAAATATATATAAATATGCTTAATATTGCTATATATTTTATTTATATTTTCATTATGAATAAAATATTATTAACATGTACATTAAAAATATTTTAGAATTTATTAAATTATTTATTTTTAGTTATTTATATTAAATTAATTAAAATTACATAACAATAAATAGTTAAAAGAGTATAAATATCAAATTACTAGTTTTTAAATAATTTTAACTTAAAAGAAACAAACAAATTTAGAATTTATTAAGAGGTAAGGAAAAAAAAATGTTATTCAGATTTCAAACTTCTGTCACTATTCAGTCTTCAGCAGTACTTTCAATTTTCAGATAAAAAATAAACAACCCCTTAGTTGTGAATCATGTTCCATCATTTGATTAAATAGCTTATATTTTTATTAAAGCCATATCTATATCTCAGTTGTAGAACTTGTGCACCAAACTCACTAATTGAGTCAATGTAGGAGTCCTAGTCATAAAAAATTAGTTACAATATAACATATATATGTACACATATATATATTGTGATTTTACTTTAAGTGTCTCATAATTTTAAAAAGTTAGAATGAACTAATTAAATTCATTTATCGCACTTGAATTAAGTAGAAGAAAAAATTTGGTTTAGAAGAGAGATATCATGGATGAATTTGATTGATTCATCCTAACTTTTAAAGTTAGAAGATATTGATAGTAAAATCTCTCTCTCATAGACACACACACATGCTCTTTCCAGAGTATATATATAATTGTTCTTCTTTTTAGTGAATTCATATTTTAGAATTCTCTCTGATTTTATCTTTATGTTTCTTCTTCACTTTTTATTTGTTTTCTCTATAAAGTGACAATGTCTCCTAAAGTCTAATAGTCCACTCTTTTTTCTTTTCAATCTTTTTTTTTTCATATATACTTATTTTCAGAAAATTAAGGAATTTTATTTCCATGTCTTTTTTGGCATGGGCAAAAATTTATGTATCCTAACAAGAAAGTTGAGCCTAGCGAAAAAAAATATATATATATTGATTATGTGATTCATTCTTATGTGTAAGTAAACCCACAAGAAAAAGAATCAAATACACACATTTTCACATTAATTTAACATCATAAACTCTTATTGTATATTTTTCAATCATAAAATTACTGGTGTTATATATTATATTAATAATGAGAATATTGACTATTATAACAGTGATAAAAACTCCATATACATGCCATAAATATATGCATTATGAATTTATGAGATTCTAATTATTGTATCACACATGTGAAAGTGGAGTATTAACCAGTAACCACCATGAGCACGCATACCTTAAGGCCTTATTTGGTACATAAGAAATTTTATAGGATTGGATTAAATTTTCCTATCCTATGTTGCTTTTGTTTGGAGAGGCTTGGAAGGGATTAAACACCTAATCCTTGATGTTTCTCATTAACAGGACCAATCCCAGATTCCTACTAATGAATCCGGTGACCCTGCTAGGCACCCCATGAGACCCTTCTGAAGCCTATCTACTAAGGCCCAAAAGGATGTCATAGAGCGAACCCGTAGCTACTAACTATCTCTGAGGCCTTGGCCTGAAATTTATCTATTAAATCATAAATAAATATTTGAAATATGCAACTATAAATAAAATGCTACAAAATCTGTTCATAAATCTGACAATCATGCAAACATTTAATTGCTATCTGAAATCAAATGAATGTACTGTGTCGATAATCGAAACCCACCTAAACTGCACAGTGCGCTCCGGTACCTGGAATCATCTTCGTTTGCATCTAGGGAGGATTTTAAACACAAAACATAAAACTAAAATGAGCTAAAAGCTCAGTGAGTGCGATATCTTTAAAAAATTTTATTTCCTCCCAAAAATATATTTCAAACATACTTTCTATAAAATATCTTTAATTTCTAAAAGCTACTGATTTTTATAAAATTTTATTTTGTATCTGAAAAGCTTTACTGAAAATATTTTATATTTCTTAAAAAAGAAATCATTTCTTTCCAAAATCTGGCTATCCAAGGTATGCTAACTGTATCTGATCCCACGAGCAAGCTAAAAACCACAGAGGCGGTCGGACCATCTCCACTCAGTGTGGAGGGTCATGGTGCAAAGGCTAGCGTCGCCCACCGTGACAAGCTACTAAAAGACATCTCGTATACACGAGTGACGAAACTATCATCACTCACCGTGCGTCGAGTAATATCCCACTAATGTAGAGGGTAACAGACTCTGATAGACTCAATCCCCCTGAAGTCACCTGGACTAGCCCTCTTAATACTATGCTATACACTATGGGATATACCGGTCTGGTCTAAAGCTAAAAGGACACGCTATCCATGTTCGGGCTATAATTTAAAACTGTTTTTCTTTCTGTTAAAAATATAGACGCATACCATTTAATTACTTTTGTTTATGTAAACATATAAAATGTTTATAAACCCATTTATTAAATAAACTATTTAATAATTTATCTAAAATCAATATATAAAATATTGATGATAAATTGAGAAATATTTCATAATAATATAAAAGTACACTCACAGCTTCCTTCCAACTTGCTTGAGAAATTTTGCTTCTGCTTCTGCCTCGGTGACCTCAACCAGCTTGCTACCTAGCGACTTCCCAAGCTCACTGTCCAGCGTCCTCCTCTAGCTTGCTGCTCCACCCTTCTTAGCTTGAGCTACTCATGGGAGTTCCAGTTTCAGCTCCAACGGTAGCTCACTCTCAGCTCTAGCTAGCTTACACTCAACTCCAGCTCGCATTCAGCTTCAGCTCTTCCAACTCCAGTTCGCATTCAGCTTCACCTCCTTTAGCTTCAGCTCGTATTTAGCTTCAGCTACTCCAGCTCCAACTCGCATTTAGCTTCAGCTCCTCCAGCTCTAGCTCCAGCGAGCTCTCAGCTCTAGCTCACATCAGCTCCTCCAACTTTAGCTCTACTCACGAGAGCTCTCAGCTCACCCACGCGAGCTCCTCAGCTTTATGCACGCGAGCTCTACCCACACGAGCTCTCAACTCTCTCACTCTCTCCCTTCCTTCTCTTTCTCTCACTCTCTCTCCTCACTCTGCCTTTTCTCTCTTCCTTCAAACTGACGCAGCACAAGCCTATTTATAGGCATAGGTTCCTCAAAATTATGAGAATGTCACTGATTCTAAAGAATTCTCTTAAAATATCTGGTAAATTCCCTTCAAGCCCCTCAACTTCTAAAAATTTCACTTATTTCCTTAAACTTTCAAAATTTACACTTTTAAATATTTAACTTGAACTACTTAAAAATCCTTTTTATTTTCTTTCTAAAGGGGCACACTGGAACATTTCTTCCCTCTGAACACAGGAACAATAACATCCTCAGGAGAGGGTGTTACAATTCTTTTCCCCTTACAAAAATTTTGTTCTCGAAATTTCATACTACTGAAAAGACAAGGGAAACAATGCTGCATCAGAACTTCACGCTGACTTTAGAGCTCTGACGAGATCTAGAACACTAACGCTAATACGAACACGTCCGTAGCATCTCGATCAACCTTTGAGGAAATCTATAACTGGAAAGGTTACAAAGCTCGCTCAAAGAAACCTCATCCGTTATAAAGGAACATTAATGAAGGTATTGAAGCAATCAAGACCGAAGATAGACACTAGATCAAAAGTCACTAAAGCTGATTGGATATCTGAAAGCAATATTGATATACAAATACACTCAATGCTAGAATAAAATGACAGATGGCTAAAATATTCACCAAAAGTCCATAAGGAAAATTATCTCGAGGAACAAGGGTAACAAAGTCTCTTATTGCATCCAACAATAAAGAGACAAAAACTGGATAGTAAAGTAACAATGTGAGAAATGAAATGAAACAAGATACTAACAAGGCTTGGTGTTGAATTCAAATCTCCAAACAGTGTTGAACAAGGGGTCAATTGCAAACTCGATTGAAAACATGCACAAGGTTCATAATCGAACAACAAGGAACTAAGTCAAAACAATAATACAATAATTAGTCAAAGATAGAAATAAAATCCATCGTTTGAATTATCAAAGACAAGTCAACTACAATAAAAGAGCTCTAAGGGAGCATAAACATTACAAGAGAAAGATATCCCCAAGGTATCTCAAGCATCTCATCTGGAATCAGTCCATGGAGCGGCGTCTACCTCCTGCTGCTGATGGAGCGTGAACACTCAAGGTTGAACAAGGGGTCTACCTAGCTGACCTCGGGATGAACCACTCATACCTGATGCTCTACTAGGTTGGCCCAAACTAGCGGCTTTTCTATCCTAGAAACTCCGCTGATCTGGTTTCCTACCTCCACTGGACGACCCTGGTATAGTGGTCCTCATCTCTGGCCGGAAAGCTGAGGTTGTCATCGAACAATTCTTCATAAGATGACCTTCTTATCCGCATCTGAAACATCCGATTTTACCCTAGAGACATTCTCTCAAATGCCTTCTTCCGTATTTTTGGCACACAGGCCAATTCCTTCTACCCTTATTACTACCCTTATTACTACTTTCAGATCCAATTGATTGCCATACGGAGCTCTAACTCGAATACGATCCTTGGCTGGATATCCGGCTACCTGATCCGGTGATGACTCCCCACTGCTGGATGACTTGCTAGGACCTTCTGAAAAATCTCCAGTCCATCCGCGCTTCTGAGTCTGCTATCTGGGTCTAAGGCTGGGCTCTAGGCTTCTTTCCACTCTGATCACTGTCTCTACTAGCCCGTCGTACTGTGTATAGACTACTGTAGTAACATAGGTCCAGATCCTCTGATTCAGGCTAGCTGCAAACGTCTTGATCTTCTACTCTTCATTGGCTGCTATGAATGGTATCATACGGACCAGCTCTAAAAATTTCTTCTCATACTAAGCAACCACAAACATGCTATTAGTTTCAAAGATAAATTAAAATATATTTGCATGTCATGTATATATTCATTTATACATTTTTCGAAACCACAGGAAAAATTTATACAATCATTAACATACAAATTTTCAAAGACATTCAAATTAAATTCATAAAATCACAGCAACACACACAACTCGATCTGTCTAATCTTGAGTTGGAGTCCCTTCTACTGATACACCTATCTCTATACCTGTCCCTGGAGAGGTTTTATTTATAAAACACAAAATAATGTGTGAGTTATACGAGCTCAGTGAGTGTCATAGGGTTTCATTCCAAACTTAACTTTATAAAATAAACCCTTCTAAAGTTTCGAAACATTTTATAAACATTTAATCACTGTACTACAAACATTGGTTTTTCTGAAAACCATATCTTAATTTAGTTTAGGGATAAACATTTATCATAAATAAAATTTCATGCATCATAAAACTGTATTATAAATATAATATATTATATGATTCTAGTTTTCTATTGTAAATATAAACAATTGTGGCAATAAAACTTTAAAAAATCTCTAAGTAAAATAAGCCAACCACTGAGAGTCTGTACTACATGTTAGGTATGGAGTGAAATTTGTCCTCGCTCAAGCCTTCCTAAAATTTACCCTTGTTCAGGCTATCTATTTGGTTTTGCATAGTGGAATTTTTCCCTTGCTACGGAGTGGCATTTTTTCTCATTAAGATGAAAGCTAGTTAATAATATATCTTGTACGTGCATGAGCAACACACATAACTGAACTAACTAACAAATACCCTCCTGTTGTTAATGACAGGCACTCTCGACATTGCCAATGCACGCTTAAAGTACTCAACCTTAATCGAAGATATTTGAAATACCTATAAGGCATACCATAGGTTTACAAATACATTTCCAACAAACTGCTTTTCATCATAAAATACATTTTTCATATAAACTCTCCAAATTCATGTAATTTGTATCTCGTACAAAAATTTCATATAGAACTCATTTAATTCAAAATTAATTTTCAACATATCATGACACAAATTTTTAATACATCATATCAAATCATTTTAAAAAGACACTCATTGATTATTAACTCATGATAACGCATGATTTCGTGTTCCCTTGATTTTGAGTTACCTATATATTTTCGCATTCTACGTTTAGACAACGTCACAACTAATTTAACTATAGATATACACTACCATTACCATTGAACATTAACACATAAGCAACCGTTTAGCTACATGGGGATTCTGAACACCCTTTATTCAAGTCATAACAACTCCAATTATTCGCATATACTTTCTGTTTGAATTTCTCAATATTTATATATGCAAAACATCTCAATTGGAATTCAATTTTCAGATCAATACATTAAACAAACTTTAGGACCATTTTAACCCTCTGTTGGCCGAATATGCATCACCTTTCACACCATCAATCTAATTCAATTTTTTTTTCATCAAAATCACATTTTAATACATGCAAAAATGATGTCAAACCAAGTTAAATTCATAAAACTCACATTCTAGCAACATCACATAGTTTGGTCATGACAAGTATCCTTTTTCATCCAATGGAATTCTTTTCAATTTTATGTCAAATTCATCACTAGAACAGCCTACAAGATCATCCAAAACAATAAAAAACAATCATTTTATCACACCAAACCTCCCATAGCCGAATACATAGCAAACTAGTTCACCATGCTTTTGATTTTCATTTCAACATTCTAACTTGATATTTTAGCATATTTTCATGCATAAAATCACTCAAACAAATCAAACACAACTTGAATCATTTATTTCTTTCTTTGGTCGTGTATGACATCTAAACATACACCAAGACTTCTTCAAGTTTTCCACTTGAATTCTAATCAAAATCACACCAAATTCTATGGCAAGTAACTTAACATCCTAAACATCATCAACTTGAACTTAAATAAAAAAGTCATCTTGATTAGTATGCTTACCAAATATTTTTGAACCTCTAGCCTTGTTTTCTACCTAATCTGAAGTCTTAAATCCTTGAGTCCATATATGAAAATCTAATTAAAATCACATACAACTCATTAGGAAACATTAATCCAACTTTTTACACATAAAAATCAAGGAAACTTAAACTTTACTACTTGTGAACCACTTGATCTTGTTGAATATCCCCTCTAGACTTGTTCAAAACTTTTTGATGACTTGAAATCCACTCAAAAATGGCTTGAAAACCATGAAGAACAGTTGCTATCCTTGGTTCTACAGCTTGGCCGAATAGCTCTCTCTCCCTTTTCTAAATTTCTCTTGATTTTTCTAATGTCTTCCATATATATATAGCCTTAGCAATTTGCCCCTCAAGTTTGTGATATAATTACAAGAAATGACATTGATTTAAATTTACAAATTTGCCACATTTATCTCTACATTCTTCCGCACTTTAAATTTTCAAAATTACCCTTAGTTACTCATGCCCTTTCTTAAAAATTTCTTTAATACAAATTGCATCATGTACTTTAATAAATTACTATACCACTTTTCATATTAAAATCATTTTCGATTCACGCGAAAATTTTATCATAACTCAATCTCCTATCCAAAAATTTTACCAAAATTTTATCATAACTCAATCTCCTATCCAAAAATTTTACCAAAATTCAATTACACATCTGGGCACTTTAAATTATTTCTTTATTCTATAAATAAGAGCATACTTATACAATACATTTACAATACTAAAATTGGATGGGTATATTACATGTAGTCAATCTTGCCTTCAATTCATCAAAACTCCGCTGATAAATATTTGGCCACATAAAAATAATTTTTTTTTTTCTTGTGAGTTTCGTCAATGGGGTGGAAATCTTAGAAAATCTCTCGACTAACTTTCTATAATATCCTGCCAACTCTAGAAAACTCCTAACTTCAGTTACAGTGGTTATTGGTTTCCAATTTACAATCGTCTCTATCTTTTGAGGATCAACACTAATACCATATGCTGAGACAATATATCCTAAAAACATAACTTTATCTAACCAGAATTGACACTTGCTGAACTTAGCATAAAACCACTGCTCCTTCAACGTCTGTAAAACTACTCTCAGATACTCAGCATGCTTCTTTTACTGTCTGAGTACACCAAAATGTCATCTTTGAACAGTATAACATACTTGTCCAAGAAATCATGGAATACTCGGTTCATTAAATCCATGAATATTGTTGGAGCATTGGTCAGCCTGAAAGGCATAACCAAGAACTCATGATGTCTATAGCATGTCCTAAAAGTAGTCTTAGGAACATCATCTCTATATTTCAATTGATGATATCTTGACCTCATATTAATCTTAGAAAACACCTTTGCTCCCGAAAGTTGATCAAACAAGTTATCGATCATCGGGAGTGAGTATTGGTTCCGTACAATTACCTTGTTCAACTCTCGATAATCAATACACAACCTTATATTCCCATCTTTTTTCTAGTGCTCCCCAAGGAGATACCTCGGCATGATGAAACCCTTATTCACCAATTCTTCTAATTAAACCTTCAATTCTTTCAACTCGGTGGGTGCCATTTGGTAAGGCGCTCTAGAAATAGGCACTGTTCTTGAAATCAAATTAATTTCAAATTTAATCTCCCTATCTGGGAGTAAACCAGGAAGATCCTTTGGGAATATGTCTGGAAACTCCTTAACCACAGGAATATCCTCTATCTGCTCCTCTCTCTCTGTCGTTTCTATTACATAAACCAAATAACCACATACTATTTTCTTAGCATCTTTCTAGCTGTCATGGCAGACATGGTACAAGATAAAAGCATTCTACGCTCCTCGCAGAACACTACATCTAACTCCCCCTGTGTACTGAGCCTAACTTCCTTTTGGAAGCAATCCACAATGGCATGATGCATAGCTAACCAATCTATTCCTAGTATGATATCAAAATCATGTATTTCTAACAAAATCAAATTAACTGGAAAGGCTCTACTCCCACTCACTGTATCACTATCCTTGTAAATGTTCTCCACTATTAATGTGGGTCTAGTAGGAGTAGTTACTATCATACTACACTTTAAAGGCTCTAACTTCACACTAGCTTGTCGAGCAAAATCTTTAGAAACAAAAGAGTGCGTAGCTTCATGGTCTATCAACGCATATGCATCATTACCAAAAGCTGTCACCGTACTTGTCACCACATCGGGTGTAGCCTCAGCATCCTGTTGTGTTACTACAAACACCCTAGCCTATATGCGTGGTCTCCCTAGCTATCCTTTGGGTGGGGCACCTTTACTTGTACGCCTACCTGGCTGACTAGGAGTCCCTAGTCCTCTCATCTGTGGACCTATTCTATCCTGAGGCTAACCTCCCCTGGTTTGTCCCTGAGTCACTTGACTTACCACTATCTCCAATGGCTCTGCGGGTATTCCTTCATATAGGGTCCCTTTTGACCACCATGACAGCAACCTGTGACACCCATATGACACTCTCCTCAATAGAATTTGCCACATCTTCTGCACGACCTTGATCTACTTTAATTTTCATTCGTATCTTGGGATCCTGATGGTGGCCTTATAGAATTGACTCGATACTGCTCCATGACACTGCTGCTTACTACCAGACTACCTAGATTTGCCTTCAATCTTGGGGACCTTACTAGAATCCCCTTAATATCACCCTAAACCCTGACTATTCTTTTGTTTCCATCCTCGATCCCTGTCACTCTGTGGAGTCCTCTCTACCCTTAAGGCTGCCTCCACTAGCCGCCCATACTCTCGGTGCTTTACGGCTACTACATATGCCTTGATCTTTGGATTCAAGCCCTATTTAAACTTGTGACACCTATTCATTTCATTATCAACTATAAAGGATGCCACTCGTGACAACTCAGTGAACTTATTCTTGTATTATTCAACTGTCATATTTCCTTGTACCAAGTTGTAGAATTCTTTTATTTTGGCATCCTTGTACACTCTTGGGTAAACTTTCTCATTAAAATCTTCTTTAAATTTCTCCCAAGTGATCGAAACGGTCGTTCTCCTCTTTACAGAGTCCCATTAATCCCTAGAATAAGCCTTTAGTAGAAATGATGCAATAGATACTTTTTAGGGATCAGTACACTCCATTTGCTCCAACACCCTCTCGGTGTTGTCTAACCACTCGATCGTAACATCCGGGCCTCTCGACTCGTCATAAGTATCGGTACCTAATTTCTGTGCCCTCTTTACAATGGCGCTTGGTGCACGTGGCCTCAAACCCTATATAACTTGAGCCAGTCTCTCTATCGGATCCAATTTAGGCTCTACTACGGATGGCTCTGAATGAGCCTTTGTTTGTACATCATTCACCGATTCATTTACTTGCTTGTAGAACCCTAGGTGTCATTTGCGTGAAAAATAATTTTTTTTGGTAAATAGTATTTTTTGATGAATAGTATCCGTATGAATAGTGATTTTTGAAAAACGGACCCTAGAAACTTAAAGTCTCGAAATAGGAATTAAAGTTATTAGAAACTTAAACGGATCGAAAATGAGTTCATTCACATAAGTTTTAAGTAATCCGAAAGTAATGGACAAAAATGTCCTTTTTGAGAAATAATGGGTATTAGTAATTTGACACCCATTCAATTTTTTTTTTAAAGCATGAGATTAAGAGGCTTATACTTAATTAGAGTATTTTATAGTCAATTTGATGATAGAATGACTATAAAATATTTTTAGAATTTATTTGAGTGTGCATGATAGTAAATAACATTAAGGGCAAAATGGTCATTTCAAACTCAAATAATATATGGATTTGGTGTGAGCACTACATGGAAAGAACTTGAACAAGAAATATAATTCATGTCATATGAAATGAACCAATGGGAGAGTGACAAATTAAATTTAATTATGGAATTACTATATATTAGTTAGCATGCACTAGGTGAAATTTTCTCTCTTTAATTTATAAGTTACCAATTTACCCATTAGATAGATAAGTCAATGTGAGATATAATTAAGGGTATTGTGTTAATTATAACTAGAGGATTTGATGGCCATTTGGTGATTTAATGAGGGGCATTTTAGTCCATTTCTTGGAGTAATATATAAAGTGATGGATGACCATTCAGAAAAGACCCTTCCTGAATTCCCCTTTTTAAATTAAAATCTTAGAGGAACCCTTCCGGCACCCCAACGAAAATCCTTGTAATCTTTGTATAGGTGACTTCAAAGGACCCTACAGAGCAAGCCTAAGAAAACCCTTTCCATTCAAAAACCGTTTAGAACCATTTTCCTTTTTTATTCATTTTTTGAAATTAGGGTGGAAATATATATATATTTTTTCAAAAATTCGGCAGCATGACGACTGTTTTTCTGACCTTTCCCATTTTACAAAATCCCTATAAAGTAGTTTAAACACACATCTATAACATTGTACATTTTCTCTACTTCCATTTTGGACCTCCGGTCCATCATAAATCAACCACAGCCATATCACAAAACATTTCCAAAATACTTTGTTTTCGCATTTAAAATAAATGCATTTATGAACAACCCATGCATATTTACATTACAAAAATATAGTAGTCATGCATGATTTATGTCCATCAAAATATAGATACAATAATTTCACAATCGTCGTCATCTAGGAGGGCCCACTTATCCCTGTGTAGGAGGATGCTCATGCTGCGCACCAGTTTCTGTCCTTGAGGAGATTTAAAAAAAAAAAAAAAAAAAAAACAATAGAGAAAGGGTGAGCTAAAAGAGCTCAGTGAATGTACATTTATTATATTAAAATACCTCCCGAAATAATTCGAAAAGTAAGTTGCAATTTACCTTTGTATAAACTTTTAAATAAAGCATTTCAATAACAATTTATTCAATATAATCATAAATCGTTTAAACAATTTCATTTATACGTTTCGTTTCTAATGGAACCCAGGGAATAAAATCACCGTACAGTCATAAAGTACCGTCGGTGGGACAATCTATTTCCATTTCTAAACCACTATACTATGGAGTATTCGCCTTGCGTAGGGTACTAGTTTTAGTACCTTGTAATGTGCAGAGGGAAACATGACATACCCAATTCCCTTTTATGCGACTAGAACTAATGAATTGTGAATGCGCCCCGACTCTGCCATGCACGCCTAAAGTATTTCGGTTGAATTCCTTTTCATCATTTTCATAAAATAGGGTTTAGAGTAACCATTGAATAAAACCCTTTTTTTCTTTTTTAAATTCATTTCTTTAAAACTCATAATATATTTAACAAACCATTTTTATTTAACAAAAATCTTCATAAGGCTTAAATCTTATGTCTTAAACCTTTAACATTCGAATACTCTTCTTAAAAACTCTACATTAAATTTCAACAATCCAAACATTACAAATCATCTATTTAAACAATTAACATAAATATATATGTATGTATATATATACTTTCAAGAGAATATACAATTTTACACTCACCAACTTCGTTTCCAATTGCTCAATTTCTTTCTAAAAATTCCTGTCCCTTCCCAAACTTGAATTCCCTTTCCCTACAAGCCACTTTTCATAATCATATCAATTACCAATTAAATTTAAAACCATGAAAATAAATTCATTAAAATTTAGGACATGAACACCTTAAACTAGTAAGGCATTTTATTCCAATTTTTAGCATAACTTGACCTAACCTTTGCCATACTTTTCCTTCACATTTTAGTGCATGAATTCACTTAATCAAGTGCCCACAATCACATGCACAAAATCAACCATAATCACCTAACACATTTCAAGTAACTTACATCAAAACATTGTTTTGGCTATAACTTATCCATTTTATTTCCAATCATTTCCCTTCCAATTCCCATACTTAAGCATGATATTTAAACATGTTTTGAGGTATATAACAACCCAAATTAATTACACATAGCCCAGCCCTCTACAACCATAACAGCCCCTATCATCATTCTTTTCGCCTAATATCACATTCTTTCACTAGTTGCATGCATTAAATGTTCCCATGCATTTCTACTTTTTTTCTTTGATTTTAATTCACTCAAACACATATTTAGAACCTTAAAAACACTCTTGAATCACATAAGGAAAAAAAAAAACAATTTAGGTCTGCCCTTCATCTAGCTCCATACACATATACATTTACTTTCTTGACTTTTTTTTCCATGATATTGTCACATTTAATCACACTTTATTCACACTTAAATGGCATAAATATCCATTTAAATGAAATAAATTCAGCTCACACACAAACCACATGGGCTGGCCAACTTTACTTCCACCCATAATCATTATGATTATTTCAATTTCTTAACAAAACTTGCATGAAAACACATCAATTTCACCAATAGCATCCTACCATGCATTAATTGAATTTCATGCCAAACAACTTACAAGACCCTAACTTTAACTTGATTTTTTATTTCAACACTTCCACTTATTCCTCAACCTGAATCCAAGGTTAATTTAACCCAATTCAAGCTACAAGCACAAGAGGAACCATAAATTCAAAAAGATAGCTCATGTATTCAATAAAACTTCACCAAATCACCTTAACTCACCTTGTTTTTCTTGCTTCCTTTCCTGGTTGATCTTGGCCCAACTAATTGCCCATATTCTAAGCTTGAAATCAAGCTTAATTACTCTTCTTTTCTGCCCCAAAATCTAGCCATGACCTACTGCCTTCTTCTTCTTCTTTTTGGTGACTGAAACTCTACTCCCTTTAGTATCTCACGGGCTGGTGTGAATTGGTGCTTCAATTTCAGCTAGTGACCTCACTTATATAGGCCTCTCAAATGTACAAAACAGCCCCTTAATTCCCTTAAAATTTCAAGGTGCCACTAGTTAGATATAAAGCTTTCCAATTGGTCCAATCTTAACTAAAAAAAATTCATGCAACCAAACTAGGTCATGTTCAATTACTTTTCATCCACTATTTGACTTTGATTTGGCTCACACTAATTGGCTCATTTTACATCTCATGGATTGTACTTCTTGCCAAGAAATTATTCCATGTAATTATTGACACCAAATCCATAAACTATCAATAGAATTTCACATAACATTTCTTCAAATTTTAATTCCTATTTCTTTCAAAAATATTTCAGAATTATTCCACACTTGTCCAATGATTAAATTGACTTTATAAACATTCAATTAGACGTATTACCATCCACGTGCATCATAAAAAAAAATATTTCTCTCAAAGGTGAAATCGATTAAAAATATGATTACACTTTACATGATATATCGAATGTATCGATTTTAATCATATTTACGAATCGGGTTTTACAATTCAAAGACACCATTTTGGACGACAAAAGAGAAAAAAAAAAAAAGAGAAAAGAGACCAGGGCAGTTTCGGCCAACAAGGAGGAGGAAAAACCAAGAGGATTTGATCCAATTTTCATGCCAAAATTCACAAAGTAAGGTTCTAGGAAGAAGATTGAGCAAAGAAAATAAAGATTTGGTGGTAAGTAATTAATTTTAATGTTGATTTATATGGAATTTTCATGGGTTTTCATGGATGTGTAATAGTTTGATATATTTGTGGAATTTTTGGTGTGATTAGAGGTTAATTAATTTGGATTTGAGCTTGGATTTGAAAGAAGAGATAAAGGAGTTGTAGTGGCAAGTAAACTGGTGAGGTAAGTTAGGTTTATATGATTTCTTTATAGAGAAATTTCAATTGAGTTGCTATTGAGTATTAGATGCATTAGGGTGTGATTTTAATGTGTTAGATGACCCTGAATTGAAGAAAAGATATTGGATGCATTAGGGGTGAAATTTGGTCAAGGTTAGCTTTATAGGTGATTGAGTGGAGTTTTGATATTTGATGAAATCATATGATGTTTGGCATGATTTTGAGTTGATATATATCCTTGGAATGAAAGGAAAAAGTTTGTGTTTGATTTTTGTATAAGTTCGGCCAAGAATGGATTTATGAGATACAAGTTTTGTTTGATTGTGTTGCCTTGTTATATGATGAGTTAGGATGGATTTTAATGGTTTAAATTGAAGAAAAGTTAGTGTTAGGGACTGGTATGTGTTCGGCCAAAACAAGCCTTCAATGGATTATTTTGAGTTTGATGTATTTGGATGAGTTCCAAGTATTTGAATGTGATTAATTAAAGTTAGTTTGGCTTGAAATTGGATATTTCGATATGCTTCCGTAATTGAAGTTAAATGTTAATGTGTGCGTAAGTTCTAATCGAAAATTCGCTAGTATTAAAATGTAGGTGAATTGGTGATCGGAAGGAAAGTATAAAGGAGTGGGTTGTTAATTTGGAAGCAAGTAGTGAGCGTGATTAAATTTCAAAGTTTTACAAATTTATAAATTAATTATAGATATTTGCATTTGTTTGTTTTAGTATACAAGTTATTATATCGAAATGATTTATTTTAGCATGTCGTTATTTTATATAATGCATGTAAGTTCCTGAAATTTATATTATAAATGTTTATATACTTTTGAAGCAAAACAATTTATTTATGATTATTTACGTACCAATAAGAGATATGCTAGAGAAAATTTTTTTGAGCTAAATCAATGTATTCTAAGATAAAGAGTAAAGAAAGTTTTAAGTAACTTGAAAAGAATTTATAAATACAAGGTTTACCTTAATCCTTAGTATACCTGGTCGAAATACCCTAACGTGTATGGCAAGTTGGCAGGGAGAGTCACTAACTGGGAGGTTAAGTCAATGAGTCACCCTCTGCACGTGTAGGGTAGTGTAGATTTATATGATGTTAAGAGAGGATCATGACCCTAGAGTTTCCCACTTTTGCAACTACATATGATAGTATTCATGAGCTCTAGTGGCGATGAGAAATTCCGTCACGACAGAGCAAGTTTTCCTGAGTTGCCTTAACTAGTTTTCGAAAGAAAAAGTGCTCGTCCGTAAGCATGAAATTAAGAAATAAAAGAATTTTAGAAAGCGATGTATTTATGCTTTATAGAAGTTATTACTAAATTTTGAGTAAAGTTATATTATTTATTTATACTAGTTTTGCAGATTTATAAATTTTAGTGAGAACTGTAAATTTCTAAAACCATTTTTGGAGGATATTATTATATTTTAGAAATTAAATAATTGTTTAAAAAGTTTACCCACTCACTGAGTAATATACTCACCACTCTATTTTTATGTTTTCTGAAAAATCCTCCCCAGGTACAAGAACGAGCGAGCAGTTAGACATCGCTCCATCAGACGTGTAGATGGGTCGTGAACACGATACTACTGCACTAGTTCACTTTTTTCAAATGTATGTGCATGCATCATATATCATACTTCTTTGTATTTTTGTAAATATTAATTTTGAAGGTTTATAAACACTTTTGAGAAATTAGTTTTGTAAATTAAATTTCAATGGGTATCATGAATTTATATAAATGATTTTATTTTCAAGTTTATTTCAAATTGAAAGCATGCTTGGATTTGATTGTGGAAATGAAGGCCTGAGGCCTGATAGTTAAGAAATATGTATGTCATAGAAGTGTTTTTTTTTTTAAAAAAAAATTATAGGGTGACATTTTCAAAAAGCAACCGTTATGTTGCCCAGTTTTTTATAAACACGTTTTGCAATTTACCCTAAAAGAAAAAAGTTATTATTTATTTCAGCTAGAAAAGAGTTTTAAAGTGAGATCGATACCTCCATGGGACCCTTTTGAGCCAAAGTGAAGGTTCAACTAAGTTCTATTGGGGTGTTTTGTAGGAACTCCCGTCGAGTTCAGTAGACGAAATTCGGGGCAAGTCCTTACATTGCTCTTCAACCTCTAATGGAATAGGCGGAGCCTCAATTGTGGCTCTTCGTGTGTGAGGATGGTCAGCACAACGCATGACTGAACTACAATTAAAACATGCTAACTGTCATGAAATGTATGATGTCTGAAAATCCAAGAAACATGCTTTGATACCACCTTATAGGGACCCACCCCGAATCCTCCTACAGAACCCGAAAAGAGTCTTATAACACCCCAGCGAAACTTAGTCTGTAGGACCCCTCTCTTGGGTCCACTCATAAGGTACTATTCTTGACCCCTCTTAGGATTTTACTTCGCCTCCCCCGTCACTCGAACTAAGGGTCAGAGACCTCTTTACCCATTTGGAAGCATGGCGAGTACCATCTGAGTGGTTCGAGTGGCGAGGGAGGTGAAGTAAAATCCTACGAGGGGTTAGGAATAGTACCTTATGAGTGGGCCTAAGCGACCCATCCCAGTATGGGCTGGGGCTTATCTAGCTACTAGGCCAACCTTCTAAGCCTAGGATATCTCGCGCACCCCCCTGCTTTGATGGTAGTAAGTATGCTTCCCATTTGCCGAAGACCCCTAAGGCATGGGATCGAGCACTTGCGGAGGCAAAAGAAATTGGTAGGGAGGGGGAATCGATATATCCTGGGCTTAAGAAGGCTGGTCCAGTGGCCAGATAAGCCCCGACGTAGACTAAGACAGGCCATTACACCTAAGCTTGTTCACAATCTTTTGATGGCTTGAAATCCACTCAAAAAAGGGTCAAATTCACCTAGTGCAGCTACTACCTTTTTTTTTCTTTTTCTAGCCGAACACTCCCTTGCAGTTTCCAATGTCTTCTTCTCTCTTCCATTTGATGGCATGCATATTTATAGCCTTTAATTACCTTAACATTTGTCCCTTAAGTTTGTGTTATAAGTACAAGCATGTCATTGGTTTAATATACAAGTTTGCCATCCTTATCTCTACATTCTTCCATACTTTCAATTTCCAAAAATGTCATTACACATATCTCTAACTAATTTAGTTAATCATGCCCTTTCGTGAAAATTTCTTTAACACTAATTGCATCATATATTTTCATAAATCACCATATCACTTCTCGTATTCGAAATCATTTCTGGTCTATTCAAAAATTTTATCATAACTCAATCTCACATCCGAAAATTCTATCAGAATTCGATTACACATCTAAACACTTTAAATTATTTCTTTATTCGATAAATAAGGGCATACTTATACAATACATTTATAATACTAAAATTGGAAGGATATATTACAATTATCATCCTTTACACATCTTTAAAAGGTGTTTTGAGTGTTTTGATTAACGTCAGACAAGATTTTTGAAAAAAAATGAAACCACAGTTAGTACAATGGACATTTTTATAAACTACAGTAGGTGTTTTGCGATTATCCATAATTATTATTTTTTTGAAACTCTTTAATAATTATATTTGAAGATCTTCAAGGTTTTTAAATGTTGCATATCTGAAAACCTTGTTCTTCATGTTCTTTATTAATTTTTTTCTTTTATTGTTTTTTGTTTTGTTTTTGTCTATAAAATTTTCATCTCCACCGTCCATTTGAGAGATGGATGGTAGAGATGCATTTTCAATTATTTATTTGTTTTTATTTTATTTTAGTTTATATTTAATATTTCTCATTAAATCTCCACCATCCATCACAACTTTAATGGATGGGTGGAGATCCAAAGTTTCTTTTGAGAAGCAGAGAGTTGTTGGAGAGTTGTGTTACACTAGATAATTGCATTATTAATTTAATTGAATAGAAATAAAAGATTAATGACAATGGAATTGATAATTTTTTTATTTGATCTGAATTAGGTAGAGATAAAATAGGGTGAAGTATACAAATTTAAAATTAACAACTAATCTATACTATTCAATACTTTTCAATCTAATGGTTGAAAAATTATATCACAATTTATGTCCCCCGATCCTATCCCATTTATATAAATACATGCATACATATATATATATATAAATATATACACTTCAAACAAGTCATAATTGGTAGAGACAAATTTATTTATTAAGAAATCTTATTATATATTCTTTATTGAACATGTAACTTATACTTTGATAAGTACTTTGTTAACTATTGTAAAAACTAGTTTTTAACATGAAAATTACTGTTGATACATTTGCATATGTTATCCACACATTTAGGTTTTACTTCTACACATTGAATTTTTTTGAGGCAATCCTTAGTCGTCTTACAAGGTGTCCCTTGTGCTTCCACCACCTTTGAGGGTGCCAAACCTGCAAACGAATTATATGGATTAATCCATCAAGTAAACATATTTTAGATTAAAAAATAAAAAGGAGAATGAAAGATATATAATTGTAGCAAAATAATAGATATATAATTGTAGGGAAAAGAGAAACTGACAAGATGAGGTAATGAAGAAAAGCATGAAAACGAAAATCAGTGAAGTCTTTGCCATATTTGAAGGTTGTTTTTGGTTTTTGGACCTTGATTTTTTTTTTTTTTTTTTTTTTTTTTGTGGCTTTGAATTGTATTATGTGATTTGTGGTGGTTATCAATGCATTATTTATAAGCTACATCTGGCACGTGAGATTGAATTGGATTGGAATGAAATGGAATGGATTGGATTAAACTGAATTGGAAAATTATTGTCTCATATTTTATAGAACTTGGAATTAGATTAAAATTAGAGTGGCGATATTTCCTCCTCTCAAAAATGGTATGTACACCCCTTTTGTTTGCACTCCCAATAAAAAATTTAAAATTTTTCTAATTTATTTTTAAACACCACTTAATACTTATAGTACCATTTTCTTTTAATTTTATTGTAGATATTTTTGTAATTACACCCCATAAAAATCTATTTGGTTATTTATTTAATTTTATATGTTAAGATTGTTTGTGTACTAACTTTTATAGAGACTAAAGGAGAAAACTTTTTTTCAAGTAAATCAAAGAGGAGACAACATTTGTTAATTTTTGATGAGTGATTAAAGTCAATTTTTTATTATGAACCCTTTTTAATTTTTGATAATTATAGTCATAAACCCTTTTTACTTTCTCAAACCCTAATTTTTTTATTTATATCATAAGACTTGCATGTATGATTACCTGTTTATTTTTAATTAAATTAAGATTGCATAAAGGATTAGAGACTTACATGAATGATTAAAGTTAGGGTTTGATGATTGACCATTTTTTAATTTTTATGATTAAAATCATAAATCATTTTTCCTTTCTCAAACCCTAATTTTCATTTATATCATAAGACTTGTATAAATGATTACCAACTAATTTTATAGTACCTTAAGTAACATATTTTTGATGATAAATTATGAGTATAGATTTAGATCTATAGTTTTTGGATGCTTTGAAGCATAATCTTTGCTTGTTTGATGATACGATGAAGAAATTGGAAGAAAGAAATAACCTTTTTGTTTGGTTTATGAGAAAATCTAATAAGAGAATGAAAGATCCTGATATAGTGATTGAATATTTGGTGATATTTTTTATGATTAAATTAGAATTACATGAATGATTAAAGACTTTTCAATTTATTTTTTTTTTTATGTAGAAAAGTGAGAGTTTGAGAGAGTAACAAAAACAAAAGAATGGAAAATGATGATGTGGTGACTAAATGTTTGCAGATATTTTTGATGATTAAATTAGGATTGCATGAATGATTGGAGACTTTTCAATTTTTGATAGAGAAAAGTTAGGGTTTGAGAGAGCAACAAAGAGAAAAAATTAGGGTTTGAGAAAGTAAAAAAGGTATATGATATAAATGATGTTTTAATTAATAATTGGTGGATGTACTTATAAATTATATACCTTTTTAGTAATTTTACTCAAGAGGGCTTATTGTATAATTAAAAAAAAAAAAAAGCCAATTCAGGGTATACGTGCAATTTTTGAGGGGTGAAAATATCGCCACTCTTAAAATTATATCATATTTGTAAGACTCGAATCCAAGTGAATCTAAAAAATTGATTGAAGTCCAAATTTTATGTGGGTCGAATTCTTTTTAGTGAGCCCAAATTTGGAAATAAATCCAACCCAAATTGAAATTGAAATGAGACAAATTTTGGGTGGTCATTATATATATGAGTGGAGATGTTTCCACCTTTAAAATTGGTATGTAGACACCTTTTGTTTGCACACCCAATAAAAAATTTAAAATTTTTCTAGTATGCTTTTAAATCTCTGTTAATATCAAGCCTATGAAATCATTTATTTTTTCGGTCTAAAAACTGAACAGTGCTATTAAAGACTAAAGACTAAATAATGATTGAAACATGAAATCTTAATAGTATGTTTTTCTTTTCCTTTATTATGAATGAATAGTAATCTTGCTTATTTTTAAAAGTTAAAATTGTCCAAAAATTAGTAATTAGACATTTATATCATTTTAGTTATTATAACTTCATTTAATATAAATACAAACAATTATAATATATTATTTAACAAATACTAAAACACGTTAATTTTATGTGTATATTAATAATGTTTTTATTCATAATTAAAATATGGTTAATTATTATATTAAAGTAATTTTTTTTAAACTTATATATACATAGATAAATTATTATTGTGAAGTAAATTACATTTATATATTTAAGTAAAAATAAACAAAATTGCCATAATTTGAATTACTATTGTTATATATTTAAATAAAAATAACATTAAAAAGAATAATATTAAAAGGAATATATATAATGTAAAATTAGGACAAATTTAGAAAATATATTATTTTGGGAAAGATAGATTTAAAATAATATATTTAAAAAAATATTAAGTAATTTAATATTTAGATCAAAGTAAGAAATTATAACTTTTTATTTTCTTGATTTTTTAGTGGATTTAAGTTGTTTGATCACTTAAGAAAACAAAAAAAAAAAAAAATCATTCAATTTGTGTAATTCAAATCCATTAAGTGAAATGTTATAAAAACAAATGACCTCTACCTTTTTCTTTTAATTTTATTGTATATATTTTTGTAAATACACCTCTAAGTCAACCACAAACATACCATAATATTTGTTAAAAGCAGATGCTTTATAAATTATTTTGTTATCACTTGTTAGGAAATTTCTATCTTACCATTTAATTTTTTTTTCTTAACACATTCATTGTACATGAAATGAAACCTATACTAAGCAAATAATTTAATATAAATTCATTCAACCCATTAACTTTTTTCTTTTAAATTAGAGATTGTTGTATAAAATAATATTTATTTTATTATTTTAATCTCTCAAACATTAATTTTTCATTTATATTATAAGATTTGCATGAATGTGATAGGACCCTCCTAGATTCCTAACTTGAATCCAAGAAGACCCTGTGATAAGCTAAAGAACTATATATGGTTCTAAACTTTCTGATGGAAATCATTTGTAAATCTAACAATACATAGGGTGGTTTAATAAAAATTTCTATAATATAACTACTATTTATCCAATAATTCCACCTTGTAATAAATGAAATATACATTTCTAAAATATTTTAAATCTCAACTACTTAAAATCTCTGGTATCTCTTCCAAATCTTATTTCAATATAAGTAGGATCATGTAAAATATGTACAGTAAACTAACTTTCATATAAAAACATAACTATGAAGTGTGTTTGTATCATTTATAAACTCGAAAGCAAAAACATGAGTAAAACTTACAGGAAATTAAATATTTGACAACATTAAAGTTGATAGGACCCTCCCAGATTCCTTTCTTGAATTCGAGAAGATCTTGTAATAGTTGAAAATTTATACGAATTCTAAACTCTTTAATTAAAATCATTTAGAAAGTTTAATAAAATTTTGGCAGTATAATAACTATTTATGAAACAATTCCACCTTGTGTGTAAGGCTTATAACTTCATTTTGTTGTTTCTTTAAAATATTTTGATAAATTATGTTTGGAGATGCTGACCTCAACAAATATGATTTTACAAGTAGTATTAAAAGCTAGGTTTAGAACCGTTTGATGTTTCCAAGAATAACAGGACGAAAATAATGTTGTCTGAATGGATTTTTAATGGTTCTAAATATATTGGACAAAAATGGCCTCTTTGGAGAATTATTGATATTCTTTATTTTACACCATTAGAAATTTTTTAAAAGGAAGAAAAGCATGCAATTGAGTGTTATAATATAATATTCAATTGGAGTATTACATGATCAATTTAAGAATTGAATGAGTATAGAATATTTTTGAAATTTAATTAGACAAGAATGTTGAATAAATTCATTAGAGAGCAAAATAGACATTTTCAAGTTAAGCATACATGAATTATGTGTGAGTATTACATGGAATGGAATCAAGAGCATAATCCATGTGAAACAAAATTAGCCAATGAGAGAAAAGCACATGTAGGTAAAAAAAAGTGACTAGTTTGGCTGCCATGGAACTAGATTATTAAATGGTTAGTTTAAGGGTTAGTTAGCAAATGGGCCAATCAAATGCCAAATAGTGCAACTAAGGACTTATTTGGAAATACGAAAATAGTCCAAGGGCATATTAGTCATTTGAGCTTATTAGGCGACCTATATAAACGAAAGTTAACATGAAAATTTAGAATTTTTGAAAGCAAAAATTTAAAGAGGAGAAAGGGAAGGTTTTGGCCAAAGAGGGAAGGAGAGAGAGAAAGAATTTCTTGAGTGATTTTGATGCAAAATTTGATGAATCCTTACTAGTTGGTGCTAGAAGAAAAAGATTGAAAAAGAAGTGAAGAGAAAATTGGTAAGTAAAGTTGATTTTGTTGTATTTTGATGGCTTCTTGAATTCAATATAACTTTGACGAAACTATATGGTTTTGGTATGTGTTTAAGTAGATTCTTGCATAAACGAGTGTAGAAGTTTCAAAGGAACATCAACGAAGGAGTATTAGAAAAGACTGGCCAAGGTAAGTATTCTAGAGTTCTAGGTAACTTTTGCAAAAACTTTATTTGAGTTGGTATTAGGGCATTTGCTAATTTGTGGTGTGATTTAATACCTTTGGCTGTAGAACCCTCGATGTCATTTACGTGAAAAATAATGGTTTCGGTGAACAATGTTTTCGGGTGAATAGTATCTGTATGAATAATGACTTTTCGAAAAACGGACCCCGAAAACCAAAAGTCTCGAAATAGGAATTAGAGTTATTAGAAACTGAAACGGATCGAAAATAAGTTTATTCAAATAATTTTTAAGCAATCCAAAAGTAATTGACGAAAATGTCATTTTTGATAAATAATGGGTATTAATGATTTAACTATAATACCCTCTTCCGAGGTTATTACTATGCATATGTATGGATAGATGAAATGTACTAAGTACCCTCATTGGTAAAATAATAAAATGATTTTTAAGTGTTTAGTAGTGAATTCTAACATTTATAGAATTTTTGAAAGAATTGGGAATGAATTAAAATTACAAAAGTTGAGGGACATATGAGAAAAATGCAAGATATTTAGAAAGAATGGCAAAATTATAAATAAGAGGAAAGGACAAGGACATTAAAGAAATAGAGAAATCTCTAGAAGGTGGCAAATTTGTGATTTTAGGGAACTTTAAGGGTGAAAGACCTGTTTGACCCACACCTATAAATAGGTGTGTGTAGTGTGAGTCGATTGAAAAGAGAGAATGCATGAAAAGCTAGAGAAAGAGAGAGTGAGAGAGAGAGGTGTGGACGGAGCAAGAGAGGCGGACACGAGCAACGCCGATCGCATTGGTTCCTATTGTCTTTGAAGGGGGAATTGAGCTGCAGGAGGTAAAGAACAGATTTAGGAGGTGATCAAGTCAAATTTGGTAAGAATCTAAGTGGTAAAAGCTTGCTCTTATCGCTTAGAGAGAAGTCTGTCGAAGTAGTCTTTGAACTGTATCTGGCTTTGATGAGATTCTGTGCATAGATCTGGAAATTGCAGCAGTGATCTGGTAAGGAAACAAAGTGAGAAGGCAGAGGAAAGATTTGACAAAACTCGACCCGGATTCCTATTAATGAATCCAGCGTTCCTGTCGAGTACCCCACAAGATCTTTCTGAAGCCCAACTAATAAGGCATAATAGAATGTCATGGAATGAACCCGTAACTACTAACAAATTTTTAAATAATGAGCCTAAATTTTTTATCATAAATCATAAATATACAAGTATCTGAAACATGCAACTACTCATAAAAATGCTATAACATCTGCATATAGATCTGAAAAATATAGAAATTTCATGACAAAAATTAAATTGCTAGCTTTATACAAAAAGAGTTATGTTGCGTCGTCGGTCGGGATCCACCTAGTCTGCACATAATGCTCTAGTACCTAGATCTCCTGCACCTACACATGGGAGGTTTTTGAAATAAAAACATAATGAGCTATGAAGGCTCAGTGAGTGTGATGCGTTTATTTAAAATTTCTTCTAAAAATGTTTTGAAAATGTTTTTCTTTAAAATAGATTTCATTTTTAAAAGCTTTGGGTTTTTATAAAATATCTATTTTGTTTCAAAAGCTTGTCTAAAAGTATTTAATATTTCTAAAAATAATTTCTTTCTAAAACCTTGTTTCCAATGGTATGCTAGCTATTCTAAAAGCTCTAATGACCACCTAAGAAAAATTAAAACCACAAAGACGGCCGAACTAGCTCAGTTTAGTGTGGGGGGGTTACGTGGCGCGAAGGCTTGCACCGCTCATCATGTCAAAGCTATAAATACATTTCCTATGCATGTGTGGTGGAACTATCATCGCTTATTGTGCATCGAGAAATACTCCACGAGTGTAGAGAGCGACAGACAAGACAGACTCAATCCCCCCGATATTAGTTAGACTAACCCTCCCAATACTATGCCATACACTGTGGAGTATACCGACCAGGTCTAAAGCTAGAAGATCACGCTATAAATACTCGGGCCATCCAATAGGTTTGAAAACCGTTTATTTTTCTATAACTAAAAGCTATTACTTAATCATGCTATAAAAATAAATACTATATAAATAAATAAGTCAATTGTTTTCATGCTAGGATATAAAATAATTTAAATGCAAAGAATATGTTTGCTAAATAAATTAAAGGTATTTAAAATAATTTCACACTCACTACTCGCTACTCAGCTACTTTATTTCCACTCTCAACGACCTCCTTCTCTAGCTCTAACTCCAACTCCAGCTCCAGGTCTAGCTAGAGCTCCAACTCCAGCTCCAGCTCTAGCTCACATCCAGCTCTAGCTCCATCGAGCTTTTCCACAGCTCAGTTCAAACGAGCTCCTTCACTCAGCCCACCCATGCGAGCTCCTCAGCTCCACTCATGTGAGCTCCTACTCTCATCTCATCCACGTGAGCTCCTCAACTCCACTCACACGAGCTCTTACTCTTAACTCACCCACGCTAGTTCCTACTTTCAGCTCTCTCTCTCTCTCTCTTCCTTCTCTTTCTCTCTTTCCTCAATTTGCCTTTCCCCCATTCCACCAACTCACCACTCACCCCTATTTATAAGCGTGGGTCGAGCTTGCATTTAACCTTTAGATTTTTTAGAAATTACAAAATCGCCATATTCTAGAGAATCTCTAAAAAATATCTGATATTTTTTGTTAGGACCAAGTCCTTCATGCTTAAGAATATATATAAATATCGATAAATACGTCATATGTGATTGTATTTTTAAAATATTCCACTGTTGTGAGAAATTTTTTTTTATGTGATGCAAGTGAACAATTATGAGTCTAATTGAATGTTTATGAGGTTAATTTGATGAATTGATAAGGGTGAAATATTTTAGAAATATTATTGAGAGAAATAATGGTTAATATTATCGATATTATAATAGTTATGGAAATTGACGGATTTAACGTATTTATTTTTACGGAATAATTTTTTTTATGAAAAATATAAGTGATGAGAATTAAAATAAGTCATTAGGAAGTGTTAATTATAGATTAAAAATGAGTAGGGACATGATTGGAAAAGGATAAGTGAGGGTAATAAAAATGTTAGTAAAAGAGGGGTAAACATGTGAAAAGTTGATTAAAAGTTAAGCTGGCATAATTGAGAAACGTTGAGGGGCGTTTGGGCAATATGTTAAGCAAATAATAGTGTCTTCTTCCAGCTCAGATCTGGACTCCAGGCAAACACAAATCAGACCCGAAAACAGACAACAGCAGAATTGAAGACCATTTCTCACTCGGCGATCTCTCTCTCTCGGCCACCAAGTGCAGCAACAAGACCAATCATTTAAGGGTTTCTTCACGGTCAGATGGAGGCTTGAAGAAGCAAGATGAACCTCTGATTTCAGCCCAGAAAATCAGATCTGGAAGTGACGAAGACAGAAAAAAAAAGGGGAAGAGAAGCTGAGGTTGCGCGGGCGTTGAAGAGAGCTGCAGACCGTGAGTGAAGAAAAGCAGATTCGGGTGAGCTGGGACCAGAAAAAGTGGAGCTGAAAGGAGCTAGATGAAGCCAAGAAATGGAGGAAAATGGCAGGGGTAGGCGTGAATGATGATGGTCAACAGTTGGTAAGGGAAATAACTTGAGTTTGTGAGTAGTTTTCTTGAATTGTTTGCTGTCAAAGTTCAAGAGTTATGGTTTATGTTGTTGTAGTTCAAGTTGACAAGCAGAAATGGAAGGATTTGGACTGCCATGAAGTCTCTGAACAGCTACTGTTATCAAACACCAGTAAGTTAGATTGGGTTTAATTGATTTTATCTCATAAAAGCTGAAGTAGGAAGAAATGATTGTATAGAGTTCTTGTGATGTGTGTGTGCCGTGAATGAATGGAAAGAAGTGGGTATCTGTGGGATGCTCTGTTCGGTAGTATGTATGTGTGTGTGTGTGGGTTGTATTTTGTTTAAATAAATGGAGATTAATTGATTATTAAGTGTATAAATGCATGATGGAATATTGAAGACGCGTTGGAATCGAAAGAAAATCGCGTATTATGTTATACGTGTGCTTTTCGACTAAAGTAAAGGACAGCTGCATATAAGTTGAAATTATGGGATTTTAAGTTGATTTTAAGGTCTTAAGCATGTACTTGAATGTGTATTTGAGTGTGATTAAGTCATAGATGATAAATTGCATTGTATGGAATGTGGGTAACGCTCAAAGATAGTTATTTGAATAAATAACGTGCAAGCTGTCTTTTTTTTATTTTATGTTATTTTGGTGGTTCCAAGTGTGTGTTTAAATGTATTGGGACATGAAAACTTCATGAAAATGAATGGTATAACATAAGGGCTTGTGATGGGTTGATTTATGACTTAATTAGTTTTAAAGAATTCCATTAGAGTTTATATTGGAATGAAGTAGTAAATAAGTTGGTGATTTAAACGTTAGGTGAATTGGAAGTTTCTTTAACAGACATCGAGACGTGTAAGAGGTGAAGAGAGTTCCTCGAATTGGAAGTTAGCGATCGGGAAGCGCTTTGTGAGTAGAAATTTATTTTTTTCCTTAAGCTTAGTTTGTTTAAAGCTTATGTTAATGTTATATGCATTTACTTCATTATGTAATTAATTTATATATTTAATATAGTTGGATCCTATTATATGAATTGTTAAAGTAAATATATTTTTATGTAAAGAAATTTTGAGACTTTACAGTTTTTAGGCTTTTTGCCTTAAAAACTATATTATTTGAGAATATCTAGAAAAAGTATTTTCTTACGCCGATGGTTTACCCTAGCCCCAGTTGAGTACCCAATAGAATACTCTATGCGTGCATGGTAGATATGAGAGAGTTACTAACGGAGAGAGGTAGTCAGTTGAGTGACCCTCTTCACGTATAGGGTAGTGTAGCTTAAACTGATTGTGTAGGGGTAGTGCGTGCTCAGAGTCGCACATCGGTAACTACACAGGGTAGATTCCTTAATTCCTAGTGGTTTAGCTAGAGATTTATGCGGCCACGACAGGAGTAGTTTCCCTGAGTTACCATCAAAACGAGAAATGATAAAGTTTTAAAAAGAAATTCAAAATGAATTTCAGAGATAGTTTTAATTGAAAGGAATAAAAAAGTATTTTAGAAAAATACTTTAGTTTATAAATCTATATTTATTTATCTTACTGAGTTATACTCACCGTTTGTGTGCTATGTATTTCCTAAAATTGTCTCTCAAGTGTAGGAGCGAGTCGTCCAGCTGACGAGGCTCAGACCGACGCGCGGGTTGATTGACCGACGACTACATTCCATTGTATAGCTCATCTATTGTCACATGCATGTGTTGTATGTAAATTATAGTATAACTATGTATAAATATAAATACCAGATGTTGGATGCACGTTTTATGAAAGTGTTTTTGAAAAGAAAATCCTAGTTTTTTTTTTCCATTAATTTTTGCAAATATAATTATTGTGTGTTGGAGCTGAATTGAGTAAGGGCCGGAGGCCCCTGGCAGTTGAGATTTGTGTGCTACAGAAGTATTTTTTTAAATTGCTTTTAAATCTGCAGGGTGGCATAGTCGAATATACAGTCGACATGCTGCCGGATTTTTATTAGAAATTTAGTAAATCAGTTTTAAGTAAGTCACGATGCTCCGACGGAGTTTCTTCGAGTCAAAGTTAGGGTTCGTTGGAGTTCTATCGGAGTGCTACGGGATACTTCACGGATCCAGAATAGAGATTCGGGAAGGGTCCCATCATTTTTCTTTTACATCCTTCAACTTTAATAATTTACACTTATTTTCAAATTTTTTAAAGTTCCACAAATCTTAAATTTTTTACTACTGAATACTTAAAATCTTTTTTATTATTTCGCCAAAAGGGTATTTTAGTACATTTATTCATTCCATACTTATGAACAGTAATATCCTCGAGAGAGGGTATTATATTTTTCTCTCTTTTTAAAATTTCGTCCTTGAAATTTACATCTCTCTTATGGGATTCGGTACACTGGCCCACCATGCTTCTGTTGCGCCACTCTGATTCTAAACTGTCACTCTATTCAGCTGTCTGAAACACCTTGATCAACCTTTAGGGAAATTCATGACTGAGAAGGTCCTAAGGCTTGTTCAAAGAAATCTAATCCGTCGTAAGGAAACTTAAGTGAGGGCATTGAAACAAATTTAGGTGGATGACAAACACTCATTTAAAAGCAAATGAAGCTGGCTGAATTTCTGAAGACAATATTATTTGATGTTCAATCATAATAAATACAAAGAGAAAAAGACGGATGATCAAAATGTCTACCAAGGGAATCCACAAAAGAAGTTATCACGAGGACCAAGGGTGACAGAATCACACATCGTATCAAATAACAAGAAAGCAAAGCTGAATAACAGAACAATAACATGGGAAATAAAGTAATAGCAAATGTGATGTTAAAATCGAAGTTCCAAACCGTGTCTGGCAAAAGGTCAATAGCAAATAAGATGAAAATGAGAACAAGAACACAACCAGGCAACAAGAAACTAAATCAAAGCAATAATACGATAAACAATCAAAGATAGAAAAGGATTCCATCTGACGGGACCCTTCCCGAATCTGTATTCTGGATCCGTGAAGTATCCTGTAGCACTCCGACAGAACTCCAACGAGCCCTAACTTTGACTCGAAGAAACTCCATCGGAGCACCGTGACTTACTTAAAACTGACTTACTAAATTTCTAATAAAAATCCGGCAGCATGTCGTCTGTATATTCGACAATGCCACCCTGCAGATTTAAAAGCAATTTAAAAAAATATACTTCTATAGCACACAAATCTCAACTCCCAAGGGCCTCCGGCCCTTACTCAAATCAACTCCAACACACAATAATTATATTTGCAAAAATTAATGGAGAACTAGTATTTTCTTTTTCAAAAACACTTTCGTAAAACGTGCATCCAATATCTGGGATTTATATTTACAAATATTTATACTATAATTTACATACAACACATGCATGTGACAAAAGATGAGCTATACAATGGAATGTAGTCGTCCGTCAGTCAACCCGCGCGTCGGTCTGAGCCTCGTCAGCTGGACGACTCGCTCCTGCACCTGAGAGACAATTTTAGGAAATACATAGCACACAAACGGTGAGTATAACTCAGTGAGATAAATAAATAACAGATTTATAAACTAAAGTATTTTTCTAAAATACTTCTTTTATTCATTTCAATTAAAACTATTTCTGAAATTCATTTTGAATTTCTTTCTAAAATTTTATCATTTCTCACTTTGATGGTAACCCATGGAAACTACTCCTGTCGTGGCCGCATAAATCTCTAGCTAAACCACTAGGAATTAGGGAATCTACCCTGTGTAGTTACCGATGTGCGACGCTGGGCACGCGTTACCCCTACACAATCGGTTTAAACTACACTACCCTATACGTGCAGAGGGTCGCTCAATTGACTCTTTTTCTCTCAGTTAGTAACTCTCTCACATCTACCATACACGCATAGGGCATTCTATTGGGTACTTAACTGGGGCTAGGGTAAACCAGCGTCGTAAGAAAATATATTTTTTTCTCGGTATTCTCAAATAATCTAGTTTTAAGGCATAAAGCCTAAAAACTTTAAAGTCTCATAATTTCTTTACATGAATATATATTTACTTTAACAATTCATATAATCGGATCCAACTATATTAAAATATATAAATCATAATGAAATAAATGCATATAAGATTAAAATAAGCTTTAAACAAACTAAGCTTGAGGAAAAGTAGATTTCTACTCACGATGCGTTTCCCAATCGGTAACTTTCAACTCGAGGAACTCTCTTCACCCCTTACACGTCTCGATGTCTGTTAGAGAAACTTCCAATTCACCTAACATTTAAATCACCAACTTATTTACTACTTCATTCCAATATAAACTCTAATAGAATTCTTTAAAACTAATTAAGCCATAACTCAACCCATTTCTAGCCCTTATTTTATACCATTCATTTCCATAAAGTTTTCATGCTCAAACACATTTAATTACACACTTGGAATCACCAAAACATAATAAAAATATAAATGGGACAGTTTGTACGTAATACGTCCGCGTGATTACCTTTGAGTATTAAATGCGTTCCATACAATGAAATTTATTATCTAAGACTTAATCACACTCAAATACACATGTAAGCACATACTTAGGACCTTAAAATCAACTTAAAATAACATAAATGCAACCACATATGCAGCTGTCATTTACTTTTGTCGAAAAGTACACGCACAATGTTTTTCTTGATTTTCCTTCGGTTCCAACTCGGAATTACATTCCATCATGCACGTATATACTTAATAATTAATTAATTTTTCATTTAACCAACCAAAATACAACCCTTACACATATACACACATACTGCCGAAACAGAACACACCAATTCTTTCCATATCACCAAACTCACGGCACACACACACTTCACATAAACTCTACACAAATCATTTAATCCATTTCAGCTTTTCATGAGGCAAAATCAATTAAATCCAACATACTTACTTGAGTTTGATACCAGCAACTGTTCTGAGAGTCTCACGACATCCATAACCATCCATTTTAGCTTGCTCAACTGGAACTACACCCAACATCAGTAAAGACTCGAAATGGACAGCTTTAAACTCATGAAAACAACACACAAACTCAGGTTAGTTCTCTTACCTACTGCTCATCATCTTCTTCACGCCTACCCCTGCAGGTGATATCCATCAGATGGCTTCACATGGCTGCTTTCATCTCAGCCATAGCTTGCTTCAGTTGACCCGAAATCTGGCTTCTTCACTCACGGTCTGCCGAGCTTCATCAACGCCAATCGCGACTTCAGCTTCTTCCCGATTCCAAGCTGTCTTCCTCACTTCCAGATCTGGTTTTCTGGGCTGAAATCAAAGGTTCATCTTGCTTCTTCAAGCCTCCATCTGACCGTGAAGAAATCCCTTGGGTGATCGGTTTGGTGACTGCACTTGGTGGCCGAGAGGGATGATCGCGCGAGAGAGATTTTGGGCTGTCTTCAGTTCTGCTATTTGGTGTTTCCGGGTCTGATTTGTGTCTGGTTGCTGTGCCAGATCTGAGCTGGAAGAAACACTCTAATATTACTTAGCATATTGCCCAAAAGCCCCTCTATTATTCTCAATTATGCCAGCTTAACTTTCACTCCAATTTTGGCACTTACACCACTCTTTTATTACTATTTTTATGTACTTTACTTATTTATTTTTCACTCATGTCCATACTCATTTTTAATCTATAATTTACACTTCCTAATGACCTCTTTTAATCCTCATCACTTATGTTTCTCAAAAAAATTTTGTCCCATAAAAATAAATACGCTAAATCCGTCAATTTCCATAACGATTTTAATATCGATTAAATTAACTATTATTCCTCTCAATAATATTTCTAAAATCTTCCACACTTATCAATTCATCAAATTAACCTCATAAACATCCAATTGAACTTATAATTGTTCACTTTTATAAAACATTTAACGTATTTATCGATATTTATATATATTCGTAAGTATGAAGGGCTTGGTCCTAACACCATCATTCGAATCCATTGAAGAAAGGACCACTAAAATAAAAGAGTACTTGTGGAGTACAAAAATTACACCAGTAGAATATCCCCAAGGTATCTTCTCTTGAGCATCTTACAAGTCATCACTGCAGTCATGACGCATATGATAAGTGCTTTTCGTATTTCACTGAACATCACGAAGACTCGAGCCTATGCACGGGGCCTCTCTAACTGTCCTGTAAAACCCCTCTCTGCAGGGCAGGGCGCTATCTACCAGCCTTGGCCAGCCCCACTCACTAGGTACTGCCCCGGGCCCTTGGGGTTTTGCTTCGTCTCCTACACCACTCGAACCCACAACCTAAGCCCATGTAGTTAAATGGATTCTTAGAGTAAGGTGTGTACCAATTGAGCTACTCCAAGAATCCATTTAACTACAAGGGTTTACGTTGTGGGTTTGAGTGGTGTGGGAGGCGAAGCAAAACCCCAGGGGCCTGAGGATAGTACTAGTGAGTGGGCCCGACCAAGGCTAGTAGGTAGCGCCTTGTTCCGCAGAGAGGGATCCCACAATAAAGGGCGCTTACTTGATAGGACCCGAACCAGACCTTCTCTAGGCTCTTGTCTGGAGAATTCTGTCGGACACTTCAATGGACTTCCTAAACCCGACTCGTCGGATTGGAGAAATCCGAGAAGCGAACCCTTAACTCTCTTAGCCCGTTTACTCGCTTTAACTTAAAAATTTTGTTTTCTTTTGAAATAGTTGGATTGGTGTAAATTTTTTCCATTTCTGTGAAAACAGTTTAATAAAAATTTTGACACGACTGTATTTTTAACATTCCTAAAATTTGACCTATATAGAAAACACACTTCGAGCTATTTTTTATCATCACCCAACTTCTTTTATTCCACAAACATGCAATTCGATCATCATTCACATCTAAATCAATAATATGCAAATTGATGATGTAAAGGTTTCATTTCATGTCATGAAAACTTAATATATATATACATAGATATATCAAGTGAATATTGTGCATCATGTGCAAGTGTTTAATTATATATATATATCAGAATATGTACTACAATTTCCCAATCATGCAATCCTTTCATCATATTATTTACAATGCCAGATTGTATTAAATGTTTGAGCAATTCATCAACTTGATGCCCACCTAAAGTAATCGACGCGGTTTCCTGAACGCAGAGTCACCTATACAAGCACTTAACATGATATATGAACTGCACAAAGGTAAAGAGGTTAATTCAATGAGTAATAATAACATCAAGCTATAAATTTTATCAAGATTTATAACTTCATTTGTTTATCAAACTTTTCGATTTAAAAGAAAACCTTTCTTTCTAAAACTCCATGTATACCCCTAATTAACTCGAACCATCACGTGGCGGTTTTCAACTGATACTAAATGTTAAACTACTAGGATCTCTCAACCACTACGATGCGAAATTTACTGCATCGCAAACGTAGTGTGAAATGATCTCATATCTGAGCAACTACAATGCGGAATTTTCTACATCGCAATTATAGTGATATAACTTTGGACAACTACGAGCGGAATGTGCTGCATCGCAACGTAGCGCTGGATACTCTAGAAAACTAAGCAACTACAGAAAGAATTTTCTGCGTCGTCGCGTAGTGATAAATACTTTGTAAGCTGAGCGACTACGGACGAAATTTTCTGCATCGTCACGTAGCGCTAAATCTCATATAATATGAGGATATATACATGGGTTTCAAAATTGTTTCACTAAGTGCAAAATCACAAAACCTCTTACTTTTCAAACTTTTAAAATTTTCTCGATTCTGACGTTTTGAAATCGACTTTATTTTGATTCCTTCACTTTGTGAATTCTATAAGGAACTCACACGCTCAAAACTTGGATTTAGAATTTGAAAATTATTTTTGTTTTCATTTAACAATAATATGCGAAGTTTAAAATAGAAATCGAAATAGATGTAAGTGGTAAGACACTTACCTCGATCCAATTATGCTCAAATGACTCAACGAGCCTCTCTACTTCGTTCACTTGCTCGTCACTTATATATCAACATCTTATTATAACTTATTCAAAATACATAACTCAAAACTTGAAAATAGAGTTTCCAATACAATTTCTCTATTGAAAACCCTTTACACTCTAACCTTTCCGACACGATTTTAACTCAACCGAGACTCTATAATTCTAATTTCTTTGCACAAACCTTATTTATTATCACCTAGGGACTCTTTGTGTGAGGTCCCATCTCGAGCCTAAGCTCATCTCGGGCTGCCTCACTCACCAGGTACTGTCCCCCCCTCAAAGGGATTTCTTTCCCCTCCCCAGAGTCTCGAACCTGGTGCCTGAGGGCTTAACACCAAATTCCTTGCTACTCTGGTACCAATTGAGCTCAATTGGTACCAGAGTAGCAAGGAATTTGGTGTTAAGCCCTCAGGCACCAGGTTCGAGACTCTGGGGAGGGGAAAGAAATCCCTTTGAGGGGGGGACAGTACCTGGTGAGTGAGGCAGCCCGAGATGAGCTTAGGCTCGAGATGGGACCTCACACTTTGGAATGCTTAAAATGGTCACTGGAAGCTCGGAACGCAAAATCACTGTTTTTGGTCTAAAACTGAGACTATGCTAGGGCCCTTCCTAGCGATTTTCTTCACTCTGTTTTCACTCAAATCATCTCCCTAACTCGCACTTAGATCACCCATAAAATGGTTTTGAAAAATTCTAAGTATCGATGGTCGAAACCTATGAAAAATACCTATTTTTCAACACTTTTTTATGCACATTTGTGGCATCTTACATGCGACGACTTTATTCTTTTTGTATCTAAGTTTTTTTACTTAATTATGATCAAATATATTCATTTCATGCATTGAAGAATACATTTACATTTAATTTCACATTAAGACTTCATACGTGTACTATTTTAGTCATAATTTCCTCAATTTTTATCGGAATCGTTCCCTTCTAATTCCTATGGTTTGCTATGACACTTAGGCATGTTTTGAAGTCTAAAACAACCCCAATTAAGCCCAAAGAGTGCAGGTCTTTATACCTCTCTCAAATGCTTATCCTTCTATTTTACTACAATTTCACAATATATTAAGTTATATGTTATTCATGCACTCATGTATATCTATTTTTATTACATTGATTCCCACTTGCTCATGCATATTTTTGGGACCCTAAATACATCCTAAACACCCACAAAACATAATGGCATCACACCTACACCCTTTGGCTGTGCATCATACACACACCCCACACATTAATTGCATTTCGATTGTTTTTGCCAGGCTAACGTTTTCATGCAGTTTCCTAGACTCCATTGCACCAAATTTTAAGCTCCTAGGCATTAAAAACCAATGATATTACTTACCCCTTCATGAGGCCGTGAGCTTCACATGCAACACACATTGCGTTCGCTTTTTCGATTATATCAATTCTATGAATTTATAGCGTCTAACATCTACTAATTTATGATTATTTGCATCAAGGTTCAAAGAGATTACATATTCCTTCACTATGACCGAACCACCCATATACACACAACAATTTACTTCATTCTCCTTTTTCAAGCTATTTATTGTTAAGTCTCACAAACATTTCTTTTAATTTCTTCCTTTCGAAAACACTTAAATACTTTCATTTAACTATCAATTCTCATCCAAACACTTAAAATAAATTTTGAATGATATGTTTATACCTTGACCGCAACTATATCCAAACTAACCCCAACCTCATTTTCTCCATTCCTTTGCTTTACGTTAAATTCAAATTCACATACAACATCCTATATCAATCATCAATCATCCAAAAAAATCAAATTAATACAACTTAACACATAATAATCCTTACTAAAAAAATTTCCTTTCTTGAATTCTCATTCAATCTTTTCCATTTCTTTTTCATAAAACATCATACTATCATATTAAATCTTATACAATTACATCAAACAACACAACCCAATACATAATCATCTTCACACAACTTTGGCCATCTAACATCTATATTACACCATCAATTTTTCTTTCATTTCATGCATACTAATCACATCCAAATACTTCAAAAATTCATTCAAATTCAACATCCATCAATTATATTCACTCACAAAAATTCTCAACAAAACCCTAACCTTACCTACTAGTTTGCTTGCTTCACCCTTGATTCACTTCACTCCTCCCTTCACTTCCAAGCTAAAATTGATGATGATTAACTTCTAAACATGTCAAAATTGCCATCTATTTCACACCATACTAATCATCAAAAATCATCATAAAAACTAATAAAACTTACCTATTTTCACCACCTTTTTGCTCAATCTTCTTACAAACACCTTATCGATTGGAAAGCTAGTGATTTTTGCATGACAAATGAGCTTCAATCACCTTGATCTTCCTTCACCCTTGCTGCCAAACGCACCAGCCCTCTCTCCCTCTTGGTTTCCTTTCTCTCGGTCCAAGAACACCCCTTACCCGAGTGTCTTTGTTTTTTTTTTCTTGTTTGACCGGTTCTACTCTTGTTTCTCTCTTTTATATTGTTTGTTTGCCACTTTATATATGTTTGAAAAGTTAGGAACACTTGGCAACACAAGAAAGCTTCTTGTTTCTTGCTTATTTCTTTTGACCGAAGATGTTTATCTCTTGATTTGCTTTTGTTTTTAACTTATATATAGTGCCACTTTTACTTGACAAAAAAAATTGCCCCCATCTAATGTCCAAATGACCATCAACTCCTCTCATTAATTCTTTTTTATATAACATCCCTACACATGTCTAAATTACCCTTGAACTAACTTTAAAATCACACTTGAGCCATTAGTTATAAATGAAGCCTTGTGATTGGTCAATTGAATCCATCAATTTAATAATAACTAAATCCATTAAATTTTTGTTCAACTCCAACTAATGACTTTACTTTTTGACTTAATTGTGTTAGAACATCATTGGTTCCTTCACTTTCACATGGATTGTGTTTCTTGATTGATAATCTTTTCATGCAACATTCAATAATCCTTAAACTTAAATTTTAAATCCTCACTTAATACTGATAAATTCAAAAAATATTTCATGGTCATCTTATCATCAAATTGACCATACAATACTCTAATTAGGTGTCTTAACCTTCAATCCCATGCTTTGAAAAAATTCAATTAGATTTAAACTCATTAAAACCCAATAATCTCTTAAAAGGGTAATATCATAACTTTCTTCGGATCGCTTAAAATGGACTTAAATGGTCTTCTTTTTTATCCGTTTCTATTTCTCTGTACTTTTCTATTATTCTCGGACCTTTTCAACCCTTAAAGCCAATTTTCTAAAATTTTACTATTCATCCAGAATTTTCGATCCGAAAAATACTATTCATCAAAAACTTTAATTTCTCATCGAATCTCGATTCATGACCTTGAACAATATAACCGGGTCTAAATTAGATCTTAAATACTAATTTCAGATCTTTTTCAGAAAAATCACTATTCATTCGGATTTGAACACTTTTCGCTTAAAATTCTCATTTCTTTTCAAAATGATACTCAGGACCTCATAATCATAATTGAATCCTGAACTAGCCCTTAATACTCTTTCTGGACCACTTATCCGTTATCCTAATCATGGAATGAATTTTCCAAGGACACTAGGATCAGGGTCTATCATGTCCTGTTAGGGTTACTCCTTTACTTGATACTCTGCTGGGCTGGCTGGAACTAGTTGCACCTTTAGCTTGGAAACTCCTCTGCTCTGGTTCCTGGCCTCTGCTTAATTACCCTGGTGCTACGGTCTTAGTCTCTAGTCTGAATGCTACAGCTATCATCGGAATCCTTCATAAAATAGCCCTCTTGACCGCATCTAAAACATCCGGTGTTACATTGAAAACACTCACTCAGATGCATCTTTTCGCACCTCCAGCACGTAGGCCAATTCTTCCATCTCTCATTACTGCTTCCGGATCCAACTGACTGTCTTACTGAGCTTTGACTCTATTGCGACCCTTGGCTTTATTTTCGACTACCCAATGCAGCTGATGACTCCCCATTTCTGGTGAATTTGTTAGGTCCTCCTGAAGAACCTCTGGTACATTTGTGCTTTAGAGTCAACTACTTGGGTCTAAGGATGGCCTCAAAGCTTCTTTTCACTCTGATCGCGGCGTCTACCAGTTCTCCATACTGAGTATGAACCGTTGAAGAAACCTAAGCTTGGATCGTCAAATTTAAACCCTTTACAAACCTCTTGATCTTCTGCTCTTCATTGTTCGCGCTGAATGGCACGACATGAACTAGCTCTAAAAATCTTCACTCGTAGTCGGCTACAGAGAGGTTACGTTGCTCTAATCTAAAAAATTATTCAATTTTAGCGCATTAAAATCACATGCAAACAATATTAAATCACAAATTATCAAAATAATTTCACAAAACCCTTTAAACTTTCCATAATTGCAAAAGTTTCAATTAAAATAAAACTTTTATCGCGTAACTATTAAACCACGTTTTTAAATCCGTTTTTTGAAATTCTTCGGAGCATCAAATTTGATCATTTCAAATGACCATTTTGCCCCTAGTTTTAGTGTCACACTTTAACAAAACAATATCCATTTTCCTCTTGCTCCAATTCGGCCTCAAAGAAGGTAATTCTCAAATTTTTCATTTTAAATTTCTAATCCATCACATGTACCATCAAAACACCATATAATAAACACGTAAATGGGTGCGAAATGATAAAAATACCCTTAGGTTACTCTATGCATTAGATTCGGCCTAAGGGGGTTAAATTTTAAAATTTTTGTTTCAAATTGTATTTCATCTTAAAACTCATTCCAAAATCATCCAAATAGTAGGTAAATATCATTCATACATGTTTAGCACATCACATAATTAAAATCATCAAAATGCAAAGGATTTTTCCCACTTTAAGCTTACTAACAAAAGCAAAATTTCAATATAAGTGCACACCAATAAGCCACAATTTTATCTGAACTCATCACATTCTAATTTCATTTGAAAATAAAATTAATCTACTTAAATTTAGTTAGTCCTACTCATACTAGTTTAATAATACTTTCCAAAATCAATCCAATTCTCATCCAAATAAATTCTAACTTTATTTTCTTTCCCTAACTCAATTCCATTCAATTAAGGTTAACAAATTTCACATAAAACATTATCAAAACCATATTACTTATCAAAATCAACTCAACACATAATATCTCTACACTAACCAAATTCATCACCAAGCTTTCCAATCAATTTTTTTCCCACTTATAATACACATCCTAGTTTAGTGTTTATCACAAAATCAATTTAGATTACTACTAAGTCATCTAATCCCATCAAAGTTCTAAAATGTCCTTCACTTAATTATTTTGTTCATTCTTTCACATATTCACCATTCTTTTGGTTTTGTTATGCACTAATCCTTTTAATTTTACCTTATCATCATCCTAACCCATTTAAACAACAAAACACAAAAAAAATCACCTCAACTCCCTACTTAGGCGGATGCATCACCCACCATTGTCCAAGCTTTCTCTTTTCAATTCTTTGATGCTTATCACTCCAAAGTCATGTAACACACTACTTAATTTCATCAAACCATCAAAATCAACGCATTGATATTAATCCTAATTATAGCCAAATTTACCCCATGTCTCTAACTTCCTCTTCCATACTTTTATAATAATTTAAACACACTAAATTCAGGTATTCAACACACTAAGACAGATTATACACAATCAATTTAACTTCAATCCAAACTTCACCCATTTTAGTATACTCATCTAATATCTTCAATATCTTAACTTAATTTCCATGCAATATTGAAGTCTAAAACCACTAAATCCATGCTCAACAACCTTAATAAAATCATATATATCTCACTTAGAATTTACATCAAACACTACACCTACAATTTCATATAAACCACATATAAAAATGGCAAAAACAACATTCTTACCACTTCAAACTCACCTCTCTTTGCTTGATCACCTCTCCTTCCTCTTCTTCTTCTTCTTCCTCATTCCTCCTCTTTCACAACCAAATTCCTCTTCTTTCTCTCGACTTTTCTTTTCCCTTCACGGTTATACTCTCTTTTCACGCTTACTCCCCTTTTGGCCGAGAGATCATTTCCTGCTGTCATCATTCATGCACTCAACCTTATATATTATCATCCAAAAGTCCATTTTACCCTTAAAACTTTCTCAAAATCACAAAAATGTCATCCATAAAATCATGCCAAGCATCCTTATCATTATCCACAATGTCACATGTCGCTCATCCATTGGTTGCTTGCCCCACATGCTTATCTCTTCTTTTCTCTTTTTGATTTTGACTTTTTAGGACACCCAAATTCTGCTTTTCCGGGATTTTTTCGAAATCCTCTTAAAATTTATCGAGGCCTACATTTGGATTTCCTGCATACTCCTAGTAACCTCGGTCACCTTTAAAAGTCATTTCATTCCCCTTTTTGGCTTTCCATAATTCACCAAATTACCTTTGACGATTTTTGGATTGATTCCATTTCAATCCGAATCTTCTTCGGAAGTGCCATTTGAGTTTCTAAAATACTTCTAGAGCATTTTAATATTTATTTTGACACTTCTCTAAATTTTTGGAAATTCTCTCAAATTTTCAATCGAATTTGGAAACTGTTCCGTTTTACCTCAAACTGACTCGTTTTTATCCATTTCAGTTTTTGTTAATTCTAATATAATTTTTAAAATTTTTAATATACGAGATCCATTTTTTAAAATTACTATTCACTAAAAAAAAATTTATCTCACAAAACTTGAAGAAATGTCTACTTTTCTGAAATCACTATTCACTCAGAATTGCTATTCATTCAAAAATACTATTCATCAGGATATATTTTCATTTCTCTTAAATAGAAAAATTTTGAGGCTTTACAAAGAGAGAGTGAGAGAGGAGGCGTCGGCGGAGCAAGAGAGACGGACTAGAGCAACGCCAACCGAGTTGGTTCCTATTGTCTTTGAAGCGGTAATTGAGTTGTAGGAGGTGAAGAATAGATCTAGGAGGTGATCAAGTCAGATCTGGTAAGAATGTAAGTGGTAAAAGCAAGCTTTCATGGTTTTTCTTTGAGAGAAGTTTGTCGAAGCAGTCCTTGAACTATATCTGACTTTGACAAGATTCTATGCATAGATCTAGAAATTGCAACAGTGAGCTGGTAGGGAAACAAAGCAAGAGGGCTGAGGAAAGATTGGTAAGTAGCTTAGAAAATATGTTGATTTGAGGTAGTTTGATGGTTGTTTTGGAATGGTTGAGTTTTGTCGTGAAACCTGTTAAGGTTTCGACCTAAGTTAGGTGATGGAAATTATGTAGTGTTATTGAATATATGTTGGAGTTATTGAGGTCGGAATGTGATAATGCTGGTGTGTGTGTATGTGTGAATTTTGGAAAAAAAGTGTTAAGGGTAAATATGCGTGAGCTATTTCAGGAGCTCGCGAGGTACGAGCTGGGTGAATACCCGCAGCTCTCTTCAGCATCGGTTGGATTGGCCTAAAACGTGAGCTCGTAGAGAGCGAGTTGAGGGATGCTATCCCAGGCCACCAAACTACCTGTTTAAGTTGGACTAAGGCAACAGCTTATAAAGACGAGCTGTTTAAAGGTAGCAGCTGCAAGGTACTAGCTGGGCGATGTTAGGGAGTTAAGTTGAGCTAAAGGGTGAGCTGGGCGAGCTCACTGAGTTAGGAATGCCCTAAATTTAAGCTGAGCAGGGTGAGGTAAGAGCTCGCAAGATGAGCTAGGTAAGTTGAAGCTCGAGCTCACAGCTCGAGCTAGACTAACAGTAAGAAGTTCATTGCAGCTCGGGTGAGATAGAGAAGATAAGACTGATTTAAGTGACCAGCGAGCTAAGTTGAGATTTCTTGTGTGACCAAGTGTAGGTGACATAGCAAGCTAAAAAGGAGGTCACCGAGTAGAAGTGACTCAAGTTTTAGAAAGCAAGCTGTGAGTGTGCAAAATATATTTTTCATTAAATTATTTTAGTTTATGCAACCATATTTCATAGCTTTTCATTTCTTACTTAGTCTAAAAACATCTTTTCATCTTAGCATGAGAATTAAATAGTTCATTACATATGGTATGCTACATATATGATATCTTTATATAGCAAGAAAGAGAAATATATTTAAATTATATAAAAAGAAAAGGTTTTTCAAACCTAGTGGATGGTCCGAACATTTATAGATAGACCTTCTAGCATAAACCAGATTGGTATACCCCATAGTGTATGACAAGTGTTGAGAGGGTTAGTCCTGCTAACATCAGGGGGATCGAGTCTATCATGTTTGTCAGTTGCCCTCTACAATTGTGGAGTATTATCTCAATGCACGGTGAGCAATGATAGTTCTGCCACGTGTGTACAAGATGTCTTTGTAGTTTTGTCACAGTAAGCGATGATATCCTTTGTGCCATGTGACCCCCTTCCCACATTGAGCAGAGCCAGTCTAGCCGCTCATGTGGTTTTAACTTCACTTGGGTTCCATTAATGCTTTTTTAGAAAAGCAAACATATCATTATAAGCAGATTTTTAAAAGAACAATATTTTTCGAAATACTAAACATTTTTAATCTTTTAAATAGCTTTTGAAAATTTATATAAATTTTATAAAAATTCACGCTTTTAGAAATAAAATTAATTTAAAGAAAAATATTTTCAAAATATTTTTCAAGAGGAAATTTCTTTATATAAATGCATCCACACTCATTAAACTTTTGTAGCTCATAATGTTTTTGTTTTAAAAACCTCCCCAGGTATAGGAACAGGTGATCCAAGTACCAGAACGCCACAATCAAACTAGGTGGGTCCTACGACTGGCGATGTGGCATAGCATTTTTTATGTTAAGTTTGCGATTTAAATTTTTAAAACATGTAATTGCATATTTCCGGATTTATGAACAAATACTGTAGAATCTTTTATAGATGCATGCATGTTTGAGCTACTTAGTTATTTATGATAATATTTTCAGATTATATATTTATTTCCCAAAGGCAAATTGAAATGAAATTTTAAAATGTATGAATTTTATATGGTTAGAGTTTGAGAAATAGTTAAGGGTTCACTAGACGATATCCTTTTGGGTCTTTTTAATTAGAATTTAGAAGGGTTTCGTGGAGTGCCCGACATGATCGTCGAATTCGTTAGAGAGAATTTGGGTTGGGTCCTGTCATTAACTACCACTCGAATTTTTTTAAAGCATGAGATTGAGGGGTTTTATACCTAATTAGAGTATTCCATGGGCAATTTGATGATAGGATGACCATAGAATATTTTTGAAATTTATTTGAGTGTGAATAATAATTAATTACATTAAGGGCAAAATGGCCATTTCAAGCTCAAATAATACATGGATTTGAGTGAGCACTATGGGGAAAGAACTTGAGCAAGAAACACAATCCATGTCATGCAAAAATTAACCAATCGGAGAATTACACATCAAAATTAAATTATGGATTTCTAAATATTAGTTGTCATGCACCAAGTGATTATTATTTCTTTAATACACAAGTTACCAATTTGCCCATTAGATAGATAAATGAATGTGAGATATAGTTAAAGGTATTGTGGTAATCATAATTAGATGATTTAATAGCAATTTGATGAATTAATAAGGGGCATTTTAGTCAAACCAATTTAGTAATATATAAAGTTAATGGGTGACCATTCTAATGCATCATTTGGATGGCAAAAAGAAGAAGGAAGAAGAGCATAGGTCACGGCCACAATAGAAGGGAAAAGAGCATGAAGATTTGATCCATTTCTTGATGACAAAGCTCTTTAATTCTCATCCAAAAGGTGTTAGAGCAAATTTGTAACAAAGAAAGTAAAGATTAAGTGGTAAGTAATTGATTTTAGTGTTGATTTACATCAGTTTTCATGGATTTGTGATGATTTAATATATTTGTAGAATTTTGGTATGGTTAGAGGTTGATTATCTTATATTTGACTTGTAATTGAAAGAAGACATAAAAGAGGTTGTGGTGATAAACAAACTAATGAGGTAAGTTTGGGTTTATGTGAATTTTTTTAGAAAAATTTCAATTGAGTTACTATTAGGTATTAGATAGATTACGGTGTGATTTTAATGTGTTTGATGACCATGAAATTGAAGAAAATATATTAGATTCATTAGAGGTGGTGTTCGGCCAAAGCTAGCTTTGTTATGTGATTGAATGGATTTTTGACATTTGATGAAATTATATGATGTTTGATATGATTTTAAGTTGATATGTATCATTTGAATAAAAAGAAAAAGCTTGTGTTTGATTTTTGTATGAGTTCTGCCAAAATGGAAATAATGTGCACATGAGTTGATTGTGATATTTTGAGGTAATTACATGAAGTTTAGCAAGGTTCTAATATGATTTAAATCGAGAAATTGAAAAGAGAATTTATGGATGAGTAAAGATGTGTGTTTCGACCAAGGGGGTAATTGATGTGTAAATGGTTGTTTAATTTATTGGATAAGTTTTAATGTGTTTATACATGTAATTTAGTATGATAGAATTAATAAATTGTAAGGAAAAGCCTGTTAGGAAGTTAGAGAAAGTTTATATCAAGTAAATGAATTAAAATGTATTTGATGACTTACTTTTGATTTTGGGTAAATTGGTTATGGTTTTAAGTAATTTAGGTGATGAATTTGAAATTAATATAAGTAAATTCTAAATGAGAATCATGTATACTAAGTGTAGGAGAAGTTCGAATAAAAGAAAAGTGAAAGAAGGGCTCGAAGGAGTGGTACACTAGTTCGAATAAAGTAGTGAGTGTGGTTATTTTCAAAGTTTTTATAAATTTTGTTGTTTGATGATTTATATTTGCAAGCATGAATTTTAGTGTAACGACCCGTCCCAATCTAGGCCGAGGCTAATCTGGTTGCTGGATCAACCCTTTAAGCCTGGGATATCTTGCCCCTTCCCCTTCTTCCTCATCGAATTTCTTTCACCTCTGTAGGCGCTTGATCCCATGCCTTAGGGGTCTTAGGTAGCTCAGATGGTAGTAGGTGTGCTTCCATTTGCCTAAGACCCTTAGGGCATGGGATCGAACGCATATGGAGGCGAAAGAAATGGGGGGGAGTAAGATATCCTGGGCTTAGAGGGTTGGCTCAGCATGTGGGACCCCTTCGTCTCTTTTCAGGGCCCACTCAAAGGTACTGTTGTAAAACCTAAAACCTCGTTCATCGAAAAATAAATTATTTTTCGATAGATCGCTTTTTCGAACAAAAATATATTTTTCGATTCTGGATTATTCGGAATATCTATTTTAAAAAAATGAATAATTTAGAGTACCAGGAAGTGAATCCAAAAATTTAAAAATAATTCCAGAGGTAAAATCTAGTCATAAGCGGATTCCCGGACGGACGGACGAAAGTGGATTCAAATTCGAAAGCGGAATGGAAAGCGCATGAAAAAACAAGTGGCAAGCGGAATCTATACATGAGGGACACGTGTCGCTCATGTAAGGTAGGAAGTGAGACAAGTGGCACTTTAATCTCATGCATGGGTGCCACATGTCAAGAAATTATAACTCATATATATTAATTGAAAAAGCAAGAATTGAAACAAAAGTTTGCAAACTCACGGTCACTTATTGTTTCATGACCGAGAGAGTGATATATGAGGGAGAGTTAGAGTGAGAAAGAGAGTTCTTGTGAGAAAGCCGAGAGAGTGTTGCATGTGTGTTTATGGTGTGCCGTGAGTGAAGATGTAAATGCAGCAGCCATTTGAAGAGTAGCTCAGCTCATGCATTAGGTCACCAAGAAGCCATCAAACCCGAGAGTGAACTCGTGAGATCGAGAGAGTGCATGCAACCCGAGACCATCACCAAGCTTGGACCAAGAGCTCGTGCATGCAAGGAAAGGTCTGAAATGGTGAGCGGGTGTGTGTGCGTATGTGCAGCTCGTGAAGTTGAGAGAAAGAGAGAGAGCTGTTAGTAAAGAAAAGTGAACTTGCTGCCGTGAATTTCAGGTTGGTGTTAGCTTACTGTTAAGGATGGTTCAGTGCTGTTTTTGAAGAAAATCAGTAGCTTGAGGTGAGTTTTTGAGTGCTATATTGAAGTGATTTTAGCTTGAAGTTAATGTTAGGTGCTGCTAGAAAGCTGACAGCTTGTGCATGCAAGTGAGGAAGAAGGATTCTTGTTGCTGTGAGTGACTTCTTAGCGTCATCTTACTGTCACGGATGCTCAGGGGCTGTTTCAAAGTGAAAAGTAGTTTGTGTAAAGGTAAGTGTTGTCCCATTGATTTTGTTGTGATGTTTTGAGTGAATTTAAAGGTTGATTGTGTTGTTTGGATTGAAGGAAGTTCGGATTAAAGGTGAAGTATAAAGACAGCACCTTTGCGAGTAATTTTCAAAGTTTCCAAGTGAGTTTTGAAAGGTATGTTGAGTTTATGGATTTCGTTTTGATGGATAATGTTTAGGATGAGTTACGAATGAATTTTGATAATGTTATGATTGGGTTTTAGGATTTAGAACCTCGTTCGTGCGGAGGTTCGTTCGATATTGTTTGGTTGTGATTTCGAATGAAATTGTCCATAATTGTTTTGTTGCGAAATTGATTTATAGGCTATTATAATGAGATTTAGGGGCTATTATGTTACGTTGTTGATTTCAAGTTTGTTGTCGTGAAAAATGATTATTGTTGGTGTGTTCTAATGTGTCAAAACGTTGTTTGGACATTGAAAAATCATTTCCGAGTTATTCAGATGAATTTTTCACGAATACGAATATTTTTAGTTTGCAATTTTTCGTTTTCGAATGTGAAAATGATTATGATGTTATCAAGCTGCCTTGAGATGTATTTAAGCTCCTTAAAGTATTAAATGTTGATGTAAGGATGCATTGAAATATATGAAAGTTAATCGGATAGTTTTTGTTGCGTAATTTATTAAATCGTTGATTTTCGAAGTCGAAACAGAAATTTAATTAAAGTGTAGTATGCTGCCATGATTTTCGTGATTGTGTTTTGAAGTGTTTGAATCTTTGTTTTTCCATGAATTGAGTGAAGTTAGAAGTTGTATTGACGTTAAGTTTGATTGGAAGCAAAATAATCGCACAAAGCGTTAACAATGATAGTTCGCAATAAATTGTTGAAATCGCGCAAATTTCACATTATTCGTTTAGATTCGAATGTTCTTTTTGTTGAATCCATTTGAGTGTGATTTCGATGATATTGATTGAGAATGAATGACATTATTGTCGGTTTCGAAATAGTCAAAAATCAAGTGAAATCGTGAGGTTTCCAAGGGATTGTTTTGCGATAATGATTTGGTTTCGAAATAGTTTCCGCATGTGAATATTAGTGTTTCCATATTGTTGTTTTGTAAGGATAATCAAGTTGTTTGGGCTAGAAAAGTATTAATTCGAAATCCCATTTAAGTCAAGTTTAGCATTTATACGAGCCTCGTTGTTAACGAAAACTTGATCGAAACCAATTGTAGATGAACCGGTGAGCGGACGAGATCCGTAGCGAGAGTGGGTTAAGTTAATTGGAAGCAAGTTGTGAGTGTGAATTATATAAAGTTTTCATGCATTTTATTATATGAATGCGATTTCATTTTTAGCAAGTGATTTAATTCGATATTCAAGTAAGATTTTATAATATCATTATCTTTCATACAATGCATGTATAGTTTTATATATATCACATTGTAAATGTATATATTCTTCAAGTAAAATAAATTAGTAAGTTTAAATGATATACATGCATAGAAATATTATTTACGAAAGTTATATTGCAATGTTACAGTATATTACCGAGATTTTGTATATATATGCCTTTGGTTTACCCTAGCCCCTAGTTACACCCAACTGAAGTATTCCATATGTGTATGACAAGTTGGGGGGAGTTACTAACTTTGGGGGGATTGAGTCTGTCAGTCGCCCTCTGCACGTATGGAATAGTATAGATCTGCCTGATGTTGGAGGGAATCGCGATCCCAGAGTTACTTCCACATCAGCGACTACATATGGTGAGAATTCCCCTAATCCTAGTGGCATGTCTTCACACCGTCATATGATAAGTTTCCCTGGGTTGCCAAATAGGCTAGTAAGGAAATAAGACATGTTGGTAGACATGAGTTTAAGAAAACAAGAAAAGCAATTTACGAAAAGTTTAATAAAGTATCTTTTGAATTTAAAACGAGTTTTACAGTTTTCATAAAAGTAAAGTAAGTAATAGTTTTTCCAACCTATTTTGGGAGGAATATTATTTTAAGCAAAAGTATAGTTAAATTAAATTACTCACTCACTGAGTTATTCTCACCTATAGTTTTTTCTGTTTTATTAAAATCCTCCCCAGGTGCAGGTACGAGCAACGCAGCGGAAGCATCTCCGTCTGACGTACAAGCGAGCTAGAGACGCGACCCCACTGCACTAGTTTCAATCAAGCTATCATGTATTATATTTACTATCGTTTTCAGACTTATCAAGTATTGTAAATATTGTTTTGGATAATGGATTTTATGGTGAATTTCATGCACGATGTTTTAAGATTTTAATTAAGTCAATTTTCATATCATTGAATTTTTTTAAGCATGTTATGAATGGTTGTGTATTTGAAAAATGGCCTGAGGCTCATTAGTTTAAGAAGATATATTGAATGAAATTATACAGGTTTTGTGAAGTTTTTATAGGATGAAAATCTTAGAAAAAAAAATAGTCGTCGTACTGTCGGATTTCCGTAAAAATCTATTTTCGTAAAATTATTTTCAACGAACAAAACTCCTACCCATTTCAGAATTAAAAGAGTTTCAAGCATTTTCAGATAAGAAAGAGGTTTAGCTCTATGCGGACTTTCCAGCCGTAGCAGATCTCGACTGAAAAGCCACTATGGGGTGCCGGGCAGGTTGCCTAGCTAGTATAGCTAGAGAAAGGCCTATCAACTGTCCCAATCAAGATAGGTTTTCTTTCGCCTTTCCCCACCTCTCGAACCTAGCCCTTGACCCTTAAATCCAAATTCTTAGAGAGATGAGTACTAATTAAGCTAGTAACTCAATTGGTACTCACCTTGCAAGAAAAATCTATTTGACTAAGGGGCTAGGTCATGGGTTTAAGTGCGGGTGGGAGAGGTGAAGCAAAACCCTCTGGCCTAGGGATAGTACCTTGTGAGTGGGGTAGCCCAGAGAGAAGGGACCCCACACAACAGCCAGATAAGCTCCGACCCAGACTGGGATGGGTCGTTACACAGTCGAACCCTCACTCTGGTTTGAAAGGGTCCCGTGGAGATACCGCTCTCACATTAAATTTCTTTTCTAACGGAAATAGAAGCAAACTTTTTCTTTTTAGTGTACGTTTGCAAAATAGGGTTATTAAAAATTTTAACAGTACAACGATTATTTTTCCAAAAACTCCCCCCTGCAAAAGTTTATAAAAAATCTATACACTTCTATTGCAACAACATTCTCAACTTCTAGACCTCAACCCTTTTTTTCCATTTTTCACAATCAACCATAATCATGCTTTCAATTTAAATACAACTTGAAAATAATTTAATTTACACAAAAGCATGATGTACACAAGATTTTTAAAACTTTTACATCTTCAAAAAATAATATGTGCAAAATAAACATCAAATTTTAAGTAGTTATGCATGCACATGACATTTCAAAAATAAACAAGTACAGTAATATCGTGTCCTCAGTCCACCTGCATGTCCGACGGAGCACCTTCCTTTTGATGGCTCAAACCTGCATCTTAGGAGGGTTTTTTTTTTTTTTTTTCAAAAACATAAAAGAAATGATGAGTATTTAAACTCAGTGAGTGAACAAACTTTTAAATTATAATATTTACTTTATAAATATATATATAATTCCAAAATAGGTTAGAAAACTATTAATTTCTTACTAACAGTTGTAAAATTGTAAAACTAGTATAAAACATATAAATATTACTGCTCGAAATCTAATAATAAATTTCATAAAATGTAAATTTTTCTTGTTTTCTAAACTTCACGTCTAATGATGTGTTTTTACTTCTAAAACTCACCTTACAAAGTAATCCAGGGAAACTCGTTCTCACGTGATAGTATATATATACATCACTAGAACTAAGGAATGCTATCATGTGTAATCGCAAATGCGAGAACTCTGGGATCGTGATTCCCCCCGACATTAGGTAGATCTACACTACCATATGAGTGCAGAGGGCGGCACACTGGCTCAAACCTTGCAAGTTAGTGACTCTCCCTACCTCTTACCATACATGCATACGGTACTTCAACCGGGTATATTGAGGATTAGGGTAAACCAAAGGTATTTAAAATTCTTTCAATATATTTAAAAATCTTACATACACTAGGTATGAAAGTATATTGATTTAACCAAAAAATATTTTTTTTTCTAGTATATGGTTTACAACCAAAATACTACCTTTTATAAATAATCTTAGCATATATTTTTTATGCATATACTTCACTCAACATAGTAAATTGTTTTACTACTAAAATATATACATTTATTATGTAAATTTTAGAAACTTACATGATTATTAGAAAGTGCTAACAAGTTAAAAGTTTAATCAATTCAACATAATAAATTGAATACTAAAATAAACCTTTGTAATTATCAATTATCAATTGACAAAACTCATAAAAGCATGAAAAATAAATACACTCACAACTTGTTATCCAAATTAGCAAACCACTTGTTCAAACTCTTCTTTAGCTCTTCACTCCTACATTTTAATACGAGCATAAATTTTCACTTAGAACTCATACATGCATCAAACTATTAAAACTCAAATTGTAACATAAACCATAACCATCCACTTTGACCGAATGTGATGGATATATATACATATGACTTTCTTTTTCATTATTCTTGATTCCAATCAACTTAATCACATATAAATAAACATGAAACCCTATCAAAATCATCAAACATAATTGAACCAAAAAGTATACACATGGATGAAAATTTTACTTGGTGGGATGTCATCATTTTTCTTTCATTTTCTTAGTATGTAATTGTCTCAAATCATGCAAGACTTTTCCTTAACACTTAAACATAACTCAAATCCAAGTTTAGGCATGAGATTAGTGTGCTCACCTTAATACAAGCCATTTGAATAACTCTTTTGTTGAACTCCTTAAATCTCAAGTCTAATTATGATACAAATAACCTTACAAGTATGTCAAAAGTTCAATTAACAATATAAACTAGAAAACCAAACAAAACTCATAAAAACCCATAAAACCGGTAACATCCTGAATGTCCGAATGAATAGTATTTCAGACGGAATAGTAATTTTTGGAGGAATAGTGATTCTTGAGGATCGGATCCCAAAAATTAATGAAAGTGAAATTTTTGATGAATAGTATTTTGAGTGAATAGTACTTCCAAACAGAAAATCGTCCGTATAAATAGTGATTTTCGAAGAATGGGTCTAGTATATTAAGAAGCTCTTAAAATTATGTTGGAGTTAACAGAAACTAAAACAGATAAAAAATAGATTAGTTTGAGGTAAAACGAAGCAGTTTTCGGATCCGATCGAAAATTCGGAAGGATTTTCAAAAAATTTTGAAAATCTCGAAAATCTTGAAATGTATCAAATGAGTATTAAAATGCTTAAGAAGTATTTTAGAAACTCAAATGGCACTTCTGAACGAGATTCTGATTGAAACAGAAGCAATTCGAAAATCACCTAAGGCAATTTAGTGAAAAACGGAGAGCTGAAAAGGGGCTTGAAATGACTTTTAAAGGTTACGAAAGTTACCGGTAGTATATAGAGAGTCCAAATATAGGCCCTTGTAAATTTTGAAAGGATTTCGAAAAAGTTTCGAAAAAGTCGAAATCCGAGCGTTTCAAAAAAACTAAAAATAAAAAAGATAAAGGAAAAGATAAGCATTGAAAAAGTAACCGATGAAAATGTGACACGTGGCGAATGGATAAGCATGAGGACACGTGTCACAAATTTAATGGATGACATTTTTGAAATGTTAAAAAAGTTTTAAGGGTAAAATTGTAAATTGAAAGTTTATATATATATATATATATTGAAGTGTGAAATGAGATTAGATGGAGAAGAATAGAAATCAGACCAAAAAGAAAGAAAAAGAGAGAAAATGGCGAGAGGGAGAGTGAGACTGAAAAAAGAAAGAAAAGAAGAGAAAAACAAAGGAGGAAGAAAAAGAAGAAGAAAAAAAAGGAGGTGATCCTCCCATCCTAGCCTCTCCAACCCCTCATGAGATGCTCAAGCAAAGATTGAAGGGAAATAGGTGAGTTGGTTAAGATTTTTCATAGTATTTTGATGAATTTTTTTTAGTTAAATGATTAAATGATATTTTATGGAAATTTTGAGTTAAATAGAGTTAGATCATCTTCAAATCAAGCATGGAATGGAAAGGAAACATCAAGCAAGTGTGAGTTATGGAAATTAGTAAGGTATGAGTTAGGATTTTGAAATACTTTTTGTCGAGGTTTAATTGATTTTTGAGTTTAAGATTTTAGTTGAATATTTGATAATTATTTGAGGTGTTTGGAAGTGATTTTGAATTTTATATGATGAGGATGAATTAAGTTGGTTATTATTAGTATGTATATAATTTGGCAAAGTTTGTGTATTTGGATGATTTTTAATGTTTGAATTGATTTTCGGGTATTAAATAAATTTTGGGATATTTTGAGTGTGATTAGTGTTGTTAAAATTGAAAAATAATGGGTGATGTATGTATGGGTGAATTCGGCCAAGGGGTTTTAGTGGTGGTGATTTTGTAGTTTTTGAAGTTTGATGAAATTATATGGAAATTTAAGTAAATTTGAGTTGGTTTATGTGAAGAAAATGAAAAATAATTGGTTGGAAAGTTTGTTGATGAATTTGGTTAGTGTAGGAAATTTTATGTGTTAAATTGAATTTGGATGATTTAGGTTGTTTTGGTAATATTTTATGTGGTTTTGAATAGCATGGGATTGAGTTTATGGAAGAAAAATAAAGTTAGAATTTATTTGGATGAGAATTAGATGAATTTCGAAAAATATTATTATTCTAGTATAAGTAGGATTAATTAAATTTAAGTGAATTGACTTTAGTTTCAAATGAAATTAGTGTGTGATGAATTTAAATTAAATTGTAGTTTGAAGGTGAAAAGCAAACTAATCAAGTATCGAGGAGACGAAGGAATTCAAGTGGGTAAAAATTTTCGTGAAATAGGAAATCAGGAGGTTCCCATGAGCTAGAAATATTGTCCAGAAAGGTTGGTGTACACTTCTTTGGAAAACTAAATTTTAATTGTAAAGCTTAGGATTTATAAGTTTTCGAAATATTATGCTTTTGATTAAACTTATGTAGTAATCATAATTGAAAATTTGATTTTATATTAGTTAGATATTTTTTTGAATAATTTTTGGAATAGAAAATAAACTGGAAAACAAAAATTTTGAAAATAAAGGGTTTTGAACGAATATACCCTAAAAACAAATTTAGGGGTATTTTTGTCATTTTAAAACTTATTTATATGTTAATTAAATGATATTTAAATGATTTATTTGATAAGTTATCAAGTTGAAAAGAAAGTTTTCAAAACTCCCTTCATTGGGTAAATATATGTGAGTTTTGAAAATCAAATGTATTTTTGTCAATTCGTGCTTAATTTTGTGTGGATGGAATGATGGCTTGAGTGAATTATGAATTAAATTAGTGATTTGAAAGAAAATTTTTCGAAAATTGTATCTCTTGATCGAATATATGTATGAAATGAAAAGTATTGGTATTATTAAATTTCAATGTTGAACTAGGGGTAAAATGATCATTTTGAAATGATCAAGATTTATGTTTTGAAAGATTTCATAAAATTGATACAAATAGATGGTTTAATAGTTACACCATTTAAAAATCTTGTTTGATTTAAAATATATGAAATTATTCAGATAAATTATAATAAAAGATGTTTAAATATGATTTTAATGGATTTCAAGTGAAAACGGAAAAGAAATGGAAAGAAAAAGATACGTTCTGTGCTTTGACCGAATATATATCGGAAGAAGGGCACGAATGTTTTGGAAAAGATTTGATACGTTAATCGAATATAAAATAGCATTTTGTAATGTTTATGTTGATAATTTGAATATATAGGAAAAGTCGCGATTGAAATTGTGTTTATGGTTTTCTGAACGAAATTTCGTTTTAAAGTTAAAAAGTTATCAAAAATAAGGAATTTTTGGTAATTAATGAAATTTAAAATGGCTCAAGTAAACCTGAACATTGATAGGTAGGAATTGATAGTTGGCTGGCCAATAGGGTGATATAGCAGTACTGTGCCGTTACACCAATACCAATTTACAGGGTTCGACGGATGGATTATGAGAGGCATCGGGTGTCCGATTCTGAAGTCGAAATTGATTGTGATATGTGATTGTGATATGTGACCTAACGAGTAGCCACCAAATGATCAATGTCAGGGATGCCATTGATTTTGACGGGTAGCCATCGAATGGTCGATGCCAGGAGACTCGAATTCCGGTTTATGATATCGTGTCAGAGTTTACAAAGGGCATTGGAAAATATAAAAGAAAAACTGTGTTAAAACGATTAAGAATGAAAATTTTGAATTTTATGTTAGCATCCATTTGTAATCTGTATTCGTTTGTAAAAGTTTTGAAAATTTGGAAAATCTTAATTTACGACTTGAGTTTGAGAAATATTAAAATATAGTGAAAAATCGTGTGGTTATAAATAAAAGAAATGATGTTACGTATTTCATATAAGTATTTGTTAGTAAATTGAGTAATCAGTGAATTTGGAGATAAAGTTTAAAGTTGGTCATTAAAAGTGATTTATTTAATTTCATTAGTGATTTATTTGTTATTTTGTTATATTATAAAATTTGAAAAATGACGAAAGTGTAAATTGATATTATTATCGTGAAATTAGCCGTTAATAAATTTTAGTGCATTTTATTATGAAGATTTGAAATTGGTGAAATTTGATTTTGTAAAGTCTTACTTGAAGAATGACTTTTATGCATTTCACGGAGGTGTTTATTAATAAATTTATATCTTTGTTATTTCTTTTAGTTGAGAATTGTAAAATCTTTCTTGAAAATCTTGAATTTTTGGAACATGGTGAATTAAATTTATGTGTACACCCATTAAGTAAAAATATTTAGCGCGTTGGATTTTCTATGCGTAGGTTGAAAATTGGACACCGTAGATAGAGATAGACGTGAAGATAGCAACTGCGCTTCCTAAGAGTCACAATCCTTCCGCATTTAATAATTATTCTTTTGGTTTTATATATTAATGTTATAAATGAATTGTTAATAAAATAATGTTGTAAATAAAGTGTTAATTATCTTTTATTTAGTGTTTCATTTCGATTAAATTGATTTTTATTAAATATTATGTTTATAAATGTTTGTGTGGTGAAATGTAAGTGGAGACAAACGGAAGGTGATAGACCTCGATCCTAGTTTTCTTATAGAATTCATTTTCGACGATCAGATAAAGAATAAAGAGTCTAGAACTCATACAAGAGGTCTGGTTAGAATTCAATTATATTTATAAGGCCCTGAGTATCGTGTTAGGAAGAAATGAGAATTTTCAGTTAATAGTATTCGGATCTAGATAAATAGTAATTTTTTTTAAAAAGATCCGAAATTTTGTGTTTAAGATCGAATTTGGACCCGGTTATATTGTTCAGGGTCATGAATTTAGATTCGATGGGAAATTAGTTTTCGGTGAATAGTATTTTCCGGACGGAAATTTTCGAATGAATAGTAAAATTTTTAGAAATTGACCTTAAGGGTCGCAAAGGTCTGAAAATAGTAGGGGAGTATAGAGAAACAGAAACAGATCAAAAAGAAGACCATTTGAATCAATTTTAAGCGATTCGAAGAAAATTACGATATTGCCCTTTTGAGAGATTAATAGGTTTTAATGAGTTTAAATCCAATTGAATTTTTTTCGAAGCATGAGACTGATAGATAAGACACTCAATTAGAGTATTTCATGGTCAATTTGAAGATTAAATGACCATGGAATATTTTCAAAATATTTTTTGATCAAAGTGAAATTATATCATAAAAAGGGAAAAATTGACATTTTAAGTTAAGTATACATGGATCACGCATGAGAATGATATGCGGAAGTTTCAAGGAGTGTAACCTAAGTGAATGAGAATGAGTTAACGAGAATGAGTGTAAAAATCGAGTTTTTAAGCTATAGATACGTATAAAAAGATATCGGTTGATTCGATCAGATTTTGGTTAGGAACATTTCCTTTATCAAGTATATATGAGAGGTATTAGACCTAAATTGAAGTTTATAAAGTCGAATTGGCCATAAGATGTGTGTAGAATATTTGCGGAATATTTTTCAGAAGGATCAAGTGGTGAAAGTTCTATTGAAATGAGAATTCACCAAGTGTAAGCCTTCACCCAGATTTATTATTTTATGGTATTAGAAATCTTCGAATTGAGTTACGGTCGAATCATATGCCTCCAGTAATGTTATTTGAGGCTTATTAGATTTTCATATCGCAAGTTGGATATCGTTTGGTTGACCCCGGTACGATTACAAAGTGATTAGGCGAGATTTACAAGTTAATCAAGCGAAGTGAGCTCACAGAATTCAACCAATAAGAAAATAGATAAGTGTTTTTGAAAAGTAGTGGCTAGGGTTGTGCCACGTGTCATTCATGGATTGGTTGAAAAAATAAGTGGATGAAAATAAGACAAGTGGACCAATAGAATATAAAATCATTTATTTTTGGGCACTAGTGAGATTAGTGAAAATTTGAGGTTATTAAATGAGATTTTCTTGAGGGACTTTATAGTAAATGAGCATTAAAATATTTATAAATAAATTTTGTCTCATTTGAGACATTTGGATCGTGAAATGAGAAAGAAACAGAGAGAGAAGCCGAGAGTTGCCGAGAGATGCCGCGAGCGCGCGCGAGAGAGAGAGAGAGGAAGAGAAGGTGATCCGATCCAATTTTCGCTGCGGTTTCTTCACGAAAGTTGTTCCTCGTCATCTCCTCTAGCTAATCCAACAAATTTGAAGCAAAACGGTTACCTATTTGGTGAGTTATTTCAGTTTAAATATTGATGTTTATATGAAACCCATTTTTTTTCTTTGGTTTATTTTCGAATTAGAGATTAGGGATAATAAGAGGGATATGTGAGGATGATTTTGGTATGATTTTGGAGTGATTTGGTGGAAGAAAAACAAATAAAATGAGAGAGGGAAGTCATAGAGAAAAATGGGATTTTTATGGAATTTGATCTCGTTTTCGATTCTAAGGCATTAGATTGATGTTTTAGAGGGTAAGGAACAATCTTTTGAAGTTAGATTTCGAAAACGAAAAGTTTAGGATCGATTTTTCGGAGCTAAACGGACGAGTTGAAGGGTGGTTTCTAAAAACCTTCGAAATGCGTTCGTTTAACATTTGAAACAGTTTATTTAATTATAGTTGGGTGTTAGAACACTAGAGGATTGATTTTTGAAGTTGTCGAAAGTCCGGAGCGAAAAGTAGTTTTCGTTAGTAAGCGAATTCGGTTGAATTTGGTTCCGAGTTTCCGACGATAAGATTGAGTATTCTGAGGTATTCCTAGGAAAGAATAAGTAAGATTCATGTAGAGAAAACGGATTTCGAAAACCCTGGTTGAATAGAAATTGAGATCCGAAAGTTTAGGCGTTAAAGGATATAAATAGAGATAATTGGATTTTTTTATTGATTTTAAATATTATTTGAATGAGTTAAGTGACCCTAAATGGATATTTGATGTTTTAGGGTAAAAGCGGAGACTTCCGGAGGCATATGGAGGAGAATCGGATTTTATCCGAGGATGTGTAGTGAGTGGAATTATAAGTTTTTAATATTGATATTTTTTTTAAAGTTTATTTTAAATTAAAAGAATTTATTATTAATAGTTATTTATTTATTAATTGAATTTATATTTTAATTCTAGCATAAATATTTTAGTTTATTCTTTATGTATATGAGAATGTGCTAGAATTAAATATTTTAGGCTTATTGCCTTAAGATTTAGAATATTTTAGTGTGTTAAGAAAAAAGAATTTTTAATAGCCTATGGTTTACCCTAGCCCCAGTTTAGTACTAGGCCGAATACTCTATACGTGATACGGTAGATGAGAGGAAGTCAATCAGTGAGATTTGAGTCTAGTCGACTCATATGTGAGCGAGGTATGAGTGATCCGTATGTACGTATAGGGTAGTGTAGTCGGTCTGCAGCGTGGGCCTGCTTTTGCCGACTACACATGGTAGATCCCCCACTCCTAGTGGTTAGCTAGAGTTTATATGCTACCACGCCAGGAGTAGATATTCCCTGGGTTACCATTCAGGCAAGTACCAGAAAAGAGTTTAAGAAAAGATTTCAGAAAGTTTTAGAAAGAAATTTAAAACGAGATCCAAAAGCAGTTTTTCCCACTCCTAGTGGTTAGCTAGAGTTTATATGCTACCACGTTAGAAGTAGATATTCTCTGGGTTACCATTCAGGTGAGCACCAGAAAAGATTTTAAGAAAAGAGTTTAAGAAAAGATTTCATAAAGTTTTAGAACGAGATTCAAAAGCAGTTTTAGAAAGTATTTTAGAAAAATATTTTAGTTTTATTAAACTGTTTTTGGGAGAAATTTAAGTGTAGAAATAAGTTTTAATTTAAAAGTTACAACCACTCACTGAGTTATACTCACGTTTTTCTTTAAATGTTTTTCTTAAAAATTCTCCCACAGATGCAGGAGCTAGTCATCCAGCCGACAAGGTTCAGTCAGACGAGTAGATTGACGTATAGGACGATACCTAATACATGTATATATGTTGTTATTTTGATAATGTATATGTTTATATATATAGTTGTAAGTATTTTAATGAAATTGTGGATGCATTAGTTAAAACTGTTTTATTAAAGTTTTATATGAATCAGTTTTCTGATTTTAATTATTTGGTTGTGGTTGTATTGTGAAAAATGAGCCGGAGGCTTTGGAAGTTGAGAAATAAATTTCATAGAAGTGTTTTTATAAACTGTATTCGAAACTTGCAGTGTGGCATAGTTTAGAAAACAGACGGTATGTTGTCGGATTTTCAATAGAACAAAAAAAATTTTATCTCTGCCACCTAGTAAACGAGTTATAAAAGAAGTAGAAAGAAAGTTTCGGTACTCTGACGGGATTTCTTCGGACCAAAGTTAGGGTTCGTTGGAGTTCTGACGGGGTGCTACGTGATCTTTCTCGAGTCCAGAGGAGGGATTCGGGAAGGGTTCCGTCAGAAGGTCCGAAATGGAAGTTGAGTAAATGAATGAGATTTTATAAGTGTATTTGTTTTCTCTGCAGGATTGGTAAATTTTGGATTTTTCAGAAAAATAGAGGAAATTCTGCCGAATTTTCGTTAAATTAAAAATATGGTTTTGAAATACTAATAAAGTTTTCAAACAATGTTAAAATTTTTAATAACGGTCATTGAGTAAAAGGAATAACGGTTCTAAATGAATTTTAGTGAGAAATGTAGCATCCCCCGTTCGGGTTCTCCGTTCCGACAGGAGCTCAAGCATAGGGTGTTACAAAACCCTAACTTAAAAACTTACTTATTATTATTTTGTTCAAATTCATCTCTTCACACTTTTGAACATTTTTAATGAAAACAAGAGGAAGAGATGATAAAGAATCACACCTAGATCTCTTGAATTGGCTCACGGCAGCTCATTTTCTTCTTCTCCTTCCTTGGTCGGCTGAACTGCATAGAATAGGGGCTGAAAATGGTTTAATTTCTGCTGGGACAACATATTTATACTCTTTTTATAGTGTTAAAAGACCTAAATGCCCTTTAACTTTCCTTTAATTACAAAACTCAACTTTTACATGTGTTACACATTGAGTTGTCCTCTTTAATGACTTACCAATCCACTCACTATTAAAATAATCAAACTTAACCTTTAAGAAAGTATATGATTGGTTCTTAATATGAGTCATACTTCCACTAATTAATATTTTCATGCCAAAAAGTCTATTTTGTCTTTTAATATATTAAATTCACATTCTTACATAAATAAATTTCAAAAATATTTTATGTTAATTAAATCTTCAAATTGATCAATGTATACTCTAATTAGATATAAAATCTCTCAATTGTATGCTTGAAAAATTTAAATGGGTTTAAAATCATTAATACTCATTATTTTTCAAAAATGACATTTTTGTCCAATAAACGTCGGATTACTTAAAATCTATTTAAATGAACTCATTTCAATCAATTTCAGTTTCTTTTAACTCTAATACTTATTCCGGAACTTTTGATTTGTGGGGTTCGCTTCCCAAAATCACTATTTATGTGAACACTATTCAACCAGAAACACCATTCATCAAGAAAAAAGAAATAAATTGTTTTTCACAAAATTAAAATTTTGGGTTTTACACCTGTCATTGATATTAAATAACAAGCACCACAGTATAAGGGTGCTACCTCATCCTATCTAGCATGAGAAGTGTTGCAATTTCCTTTTTCAAGATCGTTCTTACGGGCTCCAAAAATAAACCTAACCGCAATATTATCATCCTAACAAAACCACAACTATATCTTTCCACTTATCATTATTCTACAAGTTGTATTCCATATAATAATACATCTTTTCATAAGCACAACACATGGAAACATAATCCTTAATCTCACATGCACAGTATCAATGTTTCCAAGATAACTTTTTCACAATTTCATGATCAATGCTCAATTAATAGCATAAACAATATAAACACAAATATACATGTCATATTTTCATGAATTTCAATATTATCATTACTAGAGATTAATGCAAGCATATTGTCAATTCATTTATCAAACAACTATAAAATCATCAATTATATTAAAAATCACAATCAAACCAATTTAATTAAATTATATTACTCGAGAGTGTAGAATTCCCCTTACCTTGATGAGGCGGCATTAGGACTTTGTGTTTGTCTTACCGAGCGGGCTCTTCTATTTCCTCGGACCGTGTGTTTCCTCCTACAAAACTGAATAAATGAATTTTTAATACAAACTCAATAAAGAGTATTTATATTTACTCGATACTTAAGGGTTTCTGGCTGGTACGACCCTTAACTCAAGTCACCTCCCCCAAAGCTTTTGGATATATTTTTGAAATATCTTTCTCGATAATTTATTTTGAATGGTTTGTCGGATGTTCTTGATAATTGGAAATAATTATCCACGATTAATAATAACCCGGATTATTAATTATCATCAATTCCTAACTTCACTAAAATTCCACCAATTATAAATACTACTTTCTATATACAAAAATCTATTTTCCAAAAATAAACAAATTTAATATAATAAACTGCATGCTGTCTAACTTAAATAAAACTTATAAATATACTATTAGTTTAGTCACCAAAATTCTATTCACAAAACCAATCCACCTCTACAAATTTCCACCAACTCATTTGTTCCCACATCATTTATAAATTATATTTTTGCAACCTTTAAAGACTTGATCTCTAGTATAATCCTTCACAAATTCCATACATGCAAACAAACCAAGTCCTTAAATAAAATTATAAAACAAAATTTATATAAATAAATCTTAATTTGAAGTAGAAATGAAAATGGAAACTTACGTTGAAATTTTATGAAATAATGCTACTTGAAAGCTTGATAATTAGTATTTTTTTCTTCCATCAATCTCTCCACTCTTTTTTTCCCTTAATTTTTCTTTTGTATTTTTCCTGCTCTTCGTCTTCAACCGCAACCTCTCTCTAACTCTCTACTCTTTCTCTATTAATTGGTTCATCATGTCTTCTTGCATGATGAACCTGCGTTACCCCTTTTAAGTTGTCCGCTCAATTCAATGGACATGTGTCCACTTGCTTTTAATTTTTTTATTATTATTTTTTTTTAAATTAAATGGGAACATTTAGAAAGGCCAAGGTGTGTAAAGCAAACACAAACTTAAAAGTAATTTTCTCTTAAATTGGGCTCTTTTATTATTTCATATGGTCTCTTTTATTTCTTCCCAATTGATGCATGAATGGGTGTGTTTAAAAATCATGTTTGATTGCTCCATTTGAAGCCACATATGTTTTGAACAATTGGATCCAATTGAGCCCAATTCAAGGTGTTACAGGAAATGTGTTTATGTTTAATGGCACTCCATGAAGTGGAAATTTATTGCCATCCCCTTCAATTGTTCTGAGATCCTAACATTCCTTGAAACAAGTCAAGAATGTGTCTGACTGAAATTTGTCATCCTTCATTTTCAAAGCATATTTAGACTTCCATCGGCTAAATAAAAGCAAACACCAATTTATGTAGATAACATGACTCGTATTGCTTAAATCCGAAGAAGATATGTTAAAGAAGATCATACTAATTATAGATGAATTTCCATCAGGGGAGCATTCCATCTGAGTGATACCGTAATCTGAGTTTGTACAATGTATTTTTTCTTTTTATTATACCCTTTTCTTCTTTGATCGGGTTTTGTCTTGTTGGGTTTTTCTGACAAGATTTTTGTGAAAGAGTAGTAAGCACATCCAGTGATCCAAAAGAACATTGTATAATTCAGCAGATCATCATGTATATTTTTACCAATGGTTTTTTTTTCCTATTAGGTTTTTCTTAGTAAAATTAAGATACAATAAAATGGTAAAAATTCAAAGGAGAGTGTTAGGATATGCCGCTTTAATTTGGCTTTCCACCGCACACTCTTTGTTCTATATTAGTAACAACTTTCACCTCCTGTAACATTATTATTGCATCTCTCTCTCTCTCTCTCTATATATATATATAAACTTAATTTGTAGTGTGGTGTTTGGATGGTCTTTGGCCTAATATAAATAAAAATGTTAATTTTCATATTTCTCGTCTCTCTTCTTTAACCCCGTCTTTGTTTAAGTTCATGCATTTCTCTACTTTCTTATTCCAATTCTATTTACTTTTACTATTGAAAACACAATTATAATTTTGGAAAAAATCTAAAAAACCCCCTAAAATAAAAAATATTGTCAGTTTACCCCAACTTTTAAAACTATTAGTCAAAAAACCCCTTAACGTCAAGGAAAAGCTGTTTCCATCCAATATTTCAATGGTTTTGTGATAAAATTATTAAAAGACCAAAATACCCTTATTGAACTATTTAGGAAGAAATAAAATCCTTTTGTTGGTTTTAAAATTATATAATCACTAATAAAAAGACAAAAATAAACTTAAATTGAGTTATCAATTTGTATTAACAATTTAAATTATCAATTTATATTAATCATTATCATTTATAAAATTAAATTAAATAAATTTTTTACATTAAATTTATTGTGAATCATTAATTAAAAAATAATCAGAAAACTAAGAAAATGGAGGTAGAGATCTCAGCCCAGATACCTCAACCGCCCATCACACCATCATCATCCATCAACCACTGTCCATCAGAATATCATCATCATCCATAACACATAATCATCATACACACCCACTGTCCATCATACCGTCACCATCATATATCACACATAACCATCATCACAATTCATCACACACAACACACCCACTGTCCATCACAACATCATCATCATACATCACATAACTGTCATCATCACCATTCATCACACATAAGAATCATCAAATAAAGGGTAGAGGGTGATCCAAAAGTGGACGACAGCGAAGGATGAGAGGGAAGAGAGCGACATCAGAAGGGGGAGAGGGAAGAAGCACGAAGACGGAAGAATGAGAGGGAACAGAGAGCAACAACGTAAGGGGAGACGGAAGAGCGAAACGGTGGAGGGTAACGGCGAAACAGATCCAGATCCGATAGGCCTCCATCGGGTTGTGTGACCTTGAAGGTCTGAGATTGATCCAAAAGTGGACGACAGTGAATGATGAGAGGGAAGAGAGCGACGTCAGAAGGGGGGAGAGGAAAGAAGAACGATGACGGAAGAAGGAGAGGGAACAGAGAACAACAATGCAGGGGGAGACGTAAGAGAGAGACAATGGAGGTGGAGAGGGGAGAGACCGCGGCGGCAGAGGGTAGAGGGATGAGAGAAGGACAGCGGAGGGTGAAGAGGGCGGCGGAGGGTGGAGAGGTGGTGTCGGTGGAGTGAATGTGTAGTGATCATTAATGGGTTGGGCTGGTGAGTTTGACGGTGATGATTTCCATTCCTTTTCAAATAAGTTAGAATTCATTTCCATTCTCAAGTGTCAATTACCTTTTTACCCTCAAAAATAACGGATCCATTATTTTATTAACGGATTTACTATTTCATTTAACGGTTGGACCATTTTAACTATTATTTTCAATACCAGGGGTTGTTTGACATTATTTTCAATTCTAGGGGGTAAAATAATAATAACCCTATAATTTTTAAGTGTTTATAATATTAAAATATTCATCTGTAACATTAAAATATAATAACCCTAATGTCATATATTTTAATGACAAATAATGGTAGGACCAAATGAGAAAAATTAGTAAAATTGACATGGTTCGATCCAATGACTAATGTAGACATCAGAATAAATTTATAAATTTACAAGATCTCTCAAAATGTCTCTCAAACACAAATTCCTAATACACCAATGAAACTCACAAAATAAAGAACACAAGTCTTTGTAATTTGGCGCTCTCTCTCGTTATTCATTGCCTACAAATACATGGCTATATATAAACATACAAATTTTGCATGTTTTTTTCTACAAATTAATGACAAGCATATAAGTCCAATGGAGTGAATGCATTTTCTCTCAATTTAATGGATTGACGGCTACTTGTCTCCAAATAATTTAAGCTACGTCAATTTGCTTGCCTCTCGCCCATTACTGCCCACGAACCAATTTCCCACATATTTCTTGCATTTGCGGCTATCGATTTTGCATGTGCATTGGAGACTTCAATTTCCTTGGTGTAAAGTCAATATTGCTGGGTAAAAATGTGGGCTAGTCTCATGCCGAGATAAATAAAATTCAAGTCATCTTGTTACATTTCTGAAGTCATTTCATTCAAAAAATTGTAAGCACACATCATTTTATTGCCCACATCATTTTATTTCAGGATTATCCTTTTTTATTCTTTTGAGACTCCTATTCAAAAAGACAATTTATTTTAAAAATATAATTGCTCAATGCACTTCATTATATTTTACTATACCTATTATTAATTTTGATGACGTTGCCAGCGGTGGAGGTTCATCAATTAAAGAAATAATTTATATATATAATAATATTGTTAAATCGGGAATGGCCAATCGACTCACTTCTCACCTGTGAATATGTACGTTGCTTCAGTTTAAAATCAATAGAAATGAAGGCAAAAATAATTTGCTTTTCTTCTATTCTCTCTCTCTCTCTCTCTCTCTCTCTCTCCCTCCCTCCCTCTCTCCTTCTCTCCCTCTCTCCCTCCCTCCCTCCATGTTATTCTCAATTTCGATTTGCTTTTATTTCTTTATTTACTTTAATTTTATTGTTATTCTTTTTATTTTATAACACGTTATCAGCATCATCCAGAATATGAAATTCTGAATAACTTCAATTGCAACCTGAAGTTCCAGATTCCAATTTATTAGAACCTGAGATTTTTAATGCTCTAACTGAGAAGTTTGGCTATGCCAACCCAATCAATGTATGACTTTATCAATCAAATCAATGTATGACTCTGCCAACTCGATCAATACATAGCTCTATCGACTAGTTTATTATACTAACTTCATTTATCATTATTATTATACATTATATATTAACTACATGACTTTATTTATTGTTATGTATTACATGTACGGTTCTACTGATTTTATTAATTGTTATTGATATATACTATATGTGTGGCCCTACCAACTTTATTAATTACTATTTATACACTACATATGTGGCTCTGCCGATTTATTCACTATTATTATACTACATTATCGAAACCTTAAATTCTAGATTAGACTTTAAGTTATCAAAATCTAGAGTTCTGGAATTCAATTAATAGAACTTAAAGTGATTGGTGAGATTTGGAAATGAAATCCAATCTTAATTCTACCAAAACCTGAAGTTTTGAGTTATGATCAAATTTAGATATGTAACTATGAAATACAATCACATTATAGCTTGAAGTTTTAGTTTTTTTTAGAAGAAAAACAAGATGCGAAAACCAGGTACATGATGTATATTTTTCTTATGCCTTAATTGATTAATTCATTACAATTCATTGTAATTGTATTTTGAGTAATTATTATTAATTTGTTGTAATATATCTAAAGGATTAAGATATCTATATCTTTTTGGTAAAGGATCCATTTATGTGTTTAAGGAATATATGATAGAACCTATCCGACTCCTCTCTCAAGTCCGGGAGAATCTTGTGAAAATTGAGATCTTTCTTATTAAAATATTGATTTACTGAAAATTGTTTAGGAAAATCATTGTAAATTTTATAATCATTTTATAAATAAATTAATATACACTGTGACAGGACCTGCCTCAGATTCTTACTATGAATCCGGTGGCCTTGCCAAGCACCCCACGAGACCCTTCTAAAGCCCATCTACTAAGGTCCAAAAAGTATATCATGGAGCGAACCCTTAACTGCTAAATATCTCTGCTCCTGAGCCTGAAATTTTTCTCGTAAATCATAAATATACAAATTTCTGAAAATCTACAACTATCCTTAAAAATGCTATTGCATAAGTTTATAAATTTGAAATTTATAGAAATTTAATGGTAAAAACTATCATTATTATCTTTATACAAAAAGAATTATTGTAAAACCCAAAACCTCGTTCGTCAGATAGCGCATTATTTTTCCGATGGATCGCGTTCGATCGGAAAAATATAATTCTCGAGTCCAGAAATATCCGGAATATTTATTTTAGAATAATAAAATAAATTCGAGTTCGTGGAAATGGATTCGAAATAATAAAATAATTCCGAGTGTGCGAAGCCAAGATTAAATTAAAAGCGGATTCCCGAATGGACGGACGAAAATGGATTCGATTTCGGAATTAAAGCGAGAATGCATAGAAGAATATTAATAAAATAAAGAAAATAAAATTGATGAATGAAAATGACAAATGTCATTCATGCATGGAATCAAGTTAACAAGTGGCATCATTTTGTAGCTTATATATATATATATTTGAAAAGCAAGAATTAAAAGTGAAGAAAGCAAATAAAGCGTTCGGTCAACACTCCATTCATCAAGCAAAAACCAAGAACTTTAGATAGAGAGAACCGAGAGTCAGAGATTGAGAACAAGAGAGATAGAGAACGAGAGAAGGAAGAGAGATCTATGCGTGCTGCACGTGAAAGGAGGAAGACCAGATCTGAGGCAAAACCTGAGACCTACTCGTTAGGGAATGCACCAGCAGCTGCAATCACTCTCCTTGGACGGTCTCAGCTCATGATTTCAGCAAAGGAAGGGTGAGATCTGATGCCAGAAACTGCATGCAACTTCAATCCATGAATCATCTTTAATCCTTGAGCTAAGAGAAGCCCATCCAAACCGTGAGCTGATGGGTTGTGTTGTGCAGCTCGTGCATGCAAGCTAGAAGGAGTGCTGCCGTGAGCTGAGGAGCTAAAGCCTTGAGTTGCTGCCTTAAAGCTGTAGTTGCTACCGTGAAGCTACTGCTGCTGCCTTGAGGAGTTGCTGGCATGACGAGCTACTGCAGTGGGTGAGCTGCTGTCGAGCAGTTACTGTCAGGCCGTGAGGAATTGCTGCCGTGTCCTGTTGCCGTGAGCTGCTGCCGAGCAACTACTATCAGGTCAGGCCGAGAACAACATTGCAGACCTGAAAGGGAAGCAGAATCAAGAGAAGATAGCTTGTTGGTGGAAGGAAGTGTTGCTTGCTGCCATGAGCTTAAGTAAGCGTCGTCTCACCATCGTGATTGTTCGAGAGCTGTTTCGAAGCGGAGAACATCTCATTCTTCGGGTATGTGCTATCCCATTAGCTTTGTTAAGATGTTTTGAGTGGTTTTTAAAGCTTGCATGTCAATTTTGGATTGAAGGAAGCTCTCGGATTATAGAAATGATATAGGCAGCTCATTAGCGAGTGATTTTTGAAGCTTTAGAACGATTTTAGAGAGGTAAGTTTTGATTTATGGTTTTAGTTGAATGGAAAATATTTAGAATTGAGATATGGATTATATTGATATTGTTATGATTGGGTTTTAGGATTTAAAAACTCATTAGTGAGGAGGTTCGCTCGATATTGTTTGGTTGTGTTTTTGGAATGAAATTGTCAACGGTCGTTTTCGTTTTGAAATGGATTACGGGCTGTTATAGGAAAGTTAGGGGCTGTTATGCTATGCTTTTAACTTCAAGTTCTTCATCATGGAAAATGATGCATTTTAGTGTGTTTTTAAGTATCGGATAGTCGTTCGGATATTGAGAAATTATTTCCGAGCGATTCGGATAAGTTTTCCACGAATACGAATGTTTTTAGTTTATGATTTTCATTGTCAAATGTGAAAGTGTTTATGATGTTATCAAGCTGCCTTGAGTCATATTTAAGCCTGTTAAAGTGTTAAAGTTTGAGGTTAGGATAGTTTGAGTTATAATAAAGTTAATCGGATAGTTTTCGTTTCGCGCGAAATTGTTAAATTGTCGAAATTCGGAGTTGAATCGGGAAATGAATATTGTTTAGCTCGCTGCCATGTTTTTCATTTTTGTTCTTTAAAATGTTTGAATATTCGTTTTCCATGATTTAAGTAAAGTCATGAGTAATATCGACGATAAGTTTGATTGGAAACGAAGTAATCGCGCAAAATGCTAAAAGCGATAATTCACGATATCTAGTTGAAATCGCATAAGTTTTATGTTATTCGTTTGGCTTCGAATCTTCTTTTTATTGAATCCTTTGGAATGTGATGACGATGATGTTACTTTAGTTTCGAATGGCATAGTTGTCGATTTTCTAACAGTAGAGTTTCGAGTAGTTTATGTTGCGATAATGAATTGGTTCGAGATAGTAGAAATCCTCGTGTGGCTTAAAGTTTAGTTTGTTCACGAGTTGTGTTTTAACGAAATCTCGACCGAAACCAATTGTAGGTGAATTAGAGAGGGGACGAGATCAGTAACGGGAAGTGGTAATAACGTATTTGGAAGCAAGTTGTGAGTGTAGATTTTATTTAAAGTTTTCATGCAAATGATTCTATGAATGCAATTTTATTATGTTTCATAAAATGCATGTATAGTTTTATATATATATCCTGCTATATATATATATTCTTTGAGTAAAGTAAAGTAAACTAGTAAATTGAAATATACATGCATAGAGATATTATTTGCGAAAGTTATATTGTGATATTAGCATATTGCTGAGATTTCACTATCTATATGCCTTCGGTTTACCCTAACCCCTAGTCTACATCCGACCGAAGTATTCCCTACGTGTATGGTAAGTTGGGGGGGAGTTACTAACTTTGGGGGGATCGAGTCTGTCAGTCACCCTCTGCACGTATGAGATAGTGTAGATCTGCCTGATGTTGGAGGGAATTGTGATCCCAGAATTGTATCCACATCTGCGACTACACATGGTGAGAGTTCCCCTAATCCTAGTGGCGTGTTTTCGCACCGTCATGAAGGATAAGTTTCCCTGGGTTGCCAAATAGACTAGTAAAGAAACAAGAAAAGTTTTTAAGAAAAGTTTTTAAGAAAAGTTTGAAAAATATCTTTCGCATTTTTAAAATGAAATTTACAGTTTTCAGCAAAGTATGATAAAGTAAGTAAATAATAGTTTTCCAACCTATTTTGGGAGGAATATTACATTAAGCAAAAGTAGAGTTTATATTAAACTTACCCACTCACTGAGTTATTCTCACCATCGCTTTTCATCCTTCCTAAGTGCAGGTGCGAGCAGCGCAGCAGAAGCATCTCCATCGTACAGGCCAGCTAGACACGCAACCACGCTGCACTAGTTTCTAGACATATTATCATGTACTGTATTTATTATCTTTTTCAGATTCCTCAAGTTTTGTAAATATTGTTTTGGATTAAAGATTTTATGTAAATATCATACATGATGTTTTAAGATTTTAATCAAGTTGCTTTCCATATCATTGAATGATTGTGAAATTGAAAAAGGGTCTGAGGCCTATTAGTTACAGAATTATTTGGAAATGAAATTATATATGTTTTATGAAGTTTTTACAGGATGAAAATTTTAGAAAAACAGTCATTGTACTGCTGGATTTTTATAAAACTCTATATTCATAAAGTTATTTGCAACGAACAAAATTCCTACCCGTTTTTAGAATTAAAAGGATTTCAAGTATTTTCAAAAAGAAAAGAGGCTTAGCTCCACGGAAACTTTCTAGCCAGAACAGATCTCGATTGGGAAGCCACCGTGGGGTGCCGGGCAGGTCGCCTAGCTAGTATAGGTAGAAAGGGGCCTGTCAATTATACTACGTCAATGGTCGGAACCCACATAGTCTACACAGCGCATACGGGTACCTGAATCTCCTGATGATTACACTTGGGGAGGATTTTATAAAACAATAGCAAAGAATAGTGAGTATAAAGTCAATGAGAATAACAATTTAATACACTATAGAAACAGTTTTAATCTTTTCTAAAATAGTATTTCATTACTCATTCGAAAACTGTTTTAGAAGCTCGTTCTAAATCTTTTTCTGAAACTTTCTCATTTTCTCGCCTTAATCGTAAACTAGGGAAACTACTCATGTCGTGGTAGCATAAAATCTCTTGTTAACTATTACGAATGAGGGAATATGTCGTGTGTAATCACTGATGCGTAAACTCTGGGCACACGTTACCTTCTCGCAATTGGTCTGAACTACACTACCCTTATATGTGCAGAGGGTCACTCAACTGACTCTCTCTCTCAGGAGTCGACTAGACTCCACTATTAGTTAGTGACTCTCTCACATCTACCGTACACGTATAGGGTACTCAACTGGGCACTCACTGGAGCTAGGGTAAACCATAGGCGTAATAAAATACTTTTTATAAAACTTTAAAAACTTTCTTTTCTCTTTTATCTCAGAAAGTATTCTCTAGCATGTATTCTACTTATATGTAAATAAATATAAATAATTTGCTTTATTTCTAAAGTATATAACATTTATATATATACATATATATATGTACTTTCATAATTCACATGTATTATATAAAATAAAGACATGCTAAAATAATTAATTTACTTTAATTGGGCTTGAGTTTGAGATATTATCTCAAACGTCTACGTACCCATTCCATCATTGAGATCAAAGCCCTCGTAGTTCCATAACTTTTCTTTTATTTTGCAACTACACATGCATTTTATAAAAATAAATACATGCTAATTAACTTGCTCAAATAGTCATTAGACCATCATAATATAATATTGAAATTATGAATACTCAATTGATAAACATATAAAAAGAAACTTAAATAAACATCACATTCACTTATCAGCTTACTGCCTCAAAATTTCTTCCAGCTCGCTGCCTAGTGACCTTATTAACTCGCTGTCCAGCTGTTAGGACCAAGTCCTTCATGCTTAAGAATATATATAAATATCGATAAATACGTTAAATGTGATTGTATTTTTAAAATATTCCACCGTTGTGAGAAATTTTTCTTATGTGATGAAAGAGAACAATTATAAGTTAATTGAATGTTTATGAGGTTAATTTGATGAATTGATAAGTGTGGAATATTTTAGAAATATTATTGAGAGGAATAATAGTTAATTTTATCGATAGTAAAATCGTTATGGAAATTGACGGATTTAACGTATTTATTTTTATGGAATAAAGTTTTTTATGAAAAATGTAAGTGATGAGGATTAAAAGAGGTTATTAGAAAGTGTAAATTATAGATTAAAAATGAGTATGGAAAATGGATAAGTGAAGTTCATAAAAATAGTAATAAAAGAGGGGTGTAAGTGCCAAAATTGGATTGAAAGTTAAGCTGGTATAATTGAGGAAACTTGAGGGGTGTTTGGGCAATTTAGTAAGTCAATTATATTGTCTTCTTCCAGCTCAGATCTGGCACCAAAATCACGCACAAAACAGACCCAAAAATCACAGAGCACAACAGCAGAACCGAAGCCATCTTCTCTCGCGCGATCTCTCCCTCTCGGCCACCAAGTGCAGCCACCGAACCGATCTTCCAAGGGGCTTCTTCACGGTCAGATGGAGGCTTGAAGAAGCAAGATAAACCTCTGTTCTCAGCCCAGAAAATCAGATCTGAAAGTGAAGATGTCAGACCAGAAATCGGGAAGAAGTTGAAGTCGCGCGCGGGCTGTCGACGAGCTGCTGACCGCGAGTGAAGAGAAGGGATTTCGGGTGAGCTGGGACCAGAAAACGTGGAGCTGAAAGGAGCTGGATACAGCCAGCAGATGGAGGAAAAATGCCGGGGAGGCGTGAAGAAGATGATGATCAAGAGGTAAGGGATGCAGCTGAAACTTTTTGAGTGATTTTCATGAGTTCTTTGCTGTCCTTTTCAAGAGTTGTGGTTGATTTTGGGCAGTAGCTTAAGGTTGACAAGCTGAAATGGATGGAAATGGTTGACGTGAGAATCTCAGAGCAGCTGTGGAACTCTCAGACAAGTGAGTTATGTTGGGTTTTTATTGATTTTATCTCATAAATGCTGAAATGGAATAGATGTTTGTGTAGATGGGTGTGTGTGTATGCCGTGAGATGAAATGAACAAGTATGGGTATATGTTCTGTTCGGCTGAATGTGAGAGTATGTGTGTGTGCTGTATTTTGTTTAAATTAAATGGAGATTAATTGATTTTAAGTGTATAAATGCATGATAGAGTGTGATTACGCGTTGAAACCGAAAGAAAATCGCGTATGGTGTTATTCGTGTGATTTTCGACAAAAGTAAAGACAGCTGGTTATAAGTGGAATTTATGTGATTTTAAGTTGATTTTAAGGTCTTAAGTATGTACTTGAATGTGTATTTGAAGGTGATTAAGTCATAGATAACAAATTACATTGTATGGAATGCGTGTAACGCTCAAGGATAGTTGTTTGAATAAATTACATACAAGCTGTCCTATTTACATTTTATGTTATTTTGGTGATTCCAAGTATGTATTTAAATGTATTAGGACATGGAAATATCACGGAATTGAATGGTATTAAGATAAGGGCATGTACGGAAAGAATATGGGTTAATTAGTTTGAGAGATTGTTAAGGAAAATTATATTGTCATTAGAGTTGTGATTGAAAAGAATTTTAAATAAATTGGTGATTAAATGTTAGGTGAATTGGAAACTTTTCAAACGGAAACGGAGACGTGCGGGAAGTGAAGGAAATTCTTTGAATCGAAAGCTAACGGACGGGAATAAGTTGTGAGTGTAAACTATATATATATATATGTTTTGTGTAAATATATATATATATGTTCTTTTAAGAATATATTTGCATATGTATATTTGATATATGTTTATGACTTGAATATACTTGTTTTGATTATAGAAATGTTTTAAGTTTCGATATGAGGTTTAAGGAAAAAGAATCAAGTGTTAAGGTTTTGATTTTGAAACAAAATCTTGACAAATCAATTGTTTATGGAAAGCATAAAAGAAATGGTTTTGGTTTTTAAATGAAATATGGTTTATAAAAGGATTTTTAGCCAATGGTTACCCTAAACCCTATCATGACTGGAATGACTGAAATGACTGGATAATCGGCCGAGATACTTTAAATGTGTAAAGGTATGGGTAAAGAAATAGGTTACTAACTAAGGGAAGGGATAGAAATTATAGGATTGCCTTTACACATTATAAAGTATTCTTATGACTGTTACCCTGCGCAAGGCGTGATTTATTCGCAGCGTAGTGGTTTTATGACTGGAAATGGATCGTCCCGCCACCGTCGCTTTTAGGTCGGTTGGTGAATTATTCCCTGGGTTCCATTGGTAGTGACGGAAATGTTAAAGATTGTTTCAAATGTATGTTATGATTGATATAATTGATAAATGAAATGTTTTATTTATTTATTTATGTAAATATTATGATTTACTGAAAGATATTGAAAGGTATTTTGTTATTAAACTGCACACTCACTGAGCTATTTTTAGCTCACTCTTTCAAAATATTTTCTAAAATATTTTGGGCTTGACCGGATTTAACCTCTTGAATCCGTGGGAAGCCCTCCCGGCACTCCAATGGACTCCGAAAACCTTTCCTTTAAACAATGAACTTAGGAATCCGTGGAGCGAACCCGATTAAAACATTTATACTTTTCATTCACTATCGGAAAATGTAGTGGGATTTTTTTTTTTTTTTTTATTAAAACCAATAAACCGTTTATTCAATAAAAATTTTGCGGAAAAACTGACAGAGTTTCCTCTGTTTTTCGGACATCCCAATTTTACAAAACCTGCAAATAAAATCATAAACACTTCTAAAATTCATTCCTTTTCTCCACTGCCATTTTCAGGACCTCAGGTCCACCACAATTTAATCACAAGAACAAATAAAAACTTTCAGTAAAATCATTTTCATCCATAAAACAAAACGTATGCATTATGAACAATTCAAAATATTTTCTAAAATATTTTGGGCTTGAGTTTGGGCACTCCCAAACGCCTACGTACCTCAATTATTTATAGAGGATCAAAGCCCTCGTAGTTGAGAGTTTAATTATGCATCTACGTATATACAATGCAAAAATAATGATGCAACTATCAAAAGCGTAATATGACATATTTACAGCCAAAAATTATATATACATATTTTCAAATCGTCGTCGTCGTCTACAAGTAGGCCGCCTACGACTGCTCTGGAGGATGCTCAGACTGCTCCCTAGTCTCAGTTCCTGAAAATTTTATTAAAACATTTTGAAAGAGTGAGCTAAAAATAGCTCAGTGAGTATGCAGTTTAATAACAAAATACCTTTCAATATCTTTCAGTAAATCATAATATTTACATAAATAAATAAATAAAACATTTCATTTATCAATTATATCAATCATAACATACATTTGAAACAATCTTTAACATTTCCGTCACTACCAATGGAACCCAGGGAATAATTCACCAACCGACCTAAAAGCGACGGTGGCGGGACGATCCATTTCCAGTCATAAAACCACTACGCTGCGAATAAATCACGCCTTGCGCAGGGTAACAGTCATAAGAATACTTTATAATGTGTAAAGGCAATCCTATAATTTCTATCCCTTCCCTTAGTTAGTAACCTATTTCTTTACCCATACCTTTACACATTTAAAGTATCTCGGCCGATTATCCAGTCATTTCAGTCATTCCAGTCATGATAGGGTTTAGGGTAACCATTGGCTAAAAATCCTTTTATAAACCATATTTCATTTAAAAACCAAAACCATTTCGTTTATGCTTTCCATAAACAATTGATTTGTCAAGATTTTGTTTCAAAATCAAAACCTTAACACTTGATTCTTTTTCCTTAAACCTCATATCGAAACTTAAAACATTTCTATAATCAAAACAAGTATATTCAAGTCATAAACATATATCAAATATACATATGCAAATATATTCTTAAAAGAACATATATATATGTATTTACACAAAACATATATATATATATATAGTTTACACTCACAACTTATTCCCGTCCGTTAGCTTTCGATTCAAAGAATTTCCTTCACTTCCCGCACGTCTCCGTTTCCGTTTGAAAAGTTTCCAATTCACCTAACATTTAATCACCAATTTATTTAAAATTCTTTTCAATCACAACTCTAATGACAATATAATTTTCCTTAACAATCTCTCAAACTAATTAACCCATATTCTTTCCGTACATGCCCTTATCTTAATACCATTCAATTCCGTGATATTTTCATGTCCTAATACATTTAAATACATACTTGGAATCACCAAAATAACATAAAATGTAAATAGGACAGCTTGTATGTAATTTATTCAAACAACTATCCTTGAGCGTTACACGCATTCCATACAATGTAATTTGTTATCTATGACTTAATCACCTTCAAATACACATTCAAGTACATACTTAAAGACCTTAAAATCAACTTAAAATCACATAAATTCCACTTATAACCAGCTGTCTTTACTTTTGTCGAAAATCACACGAATAACACCATACGCGATTTTCTTTCGGTTTCAACGCGTAATCACACTCTATCATGCATTTATACACTTAAAATCAATTAATCTCCATTTAATTTAAACAAAATACAGCACACACACATACTCTCACATTCAGCCGAACAGAACATATACCCATACTTGTTCATTTCATCTCACGGCATACACACACACCCATCTACACAAACATCTATTCCATTTCAGCATTTATGAGATAAAATCAATAAAAACCCAACATAACTCACTTGTCTGAGAGTTCCACAGCTGCTCTGAGATTCTCACGTCAACCATTTCCATCCATTTCAGCTTGTCAACCTTAAGCTACTGCCCAAAATCAACCACAACTCTTGAAAAGGACAGCAAAGAACTCATGAAAATCACTCAAAAAGTTTCAGCTGCATCCCTTACCTCTTGATCATCATCTTCTTCACGCCTCCCTGGCATTTTTCCTCCATCTGCTGGCTGTATCCAGCTCCTTTCAGCTCCATGTTTTCTGGTCCCAGCTCACCCGAAATCCCTTCTCTTCACTCGCGGTCAGCAGCTCGTCGACAGCCCGCGCGCGACTTCAACTTCTTCCCGATTTCTGGTCTGACATCTTCACTTTCAGATCTGATTTTCTGGGCTGAGAACAGAGGTTTATCTTGCTTCTTCAAGCCTCCATCTGACCGTGAAGAAGCCCCTTGGAAGATCGGTTCGGTGGCTGCACTTGGTGGCCGAGAGGGAGAGATCGCGCGAGAGAAGATGGCTTCGGTTCTGCTGTTGTGCTCTGTGATTTTTGGGTCTGTTTTGTGCGTGATTTTGGTGCCAGATCTGAGCTGGAAGAAGACAATATAATTGACTTACTAAATTGCCCAAACACCCCTCAAGTTTCCTCAATTATACCAGCTTAACTTTCAATCCAATTTTGGCACTTACACCCCTCTTTTATTACTATTTTTATGAACTTCACTTATCCATTTTCCATACTCATTTTTAATCTATAATTTACACTTTCTAATAACCTCTTTTAATCCTCATCACTTACATTTTTCATAAAAAACTTTATTCCATAAAAATAAATACGTTAAATCCGTCAATTTCCATAACGATTTTACTATCGATAAAATTAACTATTATTCCTCTCAATAATATTTCTAAAATATTCCACACTTATCAATTCATCAAATTAACCTCATAAACATTCAATTAACTTATAATTGTTCTCTTTCATCACATAAGAAAAATTTCTCACAACGGTGGAATATTTTAAAAATACAATCACATTTAACGTATTTATCGATATTTATATATATTCTTAAGCATGAAGGACTTGGTCCTAACAATTTCTCCCCTCCTTAAAATAAATTTCGTCCTCGAAATTTAAATATGCATACCTTAAGTAAACAGGTGTGGATACTGAGTTTGCATTTGGTCCTCACGTTCCTATGTAACTTCTTCAACTCCGTGATTCATCCATAACACCTTATCCAAGGGAATTCTTTTATTGCGGAGAACTTGCTCTTTTCTGTCTAAGATCTGAACCGGTTTCTCCTCGTAAGTCAAGTTCTCTTTCAATTCTATCGGTTGATCCCTTAAAATATGCGATGAATCTGGAATATATTTACGAAGCACAGACACGTGAAAAACATCGTGAATCCTGACCAATTCACTAGGTAGCTTCAATCTGTATGCCACTTCTCCGATTCTTTCTATAATTTCATAGGGTCCAATGTATCTAGGACTCAGTTTTCCTCTTTTTCCAAACCTCAATACCCCCTTCCAGGGTGATATCCTCAGAAATACTTTGCCTCCAACCTTAAACTCTAAGTCCCTCATTCGATTGTCCGCATAACTTTTCTGTCTGTCATTTGCTATCTTCAGTCCATCTCTGATAACTTTAACTTTTTCTGACGTAAGCTGGACAATCTCTGGACCAATTAATTTTCTCTCGCCTACCTCATCCCAACAAATTGGAGTTCTACATTTCCGTCCGTACAAAGCTTCATATGGAGCCATTCCAATGCTAGACTGATAGCTATTATTGTATGCGAACTCCACTAAAGGTAAGTGAGTATCCCAGCTACCTTTAAAATCCATAACACAGGCTCTAAGCATGTCCTCTAATGTCTGAATAGTCCGCTCAGATTGCCCATCTGTTTGCTGATGAAAAGCTGTACTAAAATTCAACTTGGTGCCTAAAGCTCGCTGTAAGCTGGGCCAAAATCGAGAAGTAAACCTTGGATCCCTATCTGACACAATTGACACTGGCGTACCATGAAGCCGTATAATCTCATTCACATATACCTGAGCCAACTTATCCATAGAATAGGTATTCTTGATGGGTAAGAAATGGGCTGATTTCGTCAGTCTATCAACAATCACCCATATCGCGTCATGCCCACTCTGGCTACGCGGAAGTCCTACCACAAAATCCATCGTAATCCTCTCCCATTTCCATTCAGGTATTGAAAGAGGTTGCAAAAGTCCTGCAGGCTTTTGGTGTTCAATCTTTACCTGCTGACATGTAAGACATTTGGAAACAAAATCTGCTATTTCTTTCTTCATACCTTTCCACCAATAATGTTCTTTCAGGGTACGATACATTTTCGTGCTACCCGGATGCATTGCATAAGCAGAAGAATGAGCCTCTTCCATAATTTCTCTTTTCAATTCAGGAACATTCGGTACACACAATCTCTGTCCCAATACCACTGTACCATCATCCTGAACTGAATAATCTGGTCTCTTTCCTGACTCCATTTCTCCTTTCAGTTTTACTAACCATGGATCCTGAGTCTGTAACTCTCTGATTCGGTCTATCAAAATAGGACGAACATGAAATGCAGCTAGCAATGCTCCTGTTTCTGTCGGCTCTAGTTTCACACCTAAAGACCTTAATTCTACTAGAAGTGGAAGATACGTGGTCTTAAGATGAGCTTCTGAACCTGTAGGCTTCTGACTGAGAGCATCTGCTACTACATTAGCTTTCCCTGGATGGTACTCAATGGTACACTCATAATCCTTAATGAGCTCAATCCATCTTCGCTGTCTCATATTCAATTCCTTCTGTGTAAACAGGTACTGTAGGCTCTTATGATCCGTGAAAATTCTGCAAGGCACCCCATACAGATAATGTCTCCATATCCGTAAGGCAAAAACTACAGCTGCCAATTCTAGGTCATGAGTAGGATAGTTCTGTTCATGCTTTTTCAATTGCCTGGAAGCATATGCTATCACCTTTTCATCTTGCATCAACACACAACCTAAGCCCTGCCTAGAAGCATCACAATATACTGAGAATCCATCCTTTCCTGACGGAAGTGTAAGCACAGGAGCTGAAGTCAATCTCCTTTTCAATTCATCGAAACTCTGCTGGCACGCCTCTGACCATACAAATTTTTCCTCTCTCCGTGTCAACTTAGTTAATGGAGCGGCTATTTTTGAAAACCCCTCAACAAATTTCCGATAGTACCCTGCCAAACCTAGAAAACTCCTTATTTCAGTCACATTAGTAGGCGTTCTCCAATTCACTATAGCCTCTACTTTCTGTGGATCCACGGAGACCCCTTCTGCAGAAACCACGTGTCCTAGAAAAGTGACACTGTCCAGCCAAAACTGACATTTATTGAGTTTGGCGTACAACTGATGTTCTCTTAATGTCTGTAAAACTATCCTCAAGTGTCCTGCATGTTCTTCCTTACTACCAGAATAGATCAGTATATCATCGATGAACACAATTACAAACTGATCTAAAGAATGTCTGAAAACCCTATTCATAAGATCCATGAAAGCGGCTGGGGCATTAGTGAGTCCAAATGGCATGACTAAGAACTCATAATGTCCATACCGTGTTCTAAAGGCAGTCTTCGGAACATCCTCTGCATGAATTTTCAGCTGATGATAACCTGACCTCAGATCGATCTTAGAGAATACCCTAGCTCCTTGTACCTGGTCAAAGAGATCATCAATCCTCGGAAGAGGATATTGATTACGTATCGTTACCTTGTTCAATTCCCTGTAATCAATACATAACCGCATGCTTCCATCTTTCTTTTTCACAACCAAAACCGGTGCTCCCCATGGGGAAGTACTCGACCTGACAAAGCCCTTATTTACTAATTCTTCCATCTGTGCTTTTAATTCTTTCAACTCTGAAGGAGCCATTCGATAAGGTGCTTTAGAAATTGGTTCAGTTCCTGGAGCTAACTCTATTCGAAAGTCAATTTCTCTATCTGGAGGTAATCCCGGAAGATCCTCTGGAAACACATCTGGAAATTCTCGAACCACCGGAATATCTTCCAGTCTCATTTCAGAATCCCTCATCTCCATTGCATAAACGAGATATCCCTGGCACAACTTTCGAAGCATTTTTCTAGCTGTAATAACTGACACCATGCTAGTGGGAAGTATTTTCCGTACCCCACGGAAAATCATATCTGACTCCCCTACTTTACCAAAACTGACTTCTTTTCGAAAACAGTCTACAGTTGCATGATGTCTCGACAACCAGTCCATCCCCAATATCACATCAAAGTCCTGGATGTCTAATACAATCAAATCTGCCAAGAACTCTCTACCCTCAATAATAACTGTACTACCCAGATAAACTCTATCTACAATCACTGAATCCCCTGTAGGAAAAGATGCTGCCATACTACAACCTAAAGGCTGAGATTCTGCATTTATATTTATAGCAAAATTCTGAAAATTTTAGCTCATAATCCGTCACTGAGAATGTTCCTTGCTTTAACCTGAAAAATTCTTCAATCTTTGCATCTTTGTAACTGGCTGGAAAGAATTTATTATTGAATTCTTCCTTGAATTGGTTCCATGACACTCCCTCGGGGAATCTCCTCTGCACTGTTTTCCACCAATCTATTGCTCTATCTCTGAGTAAGAAAGCCGAGAAAGTCACCATTTGTTCTTCTGTACAATCCATCACCTGGAAGACACGTTCGTTTCCCTCTAACCATGACAGGGCTTTTTCTGGATCCCCTGTACCATCAAAATTCCTTGCCCCCAATTTTCGTGCTCTTTCAATAGATACTCCGGGCTCACGGGGTTGCCTAAGTGCGGCTGCTAAAATCTGTGCCATTTTCTCTACGGGTATATTTCCTCCCGCCATCTCTGGAGGCACTGCCTGGGATGGCTCAGAAGGAACTGGAGGTGGAGGAACATGTGAGGACTCTTCTATGCGTTCCTCCTCTGGAACAGGCTCTCGAGCAGGAGCTCTCCTAGTGGGAGGTCTGCCTCGACGACGCATTTCTGTTAAATAAAACTTATTCATTATCATGTAAAACATATGTGATTTCAAAATAAATGAATAAGTCATGCAATTTTGAAAAACACATTAAATCATTTTAAGAAGTGGAGACTTTTCAAAATCATTTTTATTACTATCAAAACCATTTGCTCTGATACCACGTTGAAGGGACCCAACCCGGATTTAACCTCTTGAATCCGTGGGAAGCCCTCCCGGCACTCCAACGGACTCCGAAAACCTTTCCTTTAAACAATGAACTTAGGAATCCGTGGAGCGAACCCGATTAAAACATTTATAGCTCAATTGGTAGTGAGAATGCTTCCCAAACCTATAAGAGTCGCTTTGAGGTTGTGGGTTCGAGTTCTCGCGGAGGCGAAAGAAAAGGGGAGTTGCGACCTCCCATAACAGTACCTATGAGTGGGACCAAGACCCGAGCTTGACACGACGGTGAGGACCCCACACCAGCGACCTCCTCTTCTGACTTGCAGCTGCTTCTACACTTAGCCATAAAAATACTTTACTCAACTTGCAGGCTACTACTAAAATTCAGCTTTTACTCTCTTCCTTACTCCAGCTACAGCTGCACTGCCTCTTCTAGCTCAATCTGTGAGCTCTTGATGGAATCAACTCTACTCAACTCTACCCAAACATAACTCGATAATGAACCGAGACTCTACACTGGTCGCTTCCTGCAAGCTCATGCCTAGGCCAACTCGGCCAGCTCTGAAAGGAGCTACAATTGACAATTAGCTCTTATCTAACGATCTTTTATGTGATCTCACTAACGAGCACATTTTCGAGCTCAATACTTCTCAAATGTAACATCAATTCAACAGCTTAACACTAGATTTCAATTTTAACCAACACAACTCGATTGCAATAACCAATTTAATAACTCAACACTAACTCCCAAACTACTCAAGTCTTAACCTCACAGGCCACGCGACCAACTGAACTAGAATCAAATTAAATGACCACCAACACAATTTAACTAAGCTTATTATTGAACTACTTTACTTACCTTCTACCTTAATTCCTCACTAGCTCGCCAGCTGCTCCAACTCTACCTAAACGCTGACTTGCTTACTTCTTGTTCTTCAGATCAAGTCTGACTTAATTGCTCTCCTTCAACTTGAATTCCTTTTTCAGCATGCTGATCCTCAAAGCTCGCCTCAGACTTCAGCCTACTTTTTTCCAGTCACCACTTCACTTATCCTTACTTGCTTAAGACTTCACTTATATGTTCAACTCACTCATTGCTCAAATTTGCTTTGATTGTTTTCTAATTTGGTCTTCACTTCAGCTTAATCTCCCCTTCTGACGCGGCAGCTCCCTGCTTGGAACGACGACAATGTCTCCCTCATTTTAGCCAAGAGCTAACTCTCTCTCTCACGTTCCTCTTTTCTCTTCCTCTTTTCTTTTCTTCTTTTTATTTGCCTTTCTCTCCTCCTCTCTAACCGACTCAACTCATGCCTATTTATAGACATAGGTTGAACTTACTATTTCTAAAAATTACGAAAATGCCACGATCTAGATAACTCTTTCTCATAAATATCTGGCATTTTTCTCTTTACCCCTTCCATTTTAAAAATTTACACTTATTTCCTAATATTTTTTTAAAAAAATTTACAAACCTTAACTTTTCACTTTTTATACTTAAAAATCTTTTTATTTATTTTCTAAATGGGCACTTTTGTACAATTCCTCACTCTTAACACAAGAATAGTAATATCCTCGGGAAAAAGTATTACACACTGATGCAAAAATGTTTATGCATAATAATAATAATAATAATAATAATATTACGGTTTATTATCATCATGTGAACTTTCTCACAATATACAATAATCTATATGAACCTATGTCAGATGCTTGACAAAATGAATTTTATGAAAGAGTGAATGCTAGCGCTCAATGAATGAATATAACTTTTCTAAAAATATTTTTAAATAAATTATAACATATTTTAAGCAATAATATATAGTTCACAACAATTGATATAAATTCAAATTTGAAATAATAAAACTAAATTCAATAATTTATAGCATAATAAAACTTAAACCATCTATATGAATAGTTTTTGATAACTTTATAAAATATATTTTATAACTATTTTCTGTAAAATGATTTTGAAATCTTTTTTTGTAAAATCGGTATTCTATGATTCTCCATCTATATTGATCAAACTCAGTATATAACATTTGTAATCTAAAAATCTACACCAACTAGTACTCAGAAAAATTTGTCACACATGGTAGAAATCCTCAATATACACACAAAGTGAGGGATAATATTTGGCTATCCACATGCTGGGCGACTCAATGACTTTCCCGACAACGCAATGACTTTTCTAACATCTACTATATATATGTCCAGTGAATGTGGGACTTATACGTGTGTAATCTATTTAACTGTTAAAGGGGATGGTACTCTATTGGTATTCTAAAAATCGCATTTTATTTGTTCCCAAATCTCAAATTATTTTCATATGTAAATTGTATAATTTGATTTTTGAATATAAATATAATTATTAAAAATAAATATTATATAATTAAATCATAAATCATAATACACAATCAATAAATCAATAAACTAATTAAATAATTTTCTTCTAAGAACGATTAAATAAATAAAATCTGAAATGTAATTGTAAATAATTAATTTAATTTAAATAAATATCTTACTTACATAACTCCTTTGCTCAAATTTGAATCTAAAACAGGTTCTCATTTGATTTCTCATAATCTTGGATCCACCCTAAAATCACATAAAACTCAATTTAGAATTTATGGAAAAATTAACTAATTTCCTGAAATCCAAATCCCAATAAAATAAAAATCACTTACCTGAATAAATCGAACACCAAAATATTTAGATAATCCATAGAGAATTTTCTCCTTTTTTTTTTCCCTCCTCTTATTCTTTTTTCTCACTTTTTTTTTTCTTTCTTTTTACTACTCGGCTAATTTTTTTTTTTTCTCGTCAAGTGTGATTGTTGCTATGTGAAAGCTTATATATATATATATATATAGAGAGAGAGAGAGAGAGAGAGGGGCTTATAATTGCACTACCTCACTCTCTGCTTTCATTGCTCATCAAGCTTATATGGTGACACTTGTCATCTTTTATTTCATTTCAATGTCTCTCTTTTGCTTTTATCTCATTATCATATGTATGCAGTTAGTCAATTGACACTTGTCAAATTTTCATTAAAAAATTTGCTTTTGGTTCTATTATTTACTTTTGCATCACACCTACCTATCATTTTTTTTCTTTCAATTAACTTGCTTTCATGACACATGTCCAGTTTACTTAAAAAAAATCTCCATTTTCTTATTTTAATATTATATATTCCATTCTCTTTCTTTTTTTTCAAAAAAACAAAAATCACCTACATTTCACCTTATTCTTTTTCTGTCGACCATCATATTCATCACAACATTTGTTATGAAAATTTTCATTTTGCACCTCACATTTAGCTATGGTCTTTTCCTATTAAACCCATTTTCTTAAGTTCTTTTAAAAATGTCTATCAAGTGAATATTTATCCATATGTCCATTTATCTCTAAATTTAGGTCAAACCAAATTAATAACAATAAATTGGATTTCAATTAATCTTTTAGGTCTACTTAGATTGGAGTCATACAATATATATAGCAAAATGCATAAAACTCTCATTAGGTAAGACTTTAATCAGACACAGTCAAAGTTTAGCTTTTGTAACAATATACCCTTACACTGTTAGTGCGTGTTAGTGGGCATTAGTTTGACTAAGGGTATGTGCATCATTTTGTTTGAGCTAACTAGCAAAAATAATTAAAATAATTAAAAAAGAAAAATATAAAAAATAATATTTAATAAAAATCTTTAATCTCTATCGTCCATCTTTATGATGGACTGCAAAGATAAATTCAAATAATTTAAAAAAGATTATTAAAATGAAGAAAAAAAATAAAAACTTCATCCTCATCTCTCTCTCTCTCTCTCTCTCTCTCTCTCTCTCTCTCTCTCTCTCTCTCTCTCTCTCTCTCTCTCTCTCTCTCTCTCTCTCTCTCTCTCTCTCTCTCTCTCTCTCCGATTGGTTCCATCTTCATTCTTCATTCTTAATTCTTCATCTCCATTTCCATGGTGCTAGGCAATTGGAAATCTGGTTCAAGTGACAAACCAACTCGTCGAGGATCGTTGTCAACAACTTCACCTTTTTCTTCTCTCTCTCTCTCTAACCCGTTGGAGTGCCTTCGAGCCATGAGACCAGGTTTCCATGTTATAAAAACCCAGACCACCTAGGTATGTTCTAGGTTTCCATAGGTTGGAAACCCAGTCTAAATTTCCACTGGACATAAATCTTTGAGTTTCTAGTGGAAACACATAGATTTTTGGGTTTCTATTGCACCAAACAATTTGTGTTTCTAGTGATGGAAACTCAAATTTCATAAATTATTATTATTATTATTGTTATTATTTAGTTTTGATAAAAATTTGTTGATATTCTTAATGATGTTGATTATTATTAATTTTTTTTTTTTGGAATGTGTTGGCTTTGATTTAAGATGTGTTAATGTGCTGGTTTTGATGAGTATTCTTCACTTAAATTTTTCTGGTTGAAGATGGTTCTTGATGAAGATCTGTTGATGATGTTAGCAATTTTTTAGGTTCTTGATGTTTTTCATTTTTTGGGTTCTTGTTTTTTCTAGGTTCTTAATTTTTCTATGTTGAATGTGATATTAAATATGGTTCTTGAATTTTTTATTTTCGATTTTCTAGGTTCATGATTTTTCTACATTGAATGTGGTGTTTAAGATAGTTCTTCATTTTTCTGTTTTTTGATTTTCTAGGTTGCATCTTTAATATTCCATTATTTAATTTTGGTTTATTGAATATGGTTAGGAGATTGAAATGGGAAAGAATGTCTTTTTTTAGCATTGAAGACAGTTGGTGAAGATCCAATCTCTATCATAATTGATGGATGATGGAGATCCAATCTGGGATTGAATTGTCACATTTTTTAATTTTTTTAATACCTTATTTCATCTCTACCATCTATCTTTTGAGATGGATGGTAGAGATTTATTGTTTTCTAATTTTTATTTTTAATTTTTAAAAGAAAATTAATTTTAAAACTAAGGGCATTTTAGCTTTCATCTATCGAGCCACAGTCAATGGTTACATTTAATAGTCTTTGACTGTCAACGTGAGGGTATTTTGTTAGAAAAGAGAAACTTTGACTTCGTTTGATCAAAGCCTTACCTCAAAAGGGTTTCATGTATTTTTCTCATGTATATATAATAAATAACGGCGGATGATTAAAACAATTCGTACTTCAAATTTACTCCTGAAGTAGAAATGTTAATAATTATGGTGAAAAACCATGTTACCTCGTATGACTAAATTAATTAATATAATTCCCTGAAGTAAATGTTAAATCGTCTAATAGTTGTGATGGTGATTATGGTCAATAAAACCTCGATGATCATAATAAATTTTAACCTCCAGAAATAGAATTCACACCAAAGTAAAGTAAAAAAATGCTTACTATTCATGGAACAAAAAATTATATATAATAGATGTGTACCTGAAGTATATAAAAATATCATATTAAATCTTTTATCAGTTATATATGAAGGCTTTAGAAGAGCAAATGACATGTTATAAAGTGAAAAACAACAATGTTATATAAGTGAAACATTGTTACTTTATTAGGTCTCAAAAGAATCTACTTAGATATATATATATATATATTAAGAAAAATATATTGTATTATTTATATTGTCAAATATCATAAGCGTATTTAACTATTAAGACTATCATATAATCATAAGAACAATATGATCAAGAATTATGATGAACCAAAAGTTTTTCATATAATAATGCAAAGGAAGTGATACATCAAATTATTGAAAGTAACATGGATAAGCATTATAGAACCTAAAGATTCTTATTTGGTAAATGTCCGTGAAGGACAGTATTTGAGATCACAATTTGGCCCATGAAGAAAACTATATGACATGGCATTTTTATCAATGAAGAATGATATGATGGTTTAACACGAATAAAGGGTAGTAAGACAGTATAAATAAGTCCCAAAAGAATATTATGATGATACAAGTAAGTCCATAAAAGATGACAAAGTAAATCAATAAATGAATTTTCTAGTTGTTAGGGGAAGAATATGAATAAAAAATTAGAAAACTTAACGATATGATTTCAAAGGATCATTCACTTGCAAGTTTCATATTCGAATATGATTTTATACTCGTTGCCAATTTATTAACTTGGGTAATTGTTCTTGAAAAACAATTTCTGTAAATGACATTAAATAAATAATTTATTACACATAGAAATGTAAAAGATAAATGTTATTGTAAAGTTATTATTCCTAGAAGTGAACACTGAAAGATCATGATCATTTAAAGATCACGCTTGAGCTATATGTAATACTCATCATATAAATAACGACTTCCGAATAATTAAATGGTTTTTCAAAGAATAAAACTCTTTTATGTAATCAACTCATAAAGGAGATCTTAATTGCATATGGAAGAGTGCATATATCCAAACTGTAAATATTATAGTTTGTCCTAAGAATGTGTGAAAGTTTACAGTTGCTTCTAAAGATGGATGTGTACTAAAAACTTAAAGAATCTTGAGATCTCATATATTTTATTGCAAAATAATGATAAGAATATGTTAGAAAATGGTCATAAATAACCATTATCATGGTTAATTTTTTAATGTATTTTAATCTTGATTATGAGAGATTAAGAAAGATTCATGTTCCTTATTTTAAGAGCAATGAAATGGAGTGTAATACATTCAAAATTAGGATTAAATGAATGAGAAATTGAATCTCAAAATGCACACTTTGATGCAAGGAATGGTCATTAATCCCATAGTGAAAGATGAAAAGGGATTTGAGTTGTTCTTCATTCAAATTCTTTGTTTCAATTTAAAATTAAATTGTCATTAATTGATTTTAATAATTTTCAGTTGACAAATCAAATTAATTTTAATGATTTAACTGAATTATGAGTTAATGGATGTATTTAAATTTTGATTTTAAATTAAAATTGAACAACCATGATTTTAATGATTTTCAGTTAACAAATCAATTTTAATGACAAATTAATTTAAATAAATTTGTAACCATTAATGGAATGATTGATGGAATTGAATTATCAGTTAATAGAGGTGTTTAAATTTTAATTTTAAATCAGAATTGTAACAGCTATGATTGATGACCATTAATTGATAATTGTAACAGCCAAAATAATGACCATAATTGATAGAATTTAATTCTAATTTAAAGTGATTAAATTCTGATTTTAAATCAGAATTGTAACAGTCAAAATAATGACCATAATTGAGAGATTTTAATTCCTCAAAGTTGAATGATTTAAATTGGCATCCAAGTTGAAGAAAGCTAGTGGTTTTTTTTTTTAGAAATAATCTTCCTTCTTTTTTTACAGCTTCCAACTCTAGTTTAGACTTCCAGTGTGATAGAGATCGGATTCAATTCGTTCGCCGGACGGTTTCAATCGCTGTATCCTGGGAGACGAACACAATACACCGCGAATTCGTTTTAAGGACACTGTAATTCTTACAGGCTTCGGCTACTTTAACTTATATTCAGAAATTTATTTATTGTATCTTTAATGCAATTTGTTGTTTTTATTTTTTATTTTTGTTTCCTTTTTCCTTTACTCTGCGTATGTGCAGTAGAATTATCTTGTAATCTGTAACTCGTATCCAACAACTTAAAAAGAATTTTTTACTTACTAACTGACAGGCCCCTTTCTAACTACTAGCTAGGCGACCTGCCCGGCAATCCCACGGTGGCTCCCCAATCGAGATCTGCTCTGGCTGGAAAGTTCCCGTGAAGCTAAGCCTCTTTTCTTTTCTAAAATACTTGAAATCTTTTTGTTTCTGAAAAATGGTGGGAATTTTGTTCGTTGGAAATAACTTTATGAAAATAGTATTTTCACAGAAAACCGGCAGCACAACGGCTATTGTTCTAAAATTCCACCCTGTAAAATATCTCATAAAACCAGTATAATTGTATTCACAAACAATTTCTATAATCAATAGGCCTCCGGCCATTTTCAAACTCATAATCATGCAATTAAGCGGAAGTAACTTGGATAAATCTAAAAAAAACGACATGCATGATATTTACATAAAATCCTTAACTCAAAATAATATTTACAAAACTAGAGAATCTGGAAAATGATATTAAACGCAATACATGATGCTATGCTAGAAAATAGTGCAGTCTGGTCACGCGTGTCTAGCTGGCCTGTCCGTCCGAAGGAGATACGTCAACCGCGCTACTCGCACCTGCACCTGAGGGAGGTTTTTAAGAAAACAGGAAAACAGTGGTGAGAATAACTCAGTAAGTGGGTAAGTTTATCATAAACTATACTTTTGCTAAAAATAATATTCCTCCCAAAAATAGATTGGAAAACTATTACTTACTTACTTTCTTTTCCTGAAAACTGTAAACTCATTTAAAAGCTACAAAAGTTACTTATCAAACTTTTCTTAAAACTTTTCTTACTAGCCTTATCTGGCAACCCAGGGAAATCTTGTCCTTCGTGACGGTGCGAAAACACGCCACTAGGATAGGGGAACTCTCACCATGTGTAGTCGCAGATGTGGATACAACTCTGGGATAGCGAATCCCTCCAACATCAGGCAGATCTACACTATCCCATACGTGCAGAGGGTGACTGACAGACTCGATCCCCCCAAAGTTAGTAACTCCCCCCAACTACCGTACACGTATGGAATACTTTCGGCCGGGTGTAATCTTAGGGGCTAGGGTAAACCATAGGCATATATAAAATGAAATCTCGGCAATATGCTATAATATCGCAAAATAACTTTCACAAATACTATCTCTATGCATGTATATAATTTCAACTTGCTCAATTACTTTACTGAAGAATATAAACATATTCATAGCATAATCTTTAAAGCTATACATGCATTTATAGATGATAAACTGAAAACTATAAACTTTTACTAGAATCTCAAAACCTTTTACTTGCTAAAAGTGATTGCATTCAATGACAGAATGTATGAAAACTTTTAAAAATTCACACTCACAACTTGCTTCCAAAATACTTATCACCGCTTCCCGTTACGGCTCTCGTTCGATTCCCGATTCACCTACAATTGATTTCGATCGAGATGTCGTTAAAACATAACTCGTGCGCAACTAAACTTTAAGCCATACGAGGATTTATAAGCACAATAATTCAAGTGACTATCCTCGCACGATAACATAACGGAAAACTCATATTCGCACGCGAAGACTATTTCAAACCGAATCGTTATCGCGACTTAAACTAGTCGGAACTCTACGGTTACAAAACTGACAACTATGCCCTTCGAATCTAATGTAACATCATCAAAATCAGATTTCAATAGAATTCACTAAACAAAAGATTTGAAACCAAACGACAAACTTAAAGCTTACGCGATTTCAACTTATTATCGCGTTTTATCGTTTTAAGCGTTTCGCGCGATTTCTTTGTTTCCACTTAAACTTATCGTTAATATCAGCTCGTGACTTTACTTAAACACTTTAACGGGCTTAATAATAAACTCAGGGCAACAAGCTAACATCATATTTACTTTGATATTCAACAATGAAAATCACAAACTAACAACGCTCGCATTCGCGGAATATTCAACCGAATCTCTCGGAAACGGTTTCTAAATATCCGAACGATTACCCGACACTTTATAACACTTTAATATTGTCCATTTTCCACGACAACGAACGCGAAACCAAAAACATATTTCAACAGCCCCTACACCTCTCATAACAGCCCATATACAAAACTCGCAACGAATATGATTGTTTACTAAATCATTTAAAACCAACCGAAACAACAAAACGAACGAACCTCCGCATTAACGAGGTTCCCAATCCTGGTCCCAAGCATAATATCATCAATTATCTCAACTCAATTCATATATTCACATTACTAATTACTCAAAACACTTTCAAAATGGAAATGGGCAGCACTTACCCAAGAAGCAAGCTGTTCACCGCTTCGAAACGGCTTCCGAACAGCGATGAAACTCTCGTGACAGCAAGCTGTCTCTTCCACCAGCCAGCTATCCTTCTTGTTGCTGTTCTACTTCCTGTCTGAAAGATGTTTGGCCTGACTTAACAACTCGGCAGCAACTTGGATAGCTCACGGCAACAACTCGAGCACAGCTTGACTTCCAACAGCTCGGCAGCAGCTTGGACAGCTCACGGCAGCAAGCTTAGCCTTTTCACTCCAGCAGCTGTCTTCTTGTTCACGGTCAGACAGCAATAGCTTGCAGCAACGTGACAGCACCCACACGATGGCAGTAACTCAGCTTGGCGCAGCTGACTTCGACACCTCATGCCAGCACAAGGCAGCGACGGCAGCAGCTCTACCTCACGCCAGCAGCTCCCTCCACCGGTGACACTGGCAGCAGCACTTGGGGACGGTGACAGCAGCTGGTGCACGACCTCCTCACGCCAGCAATTGTTTTCCTTGCTCACGGTGATGACAGCAACCTCACGGTAGTGGACAAGGCAGCAACGGCAGCAACTCCAGCTCAGTTCTTCAGTTCACCTTGCTTGCATGCAATATCAGCTTGCTCCAGCTTCTCCTAGCTTGCATGCACGAGCTGGAACTCCCTCAAGCTTGCCTGCCTTGCTTCTTGGCTTCGATCTGTACTCAGGCTGCCTTGCTTCAGATCTGATCTTGGTTCTTCTTGGAGCACACTCACAGACAACTCTCAGTTCTCCTCCGCTCACGGTCTCTCTATCTCTCACACTCAGATCTCTCTCTCAATTAACTCTCGGGCAGCACCTTTCTTGTCTTCAGTTTCTGTTTTGAAATGAAGAAGAAGAAGTTGACAGATTTCTTGGATTCGACTTTTTGAAATGAATAAGAAGAAGTTGACAGATTGTTGGCTTGGATTCGGTTTTTGATATGAGAAAATGGTGACCGAATGATAGCTTCTCATTATTCTCTCTTTGGATTCGGTTTTGTTATAATAAGAAGTTGACTGAGTGCTTTTCTTCCACCAACAGCACACAACACCACTCACCTTCTGTTTTCTTTTTTATTTCGGTTTTGTCTTTTATGCACAATTGATGACCGGTTTTGATGATTTTGCTATCTTCTTTTTCAACATCAACTTCATATAATAATATATAATTGCTCCTCTCTTGCATGTGTGACATGTGTCACAACATGTAATAACTCAAGTTGATTTCATGCATTCTCGCTTTTTGATTCCAAGCTCGGATTCCGTTTCCGTCCGTCCGTCCTGGAATCCGCTTTTTAATCGCTTTCGCCTTTGGAATAATTTTAAAATTCGGAATCCGTCTTCGCAAACTCGAATTTATTTCTCTAAATCGAAAATAATTATTCCAAATATTTTCGGACTCGATAATTATATTTTTTCGATCGGACGCGATCCATCGGAAAAATATTTCGCTCTCCGACGAACGCGGTTTTGGGTTTTACACTAACGATTACTGGATTGTGCTAACTTGTTTTCAAAACCTTGGCTTCAGTTCTTGTTGGCCAATGGAAAAGAAAAAAAAAAACATTTTCCCCTACTGAAATATTCATCTACTAGTTTTCGGAAAAATTTATTTCTCATACAATGCTTTAAAATTATTATTTTTTATTTAAATTTTTCCAACAAAATTGTTCAAACACTAAAATTTCAGATTTCGGGTTTGATAAATATCATTGTTTTTCAATAAATTCGTTTTTGTTCATTCAAACACTAAAATTTCAGATTTTGGGTTTGATAAATATTATTGATTTCTCAATAAATTTGTTTTCATTCATTCAAACACTGAAATTTCAGATTTTGGATTTGATAAATATTATCGATTTCTCAGTTTTCGGGTTTGTATTTAACACTGGAATTGTGGTTTGAATTTATTACAAACACTGAACTATTCATTTTGGGAAGATTGTGTTTATATATTAAATACTAAAATTTAAGATTTTGGATTTGATATAAACACTAAGAGAAAAATATATATATTTGTTGGATTGGTTTCTTCGATAAGAGATTGTCTTTCTGATAAATATTTTATTTATTTTGTAGAGAAAAAAAAAATGGCATCAACTTCTGCTAATAATAATACTGAAAACCAAAATGTGGTTCAAATGAGTGCACCTACACTTGCACCCGCACCTGCACAAATGAGTGCTCATGTGATACCGGTTACCACTATGCCTGTATCGGTTCCAATGAATTATTTGAAGAAACCAGAAAAATTTAATGGACAATTTTTCAAACGATGGCAGCAAAAAATGCTGTTTTACTTGACTACATTGAATCTTGCTAGATTCTTGACTGAAGAGGCTCCTAAAAAGAATGATGATGAGCTAGATGTGCAAGTTATTAGTGCGATAGATGCTTGGAATCATTCTGATTTCTTATGTAGAAATCATATAATGAATGGTTTAGCTGATTCCTTATATAATGTATACACATCTAAGAAAACAGCAAAGGAGTTATGGGGGTCATTGGAAAAAAAATATAAGATTAAGGATGCTGGTACAAAGAAATTTGTAGTAGGTAAATTCTTGGATTATAAAATGGTGGACTCCAAAACAGTAATTAGTCAAGTTCAAGAACTCCAAGTGATTTTACATGAGATACATTCTGAGGGAATGAATCTCAGTGAAACTTTTGAAGTAGCTGCTGTTATTGAAAAACTACCTCCTGCATGGAAAGATTTCAAGAATTACCTTAAGCATAAGCGAAAGGAAATGAACATGGAGAAACTAATTGTTAGACTTCGCATTGAAAAAGACAACAGGGGTTCTGAGAAGAAATCCTCAAAGTCTCAGAAAGTTAAGACAAATGTGGTGGAGCATGGTTAAAGCTCCAAAAAGAAAAATAATAAGGCATACAAGGGGACCAAATTGGGGCCTAAAGGAGAAATTTCCAAAATGAAATTCCAAAGGAAGTGTTTTAATTATGACAAGGTAGGTCATAAATCATCAGAGTGTAGGTTGCCAAAGAAAAAGAAAAACCAAGAGGCAAACGTGGTTGATGATATTTCCAAGGATGTTTCTGATATCGTCCTTACAGCAGTTATGTAAGAGGTGAATATGGTTGGATCAAATCCAAAAGAGTGGTGGATTGGTATTAGTGCCACCAGACATATTTGTTCTGACAAAGGGTTGTTCTCATCCTTTCAAGCTAGAGAAGATGGTGAGAAGCTGTTCATGGGAAACTTGGCTACATCTACCATTGAAGGTCAAGGTAAAGTGGTCTTGAAGATGACTTCTGGGAAAGAGTTGACTCTTAATGATGTGTTGTATGTGCTAGAAATCTGCAAGAACCTCGTGTCTGGGTCATTACTAAGCAAGCATGGATTTCGTATGGTGTCTGAGTCAAATAAAGTAATTTTGTCCTAGTGTGGAATGTATGTGGGTAGAGGTTATATATGTAATGGGCTTTTCAAGCTGAATGTAATCACTGTTAAACGTGATTTGAATAAGAAAAGTTCTTTTGCTTATTTGCTTGAGCTTTCCAATTTATGGCATAGTAGATTAGGACATGTTAATTATGATATTTTACGTAAATTAATTAACTTGAAACTTTTACCCAAATTCCACATTGATTCAAAACATAAGTGTGGCACTTGTGTAGAGGCAAAATTAACCAGGTCATCATTTCAAACAATTGAAAGGAATACTGAACCTCTTGATTTAATTCACAGTGATGTGTGTGATTTAAAATTTGTTCAATCAAGAGGTGGTAATAAATATTTTATTACCTTTGTTAATGATAGCACAAAATATTTCTATGTTTAATTACTTAAAAGTAAAAATGAAGTTATAGAGAAATTTATTCTCTATAAAAATGAAGTTGAGAATCAACTCAATAAGAAAATTAAGATGTTAAGAAGTGATTGTGGTGGTGAATATGAAGCGCCATTTGCAAAATTCTGTGCATAACATGGAATTATACATCAAACCACTGCACCTTATTCCCCTCAACAAAATGGGGTTACTGAACGAAAAAATCGTACATTAAAAGAAATGATGAATGCGATGTTGATAAGTTCTGGGTTGCCTCACAATATGTGGGGGGAAGCTATTTTGAGTAGTAATTACCTTTTAAATAAGGTTCCCCGAAAAAAGCAAAATAAAACTCCATATAAATTGTGGAAAAGTAGGAAACCTTCCTATAAATATTTACGAGTGTGGGGGTGTCTTGCCAAAGTGGCTGTACCTATACCGAAAAAGGTGAAAATAAGTCCAAAAATAGTTGATTGTATTTTCATTGGATATGCAGAAAACAGTAGTGCTTATCGGTTTCTTGTGCATAAATCTGAAATTTCAGATATACATGAAAATACGATAATGGAGTCTAGGAATGCATCGTTTTTGAACATGTGTTTCCTTGCAAATCTAATGAAGAGTCAAGTTCATCTAAAAGAACACGTGAGACTCTCAAAGAAGAACAAGAAGTTGAGAATGAACCTCGACGTAGCAAACGAGTTAGAATAGAGAAATCTTTTGGTCCAGATTTTTTGACTTATTTGCTAGAATGTAAGCTTCAAACTTTCACAGAAACTGTAAACTCTCCTGAGAGACCATTATGGAAGGAGGCCATACAAAGTGAAATTGATTCCATGTTACAAAATCATACTTAGGAACTAGTGGATCTTCCTTCGGGATGTAAACCACTTGGTTACAAAAATATTTTTAAGAGGAAAATGAAAACAGATGGATCAATAGACAAGTATAAGGCTAGACTTGTTATTAAAGGTTATAAATAACGAGAAGGCCTAGATTATTTTGACACGTATTCCCTTGTAATGAGAATAACATCAATTAGAATGATACTTGTTATTGCTGCTTTACAAAATCTTGAAGTACATCAAATGGATGTGAAAACAACTTTCTTAAATGGGATTTAGATGAAGAAATCTATATGGAACAACCTAAAGGCTTTTCTGCTCCAAGACATGAGAAGAAAGTCTGTAAATTGGTAAAGTCATTATATGGCTTAAAGCAAGCGCCAAAACAATGGCATGAGAAATTTGACAATGCAATGATGTCAAATGGTTTTAAAATAAATGAGTGTGATAAATGTGTTTATGTTAAGGACACAGAAAATGGTTATGTTATTTTGTTTCTTTATGTTGATGATATGCTCATTGTTGGTAGTAATGATAGGATGATCAAAACTAACAAGAAAATGTTGAATTCAAATTTTGATATGAAGGATATGAGATTAGCTGATGTAATATTGGGAATAAAAATCTCAAGAACATCAGAAGGGTTCGTTTTAAGTCAATCACATTACATTGACAAAATACTTCAAAAATTCAACAAAGATGATTCTGGTTTGTCTAAAACTCCTATAGACATGAATTTACATCTCTATAAGAATAAAGGTGAGAATGTCTCTCAGCTAGAATATTCTAGAGTTATAGGGAGCCTAATGTACTTAACAAGTTGTACAAGACCAAATATAGCTTACACAGTTAGCAAGCTGAGTAGATATACGAGTAATCCAGGTGTTAATCATTGGAAAGCAATAGTTAAAGTGCTAAGATACTTACGGTTTACTTGTAATTATGGGTTGCACTATGGTAGATATTGATGGGACCCTTCCCGAATCCCTCATCTGGACCCGAGAAAGATCCCGTAGCACCCCGAAAGAATTCCCACGAACCCTATACTCAGCCCGAAAGAACCCCATCAAGGCACCGAAAATCATTTAGCTAGATATTTTAACTTCCTTTACAAGGTGACAATGATAAAAATTTTTCGTTTTTTAATAAAAATTTTGGCAACATACCGTCTGTTTTCTAAACTATGCCACCCTGCAAATTTCAAATACAGTTTATAAAAACACTTATATGAAATCTATTTCTCAACTTCTGGAGCCTCCGACTCCTTTCTCACAAACAACCACAAACAAGTTAATAAAATTTAAATACTAGATTTCATAAAACGTTAATAAAACATTTTAACTAATGCATCCACTATATTTTTTTTTTTCAAAATATTTACAACTATGTACATCAACACATATACATGATCAAAATAATAAGATATATACATCCTATATGTCCGCCTGCATGCCTGACTGAACCTCGTCGACTGGACGACTAGCTCCTACACCTGTGGGAGAATTTTTAAGAAAAACATTTAAAGAAAAACATGAGTTTATACTCAGTGAGTGGTATAATCTTTATAAACTAAATTTCTGATTTTTAAAATTTCTAAATTTTTCCCAAAGACATTTCATAACTAAAAGTATTTTTCTAAAATACTTTATAAACCATAATCTGAAAATTATTTCGGGAACTCATTAAGAACTCTTTTCTTAAAATCTCTTCTGATGCTCGCCTGAATGGTAACCCAGGGAATATCTACTCCTGGCGTGGTAGCATATAAGATCTAACCACTATGAGTAGGGATCTACCGTGTGTAGTCGTCGAAAACGGCCCGCGCTGTGGACCGATTACACTACTCTATACGTGTATACGAATCACTCATACCTCGCTCACACATGAGTCGACTAGACTCAAATCTCACTGACTGACTTCCTCTCATCTACCGTATCACGCATAGGGTATTCGGTCGGGTACTAAACTGGGGCTAGGGTAAACCATAGGATATTAAAATTTCTTTTTTCTTAACACACTAAAATATTCTAAATCTTAATGCAATAAGCCTAAAATATTTAATTATAGCATATTCTTATATAAATAAATAATAAACTAAAATCTTTATGCTAGAATTATAATATAAATTCAATTGATAAATAAATAACTATTTATAATAAATTCTTTTAACTTTAAAAATAAATTTTAAGACGATATAAATAAAAACTTACAATTTCACTCACAACACGTTCTCGGATAAAATCCGAGCCTCCTTTGTATGCCTTCGGAAGTCTCCGTTTTTACCCTAAAACATCAAATATCCATTTAGGATCACTTAACTCATTCAAATAACATTCAAAATCAATAAAAATCTAATTATCTCTATATATATCCTTTAACGCCTAAACTTTCGGATCTCAATTTCTATTCAACCGGGGTTTTCAAAATCCGTTTTCTCTACATGAATCATACTTATTCTTCCCTAGGAATACATCAGTATACTCAATTTCATCATCGAAAACTCGGAATAAAAATCAACTGGATTCGCTTAATGACGAAAATCACTTTTCGCTCCGGATTTTCAACAACTTCAAAAATTAATCCTCTAGTGTTCTAACACCCAACTATGATTAAATAAACTGTTTCGAATGTTAAACGAATGCGTTTCAAAGGGTTTCAGAAAATGCCCTTCTACTCGTCCGTTTAGCTCCGAAATAGATCCTAAACTTTTCGTTTTTCATCAAAATCAACTCCAAAATTTTCTATACCCTAATCGGGTCTTAAATCATTCTTTAACCCTATTTTTGGATCAATATTCCCTATCCTACTCAGGTACATGGAATATAATAGAAAATTAGGTTCGAGGTCTATCAATTCACCCCTTCTTATAAAAATTTCGTCCTCGAAATTTAAATAACATACCTGAATAAAAAAGATGAGGGTACTACCTTCGCATTTGCTCCTCAGGCTCCCATGTTGCTTCTTCCACTGAGTGATTCCTCCACAGGACTTTTACCAATGGAACAGTCTTGCTGTGAAGAACCTGATCCCTCCTATCTAAAATCTGAACTGGACCCTCTTCATAGGTTAGGTTCTCTCTCAATTCCACTGGCTGCTCTGATAATACATGTGAAGAATCTGATATATATTTACGAAGCATCGAGACGTGGAATACATCGTGAATCCTGGATAACTTTGGTGGTAACTCCAGACGATAAGCCACGTTTCCAACTCTATCGATCACCTCATAAGGACCAATATATCGTGGACTAAGCTTCCCACGTTTGTCAAATCTAATGATCCCTTTCCACGGTGATATCTTCAGAAATATCTTATCCCCAACCTGGAACTCCAAGTCTCTTCTTCTATTATTTGTATAGCTTTTCTAACAATCCTGAGCGATCTTCAATCTGTCCCGCATAATTCTGATCTTATCTGTAGTCATCTGAACAAGCTTGGGCCTTAATAATCTCCTCTCGCCCACTTCATCCCAACTTAATGGCGTCCTGCACCGTCTCCCATATAAAGCCTCATATGGTGTCATGCCGATACTGGCCTGATAACTATTATTGTAGGCGAACTCGATCAGTGGCATATGAGTATGCCAACTCCCGCCAAACTCCATCACACAAGATCTCCGCATATCCTCTAAAGTCTGGATAGTGCGCTCAGACTATCCGTCTGTTTGTGGATGGAATGCTGTACTGAAATGTAATCGAATGCCCAAGGCTCTCTGTAAACTAGGCCAAAATCGAGATGTAAATCTAGGATCCCTATCAGAAATAATAGAAACTGGAGCTCCATAAAGCCTGATAATCTCATCAACATACAATTTGGCTAGTCTGTCTAGGGAATAAGTACTGCGGATGGGTAGAAAATGAGCTGACTTCGTAAGACGATCAACTATTACCCATATACCATCATACCCACTCTGACTACGTGGAAATCCAATCATAAAGTCCATGATGATATGCTCCAATTTCCATTCTAGAATAGGGAGAGGCTGAGATAATCCTGCTGGTCTCTAGTGCTCTACTTTAACCTGTTGACATATCAGACACTTAGATACATACTCAGCTATCTCTTTCTTCATACCTTTCCACCAGAAATGCTCTTTCAAGGTATGGTACATCTTTGTACTACCAGGATGCATCGCATAAGCTGAAGAATGGGCCTCATCTAATATCTCTCTTTTAAGATTTGCCAGGTCTAGAACACACAATCTTTGTCCCATCATCAGTGTACCGTCATCTTTCACTGAGAAGTCCTGACCTCTACCCAACTCAACTCCCTGTCTGATCGCAACCAATTGAGGATCTTGATCCTGAAGCTCTTGGACCAGATCTGAGAGTACCGGTCTCACCTGAAATGTGGCTAGCAATGCACATGAATCTGAAGTCATCAACTGAACCCCTAAAGATCTCATCTCTCTTAACAACGGATAGTACCCTTGTAACATACCCTCCCGATTCTAGTACGAGATATGTGCGGAATAATGGTATATGCCATTATTAGTGAGGTAATAAAATAAATTAACGTGTCTAGAGGTGATTAAGAAAATTTATTGATCGTCTGTGAATGATTAGTAAAATTCTCAAAGCATCCATAAAGGATATATCGTGGTTCTTGAAGAGCTCGAATGGGTAAATTAAGTCCCGATAAAATTTCAGGATTGTCCAGGAAAGGTTTAATAAGATTTTCGGATAGCTCGGATGTATAAGTTTTGCTCTTGATCAAGGAATAATTGAATTCTTAATTAGGATGCGTAATTGAATTTTTAATGAAATTCTCGGATAGGATTGGGGATAGTTTTAATTTTGAAATCATAAAAATAATTTCGAGAGCATGAAAACGGATTCGAAATGTAAAAATAATTTCGAAAACGAACTCAAGTCGTAAGCGAATTCCTGGACGGACAAACGAAATCAGATTCGAGCTTGGAATCGGAATGGGAGAATGCATAAGAAGCGATAAGTGAGATAATTGCATGTGTGCCACATGTAGGAAATGCAAAGGTTGAGTGATGACAAGTGTCAAAATGGAAAGGAAATTGGTGACAAATGGCATGAAACCATGGATGAAAATGTGACAAGTGTATGATGGTTATTAATCATAGATTAAAGGAAAGCAAACAAGTGATGGGAAGCAAATTCATTCTCGGTCATTAGAAACCAAATGAAGAGAGAGAACCGAGTGAAAATATTAGAGTGAGAGACCAAGAGATAGTGTTTGAGAGAGCATTCGGTCACCCATCCAAGAAGCAAAATCGAGAGCCAAAGAGATGATTTGAGAGACCGAGAGGAAGAGATAGAGAACGAGAGAGTGAGAGTTAAAAAAGAGAGCATTCGATCTTCTTTTTCATCCTTCTTTCTTGATCGAGAGAGAGAAGCCATGCCTGTGACCTGCAACATGAAATGAAGCAACCAATTTGTACATGCAAAAGGGAGGGCCAATCATGAGTTGATGGAGCACCGATCTTGAGCTCGTGGAAGCGTGAAAATCGTGAAAGGAAAGGCTTGGCAGTTCGATGATGCAGATCTGAACCTGAGGGTGTGCATGCAAGCAAGGACTGAAGATCAGCTGCTGCCAGGAAGTACTGCTGCTGTTGGCATGAAGTACTATTACTGCCGAGAGCTGGAGCTGCTGCCATTGCTGCCAGGTGCTGTTGCTGCCGAGCGTGGAGCTGCTGCTGCCATGGTACTGGTGTTGCTGCTGCCGTGTAGTGATGCTGTTGTGGATGGAGCTGCTGCTGTGACTTGTAGTTGCTGCCGAACAGCTGCTGTTAGGCCTAAGGTAGAGCAGAACCAAGAGGATGCAGTACATTCAAGCAAGGAATGATGCTCGACAAAGGGGTGTTCACTGCTAAGAAAAATCTAAGGATGGCAGTAGCTGTTCTTGAAGATTTGAACTGGTGTTTGAGTGTTGTCCTCGCATGCAAATGTTCCATTCAAGACCAAGAGCAAGATTAATCAAGTTTAAGTTGTTTTCCAAGGGGTAAGACTTTAGTCCATGATTTTATTTGTGCAAATGGATGGATAGTTGTGAGATTATATTTGGGCTTGAGTGTTTAGAATCTTTAATTGTTGGATGATGGCTTGCTTGTCATTTTAATGCAAAAAGTGATGAATTTTTTGATATGGTAGTGTTGTTGGTTCGGCTAAGGTGTGAAACGGGCTGTTGAAATATTGATTGTTATGGAATATAGTGTATTGGTGTGTTATGAAAGAATAGGATGTTGAAAGTTTGTATATTTTGGCTAATTAGGGGCTGTTATAGGTTCGGTTAATCATCGGTTAACGGACAGCTCTTTGCGTGCAAGTTTCGAAGCGTGTCGATTGTTATTCGTGAGGTAAGTTTGTGTTTTAAGATTCTCATTTTTGTTGGAAGTGTTTAGGTTGTAATATTAAATAAAAATCATGATGAAATGTTTGGGATTTAGGATTAGAACCTCGTTAGTACGGAGGTTCGTTCGATTGTGTTTTTGGAATGATATTGTCATCGATTATGTTCGTTGCGTTTTGTTTATGGGCTGTTATGATGTGATTTAAGGGCTGTTATGTCGTACTTTTATTTTCAAGTTCGTTAACATGAAAAAATGATGTATTTTAGTGTGTTTTAAAGTATCGAATAATCGTTAGGATATTGGAAAATCGTTTTCGAGTGATTCAGATAAGTTTTCTGCGAATGCGAATGTTATTTGGTTGTGATGTTTCGTTGTCGAATGTGAATAAGTAATTGATGATTAGCAAGCTGCCATTTATATTATTAAGCTCTTTAAGATGATAAATGTTGACGTTAGGATAGTTTGAATTATAATAGAGTCGATCGGATAATTTCGTTGTGGGCGATTATAAGAAATCGTTGATTTCGGAGTCGAATCGGAAAGTGAATAATCATTTAGCTTGCTACCATGATTTTCATTTTTGGGTTTTAAAGTGTTTGGATATTCATTTTCTATGATTTAAGTATAGTCACGAGTAGTATTAATGATAAATTTGATTATAATTGAAGTAATCGCACGAAACGCGAAAAGCGATAATCCGCATTAAGTCGTCGAAATCGCGTGAGTTTTTCTTTGTCCGTTTAGCTTCGCTTATCCTTTTTGTTGAATCCTTTAGAATGTGACTTCGATGATGTTGCTTTAGATTCGAATAGCGTAGTTACGTCATGCTTATTTTAGAATATTAAATTATATAGGCATCGATAAGGCGGAGGGAAGCGAAGTTGAAGAAGTATCGTGAGGTAGAAAATCTGGACGTTTCCATGAGTTAGAAATCGGTGAGTGTAAATTGTTTTATGAAATGATAAATGCACTATGATACTATGCTTTCATGAAAGATTTAAACGTTTTAATATTTAAATGAATTTATATGAATGATGTACGCTTATATATGTTTTTATATATGCATCTAAAGAAATATTGACTTTGTGAAATTATTATTGAAATGCACTTTTATGTTTTGATTTCTAATCGAAGCAATATGTTATTCAATGATTATTTTAGCATGTCAATGTATTTCAAAATCGATGGCTACCCAATCCCCATTATATGACTGTTATGCGGTCGAAAAGTCTTATTGCGCGTATGACATGTCTGTGGGGGAAAGTCCACTAACTATGTGGGGATCGAGTCTGTCATGTCGCCCTCTACGCGTATATAAGGTACTATTATGACTGATGCCCTATGGGCAGCGAGGTAACATTCCGCAGCATAGTGGTTATGATTGAGATTGACTGTCCCCACCACCGGTGTCCTAGGACGGGGCGATGATCATGATTTCCCTGGGTCCCATTGGATACATATTTTATGACTGAGGATATGATTTATGAATTTATGTATAAATTATGATTATGTTATGAATGAATTTCAAATGAGTTAGGTTACGTAATGAAATTTTTTTGATGCATACAATCCTATTTTCAAGCAAACATGTATATAAATGATTATGTAATAATATGAAATTCATGTTTGAACAACTCATTTCAGAACTTAGAAATTTATAAAGGATTTTTAAAAGGAAAGCTTATTTAGAAATACATAACACTCACTGAGCCTTTTTAACTCATTATTTTCTCGTTATTTTATGAAAACTCCTCAGGTGTAGGTGCGAGTCCTCCAGACGGCAAATCTCCAGTTCAGGAATAGGCGAGCTTATCAGACGACCATCACTGTGAAATCAAAGTAACTGTTTTGATGTATAATGAATTTAATTTAATGTAAATATTTAACTTTCATAACTATGATTACGCTGTCACGCATGTGAAATGTTTTATTTTAAGTTTGAAATAGTTTTGTTTTAAATACTTGAATTTCGTTTAAATGTGGATTTTGAGATGGACCTGAGGTCCCATTTGGAAGTATAAAAGAATGTATACATTTTGAAATGTTTATCAATTATTATACAGGTGTTTGAAAAAGTTGGAAATATCAGAGAAACAGCCGTTGTGCTGTCGAAAATTTTTCACCCTAAATTTTTAATGATTAAGAAATGAAACTGTTTTACGACTTTGCTTCACGGAGTCCTTTTAAGTCACCTGCATAAAGACTGTAAGGATTCTGTGGGGTGTTGGGAGGGCTCCGCTCGGATCTCTTCGAGGAAAATCTGGGTTGGGTCCTTTCAACCCTGCTCTCAAATGTGCCACTGAGCTACTAGGCTATCTACTCAAGGCATCAGCCACTACATTGGCTTTTCCTGGATGGTACTCTATAGAGCAATCGTAGTCTTTAATCAGTTCTAACCACCTTTTCTGCCTCATATTCAATTCTTTCTATGAAAGTAAATACTAGAGGCTCTTGTGGTCTGTGAAAATCTGGCAAGAAACCCTATACAAGTAGTGTCTCCAGATCCTCAGTGCAAACACCACTGCTGCTAACTCCAAATCATGAGTTGGATAATTCTGCATGTGCTTCTTCATCGTCGGGATGCGTATGCTATTACTTTTTCATTCTGCATCAAAACACACCCTAAGCCCTGTCTTGATGCATCACTGTATACCACAAATCCCTCTGTCCCAGAATAAAGTGTAAGAATAGGAGCTGTGGTCAATCGAGCCTTCAATTTGTCAAAACTCTATTGACATGCCTCTGACCACTCAAATTTAACATCCTTTCTTGTGAGTTTCGTCAAAGGAATGACTATTTTAGAGAATCCCTCTACGAATTTCCTATAATACCCTACCAATTCCAAGAAACTCCTAACCTCTGTAACTGTAGCTGGCTGCTTCCACTGTAAAATAGCTTCAATTTTCTGGGGGACAACACTGATCCTATTTACGGATACCACATGCCCGAGAAAAGAGACCCTGTCCAACCAAAATTGACATTTACTAAACTTAGCGTATAGCTGGTGATTCCTCAAGGTCTGTAAAACTGCTGTCAAGTGCTCAGCATGTGCCTCCCTACTGCCCGAATACACTAGAATATCATTAATGAGCACTATCACAAACTTATCCAGAAAATCATGAAATACTCTATTCATCAAGTCCATAAATACTGTGGGTGCATTTGTTAGCCCAAAAGGCATAACCAAAACTCATAGTGTCCATATCTCGTCCTAAAGGCAGTCTTGGGAACATCTTCTACCTTAATCTTCAACTGATGGTATCCAGATCTCAGATCAATCTTCGAAAACACACTAGCCCCCTGAAGCTGATCAAACAGATCATTAATGCGAGGAAGTGGATATTGGTTCCGTACCGTTACTTTATTCAACTTCCTGTAATCAATGCACAATCGCATACTGCCATTTTTTTTCTTCACAAATAACACTGGCGCTCCCCAAGGAGAAACACTCAGTCGGATAAAACACTTATCCACTAACTCCTCTAACTGCACCTTCAACTCTTTCAACTCAGTAGGTGCCATCCTGTAGGGTGCTCTGGCTATAGGTGCTGTTCCCGAAATCAAATTAATCTCAAACTCAATCTCCTTGTCTGGTGGCAACTCAAGAAGATCATCCGGGAATATATCTGGAAACTCCCAAACCACGGGAATATCCTCTAATCTGGCCCCAGTCTTTGTAGTGTCCAACACATAAGCCAAATAACCCATGCACTGCTTCCTCAACATCTTTCTAGCTGTCATAATCGATATCATACACGAAGGAATCATCCTGCGTTCACCTCTGAACACCACATCTGGCTCCCTTGGAGTACTGAGTCTGACTTCCTTTCGGAAGCAATCAACTGTGGCACGATGAGAAGCTAACCAATCCATCCCCAGTATCACATCAAAATCATGAATATCTAGCAATATCAAACTAACGGGGAATGATCTGCCCTCAATCACAATCTGACCACCTCTATATACCCTCTCAGCCACTAATGTATCTCCAGTTGGAGTAGCAACTATCATCCCACCCTCTAAAGGCTCTAAAGACAACTCTACCCTATTAGCAAAGCTCTTAGAGATGAAAGAATATGTGGCCCCTAGGTCTATCAAAGCATGAGCATCTGATCCGAAAATCAAAACAGTACCTATAACCACTTCTGGAGTAGCCTTTGCCTCTTGGTGGGTAACAGCAAACACCCTCACCTGTACTGGAGGTCTCCCTGGCTGTCCTCTGGCTGAGGTACCTCGACCCATACCTCTACCTGGTTGTGTAGGAGTCCCTGGTCCTCTCCCCTGTGGATCTCCCCTACCTCTCGACTGCCCTGTACTCGACTGTGTCTGAGTCGTTGGTCTCGACTCACTAGTCTCTGCTGCAATCCTCTACAGGCAATCCATCTTCAAATGTCCCTCTTGATCGCAAAAGTAACACCCAGTCCTGCCAAAGTAACACTCTCCCCTATGTTGTCGACCGCAAGTAGCATATGGAGAAATACTACTCTGGCCACTACCTCTGCCTGAGAACCTGATGGCGGCCTTACTGATCCCTGATTGGAGGTGGCTCCCTGACTTTGCTGTCTGCCTGAAAACCCTCCAGATCTGCCTCCTATCTTGAGGGTTTTACTGGGTCCCCTTATTTGCCATCTCTGACTCTTGCCCCTCTTTTGCTGCTGTGCTTTCTCTACCTGAACTGATCTCTCCACTCTCAAAGTTACCTCTACTGATCTCCCATAATCCCTGTAATTTGTAGCAGCTACATATGTCTTGATTCTGATGTTCAAGCCCTGAAGAAACTTGTAACACTTATTTGCTTCGTCCTCTACCACAAATGGTGCCACTCGAGATAGTTCTATGAATTTCTTCTCGTATTCCTATACTTTCATATTACCTTGAATCAGACGGTAGAACTCATCAATCTTTGCATCCCTGTAGGCCCTGGGATAAAACTTCTCATTGAAATATTCTTTAAACTGGGCCTATGTCAATGGTTCTGTAACTCTCATTCTGATTGAATCCCACCAATCTCTCGTGGAGGCTCGCAGGAGAAAGGAAGCAATAGAAACTCTCTGGGGATCTACGCACTCCATCTGATCAAGGACCCTCTATACGTTCTCAAGCCACTCTAATGCTGCATCTGGGCCCCCTGATCCGTCAAAACTCTCAGCACCTAACTTCTTAGCCCTCTCTACAGTGGCGCCGGGTGCGTGAGGTCTCATCCCCTGAATAATCTGGGCCAATCTCTCTATAGGATCAACTACTGGCCCTGCCACTGCTGGCTCCTACAATATCTCTGGCTAAGGCTCATTAACTGACCCATGAATGGGCTCCTCAGCCTCCGGTGTAGGAGTAAGAGTCTCAGCGACGGCTCGATGCGTGCGGGGACGACCAACTCGACGCATAGCCCTACTTACAGTCAAAATAATGAATGTCATGCAATGTTTTAAAATTTTAATGTACTAAAATATATAAATAACTTTTGCGGATGCATAACTTTTCAAAAATTTTCTAAATCATTTTAACCGAAAGCTCTGATACCAAATTGACGAGACCCTTCCCGAATCCCTCCTCTGGACCAGAGAAAGGCCCCGTAACACCCCGAAAGAATTTCCACGAACCCTATACTCAGCCCAAAGGAACCCCGTCAAGGCACCAAAATCATTTAGCTAGATATTTTAACTTCCTATACAAGGTGACAGTGATAAAATTTTTTCGCTTTTTAATAAAAATTTCGGTAGCATGCCATCTGTTTTCTAAACTATCCACCCTGTAAGTTTCAAATACAGTTTATAAAAACACTTCTATGAAATCCATTTCTCAACTTCTGGAGCCTCCGACTCCTTTCTCACAAACAACCACGAACAAGTTAATAAAATTTAAATACTGAATTTCATAAAACGTTAATAAAACATTTTAACTAATGCATCCACTATTTTTTTTTTTTCAGAATATTTACAACTATGTCCATCAACACATATACATGATCAAAATAACAAAATATATACATGTAGTAGGTGTCGTCCTATATGTCCGCCTGCACGCCTGACTGAACCTCGTCGGCTGGATGACTAGTTCCTGCACCTATGGGAGAATTTTTAAAAAGAACATTTAAAGAAAAACATGAGTTTATACTTAGTGAGTGGTATAATCTTTATAAACTAAATTTCTGATTTTTAAAATTTCTAAATTTTTCCCAAAGACATTTCATAACTAAAAGTATTTTTCTAAAATACTTTATAAATCATAATATGAAAATTATTTCGGGAACTCATTAAGAGCTCTTTTCTTAAAATCTCTTCTGATGCTCGCCTGAATGGTAATCTAAGGAATATCTACTCCTGGCGTGGTAGCATATAAAATCTAACCACTAGGTGGGGATCTACCATGTGTAGTCGCCGAAAGCGGGCCTACGCTGTGGACCGACTACACTACCCTATACGTGTATACGGATCACTCATACCTCGCTCACACATGAGTCGACTAGACTCAAATCTCACTGATTGACTTCCTCTCATCTACCGTATCACGCATAAGGCATTCGGCCGGGTACTAAATTGGGGCTAGGGTAAAACCATAGGCTATTAAAATTTCTTTTTTCTTAACACACTAAAATATTCTAAATCTTAAGACAATAAGCCTAAAGTATTTAATTATAACATATTCTTATATACATAAATAATAAACTAAAATCTTTATGCTAGAATTATAATATAAATTCAATTAATAAATAAATAACTATTTATAATAAATTCTTTTAACTTTAAAAATTAACTTTAAGACGATATAAATAAAAACTTGTAATTTCACTCATAACACGTTCTCGGATAAAATCCAAGCCTCCTCCGTATGCTTCCGGAAGTCTCCGCTTTTACCCTAAAACATCAAATATCCATTTAGGATTACTTAACTCATTCAAATAACATTCAAAATCAATAAAAATCTAATTATCTCTATATATATCTTTTAACGCCTAAACTTTTGGATCTCAATTTCTATTCAACCGAGGTTTTCGAAATCCGTTTTCTCTACATGAATTCTACTTATTCTTCCCTCAGAATACCTCAGTATACTCAATTTCATCGTCGGAAACTCGGAATAAAAATCAACCGGATTCACTTACTAACAAAAATTACTTTTCGCTACGGATTTTTGACAACTTCAAAAATTAATCCTCTAGTGTTTTAACACCCAACTATGATTAAATAAACCATTTCGAATGTTAAACGAACGCGTTTCAAAGGGTTTCAGAAACCGCCCTTCAACTCGTCCGTTTAGCTCCGAAATAGATCTTAAACTTTTCGTTTTCGAAATCTAACTTCAAAAGATTATTCCCTAACCTCTAAAACATCCATTTAATATCTTAGAATCGAAAACAGAATCAAATTCCATAAAAAACTCATTTTTCTCCACGACTTTTCTCTCTTGGTTTATCTATTTTTCTTCCATCAAATCACTTCAAAATTATACCAAAATTATCCTCACATATCCCTCTTATCATCCCTAATCTCGGATTCGAAAATAAATGAAAGAAAAAAAATGGGTTTCATACCAAGCATCAAGCTTAAAACTGAGATAACTCACCAAATAGGCAACCGTTTTGCTTCAAATTTATTGGGTTAGCTGGAGGAGATGACGAGAAACAACTTTCGTGAAGAAACCATGGTGAAATTCGGACCGGATCTTTTTCCTCTTCTCCCTCTCTCTCGGCGCACCAAACTTTTTTTTTTTTTCTCTCTTTCTCTCTCTGTGCTACCCGACTCTGACTCTCTAATTTCTCTCTTCATTTCTTTTAATTTCACTACCAAATGTGATGCAAATGAGACAAATCATATAAATATATATTTTATTGCTCAATTACTAAAAGATCCCTTAAGAAAATCTCATTTTACACCTCAAACTTTCACTAATTATACTAGTGCCCCAAAATCAATTCTATTGGTCCACTTGGCACATTCTAATCCCCTTATTTTCCCAACCAATCCATGGATGACACATGGCACATCCATAGCCATTAATTTTTAAATCACTTATCTCATTTCTCATTAGTTGAATTCCGTGAGCTCACCTTGCTTGATTATCACGTAAATCTCGCCTAATCACTTTGTAATTGTACCGGGGTCAACCAAACAATATTCGACTTGCGATACGAAAATATAATAAACCTTAAATAACACTACTGGAGGCCTAAGATTTGACCGTAATTCAATTCGAATATTTTTAGTACCATAAAATAATAAATCTGAGTGAAAATTTAACCTAAACACAATTTAATATACTATTTAATCCGAAAAATATTCTGAAAATATTCCATGGTTATCTAAACTTCAAATTGACCATGAAATACTCTAATTGAGTCTCTTACCTCTTAATCCCATGCTTCGTGAAATTTTTTAATAGAGTTTAGGTCACCAAAACTCAATATTCGAAAAATAGTGCAATTTGACCGGAATCTTTCGGATCTCCTGAAACTCAATCAAACGGATTCCGTTTTATTTCGCTTCAGTTCCCTCAAGGTCCATGACCTATTTCGGACATTTTTGTTCTTAGGGCTCTATTCCAAAAATCACTATTTATCCAAAAATGTTTCCGTCCAAAAATACTATTCATCGAAAGTTTTTGTTTTTAATCAAAATCAACTCCAAAATTTTCTATATCCTAATCGGGTCTTAAATCATTCTTTGGCCCTATTTCTGGATCAATATTCCCTATCCTACTCAGGTACATAGAATATAATAGAAAATCAGGTTCGGGGTTTATTAGATATCCTGCTGTTTTAGAAGGATACAGTGATGCAAACTGGATATCTGATATGAAAGATTCTAAATCTACTAGTGGATATGTTTTCACACTAGTAGGTGCAGCCGTATCATGGAAATCCTCTAAACAAACGTGTATAACCAAATCCACAATGGAATCTGAATTCATTGCATTGGATAAATGTGGAGAAGAAGCTGAATGGTTACGTCAATTTTTAGAGGATATCTCAATATAGCCAAAGCCAGTTTCTGCAATCTGTATTCACTGTGATAGTCAGTCTGCAGTAAGAAGGGCACAGAGCAATATATATAACGGTAAGTCTAGACATATAAGCCGTAGACATAATACCGTGAGACAACTACTCTCAACTGGAGTTATCTTTGTTGATTATGTCAAGTCAAAGGATAACATTACAGATCCGCTAACCAAACGGTTAAATAGTGAGTTGGTTGAAAAATCATCTAAGGGAATGGGACTGAAGCCCATGAAAGAATAAGTCAGTACAAAGGAAAACCTAACCTATGTGACTGGAGATCCCAAGATCTAGGTTCAATGGGACAACCTAATTGTAAAGACTTGGTTGTATCACTACATAGAGGTTATCCTCTGATCCATTTCTATGATCAGATAGTGATACCCGTAGAGTTAGGATAAGCTATGCTTTTAATGATCTTTATGCGTCGGGAATCCGAGCGGAGTAATGCAGGTTACTCTAAATTAAGAGATCACCTATGTGAAAGAGAAGTGGGGCCGCTTCTAAAGAGAATTGTTGGGGCTTAATTCTTTAGAAACTTTCACAGAACTAGGCATATGTTCATGGCCAAAACGAACATAACAATGAGAACCGATTTGTGTTAGAAAGATATATGTGTGGAGTATATAATCATTTACGCAAATGGCAGAATAGTTCAAAGACATTACGTCTACTGATCAGCTAATAAAGTAAATATATTCTCACAAGGGAAGGTTCAAAGGTAAACACCTACCTATCCTAGGCAGATATTGACCATTGAGCTCTATCACCAAGTCATAAGTGTTCTTGTGTTATAGCTTTATTTTGTTTCCTCTGTCAATTTCATTCATATGGGGGATTGTTAGAATATGGTCATAAATAACCATTTTCATGGTTAATTTTTGAATGTATTTTAATCTTAATTATGAGAGATTAAGAAAGATTCATGTTCCTTATTGTAAGAGCAATGAAATGGAGTATAATACATTCAAAATTAGGATTAAATGAATGAGAAATTGAATCTCAAAATGCACACTCTGATGCAAGGAATGGTCATTAATCCCATATTGGAAGATGAAAAGGGATTTGAGTTGTTTTCCATTCAAATTCTTTGTTTCAATTTAAAATTTAATTTTCATTAATTGATTTTAATAATTTTCAGTTGACAAATCAAATTAATTTTAATGATTTTGTAACTGAATTATGAGTTAATGGATGTGTTTAAATTTTGATTTTAAATTAAAATTGTAACAACCATTATTTTAATGATTTTCGGTTAACAAATCAATTTTAATGACAAATTAATTTAAATAAATTTGTAACCATTAATGGAATGATTGATGGAATTGAATTATTAGTTAATAGATGTGTTTAAATTTTGATTTTAAATCAGAATTGTAACAGCTATGATTGATGACCATTAATTGATAATTGTAACAGTCAAAATAATGACCATAATTGATGGAATTTAATTCTAATTTAAAGTGATTAAATTCTGATTTTAAATCAGAATTATAACAGTCAAAATAATGACCATAGTTGAGAGATTTTAATTCCTCAAAGTTGAATGATTTAAATTGGCATCCAAGTTGAAGAAAGGTAGTGGTTTTTTTTTTTTGAGAAATAATCTTCCTTCTTTATTTACAGCTTCCAACTCTAGTTTAGGCTTCCAATGTGATAGAGATCGGATTCAATTCGGTTCGCCGGACAGTTTCAGTCGCTGTATCCTGAGAGACGAACACAATACACCGCGAATTCGTTCTAAGGACACTATAATTCTTACAGGCCTCGGCTGCTTCAACTTATATTCAGAAATTTATTTATTGTATCTTTAATGTAATTTACTGTTTTTATTTTTTATTTTTATTTCCTTTTTCCTTTACTCCGCATGTGTGCAGTAGCATTATTTTATAATCTGTAATCGTATCCAACAGAATATTGAATCATTGATTATGGATAAATGTCAACATAAAAATTGTGGATCAAAACCAAAGTAGAGATATACTTGTGTAGTTTTATTAGACTCATCATATGGATGCTTGAAAATATTATATGTTTTAATCAAAATAATTATTCATATGAAAATTGAGATAATGAGATATAATTGTATCTCAACTCAAAGGGTATTGACAATATAAAACTTATAGTTAATCTCATATAATGAGAATTGACAACCCCTGAAGAGTTTAGTATCCTAGAAAAGGTACATTCTCTTAAAGACATATAAAACCTTGGAAATACAAAAATTTCCATAGAAAACCATGGAATTGTAATAAAATAATCACTGGCAATTTATTTGCACATGCAATCGCTACTAAAAATATAAATGATGATCATGAACCACGTAGTATCAATGAGTATCGAAAAAGGTACGATTGACCTAAATGAAAATAAGCAATTCAAGCAAAATCGACTTCTTTAGTCAAACATGATATATGCAGACCAATAGTCCAGACACCTAAACATGCCAAACTCGTTGGATCTAAATGGATATTTATTTGAAATGTAATGAGAAAAATAAAATCATAAGATATAAGACACGACTCATAGCACAAGTTCAATTTATGGTTGAAATATATTATTTGTCACATTTAAAGTACATACAGGTTTCTCTCACTTATATAACTCAATTTGAAGATTCATTTTAAAAGAATATTATTATAGAGAGTATCCCATCAGAGTGAGTACTCCATCAAGGGGAGCATTATTTCAAAGGAAGTATATTAGGTCAATATAGACATATGTGCATTGTACTATATTTTTCTTCAATTAGGTTTTATCCCAATGATTTTCTTGATAAGGTTTTTAATGAAACGGTCTCTTTAAGCACGTCTGAATACTATTGAATCAAGAAGATTAATGCATTCTTGATCCTACAAATCTTGAAATATCTTTTGATTAGGTTTTTATCCTATTGGGTTTTTTACTACCAAAATCTTAAATTGATGTGTCTCAAAGAGGGAGTGTTGCAAGCAGTGGAGGTTCATCAATTAGAGAAATAATTTCTAGAAATAATAATATTGTTAAGTTGGTAATAGCCGACTCACTTCACCTATAGATATATATGTTGCTTCAGTTTAAAATCAATAGAAATGAAGGCAAAAACAATTTGCTTTTCTTCTATTCAATCTCTCTCTCCTATTTATTCTCAATTTCTATTTGCTTTTATTTCTTTGTTTACTTTAATTTTATTGTTATTATTTTTATTTTATAACATATATAACGATTTTTAAGAAGTATATTTAATAAAATTTTTTAATAACTTTCTATGCAATATATGCATAAAACAAAACTCTCACCATGGGATAGGGACTTCCTCTAACCAAATTAAGAGCTAGTTTCTTGACAAAGAGTCTATTTGGTGAGTGCGTAAGCCATTCAATTGGCTCTCCTAGACATAATATCAGCACAAATAAAATAAAAACTATCTAAAATAGTAAAGAATACTATCAATAACTAAATCTATTTGTTATTTTCAATGTTTTCATATATATATATATATATATATACATGAGGTATCGATACACTTGATAAAAAAAAAAATGAGTTATTACATTCTGAAATTACAAATTGTAACTTTTTATATTTAATTACAACTAAATATGTCTGATTACAATATGTATATGTGATTTTGTCTGTCGATTATTGTGATTATGATCTAGTATACCCATATTTGGGGCTGCATAAATAGATTAGTAAAAGCCCAAGGCTAATCCAGCGAGTTGACCTAATAGGTGAAAGCTCAGCTCGTTAAAGGCTCAGCACGCTAAACGTCAAGCTCATCAAATATACAACTCGTAGAAACGAGCTCCCAGTTTGTTATTATAGTTTTCAAGTCGCTAATAAACTATTGTCAAGGCTACCTTACGCTCAGTTCTAGATCTCTTAGAGCGAGATATAGCTCACCCAGTGTAGGGTCCAGCTCGCAGAGCGAGGTACAGCTCCCAGTTCGAAGCATTCATTAAACGAATCCTTCTTGAAAGGAAACATTATAATTTGAGGAAAAGTTAACTATCAGAATTAGAAGTATAATCAAATTCTAAATTCAGTGGGATCTATCCCTTATTTGGTGGACACAATTTTGGTAGTTAATTAATGTAAAATTCTTTCATTTTTTAAATGTACTCAAACTGTAACACACCCCACACTATAAATAGGGATAAAAACTCATTGTAAACACACAAAGAATTAATAATATATTGTCTCTCTGTCAAAATAACCAAAGAACAATCGTGGATGTAGGCATCTTTTTGTGCCGAACCACATAAAAATCTCTTTTGCATTATGTTCTTCCTCTTGCCTCTTTTCTTGATTTTATTTTCTACTTTTGTGTGCTTTAATTGCAGTATTAAGTAAAGAATTTGGGTCTACCAAATCCGAATGTCGACATGTTTGGCGTTAGAGGAAGGGCCTAGACTACAATTTTTTGAGTTTTCAACTGCCATGGTAGGAGGAAAAACCACCAGAAGTTCTGACGCTACGGCTGATCAACCAAAAAGACAGTTGAATAAACAATAGCGTGACAACCAACCAAGGAAGGATGTAATTGTGCCCGTGATAGGCGCCTCTCATGTCCCCAAAAACGATGCTATTATGGATATTCCTCCACTAGCCTTTCGCCAACCAACACAGATGGTCTCTACAGTCGAGAGGCTATAGATATGGCACCAGCGTCAACTTGCAGATGCAGTTAGGGCATTGGCACAGGCCTAAGCACAAAACGTGCTCAGGCCTGAGGCTACTGCCCCTAGAGAAACTTACCGGCAGTAGCGAAGGCGAGTGCTATTTCCTAAGAGACCTACCAGAAAAGCATCACGACTTGCCGACTCAGCTCGTTCCTCCAACTCACATTGGAGAGCTAATGGTTGTCTAACTCGTGAAGAGGAAGAAGCCCTGCGTCCAACGAGCTTAAGAGTGTGCATAAGCCAAGATGGGAGCCACCACGTAGAGAGTGGCCGTTATCGAGCTCGGGCCCCATTTTGGTATGAAAATGAGGAAGTAGACCATCAGCGATGTGCAGAATTGCATCGAGCTAACGGCTCGAGAAGGGCTAATCAAGGATATATGTTGGATCGTCACTCTCCAGGTCGCGAGCACAGAAGAGGATATAAGCCTTAGGATCTAAGGGTAAAAAAGCTCCTTCAGAGGGTTCAACAACTTGAGGCATGCCCTGATTCTTGAGCCAATATGATCAATATAGGGAGATGACCCCTTTCACTAGGGAGATCAAGACTCAGCCTCTCCCTCCCAGATTCAAGGTCCTCAACATTCCTCAGTATAATGGAGAGAGTGACCCCTATGATCACTTGGATACATTCAATTTTCAAATGCATCTCTAGACGGTCAATTCGTTGGTCAAATGCCACATATTCCCGGTTACTCTAGAGAACATTCCACAAACTTGGTTCAAAAGTCTTCCAGCTCGTAGCATTGATGTTTAGAAGGAATGCCAACAAAAGTTTACTAACCAATACAAAGCTTTGAAGATACAGTTCGCACCATCTTATGACCTCGTTATAGTCTTGCAGTTATAAAACGAATCGTTGAAAGACTACATTACTACGTTCAGATAGGAAGTCAATAATGTAGAAAACCCTTCAGACGAGCGAGTTGCCAAGGAGATTAGATGGGAAGAGACCTTCAACTCCAAATAGTCTAATTAAATGAGTGAAGTGGCAGTTCAAACTAGTCAAAGAAAAGAGGCAATTGTAGGAACAGAAGCAGAGGTTGGAACAACAACTCAAACAACCAGGTTGCTAAGAAGACTAGAAATGAGCTTAGAAATAAGCAACCTCAACGTCAAGATCGGCATGATTGCTACAACGTCCTATCAGATACACAGGAAGAAATATTTGCAATGGAGGGGAACATAGAGGACTTCTGAAAACCTAAACCTGTAAGGTCTCCTATTAACCTCTAAAACTAGAATAAGTTTTGTGTCTATCATAATGAAGTTGGACACAACACTTCAGAATCCAGAAAGCTAAGGGACGCCATTGAGGACCTAATCAAGAGAGGTCGTTTAAAAGACTATATGGTACAACCAGCTAACTTACGACCTCAACAACCACAATGGTTAGCATAGTAATAGTCCTAGTAAGCGTCCGAATAAGAACGTGAACCTGCGGGGAAGACCATCTTTACCATACCTTTACATCACGAGTACCCACAGGTCATATGCGCATTACGGTAACTTGTAATTTAATGTTCGAATATCAATAAATGTTCAAATTTCTCATATTACTTTACTATGAGTAATTTCTTTACTGCTTTCTTTATCAAATGATAAATTTCTTTGCCCAAAGATTAAACAAGTCGAGCTATGTTATCGGGCTCTGACCTACTAGATATACCTCACAATCTATTACACTATGTTATCGGATTTCGACCTACTGGACATAGCTCAGCTCATCACACTATGTTATCGAGTTCCGACCTACTGGACATAGCTTAGCTCAGTACGCTATATTATCATGTTCCAACCTACTAGACATAGCTCACGAAACTGTTGTGTTATGTTATCAGATTTCAACCTACTGGATATAGCTCGTGAAACTATTATGCTATATTATCTAGTTCCAACCTACTAGACATAGCTCGAAAACTATTACGCTATGTTATTGGGTTCCAACCTACTGGACATAGCTCAGCTTATTACCCTATGTCATTGAATTCTAATCTATTAGACATAAGCTCAAAGATTTATTAAAGCTACAATTTGCGAGCTACGGTGCATCAATATCAGTAACCTCATAAGCTCGCATAAGGTTTTATTACCATTGATTTACATGTTGAATATTTTATTTCACAGTTTACAAGAAACGTAAGGACTTGGAAAAAAGAAAGCAAAATAAAAACAAAAGCATAACATTGAAGCAAATACATTCTAAAAAAACCTCGCAACAAGGTGAATCGGTTCAACAATAAATGAAATCAAAGTGTCAATTATAATTAACCACACAAAGTAAGGTGAATTAAATATAAAGACATAAAAAAATTTTAAAATATCCATCTTGGCAGGCACCCTACTCGAAGCTTTCGCCTTGGGGGGAGTGATTGAGAGCTACATCATGTGAAGTTGACTCTGAAGGCACAATGGCCTGGATTGTCTCTTCTTGAAAGGTCGCACCTGAAAGGACCCAACTCGGATTACCCCTGTAGAGATCCGAACGAAGCCCTCTCGGCACTTCACATAATCCTTGCAGTTTTTACGCAAGTGACTTGAAAGGATTCTGTGAAGCAAAGCCGTAAAACAATTTCTTTTCTTAATCATTTTAAAATTTAGGATGAAAAAATTTCGGCAGCACAACGACTGTTTCTCCGATATTTCCAATCCCTTTTCAAAAGTATCCTTTCCAAAAGAAAATCCTTTGAAAAATTTTAGTTCCGTAATAAGTTGTTCAAAACATGCATTTCATGTTATTACATAATCATTTATATACATATTTGCTTGAAAACAAGATTATATGCATCACAAAAATTCATTCATAACATAATTATAAATTTATAAATCGTATCCTCAGTCATAAAACATGTATCCAATAGACCCAGGGAAATCATGATCACCGTCCGATCCTAGGACATCGGTGGTGGGGACGGTCAATCTCAGTCATAAGCCACTATACCGTGGAATGTTACCTCATTGCACATAGGGCATCAGTCATAATTGACAGGACCCTTCCCAGACCTTATCTAAGCTCTTGTCTGGAGGATCCCGCCGGGCACTTCAACGGACTCCCCGAACCCGACTTGTCGGATTGGGAACATCCGGGAAGCGAACCCCTTTACTATTTATAAACCGGTTTACTCGTTGTAAGCTTAAAAAATTTTATTTTCTTTAATATAGTTGAAACGGTGTGAATTTTTTTCGCGTTTTTTTTTTTTTTTTTTTTTTTTTTTTTTCAATTTGCTCTTATGTTGATCATTTTAAATCCTATGCTCTTCCTTTTAAATTTCTAACTCCTCTAAAGACTTTTGTGACATTAAATATGCATAATCTAAGCTTAAAAGAATGGAAATACAATGGGATCACACACCCCTTCATTGGCCATGACATACACACCCATGTATCCAACCGATTTCTTCTTTCGGTTTTTAAGATTTTTGCTTTACAATTCTTTTAAACAATTTATCAAACACTTTGTCTACAAGAAATTTTGCTATAAACATATTTTAATCACTACTTAGGGTTTTACTTACATAACCCTAACTATCCTTACATATATGCCTTCTCATTATTTAAGCTTCCTTTTTCATCTATCCCTCACTAAAACATGTAATTACAACCAAAGCTTAACAACAACATGCCAAGAAAGCAAATCCAACTCATTAAACAAACAAACTAACTTATCAACTTTCATACAATTCCAACAATATCAAACTTATGTAAAATCATAGAACTTTACCTTAAACTTGCTTAGATCTTGTTTGTCTAGCTTGGATAAACTCAAAAATCAAGATTGGAAGCTCTAAAAATGGTTGAAAAATCACTTGTTCCTCTCTTCCTCAAGTGCCGTCCCTTCCTCTCTCTTTTGCTCTCTATTTTGTTTCAAAATTTGACTAAGTGTTGGTGACTATCACCAAAACTCATATATATAGGTGTGACTTTTATGGAAATGACATTGATGCCCTCTTTTACTCTTTATTGCCGCCACTCTATTTTTGGTCTAACATAACTTTTGTTTCACTTTTGCTTCTTGTTTTTGGCGTGAATGATGGCTTAATTGTCATGCTTACTTTATTTTATTTATTTTTCTCACTTACTAGGACTAAAATACCCCTTACTATTTATGACATGGAGACTTGTCCATCTAAGGGTAATTTGGTAACTCATGAAATTGAAATAATACTTTAATCATTAGTGCATGACAACTAATATATGCATATATGTAATTAATATTAAACTATGGGATTTGTCACTTATCTTGCTTCCTATTGGTTGAGATAAAGTATCTCCACTTTATCATGTGAGCTCACCTCACATGATAAATGAATAATTCATTCCTAACCGTCTTGTATTCGTACCGGGGTCAGCCAAACGACATCCGACTTGCGCTACGAAATTATAATAAACTTCAAATCACACTAAGGAAAACTTATGATTCGACCGTAACTCAATTTAAAGATTTTTAACACCATAAAACAATAAGTCTGGATGAGGGCTTACAATTTCTCCCCTCCTTATAAAAAATTTCGTCCTAGAAATTTAAACTGCATACCTGTTTTGAATAATTGTGGGTACTGGGAGCGCATTTGTTCTTCAGGCTCCCATGTAGCTTCCTCTGATCCATGACTGTGCCACAACACCTTTACCAATGGTATTGTCCTGTGGCGCAACACCTGATCTCTGCGATCTAAAATCTCTACTGGCTGCTCTTTGTAGGTCAGGTTCTCTCTAAGCTGCACTGGTTGTTCTTTTAGGATGTGTGAAGGATCAGCTATATATTTTCGAAGCATGGAGACATGGAACACGTCATGAATATTTGCTAACTCTGGTGGCAGTTTCAAACGATAAACTACTTCGCCCACTCTTGCTACTATCTCGTACGGCCCTATGTATCGAGGACTCAACTTTCCACGTTTTCCGAACCTCAGAACACCCTTCCAAGGTGAGATTCGCAGGAACACTCTGTCACCCACTTCGAACTCTAGATCTCTTCTTCGATTATCTGCGTAGCTTTTCTGTCGGTCTCTAGCTACCTTCAATCGCTCTTTTATTACGTTGATCTTCTCGGTGGTAACTTGGACAATTTCTGGGCCAATCAACTTTCTTTCACCTACTTCATCCCAGCAGACTGGGGTTCTACACTTTCTGCCATACAACGCCTCGTATGGTGCCATACCAATGCTGGACTGATAACTGTTGTTGTAGGCGAATTCTATTAACGGTAGGTGATTATCCCAACTTCCTTTGAACTCCATCACGCAGGCTCTTAACATATCTTCAAGAGTCTGGATGGTTCTCTCTGATTGGCCATCTGTTTGTGGGTGAAATGCCGTACTGAAATGCAGTCTGGTACCCATAGCTTCTTGTAGCTTCGGCCAGAATCTAGAAGTGAACCGCGGATCTCGGTCAGACACAATAGATACTGGTGCGCCATGCAACCTCACTATCTCATCCACATATAGTTGAGCTAACTTCTCCAGGGAATAGGTATTCTTGATGGCTAGAAAGTGAGCAGACTTTGTCAATCTGTCGACTACCACCCAAATGGCATCATGTCCACTCGATGTCCGTGGAAGTCCTACTACAAAATCCATGGTAATCCGCTCCCATTTCCACTCAGGAATTGATAGAGGTTGTAATAAACCTGCTGGCTTTTGATGTTCTGCTTTAATCTGTTGGCAGGTTAAACACCTTGAAACGAACTCTGCTATCTCTTTCTTCATTCCTTTCCACCAGTAGTGCTCTCTTAGAGTCTGATACATCTTGGTACTCCCTGGATGCATGGCGTATACCGATGAGTGTGCTTCTTCCATGATCTCTTTCTTCAATTCACTCACATCGGGCACACACAATCTTTGATCTAGCATCAAGGTGCCGTCCTCCCTCAATGCCAAACTGCTAGGCTTCCCTGCTTCTATTTCGCTTCTGAGCTTCACCAAATAGGGATCTTGCTTTCGCAATTCCCTAACTCGATCTACTAATATCGGACGGACATGAAAAGCTGCTAGTAAGGCACCTGAATCCGTCGCCTCTAATTTAACTCCCATAGATTTAAGCTCTAATAGCATGGGTAAGCATTCTGCTTCAATTCGGGTTAGGGAGCTGGTAGGTTTTCTGCTCAGGGCGTCTGCCACCACATTAGCTTTACCTGGATGATACTCAATAGTGCAGTCATAGTCTTTGATGAGCTCCACCCATCTTCGTTGCCTCATGTTCAGATCCTTCTGCGAAAATAAGTACTGCAGACTTTTATGATCTGTAAAGATCCTACAGGGTACTCCATAAAGGTAATGTCGCCATATCCGTAAAGCAAACACCACTGCAGCCAGCTCTAAGTCATGTGTCGGATAATTGACCTCATGCTTCTTCAATTGTCGCGAGGCATAAGCTATCACTCTGTCATGCTGCATCAACACACAACCTAAACCCTGTTTGGATGCGTCGCAATATACTGTAAACCCATCACTTCCCGATGGTAGTGTAAGCACAGGGGCTGAGGTCAGTCTTTTTTTCAACTCATCAAAACTATTCTGGCATGCCTCTGACCACACAAACTTCTCTTCTTTCCTTGTTAACTTGGTCAACAGGGTAGCAATCTTTGAAAATCCTTCCACGAATTTTCTATAATAACCTGCTAAGCCCAAGAAGCTTCTGACTTCTGTCACATTCGTGGGTGGTTTCCAATTGACCACAGCTTCTATTTTTTTGAGGATCTACTGATATCCCATCTGCTGAGACTACATGTCCCAGAAATGCCACGCTATCCAGCCAAAACTGACACTTGCTGAACTTGGCGTATAACTGATGTTCCCGTAGGGTTTGCAATACTATCCTCAGGTGCTCAGTATGTTCTTTTCGACTACCCGAATACACTAATATATCGTCTATGAAGACTATCACAAACTTGTCCAGGTAGGGTTTAAAGACTCGATTCATCAAATCCATAAAAGCTGCGGGGGCGTTGGTTAAGCCAAATGGCATCACCAAAAACTCATAATGCCCATATCTAGTCTTGAAGGCCGTCTTAGGAGTATCTTCCCTACGCACCTTCAATTGATGATATCCCGACCGTAGATCAATCTTCGAGAATACCTTGGCTCCTTGGAGTTGATCAAATAGATCGTCTATCCGTGGCAAGGGATACTGATTTCTGATTGTAACCTTATTAAGCTGTCTGTAATCAATACATAACCGAAGGCTTCCATATTTCTTCTTAACAAACAACACCGGGGCTCCCCACGGTGATGTACTCGTCTTAACGAAGCCTTTGCTTAACAATTCTTCCATCTGTACCTTTAACTCCTTTAACTCCGCTGGCGCCATTCGATACGGCGCTATAGAAATGGGCTCTGTACCAGGCGCTAGCTCAATCTCGAACTCAATATCCCTATCTGGTGGCAACCCTGGTAGGTCTTTAGGAAATACATCAGGGAACTCATTAACCACAGAAACTTCCGTCAGTTGTAACTCATTACTGCCAATTTCTATGGCATAAACCAAGTACCCCTGACATGCTTTACGGAGCATTTTGTTGGCTTGAATCACACTTACCAAACTTGTAGAGAGTATTTTCCTCTCTCCACAAAAGATTACATTTGGTTCTCCAGGCTTGTTAAACTGAACCTCTTTCCTGTAGCAATCTACGGTGGCACGATGTTTGGATAACCAATCCATACCCAAAATAATGTCAAAATCATGAATATCGAGCACTATCAGATCAGCCTCGAACTCATGACTTGCTATAGTCACTTTACTTCCCATGTAAACTCTATCCGCAATAAGCGAATCACCAGTGGGAAGTGACACTACCAGGCTACACTCGGTCGGTCTCAACTCTATCCCGACTCTATTTATAAACTCTCGTGCAATAAAAGAATAGGTGGCCCCTGGGTCCACCAGTACATGAGCATCAGTATCGAATAGAGAAATGATACCTGTGACCACCTCTGGAGTCGCATCTGCCGCCTGCTGGGTCACTGTGTATACTCTGGCGGCTTGACTGCGAGGTCTGCCAGGCTGTCCTCTGGGTGGCACGCCTCTACCTGATCCGCCACTGGGCTGTCCTGCACTAGTAGCTCCTCCGGTTTGGGGGCCTCTCCTATTAGGTCCACGACTCCCACTAGGTTGTCCTTGTGCCGTTGATCTGGCCTCTGTTGGGCTCGAGGCAGCTACACTGGGACAGTCTCTCATAAAATGGCCCTCCTGGCCGCATCTGAAACATCCCGTACGACCCATAAGGCACTCGCCTGGATGCATTCGGCCGCACTTGCTACTGGTAGGTCTGTCTGTCCAGCTCGATCTCCTCTTGGATCCCCCCGATGATTGAACTGAACTTTGGCTGGTTTGGGACCTCTGGCTCTGCTTACGGCTCTCAGACCATGTGGATTTCTGATCTTGTTTGCCCACCTTACTTGGTCCCCCTTGTTGACCACTGCTCCAACTGCGCTTCTGATTGAATGGTGGCTTCGGCTTGGGAACGGTTCCTGCACTCTGTTCCACTCGAATGGCTGCCTCCACCAGCTGTCCATACCGCGTATGTACTGAAGATGATACAATGGTCCTAACTGCAGGGTTAAGGCCTGCCAGGAATCTGTTGATCTTTTGTTCTTCATTTTCTGCAATAAAAGGAACCAGGCGGATCAGCTCGGAAAATTTCTTTTCATACTCTGGCACTGAGGAGTTCCCTTGCTTCAAACTGAAAAATTCTTCTATTTTTGTATTCTTGTAGCTCTTGGGAAAGAATTGATCTGTGAATTCCGTCTTAAAGTTTGCCCAAGAAACTCCCTCTGGATGTGCTCTCTGATGCGCCCTCCACCAGTCCTTGGCGCGATCTTTAAGTAGAAAGGCTGAGTAAGAGACCATCTGTTCCTCGGTGCATCCCATAATCTGGAATATTTCTTCATTAGTGTCCAGCCAAGATATTGCACGCTCTGGATCACCTGTGGCATCATAATGCTTGGCACCTAATTTTCGAGCCCGCTCAATAGATACTCCTATTTCATAGGGCTGCTGTGGTGGTGGCGGATGGAGTGCTGCAGTAAAAGCCTGTGCCATCCTCTCTGCCATCTGCTCTATATTCACATGTGCTTGTGCCTGCTCTGGCCTCTCAGGTTGGGAAGGCTCGGAATGTGAAGAACTAGCTGACACATTGATTGACTCGTCAACATGTTCCTCTTCAGGGGTGGGTACCTGTGCAGTTGCCCTTTTTGTTCTCGGGCGACCTCTACGCTGCATCTCTAAAATTGAAATGATCATAAAGTCAAGTTAGAACTTTTATAATGCATGAAATAACTCTATACTCATGCAATTGCTTTCTTAATCTCTCTATCTCATATATAACTGCATAACTCATATAATCTTGAAAACTATGAATGCATCATCACTAATGCACGTTCGATGCGAAAATCGTTAAAACTTCTCTTAAAACTTTATTTCAACTTAACGAGAACCGGGCTCTGATACCAACTTGACAGGACCCTTCCCAGACCTTATCTAAGCTCTTGTCTGGAGGATCCCGCCGGGCACTTCAACGGACTCCCCGAACCCAACTTGTCGGATTGGGAACATCCGGGAAGCGAACCCCTTTACTATTTATAAACCGGTTTACTCGTTGTAAGCTTAAAAAATTTTATTTTCTTTAATATAGTTGAAACGGTGTGAATTTTTTTCGCGTTTTATTTTTTTTTTTTTATTTTTTATTTTTTCAATTTGCTCTTATGTTGATCATTTTAAATCCTATGCTCTTCCTTTTAAATTTCTAACTCCTCTAAAGACTTTTGTGACATTAAATATGCATAATCTAAGCTTAAAAGAATGGAAATACAATGGGATCACACACCCCTTCATTGGCCATGACATACACACCCATGTATCCAACCGATTTCTTCTTTCGGTTTTTAAGATTTTTGCTTTACAATTCTTTTAAACAATTTATCAAACACTTTGTCTACAAGAAATTTTGCTATAAACATATTTTAATCACTACTTAGGGTTTTACTTACATAACCCTAACTATCCTTACATATATGCCTTCTCATTATTTAAGCTTCCTTTTTCATCTATCCCTCACTAAAACATGTAATTACAACCAAAGCTTAACAACAACATGCCAAGAAAGCAAATCCAACTCATTAAACAAACAAACTAACTTATCAACTTTCATACAATTCCAACAATATCAAACTTATGTAAAATCATAGAACTTTACCTTAAACTTGCTTAGATCTTGTTTGTCTAGCTTGGATAAACTCAAAAATCAAGATTGGAAGCTCTAAAAATGGTTGAAAAATCACTTGTTCCTCTCTTCCTCAAGTGCCGTCCCTTCCTCTCTCTTTTGCTCTCTATTTTGTTTCAAAATTTGACTAAGTGTTGGTGACTATCACCAAAACTCATATATATAGGTGTGACTTTTATGGAAATGACATTGATGCCCTCTTTTACTCTTTATTGCCGCCACTCTATTTTTGGTCTAACATAACTTTTGTTTCACTTTTGCTTCTTGTTTTTGGCGTGAATGATGGCTTAATTGTCATGCTTACTTTATTTTATTTATTTTTCTCACTTACTAGGACTAAAATACCCCTTACTATTTATGACATGGAGACTTGTCCATCTAAGGGTAATTTGGTAACTCATGAAATTGAAATAATACTTTAATCATTAGTGCATGACAACTAATATATGCATATATGTAATTAATATTAAACTATGGGATTTGTCACTTATCTTGCTTCCTATTGGTTGAGATAAAGTATCTCCACTTTATCATGTGAGCTCACCTCACATGATAAATGAATAATTCATTCCTAACCGTCTTGTATTCGTACCGGGGTCAGCCAAACGACATCCGACTTGCGCTACGAAATTATAATAAACTTCAAATCACACTAAGGAAAACTTATGATTCGACCGTAACTCAATTTAAAGATTTTTAACACCATAAAACAATAAGTCTGGATGAGGGCTTACAATTTCTCCCCTCCTTATAAAAAATTTCGTCCTAGAAATTTAAACTGCATACCTGTTTTGAATAATTGTGGGTACTGGGAGCGCATTTGTTCTTCAGGCTCCCATGTAGCTTCCTCTGATCCATGACTGTGCCACAACACCTTTACCAATGGTATTGTCCTGTGGCGCAACACAGGACTAAAAAGTTATGTTTTTAAACGTTTAGGTTAAAATCGTAATTTTTGAAAAGTTGAGGGGGCAAATTGCAATTCGGCCAGATTATATCGTCATCTTCTTCATCCAGCCGAGTCATTCCTCTCTCTCTCCTCAGATTTCCAGCAACTTTCCTCTCCGCGAGCCCAACTTCAATCTCTCGTTCCGACCTCATCCGAGCTCTGTTTTGGCCGATCTTAGTACCGTTGGAAAGTTTGTGCGACGTAGATTCTATAGGTATCAATTTTATCAATTTTTATCACTGTTTGGGTCTTCGTTTCAGTAGATGAAGTAAGGCGGTTAACCAACTTTTATTTTTGTAGATTCCAGCCAAACGAAGCAATTCCGACGCCGATCGACCTCTTTTTCGTGACCAGTGTGTCGAGGACAACAAAACCCACCTAACCATACCTCCCACCACCGAGGTTGCCGGAATCCGACACCGAAAAGTCGCCGTCGGCCACCACGTACGGCGGAGGTAAGATTTTCGACCTCCCGAACTCGAAATTTAGCTCACGACGTGTCTAAGGACTCATTTTTAAGTGTAGAATTCATTTTTAGGGCTATTTTTCCAATATGGCAGCCCTACTAAAAATTTTATATATTATATTATTGTGTAGATTTAATTTTAGGACGGCGAGAACTATAATTGGAATCGAGGGAACCCGAAAGCGTGTGATTTTGTGAATCGATAATCGGTGAGTGTTATTCAAAATATTTTGGATATAATGTTTTAAAGTTTATGTTATGATATGTTATAGTTTGATTTTGAAATAAATGAAATTATATGAAAAATATTTTGCATGGACTATAAATGATTATATGAGATGTGGATTTCCTAAATTTGAAAAGTTTATACGAGATAAGTATTTATGGTGAAAAAATTATTTGATGGAAATATATATTGAACATATGGTATGCTTGGTAGATCTTACAGTTATTTCCGGTTGAGGTTGAGTACCCGAAGCGTGCATTGGCAGTGTTGGGAGTGTCTGTCACTAACAGCGGGAGGAAACCCGCAGGGGGGATTGTATCGAGTTAATTGTTCAGTTTAGTGTGTCGCCTAATGCACGTATAGGGTATATTATTAGCTAGCTTCCACCTGAGCGAGGAAAAATGCCGCTCCGTAGCAAGGGAAAAATTCCGCTACGTAATACCGGTTAGATGGCCTGAACGAGGAAAAATTCCGGGAAGGCCGGAGCGAGGCAAAATTCCGCTCCATACCTAGGATACCATATGGTACGGACCATTAGTGGTTGGCTCGTTTTATTCAAAGACTTTTCAAAAATAATAATGCCACCACTATTTATATTTTATGCAGAAAACTGAAATTATATGATAATTTATCGTATCTTTTAGTTTTATAATGGAATTGAATGATATTTACATAAATAAGTTATCCATGCATTTATCTGAAAAATGGTTTTGAGAGAAAAGTTGATTTTTCATATTACAGCGATGAGAGGTTTATAAAGTATTTTAAAACTAAGGGAGGAATTTTTATAAAGATAAAATGAAAATAAAAACTTACAACACTCACTGAGCTCGTGTAGCTTATACTATTTTATGTTTTACAAACAAAACCTCCCCAGGGGCAGATGCAGGTACAGGTACAGGTATATCAGGATCGGAGACTCCAGTTCAGGACTAGGTAGATGGAGTCGGGAGTGCTTGTACTGCTGTGATTGTATAAATGTAGTTTATTTTGGGAAATACTTAATTAATTGTATATGATATAATATATAAGTTTTTCTTATTTTTGAACATGTATGAGTAAATATAAATGCATGACGTACTGTTTTGTGTTTTAAATTATTTTGAAAATTGATGACATGCTTGTGGTTGCTTGTGAATTGATAAATTGAAGGCCTGAGGCCCAGAAGTTTGGGAAAAACCAATTAATTTTAGAAATGTTTAAAGTTTTTACCAAATTTGCAGGGTGGTAATCTTAGAAAAATAACAGTTATGCTGCCCAAATTTTTACTAAGTCTATTATATAAATGTGTAATTAAAAAAGTTTTCAATAGGGAAAAACGGCTTAGCTTCACGGGAATCTTTCAGTCGGATTACATATAGGCTGGAGGGTTACCGTGGGGTTGCCGGCAGGCTGCCGTCTGTACGGAAATGGAAGTGCAGAAACGGGGTCTGTCATGTTGGTATCAGAGCGTGGTTTTGAAATAAGATCTCATGCTTTTAGATTTTAATGGATTAAATTATTTATTTTACTTTATTTTATAAATAAAGCAACCCAAACATGTTTCAGTTATTTTATTTGTCATGCATATGATTTTCAAAATTTCAAATGTTTCACTATCTTGTTTTTATGGAAATCACAGCACTATGCACCGACGAGGTCGTAGGGGTCCTCGTAGAGCCACTTCAGAGGCTCCTGTACCTGAGTTACCATTCGTCCAGGGGGTAGAGCACGCGTCGGGGTCGATAAATGCCCCTATAGATTAGAGCCGTCCGGGACCGTCGGCACTCGTAGAACCAGCCGGCGGGGGTTTTAATGTAGAATAGGTCGCTCAGATACTAATGGCGGCAGTGCGTCAACCGCGGGAGGCCCTCGAAAAACCGAAACGCTCGATAGAACGTGCTTGTAAGTTGGGAGCAAAGCCATTTGACGGAAGTGGCAACCCAGAGAGTGCTTTAGCATGGTTGGATCGGGTTATAGAGATTTACAGAGTAATGGGATGTACCGATGAGCAAAGAGTTCTGTTCTCCTCTTTCCTCCTAAAAGACAGAGCAAAGGATTGGTGGAAAGCCCTGGAGAGGCGACATCCGGGAGGAGTGACATGGGAGATATTCCAACGAGAGTTTACAGATCGATTTTACCCGAAAAGCTACAAAGATGCCCGAATGGAGGAATTCTTCAGATTGGAGCAGAACTCGACATCCGTGACCGACTATGAAAAGAAATTTTCCGAATTGGTCCGGATTGTCCCTTTCATCTCAGATGACGAGAAGCAAAGGTGTAAGAGATTTATGGCAGGTCTGAATCCCAGCCTCAGAGTTCATTTGTCATGGGTTCCTCAGACGCATTATGGAGAGCTGGTGGAGGCTGCATTTAAAGTAGAAAAAAATGTAACAGCCGCATCTCAATAGGGAAAACCAGAAGGCAAACGTAGCGGATCCAATCTACCACAGGAAGTGCCTAGCAAGTTTGTCAGAAGACAGAGTGAGTCCAGATGGGTTAGTGGTAGGAAAATGAGCCAAGGAGCATCATCTAGTCAGGGATCAGCTAGACCACCGGCAATGCCTGGAGACTTTCGTTGGTATAATACTAGGAATTTGATACCAGAGTGCAGTACATGTGGGAGGAGACATTCGGGCGAGTGTCGGATGAGGAGTTCTAGCACAGCTTGCTTTTATTGCGGACAGGAAGGTCATTTTAGGAGAGAATGTCCACAGCTAATCACCTCAGTCAGTTCAGAGGTTAGACATTCAACAGCCTCTTCACAAGCCAGTTTGGGCCAGAGACAGGGAGGTAGAGGCTCTCAGACCAGAGGACATGGCTCTTCAGTTTCGGCTACAGGTGTAGTGGGCAGAGGAGTGTCTTCAGCGGGTCAGCCAGGTAGACCCCGTACCCAGGCTCGAGTGTTTGCTGTCACACAGAAGGAGGCGGATGCCGCTCCAGAAGTTATTACTGGTATGGTTTCTGTTCTAGATCATGATGCATATGCACTGATAGACCCTGAAGCCACACATTCCTTTGTGTCCGTACCATTTTCAACAAAGGTTAGAGCGAAATTACAGTCCTTGGGGGGTAGTATAGTAGTTTCCATCCCTGCTAGAAATTCCTTATTGGCCGAGAAGGTGATTGTGGATAGCAGAATCGTGATAGAAGATAAAGAGTTTCCAATTGACCTGATTGTATTAGATATTCGGGACTTTGATGTGATATTGGGGATAGATTGGCTATCCAGATATCGAGCCACAGTTGATTGTTATGGGAAGGAAGTTAGATTGGCCAGACCAGGGGAACCAGAGGTGGTATTCCGTGGAATTCGAAAAGTACTTGCCACTAGTATGGTCACCGCCATAATAGCCAGTAGGATGCTTCGTAAAAGATATCAAGGATATTTGGCTTATATGGTTGAACAGAAGAAGGATGAAGTTCGATTGGAAGAAATTCCAGTGGTTAGAGAGTTTCCAGATGTATTCCCGAAGGATCTCCCAGGTTTGCCACCAGATAGGGAGATAGAATTTGAGATAGATTTGGTTCCGGGAACTGAACCAATCTCGATTACTCCATACAGGATGGCGCCAGCTGAGTTGAAAGAACTGAAGGTACAGATAGAAGAGTTATTGGAAAAAGGTTTTGTAAGGCCCAGTCATTCGCCATGGGGGGCTCCAGTTTTATTTGTGAAAAAGAAAGACGGGAGCTTACGGCTGTGTATTGATTATCGACAACTGAATAGGGTGACAATACGGAATCAATATCCGCTCCCGAGGATTGATGATTTGTTTGATCAATTATAGGGATCCAAGGTGTATTCGAAGATTGATTTGAGATCGGGTTATCATCAACTGAAGGTTCGGAAGGGAGATGTTTCGAAGACTGCATTCAGAACTCGGTATGGGCATTATGAATTTCTAGTTATGCCATTTGGATTGACAAACGCCCCAGTCGCGTTCATGGACCTAATGAATAGGGTCTTTCGAGCTTATTTGGATAAGTTCGTGATTGTGTTTATTGATGATATTCTGGTATACTCAGGCAATCATGAAGAGCATGCGGAACATCTCAGGATTGTGTTGCAGACCCTGAGAGAGCACCAGTTGTATGCGAAATTCAGTAAGTGCCAGTTTTGGTTGGATAGAATTGGTTTCCTAGGTCATGTCATTTCAGCTGAAGGGCTTAGTGTGGATCCCCAAAAGATTGAAGCTATCACGAATTGGAGACCACCCATAAATGTGACTGAAGTTAGGAGTTTTCTCGAGTTGGCAGGCTATTATAGAAAGTTCGTTGAGGGTTTTTCCAAGATAGCAACCCCATTAACCAGACTGACGAGAAAGGAAGAAAAGTTTGAGTGGTCAGAAGCTTGCCAGCAAAGTTTTGATGAACTGAAGAAAAGATTAACGTCAGCTCCTGTTTTGACACTACCAAGAGGAACAGATGGATTCAGGGTATATAGTGATGCCTCGAGACAGGGTTTAGGTTGTGTGTTGATGCAAAACGATAAGGTTGTAGCTTATGCTTCTAGACAGTTAAAGAAGCACGAGCAAAACTACCCTACCCATGATTTGGAATTGGCAGCAGTTGTATTTGCATTACGAATTTGGAGGCATTACTTATATGGTGTTCCCTGTCGGATCTTTACAGATCATAAGAGTCTGCAATACCTACTCACTCAAAAGGAATTGAATATGAGGTAAAGGAGGTGGCTAGAGCTAATTAAAGATTATGATTGTACGATAGAGTACCACCCCGGAAAAGCCAATGTAGTGGCTGATGCTTTGAGCAGGAGGCCTACGAGCTCCCTAGCACTATTGAAGACTGTGTATCTTCCGCTTTTGGTGGAATTAAGATCGTTGAGAGTAAAATTAAATGTAGCAGACTCCGAAGCATTGTTAGCTACTTTTCATGTTCGCCCCATGTTGGTGGATCAGATAAGAGAATTGCAAAAACAGGATCCCCAGTTGGTCAAATTAAAGAAAGAAATCGAAAATGGAAAGAGAACAGATTTCGCTATCAGGGAAGATGGTACAATGATGATGGGACAACGCTTATGTGTGCCGGATGTAGAGGATCTGAAGAAGGAAATTATGGAAGAAGCTCATTCCTCAGCATACGCCATGCATCCGGGCAGCACGAAGATGTACCATACCCTAAAAGAAAATTACTGGTGGAAAGGGATGAAGAAAGAAATAGCAGCTTTTGTATTCCGATGCTTCACCTGTCAACAAGTCAAGGCAGAGCACCAGAAACCGGCAGGACTGTTGCAACCTCTCCCTATTCCTGAGTGGAAATGGGAGAAGATCACCATGGACTTTGTAGTAGGGCTTCCGCGCAGTCAGAGGGGGCATGATGCGATATGGGTGATAGTTGACAGATTAACCAAATCCGCCCATTTTCTGCCTATCCGGAGTGATTACCCCCTTAGCAGATTAGCGCAGCTCTACATTGATGAGATAGTCAGACTTCATGGTACGCCGGTTTCTATCGTTTCAGATCGTGATCCTAGATTCACATCGAAGTTTTGGCCCAGTCTACAGAAAGCATTAGGAACTCGGCTAAATTTCAGCACAGCCTTTCACCCGCAGACGGATGGTCAGTCAGAGAGGACGATCCAGACACTTGAAGATATGCTCAGGTCATGTGTTATGGAATTCAAGGGTAGTTGGGATATACACCTACCACTTATGGAGTTCGCTTATAATAACAGTTACCAGACCAGTATAGGTATGGCCCCATATGAGGCACTTTATGGAAGAAAGTGCAGGACTCCAGTGTGTTGGGATGAGGTAGGTGAGAGGAAATTGATAGGTCCTGAGCTCGTTCAGATCACTACAGATAAAGTTAAAGTTATAAGGGACCGACTTAAGATAGCAAGCAATCGGCAAAAGAGTTATGCAGACAATCGTCGTAGAGATCTTGAATTCGAAGTTGGAGATAAAGTATTCCTCAAGATATCTCCCTGGAAAGGATTACTTAGATTTGGAAAACGTGGTAAGCTGAGTCCGCGTTATATTGGGCCGTATGAGATTATCGACAGAGTAGGATCAGTAGCGTATAGGTTGAAGCTGCCACCACAGTTGGATAAAATTCATGATGTGTTTCATGTGTCCATGCTTCGAAAATATATCCCCGATCCCTCTCATATACTTAGAGAGCAACCTGTGGAGCTGAGGGAAAATTTAGCTTATGAAGAGGAACCGGTTCAGATTTTAGATCGCAAAGAACAGGTTCTACGTAGTAAAGTCATTCCCTTAGTGAAGATATTGTGGAGGAATCATGATATAGAGGAGGCCACATGGGAGCATGAGGATCAAATGAAACATAAATATCCCCAATTATTTCAGTAGACATCGATGAGTTTTGTAAATTTCGAGGACGAAATTTCTTTAAAGGGGGAAGAAATTGTAATATGCCATCCCTATTTTAGTATTATATACGTATTGTACACGTACGTCTCATTTATGGAATAAAATAATAATTTAGAGTGCCCAAATATAAAATTGGATTATGATGAAATTTATGGATGCGATTTCGAGCTCAAGAAATGGTAAAATAATTGATTTAGAGGTATGAAAATAGTATTAAAAGAAATATTGAAGAAAATGGTGAAATGGAAAAATGTTATAAAAATTGGGCAATAGTGGAAGGACTAAAAAGTTATGTTTTTAAACGTTTAGGTCAAAATCGTAATTTTTGAAACGTTGAGGGGGTAAATTGCAATTCGGCCGGATTATATCGTCATCTTCTTCATCCAGCCGAGTCATTCCTCTCTCTCTCCTCAGATTTCCAGCAACTTTCCTCTCCGCGAGCCCAACTTCAATCTCTCGTTCCGACCTCATCCGAGCTCCGTTTTGGCCGATCTTGGTACCGTTGGAAAGCTTGTGCGACGTAGATTCTATAGGTACCGATTTTATCAATTTTTATCACTGTTTGGGTCTTCGTTTCAGTAGACGAAGTAAGGCGGTTAACCAACTTTTATTTTTGTAGATTCCAGCCAAACGAAGCAATTCCGACGCTGATCGACCTCGTTTTCATGACCAGTGTGTCGAGGACAACAAAACCCACCTAACCATACCTCCCACCACCGAGGTCGCCGAAATCCGACACCGGAAAGTCGCCGTCGGCCACCACGTACGGCGGAGGTAAGATTTTCGACCTCCCGAACTCGAAATTTAGCTCCCGACGTGTCTACGGACTCGTTTTTAAGTGTAGAATTCATTTTTAGGGCTATTTTTCCAATATGGCAGCCGTACTAAAAATTTTATATATTATATTATTTTGTAGATTTAATTTTAGGACGGCGAGAACTATAATTGGAATCGAGGGAATCCGAAAGCGTGTGATTTTATGAATCGATAATCGGTGAGTGTTATTCAAAATATTTTGGATATAATGTTTTAAAGTTTATGTTATGATATGTTATAGTTTGATTTTGAAATAAATGAAATTATATGAAAAATATTTTGCATGGACTATAAATGATTATATGAGATGTGGATTTCCTAAATTTGAAAAGTTTATACGAGATAAGTATTTATGGTGAAAAAATTATTTGATGGAAATATATATTGAACATATGGTATGCTTGGTAGATCTTACAGTTATTTCCGGTTGAGGTTGAGTACCCGAAGCGTGCATTGGCAGTGTTGGGAGTGTCTGTCACTAACAGCGGGAGGAAACCCGCAGGGGGGATTGTATCGAGTTAATTGTTCAGTTTAGTGTGTCGCCTAATGCACGTATAGGGTATATTATTAGCTAGCTTCCACCTGAGCGAGGAAAAATGCCGCTCCGTAGCAAGGGAAAAATTCCGCTACGTAATACCGGTTAGATGGCCTGAAAGAGGAAAAATTCCGGGAAGGCCGGAGCGAGGCAAAATTCCGCTCCATACCTAGGATACCATATGGTACGGACCATTAGTGGTTGGCTCGTTTTATTCAAAGACTTTTCAAAAATAATAATGCCACCACTATTTATATTTTATGCAGAAAACTGAAATTATATGATAATTTATCGTATCTTTTAGTTTTATAATGGAATTGAATGATATTTACATAAATAAGTTATCCATGCATTTATCTGAAAAATAGTTTTGAGAGAAAAGTTGATTTTTCATATTACAGCGATGAGAGGTTTATAAAGTATTTTAAAACTAAGGGAGGAATTTTTATAAAGATAAAATGAAAATAAAAACTTACAACACTCACTGAGCTCGTGTAGCTTATACTATTTTATGTTTTACAAACAAAACCTCCCCAGGGGCAGATGCAGGTACAGGTACAGGTATATCAGGATCGGAGACTCCAGTTCAGGACTAGGTAGATGGAGTCGGGAGTGCTTGTACTGCTGTGATTGTATAAATGTAGTTTATTTTGGAAAATACTTAATTAATTGTATATGATATAATATATAAGTTTTTCTTATTTTTGAACATGTATGAGTAAATATAAATGCATGACGTACTGTTTTGTGTTTTAAATTATTTTGAAAATTGATGACATGCTTGTGGTTGCTTGTGAATTGATAAATTGAAGGCCTGAGGCCCAGAAGTTTGGGAAAAACCAATTGATTTTAGAAGTGTTTAAAGTTTTTACCAAATTTGCAGGGTGGTAATCTTAGAAAAATAACAGTTATGCTGCCCAAATTTTTACTAAGTCTATTATATAAATGTGTAATTAAAAAAGTTTTCAATAGGGAAAAACGGTTTAGCTTCATGGGAATCTTTCAGTCGGATTACATATAGGCTGAAGGGTTACCGTGGGGTTGCCGGCAGGCTGCCGTCTGTACGGAAATGGAAGTACAGAAACGGGGTCTGTCACGGTCTCTCACTTCCACCCGAACTCTCTAAATGTCTTCCATTTTAACTCTCTCGGTTTAAAACAATGGGGGCTGACCGAATGACTTTTTTTCTTTAATTTTGCACTTTCAACTTTGGTATAAAAATGGTTGGTGAATCTTGGACATTTGGCATGCTTGCATGCATGGACTCAAGCACCACTTGTCTTGCTTCCTTCCCTACATGGGCGACACGTGTCTTTCATGTGTGGATTTAGCTCGCCACTTGCTTTCCATGCTTTCCATTTCAGTTTCGAAATCCAACTCGCTTCCGTTTGTCCGTCTGGAAATCCTCTTATAACTCGATTTCATTTTCGCACACTCAAAATTATTTTTAAATTTCGAATCCATCTCCACGTACTCGAAATTATTTTATTATTTCTTTTCTAAAAAAATACTGAATGGTCCGAAATCGAAAAGAAAATGTTTTTCCCGATCGAAAACGCGATCCATTAGAATATAATTCGTTTTTCCATTGAACGAAGCTTTGGGTTTTGCATTGCGAATATTTGTTTTATTACCTCAATATTACGGTCATACAATATTCCATCATATACCGTACTAAGATCGGGAGGGTATGTTACAATTCTCCCCTCCTTATAAAATTTCGTCCTCGAAATTTCAAAGATCCACTTATCTGAAAAGAAGGTACACTGAGGTGCATAAACCAATCAAAATTCAATCATCAATTATTCATAACAATATTAATTCACCACCAAGACAAAGATATAAACACTTATTACGAAGATCATACCCGAAATTATTTTTGGAGTATCGTCTGCATCCTGCTGGGTCATTACAAAAACTATAGCTTGAGTCTGGGGTCTGCCTGCCCGTCCTCTGGACGATTTATCCCTACTTGCTGGTTGCTGGTCCGCTCTATTTACTGGATGAAGTGGGGCCTTTAGCCTGTGCACCTCTCTGCTCCTGGCCTCGTCCAACACTAAATGGTTTCGGTCCTGCTGATTCTATATCTGGTCTACCACCAAAGGCTAACTGTGGGCAATCTTGTGCAAAGTGGCCTTTCTGGCCACATTTGTAACATACATCCGAGCCCAATCTACACTCACCAGGATGAAATTTACCACATTTCACACATTCTGGCCAGGTTCTCTGCATGGTTCCAGTATTATTGAATCTAGTCGGTGGTTTTATGGAGCCTTGGCTAGATTGTACCCCGTATCCTGACTGATGACCATCAAACCACTTTGACTTTCTTCCACTTTTGGTTTGCTTGCTAGCTCCTCCTTGTGTCCAAGTTGATCCACTGCGCTTTAGATTTTGGGTGCCAATATGAGATTTCTCTCCCATACTCCTTTCAACCTTGACTGCAGCCTCTACCAATTGACCATATTGATCATGTGCAGTCGATACCACGTAGGTCCTGATTTTTGGGTTTAGACCTACTACGAATATTTTGCTCTTCTATTCTTCATTATCTTGAATAAACAGAACATGCTTCACCAATTCTAAAACTTTTCTCTCATATTCTGATACAGAAAGTGTACCCTATTCTAACTTGAAGAACTCCTCAATCTTGGCATCTTTATAGCTTTTAGGAAAGAATTTATCTGTGAACTCGCTTTTGAATTGAGTCTAGGATATCCTTTTTGGATTCCGTCTCTACAACGCAGTCATTGGCCCTATCTTTCAATAGAAAGGCTGAAAATGTCACAATCTGTTTTTCTGAACATCCCATAACTTCAAAGATCCCCTCATTATTCTCTAACCAAGATAAAGCTTCCTCCGGTTGACTAGTTCCATCAAAATTCCTGGCTCCTAATGACAGGACCCGAACCAGACCTTTTCTAAGCTCTTATCTGGAGGATCCCGTCGGGCACTTCAACGAACTTCCCAAACCTGACTCGTCAGATTAAGGAAATCCGAGAAGCGAACCCTTAAAATACTTTGCCGATTTACTCGTTTTAACTTAAAACTTACTTTACTTTTAAAATAGTTGGGATTGGTGGAAATTTTTTGCGTTTGATTGAAAACTAATTTCATAAAAATCGGACAGCATAACGGCTGTAAATTTACATTTCCAAAATCAACCTGCATAAGAAATACACTTCGAACTATTTTGATCACCGTCCAACTTCTTTCAATCTCAAACATGCATTTTTCATTCATTTCACAAACATGCAATTCTTTTACAAACATAATTCACATATGTAATTAACATATAACAACTCATACTTATATGAAATATGTGCCTTGTGCAATATGTGCATATCAAGTGTAATGGTTCATTTATATATGCATATCAAAATATGATTTATAATCCGTCAAGTATCTCATGTCAACACATAATTATTTGATTCAATATATACACATGTACACAATGTCAAAATACATTAACATCCATATATTTTGTCTCATTATTTCCCCCACGTAAAGTTAATCAAAATAATGTCTTTGATGCAAAAGCGTCCGTGCTAACATCTACTAAAGTATACAAGCTACACAAAACAAAGAGAGGTTAGGCAATATATATATAAAGGTATAACTCCGCATAGACATTACTTAGAAAATAATCGATTTGATTCTTTTTCTTTTGAAAACCATTTCTCATAAGACAATCATGTGCATAGCCACTACGCACGGAATTTGCTACATCGCGACGTAGGGCGAACTTTCTCAACTCTAGGTAACCACAACGCGGAATTTTCTACATCGCCGTTGTAGTGCCAATAGCTTATACTTTACGTAACTATATGCGAAATTTTCTACATCGCATATTGTAGTACAATTTACTCATCACTTGCAATTAGATACGGAATTTTCTACATCGTATCACATTGCTATCAACCTTGACAACTACGAGCGGAATTTTCTACCTCGCTGCGTAGTGCCAAGATGCTAATATCACAACATGCACACGGGTCTTAATTCAACTTTATTTTGCTTTACTTTTAAACCTTTTTGCAACTTACTTTCGCCTTCGAATCTCATTTCTAGATTCTAGGCATAACTCATTACTCAACATAAAACTTATGATTTTGAAAAACCATTTTGCAGAACTCTTTGAAACAATATATTTTATCATTGCCATATAAATGGAAATCAACTAGATGTAAGTGAAGTGAAGGACACTTACCTTGATCCCAACGCTCTCAATGCCTCAACGAGCCTCTCGCGTCTCGTCCGCGTGCTCGTCACCTACACAACATAGTCTCGTTATAACTTACTCACTTTCATAGCTAAAACTAATAAAAATAGAGTTTCCAATACATTGAAAACTCACTACACCACACTTTCCCAACTCGATTTTTGACTCGACTGAGGCTCTCAAAATTTGGTTTCTTTGTAAAAGTCTTACTTCTAGACCCCTAGGATCATCCCCGTATGTTTCGTTTGGTCTCCGGCAGCTTAAAACAAAAAGTCAACTTTTTAACTATACGGTTGACCACGAAAAACAGAATTGAAACCAGCCATGGTTTCACCTCCGTTCCTTTTTCTAGCGTCTCCTTATCACATAACTAAGTCGCCCGTAAAGTTTCGTCTTGAAACTCCATCGTTTGCTATGTCAATCTAGGCAAAACGCCCAATTTTGGGCACTTTTCAAAGCGAGTTTTTACATCGGACAAGCGACGATGGTTTTTCTTTCGTATCTAAGGTTCTTTTACCTAATTATGACCGAATACATCTATTTTGGGCATCAACGAATGCATTTGCATTGCTATTACACATCTCGGTTTCCTACGCCCACTATTTTGGCTATAACTTCGTCATTTTTTATCGGATCGATCCCATTCCAATTTTCATGGTTTTCTATCATTCCTAGGCATCATTTGAGGTGTAGAACAACCTCAAATAAGCTAGAATAAATGGTCTTACCAGACCCTTTTATGAGCTCGAGATTGTCAACATGCTTCTATGCATTATTTTAACCTCTACTAGATTTAGGCTATTCTTGTACCTATGTGTATCCATGTCAATTTTGCTGATTCCTACTCATTTATGCATGCTTTTATGACCCTAAATACGTCATAAATACCACCAAAACACAATGGGGTCACATGCCCCTTCATAGGTCGTGACATGCACACACACTACACATTGTTTCATGAGATTTACTTGGTTATTCTCTCAAATACATTATTCACCTAAACACGATTGCTCTTCATCTAACAAAATATTGCTAGGAGAGCTTTCATACTAATTCTTCATCATTCTTTTACTTAAATGGCTCATTTACAACCTAATCATCACATAATTGATAACATAAAAATATAGCATTTAACAAAACATAATTCTCTCATTATTTACTATAATAACTTGAAACTTAACAATTTCTTTCCTACACATTTCCTTCCAATTCCAACATTTAAATTTGGTATCTAAGCACATTTTTATATCTTAACATAACTCAAATAAACGGTATATGGATCAGCCCTCATCTCAGCCCCTAAAACTTGAATTTTCCTCCATGCTACACAACATCTCTTTATCTTAAATTACCATACTCATTTTAATCAGTCCAAGGCATAGCTACTACCTTAATTCACTTCATTTAGATTCAATTTAATCCTCTAAAAAAAAAAATTTCACTAGCCACTTAAAACATCTCCAACTTTAACCCAAATTATAAATCAAACAATTTAAACTTTAAACAAAATAAAAAAAATAATACCACAAACCTAAAGGTACTGGTCACGGATTTCTTTCTCTCTACAGAAACATTTACTCAAGAATCCCACCGTTCAGATTGATAAAAAACGTCAGAGGAACCTCCAGACCAAATTTGAAGCTGATCCAATGGTTAACAAAGGAGATATGGTGAAATAAGCAAGACTGTCCTGGTTGTGCCCTGTTATCCGGCCAGCCCTGTTACGAAAGCCATAACTCACCCTATACACATTTAATTAAAAATCAAACCGTTCATAACTAAGAACCATGTGTGATTAACATACCCAACAAATTTCAGCGCGATCCAACGGTGGATGAAGGAGATATCTCGATTCTCTGAAACCTGCGCAGATAGCTCTCTGCATCAGCTCTCTCTCACGTTTCAGCTTTTGTTTCTCACGATTTGGTGAGCTGAATGAGTGAAGGTTTCTGCCTCAATTTCCAGCTGAGAGTGTCTTTATATAGGCCCTCCAAAACTTGTTAAAAAGTGCCTTAAATATTACTTAATTACATAACACTCATTAGTTAACTTTAACTAAAGTTAAATTCCAATTAACCTTAGTTAACTTCCATAATTTTCCACTTCTTCTTGGCAAACTCTTATTGGCTAATAAACTTTCACATGGATTTATGTTTCTTCTAGGATTTCATTACTCCCATTTACTCACATCAAATCCATATACACTAAAATTATAATTTACTCAAATCATCTTTATAATTTAATTCCAAGTTCCAAGTTAATAAAATTCCAAAAATATTCTATGGTCATCTAATCATCAAATTAACCATGGGGTACTCTAATTGGGTATCTAACTAATCAATCTTAAGCTTCAAAAAAATATTCAAACGGTCTTCGGATCATTATTATTTTTAATAACTCAAAAATAACGTTTTTAATAATTTTCGTTCTGATCATTCGAAATCTATTCAAATGAACTCATTTTTAATCTGTTTCAGTTTCTATGGACTACATTATTCATTCCAGGGTTTTTGAATCCCAAAGTAAAATTTTTGAAATTTACTATTCATCCGGATACTATTCATCGAAAGTTACTATTCACACGAAAATTCACTATTTACCCAAAATTAAAGGTTAGGGTATTACACCTAACTTTCGAGCCCTTTCAATAGAACATCCTGCTTCTCGCGGCTGACGAAGTGCCGCAGCTAATAATTGAGCCATCTGTTCCATTTGTGCATTTCCTTCTACATGCTCTGGGGGCTGAGATGATCTTGATTGGGACAATTCTGATGGGACTGCATCCTGAGGAACATTTATGGACTCATCCATTTGTTCTTCTGCTGGCGAATGACTCTCTACGGTAGTTCTTATCATCATGTAATATATTTGATTCTAAAAGAACGTTGAAAGAAATCATGAAGGAAATCATGCAAATTTTAGAAAAACATTAAATCATTTTCGGAAGTAGGTTTTCTTAATATATATATATTTTAATAACCAGGCTCTGATACCAACTGAAACGACCCAACCTGGATTATACCTGTAGAGATCCGAGTAGAGCCCTCCCAGCACTTTACAGAATCCTTGCAGTCTTTATGTAGGTGACTCAAAAGGACTCTGTGAAGCAAAGCCGAAAAACAATTTCATTTCTTAATCATTTTAAAATTTAGGACGGAAAAATTTCGGCAGCACAACGGCTGTTTCTCCGATATTTCCAATCCCTTTTCAAAAGTATCATTTCTAAAAGAAAATCTTTTGAAAAATTCTAGTTCCGTAATAAGTTGTTCAAAACATGAATTTCATGTTATTACATAATCATTTATATACATATTTGCTTGAAAACAAGATTATATGCATCGCAAAAATTCATTCATAACATAATCATAAATTTATAAATCGTATCCTCAGTCATAAAACATGTATCCAATGGAACCCAGAGAAATCATGATCACCGCTCGGTCCTAAGACACCTGTGGTGGGGACGGTCAATCTCATTCATAAAGCATATGCCGCGGAATGTTACCTCACTGCACATAGGGCATCAGTCATAACAATACCTTATATACGCGTAGAGGGCGACATGACAGACTCGATCCCCCCCCCCCCCTCATAGTTAGTGGACTTTCCCTCACGGACATGCCATACGCGCAATAAGGCACTTCGGCTGCATAACAGTCATATCTCAGTCATATAATGGGGATTAGGGTAGCCATCAGTTTTGAAAATTGTCTTTAACTTTTCTTAAGAATTTCAGCTACATGCTAAAATAATTATCATAAAAACATACCTCTTCTATTAAATATTAAACATAAAAGCGCATTGCAAGAATAAATTTATGCAATCAACATTGCTTTAGATGCATATATAAAACCATTTATAAGCGAACATCATTCATATAAATTCATTTAAATATTAAAACATATTTCAATCTTTCATGAAAACATAGTAATTATAGTGCATTTATCATTTCATAAAACAATCTACACTCACCGATTGCTAACTCACGGAAACGTCCCGATTTCTATCTCGCGATACTTCCTCAACTTTGCTTTCCTCCGTCTTATCGCCTATATAATTTAACATTCTAATATAAGCATATCGTAACTACACGATTCGTGAAATCATTTCGATCATCGAACATCAATTTCACAACATTGAATAATATAAAAAATTTTGAATTAACTTCTTCATGTTAACATAACTTACATTTGACCTTATACCATATATTACTTTCATCGCAATTACATTTAACATAATTCAATCCGTCCTAACGTCAAATTTTATCATTTAAACAACCTCAAACACATAACATGGCAGCCTACTAAAATCATATCCATCTTTCAATTTGACAAGGAAAAATCACAACTAAACGCGTTCGTACGAAAACAAACGTTATCCGAATCGCCCGGAAACGATTTCTCGATTATCAAACGACTATTCGAGCCTTTAAAACATACCAACACTAATCATTTTTCACGACAACGAACTCGAATTTAATGACGTAATATAACAACCCCTAAATCTTCCTATAACAACCCATAATCAATTTCACAATGGAAATAATCGTTGACAATATCATTCAAAAAACAACCGAACAATAACGAGCGAACCTCCGCACTAATGAGGTTCTAAATCCTAAAACCTAATCATAACATAATCCTAAAATCACTCTTAACTCATCCTAATCATTATCCATCCAAACGAAATCCATAAAACTCAATATACCTTTCGGAATTCATTTCGAAACGATTATACGAATGTGCTACCCACATTAATGCTTTTATCCGCGAGTTCCCTTCAATCCAAATGAACATGCAACAAATAAAAACTAATTGAAACGTCAACACGAAACCAAATGGGACAGCACTTACCTTTGCGTGAGCTATTTTTCACTTCGAAACAGCTCCCACACATTCGCGATGGCAAAACGGTGCTAAAATCACTCACGGCAGCAACTTTGCATATGCTGATTTCCCTCAAAACAACACCCACACGCACTCACCAGCTCGCTTCCTTCTTGCTGTAGGTCACAGATAGCTTGGATCTCACTCTCGGTAGCAGCTCATGGTAGCAACAACTCACCCACGGCCTGACAGCAGCTCATGGCAGTAGCACCTTATAGCCTGATAGCAACAGCTCACAGTAGCAGCAACATACCCACGGCCTGACAGCAGCTCACGGCAGCAGCACCTCACGACCTGACAGCAGCAGCTCACGGATTGAAGATGCATACAGCTCCTGGTTTTAGATTTCACTCTTCTCTTGTTGCAAGCACAAGTTGATATTCTTGGATCTGCCCTTGGATGCACAATCAGCTTGGGCTAGCTTGGTGATGGCCGTTTTTCTTTCTGGTCTCACGAGCTCTCTCTCTTTCTCACGATCTCTCACTCTCTTGGGCTCTCGGATTTGCTTGAGAATGGGTGACTGAATGCATGAGCTAAGCTACTCTTCGAATGGTTCTCTCTCTCACGGTCTTTAAGCTCTCTCTCTTACATTTCACTCTCTTGGTCTCTCACTTCCACCCGAACTCTCTAAATGTCTTCCATTTTAACTCTCTCGGTTTAAAACAATGGGGGCTGACCAAATGACTTGTTTTCTTTAATTTTGCACTTTCAACTTTAGTATAAAAATGGTTGGTGAATCTTGCACATTTGGCATGCATGCATGGACTCAAGCACCACTTATCTTGCTTCCTTCCCTACATGGGTGACACGTGTCTTTCATACGTGGATTTCGCTCGCCACTTGCTTTCCATGCTTTCCATTCCGCTTTCAAAATCCAACTCGCTTCTTTCCGTCCGTCCAAAAATTCACTTATAACTCGATTTCGTTTCTGCACACTCGAAATTATTTTTAAATTTCGAATCCATCTCCACATACTTGAAATTATTTTATTATTTCTTTTCTAAAAAAATTCTGAATGGTCCGGAATCGAAAAGAAAATGTTTTTCCCGATCGAAAACGCGATCCATGGGAAAGTAATTCATTTTTTTGTCGAACGAAGCTTTGGGTTTTGCATTGCAAATATTTATTTTATTACCTCAATATTACGGTCATACAATATTCCATCGTATACAGTACTAGGATTAGAAAGGTATGTTACAGCACCCATGGTACTCTACACTCTGAAGAGCTATGTTTGGAATAGCTGAAGATTAGGCGGCCTGCTCCTTGTACTTTTTCATCTCTGCCACCGCCTCTACACCAAAGCATGAGAAGTCCAGCCCTGGATGAGCTACCCAAAAGATGTAGAGGAAATTGCCAAAGTTTTTAATTCTGCCTCCTTTTGGCTTTGATGACCCGTACTTCAGCATCCTCCGTAGCTTTGGCGATCTCCTCCTTGGAAAGAGCGACCTCTTTCTCGACAACCTTAACTCGCTGCATGGCCTCTTCCATCCCTTTTTTAGTAGCTTCAGTTTGCTGTACGACCTTCTTAAGATCGCTTGTGGCTTTATTCAATTCCTCTTTACTCTTAAGGAGCTTGGCGTTGAGGTGTGACCTCACAGCTGCATGAGTACTCTTCTTGCAAGCCAGAGCGTTCTCGGCCTCTTTCCTAGCTTCCTCAGCATTCTTCAGCTCAGTCAGAAGGAGTTGATCCGATCTCCTTACTTTATTAGCCTCCGTAGCCATGAACGAGATCTCATCCTTTAGCTTCTTTTTCTCATTCTTGAACTCATTCTTTTTCTACTCGAAGGCTAGGACTTCTTACATTTAGTTCATCACTCCTATAGCAGTCTGAAATGAAGCAAATTAGTATTTAATCCAAGGAAGCAAAATAGCGAAAAGAACAAGGGTATTGGAGATTACTAGTAGCCCGTGGAGAGCTATGTATCTAGATAAGTTATCCCCTTTTAAGCTTTCCTTCTTCAGGTTTCTAGCATCATTCCCAAGGAGGTCGTGCACGTTGTCGATGACAACGTCAAAATATATTCCTTTTGGTCCACCTGCGAGCTAGTCCTAACCGGTAGCAAATCTCTTCTCTCTACTACCTCGAGCTGCTTACCCTTATCTACCTATGATCACTTGGTCGAAGGATGTACGGGTATTGACTTCCTTTTTACCCTACTACTTAAAGCAGCTCGATCCTCGCGAGCAGGAGCCCTCACCTACTCATCTTCTACCTTAATAGCTTCCGATTGTAAGGTGGGGTCTTGGGCTTCTACAAGTCTCGGAGCAAGCTCAGAGGTGGTCATCTCAATAGAGGCAACTTTAGAAGCTATGGGCTGAGTAGTAGGGCTCTGGAGTAGAGTAAGCTTTACCATCCTTGCAATTTTTTAAAGGGAAAAAATGGTCTCTACTTCACTAGCAGCTTCGAAGATAGATACGAGCTTATGTTCACCCCGAATCCCAATGTCTCGCTTATTGTCAAGCAATTCGCTACGCATAGAAAGAGCTAGTTGGTAGGACCTAAATAGCTCGTCGTTGAACGCATGGTTGATTCTTCCTTCTTGTGAATCAGTAAGCATCCTAAGAACTTCAACCTCATCCTCAGTAAAGACTGCTTATCTCCTGTCACGTCTGTAAAGTAGAACAAAAAGAGTTAAAAAAAAAAAGAGTAATATTTCCTATAGCTCGCAAATGTTAGTCTTAGCTATATATATAGACTAAGGACGAAAGCAAAATTTTGAAGCTGTCTGAGGGAATGGCAAGAAATCAAAAACCAACTTGAGTTATAGTCTCCCATATTGGACTTGCCCTTTGCGCCGTCCTAAGGTAGAGGATCTTTGAAGTTTGACTTTTGAGCTACGAGATAATAAATTTCATCTCGTGTTTCCCCTCTTAGGCTGCCAACGCTCTTAATGCTATATAGGTGGTAGTAGATCCTTAGGTTCAGAGGTGGAAGGTCGTTCCTCTTGAAGATCAAGGCTAAGGATGTGAGCTAGGAGTAGGAGTTAGGGGTCAACTAAAAATATCTAAGTTTTAGCCTATTCAGGAGGTTGATAAGGTAGACAGAGATGGGAAATTTGAGCCCGTGCCTAAGGTGATATATACTAATGGCAACAAACCCTTTGGGAGGATAGGCTGCATGGTTGTAAGAAGAAGGCAGCATGACGTGCCAACCTCTAGGAAGATTATACTCTAAAGCAATCCCTCCCAACTCCTCATATTTCAACTTTAAGGCATAATGGATAAACACCTAGCAAATTCTTTTTTCCATAAAGGTTTCACGAGCTCTGCCCTTTAGCGGTCTATCGGATTACGATGGGGTTAGCTCGAGTCATGAATTCCTTAATGACCTCGCCACTCAGGGAGGTCACTACTTTAACAGTGTGAACTTCCCTCGTGTCAAGCCCTTCCAAACTGGAAGAGTCGTTATCTCATATTCAGTGTGATCGATATCTACAACTTGAAGATATCTACACATAAACAGGAGTAGTTAGGTTGCGTTATGCGCACCAGGCCTAAAAATTTAAGTTTCCTAAAATCTAAGGAACTTCTTAATCTATAGGTCACAAATGCTACACAGATCGCTAAGTGCATAGGGGGCTCGAACTATGATCTAATGACTTATAAGCTAATATTTTATCCTATAGCTCGCATACAGAATGTCGCAAATAACCAACAACTCGCAAGGGTACATCCAACAAGATCAAATCAATGAGAAATGGAAAATCACAATTGATAAAAAGTATGCAACAACAAGAACACGAAATGTTCAAGCCAGTACCAAACCCAAAAACAGCACATACAAACAAAAAATGAAAACTAGAAATTGAGAGATGATTTTGAAGACTTATTGTAAATAAAGTAGAAATGGAAATACTGATCTTCGATGGATTTAAATCTTTGGAATTTGGTGCAGAGATTTGAAATAAGAAGAAAGCAAAAGAAAAGAAAGCTCAGCAACGTCTGGGATTTTGAAAATGACAAGGTAAATGTGAAAAAGACTAGACTTCTATTTATATATAGGCACGAGACTGAGACCCTAACCATTAGATTTGATGGCTCACCAACCATCCTAGATCTAACGATGTAGCGCGAGTTGAGGGATTTTGTCATCATGGACTGTCAATTGAGAAACATAGGCATTAAATGTGTATGAAACGTGACGTGTAAAGTGGTGCAGTTACTCGAAGAGTTGCCACAGGACAAGTCACGTAAGGGGATAGAATGTGGAAAGGCAACGCGACAGGTCGTGACACATCAGCTTTTACTAGCGAGCTTGAACTCCCAATCCGCAGATCGCACTGGGAGTTGGGGGGCTGATGTTGTACCTATATTTGGGGCTACATAAATGGGCTGGTAAAAGTCCAAGGTTGATCCAGTGAATTAACCCAATAGGTGAAAGCCCAGCTCACTAAAGACCCAGTGCGCCAAACGTCTAGCTTATCAAACGTACAGTTCACAGAAACTAGCTCCCAGTTTGCTACTACAACTTTCAGGTCACTAATCAACCATTGTTAAGACTATCTTACACTTAGTTTTAGATCTCCTAGAGCGAGATATAGCTCACCCAATACAAGGTTCAGCTTGCAGCTCGAAGATCCATTAAACGAATACTTCCAAAAAGGAAACATCCTAATTTGAGGAAAAGTCAACGACCAGAATTGGAAGTAGAATCAAATTCCAACTTTAGCAGTATCTATCCCTAATTTGGTGGAAACAATTTTGGTAGCATAATTAATGTAAAATTCTTTCCTGTTTTAAATGTACTCAAACTGTAACATACCTCACACTATAAATAGGGATAAAAACTCATTGTAATACACAAATAATTAATAATATACTGTTTCTGTATAAAAATAAATAGAGAACAGTTATGGATGTAAACATCTTTTTAGGCTGAACCACATAAAAATCTCTTTTGCATTCTGTTCTTCCTCTTGTCTCTCTTTTTGTTTTTGTTTTCTACTTTTGTGTGCTTTAATTACAGTATTGGTTAAAGAATCTGGGTCGATCAAATCCAGACGTCGACATGATCCAACTCATTTAGTTGTAATCAGATATCATAAAGGTCTAATAAATTACAATTAATAATTTTAGAATATAATCACTCACTTTTTTATAAGTATATCGATAATCCAAGTGTACTTAAGTGGACCCCATTTATACATATATATATGCTAATGTTTGTTAGCAAAAGCTTGTGTTTAATAACTTGTACCCTTCAAACATTAAAAAGTAGAAATAAAAATAAAATTGTTATTATTTTTTTAAAAAAAAAAAAGAAAAGAAAAAACAATAATACTTGTGTTCTTAACAACAAAGCCTAGAATTTATTCATTTTAGATTGGTCATCCTTTTCCCTATTTTTATCAAAATAGTGATGTAAATCGGCAGTGTGAAGGTGGGAGTAGAAATCCTCATGCCCAAATTTGTAAAATTATTTACCTCCAACCGCATCATTTAAGGCTTTGGTTAGGGGGTTCATGCTTTCTTCTAGAGAGTTCACAGTAGGAGTTGTAGCCCTGTTGAATGTTGTAGTCTTCCCAGTGGAGTAGGTTTTTCTCCTTTTCCCTTTCTATTCTCCTTTTTCTTTGTATTCTTCCTCATGGATTCTGAGGAACTCACTAAACTCTGCCAATCGCTCACCCTTGTTGACGAGGAAGGTTCAATTTGTAACATTAGTGGTAAGAAGCAAATAGAAGGGCTTGAAGAGGTTTCCCAATGTCTTGTAGGGAAGGTGCTAGCCAATAGGAAAGTTAATAGGGAAGGCTTTAATGGAGTCATTGAGCAACTTCAAAGCTCGATAGGTAGAGTGGAAGTTGAAATTATTGAGGAAAATCTCTATATGTTTTATTTTCAAAGAAAGGAAGATAGACCCCTAATTATCAATAGAGGTTCTTGGCATTTCAACAGACATTTAATTGTTCTAGAAAAGCCTGAAGGAATTGGGGATTTTTCCAAATTAGGGTTTAACAAAGCAGACATTTGGGTCCAAATGCATAACCTACCTCTTATGTGTACGAATAGAAAGGTGGCAAGCATGCTAACCACCGAGATAGGTGAAATTACTACAATTCCCTCGGAGCCTAAAGTTTGTTGAGGACATTTTATGAGAGTTAGGGTTCGAATTGACATCTCGAAACCACTACGAAGGGTGCTGCACCTCAATCTAGATAACTCATGCGATTTCTTTGTGGCTATGCTGAAATATGAGAGGCTCTCCGATTTCTGCTTTATCTATGGTCGAATAGGTCATACCAATAAGGACTATCAAGATGTGGAGGCTAAGACAGTGGCGCGGAGTGGAAAGATGATGGAATTTGATTCATGGTTAAAGGCTTCCCCATCTCAGAAAATGAATTAACAATCGTCCAGCTCAAAATCAGCCATGAATGCCAATTTGAGCCTCCCTAAGCAAACTAGTAGTACTCCTGATCCTGAAGAGCAAGATGAGCAAACCCGTTGCCCTTATTAGACACCGACAGAATAGTACTACAGAAGAGAGCCATCACCAAATTTGGGAGCCCAAACATCTAGTGTTAGCAAAGGGGCTTATAAGTACTCAGGAAAGTGGACTGGTATCAGTGGGGACCACAGTCAGGGGAGGATGGCACCTCCGCAAAGCGACAGCAAAGCATACAAGTGGAAGCTCTTAATGTGCACAACAGTATAATGGCAACTCAACCCTTATTGTCATATTCAAAGGACCTTTTTTTGGTTGACAAAGATATGCATGTAGAAGATTCCCCATGCAAACAAATAGAAACTGTAACAACGTCTACCAGCCCAAAGTGCGACCCTAAATCACGTGACCCAATGAATCCAAACTCTAGTCTGAAACGCACCAAAACATGGAAACGTGCTGCCAGGCTCTCCTCTGTCTCTTCTTAGAAATCAACAACTTCTCAAAACAAGAATAATGAGAGGGTCATTAGGAAGATGGCACTGGAGGAGGCTGAAGTCTCCAAGAAAGTAAGAATTTGAAAAGTGGCCTTGTGTTTTCTGGTGACTCTCCTATGGAAACGGCGGAGCGTGGTCCCCTAGCCCGCCGAGCACTATGATTCTCTTCTGTTGGAACATACAGGATGTGAATAGTCCCATGCATTCACATCCCTTATACGGGTAATCTGTAGATTTTCCTCTCTAGTGGTCTTCCTCAGTGAGAACAAACTACATAGTAAATCTGCCTCTTCTCTTAACGTAGCTTCGGGGTTTGGTAATGCTTTCTTTGTGGATAGTGCTGGCAAGAGCGAGGGTTTGGGGTTGTTGTGGAAGGATGAAGAGGACATCTCGATTATATCTTACTCCCTCGAACATATTGATGCCAATTTTCAACTGCTTAATGAGTCATGTTGGAGATTTTCAGGATTCTATGGAAACCCTGTTCCCTCTTTGAGGCATCACCCCTTGATTGTTAGAGGCATGAGGAGAAAACTGGTAGCTCGGTTATGTCAGCTCCGAAAATCCTCGATTTCCACTGACTAGGGAGGATTGTGGCTTGTTCAATCCGGGCTATTTGGGCCAAAGTATACTTGGACCAATCGAAGGGACAAGCTGGACAATATTCAAGAAGGTTTGGATAGGTACCTTGCTGACACTTCCTGGATGTATCTTTTCTCAGATGCTCAAGTAGAAAACCTGGGTTTCCACTCTTCTGGTCATCGCCCTATTTTACTCAAGTTTACGTACGAAGGGTTCAAGCTTGAATCTCGACACCCAAAGAGCTTTTAGTTTGAACATTTCTGGTTGAAAGAGGAAGATTATCTTGAAGCGGTGCAAGCTACCTGGCAGGCGAGGGGGACTCCTCAGCTTCAGTGGACCTATCCTTCAATAATAATCTAAGATTGTCTTGAAGAGGTGCAAACTGCGTCTCCATGCTTCCCACCTATCCGAATGGAGCAATGAACGTTTGTGTCACTCAAAAGATGTATTCAAGATAAGCTTAGGCAAATAGACATCCTTTGCACTAAGGCTTCACAGGATGTGGGTCATGCAGGAGATTCGTAAATGTGAGGAATCAGAAGTACAATTGGTGTTGTGTCACGCGTGCAGCTTCCAGAATACAAGGGCATATGTTGGTGCTTTATTCTCAGGATTCCAGTCACACTCTTGCCTTACTTGAATGGATTGACACATGATGGGACATATCCCGATTCCTCTATGTCTAGGAGAATCACATGAAAACTATGATTTTTTTAATTGAAATCTGAATATTCTGAGGAAAAAAAAAAATCTCTTTCAAGTTCAAGGGAACCCCATGAAAACTGTGCTTTTTCTAATTAAAATGTGGATATTCTAGAAAAAGATTTTGAAATATCATTGTAAATCTCATAGTCGCTTTATAAATTTAGTCTCAATAAATAAAAAATCTATACAGTTCTCGTATTAAACTCCTAAACTGAATATATAAATATATTCATAAAATAATTGGAAAAAATATTTCATTTGTAAAAACATTTTTGAAACACATTTATAAAATCTGGTTAATTAAAAATAATATGTACTTATACAATAATTTTTCTACTTAAAAATAATATTAATGCATTTTATTATTACCATGTAGCCTTTCTCACAATATATAATAATTTGCATGAACCTATGATAAATACCTAAAAAAAATGAGTTTTATAAAAGAGTGAACATTAACCCCTAGTGAATTATAACTTTTCATAAAAAAAATTTATAAATAAAACATAACATATAACTAGTAAAAATAAATAATTCTTATATTATAATAAAACTATAACATCTGTATGAACCATCTTTGTAACTTATAAAATAAAATTTGCAACTATTATCTGTATATCTTTTGTAAATCTCTTTCAATTAATTACACAAGCTTCTCTGGATTGAACCACAACGCTTCAAGCCTTCATTTGATTAACCGAACTGGTTTCTTTTATCTTTTCTTCTACTCGGTCATGTTATGTTTGTGTGTGTGTTTGCTGCATTAAACATGTTGGAAATTATAGAGTATAAATATAATCTAACTGGCATGCACTCCAATTTTACACCACAATTGTAAATTGAACAATGAACATAATATATATACACACAAAACTATAAAAAAAAAAAAAAATTGAAAAATACACAATTACATAGTTTTAGAAGTAACTGAGGCTCATAATCACTACGGTGTCCTTAAAACATATTTGTGCCTCACTATCTATGTTGTGCATTTGTCTCCCGAGATATAATGACTATGAAGTTAACGAACCAATTTAAGTCAAAGCTCTAACAAATGGAAGGAATGATGAACTTTTTGAGACAATTGAATATGGAGAGAAAAGCTATCGACCATTCAACCAAATAAGGATGCCAATATACATCATTCAAAAATACGAGGTTTTAATTATAGATTTATTTCATCGATAAATCCATACTTCAGTTACAATTCACAATTAAATTGTCATTCAAACTTACAATTATTTCATTCAAATGAAATAAATTGTAATTTCAGTTACAATTGCAATGCAAACTTCAATAAAAGATTTAGTTCATTCAAAACCAATATAATTACAGTGAAATCAATTGTAATTTCAGTTACAGTTCTTATTTATAATTTAAATAAAACTATTTATTTCTTTTAAAATTGAAATGGAATAAATAAATTATTAATTTAATTCATTATACATGAAATTAATTGTAATTATTTATTAAAAATATTTAAATGAATAATTCAAATGAAATCAATTGCGATTATTCTATCATTATTTTAATTAAATGAAGTATTTAATGACAACTAATTCAAATTCCAACAGGTGATCTTTGAGCTTCAATTTCTCATTCACCCAAGAACCATTTTGAATTTATAATCATACCAGTTCGATATCCTCGTGAAGAAGAATATGAATATAGTTTGATATGTCAAAATCAAAATAAAACTCAATCAAAATGGTTCATAAAAATAGATATTTCTATCCCATTTTCTAACAAATATATATATATATATTATATATCAGACACTGATGGGAGAAAAACAAACACAAACAAATTTCACAGCGGAACTTTTTCTTCCCCTGAATGAATCCTATGGAAAACCACTAAGTACTGCACAAATCCACCACAATATAAAGCACCAACGATCAAATAATGAGTAAATAAAATCACCACCACATGCACCAATAATACAAGCCAATTTTTACGTGAAAAACATTCCCAATGCGAGGTGTAAAAACCACGGGACCGTAGTCTACCCAAAAATCTCCACTAATAATCAAATGTGAGAGTAACAAACTGTTTTAACATCAAATAGGAACCAAAACCGAGCAACAATTATCTAGGTTCCCTAATAACATAAATTCAAGTTTAAATAACAAGTGAAGAGAAAAATCATAAATTCAGCAGAAAGTTCTGGACTGCGTCGCTCTTTATTGGGAACTCGAAATCCGATCTTCACTGTCCAGAATTTAGAATCATGGGTGCTAAGTATACTATCCAAATTTGAGCTCGATCCAACGGTGAAAAAAAGAGATATCGGTCTTACAAAACTGCTGCGCTGATAGTGACCGCAAAAACCTGACAGCTCTGTTACGGGCTGTATGTCTCACAAACGACAACTCCGTTTCAGATCTCCACCGTTCAGAATTAAGCTCCAGAAGAGATGAATGTGCTGTTCAAAGTTCAGCATGATCCAACGGTTAAAAAAAAGGATATTGTAGTAACTTCGAAACTGCACGGGATGAATTTCTGTACAGAAAATTCACTCTTTTCTTTCCTCCTCTCTTCCACATGATTTTCTCTCTTCACACTTGATTTTATGTTGTGTTTTGCCTCCAAAAACCCTAAACTCTCTCAGCCACCAAACCCTCTCTTTCTCTTATTTATATTGATCAAGGAAATAAGAATTAAATAGGGTTACAATTCCTAATTATATTAGGATTTTTATATGGGCTCAATCTTGTTAAAATTTGTTGGGCCTCTACATATGAGGGAACCCAACCCAACAGACACAACCGCTGGAACCACATCTACTCTTTCATTCTTTCCATTGCTTAGCAAGCTCATAAACGTGACACTTGTCTTCATTTCTGTATAATAATTTGCCTTCTTAGTTAGCCACCAAGCTTTTTTGTCCTTTTCCTATTATGTTGACTTTGCTTGTTCCTTTATATTTACAATGCAAATTACTTGACAATGACCCAGTGTCATTCCTCTGGTCTTATGTCCTTAATTTTGAGAAGTGAAATCACACTTAATTGGGCTCATGAGTTCGGCCTATACTTTTTTTTTTTTAGCCTACTTAATCTCCTAAGTCCACTTGGATTTAGACTTAGGATTTGGACCTTACAATACACATGACTAATAGGTCATGAGCGACATAGAAAGGGAATAATGCCTAATCAACTTTGGCAAAATAATTCTTTTGTTTTATTGTAATGTACCCTCCCAATTTTAATATTGTAAATATTGTACAAGTATGCTCTTATTTATAGCATAAAGAAATAATTTAAAATGCCTAGATGAGTAATTGAATTCTAGTAGAATTTTCAAATAGACCGAAGATAAATTCAAATATGGAAAGTGGTATGGTGACTTATTAAAGTATATGATGTAATTAGTGTTAAAGAAACTTCTAAGAAATGGCATTTTTGGAAATTAAAAGCATGAAAGAATTGTAGAGATAAGGATGGCAAAATGGTGATTTTGGAAACAAAGTAACTAAATAGTTAGCCATTAGTTGTATTGGAATGGAATTAGTTAAAATTGAATTGACTTTTAAACTTCAACCAATCAAAAACTTTCAAACTTAACTAATGGCATGCTTGTAATTATAATACAAACTTGAGAGGCAAATGTTAAGGCTATTAAAGGCTATATATATGTGTGTGTGTTCAATGGGAAAATGAATAAGAGACTAGAAACTATAGTGGGTTTAGCCAAGAAAACATAACAGAGGATAGTAGTTATATTTAATCACTTTGAGACCATTTTTAAGTGTTTTAAGGCCATACCAAGGGTGTATACAAGCCTACGACTGAAATATATCAATATCAAATTGATTACAAATGGTAAGATCCAAGTTACCTTGACTTTTATGTGTGAATTGTCGGATCAAAGTTTTCTAATAAGTTGTGTGTGATTTTAATGAGATTTTTATGTATGGATTCAAGGATTTGAGACTTCAAATTGGTGAGAAAATAAGACTAGATGTTCAGGAATATTTGATAAGCATAATAGTGCAAATGAATTTTTTATTTAAGTTTAAGTTGATGTTGGTTTGTGAACTAGTTGTTTTGTCATGGAATTTGGTGTGATTTTGATTGGAATTCAAGTGAAAAAATTGAAGAAATCTTGATGTATGATTGGATGTAATACACGGCCAAAGAAAGAAGTAGATTATTCAAGTTGTGTTTGATTTGTTTGAGTAATTTCATGTATGAAGATATGTTAAAATATCAAGTTAAAATGTTGAAATGAAAATCAAAAGCATGGTGAACTAGATTGCTATATATTCAGCCATGGGAGGTTTGGTGTGATAGATGGTTTTTTTGATTGTTTTGAATGATTTTGTGGGCTATTCTAGTGATGAATTTGGCATGAAAATAAAAAGAATTCCATTGGATGTAAAAAGGTACTTATCATGGCCAAACCATATTATGTTAATAGATTGTGAGCTTATGAATTTAATTTAGTTTGACATCATTTTTATATATATTGGAATATGATTTTGATGAGAAAAATTGAATTAGATTGATGGTGAGAAAAGTGATGCATATTTGGCCAATATAGGGTTAAAATGGTCCAAAATTTTATTTAATATATTGATATGAAAACTGAGCTCCAATTGAAATGTTTTACATGTATAAATATTGAAAAATTCAAACGAAAAATATATGCGAACAATTAGAGTCATTATGACTTGAATAAAGGGTGTTCGGAATCCTCGTGTAACTAAACGATTGTTTGTATGTTAATGTACTAATGGTAGTGTATATATATGATTAAATTTAGTCGTGACATTGTCTAAAAGTAGAATACGAAAATATGTAGGTAACTCGGAACTGAGAGAACCCTAAATCATGTGTTATCATAAGTTAATAATCGATGAGTGTTCTTTAAAATGTTTTGATATGATGTATTAAAAATTTATGTCATGATGTGTTAAAGATTGATTTTGAATTAAATAAATTCTATATGAAAATGTTTTGCATGAATTGTGAAAATTTTATATGAGATATAGATTACATGAATTTGAAAAGTTTATATAAAAAGTGTATTTTATGATGAAAAGCAATTTATTGGAAATGTATTTGTGAATCTATAGGATGCCTTATAGGTAGTTTAGATATCTCTAGTTGAGGTTGAGTACCCTAAGCGTGCATTGGCAATGTCGAAGGTGTCTGTCACTAACAACGGAAGAGAATATGTTAGCTAGTTCAGTTATGTGTGTCGTCCATCCATATACATGGTATATTATTAGCTAATTTCCACTTGAGCAAGGAAAAATATCACTCCATAGTGAGGAAAAAATTCCACTATACAAAATCGGATAGATGGCCTAAACGAGAGTAAATTCTGGAAAAGTCAGAGCGAGAGAAAATTTTGCTCCATATCTAGGGTGCTATGTAGCACGGACTGTTAGTGGTTAGCTTATTTTACTCAAAGATTTTTGAAAAACTTTAGTATCATCACTATTTATATTTTACAATAGAAAACTGAAATCATATAGCATACTATTTTTATAATTCAGTTTTATGATGCATGAATTATATTTATGATAAATGTTTATCTATACATTTAATTGAGGTATAGTTTTCAAGAAAATCGATTTTAGTATTACAACGATTAAATGTTTACAAAATGTTTCAAACTCTTTAGGGAGGTTAAATTTTGAAGATAAAATTTAAATAGAAACTTATGATCCTCACTAAACTCATTTAGCTCACCCGTTATTTTGTGTTTTATAAATAAAATCTCCCTAGAAGCAGGTGCAGGGATAGATGCGTCAGTAATAGGGATTCCAACTCAAGATTAGACGGATCAAGTTGCGTGTGTTGTTATGATTCTATAAATTTATTCTTGAATGTCTTTGAAAGTTTGTTAATTATAATTGTATAAACTTTTCCTCTAATTTCGAAAAATGTATAAAAAAATATATGCATGACACATAAATATAATTTAATTTATCTTTGAAACTGATAGCATTTCTGTGGTTGCTTGTGGATTGAGAAAAAGTGAGGGTCTGCAGCTCAGAAGTTAACAAATTATTTGTTTTTGGAAGTGTATAGATTTTATGTTAATTTTTTTTAATGGGTAGTATTTTCAGAAAAACAGTCGTCATGCTATCGAAATTTTGAAACCTTATTTTGCAAATGTATAATAAAAACAATAAAATTTTCCACCCATTTCCATTTGAAAAGAGATTTCCAAAAAGATTTTCAGTAAAAAACACTACAACAAATTTAACATAATATAGGATGAGATGAATGTAATAATAGGTAATAGATAGCATTTTGACCAATGCTATCACAACCCATGCTATAAAAAGTTTCATTTCATTGATAGCAATTTATAAATGCTACGCGTGATGTTCTAAAAAGCAATTATTGGTGCAATCACTACTTCTTGTAAATGCTATCGTTGTGTTTCCATTGCATTTTTGAAATGCTATATACTCTTGATTAAGTTGGTAGCTTTTCTATGTTATAGCTTTTTCTATATGCTATGAAACTATTTGATTGCAATTTATAAAAGCTACAAAATAATGTCCTCAATACTATTATTTTTTGCATAAAAAAAAAAATATCTGATTTTATTATATACTAATTATGAACTTTGAAATTGTTCTAAATACATAAAAAAGAATATAGAGAAAAGGGTTCAAGTCATTCCATTAAAATATAACTATTACATTGCCCATCATATCAATATATGGAGATTTCATGATAGCTACATATAAATTATAATTAAAGTAGCCAAATATAGCTTCTTCATATACAAAAGTATAACTCTAAACTAAAAACAAACTTGCAACCTGCCCAATACACGAGCCACTTATGTTACTCATCTTCATTTTTTCTCTCAATGGCCTTGAATGTAGAGTAAACAAGCAAACCAATCCTCACCGTACATTTGTATATAACAAAAACAAAGATAAGCAACTATCAAGTTTCATAAGAAAATAAACTATAAGTTCCACAAATATTATTAACAGCATTTATTTGATTAAATTACAATATTTGTCATAATCTCAAAAGCAACTATTTGATCAAATGATGACATTTGTTATTAGAAATTTATAGGTTTTGTGCACCAATCAATACTTATGTACTACCAAACATCTCACATTGCAAGTGTTGTCATTATTTGTATCACAAAATGGTCATGGGGGTCAAACTAAAAGTTCCTTTTTTTAAAAAAAAAAAAAAGTAAGGAAAAAAAGGGCACCATATATGTCTAGCTAGTGGTTAAACAATTAGAACTAACTCAACCAAGTACAGAGGCTCAAATCTCAAACTTGTTGCTCGATTAGCATATCTAACTCTGGTTTGATGCTCATTGTACCCAAGCAATCAAATGAGTTTGTGTTTACATACCACATTTTATGATTGTCTATTCTCATTTTGTTGATCATTTTTGGATTACACTAAATCACCCTAGTATCAAATTATAATTGTCAGTGATGGTCCTGATGGATTTACCAAATTATTCACATGAATTACATTAATACAAGATGATTTTCGACGATTTAGTTATAATCTCCAAATCATTTGCATTAACTCAACTTAGGAAACATATATATATATATATTCTTTTTGCAGCAAGAAAGGAAAAAATAAGTCTTTACATATCCAGGGAAGGAGTCTAAGAGTATTTTCTAGAATAATAATAAATGTCCCCATCTTGATTATTCAATAATGAATTTGATTGGTGGCTTACTTGTCTATTAAATGTCTGAATCCAAAATAATACTCAATGGAAGTAACCTTCAATGCATGTGTTTCAAAATTGTTCCTAATCAGAACTAACAATGAAAGTTAAATGATACAGACACAATCACATAATCAGAGCTCAAAAACAGTTTTCATAGAATAAATTACTGACAAATACTTCATCATCTTGCTTGCATAAGTCTACTGTCAATTTGAAAAGTGAAAAATAAAAGTCTAGATGATTTAAATAATCAAAATACAAATTTTATTATTCATCTACTGTGCTGTAGCTAGCTAACTTAAAAATTTAAAATTTCTCTTATAATTATTTCAGAGGTAATATATAATGTTTGAAAGTTTTGAATTATCATATAATTTGAAAAAAAAAAAAAAAAAAGGACTTGTATGTCTATTCAATTTGGGTGTATAACTATATACATACCACCATTTGTTATATGCTTTTAAGTAGAAATATAAACATTGAAGCATCTATTTAGTATCAAATATAAAGATAGGTATTATGTTAGTAACAATTATTTGTCTGCTTATCTGTGAAGAACTGAACTCAGCTTTGAGATTGGATGAGATAGAAGCTCCAAAGAAACTTGTCTCCGTAATAGTAGAATTGGACTTCCCCTGTTTTGAATAACATCATAATCATAATAGTTAATAATATAATGTTTTAAATACCATTAGCATGCTCAGAGAAACTTATGCTACTAGTAATAGCATTGAAACAACATTTACAACTAAAATGGCAAAAAAGATAAAACCCAATTAGAAAAACCATTACTTGTAGCACTTTACCTCTTTGTAGATAGAGACGGTAGAAGGAACTATAGAGGTGGCATGCAGAGCCATGAGATTGAGAGAAAAAGAGAACTTTGTTACTTTTTTTTATGGAGTTTCGAAGTCATCTAACGACATAATAAAAACCAATAATTTCATATAAACTATCATCAAACCACATACAATTCAAACTCCATCAACTAAACCAACTACGGATCTAAGCAATACAACACAAAATCAAAGTGATTAAAGAGCAAAACACACCTGAGCTTTGGGTACGACCTTGACAACGACTTATTGACCTCTAAGGTCACCTTTCTTGAACTTGGCAGCGCAGTTGTACCCGAAATGGTGAGGTTTGCTTCTTAAATGCTTCGAGAAATTGAAACTCTCGTCAAAGGCCGATGGCCGGTTCCGGCTAGGTGCCTTCAAGAATCGTGGATTCGTTCGGCTAGACAGAGCTGTGGCGGTGTGCGAGGACGGACTTTATGTGCTTGGCTGGCAACGGCGTTGGGAATGGCCGCTTGAAGAACCTCCTAAGGTGGAGTTGATGGAGGATCTCGCCGACGATGACTTCTTGGAGAAGAAGTTGTAAAACCCAAAACCGCATTCGTCGGAGGGCGAAATATTTTTCCGATGGATCGCATCCGATCGGAAAAATATAAATATCGAGTCCGAAAATAATTGGAATAATTATTTTCAATTTAGAGAAATAAATTCGAGTTCGTGAGACGGATTCGAGATTTATTAAATAATTATGAGAATGCAAACCCGAGGTTTAATCAAAACCGGATTTCAGGACGGACGGACGGACGGAATTCGAGCTTGGAAGTTAAAGCTAGAATGCATGGAAGGCTTTTAGTATAAAATATTATATTATTAAAGTTGATAATCGATTAAAGAAGAGGTGATTATTGCTCTGGTCAAACATGGTTTTTAAAAAAAAAAAAAAGACAAACAAAGCTTGCAAGAGGCAATCACTCGGTCTCATTTCAAAACAGAATCCAAAGTGAGAAATAGAGAGGAAGTGAGCTGCTGCTCGTGAGTGGAGGAGACCGAGAGCTATCAAGAAGAGAGTTTCGAGTGTGAGAGATAGAGAGATCTCAAGAGAAGATCTGAAACCAAAGAAGACATGCAAGGGCAGATCTGAGCTCTTCAGACCGTGCATGCAACGAAGAGAAGAGTTGCTGCCCTGCCATTGTCACCGTGAAGCACCAGCTGCTGCTGAAAGGGGTGTCGCTGCTGTTGAACTAGGTGTGGCCGTGAAGGAGCTACTGCCGGAGAAGGGAAGCTACTGTCTCGTTGCTGTGGCTATTGCTGACTTGCTACCGTGAGCAACGAAGACAGCTGCTGGCGTGAGGAAACCAGGTGCTGCTGTGCTGTCACAGTGACCAAGTGTTGCCATTTTGTGCTGTCACGTTGCTGTCATGCCGTCTTCGCAAGCTGCTGTAGCTGTTAGATGGTGAGCTACTGTCAACGTGGATGTAGTTGCTGCCAAGCTGAGTTGCTGCCGTAAGCTACTGTTAGGCCTGAGGAGCTGTGCTGTTGTTGGCGTGGAGTTGAGGTTGCTGCTGCCAGACGCGACCTGCTGCCGCTGCCGTGGACGGGAGCTGCTGCCGAGCTGGAGCTGTTCTGCTGCTGGCTGTTGCCGTTGTTGCTGCTGCCTGACTGTGAAAGCTGCTGCCAGGCGCTGTCCTTGCTGCTGCTAGGCTGTCATGAGAGCTGAAACTGCCATGCAGAGCTACTGTCAAGTCTGTCCGTGAATTATACATTCAGACTTGAAGTGGAACAGCAAGAAAAGACGCCAGTTGCTGGTAGAAGAAGAAGCTTGCTGCCTCGAATAATTCGTCGCCGTTCGGAAGTTGTTTCGAACGAAACTAGTAAGGTAAGCGCTGCCCATTTTTATTGTTGAGTCGTTTTGGTAATTAGTAAGCAATCATGTGAATAAAGTGGAGATAAATGATGATATTATGCTTGGGATTAGGATCGAGAACCTCGTTAATGCGGAGGTTCGTTCGTTTTGTTGTTTCGGTTGGTTTTGAATGAATTGGTAAACGATCGTATTCGTTGCGAGTTTTGTATATGGGCTGTTATGAGATGTGTAGGGGCTGTTGAGTTATGTTTTTAGTTTCGCATTCATTATCGCGAAAAATAGATAATATTAGAGTGTTTTAAAGTATCGGATAATCGTTCGGATATTTAGAAACCGTTTCCGAGAGATTCGGTTGAATATTCCGCGAATGCGAGCGTTGTTAGTTTGTGATTTTCATTGTTGAATATCAAAGTAAATATGATGTTAGCTCGTTGCCCCGAGTTTATTATTAAGCCCGTTAAAGTGTTTAAGTTGAAGTTAAGATAGTTTGAGTTTCAATAGAGTTAATCGCATAATTGTTGGTTTCGCGCGAAATCGTTAATTATCGAAATTTCGGAGTTGGAAACGGAAATGAATATGCATTAAACTTGCTGCCATGTTTTTCTTCTTGTGCTTAATCATGATTAAATATTCGTTTGCCGTGTTTAAGTAAAGTCACGAGCTGTTATTAACGATAAGTTTAAGCGGAAACAAAGAAATCGCGCGAAACGCTTAAAACGATAAAACGCGATAATTAGTTGAAATCGCGTAAGCTTTAAGTTTGTCATTTGGTTTCAAATCTCTTGTTTAGTGAATTCATTAAAATCTGATTTTGATGATGGTATATTAGATTTGATTGGCTTAGTTGTTGGTTTTATAACCGCAAAGTTACGAGTATTTCAAGTCACGATAACGAATCGGTTTGAAATCGTTTTCGCGTGCGAATATGAGTTTTCCGTTATGTTATCGTGTGAGGATAGTCGCTTGAATTATTGTGCTTATAAATCCTCGTATGGCTTAAAGTTTAGTTGCGCACGAGTTATGTTTTAATGACATCTCGATCGAAATCAATTGTAGGTGAATCGGGAATCGAACGAGAGCCGTAACGGGAAGCGGTGATAAGTATTTTGGAAGCAAGTTGTGAGTGTGGATTTTTAAAAGTTTTCATACATTCTACTTTATGAATGCAATCAGTTTTAGCAAGTAAAAGGTTTTGAGATTCTAGTAGAATTTTATAGTTTTCAGTTTATCATCTATAAATGCATGTATAGCTTTAAAGTTTATGCTATGAATATGTTTATATTCTTCAGTAAAGTAATTGAGCAAGTTGAAATTATATACATGCATAGAGATAGTATTTGTGAAAGTTATTTTGCGATATTACAGCATATTGCCGAGATTTCATTTTATATATGCCTATGGTTTACCCTAGCCCCTAAGATTACACCCGGCCGAAAGTATTCCATACGTGTACGGTAGTTGGGGGGAGTTACTAACTATGGGGGGATCGAGTCTGTCAGTCACCCTCTGCACGTATGGGATAGTGTAGATCTGCCTGATGTTGGAGGGATTCGCGATCCCAGAGTTGTATCCACATCTGCGACTACACATGGTGAGAGTTCCCCTATCCTAGTGGCGTGTTTTCGCACCGTCACGAAGGACAAGATTTCCCTGGGTTGCCAGATAAGGCTAGTAAGAAAATAAGAAAAGTTTTAAGAAAAGTTTGATAAATAACTTTCGCAGCTTTTAAACGAGTTTACAGTTTTCAGGAAAAGTAAGTAAGTAATAGTTTTCCAATCTATTTTTCGGAGGAATAGTATTTTTAAGCAAAAGTACAGTTTATGTAAACTTACCCACTCACTGAGTTATTCTCACCACTGTTTTCCTGTTTTCTTAAAAACCTCCCTCAGGTGCAGGTGTGAGTAGTGTGGCAGAGGTATCTCCTTCGGACATGCAGGCCAGCTAGACACGCGCGACCAGACTGCACTATTTTCTAGCATAGCATCATGTATTGTATTTAATATCATTTTCCAGATTCTCTAGTTTGGTAAATATTATTTTGAGTTAATGATTTTATGTAAATATCATGCATGTCGTTTTTAAGATTCATTCAAGTTACTTCCGCTTAATTGCATGATTATGAGTTTGAAAATGGCCGGAGGCCTATTGATTATAGAAATTGTTTGTGAATACAATTATACAGGTCTTATGAGATATTTTACAGGGTGGAATTTTAGAAAAACAGCCGTTGTGCTGCCGGTTTTCTGTGAAAATTCTATTTTCATAAAGTTATTTTCAACGAACAAAATTCCCACCCTTTTTCAGAATAAAAAGGATTTCAAGTATTTTAGAAAAGAAAATAGGCTTAGCTTCACGGGAACTTTCCAGTCAGAGCAGATCTCGACTGGGGAGCCACCGTGGGGTTGCCGGGCAGGTCGCCTAGCTAGTAGTTAGAAAGGGGTCTGTCAGAAGTAGTGAGCTGAACTTGGACTATAGAATGGGAAAAAGTATCTGCGTTTTTTTTATTGCATATAATCTCTTAGAAGAAGATGGAAGGATGAGTGGTTCAGCCAAGTAAAGTTATATTAATTTTAAGAGCAAATTGCAATTTAGCTATATGGTTGAAACGTTTTTACAGACAGAGCAATATTTTCATCTTTATTATAATTTATTCCCTTACCGTTAATGAATTCAGTTACACTTAACTGAGGGAGGGTAAAATTATCTTTTGATATTAATTTTATTTTTCATTTAAAATTTTAAAATAAATTAAATAAAATATATATATTAAATAGAGATTGATTTAAAAATATATATTAAAAAAATAAAATAAAATAAATAAAAATTAAACATTTTAATTTCATCTCGTTCAAAATCATAATCCCAACCAGTTCAACAGATGACTGAAAACCCAAAAAATGATCTCAAACATCATCAACCATCATCAATCAACTAGCCAACATCATAATCCACTCCTGAAAACCCAAAAAAAATGACCTCAAATATCATCGATCAAACCCAGCATTATCAACCTCTCACAAAACCATCAAACCCAACATCATCTAAAATCAAAATTATCAATCAAACTTAAAAAAATATATATCTAGGTTCATCGTGAACCCAGATTCTGGGTTCACGAAGGGTTCATTTCGTGAACCTAGATTCTGGGTTCATACCCAGAATTTCTGGGTTTGTCAGGAACCCAGCTGGGTTCATCAGGAACCCAGATCTGGGTTCGTCAGCGAACCCAGATCGGAGTGAACCCAAATCGGGTTCACTCTGAGGAAGAAAAATAACAGAAGAAAAAGAAACGGAAAAAAAGGAAGAAAAAGAAGAAGTGGAAGAAGAGGAGGAGAAGAAGAAGAATGAGAGGAAGAGAGAGAATGACAGAATGAGAGACTGATGAGTTGACCAAACAATACATTTGGTCAACTGGTCAACTTCAGTCAAGGGATAATTTCGTTTTTTTCCTGTTTTAGTACTGTTTACCGTTAAATGTAACGAATCTTACTAACGGTAGAGGGTAAATTATAATAACATTGAAACATTTGCTCCGCCTATGAAAGCTTTTTAACCGGATAGCTAAATTGTAATTTGCTTTATTTTTAATGAATAACTTTTACTTTACCTCGGCTTGTAAGCATATGCATTTGAGCGGCTGTGAAAATTTAGTTTCCCACTATTGGCTTTTGAAAGCCCTGTTTTATACCTATTGCATATGTAAAATGCTATAACATTCAAATTAAACTAATTAATTTATTGGTTATGTTGTAACATTCATGAAATGCTATATTATTATTAAAAATGATAAAAAAAATAAAGCATCATCAATCATACATTTATTATACATTTTATATTAAAAAGCAATTGTCTATAATTTATAGAATTCTAAATTGAATGCTATTTAGCAATGCTATAAAATGTGGAATTTGTTGTAGTGAAAAAATGGTGGAACCTCTCAATCGGATTAGATATCCACTGAAAGGCTACCATGGGATTGCCGATGGGCTACCGAATGTACAGAAATAAGGTATAAGGATCGGGGCCTGTCATTTTTAGTTTATAGAATAAAAACCGATGGAGTGTTAAGTCAATATTTATATTTCAAGATACTTTTACTGAAAGGATCTATCCCGATTTCTCTTTCGAGTCCGAGAGAATCCTATAAAAATTGAGGTATTTTTTATTAAAATTTGGATTTACTGAGAATCTTTTGAAATAATCATTGTAATTTCGATAATCACTTTAATTAAAATATAAATTAAACATATCATAAATATGGTTAATTAAAAATAATATAAATTGATGTAAAATGTTTCTAATTGAAAATAATATTAATGCATTTTTATTATAACCATGTGGCGCTTCTCGCGATCTGTAATAATCTGTAAGAACCCACGACGGATACCTAAAAAAATGGATTTAGAAAATAGTGAGCACTAGTTCCCAGTAAATAGATATAACTTTTCTAAAAAAATTATTTCTAACTAGATAATAACATATTTCAGGTAGTAATAAATACTTATGAACAATTCATATAAATCCATATCCAAAACAATAAAACTAAATTCAATCATATATAACATAATAAAATTATAACCATCTACATGAATAATTTCTAAATGACTTTATAAAATATATTCTATAACAATTGTCTGTAATTTTCTTTTTCTTTTTTTAATCTTTATTTGTAAAATTAGTTTTTTTTTTTTTTTTTTTTTGTATATATCTTCCTTTACTAATCAAATATAGAATATAACATTTATAATCTGAAAATTTATACTAACTAGTATTCAGAAAAATTTATCATACATGGTGGAAATATTCAACACTTAAGTAGAGTGAGAGATAACATCTATCATACATGTGTTGCTCAACTCAATAACTTTTTCGACAACTCAATGACTCTCTCGACATCCACCATACATATGTTGGGTGAATTTAGGTCTCACACATGTGTAGCTTGTCAGACTGTTGAAGGGAAAGGTACAACCTTAGTGTTTGAAATTTTTTTTTTCTATCTCTCAAATCTTTTCTGAATATCCATATAATTCTAGATAACTACTTTTCTAAATACATAATCAATATTTTTTCTCAAAATATAAAGTCATATTATTTCAAACTTAATTCGTAATTTAAAACATTATTTAAAAGAATAAATTATTGATTTCTAATAAATAATAAACACTGAAATATAAATAACCAAGATTTAATAAATTAATTCAAAATCAAAACAATCCACTCATATAATTCTTTTGCTTATTTTTTAATCTAAAACGAGTTCTCATATATCCACCCTAAAATCACATAAAAATTATAAATTTAAAACTTATAAAAAAATTAACTAATATTTTAGAATCCACATTCTATTAAAATAAACTTATTTATCTGAATAAATTAGACACTCAAAAGTTCTATACAAACATTCAAAGTTTTTCTTCAATTTTTTTCTTCTTATCGGCTTCACCCATACTATTCTCTTCCTTTTCTACTAGACCAATTCTTTTTGTGTTTGTTTTGATGTATGTCAATGTATATAAATGTGTGTGTGTGTGTATATATATATATATATAATAACAAAATACTTCACCACCTCACTATTCTCTTTCTTTATAAAGAAATGACTCATATAATATATATTTCATGCTTTTTTGGCCTTCAATATACCTCTATGTTCACGCGAGACACTTGTCCCATTTTTATATAAAAACAATCCACTCTCTTTTCTTCAATTCATGCTTGTTGGAAGAAGTATTCAACTCTTTCAACATAAACAGATGTTGTAGCAGTCATATCAGATTGGATCACCAAAGGTATTATGGTGTACTAGCAACACTGAATCATCAACTCATCTTGGCGGGAAAAACAGTTGTAGAAGTCCAGCTCATCAATCTGATAACTGACTTCCGGGAAATGTAAAAAGCATGTCATTCGTGTATCACATGCTACCTCATATATACATCTGATAGTGTTGTATATTGTACATATATGATTGATAAACAGTTTTCAGATATCAATAGAAATTCCCTCTGAAATTGATCTTATCAATATCAAGATTTCATTTCAGTATATACATTGAAGTGTTAAGCTTTTCAATATGGTATCAGAGCTAAGGCCTGCATTACTAAGCCCAAAGTATGGACAGCACAACTTGGTGATGATGAACCTGAATCATTTCAGCAAACATTATCACATCCTCACTGGTTTACAGCAATGAAGGAAGAGATTCAGGCTCTTAAACGCAATCAAACCTGGACACTAGTTTCTCCTCCACCTGGAAGGAAAATCATAGGTTGTAAATGGATTTTCAAGACCAAACGAAATTTAGATGGGACTCTTCTTCGCCATAAGGCCAGACTTGTGGCTAAAGGGTTTCACCAGCTTGTAGGTTTTGATTTTTAGGAGACATTTAGTCCTGTCATCAAGCTAGTAACAGTGCGCATAATCTTCTCTATTGCTGTCACAAAAGGGTGGCATTTGAGGCAACTAGATGTTAACAATGCCTTCCTTAATGGGATCTTGGATGAGGAAGTTTTTATGCACCAACCACCTGGATTTGAGGAGGGCAATAATGATCAAGTCTGCAGATTGCACAAAGCTATCTATGGTTTAAAACAGGCCCCTAGAGCCTGGTTTGATAGGTTCAAGGAAACACTCATTCAACTTGAATTCACAACAAGCAGAGCAGATCAATCCCTTTTTTGTAAGTTCACACAAAGTTTCAACATTTATAGTCTAGTCTATGTTGACGATATTATCATCACAGGCTCTTGTGATCAAGAAATAGATTACTTAATTCAATAACTAAACCGTGCATTTGCTCTCAAAGACTTAGGAAAATTGCATTATTTCCTAGGAATAGAAGTTCAAAGAACAGACATAGGGTTGCATTTATCTCAGCATAGATATATACAGGAACTGTTAAAGAAAACAAGAATGGAAAATGCTAAGCCATTCTCATCTCCTATGGTAGCTAGCACATGTGGACAGTTATCTGCATACAAAGGTAATCCCATTAAGAATGCTAGTGAATATAGATCAGTTGTGGGAGCTCTTCAATATGTGACAGTAACTAGACCTGAGATTTCCTTTGCTGTCAACAAGGTATGTCAATTTATACAGGCACCATTAGATGAGCATTGGAAGGTAGTAAAAAGAATATTAAGATATCTCAAGGGTTCTTCTACTCATGGTCTTACTTTTGACAAGCCAAATGACATAAATTCAGCATATAATTTGATTGCTTTTTCAAATGCTGATTGGGCTACAAATCCAGATGATAGGAAATCAACATCTGGTTTCTGTGTGTTTCTTGGTTCTAATCTTATTACTTGGAGTGCAAAGAAACAACACACTGTCTCACGCTCATCAACAAAAGCTGAGTATAGAAGCTTAGCTTCCACAGTGGTTGAAATGACATGGATTCAGTCCCTCCTTCAAGAATTAAAGATTCCTCAACTCAGAGCGCCTACAATTTGGGTTGACAATCAAAGTACAATAGCAATTTCAAACAATCCTGTTTTGCATGCTAGAACAAAGCACATAGAGTTGGATCTTTATTTTGTTAGAGAGAAAGTCATTCGAAAACAAGTATTGATTAATCATGTTCCTTTGATTGATCAAGTGGCAGATATCTTTACAAAGTCTTTAGCCACACCTAGATTTTAGTTCTTAAAAGACAAACTCAATGTAAAAGATCCCACATTGAGTTTGACGGGGAGTGTTGGAAGAAGTATTCAACTCTTTCAACATAAACAGATGTTGTAGCAGTCATATCAGATTGGATCACCAAAGGTATTATGGTGTACTAGCAATACTGAATCATCAACTCATCTTGGCGGGAAAAACAGTTGTAGAAGTCCAGCTCATCAATCTGATAACTGACTTCCAGGAAATGTAAAAAGCATGTCATTCGTGTATCACATGCTACCTCATATATATATATATCTGATAGTGTTGTATATTGTACATATATGATTGATAAACAGTTTTCAGATATCAATAGAATTCTCTCTGAAATTAATCTTATCAATATCAAGATTTCATTTCAGTATATACATTGAAGTGTTAAGCTTTTCAATAATGCTTGTCTAATTTGTTTTTCTTTTATCCTAACACTCATATCTTATTTGATAATTATCATCCTATTTTATTAAAATATTTGACACCATCACTTTCTTTACTTGTATAAGTGACATTTGCCACTTTTCTTTTAAAAAAATGGAAACTCATCTCAATCTCACACGGTCACCAATTTGTCTCTACATTTTGATTTGTCATTTTACACTTTACTCCCCACCTTTTTCTTTGGTCATTTTCTTTTTACACCCAATTTTTTTTTTTTTTATTTTAAAAATATCAAACTAATGAATATTTATCCATATATCCATTTATTTCTAAATTTTGGGTCAAACTAAATTAACAACAATAACATGATTTTTAATTAATCATTTGGGTCCACTTAGATTGAGACCTTACATTTACAAATCTTCCCTGAATTTAACTTTACTTTAAAATATTTTTAGTTTCAAATATAGATGAACATGTTATAAGGATTTTTATTAATTGAACTACAACATAGCTTTGATATATAATACTAGGGGATTTATGTGTATTCGTAGCTACATGATTGTTTTAGAATATGATTAAAACTCAGGGCGATGATTGCAAATCTCCCTCTTATATTTATTATATAGGATGGATTCTAATTTCTATTATTCTTATGTTTGAAAGTATGATCTATTTGAACTATAAAAATTCAATTTACTTATAATTTAAATATAAAATGACATTAATATTCTATGATACTCACTTATTTATCAATTTGAAGTATTTTATTTTTTAACACTAATTAAAATATATTAAAAATCATATGGTGTATTAATGCAGAATGAAATGAAGGAGAAAAACTTTTATCTATTAACGCGACCAACCAGTCTATTTAAATAAATAAAATGATATTATATTACACAGCCAATTATACATAATAATCTCTTGATATATCACACTTGGTATATTTAATATCTCGTGAAATAAATAAAAGTAAAAATAATGTATAATTCAGAGTTTAGATAAGTTAAAGATAGAGAAAACGGTTGTGGCGTGGTGTCCCAATCCACCATGATCCATTAAGAAGTTATATATTATATTATTATCCAGACTCATTTATTTAGATATTTTTTTATCATTTATATGAATTACTCTTTTCCATCTCTAAAAAATTGTTCTCTGAACCGTAGTTCATAATTATATTAGATATTTTCGATCGTAACTTCGTAATAATAAAAAAGAAGGGATTGAAAGACACCTACGTACGGCCTTTTTTGGTTTTTTTAATCTTTCGGAATGCATCAAGTACTTGCGTACTGAAATTCGATGCCTACAAGTCTATATAATTTCAGGAAAGATGATAAGAAAGGGGAATAGATTAAAGGGTCAACCATCGCCAACCATATTAGTGGAATCTGCGTCAGACGTCAGCAATTATCCCACATATGATTAGGGCACAGAATACAAGGCACATTAAAATTCACAAGAAGGTTTCAACATCTCTCATTTCCTTTTCATTAAAAAGATAATTGGCATACCGGAAAAGTAACGTGAACCAAAATTAGAAAATACCAAAAAAACGAAAGAGCAAATTACGGTTTAATTACTCTGATAAAATATTATTACAAACGAAACTAACTATTTATTTTTGTTATAATAAACTCATCTATCATTAATTCATCTTGGTTAGAGTTAACGAGTTAAGAGATAAAATTATATTTTTAATATTATTTATATTAAATTTTATTTTTTAAAAATAAATTATTTTAATAATATCTTTTTCTCATTTTTCTTACCCCCAAGAACCACAATTATCGTCTCTCTCTTGTTTTTCATCTTTCTTCTCCTTCTCATTCTTTTTCTTTTTCCTTTCTCATTTTTTTTCTTCCTCTTATTCTTTTTTTCTCCTTCGTTCATCTGGGTTCTATTGTAGAACCCAAATGACGTTGTAGAACCCAGATGAAATCTAAGTTCTGTTGAATGAATCCAGATTTTATCTGGGTTATAAACCTAGATGAATCAACAGATGTTTGATTCATCAACAATGATTCATCATCACCAATCATCAAAATCAATCATCAACACAAATAATCATCATTAATAATCAACACAAATAACATAAATATGGGTTCAACATCATCAATCATCAACACAAACAAAAACTACTGTCATCTTCAAACAAAAACTACTACCATCATCATTCAACAAACCTAAGAACATCATCATCAACAGCATTTGGAAACTCAAACATTGATGCAGGTATGGGTTCCGATCTGGAAACACAAATATTGATACGGGTTTGGGTTGGAAACTCAGATCCATGGTGGGCGATGGTCTGGTTCAAAAATGGAATCAAACCTACATTATCTGGAAATCCAAATCGACGTTCGGGTTTTTAGATAGAAACCTAGACATCGATATGAGTTTCTAAACCCAGATTGGCATATGGGTTTCGGCGTCTAGGTTTGGATGAAAACCTATACGCCGGACGCCGATTTGGGTTTCCAAACCTAGATCAATTCGTGAAGAAGATGAAGAGAAGAAAGAGAAGGGAGAGAGAGAGAGAGAGAGAGAGAGAGAGAGAGAGAGAGAGAGAGAGAGAGAGAGAGAGACCAGACATTTGGGTTTCTAGATGTCGATATGGGTTTCGATGAAGAAGATAAAGAAAAAGAAGAGAAGAAGGAGAAGAAAAAGAGAGAGAGAGAGAGAGAGAGAGAGAGAGGCAAATGAAAAAACATCATTTTTTTCACTTTTATTTTTTAAAATAAATTATTTATTTATTTTTATTTTTTATTATGATGGCATTTTGGTCTTTTAATTATATTTATATAGTTAATTGTTAAATTTAACATAAATTCCCTAACGGAAGGGGGTTAATTGTAATAAAATTGAACATATTGTTCTGTCTGTAATTACGTTTTAACTGGGTAACTAAATTGTAATTTACTCAAAATACTCAAAATGAAAACATTATGAGATGGAAAGTACAAGAAGGCCCCTCTCATTCACTATCTTTCCTTGCCTAGCACGACCATGTACCTTGCTACTTCTATTATTTCTGTTTCTGTCTCTCTAATTTATTAACTAATTAACTGATCAAGCTTTCATGGATGGGTTGCTTGGTTGGCCACCATTCTTCTGCATTTCAGTATCATCGTGTTCGACTTGGAGGTGATCCATGGTTGTAGCTCCAAAATCGTTAATGGGTTCAGGAATATTGTTCTTCTCTTCTTCTTTTTCTTTGTAATCGTTGTGCTTGCCCCACAGCACCGAGTAGAGCCCCATTACAATCAATACAGCCCCCAGAACACTGAAACCATCACGTACAAGAAAACATAAGTTAGCGCTTCAAAAAAGTTAAGATTGAATGCATGATTCATTTATTGATAGTGACATTTCACATAACGGCAAAATCTTGGCTTACACGTCATACAAATTTAAAAAATGTTCTTCTTTCTTTTATTTTTCAATTTAATCTAAAAGCTGGTAGAATTTCCTTTTCATTTTTTCCTTTACACCTTAAGAGTAAAAAAACTCCTAAGACTAATCCGGATGAGACTCTAATAATATAATTCGAATGATTACTTTCAAACATTGACATAAGACTAGCTATTTATACCTTTATAAATATAAGAATGAGACTTATTTGAGACTCGAACTAGCTACTTGGAGTAACAGGTGAAAGTGATTAGCCACTAAGTCACTCTACTTCGAAGTCTTTTTTAATTTTTTTATTAGATAATGATTTTAAAGGAAAGAGTAATTACCTTCCTACATAAATCTTCTCAGCAAGAACAAAGGAACCCATGATAGCCACAATGATCATAATGAGAGGAGTGAAAGCAGTTACAAAGACAGGTCCTCTTTTCTGCATGACCAGCCCTTGCACATAGTATGCAATGCCCGACGACACTATGCCCTGTTTGTTCCACATTCAATTTATATATCTTTAGTGAACTGGTGAGACATAAACAAAGAAACAAACAAAAAGAGAGAGAGAGAGAGAGAGAGAGAGAGACTCACAGCATAAGCAGCAGCTAGAAGATTCATGTCCCAGCCGATTTTCCAAACAGAAGCTTTGTGTTCCATCACAAAGGTGACAGCTACGGATTGCAATGTTCCAAGACAGCACACAATAGATGTCAATGAGAGGTGAGCTGGGTATCTCTTCATTGTCACAGCCTGATAATTAAACAATTCACCAAAAGACTAAATAAATCAACACCTCTCACAAGTTATAAAATTTGTTCATTTGGATTCTCAAGAGAAGAAATAAATAAATAAAATTGTTCATTTGGAAGATTTTTGTTGAAAATTTTACCTGAAGAATGAAGAAGGAAGCCCAAGCAAGTGTAGCCAAGATCAAGAGAATGGAACCCTTGAGCCAGTCCTTGTCAGAAGAACCAGCTGCTTCAGGAAGAGACGATGTTTGAGTGTGGATGTGTTGAGACCAGAACAAATTGATGACATGACCCTTGTACATTGTCATCAGCATGGCTCCAGCCACTGTCACCACAGTACCTATCACTTTTGCTTGGCATCTGATTTTCTTTAAGTTCACTTTCTCCATTCTAGATTTTAATCAAATTTCAATAAGTTAGAAGCACAATAGCCCTGCTGCTTCACCTAATATAATTACTACACAAAAGTATTGAGAAAACTTAGAGGTGATTATAGTTATAAGTTTACCTGCACAGAACCGCCATGACAAATGTCATTGCTGGTAGCATGTTCATCATGGCACAGGAGAAGGTTGGAGACGTGAACTTCAAGCCAGCGTAGTAGAAGTTTTGGTCAATCACAGGCCTGGAAAACCAAGAAAGAAACTTTCTTAATACTAGCTAATTTAATTTCTTCACAGAACTAGATCATGAATGATGATCCATAGCATGAACCGTGCATATATACATATATTATGGTGTATTGAAGATGAAAGACTACCCCAGAAGACCAAGCATGAAAAGTTGCAAGAAAATGGGAAATGTAATCTTTGGCCTCGCTTTCCTGTAAACAAACAGACAAAATGAGCAAGTTCAGGAGCCCCATTCCTCAAAACCTGATAGTAATTGATCCTCACCTTATAATTACTATATAAAGATATAAATATAGATACGAACATATGTATACCTCTCAAGAACGAGAGCAAAAGGGGCGATAACAACGGTGGCGAAGGCATGTCGGTACACAACAAGAACGTAATGAGACATCCCTCCGTTGAGGGAAAGCTTGGTGGTGATATTCATTCCAGCATGGCCAATTTGCAGAAATATCATGGCAATATAAGGCATGCATCTTTGTAAGTAATCACCACAACATCCTTTTCCCTTCATTTTTTATTTTCTTCTAAGCTTATAGAATTTTATATTATATAGAATTGTATATAAGGGTTTACGTGGGAAGCAAAAAAGCAGAGAGAAATTAAAGGAAGACTAGTGGAAGAAGAGTTTTTTGATGGGGAAGAACACTGGAGGTTGGTTGTGTCTCCTCAGCCTAAATTGCTTACAAGCTCACATATTTATAGTAGTTTTCATCAAGTGATCTCTGTGACAATGTCTATCCGAATAGTAGATGTTACATGCGTATGGACGTGTATTGAAAAAAAAAAAAATCAAAAGTCTCATTCTAACTATAACACACATGAGTCATGTTGCACTAAAAACCATGCTGGATCTCTTCGAATATTCTGCAAATTAGGCATCGATTGCATTGTCCATGTAAAGATGATATGGGTTCCAGTGGCATCAAATGGGATCCACTTGGTTCAATCTTATTGGCAAATGATTTGAGATCTGCCAAAACAAATTAAGGTGAGTTTGGTGCGTGCTGATTCCGTTGATGGCGCCTAATTATCATGTAGTGATGGTGCAGGTGGTGGTGGTGGCGGTGGTAGCCCACCTAACATCACTGCCTTCCGCTGATCTACGCGGCGTTCCGATGCATCAAATCCGCCGGAAACTTGAAGCCGACTACGCATGCTTTTTGCCTAAAATATTCGGATCATCAACCATCATCTTATGATTCTCTATTCATAAGTTTCTTGTACTTCGTTAATTAAAATTTTGTTCACATTTAATAACTCATTGAATGGTATCTTAGTGTAAATTTTTTATAATCAATATGCATCGTGGTATTTATTTTGATTCTGGTAACTCGGGAATGGTTTTCATATATTATATCTCAACAGAATAAATTAAGGTTGTTTTGAGCATTTTAACCCTTATTCTACACAAAGTATGTAAGCTACTCTTATTGATTTATACATTATGATGCATAACGATGGTATAAATTAATCTAGATAAAAATAAAAAATGTATATACTTTTACATCTAAATAAAAATAAAAATAAAAATTATTTTTAATTATTTGGACGTAGGTTTTGATAAGAATCCTTCTTAACTGTTTAAAAAAAAAAAAAAAATCATTCTTAACTTATGTATGTTACATACATATAATATTGTACAACAATATAAAAGACCAAACTTTAATTTTTTTTTTTTTTTTAAAAAAAAAAAAAAAAAAAAAGACAACTGTATCCCAATGTGACATAAATTTAAAGACTTCGGTATACATGAGGTGTACAAGTGGGGGTGGATCTAGCATAGAGCTAGGAAGGGCACGTGCCCCTGAAAATTTTTGAAAATTTATTAAGCATATGATTCTAATTCTTAGATATTTAAATATATGAATAAATTGATATATAAAATTTCGGCATACCAAAAGTGGAAGGTTCTAGTGGTGGGAAGCGCGTTTTATACTTCCGCTGCCACCTTGGCCTATGGCTTGATCCTCACTCAGGACAAGAATTCTCTGTCAATATTGACATGATGCTAATATTTTTGTGAGAATAATTTAAGTTTGAGTGATATATGAAAGATAAAAAATCTTCAATCTTAATCATTTATTTTTTCAAATACTGATGTGTCATTAGATTATCAAAAGATTAACAAAAAAAAATGATAATAGAGAATCTTTACTCCCTCACTCATCAAGTAGTATCTCTTATTCTCATTTCAAAGATAACGTGCACAGCACACATCACTTGTGCATAACATCATCCATGTACTTATGCATAGCATTATACATATGTTTTTTTTTTTTTTATCATCTAAAGGTAATGAACATTGTGCATCCCTCACTTGTGTTTTCTTTTTAAAGGAAATGAACAGTATGTGTTCATTTTTGAGTTGTAAAAATAAATAATATTGATGCTTACCAACCAAATAAATTTTCACGCTTAAAGTGTTTTGACTTTGAAAATTTCTATAACCTACCATAAATTATGAACTTATATATATATATTTATCAATAATTATCATTTGTTATCATTTTTTTTATCGCAAACTATATCATATTTATATAAATTATTGACTAAATTTTCTTCAATTTTTCAATCTTTTGGGTTTTGTTCACATCTTGTTTATAACTTAAAGAATGACATGAATTTATTTCCATTCTTTAGTGCTATAAACTTACCAATGTTTTAGTGCTATAGGGGGTTTACTTGTTAAAATAATAGAGATTATCATGATTAAATTTTAAAAATAAAAATATATTTAACTATTAATGAATTACACATCCATTTATAGTTTAAGTAGTTAGTACATTTTTCTTTCACATTCATAATAGGAGTTTGAGTTCCATATTGTATATTTAACAATATACGTAGAGAGTTTTCTCTCTCTTTGTAAAATAAATTTCAAAAAAAAAAAAAAAACTCATAAACTATAATTATTTTTATTTTAATTAATTTTTATTTTATTTTACTTTGTTATACAGTATCCCTTAATATGAATATTTGAATCTGTCATTGTATACAAGTGAAACAAAATGTTTCTAATAGTTACGAGTCACTGATTACGATGGATAATCTGCATGTTTAGTTGATTATCATAAACTGGATACGTTGTTGCCTAACCATAATAATTTTATTAGAAAGATTCAGTGATTCATAAAATATGTTCTCTACTTTTTTGACTGCAGGTTCGATGGAATTTCTGGTCAGAGTTCATTATCATGTGAAAGACATGGGTTACTTTATAAAATAGGAATTTTGGTTTCATATTTGGTAGCAGAATGGAAAAGTGACTATTCCAATTTTTTTTTTTTTTCTAATTTCATCATTTCTTTTGATTCTTACGTGTGCAGTACTTCTCATATTTATGTATTAAAATTTATGAATAGTTACTGAAAAAGAATGTGCATTGCACTTTTCGAGATATGAAACTACGTATATATTTCTAATTAGGGATCTTTTTTACTTTATCCTCCATTAGAATGCTTGCCATGTCTGTTAGTGGGATTTTTTTTCTTCTTTGTTTTTTTAACGCAAATCCTTTAGGGGTGATGCATTTCTGATCATACAATAATTTTAAAAACTAGAATACAATTTTGAAATTTGATTCAAACACAATCATTTCTTTTACATATAAAAACAAAGATAGAGAAAATAGTTTCCCCTTGTTAATTTGTTTGAAATTGCAGCACAATATTTTTCAAAAACAAACAAAAATAAAGCACAATAGTTTTTATAAAGAATATAACAGCCGTATCTTTATAAAATCTATTGTGCATTATTTTTTGATAGTTGGGTGTGTCTGTATGTGGATGATAGAGTGTGTGTGTGTGAGATTCCACTATAAAAAGTACATGCCATTTTGTTTTTCTTCATTTTATAATTTTTTTTGTTGTCTTCTTAGGTGACTTTGGGTTAGGTCATAGTGAGTGTGGAGCATGGCAGCAAGTAGCTACAAGCCTGCCGTGAGCGGTGGCACAGTTCTCTCTCTCTCTTATTTTATTGATGATAAGAATGAATAATGAATCATATTGAAGACTCTGACTCTCATCATTCTTGATGTAGGAAAATATAAAATTAGATTAGGATTGATATGATAATTGATGACAATATCAGATTCATCATTACATCATGTTTAATGACATGCATGTTTATCTTTTTTTTTTTTTTTTTTTTTGAAAATAGTTTTTAAGCTGATATCAAATTAGAGATTTACCCGAACAGTTAAGAAAAATAGATTATTTAGGATAAAGTTACTTAGGATAAAGTACATGATTTTTAAGATTGATGATACCTATTCATAGTGGCAGACCCAAAAATTTATCTGAGAGGGGGTATTTTTATATAATAATTATAACATAAAAAAACTAAGTTATATGAAATGTTATTGATAATATTTATTTCAATTATTAGAATGATGTTATATGAAATAAAAAAAAAAACTAAAATAAATAGATTTTTGGGTAATAAAATAGTAAGAGATATATAATTTTATTCCTTATAAAATTGTAAATAAAATTTCTTAAAATAACATTCTTAATACAAGTATAAAATAAAAAACATATCAATTATGAGTTGATTATGCATTAGCTTATTTTTTTCTTAGTGAGAGAAGCTCAAATTTCATATTATTAAAAATAAAATAAAAAATATGGATGTCTCCTTTATGATGGGAGTTGCTATTTAAATTGCATATAAATATATGTAATAAACTATATATATATATATATATATATATATTTATTATTAAAGTTACTAATCAAGCTACATTTATAAGCTTTTATCCAATATATGTATGTGATTTATAACAAAGTAAAGTAAAATAAAAATAAAAGACAAAAATTATTATAATTCATATGAGATTTTTTATTTATGAATTTTATCATATAAAATAATTTATGTAAAATAAAAATAGTTCACACCAATAATCGTGAGTAAACCAAGACCTATTAAGATTAAACAATACTATATATTTTATTATCTAATTCGTGTAAATATGATATAGTTATGAGACAAACGGAATTAGAAAAATTTATGAGACAAATGGGGATTGAACCATGGTCTAGAAAGGAAATCAACCACAACCAGCAAAGCCTTTCAAATCTTATGCTTGTGTTTGACATTTTATTTATATAATATATTAAATGACAAAATAAATGAGAAAAAGCAAATTCTCTTTGATGGGGCGAGATATCGAACCATGGTGCATTTGCAGCAAAAGGCAAACTGCAACCATTGAAGCCATTGTGGGATCAAGAAATAGTATGACATTATATTTATATATTACTAATACAATAAACTTAATTAATTTTCAAAAAATTACGGGGGCGGGGGAGGACATGTCCTCATTAGCCCAACCATGGGTCCGCCCTTGCTTATTCATAATGGCGGGGACCTGGGATTGCCCAGTGGCTATTAGCAAATTTAGCCATATATTTAAATAAGAAAAAATACATTATTTAAATATAGTAATTAATATGTATTCATTTTATTAATTATTTAATAAATATATTTAAATAATATATTTTTTCTTATTTAAAGTAGAAGTTCAAAATTAGCCATTTAATTTTCATAGCTTTTATGAAATTTAGCAAAATTACCCTTTTTTGACACCATATTTACATAATTACCCTCTCAATCAAAAAATTTACAAAATTACCCTAAGTTACCTAAAATACCCCTAATAAATTAAAACCAACTCATTAATACAAATCATTAATTATTAACTACCTAATTAAACTACAATAAAATAAACAAAACACATCATCAAATAAATACCAACAACCCACATTTATCCATCCTCCATCACAACAATCACCTTTTTTTAAAAAAAAAAAAAATTAGTTTTAAGTGAAAGATAAGATGAAGAAAAGTTGAAGAAATTTGAGTATTGATAAAGGTTAGTGTTTATATTTGAGTTTTTATAGAATTAGATGATTATGTTTGAAAAAAAAAAAAAGAAAGAAATGAGTTCAGGTCGATCCGAATTCGGTCCGTCACAGTGATAACTTTAGGTCAGAAGGTGACCAAATTTGGGATCAACTCTAATTCGGGTTACCTTCTAACATAAAGTTATCATTCTGACCACTTTGGGTCAGAATGATACTTTGGGTCATAAGGCATGGGGAGAATGATAACTTTAGGTCAAAAAGTGACCCAAATTTAGGTCATCTAACTATAACTTCGAGTCAAAAGGTTGTAATAGGCCCTCCCGATTCTAGTACAAGGTAGGTATGGAATAATGATATATGCCCTTATTATTAAGGTAATAAAATAAATTAAAGTGTCTAGAGGTGATTAAGAAATGTTCTGGATCGTCTAAGAATAATGATTAAAATTTTTAGGGCATCCATAAAAGATTTATCGAGGTTCTCGAAGAGCTCGAATGGGTAATTTTAGTCCCGATTAAATTTAAGGATTGTCCAGGGAGAGTTTATTAAGATTTTTGGATAGCCTTGGATGTTTAAGGTTTGCTCTTGATCAAGGAATAATTTAATTAATCATTCGTTCGAATTCGGATGCGTAATTGAATTTTTTAATGAAATTCCCGGTTAGGATCGGGGATAGTTTTTAATTCGAGACAATAAAAATAATGTTGAGAGCGTGAAGACGGAATCAAAATGTAAAAATATTTTCGAGCGTGCGGAATCGAAATCAAGTTATAAGCGAATTCCCGGACGGACGGAATCAGATTCGAGTTGAAATTGGAATAGGAGAAAACCTGAATTAGCATGTTGCATGAATTATGCATATATGGGACACATGTCATCATGTAAAGGTAAGTGGCATCAATGGACTATGCATGCACGCCATGTGGCAAATAGTTGGAAAGCAATTGTATATTAAAATGGAAAAGCAAGGAATTAAATATCATTTTTTTTTATTTCGGTCACCCAATTGTCTTTTATCAACCGAGAGCTAAAGATAGATAAAAGGGATTTCGGTCAAGCTAAATCTGAAGAGAGAAAACTCACCCCATTCGGTCCTCTCTCATGAAAGCCAAGAATCCCCATCTTGTTCTTCTTCTAGCTACCCAAACCAAGAGCTCATTCTTGTGCAAGTTGTGATAGAAGTGAGAGAGAGCTAGGGAGTGCAAGCTGAAACCGTGAGCTGTTATGATTGGGGAGGTACAGCCGAGAGCTGGTGAAGAAGATTATGCAACTCCAGCAGCTGCATGTGCCGTTCAATCAACTCAGATGGAGGATCTACTCTTGCATGCAAGCAAGGACTGAAGATCTGTTGTTGCCAGACCGTAAACCTCTGTTGGGGCTGCTAGGAAGTGTTGTCGCTGCTGCTGTAATGGTACTGGAGCTATTACCGTATGGTATTACTGTCGTGGATGGAGTTACTGCCGTGATTGGAGCTGCTGTCACGCCTTGAGAGGAGCTGCTGCCGTGTCCAGCTGTTACTGTCGAGAGGTGGAGTGTTGCTGCCGATAGCCATTCGAGGAAGACATCAAGGCATGGAAGCTTGAGAATGGTGCCGTGAGACAAGCTTCAAGTGCAGTTTTTAGTAAGTGGATTTGTATCTGTTTGGGTTAAAAATCAGCAGCTTGCTGAAGGTCTTAGTGTGCTGTTTTTATGTAATTTAAGCTAGTACTTGCAGGAGGAAGAAGGTTGTTTGCTGTCATGAGTTTCTAGTGGGCGTCAATCTGCTGTCAAGGAAGTTAAGGTGCTGTTTTTGAGGAAAATCAGCATATGGAAGGTAAAATGATGCATTGACAGTCCTCTAATCTGATTTTTGAATGATTTTAAAAGCTTGTATGTCTATTTTGGATTGAAGGGAACTCGGACGAAGTGATTTTTATGGACAGCAATAGTGTTCGAAGTATGGGCTGTTGTTGTTATCGTCTTTTTGGATTGTAAAAGTTTAAGGTAAGTTGAGTTTTTTTCGATCATCATTTCGTCGAAATTATTTGATAAGTTAATGGGTGAAATTTGATGAAAATAATTGAAATTTAGGATTTAGAATCTTGTTAGTACGGAGATTCACTGGTGTGTGGTTTTGTCGTGATAGCGGATGAAATCTTGATGTTGAAATATTGTATTCATGATCGAGAATTGTTTTCAGGCGATTTAGCCATGTTATGGATGATTTAAATGACAAAAATTCAAAGTAAATCAAAAAGTGAATTTATAGTTACTCGGCTGTCATGACTTTTGTTTAAGAGTAATAGCATGTTAAATTATGATATCAAGATGGTTTAAGTTAAGTTAAAGTTACTCGGTAAATTTCGTTGCGTGTGAATGCGACTAATTAGTGAATTGATGAGTTTCTAGAGTTTAAGCGGAAAAAAATTTAATGCCGTTGCGAAGTATTTTGTGGACTTTTATTGTATGTTGTTTTGTGAGCTGTTGGCATGCAGTTTATAGGGTTTTAAGGGCTATTTAAGGGCTGTTTTGGAGCCATTTTATTTCAAATGAGCGTTATGCATTCTCTTGCTATGGGAACTATTTAAGTATCATTTGGAGAAGTTAATTCAAAAATCTTGATATTATTTGGCGTTGTGTGATCAATGTTCGATGATGAAATTGGTTTCTCGAATAGCGTAGTTGTGAAATGCTTTTATTGGGATGTTAAATTATTTAGGTATCGGTATGGCGGAGAAAATTGAAGTTGAGGAAGTATCGCGAGGTAGAAAATTCGGTCGTTTCCGTGAGTTAGGAATCGGTGAGTGTAACTTGTTTTATAAATGATAAATGCAATATGATTTCTATATGATTTTTATGCTTTCATGCAAAATTTAAATGTTTTAATACTTAAATGAATTTATATGAATGATATACGCTTTACAGGAATGTTATACGCTTCGAATTGTTTATATTTGTATTTAAAGTAATATTGATCGTAAACTTGTTATTGAAATGTACTTTTATGTTTTGTTTTATAAGCGAAGGAACATGCTTTACAAATACTATTTTAGCATGATAATGTATTTCAAAACCAATGGCTACCCATCCCCATTATGACTAAATTATGATTGTTATGCGGCCGAAGTGCCTTATATCGCGTATGGCATGTCTGTCGGGGGAAAGTCCACTAACTATAGGGGGGGATCGAGTCTGTCATGTCGCCCTCTACGCGTATATAAGGTACTATCATGAATGATGCCCTATGTGCAGCGAGGTAACATACCGCGGCATAGTGGTTATGAATGAGATTGCACGTCCCCACCACCGGTGACTCAAGACCGGGCGGTGATCATGATTTTCCCGGGTCCCATTGGATATATGTTTTATGACTGAGGATTGATTTATGATTTTATGAGTTTATTTATGAACTTATGATTATGTTATGAATTAATTTTATGATGCTTATAATCTTGTATCTTGTTTTCAAGCAAATTATGTACAAAAAAAAAAATGACTTTATAATGTTATAAAATGCACGTTTTAATTAATTTATTTCGGAACTTAGCATTCTTCCAAAAGGTTTTAGAAAGGAAACTTATTTGAGGACTGTATAACACTCACTGAGCCTTTTTAGCTCATTAGTTTCCTGTTTGTTTGGTTTTATAAAAATTCCTTAGGTGCTGGTGCGAGTTCTTCTAATGGCAATTCTCCAGTTCAAGGAAGGCGAGCTTCTAAAGTGACCATCACTGTGAAATCAAAGTAATTTATTTGATGCATAACGGATTTAGTGTAATGTAATATTTAAGTTTCATAACTATGATTACGCTATCACGCATGTGAAATGTTTTATCTTAAGTTTGAAATGGTTTTGTTTTAAATACTTGAATTGTGTTTAAACATAGATTTTGAGAAGGACCTGAGGTCCCATTTGGAAGTGGAAAAGAATGTATACATTTTGAAATATTATTAATTATTTCACAAGTGTTTTGAAAAAGTTGAAAATGTCGGAAAAACGGCCGTTGTGCTGCCAAAAATTTTTCACCCTAAATTTTTAATGATTAAGAAATGAAACTGTTTTACGGCTTAACTTCACGGAGTCCTTTTAAGTCACCTGCTTAAAGACTGTAAGGATTCTGTGGAGTGCCGGGAGGGCTCCGCTCGGATCTCTTCAAGGGATATCTGGGTTGGGTCCTTTCAAAGGTGATGTAAATTTGGATCAACTCGAATTCGAGTCGACTTGAATTAGATGACCCGAATTCGGGTTACCTTTTAACCCGAACAACAAATATTGCTTCTAGTCAAAAACTGACCCATTATCGAGTCAGCTTCCAATCCGATTTAAGGTGACCCAAAAATTAGATTAGTTTTTGACTCAAAGCTTAAGCTCTGTATCAAAGTTAATTGCTGATTATATGTTATCAAATTACTCTTTAAGCTATTTAATAAACGATTAAGTTATCAAATTTTTAGGATTGAGAATGTTTACCGTATAATTGGTTTTTAATTAGAGTGGACAATGGAAGAACAATCATGGGGTTTACTAGTATGAGTGGTTAGACAGTAAGGGCTTTTAGATTTCCACAGGATGCAACTTTTGAATAACTATTAGATAAAACATACCATGTCATAGGTGTTGATAAAAACCTTTATTGAGCTATATTAACTACTGTTGTTCAAACCATTTATTAAAACATGTTTATTGAGATCATTGATGATGATGTTGTTGCATTATTGCTTGGCCATGAAAATGTTGACCCTCTAGTTTATATAAGTGTCGAAGAGGTTAAACGTGATTCAACAAATGTAAAGAATACTTGTCAACCAGAAACTTCTTGTAAACCAAATCATACATCTGAATTTGACTTCCATCCTAATGTGAATGATAATAAAATGTCCAATATTAGTCCAACATATCAACCAAACTTAGGTGTCCATTTGGATGATATTAAGGAAGGATTTACATCATGTGGCAATGATAATACTTGTTCCTCTCTTCATTATATGTAAGACCCAAAAATTTTCATCCTTTTTATGAAAATTAGTTATTTTAATTTTCGATGAATAGCATTTTCGAATGAATAGGGTTCGCATGAAGAGTGGTTTTTGAAAAGTGGATCTCACAAATTAAAATTCTCGAAATAAGTATTAGAGTGAAAAGAAACCGAAATGGATTGAAAATGAGTTCAATTGAATAAATTTTAAATGATCCGAAAGTTATTAGACAATAATACTCTTTTAGAGAATAATGAGTGTTGAGGGTTTTACACCCATTTAAAAAATTTTTAGAGCATGAAATTGAGAGATAAATTATCTAATTAGAATATTGTAGAGTCAATTGGACGATTGAATGACTATGGAATATTTTCGGAATTTATTTAGGCATGAATGAGAAGTTAATTCATTAGTAGGTAAAGTAGATTTTTTTTTTTTTATTCAAGCACACATGGATTCTGTGTGAGTATTACATGGAATGAAACTTAAGAAAAAACACAATCCATGTGACGCAAAATTAGCTAATGAGAGAAGGTTAAATGGAAAACACAAAAATGATTAATTAGTTGTCATGCAACTAAACAAATTTGTGATTTAATTAGTTTGATAATAAATTAGTCATTGACCAATAAATGCCACCAATTGTGACTAGGGATATGATGGCCATTTTGAGATTAGTTTAAGGGCATTTTAGGCAATGAAAGAGGAGACTATATAAAGTGAAATAAAAAAGAGAAAAAGCAAGATAAACAATCGGCCAAGGAGGGAAAACTACAGGGGTCTCAACTAAAGAAAGAAACTAGAAAATAGCATGCTAATTTGAAGGTTTTGAGGTGATATTTGAGTGGTTTTCAGTCTTTTAAGGGTGTACACAAACTTAGGAGCAAAATCCATCCATTTTAAATCAATTTCAAGTGGTAAGTTACTTGATTTTTCATGATGTTTAGATGATGTCATTGAGGAATGATAAATTGATGGGTTTATGAAATTTTTAGCATGTCTAGAAGTAGATTTCTTTGTTTTCAAGGGTGGAAGTGAAAGTAAACTAAAGGAAGCTATTAGACAAGCAAGTAACCAAGGTGAGTGATCTAGGGTTTGTGTGATTTTTCAAGAAAGTTTCAATTAAGTTAATATTTGAGCATAACATGAATAATTGAGTGGTTTTAATGTGTTTGGTGGCCATTAAAATGTGAAAGAATGATGTTGTATGCATGATGTGCAATTTGGTTGTGTCTAGGGTTTGAGTTCAATAACTTAATTTTAATGTTTGGTTGCATTTATATGAAGTTGTATGTGATTTTAAGATGATTGTATCAAGAAAATGAAAGAGATGAGTTTAGTACCTATGTATGTAAAATTCAGTCATGGTAGGAATTGTAGAGTGAAAATGTGATTTAATTGTTTTGATGTATTTTCATGGTTGTATGTATGTATTTAAGCAAGTTTGGGTAAAAGAAATGATAGTATGTATGTATTTAAGCAAGTTTGGGTAAAAGAAATGAAAAGAAAAAGTTTGGATGGAAGTGTTTTGTATTTGGCCAAGCATGAAAATATATGGTGCACTTTATGTTCTTGTCATATGAATGTATTTGGGTGATCTTGAGCTGATATTAAGATGATTAATGCATGGGAAATTAAAAGAGTAAAGCACATGTGTAAAGTGGTGTAATTAGCCATGATGAAGAGCATACTAGTTTGAGTGTATATTAAGTGAATTAGTGTTGGTTTTCAAATGAATGAGTTGTGGTGGATTTCATTTTGATATATGATTTGTAGGGGAGGCGAAAATAAGGAATGAACATTAAGAAAGCTATTCAAATGGTGGGAAAGCAAAAAGAATGAGTGGAAAGTTTTATCAAGTTTTAATTGATTTCCTATCAAATTATTATAAGTAGATTCTTGTAAAAGTATGTTTGAAAAGAATACCAAGATTTCATTAAAGATATTAGCTCTAAATGTTTTAAGCATCTAGTAAAGAAAATACTTTTAGTATTTCTTGTAAAAGCAATATGTTATCATGCTTCTAGTGTGCATGTTTTAAAGCATATTAAAAATATTAGTTTATAACTATTTTTTATGTATCAAGTAAATAGAATATTTTAAGTATCTTTAAAAGCAATATGCTTTATGTTTTGGTATTTAAAGTATAGTAAATAATGTTTTCAAAGGCCAATGGGTTACCCAAATTTAAAGATTAAAGATTCAGACCCGGTTGGTATACCCCATCATGTATGGCAAGTGTTCGGAGGGCGCATCACTAACATCGGGAGGATTGAATTTTGAGTCAGTTGTATCGCCTTCTACACATGTGGGGTATTATCTTGCTCTACGTATGCGATTTAAAATTCCGCTGCGTAGTAGTTGAGATGTCTTTGTAGTTATCACGTAGTATGGCGCTAGGCTAGTCGACACGTGACATCACATTGTACGACGCTAAGATAGTCGACATGTGATATAAGCTTCCTTGAGTTTCCATTTGGTGCAGTTTTAGAGCAAGAAAATTATATTACTAGATGCAAAGATTTAGAAAGATATTATTTTTATATGATTATTAAAAGCTAATGATAAATTTTAGTATGTTATGCCTTGTATGCTTTCAGCATAAGATATGGAATTCTTTTATATTTTTATGTATAAATATGAATTTCATGAAGTTACTTACGAAAAGTGTAACGTCCCGAATTTTTTCTATTTAAGAAAAACAAATATATATATATCCGAATGAATAGTATTTTAGAATGAATAATATTTTGAATGAATAGTATTTTTGAATGAATAATAATTTCTAGAAAGAAGATATTTCTTTAAGTTTTGTGAGATAGAAATTTTTTGGTGAATAGTATTTTCAGACGGAAATACTCGTGTGAATAGTAATTTTCAAAAAATTTGTCTCGTATATTAAAAGTTTTAAAAATTATATTAGAATTAACGAAAACTAAAATGGATAAAAAACGGGTCAGTTTGAGGTAAAATGGAACAGTTTCCGGATCCGACAGGAAATTCGAAAGGATTTCAGAAAAATTTTAAAAATTTAGAAAAATATCAAAATGAATATTAAAATGCTCAAAAAGTATTTTTAAAACTCAAACGGCACTTTCGAAAGAGATTCAGATTGAAATTGAATCAATCTAAAAATAACTAGAGGTGATTTAGTGAATTACGGAGAGCCAAAAAGAGACATGGAATGACTTTTAAGAGTCACCAAGGTTACTAGGAGTATGCAAGAAGTTCAAATATAGGCCCCGAAAAATTTTGAAAGAATTTCGAAAAAATTTCAAAAAAAATAGAATTCAGGTGTCCTAGAAAAGTCGAATCAAAAGAGATAAGAAATGATAGACTTGTGGGGCAAGCAATTATGGAAAAAGCGACACGTGACATAAGTGATAAGGATGAGGACACTTGTCAAGATTTCATGGATGACATTTTTGTGAATTTGAGAAAGTTTTAAGGGTAAAATGGTCATTTGGATGGATAGTACATAAAGTGAAGGATGAAATGAGTTGAAAGAAAAGTATAGTTAGCCAAAAGAGAAAGAAATCGTGAAAGAGAAGAGAAAGTTGTGAGAGGGAGAGGAAAACCGAGAGAAGAAGAATCAATCGTGAAGAGGAGGAGGAAAGAAAAAGAAGAAGAGGTGGTCCTCCCATCCTATCCTCTCAAACCCCTCATGAAATTCTCAATAAAAGATTGAAGAGAAGTGAAGGTGAGTGACTTTCATTCATGAATTAGTTTGATGGGTTTTTTTTGGGAATTGTTGACTAAATGGATTTTTGATGAATTTTATGGATTGATTTGAGCTAGAATTGACTTCAAATCAAGCTTGGAAGGGAAGGGAAGCATCAAACAAGTGTGGGTTAAGGAAACGAGTGAGGTACGAGTTAGGGTTTTGAGATGATTTTAGTAGAAATTTAATTAATTTTTGAGTTTAAGGTTTTAGTTGAATATTTGATGATTATTTGATATGTTTGTATGTGATTTTGAGTTTGAAATGAAAAAGATGAATTGATTTGGTCATATACTAGTATGTGCATAACTTGGAAAAATTTGTGCATTTGAATGGATTTTAGTATTTGAATTGATTTTTGGGTGTTGAATGAATTTTGGAATATTTTGAGTGTGATTGATGTTGGTGAAAATAAAAAGTGATGGATGGTGTGTTTGTTAGTGTGGTTAGCCAAAGGGTTTTGTCGTGGAGATTTTGTAGCTCTTTGATATTTGATGGATTGACATGAAAATATATGTGAATTTAGGTAGATATGTGTAAAGAAATCAAAAAATAATTGGTTGGAAAGCTTGGTGATGAATTTGGTTAATGTAAGGATTTTTATGTGTTGAGTTGATTTTGGATGAGTAATATAGTTTTGATAATGTTTTATGTGAAATTTGGTGACCTTGAGTTGAATGAAATTAAGTTAGGGAAAGAAAATAAAGTTAGAATTTATTTGGATGAGAATTAAATTGGTTTTGGAAAGTATTATTAAACTAGTATGAGTATGACTAATTGAATTTAAGTTGATTGATTTTATTTTCAAAAGAAATTAGTATGTGATGAGTTTAGAGAAGTTGATTTGATTTTTATGTTGATAAAATGCTCTCTTGAGAAACCTAGGTGTGGGTTTGGAGCAAGGTGCTCAAGAGAAGAGTAGGGAGAAGTTATAAGCTCCAAACTGGTAGTGTGGGAAAACCATTAGCAAGCCCAAAAATTTGGTGTACACCTACTTTGCAAATTTACTTTTATTAGAAAATTTAGTATATAGAAATTTTAAAATTTCTTGAATTTGATTCAATTTATTTAGTAACTATATTTGAATGTGGTTATATGTTATTTGTGGTGTGTTTTGAATGATTCTTGGAATATAAATTAAATTGGAAACAAAAATTTTGAAAATGAAGAGCTTCGGTCGAATATACCCTAGAAAGAAACCTAGGGGTATTTTTATCATTTCAAACTCACTTATATGCTAATTAAAATATATTTGAATGATTTATATGATGAATTAATGCGTGGAAAAGAAAGTTTTCAAAATGATCCTCTTCTGGCTGAATATATGTCATCTTTGTATTCAGGGGTAATTTTATAATTTCATGTCCAATTATGTGTTGATTAAATGGTGTTTGAATGAATTATAGATTGAATTAACGATTTGAAAGAAAAAGTTTATAAATTACACCCCTTGACCAAATATGTATGAAAAAAAGGAAAGGGATGGTTTTGCTACATTTTGATGTTAAAACGAGGGGGTAAAATAGTTATTTGAAATGGCAAAAAGTTTGAATCATTTCGAAAAAATAGATACAAATAAGTGATTAAATGTTTACGCGATTAAAATTATGTATTGATAATTTCGTAATTATTGTAAATATCAAGGGCCCGAGTAAACCTAAACATTGGTAGGTGAGGATTAGAAATTAGCATGTCAATAGGGTAAATTAGCAGTACTGCACCGTTACATCGACACACACTTTTCGATGGATGGATTATAAAAGACACTGGGTTTCCGATCTTGAAGTCGAAACCGATTGTGATACCCAGCGAGCAGTCACCTAGTGGTTGATACCGGGAACCCTATTTATTCTGGCGGGTAGCCACCGAGTGGTCGATGCTAGGAGACTCCAATCCGGTTCATGGTATTGTGTCAGTATGTACGAAGGGCGCTGAAAAATATAAAAGAAAACCTTGTTGATATAGGCAAATGTTAATTTTGATCAACAAATCACATTGAAGGGATCTGACCCGGATTTTCCTTATAAGAACTCGAGCAGAACCCTTTCAGCACCCCAACAAAAGTCCTTACAGTCTTCATATCGGTGATTGACCTAAAAAGAACTCCGTGGAGCAAACCCAAATAAAATTTTCATCTCATAATCATCTAAAAATTATGATGGAAAGTTTCGGTAGCACAACAACTATTTTTCGACCTTTCTTAACCCTTTCAAGGACCTGTAAATCAATATATAAACACTTCTAAAATCATTCATTCATGTCTCCACTTTCAATATGGACTCAGGTCCTCTTCACAATCAAACTTAATCATAGCATAAAATAACTTATTCATAAAATAAAATAATTAAATTAGAAATCATGTTAAATTTCGAAATATCTCATCGTATAAAAATCTCAATATTTACATAAAATCAAAGAAAAGTATTCACTTTATGCATGTTTGTGATACATAAAAATATGTACATTGAATTCACAATTGAGACCGTCGAAAAGGTCTGCCACACTTTGCGTTGTAACTACTAGCTTTAGGTACCTGTCTTTACACTTGGAGAGATTTTTTCATAAAAACATAAACAAGAAATAATGAGCTAAAGAAGCTCAATGAGTGACATAAGTTTCTATATAAACTTACTTTCTAAAATAGCCTTCCAAAATCATTTAAAAGAAATCTTTATTTCATAATCGTTCTCATTTTTCAATCACATACTTTATAAATTTATTAATGGATTTAGCAAATTTATACATTGAATGAAATCATAAAATGCAAATGTATTTTATAAACTTATAGGAAATAGCTAAAATGTTCTTTTTCGAAATCTCACAAATAGTACTATACATTTCTTTCTAAAATGCACCAATGGAAACCCAAAAGGCTACAATCATAAGGTGATTAACTAGCGCCGCTCAATGGGAGGTCACGTGGCGAAATTGCTAACAGCGCTTATCGTGACAAACTACAAAGATATCTCAACTACCACGATGCGGAATTTTTATCATTGCATATGTAAAGTAAAATAATATCCCACACGTATAGAGGGCGACACGATTGAATCAATCCCCTACACACATATGTTAGTAATACGCTCTCCCAAACTTGCCATACTAGAATATTCCGACTGGGTCTGAATCTATAAATTTATCTAAAATTTTGGATAAGTCATTAGTCTTTGAAAACTTCCATTATATATAAATCAACTTTAATGTTTCTTTCCATAGGCATGAAAATACTACTACGTATTACATAAATTATGCTAGAGCATAAAAGCTCGATAATTCTACAATTTCATGCTTAAAATATTTTCTTCTAGATATATATATATAGGTATTCATAAACTAACTTTCTTAATAGTAATACATTTAAATAAGAAATGCTTTAAAAGTAGGCTATTAATGAATTTAACTTTCATAAAATATATTTTCACTCATTAATTTCTAACTCACGGAAAGTTTCTCGATTTTCTCTGTTGTGATAACTCACAACTTTGGGTTACTTCATCTCCACATTGCCTACATATTTTAGCATTTCATTTTTAGGCAACATCATAATTCATCTTATTCGCATATTCACACTTTCATTAATATGTATCCACGTGCACAACACATTTCGTTTCACAAAGATTTCTAAACACCCCAAAGTAAGCCTAAATTTCCTATTAACGCATCAAATGACAATTAAAGTCATTCTAGCAGAAGGGGGTTAAATGTAATAGAATTGAAAACATCTCTCTATATTTGATTACATTTCAATTGGATAATTAAATTATAATATAATGCCCCGAATTTTTTCTATTTAAGAAACAAAAATATATATCTGGATGAACAGTATTTCGAAATGAATAGTATTTTTGGATGAAAAATATTTTTGAGTGAATAGTCACTTCTAAAAAGCGAACATTTCTTTAAGTTTCGTGAGATAGAAATTTTTTGGTGAATAATATTTTCGGACAAAAAGTGTTCGTGTGAATAATAATTTTTAAAAAATGTGTCTCGTATATTAAAATTTTTGAAAATTATATTAGAATTAACGGAAATTGAAATGAATGAAAAATGAGTCAGTTTGAGGTAAAATAGAATAGTTTTCGGATTCGACAGGAAATTCAGAAGGATTTTCGAAAAAGTTTGAAAATTTAGAGAAGTATCAAAATAAGTGACGGGACCCTTCCCGAATCTCTATTTTGGATCCGTGAAGTATCCCGTAGCACTCCGACAGAACTCCAACGAGCTCTAACTTTGACTCGAAGAAACTCCATCGGAGCACCGTGACTTAAAACTGACTTACTAAATTTCTAATAAAAATCCGGCAGCATGTCGTCTGTATATTCGACAATGCCACCCTGCAGATTTAAAAGCAATTAAAAAAATATACTTCTATAGTACCCAAATCTCAACTCCCAAGGGCCTCCGGCCCTTACTCAAATCAACTCCAATACAATAATTATATTTGCAAAAATTAAGGGAGAACTAGGATTTTCTTTTCAAAAACACTTTCGTAAAACGTGCATCCAATATCTGGGATTTATATTTACAAATATTTATACTATAATTTACATACAACACATGCATGTGACAAAAGATGAGCTATACAATGGAATGTAGTCGTCCGTCAGTCAACTCGCGCGTCGGTCTGAGCCTTGTCAGCTGGACGACTCGCTCCTGCACCTGAGAGACAATTTTAGGAAATACATAGCACATAAACGGTGAGTATAACTCAGTGAGATAAATAAATAACAGATTTATAAACTAAAGTATTTTTCTAAAATACTTTTTTTATTCATTTCAATTAAAACTATTTCTGAAATTCATTTTGAATTTCTTTCTAAAATTTTATCATTTCTCACTTTGATGGTAACCTAGGGAAACTACTCCTGTCGTGGCCGCATAAATCTCTAGCTAAACCACTAGGAATTAGGGAATCTACCCTGTGTAGTTACCGATGTGCGACTCTGGGCACGTGTTACCCCTACACAATCGGTTTAAACTACACTACCCTATACGTGCAGAGGGTCGCTCAATTGACTCTTTTTCTCTCAGTTAGTAACTCTCTCACATCTACCATACACGCATAGGGCATTCTATTGGGTACTTAACTGGGGTTAGGGTAAACCATCGTCGTAAGAAAATATATTTTTTTCTCAGTATTCTCAAATAATCTAGTTTTAAGGCATAAAGCCTAAAAACTTTAAAGTCTCATAATTTCTTTACATGAATATATATTTACTTTAACAATTCATATAATCGGATCCAACTATATTAAAATATATAAATCATAATGAAATAAGTGCATATAAGATTAAAATAAGCTTTAAACAAACTAAGCTTGAGGAAAAGTAGATTTCTACTCACCATGCGTTTCCCAATCGGTAACTTTCAACTCGAGGAACTCTCTTCACCCCTTATACGTCTCGATGTCCGTTAGAGAAACTTCCAATTCACCTAACGTTTAAATCACCAACTTATTTACTACTTCATTCCAATATAAACTCTAATAGAATTCTTTAAAACTAATTAAGCCATAACTCAACCCATTTCTAGTCCTTATTTTATACCATTCATTTCCATAAAGTTTTCATGCTCAAACACATTTAATTACACACTTGGAAGCACCAAAACACAATAAAATATAAATGGGACAGCTTGTACATAATACGTCCGCGTGATTACCTTTGAGTATTAAATGCGTTCCATATAATGAAATTTATTATCTAAGACTTAATCACATTCAAATACACATGTAAGCACATACTTAGGACCTTAAATCAACTTAAAATCAATTAATCTCCATTTTATTTAAATAAAATACAGCCCACACATACTCAAATACATTCAGCCGAACAGAACATCACACAACACCCATTCTTTTCACTCATTCACGGCACACACACACATCACAACTCTCTACACAAACATCTATTCCATTTCAGCATTTTGTAAGCTAAAATCAATCAAAACCCAACATAACTCACTTGTCATTGAGACTAGCAACTGTTCTGAGAGTCTCACGACATCCATAACCATCCATTTCAGCTTGCTCAACTGGAACTACACCCAACATCAGTAAAGACTCGAAATGGACAGCTTTAAACTCATGAAAACAACTCACAAACTCAGGTTAGTTCTCTTACCTACTGCTCATCATCTTCTTCATGCCTACCCCTGCAGGTGATATCCATCAGATGGCTTCACATGGCTGCTTTCATCTCAGCCATAGCTTGCTTCAGTTGACCCGAATCTGTCCCCTTTTTCACCGCCAGCCGGACGCCTTCACCAGCCCGTCGCGACCTCAGCTCATCTTCATGTTCTGGTCGGCTCCTTCACGCCCAGATCTGGTTTTCTTGCACTGAAATCGGTTGCTACCCAGCTTCTTCAACCTTCATCTGACCGAGATAACACCCCTTGATGACTGGTCTTCTCGCTTCTTCACTTGGCTGTCGAGAGAGATGAGATTGCCAAGTGAGGAGGTTTCGGTTCTGCTGTCTCTATTTTACGGGTTTGATTTTTGGGCTGCTGGGGTGAATGTCTGGAAGTCTCGATCTGATCTGGAAAAAGACATGATTATTTGCTAAATCAATTGCCCAAACACCCCTCAATTTTCTTCAATTATAACAGCTAACACTTCAACCTAAATATTGCACTTAAACCCCTCTTTTATTCTATTCTTTTTGAACTTTATTTATCCATTTCCAATCATGCTCATACTCATTTTTAAGCTATAATTAACACTTCCTAATGACCTCTTTAAATCCTCGTCACTTATATTTCTCATAAATTTTTTTTTTTTTCATAAAATAAATATGTTAAATCCGTCAATTTCCATAACGATTGCATTTAACATATTTATCTATATATATATATACATTTTTCTAAGCATGAAAGATTCGGTCTTAACAATAAGTATTTAAAATGCTTAAGAAGTATTTTTGAAACTCAAACAGTATTTTCAAAAGAGTTCAGATTGAAATGGAATCAATCCGGAAATCACCAAAAGCGATTTAGTGAATTACAAAGAGCCAAAAAGGGGCATGGAATGACTTTTAAGGGTTACGAAGGTTATTAGGAGTATGCAGGAAGTCCAAATATAGGCCCCGATAAATTTTAAAAGGATTTCGAAAAAAGTTTCGAAAAAACCGAATTCGGGCGTCTTAGAAAAGTCAAACCAAAAAAAATAAGAAATAATAGACATATGGGGCAAGCCACCATAGAAAAGTGACACGTTGCATAAGAGATAAGGATGAGGACACTTGTCAAGATTTCATGGATGACATTTTTGTGGATTTGAGAAAATTTTAAGGGCAAAGCAATCATTTAGATGGATAGCATATAAAGTGAAGGATGAAATGAGTTGAAAGAAGAGTGATAGTCCACCAAAAGAGAGGAAAGTGAAATGAAGAGGAAACCGTGCGAGAGAGAGCTGACCTAGAGAAAGAAAAGAAAAAAGGAGCCGTGAAAAGGAGGAAGGAAGAAGAAGAAGAAGAAGAAAAAGTGATCCTCTCAAACCCCTCACGAAATTCTCAATAAAATATTGAAGAGAAGTCAAGGTGAGTGACTTTAATTCATGAATTAGTTTGATGGGTTTTTTTTTGGGAATTGTTGACTAAATGGATTTTTGATGAATTTTATGGGTTGATTTGGGCTAGAATGACTTCAAATCAAGCTTAAAAGGGAAGATAAGCATCAAACAAGTATGGGTCAAGGAAATTAGTAAGGTATGAGTTAGGGTTTTGAGATGATTTTAGTAGAAATTTAATTGATTTTTGAGTTTAAGGTTAGTTGTCTATTTGATGATTATTTGATATGTTTGGATGTGATTTTGAGTTTGAAATGAAAATGATGAATTGATTTGGTCATATACTAGTATGTGTATAATTTGGAAAAAAAAACATTTGTGTATTTAAATGGATATTAATATTTGGATTAGTTTATATATGGTATTGAATTGATTTGAGTTGATTTGTTGATCTTTGATGTGTGTATGGAACGTTTTTGGATGAATTTGAATGAATATAAGTCAATGAAATGAAGAAAATGGAGTTGATTATTTAGAGGGGGTGGACGACCAAAAAAGAAGATAGTGGAATGTTGTTGATTTTTTTTAGTTTGATATAATGACATGAGAATTTAATTGAAATTAGGTTAATTGAGGGGAAAAGAATTAAAGAAATGGATGAATTTTGCATTCTTAAACCTAGATATGGATCTAGTTCAAGGAAATTACGAGGAGCAAGAGAAGTTATAAACTCAAATTTAAGGTGTGGAGGAGCTATAGAATCTTGTCCAAAAAGGTTGGTGTATCCTTCATTTGAAAATCCAATTATATTAATAAAGTTCAGTATTTACAAGTTTTTGAAATTCTATGAATTTAATTAAATTGATATAGTAATTATATTTGAATATTGATTTTATGTTACTTGTGATGTTGGAGTAGAAACTAAGTTGGAAACAAAATTTTGAAAAAAAAGGGGTGACCGAATGCTTACCATAGAATAATCAGGGGTATTTTTGTCATTTAAAACCTATTTATGTGTTATTTCAATGATGTTCGAATGATTTATATAATAAATTGATACATGAAAATGAAAGTTTTCAAAAATCCCATGTCTATGCCAAATGCATGTTAGCTTGTTATCTAATGGTAGTTTTGTCATTTCGTGTTCAATTATAAGTTGATTTCTTGATGTTTGAATGAGTTATGTGTTGAATTTGTGATTTGAAAGAAAAAGTTTATAAATTTTACCCCTTGACCAAATGTGTGCATGAAAAGAAAAGTGTTGGTTTTGTTAAACATTGATGCTAAAACTAGGGATAAAATGGCTATTTGAATTGCTAAATGCGACACTTTGAACAATTTTGAAAAGTAGATAAGAATAAGTGATTAAATATTTACGCGATTAAAATTATGTTTGAATCGATAATTTTGTAATTATTGGAAAATGTCATGGGCCCAAGTAAATTTGAATATTGGTAGGTGTGGATTGGTAATTGGCATGCCAATGGGGTGATTATAGCAGTACTGCACTGATTTGCCTATACACCTTGATGTTACATTCATGGACCTTACGAGGCACCGAGTGTCTGGTCCCAGAATTTATGTAATATGTAAAAAGAGATTCGATGGGTAGTCATCAAGTGTCCGATGCCGGAGAAACCCATTTTTTAGTCAATGATATCGTGTCAATGTTTACAAAGGGTGTTGAAAATTTATTAAATAAAATCATGTTATTATATTTGAAAAAAAAAAGAGTGAAAAATGATTATTATGTATTTTATATGTGTAATTATTAGTAAAGTGCCTTCCTTGGGATTTGTTATGTAAAAACAAAAAAAACAAAATCAAATTGATATGCTTAACATCTAATTGTATGTATTTTATATGTGCAATTATTAGTAATTGATTTAAATGTGAACTTTGGTAAAAGTTTGAGAATTTTGGAAAATTTTGTTTTATAATACGGTATTTTGAATAAATGATGAATGTAAAGTTGTGTATACCCATTAAGTAGAAATACTTAGTGTAACCCCCTATAGTCGATTTTACGTTTCCTAGCTTTAGAAACTAAGTTACCGAATAAAAAAAAGGGCAAAACGGTCATTAATGAATAAGAAATATAAATGGATGACAAAGTTGTAAAACTCTAATTAAGTGAATTTACTAAGTTAATTAGAAATGAAATGGTAAAAAGAACTTAAAAACCATAATTGTTATTAGTAAATAACATCACTAAAGGCAATTTTGTAAATCCAACAAGTCAAGAGAGGATATGGTGGTCATTTAGCAAAAGATGATTATATAAATACAACACTTGTCAATTTTTCATTCAAAAAAGAAGAAGTAGCCGTGAATGCAACAAAAATAGAAGAGAGGAAATTGAGAGGGAGAGACCAAGTTTGGATGGCAAAAAGAGAGAGTGAATGAGGTGACTCTTCCATCAACTTTTCAAGCTTTAAATCACAACTATAAGGTGTTTTCAAATTAAACCAACAATCCTAAGCAAGAACTAAGGTGAGATATCATCCTCTTTCTCAACTTTGATGGTAGTTAGATGTATGGATATGTTGATGCTTGGGTTGTTGTTGGTTGAGTTGTTAATGAGATTCTAATTCCCATCAAGCTTTTATTCATAAATAACTAAAAAGAAAAGTGGTTTTTGATGAAAACCATACAAGAGATGGAAGTTAATATGTATATGGAGGAAACCTTAAGCATATAATTATGCATGAATCAAGTGAATTAATAGCATATAAGGTGTTTGGTAAATTGATTGAGAGAAAATAGCTTGAGAAACTAAAAGAAGTGAAATTGTTATGAGTGTTAGGGTGACTCGGTCAAGGGAGCTGGTGTGTGTTACCCTTATGTTTTGATGTATTTGAGCTCTAAATAATACATGATTGATGCTAGAGAAACGTGTAGAAGTGATAGAAATTCAAAGAGAGAAGCATAGAGTTAAATTGGAAATCCCGAGCTTGATAAAGGGACTGGTAAGACCTGACTTATTCTAGCTTATTTGGGGTTGTTCTATACCTCAAAACATGCCTCGAGAACATAGTAAACCATAGAAATTGGAACGGAATCATTCCGATAAAAATTGACGAAGTTGTGGCTAAAATAGTGCGTGTAGGAAGTCGTAATATGAAATAAGGATGCAAATGCATTCTTCGATGCTCGAAATGAATGTATTCAATCATAATTAGATAAAAGAACCTTAGATACGAAAGAAATGAAGTCGTCGCATATAGGATGCCATAAGTGTGCATCAAAAGTGCCCGAAAAAGGGCGTTTTTCTTAAATTTAACATAGCAAACGATGGAATTTTTTGATGAAATTTTATAGGTGACCAGAATGTGAGATAAGAGGACTGTAGGAAAAAAAACGAAAGAAAATAGAGCCTCGAGTAGGGCTGTGTGATACATTCTGGTTTGGGGTATCAAAGAGGCATAAATATTTGATTTTTCGTTCCGGGCTTTCAAAAATTATATGGACCATATGGAGATGATCCTAGGGGTCTAAAAGTAAGACTTTTATAAAGAAATCAGAATTAGAGAGTCTTGGTTGAGTTAAAATCGAGTCGAAAAAGTTATAGCGTAGCGGGTTTTCAATAGATTGATTTATATTGAAAACTCTATTGTTACGTTTTAAGTTGTGTATTTGAGTAAAGTATAATGAGAAATTGATTTGTAGGTGATGAGCAGGCGAGCGAGGCACGAGAGGCTCGTTGAGACGATCGAGTTGATATTACGCGGATTGAGGTAAGTGTACTTCACTTACATTATTTCGATTTCCATTTACATTGTAATGTATTTTGTTTAAAGGTATTACAAAATGATTTTCCAAATTATAATTTGACATTGAGTAAAAGTTGTGTCTCGAATCAAGAAGTGTGATTCGAATACAAAAATTATTTTCAAAAAGTTTAAAGTAAAGTTTGAGTTAAAAACCATGTGTATACTGTATTATCAGAGTTTTGGCACTACGCGGCGATGTAGAAATTTAGCTCGTAGTTGTCGAGATTTATAGTTACTTGCAATAGGTTACGATATAGAAAATTTCGTACCTAATTGCATATGATAGTGAGAAATTGCACTACAATATGCGATGTAGAAAATCTCGCGTTGTAGTTGCTCAGAATATAGTTCATTAGCACTACAATTGCGATGTAGAAAATTCAGTGTTGTAGTTGCTCAGAGTTGAGATTATTTCACCCTACGTCGCGATGTAGTAAATTCCGCACATAGTGGTCAAGATACTATAGTAGCTTCACGTTGACATCAATTCAAAAATCGTCACTTGATGGTTAGAGTACATTAGAGATACACATGGTTGTCTTATAAGAAATGGTTTTCAAAGATCAATATTTTGATGTCTCTTTGACTTATGCATTAATATGGACTCGTAATTGTTGTGTTAGCATGTGACGAACTAACATTTTACTTTGTTGTGTAGCTTGCTTGTTCTATCCGGTGTTATTGTTTTGTGGCCGAAAGAGCGACATTCTACTTATAGGTGGGGGACGAGTAGATAAAACATGTGAATGTTAATTATATTTTGATGTTGTTGTACATACTCTAACAAAAATGATCGTTTGTCGATATATGAATATTCAATATATTGTAAACTCATATTTTGATATATATATATGTATAGTTGTACATTCACACTTGTAACACACTTATCACATGATGCACTTGATATTTATATGTTGTGATGCATATGAATTATATATGAAGAATATAGGTGTGATGTAAATGTATGATTGTGAAATGTGATGAGAAATTGTATGTTTGAGTATATAAAAGAAGTTGGGTGGTGATAAAATTATAGTCGAAGTGCATTTTCTTTACAGGTAAAATTTTGGAATGTTCAATTTACAGCCGTTATACTGTCAAATTTTTTATTAAAATTGTTTTCAAATAAATGCGAAAAATTTATATCAACCCAACTATTTTAAAAGAAAATCAAATTTTTAAGTTTAAACGAGTAAACCGGCTAAGAAAGTTAAGGGTTCGCTTCTCGGGTTTCTTCAATCTGACGAGTCGGGTTCAGGAAGTCCATTGAAGTGCACAGCAGGATTCTCCAAACAAAAACCTAAAGAATGTCTGGTTTGGGTCCTGTCACTTAACGCGTTAGATTTTTCATGCGTAGATTAAAAATTGGACACTGTAGATAAAGGCAGACGAGAAGACAGCTGCCACGCTTCCTGCGAATCACAATCTTTCCACATTTGATAGCTATTCTTTTGGTACTGTATAATGGTGTTAATGTATATGAAAATGCATGTACATGTCTATGGAGTCGTGAGGTTTTATAAACGATAATGTATATCAATCATAGAAAAAGTTTTTGGTTTGTAAAGTGATTTTATAAATAAATTATTAATTATCTTTTAATTAGTATTTTATTTCGATTAAACTGATTTTTATTAAATGTTGCGTATATAAATGTTTGTGTGGTGAAGTGATTTTGGGGTCGAACGGAGGGTCCGAAATGAAAGTTGAGAAAGAGAATGTATTTTAGAAGTGTTTTTTTTTAAATCTGCAAGTTTTTATAAAATTGGATTTTTATAAAAACAGATGAAACTTTATCGGATTTTCGAAAGATAATAATTATATATATATGTATAATAATAAATAAATCGAGCAAGGTAGCATCATCTGAACTCGATTTCTATTATAATGAGAATTGGGTGGAAGGCGTTACATATAATTTGCATAACTTTTTTTTTTTTTTTTCCGTTTACATATTATGGACAACTGAAACACATCAGTACCACCACTTTAATATCATATTTATATTGTTTTGTTTTATTGCAAAAGAATAATCCAAAATATAAAAGTTGCTCCTTTCGGTCCTTTGACAGAAAAATCAGCCATACAAAACCAAAGCTGTCAGCTTCGCTCAAATATACATCATTTTAAATTAATATTGTTGTCTTTTATTGTGCAAAAGCCATAAAGAGGCATATATAATTGTAATCATAGGTCAAAGATTAATTTTCTGTAATTCTATGATTGGAATTACATCCAATTAAAGCCATCGCTTTGCTACCCTTTTTCTTGTCATTTTGAATTGCAGATTATAAAATTATCTACTATCGGTTTTCATTGAAAGACAAGTTTTTCATTGAATAAAAGAACAACTCATATGTGCTACTGAATCACGCAAGAATGGCCAATCAGTCACGTGCGATGGTGGAAGTTGCATTGGATGCAATTATAAAAAGTAATTGAAAAGACATAGGAAGAAAAGCAATGTTCACTAAAGCGGAAATTCTCAAAAATCACTTCCAAGATAGTCTAAAGTCGTACCGCAAACGAAATTTCAATGGTATTTAACCATACGGTACGTATTTTGACCATTCAAATCTATTCATATTAGCCGCAACATCATAAATTTATGCATTTTGGATGTTATTTGTATAATTTTAGAGTTTCGTTTGGTGAAGAATCGTTATAAAACACGCGTAATTTTTCATTTTTCAAAATATTTCAAAAAATAAAAACCATAAAACATTGCAAAAAGAAAAAAAAAAAAGAAACATCATACCATTGATCGAACTAGCCTCTGGTGGCATGTGATTGTGCATTGGACTTCTGATGCTAACGTCATTTGCTTTGTCAGATTCCTTTTCAAGGGTACATCATTCGCATACTTGGATACAGTTTGGATTACTTATGCATTAAGTGAAGTTTATTCGAATTTCTCTAGCATACAAACCAAAACCTAACATTAATGGAGAATTCTAATTGATGTGTTAGTGTTCTAAAATGATATCCGGTCTGACAAATCTAACTTAGCCAATGGCATCATCAATTGAGGTCCGACAGACTATCACAGTGATGGACCCAAAAATTCATATTAGAAGAGGCACCTTAAAATATTAATAATAATGTTAAAAATAATTAGAAGTATAATGATGAATGATAATTTCATTTTTATTTTTTTTGTCAATTAGTTTTTAGTTGTCTTCAACGGCTCGAAAAATAACTAAAAGTGAAAATTAATTATCTAATAATCTCTAATTATAAGGCATAAGAGAAAAAATGATATAACATTTTTACCTATTAGTAATTCATTTAAAGAACAAGAACTCAATTTTAATTTGTGATTATTGTGTAATTGCTGTTATTTTTAGCAGTACTTTAATAACAAAACATGTCTCTGCAATCAAGAAATTTTTTTTTTTTATCACTTTATTGATTAAAAACTGAGGAACATCCCAAAAAAGAATTAAATCATAATTGTACATTAAGATATTTAATGTAAATATTAAAATTTAATATTTAAAATTTTAGAATTCATTAATTAAATTTTCAAGTCCAGTTAGGAACATTATATTTAAAAGTTTATGAAAATATTAATATATCAATAAAAACTGTAAGTACAATTTCTGTTATTTTATGTTGTATTATTATTATTATTATTGAGGTTCAAACAAATAGAAGGTAAATATATGAATAAATATAAAAATTAATAAAATTAAATATTAATAATGATAAGAATAAAAAAATTAAAAATGAATTAGATGTTAGATCTACAATTTATCTTTTAACTAATATATCTATAATTTATATAAAAGAAATAACTGAAATTTTATAAAAAAATAAAAATAAAAATTTTCAAAAGTCCAAGAGGAGCAGGTGTCCCCTCGATTCTACACTGGGTTTACCAGTGCACAGTCACATGCCATCGAAAGTCGGTTGGGTCAATGGTATGAAATTTCAAATTTTTTGTTTCAAAAAATATTGTTACATAAAATCAAACCATTGAATTTAATTAACCGATTTTTTTTTTTTTTATCAAACTCTTAAATCATACAAATAACACCCAAAATATATAAACTTATGATGTCACAACTAATATGAATAGATTTAAGTATTAAGTTGAAGAATAACTCATTATAACCAGTTGAGAAAAATAAGATGGAGATGGAGAAAGAGAAAGCAAGTATGGGGTTTGGGAATATGTGGGTAAATTAGTGTCTTTTTTTGAAAGAGGGTAAATTAGTGTTTTAGGTGATTAAAAATAATTGAAATTTTATTTGTGATGAAAAACTATTTCTTATTTCATATTTTAATTTTATTCTTCATTTAAACATCTTGATAATATATATATTAAAGTTTTCATCGAGTTATTGGTGTATCATTTTATTGATGAAAATGACAAGGGTTCTATTTTTTATTTTTTATTTTTTTATAACACCTTTTTACGTGCTTGCGTGCTACACGAATGGTTTCTTTCATAATCTTTTTTTCCAGAAGGTTACAATAAACGAAAAGCCTAGAAAGTTACTAGTTTGAGCTCTGCCTTTGTAGAAAAAGAAATAAAAAAGTAATTATGAAAAATAACTTTTAATATATCAATGTTACTCTTACTTTTCAAAAAAATAATATTAGATATTCTACATTTTATGTTTCATGTGCACTTTAAATGTGATATGACAATGGGTGAATTAATAATATATATATATATATATATATATATTTGATTGTGATATAAATCGAAATATGAAACTGTTTTTAAAGTGCCGACCATGTCTTCCGCATGGCCTACCATTCAGGTCACATTATAATTTGCATTGTATGTTATGCACATCAAGCCGCACGTTATCCCGTGCGACAAAAGAAGTTCACGATGGTACTAGACAATTTCAAAACAAAGCATTCCTGGTACAAAAGCTTGAGTTGTCGAATGTTCGACTGAGATTCATCATTGTTTTTCTCACAGATGGGATTTGCTCCTGGAACAAATGTGGTGGGGGCCAATTCCAGACATCAGACTTCTAAAGCAAAATTGTAAATCGTTCTTAAAATTATGTAAGTTTCAATAACCAATCATGGTCATAGTGCAAGGTTTGGCATCATATGGCACTTGCGAAGAATTGACATCATATGATAATATTTGAGCAAACTCAGATTTTGTTAATTAATTATTTTTTTATTTATCTCTGAAATTATTTGAATATTCTCTTAATAATCTTGGGATTTAATTATTTTGACTAATCTTTTATGAGATAATCTTGGATTTTAATTTGATAATATCTTTTTATCAAATATGAAATTTTCTATTTAAGATATTTTTTTTTGGGATAAAATTCAATGGAAATATTTTTTTGGAATTATCCCTCGCATTTTGTTGTTCATTATTTAATAAATTTGTTTCATTTATTAGAGATATTCATTAATCAAGATTGGAATTGATCTCTTGGATGAATCTGGTCATAATAATGACTGAATTCGATCATGAAAAAAAATTAGGAAAACTTTCCTACATTAATCTAATTTATTTTAATTATTTTATCTTTAATTAAATGATTTATTTTGCAGATAATATTAAAGACATTTAATAGTGTATGTTGGTGTGGTATATACTGACCGAATTCATGAAGTTTTATGTGCAGACAATGAGCATTTAAATATAATATGAGAGCACCAAATGTGTGCTAGTGAGTTTAATGTATTTTATAAGCCATAGAGTGAATCTTCGAAGGTCTTTCAATCTTAAGAAGAGTGAGACTTTCTAAGCAAATACAATAATATAAGTTCTTTGAGAGGAAGAACAGTTTCATCTTCGGGAGGAGGTGATTTACAAAGTTTTGAAGGGAGTTCAAGCAACATATGTTTTGTGGGAGATAGAACTATTATTCTTTGAGATAAAATGGGTCTGAAGACTTTTAAAGGGAGTTCATGAAGTTAGGGATCAATTAAGTCTAGGGGAGCTTGTTATACTAGATTAATGGAGAGTGTACAACACTATATGCCAACTATAAAGAGTGAGTTTGACGGATCCCGTTCCTATACATCCATTTTCGTACAGACGGCAGCCCACCAATAACCCCATAGTGGCCCTCTAGCCGATATCTAATTCGACTAGAAGGTTCTCGTAAAGCTAAATTGTTTTCATTTATTGAAAACATTTTTAGAAATCTCTTTTCTAATGGAAACGGGTAGAAAAGTTTTCTTTTAATTACATGATTGCAAAACAGGTTTATAAAAATTTTGATAGCATGACAACTATTTTTCCGAAAATGACACCTTGCAAAATTTATAAGAAAATTGTACACTTCGAAAACAAATAATTTCTCAAACTTCTGAGCCTCAGATCCTCGCTTTCTCAATTCACAAGCAACCACAAACATGCAATCAGCTTTAAAGATAAACTTAAATATATTTACAAGTCATTCATATATACTTTTATACATTTTCTAAAAATACAAGTAAATTTATACAATTATTAATATACATATTTTTCAAAAATATTTAAAGCAAATCTACATGATCACAGCAACACACATGGCTCAGTCCGTCTAATCCTGGGTCAGAGTCGCTGCTACTGACACACTTGTCCCTATACCTTCCCTAGGGAGGTTTTGTTTATAAAACCTAAAATAATAGATGAGCTAAAGGAGTTCAGTGAACATCATACGGTTTCTATCCAAACTTTATTTTCTAAAATAAACCTCCCTTAAAATATTTTATAAATATTTTAATGCTATATAATAAAAATACGTTTTTCTGAGAATCATATATAAATTAAATGCATGGATAAACATTTATCATAAATATAATACATGCATCGTGAAACTGAAATCCAGTAATATATTGAAAAGCAAGTTTTTGTATTTCAGAAAACTATTTTAAAATGCTTTTCAATTTTGTCTCGTAAAATAGCATGCTATATGATTTTATTTTTCTGTTGTAAAATATAAGCAGTGGCAGCATTAAAACTTTCGAAAAGTCTCTAAATAAAATAGGCGAATCACTGTTAGTTTGTACCATATGGTACCTTACGTATGAAACGAAATTTATCATAACTTAGGCCTCCTATCTGGTAAACATGGCTGAATTTATCTTCGCTCACATAGGTGCTAGCTATCATATACCGAATTCATGCATGAACGACACACTATACAAAACTAACTGACACAGTCCCTCTCGTTGTTAGTGATAGACACCCCTGATACTGCCATGCATAGATTTCGGTACTTTGACCGAAAATATCTGGGCAGGGCAACCATCATCCCCATAGGCGGAACGAACCACCATCCCCATAGGCAGGACAACCACCATCCCCAAATTTATCGTAATTTGGAATACCTATAGGGCGTACCATATGTTCATAAAACATTTATAAATTTATTGCTTTTCTTCATATAAATCATGTTTCATATAAACTTTCTAAAATCATATAATCCATGCAAAGAATTTTCATATAAAATTTATTCACTTTTAAAAATCAATTCTTAACGTATCATGGCATGAATTTGAAATACATCACATAAACTCATATGGATAGAAAAATAATCGTGTCAAAATATTTTAAAGAGACACTCACCACCTAATTCTTTAATTCACGATAATGCGTAACTAGGATTTCTTTCGTTCCCCCATCACCTACATATTTTCCGCATTCTACATTTAGACGATGTCACAACTAAATTCAACCATTCACATACACTTCCATTGGCGTATTAACATACAAACAAACATTTAACCATGTAAAGGTTTCGAATACCCATTTTCATGTCATATCGACTCTAATTATTCTCATATACTTTCCCTTTGAATTTTTCAATATTTAAGCATATTAAACATCACAATTGGAGTCTAATTTCTATATCTAAACATTAAACAAAATTTTGGGACTATTTTGGCCCATTTGGGCTGAATACACACCACCTTTCACACCATCAATATTATTAAATTTTTCTCATATAATTGCATTCCAATACATGTAATATAGTGTGGAATTAAATTAAACTCATAAAATATTACATTTACACATTGAATCTTGTTTGGCCGAGAGATGCATTCCTTGGTATCAAATGGATTTCTTTTCAATTTCACATCAATTTCATCATCAAAACAGTCCATAAAGTCATCCAAAACAATAAAAAAACAATCATTCATCACACCAAACTTCCCATGGCCGAATTCAACTAGTATCCTAACTCAAACTTTTTCCTTCCATTATTTTAATACACATCATCTTAAAACCATGCAAAACTTCATACAATTACATTAAAACATCAAAATTAATTCATGAGATTCAAAACCTAGTCTTGGCCGTGTAACACATCCAATGTAACATCAATCCTTCATCAAGTTTCACACTTAATTTTACATCAAAATCAAACTAAATTTCATGGCAAGATAACTAGTTCCTAAACCAACATCAACCTAAACTTAAATCAAAATTTCATTCACACTAGTATACTTACCAACTTTTCTTAGATTCCAAGCTTTGCTTTCCCCACAAGTTTGAGGTTTCAAAACTCCAAATTCATGCATAAATATCATATCAAAATCACATATAGCACTTAGCTAACTTCAATCTCAAATTTCACACATAAAAATTTGGAAAACTTAAATCTTGTCACTTGAAAATCATTTGATATTGCTAGATATCCTTCTTAGACTTGTGCACACCCTTTAGATGGCTTGAAAACCACTTAATATTGCTTCAAAAGTGATCTGTTGGGTTATTGGGTTGTTGGGTTGGGTACACCCAAGATGACCCAAACTCATAACCCGATCCATATAAAATGGATTTGGATAAGAACGAGTAACTGCTGGCAGTTACTGGTGGTTATCAGAAAATAACTGCCACCCCTATAAATACTTGATGTATTTTATTTTGAATAGGAAGATGAAAAATTGTTTTTACTATATACATGCAAACACAGAGAAAAGAGCAAAAACAGAGAGAATACATGGCAAGGTTTTTACACTGTGATTTGAGATTCCTTTCCGCATATGTGATTGGAATCCGACTAGTTGAACAATCCAAAGAATCCAAAAGAATTTTCGCTGCATAGAAACGGGTACGTTTTCAGTTTCATTTTATTATTTTATATCGAATTTTATACTGCAATGAATTTCTTTCATTGGTATCAGAGCCTCGTTGAATTGTTTGCTGGTTATTGATCATGCTTGACTGATTAAATTGCCATGAAACTTAATTTTTTTTTCAGATTTAAAACTTAAGAAATAGAAGTATGAAACCCAAATCTATTCTTAGGCATTTATAGCATTTTCGTCTTTCCTTCTTCGTGTGATTAGTACACCATTAGATAGGGCTCGAAAAGATCTTTCCAATGATATATTATAAGCTCGATTTGGATTAAAATCGAATGAGGAAAATAGATTTGAATGAAAATTTAGAAAATTAAAATCTGAAAAAATACAATGATAATAAAAGGTGATTGAAGATTATGAAGAACATTAGCACACTCTCACTCAAGGAGAGTGCGCATTACCTTAGAGCCCAAATGAAAAACTAAGAGCATAAATCAAAAGAGGATGAAATTTTAAATCATTTGGCATTGTTCTAGTAGCGAAAGAAGGTCGTCAAACTCGGTGCATGTAACACACGCGCTGCCCTGGCACATGAAACCTAAGGTAGCCAAGTGTTGATGATGTGTGCGCCATGCGAGCGCCACGTGGTGCCACAAGGCTTACACACGGGATGACACGCAATCGACACGTGGCTTAGCATGAGTAGCTAAGCTCGCTGCGTGGCTTGCTAATATTATGACACATGCCGTTCTTTGAATTGGCCACGTGGTCACTTGCATGCACGACACATGTCGCTTGGTAAACTGTCGAGGACGCATGGCCTAATATAAAGTCACCATGTGGCTTCGTGGGCATATGACGTGTGTACTTTGACATATGTCTCACTCCTATCACGGTATGTGTCACGTTGATGTTAGCGTATGCATAGGAGGCATGTGGAGACACGTAGCGGTGCGTGAACCGGCACGTGGAGGGCATCATCGGCGCTTGATAGCCACATATAGCCGCCAATGGTGGATTCTGGCGATTTTTTTAAAAAAAATTATTTTTTCTCCTATTTTCATCCTAATTGTTTTTCTTTTGCTCTAATTGTCAGTTAAATTAAAATGTCTTAGTTTTTATATTAAATTTTATTTAATCTTAGATTAGCATACATGTGTATTTTTATGTTTTTAGGTTATAAAATGTACTTTTGTGGGATTGGGTCGACTAATTTTAATGATGAGCTATCGATGACATGATTATGATTGTTGTCCTATCAAATGATGAGGAGATTATTAAAATCTCAAAATTGTTGACCAAGACATTGAGATTAAATAAATCTCATACAATTAGCAGGATCATAAGATCAAAAAAATCTCGGACGATAAAATATTGGAGGTCTGAGAGATTCCGATGATAAGAAGTCTGAGGTTATAAAGATCTCAAAATGATACTATTTAAATTGTGGGTGTCTTAAAATCTTGTAGAGCATAATATTAGGATTGATTTGCGTAAAACAGTTACATATATGGTTTAATGAATATTTGGAAATTGGATGATGATGGATAGCTTGACTACTTTTTCAATTCCTGTCCAAAGATTCTTTTATCATAGTTATATGTATAGTTGTTATAATATTTTAGTGAAATGATAGTGGATGTGCTAGTATAGACGTAGAAAGATATAGAATATAAGTTTCTAAGTAGAATAAATATCATTTAGGGAAATGACATGTGCGTCAAAAACATAGTTGTTAAACTGAACATGGGTGACAAATTGAATGGTGATATCTATCATATTTGGCACCGAAAGTTTCAGTATATGCTAGAGGAGCATTAGTAGAGTATCGTCGAATCAATTGAGGAAAAAAATTGGATCCATATGGGGAATAACTTGAGAGGAATTGGCACATGCAAAGTGATTTTGTAAGTTGGCTAAGTGTTATGTCTCCTTGACATCCTCTATGCTCCGAAGATTCAACTAAATATTGTTTTTGTAATTGTCCTTCTGGGTTTAGGATAATGTAAAATTTTTCATAGCTACTGTTTGAGGATTTATTTAGATTAATAGTGATTAAGTACTGGAAACCTGATGGATTGTTTCATCGTATTAAATATCGAATTTGATGGTACTATTAATGCGATGGTTGTTTTTCGTTAATTACTTCCACGGATGTTGCCAATATTAATGTTTATATTTGGCATGCTAGACCGGGACATATCGGACAGAATCTAATGAATAAATTGGCTAAATAGCGATTTTTTAGATTCTCTCAATAAGATAGATTCACATGTATATGAAAGTTGTCTAGTAGAAAAAACAACTAAGAAACCATTTGAAAAATGAATTAAGGCTGAAAATCCATTATAATTAAATTCATTCTAATATTTGTGGACCAATAATTGTGGGAGCTAGAAATGGTGCCTCATATTGTATAACGTTTATAGATCATTACACTTATTTTGGTCATGCCTATCTGAGGCATTAGATTGCTTTAGATTGTACTTAAATGTGGTGAAGAATCAGTTAGATAGAATTATCAAAGTCTTATAAACTGACCAAGGACAAAAATACTTTTTTGACCAATATGAGATATTGTGTCATGAGAAAGGTATTGGTAGACAGTTGAATATTCCTAGGACTTCGCAACAAAATAGTACAGCGGAAAAGAGGAATAGAATATTATTAAAGATGGTAAGATCTATGATGGCACAAAGTGAACCTCCCAGTATCTTACTGGGGAGATACGCTTTAATTGCTACTTATATTCTGAATAAGGTCCCTATAAAATCAGTATCTTCCATATCCTATGAATTATAGACAGATAGGAAACCTGACTTTACTTATATGCGACTTTAAGGGTGTGTATAATATGTACATGATTTTTTTAGTATAATATGAAGAGCTGGGTGCTAGAGTAAAGAAATATATCTTTATTAGATACTCCGAGCACTCAAAATGATGTGTACTCATATGGAAACTTTATTGAATTAGAATCATAAGATGTGAATTTTTTTTAAAGAATGCATTTCTTAGCAGAGGTGAGGTTGAAAAGAAATTTCAATTTTATGAGTTGAATAATTTGGATGTTGTTCAATATTCGAACACTCAACTAGAGGGAGATAAGAGTTGTTTGAATGTTCTATCCCTAGTGGGAGTGACAGAGCTATTATAATAGCTCGTACATTTGTTCCCAGTGGGAGTGAAAGGACTAACAAGTTAGCACTCTTAAAACTGTCAACTTGTAGAAACAACCGTAAAACTATTCCTCATCGTCGATTTGAGATTGAAGGGGAAGCCTTTATTCTTGCTTCGCATGATAGTGATGAGCCAAAGGATTTGAATAAGACTCTTAACTCACCTGCTAAAGATATTTTATATTAAAGTCATACAAGAAGAGATGGAATCAATGAAAAGTAACCATGTCTAAGAATTGGTTAACTGACCGTTTGATGGAAAAACCATTGGAAATAAATGAGTTCTTCATATCAAGTGTAAGGCAGATAATTTAATAGAGAGATATAAGACAAGATTAGTAGCAAAAGAATATACTCAACATAAAGGTATAGACTGTGAAGAAACCTTCTTCGCTATGGTAAAGTTTGCTTCCATTCACCTTATATTAGCTATTGTCGCACACATGAACTTGAAATTACATTAGATGGATGTAAAGACAACATTACTCGATGGAGAACTGGAGAAAGAAATTTACGTGGAGCAACCAGTAAATTTCATTTCAAAAGGCCAAGAGTTGAAAGTATGTAAGCTCACGAGATCGATTATGGCTTGAAACAATCCTCCAAGTAGTGGTAACTCCATTTCCATTAGGATTGTCATGTCCTATGGATTTAAGTTAACGAAAGACGATCATTGTGTGTATGTTAAACGAGTAAAAGATAAGTTCATAATACTATCTTAATAGGTGGGTGATATTTTGTTGGCTGGAAATGACAAGGAGTTTAAGATAATCATAAAGGAATGATTATCCTCAACTTTCGAGATGAAAGACAAAGGAGAAACTACCTATATATTTTAGGAGTTAAAATTAGTAGAGATCATTTAAGAAGAATTTTGGCTTTATCGCAGGAGCCATACATTAAAAATTCTCAAACGATTCTACATGGCTAATTGTAAGCCTATGGATATCTCATCTCGAATGATTAAACTCTTAGTCTTACAAAGTGCCTTAAGATTCCATAAGAGTATGAAATAAAGCAAAAAGTTCCTTACTTCAGTACCACTAGTAATTTCATATATGTTATGATGTATATGAGACTTGATATCTGCTATACAGTTGGACTAGAAAGTAGCTATAAATCTAATCCTAAACAGAAACATTAAATTGTTATGAAAAATATATTAGCATATTTGAAAAGGACTGCTGAGTACTTCCTATATCTGGCAATATGCATCTTGTTGGGTATATAGACGTTGATAGAGAAGGTGATTTGGATGAATAAAAATTTGTATCTGGTTATGTATTTTTGTTTAATCAATGTGCTATCTCTTGGAGTAGCAAGAAGCTGTCATGCATTACGCCATCCACCATGGAAGCTGTATTAATAGCATGTTCAACTTCAATCTAAGAAGTAGTCTGGCTCAAAAGATTCTTGGAGAATCTAAATTCGAAACTAATGTGTAGAAGCCAATTACTGTATACTGTGATAATTAGATAGTAATTACCTATATCAAAGATAAGAAATATCATAGTAAATCGAAGCATATAGAGACTAAGTAGAATTTCATCAAGGATATAGAGATGAAAAATGATGTAACAATTAAGTACATATCTACATGTGAGATGGTTGTGGATCCACTCACAAAAGTTATGACAAGAGATGTATTTATATAACATGCTGAATCTTTGGGTTTGCATAGATTGTAATGTTATAATTGTTATGTTAAACTATATCTGCTTTATAATCAGATACATCATTATGGTTATATAAAACTAGCACATATTCATTTCACATAGATTATATATAAAAGTATGTCGTCAGGTTTTGAGACTGGTATTCTTACATGTATAGTCGCCTTGGTTGTTAGGAGAGCAAGCCAAGATGAGACATATATATTTTTTAGAGGATAAAAATGAGATTATTCTCTTAAGGGCTTGAAATATATGAAATGTCACCTTGATTGTAATCAAGATGAGATTATACCTAAATCAATTATTGAACCGCTCGTAATCCATCCCCACCATCATGAGAACTTGATTAAGCGAAATGTGAGTTTTTTGATAAAAACGCTTGAAGGGCGAGTTTTTAGAAACTTAGGTTAGGTGCTAAGAAAGCATCTAAACTAAGATCTGTACAGTGAATAATCTAATTATAAAAGACATACACATCCTTATTGAAGGACAAGATTCACTGTAACATGCGTTTTATACTGCGTGTGCTTATTGTGATCGACATAGAAAATGAATGAATTTATCCCTAATTCCTCATTGTGTAAGTTCCATTAAAGTTTGTAAAAACATCTACATTTGTTCTCAGTGACTGTTCACTTTGTCTCAAAGAAACGAGGTGATGTTTATATCATTAGTGTGTCTTCTATAGCTATGATAATGGGACCTATGAGACATTACTATGGTGTCAGTCATTTTTGTTGACCGAGAGACGAAAGTGAGACAGGAAGATCTAATGAATTTTATTTTGTTCCTATAGTTACTAGTCACGACTAATTGCAATTGTGATTATATGAAATATTGAAGAATTGAGTATATTACGTTAAAGGATTAAATGTGCTCAAGCAAATAAAATTCTATTAAATCTAGGATATAATAATGAACAAATTTACAATCTCTTGTATGGTAGTACAATTGAGATTTGAAGAAACAAGTCATATTACATACATTGTTGTTCATAGGTCATACGATGTATTTGCCTGTATGAATGCATGTACTCCTTATCAAAAAAGGGTCATCAGCGTTTTCTCTGTAAGTTCTGTTTGGCTCATCTTGTGTGAGTGGGAGATGTTGGGTTGTTTGGTTGGGTCCACCTAAGATGACCCAAACTCATAACCCGATCCATATAAAATGAATTTAGATAAGAACGAGTAACCACTGGCAGTTACTGGTGATTATTAGAAAATAATTGCCACCCCTATAAATACTTGATGTATTTCATTTTGGATAGGAAGATGATTTTTTTTTTTTACTACATATATACAAACACAGAGAAAAGAGCAAAAACAGAGAGAATACATGACAAGGTTTTTACACTGTGATTTGATATTTCTTTCCGCCTATGTGATTGGAATCCGACTAGTTGAACAATCCAAAGGATCCAGAAGAATTTTCACTGCATAGAAATGGGTACACTTTCAGTTCCGTTTTATTGTTTTATATCGAATTTTATACTGCAATGAATTTCTTTCATGATCAAATATGTCTACTGCCCACTGTTCTGTTTCTATCGACTTCACTTCTCCAACTCTCTTGGCTTTCTCTTTTAATTTTTCTTTCCTTCACTTCACTTTATAGTCTTTGGTTTGCCTTAATAATTTCCCCCAAACTAGTTTTAAATTCACAAGATTGTCATTGGTTGTGGTTGGAAGCTTTTGATTGGTTGGAGTTTAAAACAAATTTCCATTTTATTGTAACCACATGATAAGTAGTTTGCCTTTTAGTTAATTTTGTCTCCCTGTGGCATTTTTATCTTCTCATTTCATGTTTACCTCTCCATTTCATGCCACTTAATGCACTCTTTTCCCTCTCAAACCACTTCATGCTAAAATTTGAAATATCCATTTTGCCCTTAATACATTTCGCTCACATTAATGCCTAAATAATTTTAAAAAATATTCTATGGTCATTCGATCATTCAATTGATCATGTAATACTTTAATTAGATATATTATCTCTCAATTTCATATTTTGAAAAAATTCAAATGGTTGTAAAATCATCAATTCCTATTATTTTCTAAAAATGATATTTTCATTTAAAACTCTTCGGAGCTCTTAAAATTTACTCAAACAGACTCATTTTTTATCCGTTTCAGTTTCTTTAAATACTAATACTAATTTCGATCCTTTTGATTTGTGAGGTTCGCTTTTCGAAAATTATTATTTATGCAGACACCATTTATATGGAAATACTATTCATCAAAAAAATCATTATTCATGATTTTATAGATCCGTTTCTCAAAAATACTATTCACATGAAATTATTATTCATCACAAAATTTGTTTATAGTAAAAAGTGAAAATTTTGGACTTTACAGAGTCTTTGGTTAATTGAGTCAAGTTGTTTGTATATTATTTGAATCTTCATTAATTAGTATATACATATGGGTGTGGCCTCGTGGATGTAGGATAAAACCAAACTACATCAAAATTGTTATATTTTTGTTTTCTATTACAACATTTTTTAGGTAATTATTACAACCGAATATTATTAGTCATTATAATAACAGACTGTAAGTCGTTATAATAATTGACTGTTAATCATTATTAATCATGACAACAATTAAACAAATTTAAATTAACCAAAAAATTTAGTAACTTCAAAGCAAACTAATCTTTCAATTGGCATCCGAGCAAAGTCACTAAAATTTATTTTGTGAGATTCTTAGAAGTCTTTTTTTATCTGTTTTCTTTGTAGCTTGTAGATATTTTCATAACTCTAGATTCAACAAGATTTGATTCCTTAAGGAAAGCCTTAGGAATCTGTTTGATTTAATTTTTTCAAATTGGTTTCTTTTGTAAGGCGAAATTCCATTTCTTTAATATCTGGTATATTTTCAAGATGAAAAATTTACAAGCAATTTGGAAAGTATTAAATATATCTCCTTTCTAATTTTGTTAGTTTAATTAGGTTGTATTTGTTGTTGTTGTTTGTTTGTTTTTTTATTTTTTATTTTTTATTTTTTTTATGGTCTGTGAAGATTTGAAACTAGATGAATATTCTGGATTGATTTTTTAGTGATAAGATTCACCCAATGTTGAAAATATCGATATCGACGGAAATATCGGTACTATGATTCGGCGGAAATATCAACAGAAATATCGATATCGACGGAAATTTATGTAAAATTTATGGAAAGTACGGAAATTTAATTAAAAACATAATATTTTTTAATGAAACTTTTAGTAATGTTAAAATAATCATTTCTACAACCAAAAATTATATTATATTTTAAAAAAACATATTTTATCTAAGAAGTAACAACTAAAAGGTATAAATATGGATATAATATATGGAGGATATATATGAAAATATAAAAAGTTTCCATTAAAACTTTTCAATTAATTTACATCACATAAATCATGCAAAATTTTAATACCAAAATGAAGTCCTAGGTGGTTCATACATGGTATAGTTAGCATCTAGATTTATACAATATTGATACCATGACATATAATTTGAATGGTTTTGAATATAATCACGAATATGTCATAAGCTTCTTGATTTCTTCCCACTATTTGTCCATAGATAGGAAATTGTGTGTAAGGATCATTGGAGATCCCAAAACTTTTATGGCCATCATCACTAGTCCCTAAACTCATAGATTCAATGTAACGCCGTCAGCCCGACTTCCGTTACAATCGAAAATCCGGAACGGAGAACGTTACTTTTCTGTTACTTTTGAAAAACTATTATTGTTTTTTAAAAAAAAAACTCTTTACCAATAGAAAATTTTTATTATTTATTATTTATTTTTTTTATTTTTTATTTTTTTACTTTTTTTTTTTTAAAAAACATAAATCCGACAGAGTTTCCTCTGTTTTTCTGAAATCCCAAAATCAGTTTCCTGTAATTGAAAACTCTAACATTTCTAAAACATCAATTTCTAAACTCCCTTTCAGACCTCCCGTCCATTTCCAAAACATTTCATTACTCAAATATATCATAAACATTTATATGCATGCATAACCAAGAGTAAGCTTTTAAGAAATATAGATATGCTTTTATACAAAACTTTGTTATAATTAAGTGGAAAACAATAATTTTCACAAATATACATGTATCCCAAAAATGCATGATCTGTAGGGTCCGGGATTTGCCTATACTGGGCCCCCCTCGGGCTGGCCCAGGTTTGCCCCTCTCCCACTCACTAGGTACTGTCCCTGGCCAAGGGATTTGCTTCGCCTCCCCAGCTGCTCGAACCCACCACCTGGCCATTGGTTAAATGGATTCTTAGAGCAAAGCTGGTACCAATTGAGCCAGGTGGTGGGTTCGAGCAGCTGGGGAGGCGAAGCAAATCCCTTGGCCAGGGACAGTACCTAGTGAGTGGGAGAGGGGCAAACCTGGGCCAGCCCGAGGGGGGCCCAGTATAGGCAAATCCCGGACCCTACAATAAAAAGGCGCCTTTTTATTATAGGGTCCGGGATTTGCCTATACTGGGCCCCCCTCAGGCTGGCCCAGGTTTGCCCATCTCCCACTCACTAGGTACTGTCCCTGGCCAAGGGATTTGCTTCGCCTCCCCAGCTGCTCGAACCCACCACCTGGCCATTGGTCAAATGGATTCTTAGAGCAAAACTGGTACCAATTGAGCTAGTGGCTCAATTGGTACCAGCTTTGCTCTAAGAATCCATTTGATCAATGGCCAGGTGATGGATTCGAGCAGCTGGGGAGGCGAAGCAAATCCCTTGGCCAGAGACAGTACCTAGTGAGTGGGAGATGGGCAAATCTGGGCCAGCCCGAGGGGGGCCCAGTATAGGCAAATCCTGGACCCTACATGATCATATGCAATATATCTATATATCTACCAAAGTCATGGAGTGGATGGTGACTATCTGAACCTTCACGTACAAGCTATTTCCTCTGTCTGAAGATGGAGTCAAAAGATTCAACCTGCGCGCGGTAAATCAACGTGCTAAGCATAATTGCTTAATAGGTATACACATAATCAAATTTCTCAATTTCAAATATAACTTCATTCGTAATTAAAAATATTCTAATTTCAACATTCATAAATATATATATACGTTGTATAAACATATTTGAACACATAATTTATAATTTTTCGAGTCCAACATATTTCAAAACATTGAACATTTCATTTCATTTCTTATAACGTTTTTCAGTGCCCTTAGTAAACATATATTCGATACTCATATATTGGTATATAGGTTTCCGGCATCGGACACGCGATGGTTACCTGCCGGAATAATGGTCGACCCCGGCATCGACCGCTCGATGATTATCCACCGGGTCGTATATCATATCACAAAATCATTCAAGACCAGACACATAGTGCCTCTCATAATCCATAACGAATCAATGTAAATAAACGGTGCAGCTGCTAATTTCCCTATTGACATGTCAATTACCAATTTCCATTTATCGATATCTAGTTTACAAGGGCTTTTCACAATATAACGTTTATATCACATTTTTCCTTTGGTTTTAGTAACAAGATTTCCATAGAAAATCAATTTCGCATTTCATTTCAAGTAAAGTCAAATACGTTTGTAAATGCATCATATTAAAAAGATATAACAATATCATTTAAGAAATTCACATAACAATCTCATTTAAGAAATTCATTTCATAACAAAAACACTTTCAAATAAACTTTAAAGATAATGTGTATACCGACCTCAAACGGATTCGATATTTGAATCGAATACTCCCTTACGCTTTACCTTTATTCTCTGATCGAGAATTCAGTTTTTCGGGTGCTCTTTGATCTATCATTAAAACAATCATAGTAAAAGTTTGCTTACATATGCTTCTAATATAACTTACTGCACTATAACTATATGTTTTTCTATAATGTATCTTAAATGCTTCCGTTTGATATCAATTCGAAACAGCTTACAATATCCTTTTTATGACTGTCTTTCCCGTATTGAAAATAACCTCAAAACAACATATTCATATAGCTTATGATAGCCTAAAAATCAATACGAAAAACAGCATTCAAATAACTCAAAACAACATGTAAAACATTCTAAAAACAGCATGCTATTTCTTAATTTGACATCCCATAACTAGCATGTTTATAGCTCATAAAATAATACTTTAATGGCTCATTCGAATAGCACGAGAACAGCCTTTTAACACTTCAAAACAATCCTTAAATCATGCTAAAATCAACACATAATTTCCATGAAAACAGTATATCCAAAACGACCTATAATTCGTCACATCGTCTTTCATTTACGCAAATTAATTCTATCAAACCATTGTGAAACCTCTCAATCAATTTCATCATAGATATTCATTTAACTCATATTCAAGTATCGTTTGACATCATGGCATCTTTAATCACAACTCATTCGACACTAAATAGCGAATTAACGCCTTTTGAAATCAAGGAAAACTAGATTGAAACACTTGAAAACAATCTAGCGATATTCCAATAACTTTCCAATACTCTAATGCATATCGTTGCGAACCATTTTTCATGCCGACCATTACAAAACGAAAAACATAACATAACAGCCCATATTCCTAACATAACAGCCCCTATACGGCTTCGCAATGCAAATTTCAACATTGAACAATCATTTTCCAACACGTCAAAACTTAATCAAACGAACCTCCGCACTAACAAGGTTCTAAATCCTAGTTCCCAAACATATCATCATCAAAATTCATCCTCAACTCAATCTTAATCATTATTCAACGAAACGAAATCAATAAAATCACAACGTACCTTTCGAAGCTTACTTTGAAAGTTTCAAAACTAGCGCAAAGAGTTGTCCAAAATAACTCCATTTTGTCTATGAGCTTCCTTCAATCCAAATGGACATCATTAACATCCAAACATCATTCAATTCATGATTACGGTACTAGCGGGGCAGCGACTTACCTTCGCTTGAGCTGTTTCTCGTTTCAAAACAGCTCACGGACGATTGCGATGACGACGACAGCAGCACGGCAATAGTTTGCACAACGGCAGCAATTGATTTACGATGACAGCACACGACGATAACAGCGGCACGGCTTCAGCTCAACAGCTCACAGCAGCGTCAACGATAATAGCCACCAGCAAGCTCACGGTGACAGCAACAACAGCACAACAGCACAACAACAACGACAGCAAAAACAGCACAACAGCAACGATAGCAAAAACAGCACTTGCACGCCACCACCAGCAGCTTCGCGACAGCAAGCTCACACCAGCAACTCAGCACAACAACAACTACAGCAACTCAGCAATGACAGCCACGATAACAACAACAGCAACTACAATAATGACAGCAATGCCAACAACAACAGTAATCTCAGCAACTTCACTCACAAAAACACACATGCAACACTCTTGAGGTTCTCATCTAAGACAAAGATCTAAAGAAGAGGAAGTTAGGGGCTGTTCTTACCTGAATCAGCCCACCAGCCACGGACAGCCCTTCACACGAGCTGCACTTCCACCCCCTTTCACGATTTCACGAGTTCACCAGCTAGCTTCTGCCTGAGCTTCACTTCTTCTTTGCATGCACCAGTTCACGCTCAGATCTGGTTGTTCCAACACCGAACAGCAGCTTCCTTCTCTTGCTCTTCACTTTTGCTCTCACGGTTCTTGGTTTCACTCTCAATCTCTCTCGGTTCACACGAGCAGATTTTGCTTTTCTTTTTCCCTTCACTTGCTTTTTTGTTTCGGTTTTGAATTTGATGAGAGAGGTGGCCGAATGCAACTCTTTTTACTTTTTCATTTCTTATCTTTCATTAATTAATTCCCCTCATGACACATGACATTGCTTTCCTTTGCATGCAAGCCATGTGTCCCTCATGGCCCACTATTCTATTTAATTCTCCCATTTCGTCAATTCTCGCTTTAAGATTCCGCTTTCCGCTCGGGTTCGCTTCGGGTCCTCTTGGAAATCTAATAAAAATCCAAATTCACAAACGGGAACTTTATTAGGTTCCGAATAAATATTTAAATCCAAATACTCTATTTTATTTTGCGAGATTGGATTAAATAATTATCCCCGGACCCGTCTGGAGAATTTTATAAAAATTCCATTACTCCTCCGGATCCGAACGGGTAATTATTTACATTATCCCTTAATATATAATCAATATTTAATAAATTATATCGACACTGAAACAACATGTTACATTCAAAAGTAGTTGAAATGTTATCTTTATTAGATGATGACATCCCTAATTGCATTTGATGGATCCTTCTTGTATAATCCTTACCAATAGCCCCTATGCCTGGACCCGTAGCTCTACACCTATGGTCTTCGTCTTGTGTGCAATGATTGTATTGTTCTTCATAAGTAAAGAGATTCAATGGCAAACCTGTATCAGTATCATTTCTTTAAGTAAAAGCATAATTATATTTCCTGCATTATCATCATCATCATCGTCATCGTCGTTGTCGTCATCGTCATCATCACATTATCATCACCATCATCAGCACCATTGTCTTCATTATGAATTCCATCAATATGATCATCTTGATTGAAGCTAGTTGTGGACCTGCGCACCTCTGATCATATTGCGATGTTACCAATGTCTTCATTATCAATTCCATCAATATGATCATCGAGATGAAAGCTAGTTTTGGACCTATGCACCTCTCCGCACATTCCCATGTCCCATGGGTCACCTCCACTACTACTCATAACCTTTTCTGATTATTCAACATTGATTCCATATTCACGAGCACTTGTAGTAATTTGAGGATTGGGGTTACCTTCATCATCATCAAGGTGTAGTGGAATTTCAAGGCCCCACATGGAATCACTAGACCAAAATTCTCTAATCTCCTCTCCACACAAATGCAAGACAAGTATACAACTTTATCACTCTTTTCTTTAAGTATAGTGTGAGTCAAGCCAACAACTCCATTTTACAGTAAATCCTTTTTTTTTTTCCTTTTTTTTTTCTTTCTATAATTTAGACAAGTTTGTTTTTATTAATTTTAAATTCATTTGTAAATCATATATCTAAATGGAATACATAAATTTTTCTTTTCTCTTATTCTTGAAATAATACATAATTAATATTAGTTGACATAAAAATTTCATATACATGCAACTTATCTTTAAATTATATGTTAAATATAATAATTAATATATCCTTCATTATATTATTTTACAATGTACATAATGATATATATATAGTTATAAACATTAATTTAATAAATTTGAAAGTAAAAAATTATGTGGTTTCAAGGATTTATATATAGGATAAAAGAAGTATGCAAGTCCTTAACAATAATATAATAATCATTAAAAGACTAATTATTTAAATATATCATCAACAACAATGTAACTTCTATATAAATTAAAAAAAAAAACAATGAAATTATCTCAAGAGTAGATTTTGCATTTGGTTGTAACAAGTTGCTAAGTGGGTAGAAACAAAATTATTCAAATTACTTTTAATAAAAACACAATAATAATCAAATTATTGAAAGGAATAATTACAAAAAAGACCCATTTGGAAAAGCCAATCTCAAAAATAACATTTTTTGTTTTATTGTTATAAAAAAGATATTGGGTGGACAAAAATGCCCTTAATGAAATGATAGTCATTTGAATCACTGTTTGAATTTTCGACCTTAAAGTTGGGAATCCCAACCTCTATGTTGGGATTCTCAACCTCTAAGTTGGAAATCTCAACCTTTATTTTGAGAGCCCCAACCTCTAAGTTGGGATTCCCAACCTCTAAGTTAGGATTCCCAATCTTGATTTAACATCCAGGTTGGGAATCCCAACCCTAAGGTTGAGATTCCGAATGTGGATTTGAATCAATATTAGGACTCCAAACCTAGAAGTTGAGATTCCCAATCTGAAAGTTGAGAATGTGAACTTAGATGTTCTATCAAGGTTGAAATTCTCTACCTCGAGATTGGGATTTCCAACTTTGAAGTTAAGATGTAGGTTGGAATCTTAATCTCGAGGTTGAGACTCTCAACTAGATCGTTTGGTAGAGAGAGTGACCGACAAAAAATGATAAGTCAAGGGCATTTTCGTCCAAAAAAGGACATTGTGTAAAAATTTAAAAAATAAAAGTTATTTCTCAAATGAGTTATCAAAAATGGGTTAGTTTTCAATAAAACCCTTATTAAAAAACTAATTACTCAATATAATTTTAATGAACAAGATAACTTTTGATGAATTTAAAGGAGAAAAAAACCTTCAAATTACGTTTTGTGTTTTGGTTGTCGCTTGTAAACAAGTTCCTCAAAAATTAGCTTGTATTTTGAAGTTTTGAACAAAGAGATGATGAGAATAGCACTTGAAATGGAAATGAAAACATAGCAAAGGCTTAGGAGTTTTTGTTTTTAAAATAGAATAGCAATCATGATATATTTGACTATTAAAATAGAATAACAATTATGAGATGCTTGAGATTAACTACAAAATAGAATATAATAATGTGATTCTTGAAGAAAATGAGATTCCTCATGTGGGTTGAAAACTTATTTTATTATTTGATAAAAGATTAACAAATTCTTATTTGAAAAACTTAAATTTCACTTTTATTTTATGAAAATTAACAGATATTTTCAGGATATTTCACTGATATTCTACGGATATTTCCGAAAATTTCCTCGATATTTTGTAAAATTTATACTATAAGCTCATGGAAAAGATATTTTACTGAAATATCGCAGATATTTTACTGATATTTTCAGGATATTTTGACGGATAGGAGATTACACCCCCTATCGATATCGGTACCCTTGATTTACAGAAATATCGCGGAAATCATGGATATTTTAAACTATGGATTCACCTAGTATTTCTTGTGAAGGTCAAGTTATGATTAGGCCTCATGGTTGGAAGAAAGCTACATACAGTGATGTGTGAAAGTCATCTTTAGGTAATTTGGGTCTCTGTGTCACAAATATAAAGATGATAATCTACCATGTGAAGAGAGCTACCTCAATGATACTGTAAAAGCTACCAATTATGTGTACTTTCTATTGCAACACAAGAGAAAATTAAAAAAGGTTGGTCAAGATTGAAAAAGAAAGGAAAATAAAAAATTTGACACACGACACACACTAATGCTTGGGAGTGGCTTGATCTTTATTTGGAAGGATGAAAAGCGGGGTGAATTAGTGACTTTTCAATCCAATCTATTCATCTTGTGTTCATAAACTAAATTAGAGATTTGATTTTCAAAAAGTCAACAACGCTTTTTAATTTCACAATCATCCTCATTTTGAAAACAAATTTGCTACTTTCCATCTCTTGCATATTTATCATGGTTGAAAATTACCTAATATTTCTGAAAATTTGATTTAGTTATGTACATATATTTTTCAAAATGTTTTTCAGAAAGTTTGTATAACAGAACCATTTTCGAATCCCTTATCTAAACCTGAGAAGGACCCGTAACACCCCAATAGAACTCCAACGAACCCTAACTTTAGCCCGAAGAAATCCCTGTTGGAGCACCAAGACTTAATTAAAACTTGTTTTCTATTTTGTTTACTAGGTGGCAGGAATAAAAATTTTTCCTTTTTTTTATGAAAATTCGGCAGTATGCTGATTGTTTATTAAACTATGCCACCCTGTAATTTTAAATACACTTTAAAACACTTCTATAGTACACAATCTCAACTACCAGAGGCCTCCGATCCTCATCTCCAAAATCAATTCCAACGTGGAAAACCACAATCACGAAAATTGATTGAAGACTAAAACTTTATTATCAAAACATTTTTATAAAACATGCATCTAACAACTTGTATTCACATTTATAATTTTACACCATGCTTTGATATAAAAGATGCACATGACAGAATTTGAGCTATATAATGTGATCAAAGTCATCCGTCAGTTAATCTACGCGTCTGTCTATACCTCGTCTGCTGGACGACTCGTTCTCGTATCTGAGGAAAAAATTTTAAGAAACATATTGAAAACAAACTGTGAGTAAAACTCATTGAGAATAACAATTTAATAAAACTAAGGAAATACAGTTTTATACTTTTCGAAAACACTTTATAGAAACGCATTCTAAAACAGTTTTCCAAACTTGTTCTAAATCTTTTTCTGAAACTTTCTCATTTCTTACTTAAATGATAACCCAAGGAAACTACTTCTGTCATGGTAGCATAAATCTCTCTCTGCCACTAGGAATTAAGGAATTTACCCTGTGTAGTCACCGATGTATGAACTCTGGGCACGCGTTACCCTACGTAATTGGTTTGAACTACACTACTCTATACATGCAGAGAGTGACTCAACTGACTCTCTATCTCAGGAATCGTCCGGACTCTACTCTCAGTTAGTAACTCTCTCACATCTACCATGTACGCATAAAACATCCGGCTGGTTACTCAACTAGGGCTAGGGCAAACCATCGGCGTACTAAAATACTTTTTCTCAATATTTTAAAATAAACACATTCTCAAAGCAGAAAGCCTAAATATTTACTTTTGGCACGTTCCCGATATTGTAAGTTTGTTAATTGGTTTCCATTATATAATACATTTTTTTTTCTTTAGAGGCAAGAGCTATAGTTTGAGTGAGAGAATATTAAGAATTTTTATTTTTTTTTCAAATTTTGAAATTCCTATTTTTGTTGTTGGATGGTTAAGGTATTTTAGGATTCAATTAAAAGGTTTACTCTAATTTTTCCATTGCTCCTAGCCTACCTTAACTTATTCTTCAACCAATTTGTTGTTTCTCTTTCTTTTGTTTCTCTATGTTTTCAATTGCTTGTCTATTTTGCAAAACATCATCTCTGTCTCCATGAGAACCAGAAAAGCAACAAGTAAAAATCCACTGTTCTTTTTAGTTCAATAGCACTACCTGTAAACCCTCGATTATATTTATGGTTTACTAGTATCAATTCAATAGTAGCTTTTAAAGTTGAATTTATTTTCATAACATGAGTAGGATGTCGATTAGAGGACCCAAGAGAATTAGGGAATGAGATGGGAGAGTAATGGGTGAGACAAGCTTACCATCCAAAGTCAAAATGTTAAAAGTTTCCACCAGTGAGAATTAACCAAATGTGATAGAATTTGTGGTGCCTAATGAGTCATTTGGAACCTTTTGATTGGTGGATGGAATAAGTGGTTAATAAAGTGACAAATGGACCAATTAGATTTGATCTTATCTAGTTAGGGGTCAAAGCAAGATTTAGCAAAGTTTAAATGCCATTTTAGTAATTTTCAAGAGGGACTATCTAGCAGTTTAAGCTCTACTATAAATAGGTGAGCCAAAGCCAATTCTTCGTTCATGTTTGACGTCCAAAAATCGAGAGAGAGAGAGAGAAGAGTGAGCCGACCACCAAGAAGAGAGAAAGCGAGTGGATTCAAGCATTTTTTTTTCAAGTATTTCACTACCAAATCAAAGCTTGTCATTAACCAAAGCTACCAGGGCAAATTTAAAGCAAGAGTGCAACTTAAATAGGTGAGTTTCTTATCTTGGTTCAATGTAGATGAGATAGAAACTCATTTCCCATATTGCTTCAAATGTTAATTTGAATTTATGGATTAAAACAAGATTGGTTGGTGATGATTTTGGTGTGATTATTGTGATGAAAATTGAAAGAAAAATGAGAAGTCTTGTGAGATGAGGCCATGGTCAAAGGCTAGGGTTTGTGACTCCATGTTTGTTTCAATATTTTAAGCTTAAATTTAGACATATTTGAGACTAAGAAATCATATAGAAATGATAGAATTGACTAAGCAAAAGTGTAGAGACAAATTGAGTGATTTTAACTTAGTTGAAGGGCATTAATGAATTTCATATAAAAGTGTTCTTTTAATGCATGAAATGAGTATGTTTGATCATATTTGAGTGAAAGAGTATTAAATGTGAAAGAATTGAGCTTATTGCATAAGTGAGGTAAAAATGTGCCTTTAAAAGTGTGTAAAAAATGTAATTTTTGGCTAAGAACGCCCACCCAATGGTCGTTTCTTTTCTAATTCGCTTCATGGTTGACCTAAACGCGAGTTAGATAGATGATTGGAGTGAAAATAGAAAGAAAAGAACCTAGGGATTTCTCCCTATGGTAGGTTCGGCCTAAAGAGGTTCAAAATGGTGATTTTTTGTTTCGAGCTTTAGAAAAGTATTTCAAGCATACCAGGGTATTCCTAAGTGATAATAAATAGGATTCGTAAAAAGAAATCGTAATTCGAAAGTATCGAATAAGTTAAAATTTAGATGAGAAAGTTTAAGCGTAAAAAGGATTTTATAGAGTTAATAGCCTTAGAACTTATTTATAGCTTTGTATTAGTGAGTTTAGTGATTCTAAAAGAGTATTTGATGTTTTAAGGCGAAAGAGAAAAGTTTCAGAGACTTCCGGAGGAGAATCGTCATCTATCAGAGGGTGTTTCGTAAGTAGAAAGCTAGTCATTCAACCGTTATTTTATTTGTTTCTTATTTCTTGTTATATATGAATGAATATATTTTATTTCTTGTGTATATGAATTTATTTATGAGGTAATGGAGTTGTTTATTATAGTTAGAATGAGATTATAACTTGTGAGTTTTCAATTGAGCATATATTTATACCGAGAACATACCAGAAGTAAAGATTTTAGGCTTTCTATCTTAAAAACGAGTTTATTTGAGAATACCAAGAAAAAATATTTTATTACGCCTATGGTTTACCCTAGTCCCAATTAAGTGCCCAATTGAATACCCTATGTGTGTACGGTAGATGTGAGAGAGTTACTAATTGAGAATGGAGTTCAGACGACTCTTGAGAGAGAGAGTCAGCTGAGTCACCCTCTTCACGTACAAGGATAGTGTAGTTCAAACCAATTGTGAGTGGGTAACGCGTGACCAAAGTTTACGCATCGGTGATTAAACATGGCAGATTCCCTAATTCTTAGTGGTTAGTGATAGATTTTATACTACCACGACAGGAGTAGTTTCCCTAGGTTACCATTAAGGCGAGAGAATGAGAAAGTTAAAAAAAAATGTTTAGAACGAGCTTGAAAAACAGTTTTCAAATAAGTTTTGAGAAAATATTTTAGAAAAGTGTAAAACTGTTTTTCTTTAGTTTTATTAAATTGATATTCTCACTGAGTTTTACTAACAGTTTACTTTCAATGTATTCTTAAAAATGCTCCCTCAGGTGTATAAGCAAGTCGTACAGAAGCAGGTCTTTCAATAGATGAGGCTCTTTCAGACGCGTAGATCGACTTACGGATGACCTCTACTACCTTGTATATTTCCTGTTTATGTCATATGCATATATTGAATCAAATCATTATGTAAATTCTAAATGTGAATATAAGGTTTTGGGTGCATGTCTTTATAAAGTGTTTTATGAAATGAGAAAGGTTTAGTTTCCAATCAATTTTTATAATTATGGTTTTTATGGTGAAACTAATTTGAGATGTGGGCCGGAGGCCCTTGGTTGTAGAGATTGGTTACGATAGAAGTGTGTTTAAATTGTCTTTGAAATTATAGGATGACATAATTCAATAAATAGCCGATATGCTGCTGGATTTTATTTAGAAAAATTAAAAAAAAAAAAAAAATTTACCCCTGTCGCCTAGTAAACGAGCTTAAAAAGAAATTTAAAATAAGTTTCAATCCTCAGACGAGATTTCTTCAGGCTAAAGTTAGGGTTCATTGAAATTTTGTCGGGAAGGTTTTTTTAGGGTCTAGAGGACGGATTCGGGAAAGGTCCCTTCACTGCCACCCCTTTCTCTCTCTCTCTTCCCCTTTTATTTTTTTTTTGGTTTTGCTGATCTTTCTCTGAGATTTGAACTGCAGATAATAACATTGTCGCAGTAACTAATCCACCAGTACCATGTGAAGGTTTGCTTAAAACCAGAGCGACAGAATAACCTTTTGTTGCTAGCTCTTTACGAATGAAATTCAACAAAATCCAAGGATTGATATTGTCTTTTTTGTTGCGGGATGTTTTTTAGTAGTTTAAATATTACATTTTGCTTTTGGTGCTATTGATTTTATTATTCTCCTATGGATCTTTCTATCAAAAAGGGGGGAACAGTTATATTATGAGGGAGAGTTCATATTGAGGAAGAGTAATTATCTTCTAGTTTTCTGTTTTGTGTTTATTGAGGAGTGTATTATGTTTAATTTAGATTGTAGAATTGTTTGAGGTTTGCTCAAAAGTTAATCTTTGAGTAGTTTATGTGTTTTGCCATAAAGATGCCAAAGGAAAGATTGTCGGTACAAAGATTTGGCAATAATAAAGTAAAATAAACCACTACCAACCACTACCAAGGAGAATAAGATTCTAGAGTCACAACTTACTCTACCAAGCTACTCAACCCATATTTCTATTGTTAATGATTTATTCTTATTATGTGCTTGATCAAACACTAAATTTTTCGCAAGCCTTTTTTGGTGGTGAGTGAATTTACCTAAATTAATTAACTGACTAATATTAACCAACATAAGCACATTAATCATTTAATTATTGACAATGTGATGGATATTTTTCTAATGCACTAAATTACACTAGTTTATATGCAAGTATACATTGTCACTATGTAACATAATGGCAAATTAAGGTCTTCCCCACAAGGACAATTGCTAATTTTTATGTGTCAATTTTGAAAAATAATTAAAATCAATTTTATCCAGATGATCAAAATTGAAAGTGCTTGTTGATTGAAAGGGACCCATCCAGATTTTCCCTTTTGGGACCTGAGAGGAACCCTTCCCAACACCTTAACTAAAGCTTTTGCAGTTTTCATACCATTGATTCTAAGGGATTCCGTGGAGGGAACCCATGATACGTTTATATTTAATAATCATTTAGAAATTAAAGTGATATATATATATTTTTTATGGCAATACAATGGCTGTTTTCAGAAATTTCTAATATTTTCAAATAACCTGAAAACAATTTATACACACTTCAAAATTCATATATTCTTCTCCACTTCTAATTTTAACCTCAGGTGCATCTCACAATCAAAATTAACCACAATTAAAAATATTTCAACCAAAAACCATTTCAAACCTTTTTACAAACATTATCATGCATATAATCACAAGTATTTACTTTTAAGCAAAAGTATTTACATTTTTCATATTTACTAGACATCAAAATATATATAATATTTTCACAGTTGCAATCGTCGGAAATGCCTATCTAACTTTGCGTTAGAGATCGCTCGCTCTGAGCATCTATCTCTGCACCTGGGGAGGTTTTCATAAAATAAACGAAAACGAGTAAACTAAAGAAACTCAGTGAGTGATATGAAAAACATATTTCTTATATAAATTCCTCTCAAAATATTTAAAAATCTAGAATTCTTAACAAATTATCTAAATTATAAACCTCATAGTCTTGCATATACATTGATATAAATCCACTTGAACACATAAGTGCATGCATCATTAAAATCCATTCTAAACATGACAATAGGTACATGAAAGAACAATATCATTTATGTAATACATATCCAATAGAACCCAAAGAAATTATATCTCACAGATCGATCTTAAGTCACCAGTGTTGGGGATGATCCATCGTAGTCATAAATCACTACGCTGTAAAATGATACCTCGCCTTGTGTAGGCTATCAGTCATAGTACCTTAAAAACTTGTAGAGGGTGACACAACAGACTCAATTCCCCTACTGTTAGTGATACACCTCTTCCCTTGACATGCCATGCATGCATAAGGTACTTAGGCCATTTCTCAGTTATATTGTGGGGATTAAGATAACCATTGGTCTTAAAAACTTTCTTCAATTATGCTTTAAAAATTTAGTTCATATGCTAAAAATAATTAAACATAAAGGCATATTGCTTCAAATTGTTGCTAAAAACATAAAAATATATTTGCTTTGATAATTCATACTATAAACATTTTCTTTATATGAACAAGTAAAGGTATTAATAAATTAACATCTTTAATAAAACTCATTTCAATTTCAAAATATTTTAACATTCATAAAAACACTTTAAAATATACTAAAAATGCATTTAGTAGTTTATAAAATAATTTTACACTCACTTTGCTTTCAATTTACTAGAATATCCTTCAACAATTCTCCCTTAATTCATTTGCTTCATTTTCACCTACAATACATATTTGAATTTAGAATCCATCAACTAATCATTTAAAATTAATAGTAAATCACCCAATTTGCATTCAAACTACCATGCCCTTCATCTAGGCCAATTACACTACCTTACACATATGCATTATTCTTTTAATTTTTTCATACATTAGTCATCTTAAATTCCTCTTAATATCACCCTAATTTATTCACATGACATAAACATAAGGTGCACCCCAAACTTTCATGCTTGGCCGAATTTGACAGGCCCTTTTCTAACTACTAGCTAGGCGACCTGCCCGGCAACCCCACGGTGGCTCCCCAGTCGAGATCTGCTCTGACTGGAAAGTTCCCGTGAAGCTAAGCCTCTTTTCTTTGCTAAAATACTTGAAATCCTTTTGATTCTGAAAAAGAGTGGGAATTTTGTTCGTTGAAAATAACTTTAAGAAAATAGGATTTTCACAGAAAACCGGCAGCACAACGACTGTTTTTCTAAAATTCCACCCTGTAAAATATCTCATAAAACCTGTATAATTGTATTTACAAACAATTTCTATAATCAATAGGCCTCCGGCCATTTTCAAACTCATAATCATGCAATTAAGCGGAAGTAACTTGAATAAATCTTAAAAACGACATGCATGATATTTACATAAAATCCTTAACTCAAAATAATATTTTTCAAAACTAGAGAATCTGGAAAATGATGGTAAATACAATACATGATGTTATGCTAGAAAATAGTGCAATCTGGTCACGCGTGTCTAACTGGCCTGTCCGTGGCCTGTCCGTCCGAAGGAGATACGTCAACCGCGCTACTCGCACCTGCACCTGAGGGAGGTTTTTAAGAAAACAGGAAAACAGTGGTGAGAATAACTCAGTGAGTGGGTAAGTTTACATAAACTGTACTTTTGCTTAAAAATACTATTCCTCCCAAAAATAGATTGGAAAACTATTACTTACTTACTTTTCCTGAAAACTGTAAACTCGTTTAAAAGCTGCGAAAGTTATTTATCAAACTTTTCTTAAAACTTTTCTTATTTTCTTACTAGCCTTATCTGGCAACCCAGGGAAATCTTGTCCTTCGTGACGGTGCGAAAACACGCCACTAGGATAGGGGAACTCTCACCATGTGTAGTCGCAGATGTGGATACAACTCTGGGATCGCGAATCCCTCCAACATCAGGCAGATCTACACTATCCCATACGTGCAGAGGGTGACTGACAGACTCGATCCCCCCAAAGTTAGTAACTCCCCCCATCTACCGTACACGTATGGAATACTTTCGGCCGGGTGTAATCTTAGGGGCTAGGGTAAACCATAGGCATATATATAAAAATGAAATCTCTGCAATATGCTATAATATCGCAAAATAACTTTCACAATTACTATCTCTATGCATGTATATAATTTCAACTTGCTCAATTACTTTATTAAAGAATATAAACATATTCATAGCATCTCATATAAAAATATACATGCATTTATAAACGATAAACTGAAAACTATAAACTTTTACTAGAATCTCAAAATCTTTTACTTGCTAAAACTGATTGCATTCATAAAGTAGAATATATGAAAACTTTTAAAAATCCACACTCACAACTTGCTTCCAAAATACTTATCACCGTTTCCCGCTACGGCTCTCGTTCGATTCCCGATTCACCTACAATTGATTTCGATCGAGATGTCGTTAAAACATAACTTGTGCGCAACTAAACTTTAAGCCATACGATGATTTATAAACACAATAATTCAAGCGATTATCCTCACACGATAACATAACGGAAACCTCATATTCGCACGCGAAAACGATTTCAAACCGATTCGTTATCGCGACTTAAAATATTCAAAACTCTACGGTCATAAAACCGACAACTATGCCATTCGAATCTAATGTAACATCATCAAAATTAGATTCTAATGAATTCACTAAACAAAAGATTCGAAATTAAACAACTAACTTAAAGCTTACGCGATTTCACTAATCATCGCGATTTCTCGATTTTACGCGTTTCGTGCGATTTCTTTGTTTCCGCTTAAACTTATCGTTAATAACAGCTCGTGACTTTACTTAAACACTTTAACGGGCTTAATATCAATCTTGGGGCAGCGAGATAACGTTCACAATCTTTTTATAATCGATAACGAAAATCATAAACTAACAACGTTCGCATTCGTGGAAAAATTCAACCGAAACGCTCGGAAACGATTTCTAAATAACCGAACGAATATCCGATCCTTTAAAACACTCTAATATTATCTATTTTCCACGACCACAAATGCGAAAGTAAAAACATATCTCAACAGCCCCTAACTTAGCATGACAGTCCATATACAAAACTCGCAACGAATACGATCGATGATAACACAATCGAAACAACAAACGCACGAACCTCCGCACTAACGAGGTTCTCCATCCTAAACCCAAACATAGCAATTATCAATTTATCTCAACTCTAATCACATAATCACATTCCTAATTACTCAAAATGATTCAACCAAGAAAATGGGCAGCACTTACCCAAGAAGCGAGCTGTTCTCCGCTTCGAAACGGCTTCCGAATGACGACAAAACTCTCGTGGCAGCAAGCTGTCTCTTCCACCAGCCAGCTATCCTTTCTTGTTGCTGTTCTACTTTCTGTCTGAAAGATGTTTGGCCTGACTTAACAACTCGGTAGCAACTTGGACCGCTCACGACAGCAACTTGAGCACAGCTTGACTTCCAACAGCTTGGCAGCAGCTTGGACAGCTCACGGCAGCAAGCTTCTTCTTCCACCAGCCACTGCCTTCGCTTCCTTCTGCTTCCTTTCAGCTCTAAAATGATGCACTTAAATCAAATTGACAGCAGCAACTTACAATGACAGCACACAGCAGTAATCGGCAGCAGCGTGACAGCACAACAACAACTTGACAGCAGCAACTTACTAAGACAGCACACAGCAGAAATCGGCAGCAAGACAGCACCAGCGACAGCAATGGCAGAAAGCTTCCTCTCTCCGGCGCAGCTCCTTCACGGCCACACTTGGTTCAACAGCAAGCTTTCCTTTCAGCAGCAGCTGGTGCTTCACGGTGACAATGGCAGGGCAGCAACTCTTCTCCAAGATAGTAGCTGACAGCTTCAACTCAAACTCGGCAGCAACTACATCAACAGTAAGCTTTCCTCAGCTCACGGCAGCTCAGCTCTTCAGTCCACCTTTGCTTGCATGCACGAGCTGCACCTCTCTCTCTTTCACACTCTCTCTCGGTTTGATAACTTCTTCCACGAGCAGCACACACGTTTCTCAACTCTCACTTGGTTTCTGTTTTGAAATGAAATGAAGAAGAAGTTGACAGATTACTTGCTTTGGATTCGGTTGAAATGGAGAAGAAGGAGTTGACAGATGGCTTTGGTTATGATTTTGTCTTTGAATGCATAGATGACCGAGCTTGATGAATATAATGCTTTGCTTGTTTTTTGATATAAAAAGAATTTGTTGACCAAGCTTGTTAGCTTTCTCTTTGGTGACCGAGAATGCTATAATTTGTTTTTTTTTTTTTTTTTTTTTATCCAATGCATGTGTGACACGTGTCACCAACATGCATTCCCTTTATTATTCTTAAAGCCTTCCATGCATTCTCGGTTTAACTTCCAAGCTCGGATTTTCGTTTCCGTCCGTCCGTCCTGGAATCCGCTTTTTAATCGCTTTCGCCTTTGGAATAATAAAAATTCCGAACCCGTCTTCGTGAACTCGAATTTATTTCTCTAAAGCGAAAATAATTATTCCAATTATTTCCGGACTCGATATTTATATATTTCCGATCGGACGCGATCCATCGGAAAATATTTCGCTCTCCGACGAACGCGGTTTTGGTTTTTACAGAATTACATAGCAATCTAATCTAAACTTTTCCTTTTCATTTTCTTGATACACATTATCTTAGAATCATGTAAAACCTCATATAAATATGTCTAAATATTAAAATCAATTCATGTGAATTCAAACCCTAACTTGGCCGAATTACACATCATGGCATCCAACATCATTCTTCCACTTTTATAGCTACAAAACACATTAAAATCACTCCAATATCCATCTAATGTCCTAAAATCAACTCAATTTAAGTTTCCTTGAAAAATTGCATGAAACCCTAAAATACTCACCTTGGTCACTTGCTTTTCTAATGTCTTTCTATGAGTTTCCTTTCAATTCCACGCTTGAATACAAGATGTTCTACTTCAAAACATACCGAAAATTATATAAACTTATCAAGTTATCACACATACAAGAGACCATCAAAACACCATAGAAAATCTACTTACTTACCATTATCTCTTCGCTTCCTTTGCTCAAGTTTTATCCTAACCCTTATTTAGTGGAAATCAATTGAGTTTGGTATCCAAAAATTATCAAACTTTTCTTCCTCTTCTACTTCCTCTCTTGGCTTAACACACCCTCACTTGCTCTCAAGTTTCTTTTTCAATTTTTTTTCTCATTTATGCAAAAATTCACTTTATATAAACCTCCCATTACTTGACCAAAATGCCCTTGAACTATTCCCATAATGTCCCATAAGTCCTTAGTTACAAATAATGGCATGTGATTGGTCTATTTGCTAACTAACCATTAAACTAATTAAATCTCACCAATTTTTTAGTTACATGACAACTAATTAGTTAGCATAGTGACTTCCATATGGCCTTCTCTCATTGGTTCATATGGATTGTGCTTCTAGTTTTTATTCCATGCAATACTCACACATAATCCATGTGTGCTTGAATTTGAAAATATCTACTTTACCCTTTAATGAATTTAATTCTCATTTATGTTTAAATAATTTTCAAAAATATTCCATGGTCATTCAATCATCAAATTGACCATTTAATACTCTAATTGGATATGTTATCTCTCGATTTCATATTTTAAAAAAATTTAAATAGGTGTAAAATCATTAATACTCATTATCCTCTAGAAAGGGTATTTTCATCCAAAATTCTTCGGAGCTCTTAAAATCTACTAAAACAAACTCATTTTTTATTTGTTTCAGTTTCTTGAGGCTTTACTACTTATTTGAAACATTTTCTATTTTCGTGGTTTGCTTCCTAAAAATCATTATTTATCCGAAAATACTATTAATTCAAAAAATTTTATTTCTTATAAAAAGAGGAAAATTTTGGCTTTACAATTCATCTCTACTTATAAAAATTTCGTCCTTGAAATTTAAAAAATGTAAACATACCTATCTTGACAAGGCAAAGGTACTGGCTTCGCATCTGTTCCTCGTGTTCCCAAGTGGCTTCCTCCATTGCTTGATTTCTCCTCAAAACTTTAACCAATGGAATGATTTTGTTACGCAAGACCTGTTCTCTGTGGTCAAGGATTTTTATTGGTTGCTTCTCGTACGTCGAATTTTCTCTTAACTCTACTAGTTGTTTTGTCAATATATGGGAAGGATTCACTATACATTTACAAATCATAGAAACATGAAAAACATTATGAATTATGGTGAGTTCCGATGGTAGTTCCAAACGATACGCTACTTCCCAACTCTGCCAATGATCTTATATGGCCCAATGTATCGTGGGCTTAACATTCCATGTTTTCCAAATCTTAGTACGCCCTTCTAAGGTGATATTGTAAGCCCTCATTCTTAAGTATGAATTTCCTAATATTAGTAGATGAGTTATAAGGTGAAATGCCAATTTTTATGGGTGTTATTTTTATAAGTAACATTAAGAGTTAGAATAAAATTTTAGAAGTTGAATTGAAAACTAATAGTCAAATTAATTTCATGGAGGGCATTGTGTTCATTTTTTAAGAGAGGGCTATATATAAGTGTTGGGTTTCTAACACTTAGCCAAAATTTTGAAGCAAAAACATTGTGAAAGTGGGAGAGGGTGACGATAAGAGGAAGAAAAAGGGAGATCAAGTGCTCTCAACCATTTTCAAAGCTCCAAATCAAGATTTTGGGATGGAATAAGCTAGAAGATCAAGGTTTAAGCAAGATTAAGTTAAGTTATCATCACTTTACTAAAGTTCATGTTAGTTAGGTTTATATGATATGTTGATGGTTGGGTTTATGGTTGGGTTTGTTTGTTTGTTGAGTAATTGATGGGGTTTTGATCTAAACTAAGATTAGAACCCTAAAGCACCAAAAGAAAACTTGATTTAGGTGGAATCACACAAGATGTTAGAGTTGTGGTTTATGTGAGCAAAACCCTAGAATTCAATTGAAGCTTGTTTTAGGAGAATTGAGTTGTATTTTAAGTGTTTGAAGAAATGCCTAAAAGAATAGTCCATTATGTAGTTTAAAAAGGGAAAAGAAGCAACACAATGTGCTGCTTAAAGATAGGTGGAGGGCATTAATGACTATCATGCAATGCCACCTCTTCTTTGCATTTTCATGTGATATATGATCATAATTGAGCATACATGAGCATAAGAACCTTAATGAAAAGAGAATTGAGTTTAAAAAGTAATGAAAAATAGAGGTTTTTGGCTAGGAATCTCCACCCGGTGGCCGTTTCTTTTCTAATTCGCATTTTAATTTACCTAAATGAGAGTTAGGGAGATGATTGGAGCAAAAATGAATAGAAGAATAGCTAGGGATTGCTCCCTAGCATAGGTTCTATCAAAGGGGGTCTAAAACAGTCACTTTTTGTTTGGAACTTTAGAAAATTATTTCGAGCATATAAGGGTGTTCCTAGGTGATAATAAATGAGATTCATGGGAAGAAATCAAAATTTTAAAGCTTCGATTAAGTTAGAACTTAGATGGAGAGATTGTAGTGTAAAAGCTTTAATAGTGTTAGTTGTGTTAGGAGTATTGTGTATAGCTTTGTGTAGTTCAATTTAGCATATTTTAAATCAGAATGTGATATGTAGGCAAGGAGCGAGCAAGTGGAGTAAGAGAAGCCCATTGAAGCTCTTCAATAGGCTTTAAATCCAAGTGAGTGCTAAAAACTTATCTTATAATTGTTTGTATTATGAAATGTAAGGTTTGTGGTTTGTTAAAAAAACTTATCAATGATTTATTATTATGAAAAGTTTTTGATGAGAAGATCATTATATTTGTTTCAATGTAATTTGTAAATAAAGTTACTTGTATGAGAATTGAGTTTAAAAAGCTTTAGTTTAAAGTTCTGAAAGATAAATTATTTTGTGTTTATTGCACTTAGCGAAAGAATAGATTTTTAAAAGCCATGAGTGTACCCTCAGATTTATAGATTATATTATCTCACGCTACGGGTTGCAGTGCAGCAAATTCCGCACATAAATACCGAGATGTTTCAGCAGCATCACAGTTGATGTCAGTTGAAAAATCACCACATGACATACCACATTAAGCGACATTAGTTTAGTCGCCATGTGATCAGAGCATTTAAGGGTACAAATGACACTTTTAGAAAGCAAATATTTATGTTGAGATTTCGATAAATATTGAAATGAGTATATAATCACCTTTTAATGATTATGAAATTGCTTTAGTGTTTTAAGGTTTATGCTTGCTAGTCCTTACGCTGAAATTTTTATATAACTACTTTATGATTTGAAAATGTATAATTTTTAAACCAAAAGCATAAAGTACTCACTGAGCTTCTATGGACTCATTCTTTCCTTGTTTTATTGTAAAAACCCTCCTCGAGGACTAGCGCGGGTGATTGAGGCAAAAGAGCTCCTTCGTCAATATAGATGGGCATGCACTCGGTCGATGCATTACATAGATTACATTTGCATTTTTGTTAAAACTAGAAACCAAGCACTTGCATGCATAATTTTTGCATCTTTTGTAACACCTATTTGAGAACTTGTATTGCTACAGTTTCATGATGTAAATAGTTTTGTAAAGTTTCCTATAATATATGTAATGCCCTGAATTTTCTCTATTTAAGAAAAACAAAAATATATATATTCGGATGAATAGTATTTTTCAAGAATAGTGATTTTCTGATGAATAGTGATAAGTGAATAATAATTTTTAAAAAACGGATCCCGAAAATCATTAAAAGTGAAAATTTTGATGAATAGTATTTTTAAACGAAAAAGATCTTCGTGAATAGTGATTTTCTCAAAAATGGACTTCGAACATAAAAAATCTTAGAATAGGAATTAGAGTTAGTAATAAAAAAAAAAAAATTAAAACGAAGCAAGAACGAGTCAGCTTGAGGTAAAATTGAAAAGTTTTCAGATCCGACAGAAAATTTGGAAGAATTTCGAAAAAAATTCAAAAATTTAGAGAAGTATCAAAATGAGTATGACAATGCTCAAGGATATTTTAGAAACTCAAATGACACTCTCGAAGGAGATGCGGATGGAAATATAATCAATTTGGAAATCACCAAATGCGATTTAGTGAAATTCGGAGAGCCAAAATGAGGTATGGAACAACTTTTAAGAGCCACCAAAGTTACTAGGAGTATGAAGGAAGTCTAAATATAGGCCTCGAAAATTTTGAAAGGATTTCGAGAAAAATTTCAGAAAAGCCGAATTCAAGTGTTACATGGTCAATTTAATAATTGAATGACCATAGAATATTTTTAGAAGTTATTTGGGTAGGAATGTAAATTAAATACATTAAAGGGTAAATTAGACATTTCACTAAAAAATTATCATCAGGAAACATAAATCCATGCTATGCAAGATGAACCAATAAAAGAGTGACACAAGAATGAAAAATTGTGATCCTTGTCATATAAAATTTGTCAATGAGAGAGTGTCACTTAAAAATGAAAAATGTGTGATTCATTATTCATTTGTGTATATTGATTTATTATACGAAAACTAAATGAAGTATAAGAGTTATAGAGAATGATTTATTAAGATTTGTATATTATTAGAAGTGATGAAAAAAAAAAGAGAGAGAAAATAATTATTATTTAGAATATTATAAATATTTATTATTCAAAATAGTTATAAGTGTGAATTGTTATATTGTAAAATATACAATCTTTTATGTGTGGAAAAATTGGAAATTTATTTAGAATAAAATTATTATGGTTATTAATGATTAAATGAAAGTAATGACTTTAAAGTAAGATATTTTGAGTTGAGATGATTCCTAAATTTCAATGATGAAATTTCATAAGAGATGATGAATTATAAGGTCCCAATTCCACTGGACCCAAAGGGTTAATTGAAATTTAATTTATTGTTATTAATTTAGTCTGGTTCCAGTTCTAAAAGTATAGAAATTTATGGATAAATATCCAATTGGATGATATTTTTGAAAGGAATTAAGAAAGTTGGGTTAAAAGGAAAATGATCATAGGGGTGTAAATGAAAATTTACCGAATTTGCAAAAAAAGTAAAAAATTGGTAGCGTGAATTTTCTTTATTAATAATAAAATAATGAAAAAATATATATATATATTATGGTGGGTATGGTGGGACCCATTTGGGAAAAAATTAATAAAAAAATGAAAAAAATGAAAAGAGAAGATTGAATACCGAGAGAGAAAAAAAAAATATAATAAAATGAAATGAAAAAGAAAAAAGAAGAAAAGAGAGGCGATGAATGGAAGAGATAAGTATGTGGGGTACTGTGTGCATATATATATATGTGTGTATGTGTGTGTATTCTGCTTGGAAACAAGAAGAAGAATGAAAAAGAAAAACACAGAGGCCATTCGACTAGAGAAGAAGGAAAAAAAGAAAAAAGAAAAGGAAAATAAGAAGTCGAGAAGGAGGAGGGAAGAAGAAAAGGAAAGAAAAATATTTTGGGTCCGATTTATCTAGATAAGATGGATTCAGGATGGTGAGAAAATCAAAAGAGAACGCGTTTTAGATCCAAAAATAAGCACAGGAGTTAAGTGAGTAGATAGTTTTATTTTTAATTAAATTGATTGAGTTATATTTATTTATATTTCAGATTTTATTCTTTATTTCAAGTAAATAATTGTTGAGTTTATTGATTTTATATGTTATAAATTTTGTTTTAGATTGAAATAAAAGTTTATATGTGTTTCAAATTTTATTTATTTAAGTGTTATAAGAAGAAAATTATTTAATTAGTTTATTAATTTATTGATTATGTATTATGATTTATGAGTTGATTATAGAATATGTATTTTGATAATTATGTTTATATTTAGAAATCAAGTTACACAATTTTGCATATAAAATGATTTAAGATTTGAAAATGAATAAAATAAGATTTTTAGTATGTTTACGTACATTTCAGTTTTAATTATGTATTGGAAATAAATTATTTATTTAGTGAAGTGATTTTATAGATTATACATTATTGCATATTTATAATTATGTTATGTTGCAAGAAATAATAACTGCTTATATTTTGAAAAAAGTATTATTTAATATTATGGATTTTTTTTCAAGTTTATTATCAGTATGTTCTTATTAATTTTTTATATTTAATATTCACATGTTTTAAAGTATATTTGAAATTAATACTAAAATTTCATTAAAAATATTAGTTATGAGTATTTTAAGTATCTATGACATTGACAATACATTTTGAGATTAAAAGTGTTGTCCTTTTTAAAAATATCAGTTTATGGATATTTTATATATTTGTTTGAAAATAAAATGTGTTATGCATGAAAGATTGGTGTATAGTTGCCTGAAAATTTAGTTTTTGTTAGTAAGGTTTTGGAATGTTTAAACTTTTAATTATTTATGTTTCTGGTTGCATGAGTTTGATTTCCATTTTGGGATGATTTGTGGATTATTTTGATGTGTGAAATGGTGAAAGTTTGAAAAATTTTGAATTACTTATATATGTTGGCCGAATATGGATATAGAAGGTTTTATGAAATTATTTTTGACAATTTGTGATTTAATATTTTTTGCGTGTGATTTTAATGACTTTCAAATGGAAACGGAAAAGAAACGGACAAATTTAGGGACTTGACTGTGTATTAGTAAAGTAAAGTGAAGGGCAACGTGATATTTGCCTAATTTTGACGAATAATCGAATGAAAGCCAATGTTTTATAGTGTACTTTTGATATTTTGATGAAACGATGAAAAATGATGATTAAAATTTAATACATTTCGTTAATAACGAAAATTCTATTTAGAAACGGAAATTGTTACATTTTTGGTAATAAATGAAACTTATAAGAGCTCAAGTAAACCTAAACATTAATGTTGTGTGTATTTTGAAATACCCGAAACGAGCTGGTAAAAGCCCCAAGGCCTAGCAGACAGGGGCCCAATTTACCAGGCTCCAGCTAGCCCAGATCAGCTCCCAGCACATCAGCTCTCCAGCTTATCAGCTTCTCAGTTTGAGCTCCCAGCGCATCAGCTCTCCAGCTCATCAGCTTCTCAACTCGAGCTCCCAACTCATCAGCTCCCATCTTATTAGCTCTCCAGCTTGAGCTCCCAGCTCATCAGCTTCCCAACTCGAGCTCTCTAGCTCATTAGCTCGTTTTTTATAAGCTCTGCCCCGTCTACTCAGAACCAGCTCACACGATGGCGTGACGTGCACGACCGACCATGTCAGATATTACAACTTGGATTACGAAGATCTTATGTAGCCCACTTAAACTAACCTACTTGGATCAGCCGCCTAAACAACTTGCTTTAATAGCTGTCAGGCTCATTTAATGCAACCCAACTGTAAATAGGGGTGAGAATTATTGTAAAAGAGAGTTCTCTCAACTCTGCTCTCTCTCTCTCTATAACAAGAAAATATAGCAATAATATTGACTGCCTCTTCTCCACCAGAGCAGGCACCGTGGACGTAGGTCTTTCCCTTGGTCGAACCACGTAAAATCTTTGTCTTTTTCTTCCCCTCTGCCTCCATTCTCTTGCTTTTGTTTTATTTTCCATTAATTCGCAGTCTTGGGCTTGAAGAACCTTGTTGACTAGATCCCAACGTCAACAATTAATAGGTGGGGATAAAAAATTGACATGACAATATGGTAAATTAACAGTAATATGTCGTTACACCAACACACAGTTTTCGACGGATGGATTATGAGAGGCACTAGGTGTCCGGTCTTAAAGTCAAAACCGATTGTGATATGCGACTCGACGGGTAGTCACCGAGTGATCAATGCCGAGGAAGTCATTTATTATGACAGGTAGCTTCCAAGTGGCCGATGCTAGGATACCTGATTCCGATATGTGACCCGGAGGGTAGTCACCGAGTGACCGATGTTGGGGATGCCGTTTATTCTGATGGGTAGCCACCGAGTGGCCGATGCTAGGAAATCCGAATTCGATCCATGGTATCGTGTCAGTGTTTACAAAGAGCGTTTAAAAATATAAAAGAAGACTGTGTTGATGTGGTTGGAAACGACAATTGTTGTGTTTTATGTCTGCATTAATTTCTAATTTGAGTTCTTGGTAATTTATTTATAAAAGTTTGAAAATTTGTGAAATATTAATTTACAACTTGTATTTTGGGAAAGTGAAAATTATTTGATGAAAATCGTGTAGTTATAATTGGAAAGAAATACTTAGAGCGTTAGATATTCCACGCGCAAGTTAAGGATTAGGCGTTATAGATAAGAATAGACGAAAGGTCAGCTACCGCGCTTCCAGCGAGTCACATCTCTCCATATCTGGGATGGTTATTCTTTTGGGCACTATGCATTTTTGTTAATGAGTATTGACACATATGTATATATATACACACAAATAGGTGAATCGGATTTTGTAAATGATAATGTATATAAATGGTATAAAAGATTATTTAATATTGTAAAGTGATTTTGTAAAAACTTTTCTTTTAATTGGTAATTACTTTTATTAATATGATTTTTATTAAATATTGTATTTATAAATGTTTGTGTGGTGAAATGATTTTGGAGTCGGACGAAGGGTTCGAAATTGGAAGTTAAGAAAATAACATTTTAAAAGTGTTATCTTGTTCCTTGTAGTTTTTTTTTTTTTTTTTTAAATTTGGGTTTTCAGAAAAACAAAGAAAATTTTACTGGATTTTCTATAAAATAAAATAAACAAATGAATGAATTTTAGTAAATAATGTAATATCCTTTGTCTCGATTCTCATTCCACTGGAAATTGAGGGAAGGGTGTTGCAATATGAAAGATTATGAACTACTTTTGGATTTCATACTCGTTTATACTAATTATTATCATTGGTAGTTTTATGAGAATGAGTTTTATGAGAATGATTGAATGATTGTTGAGATGCATGTTTGTAGAAAACAAGAAGTTGGGTTATGATTAAGATTATTTGGGAATATATTTTCTTTATAGGAAATTTGAAAACCTCATTAACATAGCTGTTATGCTGCCACATTTTGTTAAAATGGTTTTGGAATTTGAAAAGAAAATGGTTACTTTTATAGTTTTAGTTCAAATTCCAATTTAGTAAGTTGAATCTAAAATAAAACCAACCCAACTAATTTCAAAACAATAAAGCCAAATTAGTTTCAAAGTAAAAATTAAATGCGCAAAGTTTAAGGGTTCGCTCCACGAATTTCTCTTAGCCTGCCTAGTAGGGATAACGAGAGGTCTGTTGGGGTGCCAGGCGAGGCCTATCGGATATTAGCCCAGTGAGATCCGGGTTGGGTCACGTCAGATATTCTAAAAAAAAAAAACCATATCTCCCAGTTGAAATTCTAGGCCCCTTCAACGATTGTTCGCATAACTTTTCTACCTATTCTGAGCTATCTTTAACTTGTCCTTGATAAACTTAACCTTATCTGTTGTGATCTGAACAATCATGAGGCCTATTAGCTTTCTCTCATCTACCTCATCCCAACAGACTGTAGTCCTGCATTTTCTTTATAAAGTGCCTTATATGGTGTCATACCAATACTAGCTTCATAACTATTGTTGTATGCAAACTCCATCAATGGTGTATGGGTGTTCCAGCTCTCTTTGAACTCTAGAATAAAAGCTCTAAGCATATCTTCTAAAATCTGTATAGTCCGTTCAAATTGGAAGGCCATACTGAAACTCAATCTTGTACTTAAAGCTTTCTACAGACTTGGCCAGAACCTGGACGTAAACCTCGTATCCCAATCCGACACTATAGAAACTAGCATACCATGCAACTTTACAATCTTATCAATATGCAATTGGGCCAACTTGTCTAAGGAATAATTACTTCCGATTGGTAGAAAATGGGCTGATTTAATCAACCTATCAACAATTACCCATATCGCGTCATGACCACTTCGGCTACGTGGAATTCCTACCACGAAGTCCATTGAAATACTTTCTCACTTTCATTCTAGAATAGGGAGCGACTGTAACAACCCTACAAGTTTCTAATGTTCTGCTTTCACCTACTGATAGGTCAAACATCGGAAGATATACTTGGCTATTTCCTTCTTCATACCATTCCACTAATAGTGTTCCTTCAAGGTACGATATATTTTAATACTTCTCGGATCCATAACATAACCCAAAGAATGTGCCTCATTCAAACTCTCTTTCTTCAATTCACTAATATTCAGTACATATAATCTTCGACCCAACATCAGTGTATTATCATCCCTAATGTGGTCCACTAGAATAGGTCGAACATGCAAGGTAGTCAACAGTGCTCCCAAATCTATCGCTTCTAATTTCACCCTTAGAGACCTCAATTTCATCAATAATGGCAGATATACAGCCTTCAGCTACACTATTGAACTTGTGGGTCTCTTACTTAGAGCATCTGCTACCACATTTGCCTTTCTTGGATGATATCCAATAGTACAATCATAGTCCTTAATGAGTTCTACTCATCACTTCTACCTCATGTTCAGTTCTTTCTGTGTGAGCATTACTGCAGGCTCTTGTGGTCTGTGAAGATCTGACAAGGAACTCTATAGAGATAATGCCTCCATATTCTCAAAGCAAACACCACAAATGAAAGTTTCAAGTCATGAGTCAGATAGATTAGTTCATGCTTCTTTAATTGCCTAGAAACATATGCTATTACTCTGTCATGCTGTATTAATACACACCCCAAGCCCTACCTAAAGGCATCACTGTACACTTTTCCCCTAATGGAAGTGTGAATACCGAAGCTGAGGTCAGTCTTTTCTTTAATTCATCAAAACTCTGTTGACATACATCTGACAATACAAACTTGTCTTCCTTTAGTATCAACTTAGTTAATGTAGCGACTATTTTAGAAAATCCTTCTATAAACTTTCTGTAATAACATGTCAAACCTTAAAAACTCTTGACTTTGGTTACATTAGTGAGCTGTCTCCAATTCACTATAGCTTCAATTTTCTAAGGATCCATACTAGTTCCCTCAACTGAAATTACATGCCCAAGAAAAACAACTCTATCTAGTCAAAATTCAATTTTCTAAGGATCCATACTAGTTCCCTCAACTGAAATTACATGCCCAAGAAAAACAACTCTATCTAGTCAAAATTGACACTTGGCTTAGCTTGGAACAGAGTCATTGTTCACTTAATGTTTGCAAAACTATCTTAAGATGCTCCGTATGTTCCTCCTTACTACCTGAATACACTAATATGTCATCGATAAACACTACAAAAAACTTGTCCAAATAAGCATGAAACACCTTATTCATTAAATCTGTAAAAGCTACGAGGGCGTTCGTCAACACAAAAGGCATGACTAGGAACTCATAGTGTCCATATCGGATTTTTAGCTGATGTCACCCAGATCTCAAATCTATTTTGGAGAATACCCTAGCTCCTTGAAACTGATCAAATAAATCGTCGATTTTAGGGAGCGGATACTGATTACGCACCGTTGCTTTATTCAGTTGTTTGTAATCGATGATGATAGGACCCTTCCTGAATCCCTCCTCTGAACCCGAGAAAGACCCCGTAGCACCTTGAAAGAATTCCCATGAACCCTATACTCAGCCCAAAGGAACCCCGTCAAGGCATCGAAAAATCATTTAGCTAGATATTTTAACTTTTTTTATAAGGTGACGGTGATAAAAATTTTTCACTTTTTAATAAAAATTTCGACAGTATGCCGTCTATTTTCTAAACTATGCCACATTGCAAGTTTCAAATACAGTTTATAAAAACACTTCTATAAAATCCATTTCTCAACTTTTGGAGCCTCCGGCTCCTTTCTCACAACTCAACCACAAATAGGTAAATAAAATCTGAAAACTGAATTTCATAAAAGTTTAATAAAACATTTTTAAATAATGCATCCACTATTTCTTCAAAATATTTACAAATACGTACATCAACATATCATGATCAAAATAACAAAATATATACATGTAGTAGGTGTCGTCCTATACGTCTGCCTGCACATCTGATTGAACCTCGTCAGTTTGATGACTAGCTCCTGCATCTGTAGGAGAATTTTTAAGAAAAATATTTTTAAAAACAAATGAGTATAACTCAGTGAGTGGCAGTAACTTTTAAATTAAAACTCATTTTTGCACTTAAATTTCTCCCAAAAAAAGTTTAATAAAACTAAAGTATTTTTCTAAAATAATTTCTAAAACTCACTTAAAATTGCTTTTGAATCTCGTTTTAAATTTCTTTCTAAAACTTTCTGAAATATTTTCTTAAAATATTTTCTGATGCTCGCCTAAATGGTAACTCAGAGAATATCTACTCCTAGAGTGGTAGCATATAAAATCTAACTAACCACTAGAAGTTGGAATCTACCATGTGTAGTTGCCGAAAGCGAGCCCACATTGCGAATCGACTACACTACCTTATACGTGCATACAGATCACTCATGCCTTGCTCACACAAGAGTCAACTAGACTCAAATCTCACTGACTGACTTCCTCTCATCTACCGTATCACGCATAGGCCATTCTGCCGGGTACTAAATTGGGGCTAAGGTAAACCATAGACTATTAAAATTTCTTTTTCTTAATACATTAAAATATTCTAAATCTCAAGGCAGTAAACCTAAAATCTTTAATTCTAGCACATTCTCATATACATAAATAATAAACTAAAATCTTTATGCTAGAATTATAATATAAATTCAATTAATAAATGAATAACTATTTATAATAAATTCTCTTAACTTTAAAATAAACTTTAAGAAAATATAAATGTTAAAAACTCGTAGTTTCACTCACTACACGTCTTCGGATATAATCCAATCCTCCTCCGTATGCCTCCGGAAGTCTCCGCTTTTATCCTAGAACATCAAATATCCATTTAGGGTCACTTAACTTATTCAAATAACATTCAAAATCAATAAAAATCTCATTTATCCCTATTAATACCTTTTAATGTCTAAACTTTCGGATCTCAATTTTTATTCAACCGGGGTTTTCGAAATCTGTTTTCTCTACATGAATCCTACTTATTCTTTCCTAAGAATACCTTAGTATACTCAATTTCATCGTTGAAAACTCGGAATGAAAATCAATAGGATTTGTTTACTAACGAAAATCATTTTTCGCTTCGAACTTTCGACAACTTCAAAAATCAATCATCTAGTATTCTAACACCCAACTATAATTAAATAATTTGTTTCGAACATTAAACGAACGGGTTTCGAAAATCACCCTTTAACTCGTCCGTTTAGCTCCGAAATCGATCCTAAACTTTTCGTTTTCGAAATCTAACTTCAAAAGATTATTCTCTAACCTCTAAAATATTCATCTAATGCCTTAGAATTGAAAACGAATTCAGATCCCACAAAAAAACCCATTTTTTGCGTGACTTTCTCTCTCTCTCTCACCTATTTTTCTTTTATCAAATCACTCATAAAATCACATCCAAATCATCCTTACACATCCCTCTCATCATCCCTAAGCTCAGATTAAAAAAGAAACGAAAAATAGAAATGGGTTTCATAAGAAGCATCAAGCTTAAAACTGAGATAATTCACCAAATAGATAGCTTTTTGGCTTCAAATTTGTTGGGTTTGCTAGAGGAGACGACGAGGAACAACTTTTGTGAAGAAACCGCATCGAAAATCGGATCGAATCTCTTTCTCATCTTCTTTCTCTCTCTCAACATCGCTCTCCCACTCTCTCTCGGTCTCACCCGAGACTCTCTCTCTCTTTTTCTCTTATTTCACGACTAAAATGTCTCAAATGAGACAAAAACTTACTTATGTATATTTTATTGCTCAATTACTAAAGATCCCTCAAGAATATTTCACTTAATAACCTCAAACTTTCACTAATCTCACTAGTGTCCAAAAATAAATAATTTTATATTCTATTGGTCCACTTGGCATATTCTAATCCACTTATTTCTTCAACCAATCAATGGATGACATATGGCACAACCATAACCACTAATGTTAAAAATCACTTATCTCTTTTCTCACTGGTTGAATTAAAATATCTTTTACTTTATTCCGTGAGCTCACCTCGTTTGATTAACACGTAAATCTCTCCTAATCACTTTGTAATTGTACCGAGGTCAACCAAATGACATCCAACTTGCAATACGAAAATATAATAAACCTCAAATAACACTACTTGAGGCATACTATAAACCGCTATATTCAATTTTATGTTTCCTAACTTTAGAAACTAAGTTATTGAATAAAAAGAGCAAAATGGTCATTTAGTAAATAAAAAATATAAATGGATGGCAAAGTTATAAAAATTTAGTTTAGTAAATTGATAATTCAATTATATGAAAAATGAGACAAATGATCATTGATTTTTATTAGTAAATAACATCACTAAGGGCAATTTTGTAAATCCAATAAGTCACTAGAGGATATGGTGGTCATTTAGCAAAAAGGTGGCAATATAAATACATCACTTAGTCACTTTTTCATTCAAAAAGAAGAAGTAGCTGTGAGAAACAAAAATAGAAGAGAGAGTTGAGAGGGAGAGTATGAGATTGACGACAATTAAAGGGGAAGAAGAACAAGTGATTTTTTTCAACAAATTTTCAAGCTTCCAAATAATTGTTCTAGTTTATCCCAAGCCAAAACATCAAACCCTAAGCATAGATAAGGTAAGATATCATCTTTTCCATCGACTTTAATGTGGTGGAAATGTGTAAAAGCATGATGTTGGGTTTGTATGATATGATGATGGATTAGTTTGTTTATTTGATGTGTTGTTGGTGAGATTTTGATGTAAATCAATCTTATAGTTATGAGTTGTTAAAAAGGGGACTTGAATGATGTAAAAATGGTAGGTTAGGGTTTATGGGAGAAACCCTAACTTGTGATTTAAGTTGTTGGAAAAGCAAAGGTAGTTGTAGATTAAGTGTTTGATGAAATAGTTAAGAGAGATTAACTAGTAAAAGTGAAAAAATAGTGTTTATGTGTGTGCAAGGAAGGTCATGGTCAATGAAGGGGTATGTAACCCCATGATGTTTTGACCCCTTTAAGTTTAAAATCATGCACAAATATGATTAGAAAAGCTCATAGTAGAGTTAGATTGGAAAAATATAAACTAGATGGAATGGTTGTGCAATTCGGCTAAGGTGAAGGGCAGTAGCTATGCATGTGTTTTGTTGATGTTTGTGACATAATTAGGGTCCTAAAAGCATGCATAAATGAGTAGGAATCAACAAAATTGACATTGATACACATAGGTACAAGAATAGCCTAAACCTAGTAGAGAGTAAAATAGTGCATGGAAGCATGTTGACAATCCCGAGCTGATAAAGGGGTCTGGTAAGACCTGACTTATTCAAAATTATATGGGGTTATTCTACACCTCAAATGATGTCTAGGAGTCATAGAAAACTATAGGTTTTGAAACGGATCGATTCCGATAAAAATTACCCAAGTTATGACTAAAATAGTGCTGTTAGAGAGTCGATAAGTGAAAAAACTATGTAAATACAATTTTTATTGCATAGAATGACTTTAGTTGATCATAATTAGATAAAAGGAGCTTAAATACGAAAGAAAAACCATCGTCGCTCATTCGATGCGAAAAGTGCATCGAAAAGTGCCTAAAACAGGGTGTTTTTCCTAGATTTGACATAGCAAACGATAGAATTTTTCTACAAAACTTTACGGGTGACTTAGTTATGCGATAAGGAGATGCTAGAAAAAGAAACGGGTGTGAAACAAGCGCTGATTTTAACACTTTTTTTCTTGGTCAAACAGGTTATTAAAATGTTGACTTTTTGTTTTGAACGTTCGGAGACCAACGAACCATATGGGGATGATCCTAAGGGTCTAAAAGTAAGAATTTTACAAAGAAATCGGAATTAGAGAGCCTCGGTTGAGTTAAAATCAAGTTAGGAAAGTTATACTATCGTTGTTAATAGAGAAAAGTGTATTGAAAATGTTATTTTAAGTTTTAAGCTATGTGATTAAGCAAGTAATGACAAGAAATCGATATGTAGGTGACGGGCAAGCAAGCAAGACAGGACAGGCTCGTTGAGACAGTTGAGCTTGCACGGAGCGAGGTAAGTGTTCTATCACTTACGCTATTTCCATTCTTCCTTTAAATGTATTTGTATTATTGTAGTTAAATGAGTTCAAAAAAAAAATTGATTTTTAAGGATATGAGTTAAACCTTTATAAAATGATTCTTACATCGATTTAAGAAAAAGAGAATTTAAAAGGGAAAAGTTTTCGAAAAGAGAGGAGTGAAGAGTTTCGTAACCATATGTATACCCTTAGTTTACATGAGATTTAGCGCTACGTGATGAGGTAGAAATTCCGCACGTAGTTGGTTACATTTATTATTTTGGGCGCTATAGGGCGACGAAGAAATTCCGCTCGTAATCGCCATAGTTACAATTCATATAGCACTACAATCACGATGATTTCCATATGGTAGTTGTCTAAAACTGAGATGGTTTTATACTACTCTTGCGATGAAGTAAATTCTGCTCGTAGTAGTCAAGATATTTTATTAGTTTCACGTTTGGCATCATTCGAAAAATTTACCTCGTGATGGTTCGAATACTTTAGGGGTATACATGTGGTTTTGAGAACTAAAAGTTTTAAAAATTGAAACTTTAAGGTTAAGTAAGTTTATAAATTATTATATATAGTTATGTGATTTACTATCTTGTTATGTTGTACTAACATGGTTGTTTGGTGTGTAGTTTATATATTCTATCGGGTGTAATTACGAGTGACTGCATGATAGAGTCATCATTCTCTATAGGTGGGCGTCAAGTAGATGATTTGCATAAACTCTGGATACATTTTGGATATTGTAAATAATACAATCAAATGATAACATAACTTGAATTGTGGATATGTGAACGATGGTTCTTGATGTGATGTTATGTATACTTTATATATTTTTTTAAGGCACTTGCATATAATAAGCATCTATACTTGAAATTTCTAGTTGATTTTGCATGACAATATGATGGTTGAAATGTGTGCATACGAAAATTTTATGTTTGTGAAAATGCTTATATGAAAAATTGTATGACTGTGGCCAAAAGAAGTTGGGAGGTGATTTGATATAGTTCGAAGTGCTTGTTTTCTTTACAGGTAAATTTTGGAAATGTTCAAAGTACAGCCGTGATGCTGTCAAAATTTTTATAAAATCTGTTTTAAAGAAATGTGAAAAATTTCTACCAATCCCAACTATTTTTAAAAGTACAGAAAGTTTTAAGTTAAAACGAGTAAACCGGCAAGGTATTCTAAAGGTTCGCTTCTCGAATTTCCTTAATCCGACGAGTCAAGTTTGGGAAGTCCGTTGAAGTGCCCAGCGGGATCCTCCAGACAAGAGCTTACAAAAGGTTTGGTTCGGGTCTTGTCACATGCGATTCGATCGTAACTCAATTCGAAGATTTCTAATACCATAAAATAATAAATCTGGGTGAAGGCTTACTCTTGGTGTATAAATTCAAATTCTCATTTTAATAGAACTTTCAATGCTTAATCCTTCTGAAAAAATATTTCACAAATATTCTACACACATCTTATGGCTAATTTGCCTTTATAAACTTCAATTTAAGCCTAATACCTCTCATATATACTTGATAAAAAAATGTTCCTAACCGAAATTCAGTCGAATAAACCGATATCTTTTTATACGTACCTATAGAACCCATTCTCATTCACTTGGGTTGCACTCCTTGAAACTTCCGCATATTATGCTCATACATGATTCATGCATACTTAACTTAAAATGTTCATTTTGCCCTTTATATGATCTAATTTCACTTTGATCGAAAAATATTATGAAAATATTTCATGCTCATCTAATTTTCAAATTGATCATGAAATACTCTAATTGAGTGTCTTATCTATCAATCGCAGGCTTCGAAAACATTTTAAATGGGTTTAAACTCATTAAAACCCATTAATCTCTCAAAAGGATAATATTGTAATTTTTTTTGGATCGCTTAAAACTGATTTAAATGATCTTCTTTTTGATCCGTTTATGTTTTTCTATACTCTTTTGCTATTTTCGGACCTTTTTGACCCTTAAGGTCAATTTTCGAAAATTTTACTATTCATCCAAAAAATACTATTCACTGAAAACTTCAGTTTCCCATTAAATCTCAATTCATGTCCTTGGATAATATAACCGGGTCCAAATTCGATCTTAAATACTAATTTCAGATTTTTTTTCGAAAAAATCACTATTTATCTGGATCCGAATACCATTTACTGAAAATTCTCATTTCTTTCTACCACGATACTCAGGGCCTTATAAATATAATAGAATTCTAATCGGACCTCTTGCACTATTTCTGAACTCTTTATTCTCTATCTGATCGTCGAAAATAAATTCTTTAAGGAAACTAGGATCGGGGTCTATCAGATGCATAATCTCATACTTCCATATTTCTTCTTGACAAATAAGACTGGTGCTCCCCATGGTGACATACTCAGCCTGACGAACCCCTTGTTAATCAATTCTTCCATCTATATCTTCAATTCCTTTAATTCTGTGGGAGCCATCCTGTAGGGTGTCATAGATATGGGTATCATTCTCGGAACTAATTCTATTTCAAATTCAATCTTCCTGTCTGATGGCATACCGAGAAGATCTTCTGGGAACACATCCGAAAACTCCCTAACCACAGGAATATCTTCTAGTCTCGTTCCATTATCTTTCATATCTACTGCGTAAGCTAAATACCATGGGTATGACTTCCGAAACATCTTACTAGTTGTCATTACAGTCATCAAACTTGTAGAAAGTACTTTCCGTATCTCATGGAAAACAACTTCTGACTCCCCTTGTAATACCCTTTCTCGAGGATACTACTATACATGTAGACGGAAGGGTGAAATGTATGAATGTATCCTTGGTGCAATAATAAAAAGGATTTTTATTAAGTATTTTGATTTGAAAATTTAGTGTTTGAAAATAATTAAAAATAATTGGAATGAATTAAAATTACAAGAAATTGAGGGACTTATGAGAAAATTTTCAGATATTTTGAGAGAATTCTCTAGAAGCTTGGTAAAACCGTAATTTTAAAAAAGTTCAAAGGTAAAGGATGCGCTTGACCCACGCCTGTAAATAGGTGTGAGTGGTGTGTCAGTGGAGGAGAAAAAGACCGAGTGAAAAAGAGAGAGAATGAGAGAGAGAGAGAGAAGAAGAAGAAGCTACCGCCGCTGATCAAGGCTAGATCTCTACCATGTTAGAAAGGGAGCTGAGCTGAATGAAGGAGAAGGATAGATCTGGTAAGAGTAAGATTTCATGAGTTTGTTTTAGTAAGAAATCTATTAAGCAGTTTATAGACTGCATTTGTTATTGGTAAATCTCTACGTAGATCTGGATATTGGAGCAACTTGCGAGCTGGTGAGAAAGTGAAGCTGCAAGCGAGCTAGAAAAGTAGGTTGAAGGTTGAAGAAGCTGGTAAGTAGTGTAGCTAAGAAAATAAGTTATTTTGGGGTATTATGTAGTTGATTATGTGTTAGTTCGGTCATGGGATCTGTGAGGTTGCGACCTTAGTAGAGTAAGAATTGTTGTTAAGTTGTAATGTGCTTGTGTTTGAGGTCGGAAATGAGCTTGTACTGCTGGTGTATATGTGTGTGTGTGATCTAGAAGGGGGGAAAGGTGTTAAAAGTGAGGTCGCATGAGGTCACGTAGCAGCTCACTGAATGCGATCTGGTGGAAGACCATTATCAACTCATTGTCAACGTTGGTCAAGTTGGCTAAGTGTGAGCTCGCAAGTAGCGAAGCTGAGTAAGGTCCCAGGCTTATCTTACTTCCTGTCCAAGCTGGAACAAGCCAAAAGCTTGCCTTAAAAGCTGCAGTGTACAACTGATCAAAAGTAGCAGCTCGCTAAAGAGGGTAAGCTGAGCAGAAGTGCTCTCGATTTGAGCTGAGCCAGGCTGAGCTAAATGAAAGAGCTCGTTTGAGCTAAGTTTAGTACGAGCTTGTTTGGGCTAAGCTCGAGTAGGACAAGCCTAGGCTAAGCTAAATAAGAGCTCGCTTAGGCAGAGCTGAGTAAAGAATAAGCTTTCGTGGTTTAAGTTGGAAGCAAGCTAGAGCTCGAAACTCAAGCTGAAAGGGTAGTACAGTCTGCTGCAGCTGGCGATTTGTAAGGGTAACTTGAAATAACTCATGAGCTAAGAGAGATTCGTTTGTATGGATGAATGTAAGTGGACATAGCAAGCTAAAAAGTCGCTAAGCAAAAGCTGAAGTAATTCAAGCAAGTTGGGAAGCAAGTCGTGAGTGTGAAATTATTCTAAATACTTTTAATTTATTTCTTTTAGTAAATTTTATATTTCCATCTTTTTCTATTTATTTAATTTTTGCACTATTAAGCTCATCAATATTTCATATTTTAGCACAAAAAGGAAATAATAACTTATTTTTGATATAGTATGCATTTTGCATTATTTATTTTTATAATATTATAAAGAAATATATTTAAATTAAAAGAAAAGAAAAAGGGTTTTCAAACCTAGTGGACAGCTTAAGCCTTTATAGCATAATCTTCTAGCTTTAGACCTGGCCGGTATACTCCATGGTGTATAGTATAGTATAGTATTTGAAGGGTTAGTCTAGCCAACATCGAGGGGAATAGAGTCTGTCATGTCTGTCGCCCTTTATACTCGTGGAGTATTTCTTGATGCACGGTGAGCGATGATAATTTTGCCATACGTGTATGCGAGACGTCTTTGTAGCATTGTCACGGTGAGTGATGTTAGCCTTTACGCCACATGACCTCACACATTGAACGGAGCTGGTCCGGCTGCCTTTGTGGTTTTAGCTTTCTTAGGTGGCTATTAGAGGTTATAGAAAGTTAGCATACCGTTAGAAATAGATTTTGGAAAGAAAATATTTTTTTGAAATAATAAACCATTTTTAACAAAATTTTGGAAATAAAATGTTTTTAAAGAAAAATGTTTCTTGGGAAATAATTTATAAATAAATATATATGTACTTACTGGGCTTTATAGCTCATCATGTTTTTATTCCAAAAACCTCCCCAAGTGCAGAGGCAGGAGATTCAGGTACCAGAGCGCCACGTTTGGAATAGGTAGGTCCCAACCAACGACGTAGTTTAGCATTTTTATGTTAAGTTTGTAATTCGGATTGGATTATGTAATTTGCATATATTTAGACTTATAAACAAATATTGTGACGCTTTTATGAACGCACTTATGTTTTAGACCTGTATATATATATTTATGATTTTTGATAATATTTTAAAGTACATGTTTAGAAAATTATTACAAATTTCGGGTTCACTCAACGATATCCTTTTGAGTCTTATTAGTTAGGCTTCAGGCGGGTCTTGTGGGGTGCTCGGCAGGATCGCTGGATTTATTAGCTGGAATTTGGGCGGGATCCTATCACTCATGATCTAACAAATCTTACCTCCTTTCGGAAGCAATCCACAGTGGCATGATACTTTAACAACCAATCCATACCCAATATCACATCAAAATCATAGATATCTAGTAATATCAAATTCACCTGAAACTCATGACCCTCTATCGACACCTTACTATCCGCATACACTTTCTTGACTGCAAATGAATCTCCTATAAGGGTTGACATTATCATGCTACATTCTTAAGGTTTTGATTCAACATTACTGTTTGCAGCAAATTTCATAAAGACAAATGAATAGGTAGCCCCAGGATTAATTAATGCATGTGCATCATGATCAAATACTAAAATCGTACCTATCACCACCTCTGATACAGTGTCTGCTTCTTGTTGGGTTAATGCAAAAACTCTGGCTTGAGTTTCGGATTTGCTTATCTGTCCTCTAGGTGATTGACCTCTACCCGCTAGTCCACTTGGCTTATTGGATGCAATAGGGCTTCTAGCTTGTACACCTCTCTGCGTCTAGCCCCGACCAGGATTAAAGGGCCTCTGTCCTATTGCCCCAATCTCTGGCCTACTATCAAAAACTAGTTGTGGGTAATCCCTTGAAAAGTGCCCTCTCTATCCACGTTTGTAACATGTATCTGTGCTTAACCTACACTCACCATGGTGACATTTACCACATTTTGCCAGGGTAACATGTATCTATACCTCCCTCACCACTCGAACCTAAGACCAAAGACATATAGGCATTTGGGAAGCATGGTAAGTACCATCTGAGCTGGTCAGCTCAGATGGTACTCACCATGCTTCCCAAATGACTATATGCCTTTAGTCCATTCTCTCTTGAGTTTGGGCCAGCTAGGCTGGGGCTTGCCCCTAGGTTACTAGGACCCGACCATCTGGCAAGTATTATCCCTTTACCTTTTGAGAGATTTCTTACTACTCTCTCACCACTCGAACCCAAGACTAAAGACATATAGTCATTTGGGAAGCATGGTGAGTGCCATCTGAGCTAGTCAGCTCAGATGGCACTCACCATGCTTCCCAAATGACTATATGCCTTTGGTCTTGGGTTCGTGTCCTTGAACTATTCCCATAATGTCCAAGAAGTCCTTAGTTACAAATAATGATATGTGATTGGTTCATTTGCTAACTAACTATTAAACTAACTAAATCCCACCAATTTTTTTAGTTACATGACAACTAATTAATTAGCATAGTGACTTTGATGTGGCCTTCCCTCATTGGTTCATTTTGGTTCACTTGCATTTTGCTTATTGTTTATATTCCATGTGATACTTACACATAATCCATGTGTGCTTGAATTTAAAAATGTCTACTTTACCCTTTAATGAATTTAATTCTTATTCGTGCCTAAATAATTTCCAAAAATATTTCATGGTCATTCAATCATCAAATTGACCATTTACTACTCTAATGTGATTTGTTATCTCTCAATTTCATACTTAAAAAAAATTCAAATGGGTGTAAAATCATCAATACTCATTATTCTCCAAAAAAGGGTATTTTCATCCCAAATTCTTCGGAGCTCTTAAAATCTACTTAAACGAACTCATTTTTGATCCGTTTTAGTTTTTGAGGCTCTACCACTTATTCTAAACGTTTTCGATTTTTGGGTTTCATTTCCTAAAAATCATTATTCACCTGATCACTATTTGTCCGAAAAATTTTGTTTCTCATAAAAAGATAAAATTTCGGGCTTTACACTAATTAAGATAAGAAAATAAAAATAAAAATTCCGACCTAATTAACAACGTAATTAGATCAATAAAATGGCAACAAATGAGAGGATCTAGGGTCCAACTTCCCCTAATTATTTATTCAATGTATTCTCATTTTATGCGTATAAGATAATTATTTTTTATGTATTTAATCGAGTAATACTAATTTAATTGCTAACCTCTTTCGACTAGTCAATAAAAAATATCCAGATAAATTAAACTAAATTCATTACGAATAAAATATCCATTTATGATTATATAATTCCTACAGGTATATGTCCAGCCTATAAGAATTATGCCATACTATTGAGATCTAAGCATATGAAACCTTTTTCAAGCATATCATAGCCATAAAAATCTACCAATTAACAAGCCTAATTAACTTATAGCAATAAAATCTAGTAGCATAAACAACTTAAACAATTTAAGCACATTAAATCATTGAGTAGATTGAAAAAGAAATCAGCTACATTGTAGCCCTAGATTAAATATTTAGTTCGCATTGAAACAGATTAACACAATGAGAAAAATTTAAATCCAAATCATAAACATTGTAATCCAAACATGAAACATTGTAAATCTTGAGCGCTTGCCTTTGAACTTGAACATGAACTACACGGGCAAGTAGAAGTCAAGAACATTGGAAATGTCTGTGCTACTCACTATCAACGCCTGCTTCTAATTTTTTCTTCCCCCAACAAAAAAGGTTCTGTTCTGCTAGCAAATCGAATTAATGTATAGGCATGTAGGTTGAGGGTTTTTTTGTTCAATTAGTTTACTCAAAACCTGCATTTCTGACTATAATGTCCATATTTTCTGCCTAATTCTCTAGCTTCAATTGTTGACATTTTGAATATATAAATCTGCTCCCAAGATGCTCTATAAGCTATAAGTTGACTGCTTTCTTTCTTTAGGAACCTGCTTATTTCCTTTGAAATTTTCTTAATCTTTAAGAAATGCTCGAGTGTGATTTTCATGTGTGAATCTCTTTCCTCATTCACTTGCAACTTGACTAAATTGGCTTTGTCAAGCAATATCTTCATAGCCATTATCGATGATTTTCCACGAGTAAAATTCATAAGGAAAATCTGTCATGTTCATACATGGCCCTCATACACAGGATAGGATCGCTTGCAATACACATGTACATGTCTCTAGCTTCTAAGCATAGGTCACTCGTGCAGGCAGCACGCTTGCGCCCAAACGAGGCCCATTCACGCAATCGGCATGCCTACATCTTCTTCTAGCACACACACGCGGGCGTGGCCTATAAGTACATAGCCTGCAACTATAGCTTGAGGTCAAATTACTATACAATTCCTCATATTTGAATAAATTACATTTTGGCCCAAAAATTGATGTTTTAGCCCTTCTCTTTAAAATTTGCACAAAACATTCAGAAAAACATCAAAACAATTGTATTTCACTTGAGTTTTCATTACAAATGCAACGATTAAGAATATAAAATCGTGCTTAATTTTAGCGTGATCACAATTACCACACAAGTATATGTCTATCCTATGCAATTAAGCTATCTTATTTTAGGTCTAACAAGTGACTATTTTGTTAATAGCATTCATGGTTCCAAATCAATTGAACTAGTGGCCAATTAATTCAAAAACATTAAACATAAAATAGAACATAACACAATAATGAGAAATTAATTAAAAACTATATTATATAGGTGAGTTTCATGGTTTAGGGCTACATTGTAAACCAAGGTCCTAGATTCAGTTCATCATCATAATACAATTAAAATAACTAAAGCATGAATTAAACAACATAATCAAATTAATAAAAATTAAGTGCAAAGAAAATCTCATTAAAGAAGCTTGATCCTTTTGTCTCCAAGGTCGGATTTCGCTTCTCCAACTTGACTCTTTATATGTTATGATCCTTGTTTCTCCCTTTTGTTGATGATGACTTGTATTGCTACTCAAAAATTATGATTGAAGCCAAAGCCCTCAACCCATGTTTCTCTCCTCTTATATCTCTCTCTAGTTATGTGTTAAATTGAATAGAGAGCACACCTATTTATAGGTGTAAGAGGTCTGCCATAAGGCATAAGAAATCAAAGCAATTAATACTGCATTTAATGCATGAACCGAACTAGAAATCGACCAACTTAGTTGTTGTCGCTTGTGACTCGTTCACAACCAGCATGTCCAAGCTGTGACGAAAACATAAGTTGTGGGCATCAATTCTCTTTATGTGCCTCTAAGTAGTAACTCTTGGTGTTGGTTGTTGACACTGCTTATTCTCTTGCATCACCAAGCTACAACTAATCACTATTTCTTGATGTTATTTGCATTTTTAATTTATTCCTATGACTACGACTTACAACTAATTAATGCTTTCTTTTCGATTCAGATTTGATTGGCTAATTTTATAATCAACCCTTGAATATCTCCAATATTTGTGATTAGCCCTTAACTTTAATACCTCATCGTGAGTCACTCCTGAGCTGAAACAGTACAGGTCTGTATTGTAAGAGCTCTGTCCAAGCACTCCTAGTGGAATCAATGAAGTGCTATGGTCTCAGGTCGATCTCTTTGCTACCACTACGGATTCCTAGAAAAAAAAATCCATTTATCGTCGTTTCAACACAATTGTCACATTATGGGTTCTACAGGCCAAATCTCTAGTTTTCTTTTACTGAAATTTAATTTAAAAAATTTGTCAATTCAATCTTTTCTTCTTAGAAACAACTTGCTCCATATTACCCCAATAAATTATTAAATTACTCAACAACACACCTTTCATGACTCACCTGAATAAAATAATATAAAAACACTAAATAACTAACATGATTTACTTGAACATTCATCACAAATGCTAGATAATTAGGTATAAAATAATGTTATTATTTAGCATTATTAGATTCCTTACATTACTTCTCCAATTTGTTAGCCCAAAAACTATCCAATTTTCTTGGTCGTGCAAAACAAAAGTACATTATGAATTTGAACCCAAAATTCCACCTTATCAAAAATTATCTTTTCTATCTCCCCAAACCTCAACGGTTCTTCCAACACTATTACAACCTTGTTAAATGTCCAAGGTGTAATAGGCCCTCCCGATTCTAGTACAAGATAGGTATGGAATAATGGTATATGCCCTTATTATTAAGGTAATAAAATAAATTAAAGTGTCTAGAGGTGATTAAGAAATGTTCTGGATCGTCTAAGAATAATGATTAAAATTTTTAGAGCATCCATAAAAGATTTATCGAGGTTCTCGAAGAGCTCGAATGGGTAATTTTAGTCCCGATTAAATTTAAGGATTGTCCAGGGAGAGTTTACTAAGATTTTTGGATAGCCTTGGATGTATAAGGTTTGCTCTTGATCAAGGAATAATTTAATTAATCATTCGTTCGGATTCGGATGCATAATTGAATTTTTAATGAAATTCCCGGTTAGGATCGGGGATAGTTTTTAATTCGAGGCAATAAAAATAATGTTGAGAGCGTGAAGACGGAATCAAAATGTAAAAATATTTTCGAGCGTGCGGAATCGAAATCAAGTGGCGATTTCCCGGGCGGACGGAATCAGATTCGAGTTGAAATCGGAATAGGAGAAAACCTGAATTAGCATGTTGCATGAATTATGCATATTTGGGACACATGTCATCGTGTAAAGGCAAGTGGCATCAATGGACTATGCATGCGCGCCATGTGGCAAATAGTTGGAAAGCAATTGTATATTAAAATGGAAAAGCAAGGAATTAAATATCATTTTTTATCTCGGTCACCTTTTAAATCAAAAAACAGAAATCAACTTACAAGCTTTCATTCGGCCACTCTTCATCCTTCTTCAAGATGAAGTCGAGAGTGATAGTTAAGGAAGAGAGACCGAAAGCCAAGAGAAATAAGAGAGTGCACAAGAGTAGGAAGTGAGCTGTTGCTCGTGGAAGAGAGGATCAGCTGCTGAAATCAGACCGTGAGCTGGTGAAAGGAAAGAAGTTGGAGCAGAAAGACCAAGATGGGTTCGTGAGAATTTGATTGAGTGAGATAGGATCGAGTGGCAGTTTTCAGACTAAGAGTATCTGAAGCCAGGGAGAAGAAGAGAACAGATCTGGAAGCAAGGAGGACATGCAAAGGTGGATCGAAGACTTTCAGACCGTGCATGCAAGAAAGAGGGAGTGAGCTGCTGCCATTGTCGCCGATGAGAGAAGTTGCTGGCGTGAAGGTGCAGCTGCTGCTGTGGACGGAAACTGCTGGCTGATGGCACGAAGATGCTGGAGCTGCTGCCGTTGTTGTTAGGTGCTGTTGCTGTCGCCGATCGTGAGCTGATAGAGAGCCGATCTCGAGCTCGTGGAAGTGTTGACAGACATGAAAACCATGGAAGGGAAGGATTGGTAGTTCAAGGATGTTGATCTGAACCAGAAAGGTGTGCATGTGCAGCTCGTGGGCAACCGGACCGTGAACCAAGTGCTGTTGTAAGAGTTGCTGCCGTGAAAATGAGCGCTGCCGTGACTTGAGCTGCTGTTGTAAGCCTTTGAGGAGCGCGACAGCTTCGAATGCAGCAGCTTTGCAAATGATTTGAAACTATCTTAGAGTGCGAGAGAGAGTGAGATCGAGTGTTGCATGTGCAATCTGAGTGCAGATCCAAGCCAAGGGAGCAGATCAGAGCTTGCATGCAAAGGCTGATTCAAGGAGAAGAGCATCCAGGCCGTGAATTGGAAGAACAGCAAAGCTGTTGCCTTGGTGAGCTGCTGGGGTCGCTGTTGAGGTGCTGTTGTGCACCAGTTGCTCCCAAATGCTGCCGAGCTGAAGCTGTTTTTGCTGCTGGCGTGAAGACGCTGTTGCTGCCAAGCGTGGAGTTGCTGAATGCTGGTGCTGCTGCTGCTGTGGGCGAGAGGTGCTGCCAGTTGCTGTCAGCGTGAGCTGGTGGCCGTGAGCTGCTATCAACGTGAGGTCGTGATTGTGAGCTGCTGTCAAGCTGAAATCAACATTCAGTTTTGGAGTGGAACAACAATAAGAGAAAACATCTTGCTGGTGGAAGAAGAAGCTTGCTACCGCGAGAGTTTCGTCGCCATTTGAAAGCCGTCTCGAAGCGAAACTAGTGAGTAAGTGCTGCCCCATGTTGCTTTGTTGAGTTGTTTTGGTAATTTAGTAAGCAACCATGTGATTAAGTTGAGATAAAGTGGTGATATTATGTTTGGGTTTAGGATTGAGAACCTCGTTAGTGCGGAGGTTCGTTTGAATTGTTTCGTTATGTTGACGATTGATTGTCGATGTTGAAAGTTCGTGAATTATTCGTTGTATGGGCTGTTATGTTATGATAAAGGGGCTGTCATGTAGTGCTTTTATTTCCAAGTTGTTAACATGAAAAAAGGATGCATTTTAGTGTATTCGAAAGTATCGAATTATCGTTCGGGCGTTGATTAATCGTTTTCGAGCATTTTGGTTGAGTTTTCCGCAAGTGCGAATGTTTTTAGTTTGTGATTTTTCGTTGTCGATTGTGAAAATGTTTATGAAGTCAAATTGCTGTCTTGAGTTGTGTTTAAGCCCATCATAGTGTTAAGTCGATGTTAGGATAGTTTAAGATACGTTTAAGTTAATCGGATAGTTTTAGTTTCGCGCGAAATCGTTAAATTGTCGAATTTGGAGTTGAATCAGAAAAATGTATAATTGTTAAGCTTGCTGCCATATTTTTCTCGTTTACGCTTTATCATGTTTGAATCTTTGTTTGCCTTGATTTAAGTTAAGTCACGAGTAATATGGACGATAAGTTTATTTGGAAATGAAGGAAACGCGCGAAACGTTAAGATCGATTAGTAGCGATAGTTAGTTAAATCGCGTAAATTTTATATTGTTCGTTTAGGTTCGCTTATTCTCTTCGTTGAATTCATTATATTGTTCGTTTAGGTTCGCTTATTCTCTTCGTTGAATTCATTAGATTATGGCTTCGATGATGTTGCTTTAGATTCGATTAGCGTAGTTCCAGCATGCTTATGTTAGAATGTTATCTTATTTAGGCAGCGATAAGGCGAAGGAAAGCGAAGTTGAAGAAGTAGCGCGAGATAGAAATTTCAGTCGTTTCCGTGAGTTAGAAATTGGTGAGTGTAACTGGTTTTATGAAATGATAAATGCACTATGATTTCTATGTTTTCATGAAAGATTTAAATGTTTTAATATTTAAATGAATTTATATGAATGATATACGCTTTACAGGAATGTTATACGTTTTGAAATGTTTTTATATCTGTATTTAAAGCAATATTGATCGTACAACTCGTTATTGAAATGTGCTTTTATGTTTTGTTTTATAAGTGAAGGAACATGTTTTACAATGATTATTTTAGCATGTTAATGTATTTCAAAACCGATGGCTACCCTAATCCCCATTATATGACTGAAATATGACTGTTATGCGCCCGAAGTGCCTTATTGCGCGTATGGCATGTCTGTCGGGGAAAGTCCACTAACTATGGGGGGATCGAGTCTGTCATGTCGCCCTCTACGTGTATATAAGGTACTATTATAACTGATGCCCTATGTACAGCGAGGTAACATACCGCGGCATAGTGGTTATGACTGAGATTGCACGTCCCCACCACCGGTGACCCAAGACCGGGCGGTGATCATGATTTCCCCGGGTCCCATTGGATATATGTTTTATGACCGAGGATTGATTTATGATTTTATGAGTTTATTTATGAACTTATGATTATGTTATGAATAAATTTTATGATGCTTATAATCTTGTATATTGTTTTCAAGCAATTGTTTATAAAATGATTTTCTAACATCATGAAATTCATGTTTACATAAATTGTTTCGGAACTTGGATTCTTTCAAAAGATTTTGAAAGGATATTAAAGAAAACCCATTTAGAACTGCATAACACTCACTGAGCCTTTTTAGCTCATTATTTTCCTGTTTGTTTGGTTTTATAAAAATTCCTCAGGTGCTGGTGCGAGTTCTTCTTATGGCAATTCTCCAGTTCAAGGAAGGCGAGCTTCTAAGGCGACCATCACTGTGAAATCAAAGTAATATATTTTATGTATAATGGATTTAATGTGATGTAAATATTTAAGTTTCATATTTATGATTACGTGGTCATGCATGTGAAATGTTTTATCTTTAAGTTTAAAATGGTTTTATTTTAAATACTTAAATTGTGTTTAAACGTTGATTTTGAGATGGACCTGAGGTCTTATTTGGAAGTGGAAATGAATGTATGCACTTTGAAATATTATTAATTGTTTTACAGGTGTTTGAAAAAGTTGAAAATGTCGGAGAAACAGCCGTTGTGCTGCCGAAAATTTTTCACCCTAAAATTTTTATTATTAAGAAATGAAACTGTTTTACGGCTTAGCTTCACGGAATCCTTTTAAGTCACCTGCTTAAAGACTGTAAGGATTCTGTGAAGTGCCGGGAGGGCTCCGCTCGGATCTCTTTAGGGGAATAATCATTTCTTTACAAATTTCAAATTTCACGAAAACGAACACAAACTCAAATCATAATTACCACTTAATTTATATAATTTATAAAACATTACAAACTTTAGACAAATTATTCTTTATAACAATTACATTTTACTGAAGTACACACTTCCATGAACATGCACATGAAGATATATGTAAGCCCTTATTTGTAAATTTGCATTCTCTAGTAATAGTAGATAACTTATAAGGCAAAATTTAACAAAAGGGTAAAATGGTCATTTTATTGATTTAGAGTCCTATATATATATACAAGTGATTAGAATAAATTAGCTATGGAATTTATGGGAATTATGAAAATTTATAAGAGTTAATAGGATGCCATGGAATTTATGCAAAGTTGGAGAAAATTTAGGTTAAATTCAAGTAATGGCATGACATGTAAATAAGTGACAAACTCTAAGGACAATTATATAAGTGAGGCTTATATATATGAGTGTGTTAGTCATCTAACACTTACAAAAATTTGAAGTAAAAATAGAGAGAAAGAGAGGGAGTGGTCAGCCAAAGGAAGAGCAAGGGTAATCAAGCAAATTTCAATCAATTTAAAGCTCCAAATAAAGACTTTAGATAGATTCAAACAAGAAGATCAAAACCTAAGCAAAGTTTGGGTAAGTTATCATCATTTTTCTCAAGTTTGAAGTTAGTTGGATTGGTATGAAAGTTGATAATTTAGTTAGTTTTGATGTGTATTTGATATGGATTCCATTCAAATCAATATTAGAACTCTAATAAGCTAAAAAGGAAACTTAATTTAAGGGAAATCATGCATTAAATGGAAGTTAGGGTTTATGTAGGAGAAACCCTAACTCTTGATTTAGGCTTGTTTGGAGTGAATTATTTTGTAGATAATGTGTTTGATTAAGTGCCTAAGAGAATGATAAAGTAAACATCTTGAAAAATGAAAGAAATAAGTGATGTGTGTGCATGTGTGAATTCGGCCTCAAGGAGGGAGTTATGTGAATTCTTTAAGTTGTGAAGTAAATGAGCATGAATTTATGCATGTTAGAAGTTAGAAAATGTCATGGAAGTGTTAGAAATGAAAAAGGATGAAAGTTAGTGCAATGTGCTAGTTAAGCTAGATGAAGGGCATTGATGATCATCATGTAATGCCACTTCCTCTTTGCATTTCTATGTCTTGCATGGTCCTATTTGAACATATACGAGTCTAAGAACACTAGTGAAAAGATAATTGAGTTTAGAATGCAAATGTGAAAAAAGTTGACATGAAAAAGTAGTGAAAAATAGGGAGTTTTGGCTAGAAACCTCCACCCTATGGTCGTTTCTTTTCGAATTCACTTTTGAGCTGACCTAAATGAGAGTTAGGGAGATGACTGGTGTAAGCTCCTATCTTTAAGTAGGAACTCTTTGGTATTAGTTAATGAAGCTTAGTGTTTAAATGATACATTTCATAAATAACATTACTATAAGCAATAATTAAAATGTTAGTGAAGCTTTTAAAAGTTAATAGAAATTAATATTAGGATTCATTTGAACGAAGGGCAAAATAGTCATTTTGCAAACAAGAGATAAATAAGCAAATGGTAAAGTTGTAATTTTTAATTAGAGAATTAGATAGATAATTATAAATGAAATTGTCAAAAGACTTAAAAACCATTGACTCTTATTAAAATAAAATAACTAAATGCATTAATGTAATTTAAACAAATTAAAAGCTTATAAATATGAGTGTTGGTGACAGTCACCAACACTTAACCGATTTTTGCAACCAAAATAGAGAGGAGAGAGCAAGAGAGGGACGGTAGCCAAGGGAGGGAAGAGAGAGACTAATAGGCCCTGTTCGGCTTATCCTAATACGACCCGGCTACGCCACGGAGGCCCTCCAGAGGATATCTAATCCAACTGGAAGGTTCCCATAAAGGTAAGCCTCTTTTCTAATAACTTGAAAAATAACTATACAAATAGTTTTGATAATCCAGATTTAATGTAAAAGTGGAAGTTTAAATATATTTTCATACATTCAAAACTTCAGAATAAAATTCAAATCAAGTAATTAAAATCAAAAGGCATCAAAGTGGAATTTAAATCAACATTTAAAATAGTTTAGAATTCACATATAGATAGGTTTACAACTTTTTCAAAATATAGTTAACATAATTCAAGTGTTAATATTTACAACCCAAAAAACATTTATAACAAAAGTCGTAGATAAACACGCATAATAATTACAATGCAACCAAGTCTTGCTATTCGTGAGTCGGAGTTCTAGCGGCTGAAGTTATAGCACCTAAACCTGCACCTTGACCTGAGGAGTTTGGTTTTATAAACATATAATAGAGTGAGATAATAACCCTAGTGAGTGTTATATTATTCCAAATAAAATCAAATTTAAAAATAGCCACCTTCCTATCATTTACGAATTTATTCATAAAACATGATTGAATCATTTTACTTAACTTTAAACACATTCAATAAACATAATTTATGAATTCCGAAACAAAATTCAGCATCTTATATCATTTCAATATATATCATAAACTTGTAAATTAAAGTGGTGGTATACAAATTAATAAGAATTCGTTTCATAAAAATATAGTAAATCGACCACCAATAATTTAATCACCAAATGGTATACCCAGACATATAGCAAAGCGGTATCCTACATCGCAAGGCCATATAATCAGTAACTAAGCAGCGGAATCCTACATCACTACGAGCGGAGTCCTGCATCACTCAGGTAGTAAGCTAGCTCAGAATATACCCTAGGGAGACGCGGAATCCTACATCGCAACTCCCAAGCGAAATCCTACATCGTTTCAGGGTGTTATACCATTACCGACAATATCATAAAATCACCCTGAGAAATACCATAGGCTTGATAAAATATTTATAAATAAGCAGCATTTCATATAAAATCCACATTTCATTCTTGAACATAGAAATTCGTAAATGAGGATATCATAATTAATATAATTCATATCATGACATATTTGATCATAGAATATAATATCATGTAAAACTTCGTAACTTTAAAATCTTATAACGTCATTTAACTTAAATAAGCTTGCATGAAATCATAAGGCTTAAAATAAATTCATTCATGCCAAAACATTTATAAAATTCAAATCATTTAGAATTAAACAATAGTTTCAAAACAATTTAATAACACTCACTGTTTCTTCCTTGCTTGCATGCACGACTAAAACCACTCAAAAACAACTCTTAAACTCCTCCAAATGAATGCTACAATTACTGGTTAAAGACCCAAAACAGCCCCTCTTCCTCATAAGTTCACTTACTTACGGGTTTGAGGATGAACAAGACTGAATGGAGAAAGAGGAGGGATGGGTCTACACTTGCTCTCACACTCTCTCAGCTTGCTAATGGGAAAAAGAATGGATGATGGTCTCGGTTTGAATGGTGAAAAGCCAAACTCACATTGAGGTTTTCCTTCTTTCTTAGTTGCCATCTTCACAAGCTGCACTCACATACAAAAGCTCACGGTTTCAGATCTCTCCTTACATGCACAAGCTATTGGTTCCCTTTCTTTCACGATCTTCACTCAACCTCTCTAAATGGCTCTCGGATTTGAAAGGGAAAGAAAACTGTGAGTGCTTGAAGCTCTTTCTCTCTCTAAAACTTCTCTCTCTCACTTTACATTCTCTTTCTCAGCTAGCATGAAGAATGACAGTGAGTTTACTGCATTTAGATTCAACTTTAGCTTTTGCATTTGATTTAAATACTTTTAATAAATTTTTGACACATGTCTTGCTTCATAAATGCACTCTTGACACATGGCAAGCATGCAAGCTAATTTGATGCCACTTGCCTTGCTTCCTTCCTTGCATGAGCGACACGTGTCTTTCATGCCCCTTATCACTTCTCTTTTCGTGCCACTTTTCATTGCGCTTTCAAATTTGAATTCGTTTCTATCCGATAAATTTTTGAATCACTCAGAAGCTATCCGAATGGATTCGTTTTCGAGTTGTTCCATTTTTATTCGACTCGAATTTAATTTTTGAAACTTTCCAACCACTTATTTCGCTTTTCGAATAATTATTATTCCCACGAATACTTTTCGTTCGAAAACGCGATTCATCGGAGAATAATTCGTTTTCCAACGAATGAAGTTTTGGGCTTTACATTTTACCCCTCATAAAAATTTCATCATCGAAATTTGCACAATACCTCTACTGGATATGATCCTCATTCTAACATCAAAGCCTTAAGACACCAGTGCTAATCTAACACATAACTCACAAGCAATGTATTTAAAAAATTCAAATCCATCATTCATACTCAAATAAAAATCTTGAATTATTAATATACTTGCTTCAAAGAGATATGGATATTGGCTGTGCATCTGCTCTTTGGGCTCCCACGTGGCTTCCTCTACTGTATGATTCCTCCACAATACTTTTATCAACGGGATAACCTTGCCACAAAGAACCTGTTCTCTCCTGTCGAGAATCTGAATCGGGGTCTCCTCATATGACAAGTTCTCCTTTAGTTCCATTGGTTGCTTTGACAACACATACAAATGATCTGTTATATGCTTACGGAGCATCGAGCATAGAATACATTATGAATTCTGAAAAGTTCTGCTGGCAGTTCAAGTCGATATGCCACCTTACCTGCTTCGCCAATCACCTCATAGAGACCGATATATCGAGGACTTAATTTATCACGCTTCCCGAAACGAATGATCCCTTTCTAGGGTGATATTTGTAGAAATATCTTATCCCCAACCTGAAACTCTAAATCCTTCATACGTTTATCTGCGTAACTTTTCTGTCGATCTGGGCTATCTTCAAATTGTCCAGAATAATCTTGATCTTATCTGTAGTCATTTGCACAAGCTCGGGCACAATCAACTTTCTTTCGCCCATCTTATCGCAACATAACGGCATCCTATACTGCCTCTCATAAAGTGCTTCATATGGTGCCATGCCGATACTAGTCTGGTAACTATTATTATAGGCAAACTCGATTAATGATAGATGAGTATCCCAATTACCTTCAAACTCCATCACGCAAGACCTGAGCATATCCTTTTGAGTCTAAATAGTATACTCAGACTGTCCATCCGTTTACGGATGAAAAACTGAAATGTAATCGAGTGCCCAATGCCTTTTGAAAACTATGCCAAAATCGGGATGTAAATCTCGGATCTCTATCTGATACGATTGACACTAGAGTTCCATGCAACCTACCGATCTTATCAACATACAACTTGGCCAATCATTTCAGTGAATACTTACTTCAGATAGGTAGGAAATGAGCTAACTTCGTAAGTCGATCAACTATCACTCGAATGCTATCATAATCATTCCGACTCCGAGGAAATCCTACAACAAAATCCATTGTAATACGCTCCCATTTTCACTCCGGGATGGGTAGTGGCTGAAGAAGTTCTGCTGACCTCTGATGCTTAGCCTTGACCTGCTGACAAATCAAGCACTTTGACACATATTCAGCTATTTCCCTCTTCATACCTTTCCACCGATAATGCTTTTTCAAGGTATGATACATCTTCGTACTTCCTGGATGCATAACATATGCTGAGAAGTGGGCTTCCTCTAAAATTTCTTTCTTGAGTTCTACCACATCTGGTACACACAACCTCTGTCTCATCATCAGAGTACCATCATCCTTTACTGAGAAGTCTCCCTGCTGGCCTAACTCCACTTCCTGTCTGATCTTATTCAATTGGGGATCCTGAATCTACAACTCTCGGACCCTATCCACGAGTACCGATTGAATCTGAAATATAGCTAGCAATGCACCTGAATTCGTTGTTTTCAAATTAACTCCCAAAGATCTCATCTCTACTAACAATGAAATATACCTAACTCTCAAATGTGCTACCAAGTTGGTGGGTCTCCTACATAATGCATCGGCTACTACATTTGCTTTCTCTGGATGGTACTCTATGGTGTAGTCATAATCCTTGATCAACTCTAACCACCTCCTCTGCCTCATGTTCAACTCTTTCTAGGTGAACAAGTACTGTAGACTCTTATAATCTATAAATATCCGACAGGGAACACGATATAAGTAATACCTCCATATCCTGAGTGTGAACACTACCGCTGTAAGCTCCAGATCATGGGTTGGGTAGTTATGATCATGCTTTTTCAACTGCCTGGAAGCATAAGCTATAACTTTATCATTCAGCATTAATACACAACCCAAACCCTGACATGAGGCATCACTGTACACTATAAAATCGTCTAACCCTGTAGGTAATGCGAGTACTGGAGCTGATATCAATCTATTTTTCAACTCATCAAAACTGCGCTGATAGGCATCTGACCATTTGAACTTTTCTTCCTTTCTGGTCAATAGGGTCGCTATCTTGGAAATCCCCTAAACAAATTTTCTGTAGTAACCTGCTAACCCAAGGAAACTCCTAACCTTGGTAACATTTTAGGGCGGCCTCCAGTTCATGATAGCTTCGATTTTCTGAGGATCCACGCTAAGTCCTTCAGCTGAGATAACATGGCCCAAGAAAGTAACCCTATCCAACCAAAACTGGCACTCACTAAACTTAGCATATAACTTGTGCTCTCGTAGGGTCTGCAACACTATCTTGAGATGCTTCGCATGCTCCTCATGACTGCCTGAATATACTAATATATCATCAATAAACATAATTACGAACTTATCCAAGTAAGCTCAGAAAACCCTGTTCATCAGGTCCATAAAGGTGGCTGGGGCATTTGTCAATCCAAATGACATAACTAAGAATTCATAATACTTATACTGAGTTCTAAAAGCAGTCTTTGGAACATCTTCATTGCGGACTTTCAACTGATGATACCCTGATCTTAGGTCAATCTTTGAGTACATCTAGATCCCTACAACTGATCAAACAAGTTATCAATTCTGGGAAGGGGATATTGATTCCGGATCGTTGCTCGATTCAGCTGCCTATAATCAATACATAACCTTAAACTCCCATCTTTCTTTTTGACAAATAGAATTGGAGCTCCCCACGGAGAAGTACTCAGTCTCACAAAGCCCTTGTTTAATAACTCTTCCATCTGAACTTTTAATTCTTTCAACTCGACCGGAGCCATCCTATAAGGAGTGGTTGAGATTGGTTCAGTTCCCGGAGCAAAATCTATCTCAAACTCTATCTCCCAATCTAGGGGTAAACCTGAAAGATCCTCTGGAAACACATTTGGGAATTTAGTGACAACTGGGGTAACTTCCAATCGGCTCTCATCCCCCGACTGATCAATCATATATGCTAGATATCCCTGATGACAGGCCCTTCTCTAACTATACTAGCTAGGCGACCTGTCCAACACCCCATAGTGGCTTTCCAGTCGAGATCAGCTCCGACTGGAAAGTTCCCATGGAGCTAAGCCTCTTTCTTATTTGAAAATGCTTGAAACTCTTTTAATTTTGAAAATGGGTAGGAATGTTGTTTATTAAAATTAACTTATTGAAAATAGATTTTTACGAAAATCCGGCAGCACAACGACTGTTTTTCTAAAATTTTCACCCTGTAAAAACTTCACAAAACCTGTATAATTTCATTCAATATATTTTATCAAACTAATGGGCCTCAGGCCCTTTTTCAAATACACAATCATTCACAACATGCTTAAAAATTCAATGATATGAAAATCAACTTAATTAAAATCTTGGAACATCATGCATGACATTCACCATAAAATCCATTATCCAAAACAATATTTTCAATACTTGATAAGTCTGAAAATGATAGCAAATGCAGTACATGATAACTTGATTAAAACTAGTGCAGCGTGATAGCGTCTCTAGCTCGCCTGTACGTCCGATGGAGATGCTTCCACCGTGCTGCTCGTACCTGCACCTAGAGAGGATTTTAATAAAACAGGAAAATAATTGTGAGAATAACTTAGTGAGTGGGTAAATTTAATATAAACTATACTTTTGTTCAAGATAATATTCCTTCCAAAATAGGTTGAAAAACTACTACTTACTTGACTTTTCTAAAAACTATAAAACTCATTTTATAAATGTGAAAAATACTTTATTAAACTTTTCTTAAATACTTTTCTCGTTTTCTTACTAGCCTATTTGGCAACCCAGGGAAACTTATCCTTCATGACGGTGTGAAGACACGCCACTAGGATTAGAGAAACTCTCACCGTGTATAGTCGCAGATGTGGGAACAACTCCGGGATCGCGATTCCCTCCAACATCAGACAGATCTACACTATCCCATACGTGCAGAGGGTGACTGACAGACTCGATCCCCCCAAAGTTAGTAACTCCCCCCAACTTGCCATACACGTATGGAATACTTTGACCGGGTGTAAACTAGGGGTTAGGGTAAACCAAAGGCATATATATATGTAAAATCTCGGCAATACGCTATAACATTGCAGTTAACTTTCGCAAACAATATTCTATGCATGTATATCATTTCAACTTATTAATGTATTTTACTTGAAGAATATATATACATTCACAATATAAATCATGTAAAGCTATACATGCATTGTATGAAATATAATGAAATCGCATATAATAAAATGCATGGAAACTTTTTATAAAATCCACACTCACTACTTGCTTCCAAATAATTTATCACCACTTCTCGCTACGGATCTTGTCCGTTCGCCGGTTCACCAGCAATTGATTTCGATCGAGTTTTCGTTAACAACGAGGCTCGTATAAATACTAAACTTATATCACACGGGGATTTCTAATCACAACATTTCAAGCGATTATCCTCACACAATAACAACACGAAAACTATTTGGAAACTAATTCATTATTGCAACATAATCTAATCGAAACTTTATGCAACATAATCTAATCGAAACTTTATGATTTCACTAGCTTTTCGACTATTTCGAAACCGACAACAATGCCATTCGAATCTCAATCAATATCATCGAAATCACATTCTAATAGATTCAACAAAAAGAATATTCGAATCTAAACGAATAATGTAAAACTTACGCGATTTCGACAATTTAACGAAAACTATCCTTTTTAACGCTTTACACAATTATTTCGTTTCCAATATAACTTATTGTCAATACTACTCGTAACTTCACTCAAATCATGGAAAACGAAGATTCAAACACTTTGATACACAAAAATGAAAATCATGGCAGCATACTACATGATTATTCAGTTTTCGATTTAACTCCGAAAATCAACGATTTAATATAATCGCGCACAACGTAAACTATCCGATTAACTTTAATATAATTCCATCCATCCTAACGTCAACCTTTAACACTTTAATGAACATAATCACATAACATGGTAGCTTGTTAACATCATGCACATATTCACATTCAACAACGAAAATCACAACTAAATCACATTCGCATTCGCGGAAAACTTATCCGAATCGCTTGGAAACGGTTTTTCAATATCTGAACGACTATTCGATACTTTAAAACACACTAACAATAATAATTTTTCACAACAACGGACTTGAATTTAACAACACAACATAATAGCCCCTATATCTCATTATAATAGCCCCTACAACAATATTTACGCAACAATCTCAACATCGAAATTCATCCTCAATCATAACGGAACACATTCGCATGAACCTCCGCAGTAACGAGGTTCTAAATCCTAAAACTCAATCATAACATTATCAATTTTTATCCACAACTCATCCTAAATATTTTCCATTAAAATGAAATCAATAAACTCAATATACCTTTCGAAATTCAATTCGAAACCTCGAAACGATTGCGCGAAGGTTCTACCTACAACCTTGCTCTAATCCACGAGCTTCCTTCAATCCAATTTGACATGCAACCATTAAAAACTACGTGAATTGCCATAAAAAAAAAACCAAACGGGACAGCACTTACCTTTGTGTGAGCTGTTCTTCGCTTCGAAACAGCCCCCACGCATCCGCGACGATAAGACGGCACCAAGAATGTCACTCACGACAGTAGCTCACCTTTCTTCACCTACATGCACCATCTGACAGCTTCCTAACAACACCTAACATTAACTACAACCTAAAATCACTTCAATAGCATTCAAAACTCACCTCAACCTCCTGGTTCACGCACCAGACAGCCCTCACGAACTCATGGATAGCACTCCACATACACTCGACAGTTCACGGGTTGCTGCACACGACTCTCCTCCCTTTCCCTTGCTTGCATGTGCTGTCTTCTCTTTGTTCTGCTTCACCTCAAGTCTGATATGCTTGCTCTCAGCCTGACAGTAGCTGCTCGTCCTTCCTTGCTTGCATGCACGAACAGATTGCTCCTAGACAGCTCGTTCTTCCCCTTTTCACTCGATGCATTTCCATACACCAGTTCACGGATAGAAAATGCAACTCCTGGTTTTAGATCTCACCTTTCCCTTGCTGCAAGCACGAGCTTGAAAATGTTGCTCGTTCTTCATTCCCTTCACAAGCTCACTTTCGGGTTAATGGCTTCTCTCACGAGATGGATGGATGATGCTCTCGATTCTTGATCTCTCCTATGACTGCCTTGCTTCTTCCTTTCACGAGTAGGTCTCTCTCTCTCCCATTAACTCACACTTCGATTTTGCTTTCTGATCTGCACAGCTCTCTCTCTCTCTCTCTCACGATCTCTCGATCTCTCTTTCTCAATCTCTCACTCTCGATCTCTTAAGGTTTTTGCTTGCAATGGTGACCGAATGGCTTTACAACATTTTTCATTCAATTCTTGCTTTTTCAATTGATATATATATGTTATTTAATTGCTTGACATGTGGCACCCATGCATGTAACTTCTTTGCCACTTGTCTTGCTTCCCATGCCATTTGTCATATTCATTTCATGCATTCTCCCATTTCGATTCCAAGTTCAAATCTGTTTCCGTCTGTCTGTCCGTGAATTTGCTTATGACTCGATTTCGTTTTCGCACACTCAGAATTATTTTATTATTTCTTTTCTAAAAATATTTCGAATGACCCGGAATCAAAGAAAAATATTTTTCTGATCGAAAACGTGATTCATGGAAAAATAGTTCATTTTTTTCGACGAACAATGTTTTGGGTTTTACACCTGACACCTTCTACAGAGCATCCTACTAGTTGATATAGCGGTCATAATACTGGTGGCAAGCATTTTTCGCATCCCCCAGAACACCACCTCTGATTCTCCTGACTCGACCAATCTGACCTCTTTTTTATAACAGTCAACCGAGGCTCGATGTCTGGATAGCCAATCCATCCCTAAAATTATGTCAAAGTCTTTAATTTCTAACACAATCATATCTACTGGAAACTCCCTATCCTCTATCATAATTTTACTATTGGGAAACACCCTATTAACTAACAACGAGTCTTTAGCAGGGATGGAAACTATCATATTACAATCTAACGCCTGAACCTTCACATTTGCCTTAGTAGAAAATTGCACAGATATAAAAGAATGCGTAGCTCTAGGGTCTATCAATACATATGTATCAAGATTGAGGATAGAAATCATACCCGTGATAACCTTTGGGGTAGCATCTGCCTCCTGCTGAGTAACGGTAAACACCCTAGCCTGAGCATGGGGCCTCCCTGACTGACTTGAAGGAGGTACTCCTCTACCTTCTGAACCTCTACCCAGAGATGTGCAACCTGATCCCCTAGTCTGGGAGCCTCTACCTCCTTGACCTCGACCATATCCTAACTGTGCCTGCGGTACGGGTTCAACCTCTGACTGAGTAGTATCAGGTAATTGTGGACAATCCTTAACAAAATGTCCAGTCTATCCACATCTATAACATGCATAGTAATTAGATCTACACATGCCCACATGTCTCTTTCCACATTTGCTACATTGTGGACACGGACTCAAACCTCTGGAGCCTCCAAGCGCTGTAGGCGGTACTGATCCCTGGCTAGACTGAGCACCTTTACCTGGTCTCTTACTACCTGACCATCCAAATCTACCCTTTTTCTTAGCATTCTTATGGGACCCTTCTTGAGGCATATTGGATTCGCCACGCTTGTTTTCTAATTTTTTGCCCTGAGCAATGACGGTCGCATTTCTTTCCATTTTCATAACAACTTCAACCAGTTCCCCATAATTTGTCTGTGAAGCCCAGGATAAATGGATTCGGAGACAATGACTTATACCTACAAGGAACCTCTTATATTTCTATTCCTCATTATCAGCGATGAAGGGAACAATCCGAACAAGCTCTAAAAACCTCTTTTCATAATCAGTGACTGAGGTCGAACCCTACTCCAACTTGAAGAATTCTTCTGTTCTGGCATCTTTATAGCTTTTTGGATAGAACTTGTCAGTAAACTCTCACTGAAACTGATCCCATGAAATCCCATTTGGATTTCTCCTTTCCAGGAGCTCCCACCAATCTTTAGCCTTGTCTTCTAATAGGAAGTTGGAGAATATGACTTTCTTATCATTTGAGCACCTCATGACTTTATAGATTTTATCGATCGTATTTAACCATAATACGACCCTCTCGGGATCACCACTCCCATTGAACGATTTTGCGCCCAACTTACAGACGCGCTCAATAGAACATTTCAAGGTGTCTCACGGCTATCGCATTGCTGCCATCAAAATTTGAACCACTTAATCAGCATTAAAATTCCCTTCAGGCTGTTCTGTCGGTCTCGGTGGTTTCGAGCAAGGTTGATTCATAGATGCCTCTTCTGACCCAGTTTCATTTTCAACCTCCCGAATGGAGGGTGCTATAGGAGCTTAAGCTTCCGGTATAACTATGAGAAAATCTCTACGACCACGTCGTTGCATTATACTGTGATTTTAAACAAAACAAAATTATATAACACTTGAATATTTCTGAAAACCAATGTATAAAAAAAAAAATAGTGATGAAAATCAATTTAGGTTACTCTATTATCATATTAGTATGAAAATGTTTCAAATAGCCATGACATGAAAACTCCTAACCCGATTTACAAAATCGAGGCTTTGATACCAACACTGACAAGCCCTATTCGACTTATCGTAATATGACCCGACGACCCGTCTGACAACCCCACGGAGGCCTTCTAGAGGATATCTAATCCAACTGGAAGGTTCCCGTGAAACTAAACCTCTTTTTTGATAACTTGAAAAATAACTATACAAATAGTTTTGGTAATCCAGATTTAATGTAAAAGTGGAAGTTTAAATATATTTTCATACATTCAAAACTTCAGAGTAAAATTCAAATCAAGTAATTAAAATCAAAAGGCATCAAAGTAGAATTTAAAACAGCATTTAAAATAGTTTAGAATTCACATATAGATAGGTTTACAACTTTTTCAAAAAACAGTGAACATAATTCAAGTGTTAATATTTACAATCCAAAAAATATTTATAATAAAAGTCGTAGATAAACACACACAACAGTTACAATGCAACCAAGTCTTGCTATTCGTGAGTCGGAGTTCTAACAGCTGAAGCTGTAGCACCTAAACCTGCACCTTGACTAGGGGAGTTTGGTTTTATAAACATATATTAGAGTGAGATAATAACCTCAGTGAGTGTTATATTATTCTAAATAAAATCTAGTTTCAAAATAGTCACCTTTCTATCATTTATGAATTTATTCATAAAACATGATCGAATCATTTTACTTAACTTTAAACACATTCAATAAACATAATTTATGAATTTTGAAACAAAATTTGGCAGCTTATATCATTTCAATATATATCATAAACTTATAAATTAAAGTGGTGGTATACAAATTAATAAGAGTTCGTTTCATAAAAATATAGTAAATCGACCACCAATACTTTAATAATCAAATGGTATACCCAGGCATATGGGAAAGTGGAATCCTATATCGCAAGACCATATGATCGGTAACTAAGTAGCGAAATCTTACATCGCTATGATCGGAATCCTACATCGCTCAAGTAGTAAGCTAGGTCATAATATACCCTAGGGAGAGGCGAAATCCTGCATCACAACTCCCAAGCGGAATCCTACATCGCTTTAGGGTATTCTACCATTACCGATAACATTATAAAATCACCCTAAGGAATACTGTAAGCTTGATTAAAGATTTATAAATAAACTGCATTTCATATAAAATCCACATTTCATTCTTGAACATAAAAATTCGTAAAGGAGGATATCATAATTGATATAATTCATATCATGACATATTTGATCATATAATATAATATCATGTAAAACTTCGTAACTTTAAAATCTTATAACGTCATTTAACTTAAATAAGCTTGCATGAAATCATAAGGCTTAAAATAAATTCATTCATGCCAAAACATTTATAAAATTCAAACGATTTAGAATTAAACAATAGTTTCAAAACAATTTAATAACACTCACCGGATACCCTATTGCGAAGCTCACAACCTATTTGATTTTGCCTCCACGTTACCTATACATTTAATGTTAATTCTTTAGGTAACGCCGCAAGCGAATTCAATATAATGACATTTTGAATCAACAAGAACAAACGTAAGCTTCCGCGATTACAAAAATTTTATCGCGAACTATCCATTTTTAACGATTCGCACGATTATTTTCATTTCAATTCAAACTTAACGTCAATGCAACTCATTATCTCATTCAACATATATAAAACTAATATCCGAACACTTCAACACACATAAACTCAAATCATGGTAGCATAATATACGTTTATTCATTTTTCGTTTCGACTTCGAAAATCCATAATTAAATGTATTCGTATGAAATGAAAACTATCTGAATAACTTTAACATAATTCAAACCATCCTAACATCAATATTTATCACTTTAATGAGCTCAAATACAAATCATGGAAGCTTGTTAACCTCATATACATTTTCAAATTTGAAAACAAAAATCACAAACTAAATGCGTTCGTATTCATGGAAAACTTATCCGAATCACTCGAAAATTATTTTTTGATAACCGAACAACTATTCGATACTTTAAAACACACCAATACGGATCCTTTTTCATGACGATGAACTCAAAATTTAAAGCATAACATAACAGCCCCTACATCGCATCATAATAGCCCCTTAAAATAGACTTTTCACAACGAATTCAACATCCAAAATCATCCATAATCGCATCAAAATTACAAACGAATGAACCTCTGTACTAACGAGGTTCTAAATCCTAAAACCTAATCATATCATCATCAAATTTCATCCATATATCAACCTAAACATTTTCCATAAAAACGAAATCCATAAACACTTAATGTACTTTCAAAAATCAATTCAAAACTTCGAAAACCATTCGTAAAGGTGCTGCCTATAACATTTCTCTTATCTGCGAGCTTCCTTCAATTCAAAATTGACATGCAAGCTTTAAAAACCACTCAAAACATTTTAACAAAGCTAATGGGACAGTACTTACCCATTGAATGAGCTGTTTTTCACTTCCCACAACCTTGAAATTGCTCAAAAAGTTATTGTCCTCAAGATCGAACTTTTTCTTCCTTGCTTTCTTGCACGGCTGAAACCACTCAAAAACAGCTCTTAAACTCCTCCAAATGAATGCTGCAGCTACTGGTTGAAACCCAAAACAGCCCCTCTTCCTCACAAGTTCACTTACTTATGAGTTTGAGGATAAAGATGACCGAATGGAGAAAGAGAAGGGACGGGTTTGTACTTGCTCTTCTCGGTTTTGGAGCTGAAATTGTGTGCATGGAGCTGTTTCAGCTCTCAATCTCTCTCTCACACTCTCTTAGCTTGCTAATGGGAAAAAGAATGGATTATTGTCTCGGTTTGGATGGTGAAAAGCTGAACTCACCTTGAGGTTTTCCTTCTCTCTTGGCTGCCGTCTTTACGAGCTGCACTCACACACAAAAGCTCACGGTTTCAAATCTCTCCTTGCATGCATGAGCTTTTAGTTCCCTTTCTTTCACGATCTTCACTCAACCTCTCTAAATGGCTCTCGGATTTGAAAGGGAAAGAAAATCGTGAGTGCTTGAAGCTCTCTCTCTTTCTCTAGAACCTCTCTCTCTCACTTTACACTCTTTCCCGGCTAGCATGAAGAATGACTGTGAGTTTGCTGCATTTAGATTCAACTTTATCTTTTACATTTGATTTAAATACTTTTAATAAAATTTTGACACATGTTTTGTTTCTTAAATGCACTCTTGACACATGGCATGCATGCAAGCTAATTTGATGCCACTTGCCTTGCTTACTTCCTTGCATGAGCGACACGTGTCTTTCATGCCCCTTATCACTTCTCTTTTAGTGCCACTTTTCATTGCGCTTTCAAATTCGAATCCATTTTCGTCCGATAAATTTTTGAATCACTCGAAATCTATCCGAATGGATTCGTTTTCGAGTTGTTCCACTTTTATTCGATTCGAATTTAATTTTCGAAACTTTCCAATCACTTATTTCGCTTTTCGAACAATTATTATTTCCACGGATACTTTCCGTTTAGAAACGCGATTTATTGGAGAATAATTCATTTTTCAACGAATGAAGTTTTGGGGTTTACAGTGACTTTCCAATCAAATTTGCAAGCTCCAAAATCATATTTGAGGGTGATTCAAGCTAGCCTACCAAACCCTAAGCCCAAGTAAGGTAAGACATCATCTTTTTGCTATTAAAATTGATGTGAATGAATGGTTAAAGTGTGTGGTGATTGGTATGGATTGTGTGTGATTGTGATGGAAGTTTTTGATGTTAAAGTAGGTGTAGAACACTAAATATGAGCAAAAGAAGTTTAGACTTGCAAGTAGTGGTGGAAAAGTAATATGTTAGGGTTTATGAAAGAACTCTAACTTGTAATTTAATTATTGTTCAAAGTGAATTTAAGGGTAGATTAAGTGTTTGATGAAATTCCTAAAAGAATTTTTAAGCTAGAATATTGAGAAAATTTAAAAGAATATAATGTTGTGTATGTCCATGGTGAGTTCGGTCACTAGGGGGGATATGTAATCTCTTGAGTCTTGATGTAAAAGAGCATTTATCAATGCATATTAGAGCTTAGTAAGACATATAGAAGTGATAGAATTGTCAAAAGAGAAGTGTAGAGCTAAGTTGGGAATTTCGAGCTAGATAAAGGGGCTATAGAGACCTGCACCTTTTAGGCTTATTTGCGGTTGTTTTAGATCTCAAAACATGCCTAGAGGTCTTAGCAAACCATAGAAATTGGAAGGGAATGATTCCTATAAAAATTGAGGAAGTTATGGCTCAAATAGTGCGCGTATGTAGTCGTAATATGAAATGTGAATGTAAATGCATTCTTCGATGCATGAAATAAATGTATTTGATTAAAATTAAGTAAAAGAATCTTAGATACGAAAGAATTAAATTCGTTGCATGTAGGATGCAAAAATGTGCATAAAAAAATGTTGAAAAACAGACATTTTTCATAGGATTCGACCCTCGATACTTGAAATTTTTGAAACCATTTTACGAGTGACCTAAGTGCGAGTTAAGAGGATGATTCGAGCGAAAATGGAGCGAAGAAAATTGCTAGGATAGACCCTAGCATAGCCTCGGTTTTAGGGGGTCCAAAAATAGTGATTTTGCGTTCTGGCTTCTGGCGACCATTTTGGGCATTCCGGAGAGTCTCTATGTGATAATAAATAAAGTTTGTGCAAAGAAATTGGAATTAGAGAACCTCAGTTGAGTTAAAATCGAGTTGGGGAGGTTAGAGTGTAAAGGGTTGTCAATAGAGAAAATTTCATTAGAAACATTATTTTTAAGTCTGAGTTAAGCATTTGAGTGAGTTATAATAAGAAATTGATATATAGGTGACGAGCAAGCGAGCGAGGCACAAGAGGCTCGTTGAGGCATTTGAGCATATTCAGATCGAGGTAAGTGTATTTCACTTACGTTATTAAAGTTGATTTTCATTTGTAACTTATTATTGTTTAATAAATTTACCAAATGACTTCTCAAATATAAGTTAGATTTCGAATGAAATTCTTTATCTAGGATCAAGAAATGGGATTTCGAAAGCTAAAATTGTTTCAAAAAGTTTGAGATAAAGTTGAGTTAAAAACGTTTCAAGACAAGTGATTTGTGCTTATTGCACTTAGAAAACAAAAGAGTTAAGGTCATGTGTAATTTCTTAGTATTCAGAGTATCCAGCACTACATTATGATGTAGAAAAATTCTGCACGTAATTATCTAGCTTTAGAGTTATTGGCACTACGTTGTGACATAGAAATTCCACTCGTAATCGCCCAGATTTATTGCTACTTGCAATATGCTACGATGTAGAAAATTTTGCGCTTGATTGTAAGGGCTATCGAGTAGTTAGCGCTACAATTGCGATGTAGAAAATTCCGCATTGTAGTTGCTTAGAGTTGGGATCATTTCACCCTACGTCCCGATATAGTAAATTCCGTACATAGTGGTCGAGATATCTCTTAACTTCATAGTTGGTGTTAGTTGAAATCACCTCGTGATGGTTAGAGGGTTTCAGGGTACACATGGTGTTTTTGAAAAAGAAAGTTTTCAAAATTGAAAATAAGTTTTAATAAGTTATAAATTTCCATATAGGTATATTTCTGTTATTTTCATATGTTGAACTAACCCCTTTGTTTTTGGTGTAGCTTGTATATTGTATTTAGGCACTCGCACAGGCGATTTTGCATCCAAGGAAACCTTGCAGGAAAACTTTAGGTGGGAGTCGAATAGATGAATAATAGAAGTACCCAACATATTTTGATGTTGTTGTATATAATTTAACAAAATAATTGCATATGTGACATATGAATACTTGGTGACTTGTAAAACCATATTTTGATATGTATATATAGATGGAACACTTACACTTGGTACACACTTATCACATGATGCATATGATATATATATATATGTTGATACATATGACTTGCATACGAAAAAAAAATATGTGTGATGAAAATGCATGGTTACAAAATGAAATGAAAAGTGTATGCTTGAGATTGAAAGAAGTTGGGTGGTGATAAAAAATAGTCGAAGTGTGATTTCTTTACAGGTTGATTTTGGGATTGTTAAAAATACAACTATTATATTGTCAAAAAATTTTTAAAAAACTGTTTTCAACCTAATGTGAAAAATTTAAACCAACCCTACCATTTTAAAAGAAAACAAAAAGTTAAAGCGGGTAAATGGGCTAAATGATTTAGGGGTTCGCTTTTCGAATTTCTTCAATCCGACGATCGAGTTCACAAAGTCCGTTGAAATACCAGGTGGGATCCTCCAGACAAGAGCCTAGAGAAGGTCTGGTTTGGGTCCTGTCAATTGGAGTGAAAACAGAAGAAAGAAAAGTGAGGGATTGCTCCCTACATACCACAAAATAGCTTTTCGTCAAGCGTGGAATCGAGGTAAGTGCTAAACGTGTACTTACAAATGTTAATTTCGGAGTTGTGAAATCTATTGCTTATTTTAAAATTTATGAATGATTATTATAACGTAAGTTTCTTAATTGTGTAAAGAGATCATTTTATTCATTACAAAATAGATTTGAGAACCAAGTGGATTTTCAAAAATTGAGAATTAGAATCGCGAGTTGAAAAGTTTTGAAAGAAAAATTGTTTTGTGCTTAAAGTAATTAGCAAAAGAGGTTTTCAAAGGTCAAGTGTACCCCTCAGCTTTATATAATAACTAGCACTGACAGGACCTTTCCCAGACCTTATCTAGGCTCTTGTCTGGAGGATTCTGCCGGGCACTTTAACGGACTCATCGAATCCGACTCGTCGAATCGAATTAATCCAAGAAGCGAACCCTAACTTTCTTAGTCGGTTTACTCGTTTAAAACTTAGTAACTCAGTTTTCTTTAAACTGGTTGGGAGTGATAATTTTTTTTTTTTTTTGTGATTTTGTTTTAATTACTTTTATAAAAATTTCAACAACATAACCGCTGAAATTTGAACATTTCCCAAAATTTTACCTATAAAATAAACACACTTCGAACTATAGAAATCACCACCCAACTTCGATTTTTCCACAAACATGCAATTCACATCAAATTTCACATCCATACATGTCATATGACATTCATATCCAACCATTTACAACATGTATATATATATTCCATAGGTATCACAAACTATGTAGATATATCATGTGTATTGTGCAATAAGTATGAATGTACAATTTTATATATACATATTTAAATATAAGTTTACAATCTGTCAAACATTCATATATCAAACATGCGATCATTTAGATCATAGCATATACAACAATCTCAAAATATATTTAATATTCACATAGTCCATCCATTCGTTCCCCACCTATAAGTGGAACATCGCTTCCTCGACCACAAAATCACCTATAATTACACTGGATAAAACAAGCAAGCTACACGACAAAATCAATCGTTAGTTCGTTACATAATAATACAACCATTTCAAGTTCATAGTAAAGCATAACTTAAAGAAATATTGAAAGGTTAATCTTTGCAAACTATTTCTTATAAAACAACCATGTGCATCACAAATGTACTCCAACCATCACGTGACGATTTCTTGACTGACACCAACGTGAAGCTACTATAGTATTTCAACCACTACGTGTGGAATTTACTACATCGCAACGTAGGGTGAAATAATCTCAAACTCTGAGCAACTACAACTCGGAATTCTCTACATCGCAACTGTAGTGCTAATGAACTGTAATTCTTTGTGACTACATGGGAAAATTTTCTACATCGCATATCGTAGTGCAAACTACTCGATAGCTCTCACAAATGTGTACGGAATTTCCTACATCGCAGCATATTGTAAGTAACTACTATCTAGGTGACTACGAGTGGAATTTTCTACATCGTAACGTAATGCCAATAGCTCTCAATATACTCGACTATGTGCGTAATTTATTACGTCACAATGTATTGATATATACTCTAAAAATCAAGGGATTACACATGGCTTTTACAACTCTTTTTCTCTTATGTGCAAAAGCACAAAATTTTCTTTCTTCCAAGGTTTTTACTTAAACCAAACTTACGATCAGAAAGTTATTTTATAAAACTCTTTAGCAACAATTACAATAATTGAAATTACAATTGAACTAGTGTAAGTGATGTAATACTTACCTCAATCCGCGTAAATGCAACGATCTCAACGAGCCTCTCGTGCCTCGCTTGCGTGCTCGTCACCTACACATTAATTTCCCATTATATTTTACTCAAATAAAACGTAACATTAGAGTTTTCAATATAAATCAACCTATTGAAAACCCGTTACACTATAACTTTCCCGACTCGATTTTAACTCAACCGAGACTCTCAAATTCTAATTTCTTTACAAAATTCTTACTTTTAGACCCCTAGGATCATCCTCATATGGTTCGTATAATTTTTGAAGGCCCGAAACGAAAATTCAAAAATTTAAGCAACTTTGACACCCTATAACAGAATATTACACACAGCCCTGCTCAGAGCTCCGTTTCCTTTCATTCTTTTTCCTACGGTTCACTTATCTCACATTCTGGTCACACGTCAAATTTCAAAAAAAAATTATATCGTTTACTATGTCAAATCTAAGAAAAACGCCCATTTTTGGGCACTTTTAGTGTGCGTTTTATGCACTTTTTCGTTTAGGACTAGCGACGCTAGTTTTTCTTTCATATCTAAGCTTCATTTACCTAATTTTGATCAACTAAACTCATTTGAAGCAATAAAAATTGCATTCATATAGTTATTTTACTTCTCAGAGCTCTAAAGGCACTATTTTGACCATAACTTGTGCAATTTTTATCGGAATCGATCCGTTCCAAAACCTATGGTTTTCTATGTTCCCGAGGCATGTTTTGAGGTGTAGAATAATCCCAAATAAGTTAGAATAAGTCAGGTCACTGTCAGCCCTTCATCTAGCTCGTGACTCCTAACTTAGCTCTATGTTTTCCTCTTTGAAATTCTATGCTTTTCCTTTTCAAATTCTAACTTTTCTAGAAGCTTTCATGACATCAAATATACATAATTTAAAGCTTAAAAGGATGGAAATATAATGAGATCATACACCCCTTCATTGGCCATGAATCACACACATACACAACCATCACACTACTTTTTCAACTTCTCTTGGTATTGTCTTTCAAACAATTTATCAAACACCTATTATACATCAATTTATACTTTCAACATGCTTAAATCTCTACTTAGGATTTCACCCATACAAACCCTAACTTGCCATTTGAATACTATCTCATGCAACCTAAGCTTTCTTGACATTAAATTAAAGTTTTATACTTGATTGGATGCAAGACTCTTATCACAAACACACCATAAACTAATCCAACCCATCATCACATCCATATACCCAACTACCATCATATTTGGTAGAACTAATGAAAACTCACCTTAATCTTGGTTAGAGTTTGGTGGTTAAACTTGGAATCAACTAGAAAGCTTGATTGGAGGCTTGAAAAATTGATGAAAGCTTCACCTTCTTCCTCCCTTAAGTTGCCATCCCTCACATCTCTCTTTCTCTCTTTTTGGTTGTTCATGGCTACTTCTTGATTTTCAGCAAAAATTGACTAAGTGTCCAATATATATATATTTAACTTTCATGAAAATGACCCTCATGTCCCCTTGACTTGTTGACTATCAATTTTTTTACCATATTGCCCTTGGTCCATTTGATTCACTAATAAAAATCAATGGTTTTTATGTTATTTATCTCATTTCTCGTATAATTGAATTATTGATTCACTAACTAAAGTTTTACAACTTTGCCATCCATTTATATTTCTTATTTACTAAATGACCATTTTGCCCTTTTTATTCGATAACTTAATTTTTAAAGCTAGGAAACATAAAATTGAATACAGGGGTTTACAAACACTATGTGGCGATGTAGAAAATTTCACTTGTAATCGCTAAGATTTATAGATTGTCTAGCGTTATGCTTACGATGCAGAAAATTTCATACGTAGTCGCTACGATATAGAGATTTTCTAGCGCTACATTTACGATACAAAAACTTTTGTAAGTAGTTGCTCAGATTTATAGATTATCTTGCATTACGATTTGCGATATAGAGAATTCCGCATGTAGTTGCCGACACATCTTAGTAGCATCACGGTTGGTGTCAGTTGAAAATCGCTACATGACATACTACATTGAGTGGCCTAGATAGTCGCCATATGGTCAGCATAGTTAAGGGTACAAATGATAAGTTTTCGAAAGACAAGATTTATATCGAGATTGATGTGTAATCAATTAAGTTTATGAGCATCGATTTAATCATCGTTAAATTGCCTTAATTACATTAAGATTATATTTTTTATTGTTATATTGTGTAACACCTCCTCAGGTACTATCACAGGTGATCTCGTTAAAAGAACCTCGTAGTCAAAAATAGGTGGGCACACTCGATGAATTTAATGTATAAAATCAATTGCATTTTGTAAAAATTAGAAACCTAACGATTTCGTGCATCATTTTGCATCTTTTGTGATGACACCCATTCAAAGAACTTGTATTACAATATTTTGTGATATAAATATTTTTGTAAAGTTTCTTATGATATGAAAAATGTTAATCATCAATTATGTTTTATTTTATGAAAGTGATTGAATAATTGTGATTAAGCATGTTTGTGAGATCAAGAAGTTGGGTTGTGATAGAAATCAATTAGGAGTGTATTTTCTTTGTAACGAAATTTTGGAAACCTCATAAATGCAGCCGTTATGCTGTCAAAATTTTATTAAACCGATTTTAAAAGTTAGAAATAAAACGGCTACTTTTATGATTTTAACTCAATCACAACGAAATTCATATGAGTTTAAACTAAATTAAAACAGATTGATGCAAAATAATATAGTCAAAGTAGTTTCAAAACAAAGACAAACGGTCAATTTTTCAAGGTTCACTCTGCGGATTTCTGTTGCCACTTATAGGGTTTAAGAGAGGTCCGCTTGAGTGCCAGGCGAAGCCCATCAAATACTAGTCTAGAGGAGATCTGGTTTAGGTCATGTCAATATATATATGTATCACAAAACGATCATTACCCAAAATGAGGATGGATGTGACTTGTGAGGAATGCGGTAGATATGTCGTCTTCGTCTTTATTTACAAAGCCCAACTCAACTACCTACGCATAATATATCTAACGCACTAAGTATTTCTACTTAGTAGGTGTACATATATAATACTGAAATTATAATTATTTTAAAAAATACAACATTAAAATAAAATGATGTGCACATTTATCAACTTTTCATAATATATACACCATAAATCAAACAAGTTAAAAATTATACAATTTAACTTTCCAAAACCAATTGTCAAGCACATTTATGATATTATCCCAAATACTTTTCTAGAGCCCTTTGAAAATCCTAACACGATACATTGGATCGGAAACGGGTTTCCCCGATATTGGATACTCAATGCCTATCCGTCGGATCACAATTTACATAACTTTACAATTTCAAGATCGGACACTCGGTGTCTCTTAAAATCCGTAAATCAAAGTCGGTATGCATATGTAACGGTGCAATACTTCTAATAATCACCATATTAGCATGCCAATTACCAATCCCCACCTACGGGTATCTAATTTTACTCGGACCCTCTAAACTTTCCAAAATTTCAAAATTATCAACTCAAACTAAATTTTTATCGCGTAAATATTTAAACACATTTTTGGATCCATTTTTTGAAATACTTCGAAGCATTATTTTTGACCATTTTGCTCCTAGTTTAGTATCAGAATTTATCAAAACCCTTACTATCTTTCTCTAACACATATTCGACCAATAGAGGGAAATTTTCAAATTTTTGTTTCAAATCACTAATTCATTACACATATCATCAAAACATCATTAAATCAACACATAAATGGTTGTGAAATAACAAAACTACCCTTGGATACTAAGCTAGCATACATTCGGCCATAATGGGTCATTTTTCAAACTCTTTTTTCAACTTAATAATTTTTCATATAAATCATTCAAATACCATCTAATTAACACATAAATGAGTTTGAAATGACAAAAATATCCCTAAGTTTTTCTCTAGTGTGCATTCGGCCTAGGGTCCTCTTTTTTTTTTAAAAAAAAAAAAAAAATTGTGTTCCAATTCAAATCTCATCCCATAAAACATTAAAAAGGCATACAAATGACACATAATTATCATCCATACATAGTTACCACATCAAATATACAAAATCATCAAGTTTCAAAAGAGTTTTCTATTGTCAAGCTTACTAATAAAAGTGAATTTTCAAAGTAAGTGTACACCAATATTTTGGGCTTGATTTCTAGCTTTTCTACACCTTCTAAGAGAGATCACAACTTCTCTTTATCCTTCTTTTGGCTCCTTTTAGCAAAATCTCCACCTAGGATTTCAAAAGAATGCATTTATTGACATTAAAAGCAAATCAACTAAATTAAATACAAACTTAACTAGCTATTCATGCTTAGGAATGCATCTACAGGCTTACTAACCTCCCTCTAACTCTCAAACTAAAACTCACATCACATACCTTGAATTTGCACCCTTACTACTGAAAATCAACTTGAAATTTTTTATGGGTTTTGATGGATTTGAGGTCTTGGATGGGTAGACGATAGAAAGAACAAGATTTATGAGTGATTTAGGGGCTTTAATTTGAAAGAAAATTGAGAGGAAATGAAGAAGATGAAGTCGGCCAAGGAGAGAAGGAAGATGGAATGAGTTTCAAGCTATGTTACCACTTTATATAGTCATCCCTCCCAATTGACCTTTTTACCCATAACTATCACATTTGTTACACTTATGCCATTAGTTACAATTGTTAGCTTTTCATTGGATAGTCTTGACAACTCACCATTCCACTAACTTTTTTAACATCATTCTTATCCATCATTCTTATCCAAAATTCAAATAATTTACATCACTTTTTCACTTTAAATTTGGCAACTTTCCATTGGTTCAAAATTAAATCCCATGTGATAAATTCTACTTACTTCCCTTCTTAGTCCAATCATATGTTTCCATCCTTCAACTTATCTCATTTAATTCTAATTTTAATTCGTCACTAGGAAAAATGTCTCTAAAAATATTAAACTCCCTAAATAAATAAAGAAATAAATTAATATCACACTACTTGCATGAAATTTTAATTTAATCCAACTTATAACATTCAAATCTTTAATTCAAGTATACTAATCAGAAGGAAATAAATTTCAACGCGTTACAACTCTCACCAAAACCCTTCTCTAATCAACTTGCTTTTGAAGTGAAAAATAACAATGTTATCACTCCCAATTTCTATATTATTCTTTGATGGTCAGTAGTATTTGTGGTATGATGGCTTTAAAAGTCTTCTTATTCACTAACTTATTGGTTGGCACTCTGTTAGCTAAACATAAATCAAGTAGATTTTCATCATACACTTGCAATTGCTTTTTTAAGGTTGCAATCCATTTGTTCTATTCCGCTAGGAAAAGTGAATCACACAAATTTGCTAAATTGTCCATGTTCATGGTAGCAACATACACTAATCAAGGAAAGATTAGATAATAAGAAGAAAAAATTACATTCATCCAGAAATGAGAACTGATCCAGAAGCCTAGCAGCAACTCTCACCTAATTAATTTCTTGAGAGAAAAAACTGAAAAGGAAGACTTGAAAAAAAAATTATTATTTAAAAAAAAAAATAAGTTCTTAGTACTAGTGACCAAGATTAAGGAAACTTATTAAAAATGAGCAAACTCATTAATTTTACTAAATCTAACCTAAAGTCAATGTAATTTTATGTAAAAGATATTTATAATTTGCTCCCAATGTTTGATCATAATCTGAAATGTCTCCCCTAAGTTTTGTAATTAGCAATTTGCATCCCCAAAGTTTAATTACATAAAGAATCAACTCCCTACCGTTACGAATTTCGTCCTTTGCTATTAAAGAGGGAAGGGTAAAATGGTAAATAAAGATGATAAATTAATAAAAAATAATATTAAAAGCCAAAAAAATTAAAAATTAAAAATTATTTATTTAAAAAAAATTAAAAATGATTGATCTCCACCCTCCAAATGGACAGTGGAGATCAAATTAAAAATTAATTTGATATAAAAAAATTAAAAAACAAAAAACAAAAACACACATTTTCTCTTTTCACTATTCTCTCTTTATCCTTGGCTTCATCGGCCACTTCATCAACAAAATTTATTGATGATGACTTTATCAACGATGACCCATTTGGTTTTTAGTGGTGGTGGTGGTAGTGGTGGGTGGGTTTGGTAGGTTGGTGGTTTTTAGGTTGATGTTGATAGCCGTTCAAATGTGTTTGATGGGTGGGTGTAGTGGGTGTTTGATGTTAATGGTGGTGGTCATGATGGTGGTGGGTGGGTTTGGTAGTTGGTGGTTTCTAGGTATGGTGGATGCATTTGATAGGTGGCTATGGATGGTTATTTGATCTTGGTTGTCATCCATGGGTGGGTTCATTTTCTTCTTCTTCTTCTCTTATTCTCTTCTTTTTCTTCTTCTTCTTCTGTTCTTCTCTTTTTTTGTTTTCTCTTCTCTTCTTTTTCATCTTCTCGAATCTACTATGTTCGATTCGAACCCAGAAAAAACTGGGTTCGAATCAAACCTAAAACTTTGGGTTCAAATCTAACCCAAGTTCTAGGTTCGAATTGAACCCAAAAATTAGGTTCGATCGAACCTAATTTTCGGGCTCAAGAAGAAAAAGAATAAGAGAATATGAGAAAAAGAAGAAGAAGTTTGTGTTTCTGGGTGGTTTTGAATTTTATGTCATTCATAGGTGAAGAAAATAATTTCTATTAAGTTGTTGAATATGGCGAGCTGGAACTAGGTTGAATTTTTTTTTTTCTTTATGATTTTTTTATGAGATTGGAAGGAGAATGAGAAAGAGATGTGTTTAAGTTTCTAGGTTCATATCCTAGACCTAAAGGAGTTGAATGTCAACTTGAAGATCTGAGTTCATAACTCAAACCTTCAATTAATTTTATTTTATTTTTTAATTTTTTTATGCAACAATTTTTTTTTTTTCAGATTTTTTTAATTCTTTGATCACCATCGTCTATCTTAGAGGTGAACGATGGAGATTTATTATCTTTATTTTTAATATAATTTTAAAAATTAATTTTTTAAATAAATAAAATTATTAAATTTTATTTTTAAATTAATCCCCACTGTCCATTTTAAAGACGGATGATGGAGATCTTCTTTTATAATTTAATTTTTTAATTTTGATTTTTTAATTTTATTTTAATTAAATTTATTTTGATTTTTTAATTTTAGTTTAATTAAGTTTAAATCAAGGGTAAAATAGTTATTTACGACGGGAGGGCAAATGGCTATTTAAGAAACTAAAGGGAGACATTTCAAATAAAGATCAAACGTGTTGGGGGTGGGGGAGGGATATTGTAAATATCCCTTTTATATAATTACTCTTAATCAATTCGAAATTTTACCCACATGTCATTTTCAAAAAATATTGAAAATTGAAAAAAAAAAAAAAACTTGAAAATATTTCACTAAACAGAGCTCCTCACTAGATAATGCTCCATCTCTAACCAAACTTCTTCTTATTTTTCATCTTTTTCTTCTTTTTCTTCCTTCTCCTTCCCTTGTACTTATTTTTTCTCTAGTTTCTTCTTCCTTTTGTCCTTCCTTCTTTTTTCTTCAACGAAGATCTTCTTTATCGACATTGAACCATCATCAGCAGTACTTTTTTCTTCTTGCTTCCTTCTTCCTTTTCTTCTTTTGTTTTCTTTTTTTATTCTATTCTTGTTATTCTTCTTCTCTAACTCTGATGAATTTCTAGTCAGAGAAGATCCACAAATCTGTGGGCACATAAGAGCGTTAGCTACAGGAGACATTTGTTGTTAAAGTTTTTAGTTCTTTGATGAAAAATTCAGCAGAAAAGATAGAAGACGGAAGAAGAATGGATGAAGAAAAAGAAAGAGAAAGAAGAAAGAAATGAAGAAAAAGAGTGTTGGTGGAGAAGTGTCAGAAAGATTGTTAGAGATGGAGACAAAAAAAATGGAGGTTAAAAATAAAGGTTGTTGAGGATAGAGGTCGGATAAATAGAATTTTTTTTTTTTTTTTTGTAATTTTGTTTTGTTAATAAAAAATTATAATTGTCAATGTTATTTATTGACAACAACAAAAAAGTTATAAAGTTGGATAATTTTTATTGAGAGAATATCTTTTGGTCAGTTTTAGTTGTTTTCTTAAAAAAAAAATATAATGATAGTTTGTGACTACTTAGTTTTAAAATGATCCAAAACTAAGAGATGAGCATAGAGCTTGGGTTCTGACTAGAACCTATCGAGGGTGTTCAATTTGGTTCACATGTTCACATGTTCAGTTCACAAACTAGGAAAGCCGTTTGGGTCGATTCGATTGTGGGCATCTAGAACCGAACTAACCCGAGAAACCAACCCTTTAAGAGCATATGTGTAATTTTAACCCTAAATAAATTTCAACCCTAGTCACATCCACATTTTCTTCTTCTTCTTCTTCTTCTAATCAGATCTCCATTTTGATCTTCTTCTTCTTTTTCTTCTTCTAATCAGATCCTTATTTTGATCTTTCTTCTTCTTCTTCTTCTTATTCAAATTAAATCGCACTATCCAATCTGACTACCCTTCTTCAGTCTTCTTGTTCTTCTCATGCTTCTTCTTCTTCTTTTGCTTCTTATTCTTCTTCGTTACAGATTAAATCGCACTACACAATCTGATCACCCTTTTTTAGTCTTCATGTTCTTCTTCTTTGTCACAGATTAAATCGTACCATCTAGCCCACCACTAGTTGGTTTGTTTGATTTTCCCTCTCTAGACTCTTCCCTCTCACAATCTCAAATCAACATCAAAGTTTTAGGTGATTTTCCCTCTCTAGACTTTTTTTCTTTTTTGTTTGGTTTCTATTTCATATGTTTGCATAGTTGGTTTATTTGACTCAACAGTTTTGGTTTGGCTAAGGTACTATTGATGATATTTGAAGCTACGAAAGTTGTTGAAATTAGATAATAGTTTGGTCAATTGAAAGGTAGAATCGAGGGAACTTACTCGAATCGAATTGAACCAAACCAAGGGTGTTCAGTTCCGGTCTAATCCACTTCCTAATTTCTCTAATTCGGTTTGGTTCTAATCGGAACTGAATCGAATACTGTTTTGCCCACCCGTATCCAAAACCATTAAAAAAAAAAAAAAACTCAAAGTCAAACATTCGCTATAAAGTTACTCTATACACCGTTACTGCAACCATATTCGTATGTGTACGTGAAGCTTTTATGATCAAGGCTCAAGTTCTTTTATATATATATATCCATATATATAGAGAGAGAGAGACAGAGAGAGTGTGTGACGGGACCTACCCCAAAATCCTCTCCTGTAGACCCCAGTAAGCCCCGCCTAGCACCCCAAAGGAAGTCTCTCAGAATCTAACTGGTAAAACTATAAGATTCTACGGGGCGAACCCTTTTATTATTATTTTTTCTAATTTTATATTTTCTAAAATGAGAGTTGTGGATTTTTTTTTTTCGAAAATTCGACGGAATGTCCTCCGTTTTTCTAAAAGCTGCCAATCTAGGAAACTGTATAAAATTTTGAACATTCCAAAAGTTCATTTTCTCAACTACCACAGGACCTCTAGTCCATCTCAAATCATCCATAACCACACCATTCATTTGTCAAGGTCCAACAATAAAAAGACACGTGTTTAATCAAAAGGCATACCGGTAACTAAAAAAATGAATTTTTCTTATAAGCATATATATATATATTTTTGAATCTATTTTTAATTATGTGTATGTATTAAGTCAAATATATATATACCATCAAAATATTTATGCGATCACATATTTACATGACCAAAAGTCTAGAAAAAAATTACATAAAAAATTATACACAGAAGCAATCATCACTCTCAGCCTAGCTAATCAGTTGCAGAAGATCCGACTGCCTGGGAACTAGAGCTTGGACCTGGAAAAGTTTTAAAAACATAAAACAAAAGAGTGAGCTAAAGGAGTTCAATGAGTGCGTTATTCTTTCTGCTGGAAAATAATATATTTCACAATACATTTTGGTAATACTTTTAAATTTTTCGTTTCTCAACTATTTCTGGAAACTGTAAAATTGCTATACTAAAATCTGTTTTCTAAAATCTAGCCAAGCATAAAACATAATTAATTCTAGATTAATATATTTCTATAAATGTGATACTTTGCATTTTAAATCTGTAAAATGTTTCTGGCTTAGCCTCTATTCTAAAATCACCAAATGGAAACCCATATATCTCTGGCTCATATGGTGACTAAACTGGCACCGCACAATATGAGCGAGGTCACAAGACGACTAAACTGGCACTGCTCAATGTGACTTCACGTGGAGACTAAACTGGCGTCGCTCACCGTAACTCTGAAAAGAGACATCTCGCTAGCTATGTTATGGAATTTTGCATGGCTGACACATAGCGAGATAACACTCCATAAGTGTAAGGGCGACTCACTGAACACGACAGACTCAATCCTTCCCGAGGTTAATGACATGTCGCCCCAATACTTGCCTTACACAAATGAGGTATTCCAGGATGGTTTTAATCTGATAATTTTGTTTTCTGATTCTGTTATGATGGATAAACTATTGGATTTTGAAAACTTATTTTCTTTACTTGTGAATACTAAACTTTTATTCAAAGCATGGTGTGTATATATATATATATATATATATTTTTGCATAAAATCTTGCCATCAATATAATACTTAATTTAACCATGCCATAATATCAACTACTTGATTAATTCATGCATAAGAACATTTAATTCATGTAAATCTCAAAACACTCACAGACTAATAAAGACATTAAAAATAGTAACTATTTCAATTGACTTTAAAATATACTAAAAAGTATATTTTAGCTCAAATATAAATTTTACACTTATAATATACTTTTCCAACCACTTGAATCAATGTCTCAAAGCTCTTCCCTTGTTTTCACCTTCCCTACAAGTCATATATTCAACATGCAATTCATCATAACTCATTCATTTGAAAACCAACAAAATTTCACCTAACTTCCAGTCAAACTAGTATGCCCTTCATTTTAGGTCATTTACACTACTTGACAAATGTGCCTTATCCTTTTGATTTCTCATGCATTAATCATCTCAATTTTCATCTTAAGATCACCCAAAATCATTCAAATAACCAAAAACACAAAATGCACCCTAAACTACCATGCTTGGCCGAATACACACCAAAATCCTATTCAAGCCTTTTATTTTTCATTTCTTTTACCCACATTTGCTTGAATACATACATGATATCATGAAAATGCATCAAAATGATTAAATCACATCTTGGACAGCAAAATCCCACCATGGTCAAATTTCACATGCAAAGATACCCAACTCATTTTCTTCCATTTTCTTAATACAATCTAACTTAGAATAATTCAAAAGCTTAAACATACACATCAAAACCATAAAATCAACATATATTTATCAAATCCTAACCTTTACCTAAACTGGAATCATGGCATCCAACATCATTCTTCCAATTTCATGGCCACACCCATAATAAAATCACTCAATAATTCATCTCAAGCCTTAAAATCAACTCAATTGAAATTTTCATAAGAGATTACAAAAACCTTAGAACCCTTACCTTACTTTCTTACTTGTTTGATGACTTCTTTGGTTTACTTTCTGTAAAACCCAAAACCTCATTCGTCGGAAATCGAATTATTTTTTCGATGGATCCCATTCGATCGGAAAAATATAATTCTCAAGTCCGGAAATATTCAGAATGTTTATTTTAACATAAAAAAAAAAAATAATAAATTCGAGTTCGTGAAGGCGGATTCGAAATTTATTAATAATTTCGAAGACGAAATCAAGTCGTAAGCAGATTTTCAGACGGACGGACAGAAGCGAGTTGGATTTCGATAGCGGAATGAAATCAAGTGACGAAAAGATAAGAGAAAGCATGGTTGTGGCACAAGTGTCGCACGTTCAAAAGATGAGCAAGACAAGTGGCACAAAGCCATCATGAATGAGTGACAAGTGTCATGAATTGATTAAATCAATTGAAAAGCAAGAATTAAAAGCAAATAAGATTCATTCGGTCACTAACTTAGAAAAATCAAATCCGAGAGAGATGCTGCTCGTGAAAGAGAATCGAGAGTGAAAGATAGAGAGCGAGAGAGTGATCGAGAGAAGGAGAGAAATTGAGGGAGTTGTGCAGACCAAGAGGAAGCAAGGTTGAAGGAGAAGTTCAGATCTGAACCAAGAAGCCGTGCCAGCAAGAGGAGGCCGTGAGCTGTTGTCAGGCCTTGAGGAGTTGCTGCCGTTGCTGTCATGCTGTTGTCGCAAGTGCTGTGGAGAGCTGCTGCCGTGACCTGCTGCTGCTGCTGCCGAAGGTGATGTCCAAGCTGCCCGTGACTTGCAGCAAGAAGAGAAGCAAACAAGCAAATCAGATCTGAAGCAACATCGAGAGAGTGCAGCCATGAGTTCGTGAAAGGGAGGAACGACAAGCAGCTGCAGTCCAGTCCAGTCTAGTCCGAGAGCAAGCACAACAAACCGAGCAGAACAGCCACTGTCCTTTCCTCTCCATCCAATCTTCCACCAGATTTGAGAATGGATCTTGAAGTGCAGCAACAGGTAAGTTATTCTGCACTGTTTTTAGTGTAAAATCAGCAGCTTGTTCCATTACTTTTGAAGCAATTCGTGAGAGAAAATCAGCTCAAGCAAGGGAGAGATGCAGTTTTGAAAGAGGACAGCTTGTGCTTGTGGTGAAAGGGGCGTTGCTTGCTGCCGTGAGAGTCGCCTGGATGCCGTCTTGTCATCGTGGACGTGTAAAGGCTATTTCGAAGTGAAAATCGGTTCGCGCAAAGGTAAGTTGCTGCCATAGTTGAGTTTTAATGTGGGTTTGTGCTTGAATTGATGAAAATCTAGACGTTTGGAGGCTTGTATAGGTTCAGTTAAGAGGAAAGATATAAGCAGCACCTTCGCCCAACCGTTTCAAAGTTTTGATGCCTTCGAAACGATTTTCAAATCGTACGTTAGAGTTTTATGGATTTCGTTTCCGGTGGAAGTTATTTAGGATGAGTTGTGAATAAGATTTGATGATAATATGATTGAGGTTAGGATTTAGAACCTCATTAGTGCGGAGGTTCATGCGAATGTATTTCGAAGCGTTTTCGAATAAAATTATCGATGATTGATATTGTTGCGAAATTGGTATAAGGACAGTTTTTGTTTTCGGTCAAGAGAGAGCTGTTTGTAGGACATGTAATGGGCTGACATAGTGTGTTTAAGAGCTGTCAACATGCTGTTTAAGAACTGTTAAAATGCACTCAGTTGAGCTCGCAAAACGTCGCGTAATGGACTGTCGAAACGAGACATTAGGTGCTGTTTTCAGGATGGTTTTTCAGTGCTATTATTGAGCTGTTTTTCAGTGCTGTTATTGAGCTGTTATGTGCTGTTTTTCAGTGCTGTTAGGTGCTGTTTTTCAGTGCTATTATTGAGCTGTTTTTCAGTGCTGTTATTGAGCTGTTATGTGCTGTTTTTCAGTGCTGTTAGGTGCTGTTTTTCAGTACTATTATTGAGCTGTTTTTCAGTGCTGTTATTGAGATGTTATGTGCTGTTTTTCAGTGCTGTTATTGAGCTGTTAGGTGCTGTTTTCAGTGCTGTTATTGAGCTGTTATGTGCTGTTTTTCAGTACTGTTATTGAGCTGTTTTCAGTGCTGTTATTGAGCTATTATGTGCTGTTTTTCAGTACTGTTATTGAGCTGTTTTTCAGTGCTGTTTTTCAGTACTGTTATTGAGCTGTTTTTCAGTGCTGTTTTCAATGCTGTTATTGAGCTGTCTATGCTGTCTTTCAGTTCTGTTATGAGCTGTCTTTAAGTGCTGTTATAGGCTGTCCAATGCTGTTCTTTTTGGGCTGTCAAGTGCTGTTTTTAAAGGCCGTTGAGTGCTGTTTTTAAGGGCTGTTAGAATATTGTATCATGCTGTTTTGAGTTATAAATTATGAGCTGTTTTATGTGAAGTTGTCTCGCATAATCGCGTGTGCTAGTTCGATAAATATGGGTTGTTTTGAAGTAATCTTAAGTGCTATTTTTGCATAGAAGATATTGGTTTGATTGTTGCGTATTGTTTTGATTTCAATTGAATGTTATGCCCTGTTTTAATGCGCGGTTTACCATGAGTTTATTTAGAAATATTTCGAAGCCGTTATGTAGTGTTGATGTAATCGATTAGGCAATTGAAATCGCTTGTGGCATTACCTAAAAGATTAGTGTTAAGTGTATAGGTAACGCGAAGAAAATATCGAATAAGTTATGAGCTTCGCAATAAGGCGACAAGTGAGCACAGAAATCATTTTTGTCATTGATAAAATACAAAGTAAGTATGCCTCAATGTGAGTAGAATTTCGTTATTTCCAAGCGTAGTTTGTTTAAAGTTATTTTATAGTTTCATATACTTATTTCATTTTGACTTTGATTTACGTATTATAGTATATTTAATTTTATAATATGACTAGTTAAACGAAATATGTGTTCGTATTAAGAAATTATGAGTATTCAACGTTTTTAGGCTTTTGCCTCAAAAACGAGATTAATTGAATATATCGAGAAAATTATTTTAGTACGTCGATGGTTTACCCTAGTCCCAGTTGAGTACCCAGTTGAGTGCTCTATGCGTGCATGGTAGATGTGAGAGAGAGTTACTAACTGAGAGAGAGAGTCAGTTGAGCGACCCTCTGCACGTATAGGGTAGTGTAGTAGAGACCGATTGCGTAGGGGTAACGCGTGCCCAGAGTCGCGCATCGGTAACTACACAGGGTAGGTTCCTTAATTCCTAGTGGCTAGCTAGAGACTTACGCAGCCACAACAGGAGTAGTTTCCCTGGGTTACCATCAAGGCGAGAAATGAGAGAGTTTTTGAAAGAAAATCTAGAGAATTTCAAAAACAGTTTTCTTATAAATATTTAAAAGTATTTCAGAAAAATACTTTAGTTTATGCAATTGTATAATATTTATCTCACTGAGTTATACTCACATTTATTTTTTCTGTTTTATAAAAATCCTCCCCAGGTACAGGTACGAGTATAATATTGGAAGCTTCTCCTACGGTCGCTCAAACGAGATAGAGACGCAACCCCACTGCACTAGTTTCAGTCAAATTATCATGTATTGCATTTCTTTTGGTTTTCAGAATTATCCAGCATTGTAAATATTGTTTTGGATAATGAGCTTGGTGATGAATTTATGCACGATGTTTTAAAATCTTACTTAAGTCGATTTTCATATCATTGAATTTATAAGCATGTTGTAAACGGTTGAGTATTTAAAAGAGGGCCTGAGGCTCATTAGGTTGATAAATTATATCGATTGAAATTTACAGGTTTTATGAAAATTTTTATGGAGTGGAAATCTTTGCAATACAGCCGTTGTACTGTCGAAATTCCGTAAAAATATTTTTTCGTAAAGTTATTTATAACAAACAAAATTTTCACCTATTTTCATAACTAAAAGATTTTCAAGTATTTTCAGATAAGAAAGAGGCTTAGCTCCACGGGAACTTTTCAATCGGAGCAGATCTCGATTGAAAAGTCACTGTGGGGTGCCAGGCAGGTCGCCTAGCTAGTATAGTTAGAAAGGGGCCTGTCACTTTCTCTTCCACACTTGAAAACAAGTGGATCTACATCTAAACATGACAAAAATTTCAAAATCCATTAATTTATCTTGCAAACTCGTAACTCATCAAAACTCATGAAAAACAAGTGAACTTACTACTTGAAATTGACTTATAATAGATGAGTTTTGCTCCTAACCTTGCTAGCAATCTTAGTGGACTTGAAAATCACTCAAAAATCACCTTAAGAACTCCAAAATAGGTTGCTATCTTCTAGTTATGCAAGCTGGCTGAGACTGCAGGTTTTTCTTCCTTCTGCCAATTGCTTCTTTTCTTCTTCTCTTTTTTTCATTTCACTTTATACAGCCTCTCTTTCTCTTGACTAAAATGCCCTTGAACATACCTCAAAAAGGCCATCAAGTCCCTAGTCACATTTGGAAGCATTTGATTGGTCAATGGCAATTAAAATCATTAACCAATTTAAACATTATCATACTTTTTATTTTATGGCAACTCAATTAATCATTTTTATACTTTCTAGGAGGCCTTCTCTTATTGGTCCATTTTGGTTCACATGGATTGTGCTTTTCTAGATTTCATTCCATGTAACACTCAGATGGAATCCATGCGTGCTTAAATTATAAAAATTCTATTTTACTCTCCAATGATTTAACTTTTCACTCATACTTAAATAAATTCCGAAAATATTTTGTGATCATTTAATCATCCAATTGATCATGTAATACTTTAATTGGGTAACTTATCTTTCAATTTCATGTTTTTAAAAAAATTACAAGTGGTTGTAAAACCATCAACACACATTATTCTCGAAAAGGGTATTATTGTCCACTAACTTTTGGATTATTTAAAATCTATTCAATTGAACTTATTTTCAATTCAATTCAATTTTTTTTTCACTCTAATCCTTATTTCAAGACTTTTAATTCGTGAGGTCCGTTTTCCAAAAGTCATTCTTCACACAGACACTCTTTATCTGGAAACTATTCATCAAAAAAATAAAATAACTAATCTTTTTTTTTTTTAAAAAAAAAAAAAAAAAGATGAAAATTTTGGGTTCTACAATTCACCCCTCCTTAAAGAAATTTCATCCTTGAAATTTAAACAGATGTACCTGACTTAAATAGATGTGGATATTGGGCATGCATATGATCCTCATGTTCCTATGTCGCTTCTTCTGATCCTTGATTTCTCCACAAAACCTTAACCAATGGAATGACCTTGTTGCATAAAATTTGTTCTCTGCGATCAAGTATCTGAAGTGGTTCCTCTTCATAGGTGAAGTTTTCCTTTAGTTCCACTAGTTGTTCCTTTAGCACCTATGAAGGATCTGCTATATATTTTCGAAGCATGGAAATATGAAACACATCATGGAGTTTGGCAAATTCTGATGGCAATTTCAGATGGTATGCCACCTCTCCGACTCTTTTTATAATTTCATATGGTCCCATGTACCATGGACTCAACTTTCCTCGCTTCTCGGATCTTAACACTCCCTTCTAGGGTAATATTCTCAAAAAGACTCTATCACCAACCTGGAATTCTAAATCTCTTATTCGATTGTCCGCATAATTCTTTTGTCTGTCATTTGTAATTTTCAATTTGTCTCTGATAATTCTAACCTTTTCTAAAATAATCTGGACAACCTCTAGACCTATTAACTTCCTTTAAACTTCCTTTCACCTACCTTATCCCAGCAAACTAGAGTCCTGCATTTCCTTTCATATAAAGCCTCATATGGTGTCATTCTAATGTTGGACTAATAATTATTATTGTATGCAAACTCCATCAGTGGTAGGTGAGTATCCTAACTTCCTTTAAGCTCCATAACACAAGCCTTAAACATGTCGTCTAAGGTCTAGATGGTCTGCTCAGACTAGTATTCGTCTGTGGATGGAAGGCCATACTGAAATTCAACTTAGTGCCTAGAGCTTCTTGTAAGTTAGGCCAAAACCTGAAAGTAAATCTCATATCCCTATCCAATACTATAGACATTGGCGTACCATGAAGCCGTACTATCTCGTCCACATATAATTGGGCCAATTTATCCATGGAGTAACTGTTTCTAATGGGTAGGAAATGGGTTGATTTCGTCAATCTATCCACAATCACCTAGATCGTGTCATGGCCGTTTTGACTATGCGGAAGTCCTACCATAAAATTTATGGTAATCCTCTCTCACTTCTATTCACAAAAAAAGGAGTGACTGTAAGAGTCATGAGATTTCTGGTGTTCAACCTTCACCTGTTGACAAGTCAGACATCTGGAGATGAACTCTGCTATATCTTTCTTCATACCCTTTCACTAATAGTGTTTTTTCAGGGTACGATACATTTTAGTGCTCCCCAGATGCATAGCATAAGCAAAAGAGTGAGCCTTCTCCATAATCTCTTTCTTTAATTCAATCACATCAGGTACACATAATCTCTAACCCAATGTTATTGTACCATCACCCCTAACTGAAAAGTCTTTTCTCTATCCATACTCTACTTCATTCTTTAACTTCACTACATAAGGGTCTAGAGTTTGTAGCTCTTTGATCCGATCTACTAAAATAGGACGGACATAAAATGTAGCTAGCAATACCCCTGAATCTGTCATTTCTAATCTTACACCCAAAGACCTCAATTCAACCAATAATGGAATGTATACGGTCTTTAGATGAACTACTGAACTCATAGGCTTTTTGCTAAGAGCATCTGCCACTACATTCGCCTTCCTAGGGTGATATTCAATGGTACAGTCATAATCTTTAATCAGCTCAATCCATCTCCTTTGCCTCATATTCAACTCTTTCTGAGTGAATAGATACTACAAGCTCATATGATCTATGAAAATTCTACAAGGAATCCTATATAGATAATGCTACCATCTCCTCAAGGCAAAGACCACTGCTGCTAATTCTAGGTCGTGTGTGGGATAATTCTACTTGTGCTTCTTCAACTATCTACATGCATATGCAATTACTTTCTCATACTACATCAACATACAACCTAAACCTTGCCTAGAGGCATCACAATATACTATAAATTCGTCCTTCCTTGACTGAAGTGTGAGTACTGGGGTTGAGGTCAACGTCCTCTTCAACTTATCAAAACTCTGCTGACATACCTCTAACCACGCAAACTTTTCTTCCTACCATGTCAGTTTAGTCAGTGGAATGGCTATCTTTGAAAACTCCTCTGCAAATTTTCTATAGTACCCTACCAAACCCAAAAAGCTTTTGATCTCGGTCACATTGGTGGGTTGTTTTCAATTCACTATTGCTTTTATTTTCTGGAGATCTACGAAAACTCTTTCTATAGAAACTACATGTCTTAGAAATGCAACCCTGTTTAATCAGAACTGACATTTATTAAGTTTGGCATACAACTGGTGTTCCCGTAAAGTCTGTAAAACAATCCTCAGATGTTCCGCATGTTCTTCCTCACTGCACGAGTAAACTAGTATATTATCAATGAAAACTATCACAAACTGATATAAATATGACCAAAAAATTCTATTCATAAGGTTCATGAAGGCGGTTGGGGCATTACTCAGCCTAAAAGACACGACTAGAAACTCATAATACCCAAACCGAGTCTTAAAGGCAGTATTGGGAACATTTTCCTCACGGATTTTCAACTGGTGATGACTTGACCTCAGATTTATTTTGGAAAATACCTTGACCCCCTGCAGCTGATCAAACAGATCATCAATCCTCGGAAGCGGATATTAATTACGAACTGTCATTTTATTCAGCTCTCTGTAATCAATACATAGTCACATGCTTCCATATTTTTTTTTTCACAGACAGGACCAGTGCTCCTTAAGGAGATGTACTCTATCTGACAAAACCCTTATCCACTAACTCCTCTATTTGAACTTTTAACTCTTTTAACTCTAAAAGTGTCATTCTATAAGGTGCCTTGGAAAATGGTTCAGTTCCTAGAGCTAATTCTATCTGACACTCAATTTCTTTGTCTGGAGCTAATCATAGAAGGTCATTTAGAAATACATTCGGGAATTCTCTAACAACCGAAATATCCTCTAACCTCACTTTACTATCTCTCATCTCTATGGCATAGATTAGATACTCTTGGCACGACTTTCGAAGCATCTTATTAGCTACGATAGCAGACATCATATTGGTGGGAAGTATTTTCTGTACCTCATTGAAGATATCCTCTAACTCCCTTGCTCTGTCAAATCTAACCTCCTTTCAGAAACAATCTACTATGACGTGATGTCTTGACAACCAGTCCATGACCAATATCACATCAAAGTTATGAATGTCTAGTAAAATCAAATCTACCTAGAACTCTCTACCCTCTGATAACTCTGTTACATAAATAAACTTTCTTTGCTAGGACTGAATCTCCTGTAGGTACAGATACTACCATACTACAGTCTAGGACTCTATACTAGCATTTACAGCAAATCCCATGGAAATAAAGGAATGGGTAGGCCCTGGGTCTATTAGCACACGTGCATCTCTGTCAAAAACTATAATTGTACATGAAACAACTTTTAGGGTAGAATCTGCCTCCTGCTGGGTAATTGTAAACACTCTAGCCTGAGTACGGTGCCTCTCTGGCTGTCCTCTGGGTGGTCCACCCCTACCGGCTCCTCCATTGGGCTGGCCTCAACTATTTGGCCCTCTAGATTGGGAACCACCTCTATACAATCCTCGGCCCCTACTGGTCTATCTTTGTAATGCAAGTCTACTTTCTAGCTTACTATTAGACCCCATATTCGGGCAATCCTTCATGAAATGGCCCTCCTATCCACACCTGTAACACCCAGTGATACCTTTCTGACACTTGCTAGCGTGATTCTTTGCACATTTACTGTACGCTGGCATAGTCCTTAAGCTTTTAGTGGTACCTTGGGATCCAGTTGCTTGCTTTACTGAAGCTTGACTTGATTGTGCTCTTGCGTTGGGTTTCTGACTATTGGACCATATGGGTTGACCCCTGTTTTCGCTGATTTACTGGGCTCTCCTTACAAGCCATTGGACCAACCTCTCTTCTACTGTCTGGGCTTCGGAATGGCTACCATTCTTCTCTCAACTTTGGTGGCAGCCTCTACTAGAGGCCCATACTGAGTGTGGGCTGCTAATGCCACGTTGACCCTAATTCTAGGGTTTAGGCCTACTGTAAATCTATTGACCTTCTCTTCTTCATTATCTGCAATAAATGGTACAGCCTTGATTAACTCTGAGAATTTCTACTCATAATCGACCACTTACATGTTACCTTATTTCAATCCGAAAAATTCTTTAACATTGGCATCCTTGTAGCTTTTAAGGTAGAACTTTTCTAAAAATTTCTTTATGAATTCTGCGAAGGAAACCCATTCTATATGTCTCCTCTACAGGGCCTTCCACCAGTCCTTGACCCTGTCTATTAGTAAGAATGTTGAATAGGTGACCATCTATTCTTTAGTACACCTCATCACCTGAAAAATCTCTTCATTACCCTCTAACCAGGAGAGGGCATGCTTTGGGTCACCTGTACCATCATAGGGTTTAGCGCCTAATTTTCTAACACACTTGATGGAGACAGTCGGCTCCTGCAGGTGATGGAATGCCGCTGTGTAACATGCTGTTTCAGTGTCAATATAATTTATTAAATATTGATTATATATTAAGGGATGATGTAAATAATTACCCGTTCGGATTCGGAGGAGTAATGAAATTTTTATAAAATTCTCCAGACGGGTCCGGGGATAATTATTTAATCTAATCTCGTAAAATAAATTAGAGCGTCCGGATTTAAATATTTATTCGGAACCTAATGAAGTTTACGTTTGTGAAATTGGATTTTATTAAATTTCCAGGATTTGACCCGAAGCGAATCCGAGCAAAAAGCGAAATCATAAATGGAAATTGATGGCATACGAGAATTAAATAAAATGAGTGGGTCATGAGGGACACATGGCTTGCATGCAAAAAGATCAAGGACAAGTGTCATTAATGGAAATGGATGTCATGACAAGTGTAAGTAAATTATAAGAAATATATATATATATATATATATTGAATTGTCAAATGAAGAAAATAAAAGCAAGAAAGACCATTTTCGGTCACAAAATGTATCAAAACCAAGTGTGAGAAACATTAAGAGAGAGATTGAGAGTTTAAAACAAAAGCTCGAGCAAGAGAGATAGAAAACGAGAGAAAAGAGAGACCGAAGGCTACTGCTCGTGGAAGTGATAAAACGAGAGAGAGTTGCAAGTGAATGAGGCAGATCTGTTCGTCATCAAGAGAAGAAGTGTGAGCTGACCGTGAAAAGAGAAGAGAAGCTGCTGTTCGGTGTTGGAACAACCAGATCGGAAGGTGAACTGCTGCATGCAAAGAAGACGTGAAGCTTGGGCAGAAGCTAGCTGCTGAACTCGTGAAAACCGTGAATGGAGGAGGAAGTGCAGCTCGTGTTAAGGGCTGTCCGTGAGCTAATCTGAGTGCTAACCGTGGAATGGTGGGCTGATTCAGGTAAGAACAGTCCCTAACCTCCTCTTCTTTCGATCTTTGTCTTAGATGAGAACCTCAAGAGTGTTGCATGTGTGATTTTGTGAGTGAAGTTGCTGAGATTGTTGTTGTTATTGGCGTTGCTGTCGTTGTTGTAGTTGCTGTTGTTGTTATCGTGGCTGTCATTGCTGAGTTGCTGTAGTTGTTGTTGTGCTGAGTTGCTGGTGTGAGCTTGCTGTCGCGAAGCTGGTGCTGGTGGCGTGCAAGTACTGTTTTTGATGTCATTGCTGTTGCGCTGTTGTGCTGATGTGCTGTCGTGCTGCTGTCATTACTGTCTTTGCTGCCTTGCTGGTGGCATGAGCTGCTGGTGGCTGTTATCGTCGACGCTGCTGCGAACTGTCGAGCTGAAGCCGTGTCGCTACTGTCGTCGTGTGCTGTCATCGTAAATAAGTTGCTGTCGTTGCGCAAATTAATGTCGAGCTGTTGTTATTGTGATCGCAATCGTCCGCGAGCTGTTTCAAAACGAAAAACAGCTCAAGCGAAGGTAAGTCACTGCCCCACTAGTACCGAAATCATGATTTGAATGATATTTGAACATTAATGATGTCCATTTGGATCGAAGGAAGCTCGTAGATAAAAGGAATTATTTTGGACAACTCTTCGCGCTAGTTTCAAAACTTTCAAAGTAAGCTTCGAAAGGTACGTTGTGATTTATTTGATTACGTTTCGTTGAATAATGACTAAGATTGAGTTGAGGATGAATTTTGATGATGATATGTTTGGGAACTAGGATTTAGAACCTCGTTAGTGCGGAGGTTCGTTTGATTAAGTTTTGACGTGTTGGAAAATGATTGTTCGATGTTGAAATTTGCGTTGCAAAGCCGTATAGGGGCTGTTATGTTAAGAAATATGGGCTGTTATGTTTTGTTTTTCGTTTTGTAATGGTCGGCATGAAAAATGGTTCGCAACAATATGCATTAGAGTATTGGAAAGTTATTTGAATATCGCTAGATTGTTTTCAAGTGTTTCAATCTAGTTTTCCTTGATTTCAAAAGGCGTTAATTCGCTATTTAGTGTTGAATGAGTTGTGATTAAAGATGCCATGTTGTCAAACGATACTTGAATATGAGCTAAACGAATATCTATGATGAAATTGATTAAGTGGTTTCATAATGGTTTGATAGAATTAATTTGCGTAAATGAAAGACGATGTGACGAACTATAGGCCGTTTTGGATATACTATTTTCATGGAAATTATGTGTTGATTTTAGCATACTTTAAGGATTTTTTTGAAGTGTTAAAAGGCTGTTCTCGTGATATTCGAATGAGTTGTTAAGTATTATTCTGTGAGCTATAAACATGCTAGTAATGGGATGTCAAATTAAGAAATAGCATGCTGTTTTTATGACGTTATTCGCACTGATTTGATGTTCATTAAATGTTGTTTTCATATTGATTTTTGGACTATCACAAGCTATATAAATGTGTCGTTTTAAGGTTATTTTCAATACAATAAAGACAGTCATAAAAGAATATTATGAACTGTTTCAAGTCATATCCATTGGGAGTAATTAGGATACATTATGGGAGAGCATATAATTATAGCGCATTATGTAACGCTAGAAATTATTAAATAAACTTTTGCTATGATTGTTTTAATGAAAGATCAAAGAGCACCCGGCAAACCGGATTCTCGATCAGAGAATAAAAGTAAAGCGTAAGGGAGTATTTGATTCAAAGATCGAATCCGTTTGAGGTCGGTATACACATTATCTTTAAAGTTTTATGAAAGTGTTTTTGTATGAAACGAAATTCTTAAATGAGATTGTTATGTGAATTTCTTAAATGATATTGTTTTATCTTTTCAATATGATGCATTTACAAACGTATTTGAATTTACTTGAAATGAAATGTGAAATTGATTTGCTACGAAAATCTTGTTACTAAAACCAAAGGAAAAATGTGATATAAACGTTATATTGTGAAAAGCCCTTGTAAACTTAGATATCGATAAATGGAAATTGATAATTGACATGTCAATAGGGAAATTAGCAGCTGCACCGTTTATTTACATTGATTCGTTATGGATTATGAGAGGCACTATGTGTCTGGTCTTGAACGATTTTGTGATATGATATACGACCCGGTGGATAATCACCGAGCGGTCGATGCCGGGGTCGACCATTATTCCGGCAGGTAACCATCGTGTGTCCGATGCCGGAAACCCATATACCAATACATGAGTATCGAATATATGTTTACTAAGGGCACTGAAAAACGTTATAAGTAATGAAATGAAATGTTCAATGTTTTGAAATATGTTAGACTCGAAAAAATTGTAACTTATGTGTTCAAATATGTTTATACAACGTATATGTATATATTTATGAATGTTGAAATTAGAATGCTTTTAATTATGAATGAAGTGATATTTGAAATTGAGAAATTTGATTATGTGTATACCTATTAAGCAATTATGCTTAGTACGTTGATTTACCGCGCGCAGGTTGAATCTTTTGACTCCATCTTCAGACAGAGGAAATAGCTTGTTCGCGAAGGTTCAGATAGTCACCATTGTGGGACCCCCGACCGGCCTCGGCCGCCTCGGAAGTAGGGCACACCCCCTCATGGCCTCGGCCCATTGGGGGTATGGGCCTCGCCTCGCAGCCTCGGCGGCCCACTCACTAGGTACTGTCCCTGGCCAAAGGATTTGCTTCGCCTCCCCAGCTGCTCGAACCCACCACCTGGCCTTTGGTTAAATGGATTCTTAGAGCAAAGCTGGTACCAATTGAGCTGGTAGCTCAATTGGTACCAGCCTTGCTTTAAGAATCCATTTAACCAATGGCCAGGTGGTGGGTTCGAGCGGCTGGGGAGGCGTGACCGAGGTCAACAAATCCCTGGGCCCGGGACAATACCTGATTGGAGTGGGCTGGGCCGAGGCCCAGAGGTGTGCCCTGCTTCCAAGGCGGCCGAGGCCGGTCGGGGGTCCCATAATAAAAAGGCGCCTTTTTATTGTGGGACCCCCCCTCATGGCCTCTGCCCATTGGGGGTACGGGCCTCGCCTCGCAGCCTCGGCGGCCCATTCACTAGGTAATGTCCCTGGTCAGGGGATTTGCTTCGCCTCCCCCAGCTGCCACTCGAACCTCTGACCCTCAAGGATATGAGTGTTTAACTTGCAAGCTGGGTACCAATTGAGCCTGGCTCAATTGGTACCCAGCTTGCAAGTTAAACACTCATATCCTTGAGGGTCAGAGGTTCGAGTGGCAGCTGGGGGAGGCGAAGCAAATCCCCTGACCAGGGACAGTACCTAGAGAGTGGGCCGCCGAGGCTGCGAGGCGAGGCCCGTACCCCCAATGGGCCGAGGCCATAGGGAGGGTCCCACAACCATCCACTTCATACCTTTGGTAGATATATAGATATATTGCATATGATCATACATTTTTGGGATACATGTATATTTGTGTAAATTATTGTTTTCCACTTAATTATAACAAAGTTCTGTATAAAAGCATATCTATATTTCTTAAAAGCTTACTTTGGTTATGTATGCATATAAATATTTATGATATATTTGAGTAATGAAATGTTTTGGAAACGGACGAGAGGTCCGAATGGGAGTTTAAAAATTGATGGTTTTAGAAATATTGGAGTTTCAATTACAGGAAACGGATTTTGGGATTTCAAAAAAACAGAGGAAACTCTACCGGATTGATGTTTTTTTTAAAAAAAAAAAAAAATTATTGGTAAAGAGTTTTAGAACGATAATAGTTTTTTTTTCAAAAGTAACAGAAACGGTTTTATCAAGAAAGTAAAGTTCTCCGTTCTGGATTTCCGACCTTAACGGAAGTCGGGCGAAGGGCGTTACACGCTGCTAAAATTTAGGCCATCTGGGCTGCGTCTATATTTCCACCCTCTGGCTTTGCTGGCTGAGGTGGCTCGGAAGGGGCATGGTGTGTGGGAACATTAACTGATTCATCTATTTGCTTTTCCCTTTGTGCAAGTGCCACAACAATAGCCCTCTTAATATGTGGACAGCCTTGACGATGCATTTTCTATGAAATTAAATTACAAAAATGGTCATGTAATGCATGAAATTCAAAAGTAATATCGTTGAAAAATCGTGCAATTTTTAGAAAATCTTTTTCTAAAATAATGTCTAACCCAATTTTCCAAAAATCGGGCTCTAATACCACTCTGATAAGACCTACTCTAGAATCCTCTACTGTAAACCCCAATAAGCCTCACCTGATACCCTAATGGAAGTCTCCCAGAATCTAACTGGCAAAACTGGAAGATTCTATAGAGTGAACCTTTTTATTTATTTATTTTTTTTTTGAAAATCCGGCAAAATCTTCTCTGTTTTTCTAAAATCTGTCAATCTGGGAGACCTACATAAAATTCTGAACACTTTTAAAAGTTCATTTTCTTAACTACCACAGGACCTCTGGTCCATCTCAAATCATCCACAACGACACCATTCATTTGTCAAACTCCAATAGTACAAAACACATTTTTAATCAAAAGGCATACCAATAACTTAAAAAATGAACTTTTCTTATAAGCTTTTTTTTTAAAAATATATATATTTTTTCAATTATGCATATGTATTAAGTCAAATATATATATAGATATATATATATATATATACCATCAAAGTATTTATGTCATCACATATTTACATGACCAAAAGTCTAGAAAAAATGACATAAAAAATTATTCATAAAAGCAGTCATCACTCTCAACCCATCTAACTTGTCGCAGAAGATCTGACTACCAAGGAACTAATGCCTGCACTTGGAAAAGTTTTAAAAACATAAAATAAAATGGTGAGCTAAAGGAGTTCAATGAGTGCGTTATTCTTTCTACTGGAAAATAATATATTTCGTAAAACATTTTGGTAATACTTTTAAACTTTCTGTTTCTCAGCTATTTCTGAAAACTGTAAAACTGCTATACTAAAATCTATTTTCTGAAATCTAGCTAAGCATAAAACATAATTAATTCTCTGGGAAATAATAAAAGCATATGCAAAGCATATATTAATATATTTTTATAAATCTGATACTTTGCACTTTAAATATGTCAAATGTTTCTGGCTCGGCCTCTGTTCTAAAATCACCAAATGGAAACCCATATATCTCTAGCTCATATGGCGACTAAACTGACACCACACAATATGAACGAGGTCACAAGACGACTAAACTAGCGCCGCTCAATGTGACGTCACATGGCGACTAAACTGGCACAGCTCACGATAACTCTAAAGGAAGACATCTTACTATGTCATGGAATTTTGCGTCGCTGACATATAGCGAGATAACACCCTATAAGTGTAAGGGCGACTCACTAGACACGACAGATTCAATTATTCCTGAGGTTAGTGACATGCCCCCCCAATAGTTGCCCTACACAAACGAGGTATTCCGACCGGGTCATAATCTCATAATTCTGTTTTCTTATTCTGTTTCTGATGGGTAAACCATTGGATTTTGAAAACTTATTTTCTTTACTTGTGAGTACTAAACTTTATTCAAATCATGGTATATATATATATATATATATTTGTAGAAAATCTTGCCATCAATACAATACTTAATTTAACCATGCCATAATATCAACCACTTGATTAATTCATGCATGAGAACATTTAATTCATGTAAATCTCAAAACACTCACAGACTAATAAAGACAGTAAAGGTAGTAACTATTTCAATTGACTTTACAATATACTAGAAAGTATATTTTAGCTTAAATATAAATTTTACACTCACAATATACTCTTCCAACAACTTGAATCAATGTCTCAAAGCTCCTCCCTTGTTTTCACCTTCCTTACAAGTCATATATCAACATGCAATTCATCACAACTCATTCATTTGAAAACCAACACAATTTCACCTAACTTGCACTCAAACTAGTATGCCCTTCATTTTGGGTCAATTACACTACTTGACAAATGTGTTTTATCATTTTGATTTCTCATACATTAATCGTCTCAATTTTCATCTTAAGATCACCCAAAATCATTCAAATAACCAAAAACACAAAATTCATCCTAAACTACCATGCTTGACCGAATACACATCAAAATCCCATTCAAGCTTTTTATTTTCATTTCTTTTACCCACATTTGCTTGAATACATACATGATATCATGAAAATGCATCAAAATGATTAAATCACATCTTGGACACCAAAATCCCACCATGGTCGAATTTCACATACAAAGATACCCAACTCATTTTCTTTCATTTTGTTGATACAACCTAACTTAGAATAATTCAAAAGCTTAAGCATACACATCAAAACCATAAAATCAACATATATTCATCTAACCCTAACTTTTACCTAAACTAGAATCATGGCATCCAACATCATTCTTTCATTTTCATGGCCACACCCACAATAAAATCACTCAATAACTCATCTCAAGCCTTAAAATCAACTAAATTGAAATTTTCATGAAAGATTACAAAAACTGTAGAACCCTTACCTTACTTCCTTGCTTGTTTGATGACTTCTTTGGTTTACTTTCACTTCCACACTTGAAAACAAGTGGAACTACCTCTAAACATGATAAAAATTTCACAAATCCATTAATGTATTTTCCAAACCCGTAACTCATCAAAACCCATGAAAAACAAGTGAACTTATCACTTGAAATTGACTTATAATGAATGGGTTTTGCTCCAAGCCTTGCTAGCAACCTTAGTGGACTTGAAAATCACTCAAAAATCACCTCAAGAACTCTAAAATAGGTTATTGTCTTTTGGTTATGCAAGCTGGCCAAGACTGCAATTTTTTCTTCCTTTTGCCGATTGCTTCTTCTCTTCTTCTCTTTTTTTTATTTCACTTTATATAGCCTCCCTTTCCCTTGACTAAAATGCCCTTGAACATACCTCAAAATGGTCATCAAGTCCCTAGTCACATTTGGAAGCATTTGATTGGTCAATGTCAATTAAAATCATTAACCAATTTAAACATTATCATACTTTTTATTTCATGACAACTTAGTTAATCATTTTTATACTTTCTAGGAGGCCTTCTCTTATTGGTCCATTTTGGTTCACATGGATTGTGCTTTTCTAGATTTCATTCCATGTAACACTCAGATGGAATCCATGCGTGCTTAAATTTTAAAAATTCTATTTTACTCTCTAATGATTTAACTTTTCACTCATGCCTAAATAAATTCCAAAAATTTTCCGTGGTCACTTAATCATCCAATTGACTATTTAATACTCTAATTGGGTAACTTATCTTTCAATTTCATGCTTTTAAAAAATTCTAAGTGGTTGTAAAACCATCAAAACACATTATTCTCAAAATGGGTATTATTGTCCACTAACTTTTGGATTATTTAAAACCTATTTAATTTAACTTATTTTCAATTCATTTCAGTTTCTTTTCACTCTAATTCTTATTCCAAGACTTTTAATTCGTGAGGTCCGCTTTTCAAAAATCACTCTTCACGCAAACACTCTTCATCTAGAAACTATTCATCAAAAAATAAAATAACAAATCTTTAAAAAAAAAAAAAGATGAAAATTTTGGGTCTTACAGAGTGCCTCCTAACTTTAAAAAATTCGGATAAACTAGTCAAATTCATCTATTATATTTTCTCTCTCCTAAACAAATTCTTTCTCCTATTTAATTCAAATGTAATAGATAAATTTGATTTGTTCGTTCTAACTTTTAAAGTTAGGAAGCATTAATGATAGAATTACTCTGTATATATATATATATATATATATATATATATATATATAATAATCATCATCATAAGTGAAATATTTTTTTTTTAATCAACGATACGAGATATTGACTACTTTGTCTATGCATTATATATCTTGTGCTGCATTTACTTTTGTTAGTCGACCGTTCTTTATTTGCGGCATTATGTTTTGTCGAGCCACGGACAAGATATTGCCTCCAAGGTTTCAAATTGTGGTTGGTCTAGCTCTTCTACTCACCACATGTGTAAAATATTCTTTCACTCAGAATTTATTGGATATCCATGTTATGAATGTTAAAATATGCTGATAATATATATATATATATATATATATACACTTTTATCCAATTACAGAGGTTGATGAATAACACAGATCTCCTTCAATGTCTCACTTTCTATATCTCTTTCAATTCTTCATGTAATTACATAGCGTGTGAAATGCACATCTAAAATCAATCTGCAACTTTGCAACTTTTTAAGAAAGTCACAGGAAAAATTGGCCAAGTGGAAATACACACAATTACCGATCTGTGGCTATAAATCCTTTTCTATTTTTTTTTTGAAAAGTTCCACAAATGTAGATAAATATGTAAGGTTGGAGTTGGACGCAAACATTATATATATTTTTTTAATCAGGATTTATTGGATATCCATGTCATGAATGTTAAAATATGCTGATAATTTATATATACTTTTATCCAATTAGAGGGGTTGATGAATGTCACAGATCTCCTTCAATGTCTCACTTTCTATTTCGCTTTCAATTCTTCACGTAATTACATAGCGTGTGAAATGCGCCTCTAAAATTAATCTGCAACTATAAAACTTTTCAAGAAAGTCACAGGAAATTTTGGCTAAGTGGAAATGCACACAATTACCACACAAATCTATCGCTATAAATCCTTTTCTATTTTTTCAGAAACGTTCCACAAATGTAGATAAATATGTAAGATTGGAGTTGGATGCAAACCTTTTATATATATAACTTTTGTGGTTATTAACTCCTAACTTTAAAATGTTAGAACAAACTAATCAAATTCATCCATTGCATTCTCTCTCTTAAAACAAATTCTCTCTTTAATTTAATTCAAATGCAATGAATGAATTTGATTAGTTTGTCCTAACTTTTAATGTTATGAAACATTGATCATAGATTTTTTTTTTTTTTTTTTGTGTATACACATATATATAGGGGTCCTCTTATGGGTACACTTGGGTGTATATATACTTGATAAAAAAATACGTGATTGCATACTAAAATGTATAATTATAATTTATTATATGTGATCACAACTGAATATGTTTTATTATAATCAGTAACTGTGATCACAATCAGTAAATATGATCATATTTACTAATTATAATAACACATGTTTAGTTATAATCACATATAATAAATTACAATCAGACATTTTATAATGCAATCACACTTTTTTTTTTTAATCAAGTATATGCATACACAGGTGTATGTTAGAATGTATCATATATATATATATATATATATGACTTCTATAATCATATATGCTTGATTTTAAAATGTAAGGACCAACCAATCAAATTTATCCATTGCATTATCTATTCTAAAGCAAATTCTTTCTTTTATTTAATTCAAATACAATGGATGAATTTAATTGGTTGATTATTACTTTTTAAAATCAAATATAATTGATTATAAAAGTATTATCTATATATATAAGAATTAATCATTTAAATTGTGAGTTGATGTCCCCATGAATATGCTTAAGGACTAATTATATCAATGCATGCAACATCTCTTAGTGGTTTTACTTATGACTCCAGTTGTTAAATATGTATATAAATACCACTTAGAGTAGAATCACGTGAATCAAAGTCATTGTCAAGCTCTTCATCATTAAGCCACGTTAGGCGATTTTATATAAGATCTTCATATCTGGTATTTGGTTTTTCTTGTATAATTTTAAAAATCATCTTGATAGTTTATATATATATATATAAAGGTATTAATAAAAGTTTCAAAGTCTTTAAAGTCTTTAAACTTGATCAAGATCAATCTAATTGTGCAAGTTTGATCTGACAATATGATTCTCATATGAACCATCAAATTAGAAAGATATTTGAAAATCGATATGATCTTACCAAATCTTTGGACTGGTAAAGACACGCAGTATTTACGTTTTCTAAGCTTTTGACGACAAAGACTAATGCCTAAGTATTTTGTGGACCTGAACAAACAATGGCGGCTCTTTTTTTCTTTTTTCTTGCTCATCAATGTTCACTATGTTCTGGTTAGTTTTCAACCACCACCACAAGACGCGGCTGCGTTTCATGAATGCATCCCACTTCTGTACTTTTAAAACCAAACCCCACAATGATGATATTAAAATCAATGTTGCTCAGTCCACGTTCATGTGTTTATTTTTTTTCTTATTTGTCTACATTACTATAATTTAGAGGAACGAAAGTGATTTCAAAGTTGCATGCTCTGGCATGTTCAGTGTTTCTACTCTTTAAGTGATTGAACAATGAGCACCTATACGATTTATTTCTTTATTTAAAAATAGACCTATACAAGTTAATTTTTGAAAGCTCATAATTATTAATACAGATAAACTTTCAAACTAATTTTTGATTTGAAATTTAATATCTATGTGAGAATGTGTATTTGAAACGTAATTTAATTGGTGATGAGATATTCGAAAGACATACTAATGAGATTGTGTAATTGAGTTCTAAAGTGTATACATGATTATTGTCTAATTAGATTGTATTGTTGAATTATGTTGCTCTCTTCTAAGCTTGACCTCAGTAGTTATTGAACGCCCAACTTTTTGGAGCATGAGAGGTTACACAACCACCTATGATAAGAGGTGTTATATAACCTCTATTTCAATTGATGTTAGTGTATAAAATATTAAAAAAAAAAAAAAAAAAATGACACACACAAAACAAGAAAAAAAAGGCAGGTATAATAGGCTCAGAAAACATAAGTTTTATTTAGCTTAACCGAAGAAATAGATCAATAGTGTACAACTAAATGAGCCCAATCTTGGAAACTACTACATTGGCCCACTTTCATAGCATGCTTATTTTTCTGTGTTGAAGGATTGCCCATTATATAACACATGAATGCATTTATATATTATCGGAAAAAAAATAAATAAATAAAGAGTGTATTTATATGTATTTATAAATATAATTCGACTTCTAATTTCAACATCAGTACCCCCGTGCATTTACTCAGAATCGAAGGGTTGTGAAGAATAAATAGATACGTTAACGGTAAAATTTTCATTTTCAAACCAAATAGAGCTTTGAAGAACACAGGAGATCACATATTAAGCATGGCTGTTCCTTGTCGCCCCTTTGAGACCAAATTTTATTTCTGGCTGGAGCGTCGTTTGCATAGCCCAACACTCATCCTTATATAATCAGTAAATTTCATTTACACAAGGACATATCGGATGTCAAACGAAACCCAATCCATGAGAACCCTGCCCAACCCTACTTTGAATTTGGACAAAGTAGGGTTAATTACCCTTAAATCTAGTTTTATTAGTCAATTTCTATAAGTTTTATTTTAATTAGCTTTATTTTTATTTGTAACAGGAAAATGGCCTCCGCTTTGAAAACAAGATTTAATGAAATTAATTTTCAATTTCTCAAAGTTGCATGGAAGCCCAATGTTAAGCCCGATTGTATTTTCTATTGGACCCAAGATGCAAAGCAAATAATTAGTTGGCCATGTTATATTGCATGGGACCATATGTGTATTGAACGTGTTGAAGAGAATTAAGTCATGCTTGTGGATGACACATTAAAGAAAAGGCAAGGGAGGAGGCGGCTGGAACAAAATGGAAAAAGAGTGGACATGTGTGGTGGCCCGTCTTTTGCACAAGAAAGTGAAAGAAGAATATTTGGATGAGCTTGGTGATACAGAAGCTTTCTTGGAATGGAAACATAGTGGTGGAACCTTGAAGAAAAGTAAATTTGGGGAATACGCGCAGCCAGCATTTTTCCAACGCACACCCACCAATTTTGGAGATGAAATCTGGAGCTAAAAAACGCAGATCTCTCTTCACGGCTGGTCCAGTTTCCTCATTTGAGTTTCCATCTTAAGCATTTCCTTCTAATTTGTTTGTATTAGGGCTTGGATACACCCATTAATGTAGTAATTTTATAATTATTTACTCATGATTCCAAATAGTGTTTCAAAACTCGGCCGAGTTCTTAGCAAGTACTCTTGTAGATCCAAAAACCCCCAGATCAAGGGTCTTGCACTTGCCAAACGAGTACTCGTCTAAGTTGGCTGAGCGACCAACTCAACCCACTCAACCTAATTTGCCCGTGCTTTTTCTTTTTTTTTTTACCCAAATCTACGACATCAAAATTACATCATTTAAATTAACCTCCAAAATAACGTCGTTTTGGTGTGCTCAAAACAACGTCGTGCCTAAAACAATGTCATTTTGATGTGCAAAAGGCAAGTTTCACTTCAATTCTTCTCACTTCTCAACACTTCTTTGCAACCTTCTTCTCAATGCTTCTCTCTTGTTCGTCATCTGTCATGTTGTTGCTGTCGTGCCATCATCATCGTTGCTCTAGTGAGTTTTTTTTTTTATTTACATTTTTTAACACTCTTTTTTAATTTTTCAACTAAATTTATTTAGAATACTGTCAACGTTGGGAATTAGCCGACGAGATTCTTTCGCCCCAAACTGCAGTTTATGTTGAGAATAGTTTGATAGACATAAAAGAAGCAATAAAAAGGGTTAAGGAAGAATACTAAACAAGGGATTTTTAGAGTGGTTCAGCCCAAAGTGTTTTTGCTTACGTCCACTGTGATTTTACTATATCTGCAAAGTAAGTGTACTCTTCAAAAGTTATTGTATTGTCTATACAATGAGAACCCTTTCCTATTTATAGGGTGGAGAGGTGCTATAGTAATAAGCAATTATTTACTTTGTAATCATGAGTTACATTTAATGCATGATATTTAATGCGTCTGACATGTGTCAGACCAAATGGGTTAAAGTCTACATTAGACGACATTAAACGGCTAATCAACGCAGATTAGGTAAGGTGGCCGTAATACATGCTATAATTGTTGATGGGAATGGCGTGTATGGCACGGAACGGCGTGGGAGGCATGATTTGCTGACTTTTACTCTGACAATTCTGATAGTATCTGATCTGCTCCAAGCGAGCTGGATTAGTCGAGAGTTCGTCTGAGCGAACTGGAATCCATGATTCTGTCCCTGTATACTGATCCTGTATCATGGCTCTACGACCTAGCGATCTTTTTGTTCTGATGCGCGGTGTGATAGATAAACAGAGTACTTGGTCTGCTAAGTTACTGATGGCGAGCTGGGTTCTCCTGTATTTAGTTTGTTTGTATTTCTCTTTAGATGGCATTGACCTTTGCACTATTTTTGGCCTACCATTCTGGGCCTTTTACTAGTCATTTAATAGTGGCCCAAAAATACCCATAACACCAGCCCCCCTAGTTTTTAGTTCGTTTTGCAGACTGAAAACTGATAGATCGCTGATAAAAGTTGAGGACATCTGGTCCGGTGCTTTGGTTTTGGAGGGAACAGTTGCTTCGCCTGTTCAAATTCTAAACTGTTTTGGGACACATGGCGGGCATGCTGGCTGTCGTGTAGGGTACGTGTCCCCTTGGTGCATTAAATTCACGTCTTTCAACTAACAGCGCATGATGACCGTATCTCTTGAATAGCGCTGCGCCGTTGGATTTGAGGCTGTTAAGGAGCCATTAGATCTGACGGTCAGGGTTTTGGGCGTGCGTTCCTATATAAGACAGAGTTTCTGTCTTTTTCATTTTCTTTTGTCACTTTCAAACGCTTCGTCTTCCATTAGTCTTCAACCTTTGTTTCGTTTCAACACCCAACACCAGAGTATCAGAGTTTCTCAGACTTCTTTCATCGCGCTTCAGAGTAAGCTTTTTACACTTTTCTTGTTTCTTGGTTTTCGCTTCTGATGTATTTGCATGGTGCATTTTCTGGCTTGACTTCTCGCGATGATCTTTTATGTTTCAGGAATTTGTATTTTGTTGTGACGCTTTATTTTTTGCTGTTTTTTATTTTGTTTGTCGAGTTTTGTGCATGTTTTTGCTATTTGTACTGCTGTAAAAGCGAACTGTAGGTTGATGCCTATATAGGTCGTTAGGTCGTTTTAATAGTAGGTTGGATGACCTTGGTAATCTGTGTTGCGTTTGTGACCTGTAAACCCTTAGGAACATGTTGAATGCTTAAGCATAGGTAGGGATGGTTTGTAGATAGAGACCTGATTATTCCCTTTTTACGTGTAGATGTCTTCAGGTCGCACTTGCCGAGACCACAAAGTAGGGGAATCTTCGAGTACTAACAACTCGAAAAATAGTGATATAGGAATAGCCTGGGAGGTCGGAGGGGCGACTTCCAGTAGTGGGGATGTTGTTAAGGAATTTACAGCTCAAATTAATCCTATAACAATGGTACGCCCTCCCGACAGGACTCTTCGTGATATATTCACACACCATCCTTCTAGTCTAGAGCTAGAGGAGCTGGGCGGCATAGCTTTAGAGTATTGTTTGTCGAAAGGATGTCGCATCATGCTTCCACTACCTTCTATTACGCAGCCTTCCCTCCTCAGGGTTACGTTGCCGTGAGTGTTCTCCACCTAAAACATGGGCTTAGATTCCCGATCCTTGGTTATCTTGTTGATTTTTTGAATAGGTTAAGACTCAGCCCGTTTTAGTTAACTCCGAACTCATATGCCCAGTTTACCTCGCTGGCATTGGTCTTTTTAAGGAACGGGCTAGAGGGCCCCAATCCATGCATCTTATCCCACCTGTATAGCATAAAAGGTGTTGGTAGCCCGAAGGGGGGACCTTACGAGGGGATTTTTTATTTAACAGCCTGTAGATCGGATTTTAAGAAACTTTTACCGAAGGGGCAAACGAAGGGCAAATCCAACGTAGGAGATTATAAGTCGACGTGGTTCTATATCTCCTACCCTTCTCTCAATCCTCTTCATTATTGTAGCTTTACTTTGACTCCAGGTAGGTCATAGGATAGTTTTTTACGAACTATATGGTCTTCTACTTTTTCCTTTTTAATGCTTTTTTGTTTTTGCAGACGGAAGTAAAAGAGATATAACTGTAGAAGAGAGAGATCATCTTAGGACGCTTGCGGATTCTAGAGAGAGGAGCTCAACACAAGCGTTTGACAACGATCTTCTTGCACAGTTTCAGCTCTCACCAGCTCGAGATAGCGAGTTAATAGATAGCAAAAAAGATATTGGCACTCGAGGATATTACGAGCTTGTTTTCGTTCTAGACGCCGCTCACGAACTTGTTGATCCGGATCCCTTAAATATTCCGTCGATGGCAAAGATTTCTCTGCAACAGCGTCCTAAACACCGTACCGTTCAGTTAACTATTACTCCTGTGGCCTCTACTTCAATCGAGGCAACTACGTCTGAACGAGTTGCGGCGTCTACAAAGCCCCAGCCCCCTGTTTCTCAACCAATTGAAATCGAGAGTGATCAGGAGCTGGCTGCTGAAGGAATAGCTACAAGAGGCGATGCTTCAATTGAAAGGGTTCCTATAGGTCAGGTTTCAGCTAAAAGGGCAATAACGGGTACTGCTCGTAAGGCCATAAAAAGGAAGACGGTGGCGAAACGGGCTCCACCGAAATGCTCCCTGGCTGAAAAGGGCAAACAACCAGCGACCTCAGAAAGGAGTCAGAGATCAGACTCTGAGGGTGAGTACGAACGCATTCCTGGGTCGCTGTATCTTAAAGGAATGCTGGAGATCCTGCCAGAGTTTCTTGGTGATCATGCCAAGGACCTGGACAAAAACGAGCTGACTGACCATGATCTATTCTTCTGGTCCTTTCGTCACTCCGTCATGGTACGTTTTGTTACTTAGTCATTTTTCATATGTTTTCTTTCTTTCAATGCTAATTCGTTGTTTTGCAGACTTTTATAGGGATTAGGAAGCAGATGCGGGAGGCTCTTGTTTTGAGAAAAGAGAATGAACGCCTCAAACCGAGCTTCAGAAGTTCGAGGTTGAGAAGTTGAAGCTCAAGCGGAACGGGATCAGGCAAGAAGCGAGCTGGCCTTCATATCTCAAAAAGCTTCGAAGGCCAAGACAGCGGAATCCATGCTGAATACCCAGCTGAGGAATGCTCAATCTACTCAGAATGAAGCTGAGGAGGCTTTAGCTCACCAGGAGGACGAGTATAGATCCTCGAGGTCGCTGCTTACTTCTTAACTTCTGAATGCTGAAGATGAGCGGGATAAGGTGAAGCATGACTTGGAGGTGACGGCTCAACAGACGGAGGCTGTTGAAAAGAAAATTGAGAAGCTTAAGGAGGAGATGGCCAGGGTTAGGGAGGAAGTGGTAGAGGAGACAGCAGGTAACTTCCTTTGGACCCTTTGAAGCAATCATCCTTAGACGGACTTCACCTGTTTTGGTGAGGGGGGCTTTGCTGAGGTGGAGCGGTTTAAGGAGGAAGCTGCTATGGATGCTGCAGCTGCTGCTGAAATTCCTCAGGCTTTTACCTCGGAGACCGTTCAGGCTGATGCCTCACCGGAAGCGACCTCGCATGATGCAGCTGCCGAAGGGGAAGCAAGTAGAAGAGTGTCGTTGAGCTGACACTTAGGAAAATGTTTTTGTATTGTTTTCTTTTCTTCTTTGTAATAGATAATTGGACCTCGTTTTGAGACTTTATAGACAGTCTCCAATTCATATATAATGATGTTGACTTGTTTGTTCACCTTTCCTGCAAAAGTAATTAATAGATCACTTAAATATTTGAAATCAAATTGCCTCGTAAGCTATCTTTTGAGTTGTTTCATTTCAGCACGACGATCTGCATTGTGAACAATAATTCTTAATTAGTAATTGTACAATGATGCTTTTGTGAAGATGGATATTGATTATCCGTGCTTAAGTGGTAAAGACCCGAGCTGATACAACGAACTGCTCTCGCAAGGTCGGAACCTGAGCCTCTATAGCTAGTTGTGCTCAAAGGGTAAGAACCTAAACATGATAAATTTTCTAAAGTATATTCCGAGGGTTGAGACCCGGGCTGCATTCTTAAGGTTAAAACCTTATATTCTGCAGTTGTGCTCACAGGGTGTACTCGAGCTTTTATAGTGTTTATAACGAGTTTATGGAGGTTAGAACCTCAGCTCGTTCAGAAGTTGAAACCTGAGCCGATATAACGGGCTGCGCTCACAAGGTCTAAACCTGAGCATTTAGAGCGAGCAGTGCTCGAAAGGTTGAAACTTGCTTATCAATCCTCTTAGACTATGCTCACAAGGCCTTGGCTCGAGCATTTATAGCCAGAGTTAGGGAGGTTAGGACCTTAGCTATGCTCACAAGTTTAGAACCCGAGCATCTGCAGCACATTTTATCATCTTAGGGTATTCGTACCAGGCTAAGAAGACTTTTTATTGATATCTCATATCATGTCGGTTCCTCAAGGCGTGAAGTATTTGTAATAATCATTGGCGGGGTTGATCTGTTAACGAGCTGCGGTTGGGTGTCCAAGCTCTCGTCCTTATGGACCCTGTTCTTTGGCCTTATATCCTTGTTGGATTCAACAGTTCGTTCCCTGCATCTTATTGTTTTTACAAGTCAAGAAGCACTAAATCAATTTGTGTCAGTAAGTTTGATGGGAACTTCGGAACTTATATTATATACATAATCTTACATGAATTACAAGTTGAAAGATAGAGAACATTATCTATAGTAAGGCCTGAGGTGGATTGCATTCCAAGCCCTGAGAAATGTTGCTCCACTCATGTTTGTTAAGTGGTATGCTCCATTCCCAAGATCCTCTTGGATGATGTAAGGTCTTTCCCAGTTTGGCCCTAGAGTGCCGTCGTTGGGATTTCGAGCCCCAAGTAGGATCTGTCGCAACACCAGGTCACCTGGTTGGAATTTTCGCACTTGAACTCTTTTGTTGTAGTATCTAGCCACCCTTTGTTGATAGATAGCTACTCTCAGGCGAGCTGTATCCCCGGTTTCTTCGAGGAGATCCAAATTCGACTCTAGTACTCAATTATTTTCAGCGGGGTTAAAACTTGCCCTTTGTTGGCTAATTACTTCGAACTCTACAGGGATCATCGCTTCAGATCCGTAGACCATTGAAAAAAAGGTTTCTCCAGTGGTGCTTTGAGCTATCGTTCTGTAGGCCCAGAGCACTTTCTGTAGCTCGTCCACCCATGTTCCTTTTCTGGCTTCAAGCTTGGTCTTCAGGATATGTTTAATGATTTTATTGATGGCTTTGACTTGACCATTGGCCTGGGGATAATCTACCTCTGAGAAGCTTTTTGTAATACCTAGCTCGTTGCAGAATTCGAGAAACTATTCACTTATGAATTGGGTTCCATTATCTGTGACGAGCTGTTGAAGGATTCCGAATCTATAAATGATATGATCCCATATGAATTTTATCACTTTCCTTGTAGAAATTTCGACAAGTTCCTTTGCTTCAGCCCATTTTATGAAATAATCTACTGCAACAATGGCGTATTTGCATCTGCTCCGACCTGTCGGGAGGGGTCTTATTAGATCCATCCCTCAAATAGTAAAGGGCCAGGGACTGATCATCTGCTGCAAGTAAGTTGGCGGAGCTCGTGGGATCTTGGAGAATCTTTGGCATTTATCACATTTCTTTACCAGGTCGATGGCGTCCTACTTCATGGTTGGCCAATAGAAACCCTGGTGTAATGCCTTCTAGGCCAAAGATAGGCCTCCGACATGGTTGCCGCAGTGACCCTCATGGATGTCCTTCAATATGGAAGTGCAATCTGGTTCATCGATACATTGCAGGAGAGGGGCTGAGAAGCCTTTCTTATAAAGTTTGTCATCCAGAATGCAATATCTGGCAGCTCGCGTTTGCAGACGACGGGTTTTCGGCTTATCATTCGATAGTTTACCTTCTTGTAAGTAATCCACCAAAGGTTTCATCCACGAGCTTTCTGCCAAACGTAGAAGCATCATTTCTTTAGTAGGTTCTGTACTTGGTTTGGACAAGATTTCAACTGGGATATCCCCCGAGAAATTGGTATCATGAGCTGTTGCCAAGCGGGCTAGAGCATCTGCATGGGAGTTTTGAGCTCGCGGGATTTGGTTGATTTCATATTTCTGAAAGATTTTCAACAACTCTTGGACCTTGTCAAGGTAAATCGTCATCCTTGCACCTTTAGCTTGGTAGTCTCCTTTAATTTGACATACCACGAGCTGGGAATCACTAAAAATTCTGAGCATTCAACTTGCATTTTCTTGGCGAGACGAAGTCCGACTAACCAAGCCTCATACTCTACTTCATTGTTGGTGGCACGGAATTCGAACTTAAGGGCATAGAGGATTCTGTGTCCTTCAGGATTGATAAATAATACTCCTGCTCCAGCCTATTATTCATTGGAGGACCAATCAACGAATAACTCCCAGAATGGACTTTCCGAGGATTTAGCTAGTTCGTCCGTAGGTCTTGTAAATTCTACGATGAAGTCTGCCAACACTTGCCCCTTAATCGCTGCCCTTAGTTTGAACTCGACGTCGAACTGGGCGAGCTCTATTGCCCATTTTAGAAGATGTCCTAAGGTTTCAGGTTTCTAGAGGATGAGTTTTAGAGGGTACTTGGTCAATACTTCCACTTTGTGGGCCTGGAAGTAGGGCCGCAATTTTCAGGAAGCCACTATCAGATAGTAAGCGAGCTTCTCAACCGGGGTATACCTTGTCTCTGCATCGACTAATTTTTTACTGATGTAGTAGACTGGATACTAGACTCCATTTCCTTCTTCTCGTACCAGGGTAGCGCTTAAGGCGTGCTGGGATACTCCGAGATAGAGTGTTAGAGTTTCTTCTTCAATTGGTTTCGACAGGAGTGGAGCTCGCCCAATATACTTCTTCAGCTGCTGAAATGCGACCTCACATTCTTTAGTCCATTCAAAGTTCTTTGCTTTCTTCAGGACTTCAAAGAATGGGGCACATTTATCTGAGGCTTTTGAGACAAATCTGCTGAGGGCAACAACCTGTCCGTTGAGGCTTTGTACTTCCTTTGGATTTGTGGGCGATCTCATGTTGAGCAGAGCCTTTATTTTTTCCAGATTAGCCTCTATTCCTCTATTGTTCACCATGAATCCTAGGAATTTACCTGAGGCCACGCCGAATGCGCATTTGTGGGGGTTAAGTTTCATCTGGTATCTCCTCAGGATTTGGAACATCCCCTCCAGATAGCTCACGTGGTCAGTTGCTCTTTTGACTTCACCAACATATCGTCCACATAGACCTCCATTGTCTTCCTTATCTGATCTTTGAACATCATGTCCACTAGCCTTTGGTAGGTCACCCTAGCATTCTTTAAACTAAAAGGCATCACCTTGTAACAGTATAGGCCGCGATCTGAGGTGAACGATGTGTGTTCCTCATCTTGTGGATTCATTGGAATCTGATTGTACCCTGAGTAAGCATCCATAAAACTGAGGAGTTCATGCCCAGCTGAAGCATCCACAAGTTGATCAATTCTGGGGAGTGGGAAACTATCTTTAGGGTAAGTCTTGTTCAGGTCCGTGAAGTCTATGCATATTCTCCATTTTCTATTTTTCTTTTTGACGAGCACGAGATTAGCTACCCAAATCGGGTAATGAGCCTTATAAATAAATCCGTTTGCCAAGAGTTTGTCTACCTCGTCCTTCAGGGCTTCGTAGCGTTCTCTTGTCATCAATCTCCTCTTTTGGCAGACTGGCCTGTGATAAGGATTTACATTCAACCTGTGTGTCATCACCGTTGGGTCAATCCTAACCATATCTTCGTGATTCCAAGCGAAAACATCTTAGTTTGCTATAAGAAATTATGCTAACTGAGTTTTTTCTTCAGGAGCCAGGTTTTTGTCCAATTTGAGGTGTCTTTCAGGGTCGACTTCACTCACTTGAATATCTTCTAGTTCTTCAACTGGTCCAATTGTCTGGCTTGCATCTATCTTCCTGGGATCCAGGTTGTGACTGACCCCAGAGGTGCTGACTGTCTGCAGCTCGTGCCTCGAATCAATACTAGCCTTATTTCCCTTTGCTCCCATGTTTACTACATCTTTATAGCAAAGATGGGCTAACTGCTGCTCGCCTTGTATACTTCTGATTCTGTTGGGAGTTAGGAATTTTATTGTAAGGGCTCTCGTAGAGGTGACCATATCCATGTCATTCATTACTGACCTTCCTAGCACCACGTTGTAGGTGGAAAGAGAGTCTATAATGAGGAAATCTGCCATGACTGTGGAGTGTCAATCTGCATCCCTGATAGTCAGAGGCAGTCGAATTTTCCCAACAGGAATAACTGCATCACCAATGAACCCGTACAAAGGATCAGGGAATGGATGTAGTTGTTCGTCTCCAATCCCCATTTGGTCGTAGCATTTTTTGTACATCACGGTAACAAAACTTCTTATGTCCAGCATTATTCGCCTAACCTCTGCTTTCCCGATACAAGCTCAGATTATTATGGCGTCGTTATGGGGCCAGTGAATCTCCATGGCATCTTCCTCTGTAAACACAATCTCCTCTGCTATCACCCTTGCCTTTTTAGCAGGTCCCCCCGCCTCACTTCGTCTAGCGATCTACACGTGAGCGGCCTCACGTATGTAGTGTTCCTGTGCCTTATTTGATGTACCAGCGATATGAGGACCTCCGTGAATTGTAAGGATTGTTCTCACAGCAAGTTCAAGCTGAGGATCAGACGTCTGTTGTGTTTGGACCGGCTGCTCTTGTGATCTTTGTTAAGGTCGTTGCTGTTGAGCACGCTGTGACAGGACCCAAACTAGACCTTCTCTAGGCTCTTGTCTAGAGGGCCCCGTCGGGCACTTCAACGGACTCCCCGAACCTGACTTATCGGATTGGAGAAATCCGGGAAGCGAACCCCTTTTCTTTACTTAACCGGTTTACTCGTTTTAGGCTTAAAATTTTTATTTTCTTTTAATATAGTTGAAATGGTGTGAATTTTTCGCGTTTGATTGAAAACTAATTTTATAAAAATCGGACAGTATAACGGCTGTAAATTTAACATTTCCAAAATCAACCTGCATAAGAAATACACTTCGAACTATTTTGATCACCGTCCAACTTCTTTCAATCTGAAACATGCATTTTTCATTCATTTCACAAACATGCAATTCTTTTACAAACATAATTCACATATGTAATTAACATATAACAACTCATACTTATATGAAATATGTGCCTTGTGCAGTATGTGCATATCAAGTGTAATAGTTCATTTATATATACATATCAAAAGATGATTTATAATCCGTCAAGTATCTCATGTCAACACATAATTATTTGATTCAATATATACACATGTACACAATGTCAAAATACATTAACATCCATATATTTCGTCTCATTATTTCCCCCACCTAAAGTTAATCAAAATAATGTCTTTGATGCAAGAGCGTCCGTGCCAACATCTACTAAAGTATACAAGCTACACAAAACAAAGAGAGGTTAGGCAATATATATATAAAGGTATAACTCCGCATAAACATTACTTAGAAAACAATCGATTTTATTTTTTTCTTTTGAAAACCATTTCTCATAAGACAACCATGTGCAAAGCCACTACGCACGGAATTTGCTACATCGCGACGTAGGGCGAACTTTCTCAACTCTAGGTAACCACAACGTGGCATTTTCTACATCGCCGTTGTAGTGCCAATAGCTTATACTTTACGCAACTACATGCAGAATTTTCTACATCGCATATTGTAGTGCAATTTACTCATCACTTGCAATTAGATACAGAATTTTCTACATCGTATCACATTGCTATCAACCTTGACAACTACGAGCGGAATTTTCTACATCGCCGCGTAGTGCCAAGATGCTAATATCACAACATGCACATGGGTCTTAATTCAACTTTACTTTGCTTTACTTTTAAACCTTTTTGCAACTTACTTTCGCCTTCGAATCTCATTTCTAGATTCTAGGCATAACTCATTACTCAACATAAAACTTATGATTTTGGAAAACCATTTTGCAAAACTCTTTGAAACAATATATTTTATCATTGCCATATAAATGGAAATCAACTAGGTGTAAGTGAAGTGAAGGACACTTACCTCGATCCCAATGCTCTCAATGCCTCAACGAGCCTCTCGCGTCTCGTTCGCGTGCTCGTCACCTACACATCATAGTCTCTTTATAACTTACTCACTTTCATAGCTAAAACTAATAAAAATAGAGTTTCCAATACATTGAAAACTCACTACACCACACTTTCCCAACTCAATTTTTGACTCGACCAAGGCTCTCAAAATTTGGTTTCTTTGTAAAAGTCTTACTTCTAGACCCCTAGGATCATCCCCATATGTTTCGTTTGGTCTCCGGAAGCTTAAAACAAAAATTCAACTTTTTTAACTATACGGTTGACCACGAAAAACAGAATTGAAACCAGCCATGGTTTCACCTCTGTTCCTTTTTCTAGCGTCTTCTTATCACATAACTAAGTCGCCCGTAAAGTTTCGTCGAGAAACTCCATTGTTTGCTATGTCAATCTAGGCAAAACGCCCCATTTTGGGCACTTTTCAAAGCGAGTTTTTACATCGGACAAGCGACAATGGTTTTTCTTTCGTATCTAAGGTTCTTTTACCTAATTATGACCGAATACATCTATTTTGGGCATCAACGAATGCATTTGTATCGCTATTACACATCTCGGTTTCCTACACCCACTATTTTGGCGATAACTTCGTCAATTTTTATCGGATCGATCCCATTCCAATTTCTATAGTTTTATATCATTCCTAGGCATCATTTGAGGTGTAGAACAACCTCAAATAAGCTAGAATAGGTCAGGTCTTACCAGCCCCCTCTTTCACCTCGAGTTTTTCAATTTGCTTTTATGTTGTTCCTTTTAAATCCTATGCTCTTCCCTTTAAATTTCTAACTTCTCTAAAGACTTTTGTGACATTAAATATGCATAATTTAAAGCTTAAAAGAATGGAAATACAATGGAATCACACGCCCCTTCATTGGCCATGACATACACACCAAGCACTCATATGTCATTCTTTCAAGTTTTTCATGTTATATTTCCTTCAATCCTTTAACCAACAAGTGATTGATAATGTATTTAGCTCTTTACTCACTTAATTCACAAGTTAGGGTTTTCTCTACATAATTCCTAACTTGTCATTCAAGCCCTCTAACTTATAATTTAAGTCTCCATATCACATACCTATCACTAAAGCATAAATCTACCTCAAAATCCCACCAACAATTTCACAAGAAATAACTCAATCCATCAACATTTTCATACATCCAACTATCATCAAATTTAAAGAAAGTGATGGTAACTTACTTTGTGCTAGCTTGGGTTTTATCCTCCTAGCTTGGGTTTGCTTGAAAATGAGACCTAAAGCTTCAAAAATGAGTTGTGCAAACTTTTGGTCTTCTTCCTTGGTCTCTCTTCCTTTGGCGTCCCACCTTGCTCTCTCTTTTTCAACTCACGATTTCTGCAGCTTATTTGTTGTGTTTGTGCTTTTAAAAATTGCTAAGTGTCATATATATAGGTGTGACTTTTATGGAAATGACATTGATGCCCTCTTTTGCTTTTTATTGCCGCCACTCTATCTTTTGTCTAACATGAACTTTTGTTTCACTTTTGCTTCTTGTTTTTGGCGTGAATGGTGGCTTAATTGTCATGCTTCCTTTATTTTATTTATTTTGCTCACTTACTAGGACTAAAATACCCCTACTATTCATGACATGGAGACTTGTCCATCCAAGGGTAATTTGGTAACTCATGAAATTGAAATAATTCTTTAATCATTAGTGCATGACAACTAATTTATGCATATATGTAATTAATATTAAACTATGGGATTTGTCACTTATCTTGCTTCCTATTGGTTGAGATAAAGTATCTCCACTTTATCATGTGAGCTCACCTCACATGATTAATAAATAATTCATTCCTAACCGTCTTGTATTCGTACCGGGGTCAGCCAAACCACATCCGACTGGCGATACGAAATTATAATAAACTTCAAATAACACTAAGGGAAACCTATGATTCGACCGTAACTCAATTTGAAGATTTTTAATACCATAAAACAATAAGTCTGGATGAGGGCTTACACGTTGTCTTGCAAGTCGGACTGCATAATCCCTCAGATGACCATTCCTTATCATTTCCTCAATGGCGTCCTTTAATGCCCAACAGTCAGAAGTGTTATATCCCACCTCGTTATGGTAGGCACATAATTTATTCCTATCTCTGTGTCTCTAAGGAGTTAGGATGGAAGGTGGCCTTCCGAAATTTTCCCTGTTCTTTTCGATTGCATAAATCCTATCCCTGGAATTTGATGGGTCTGTATAATCCTCGTAACAACCTGAATATGGAGGGTGCTCACGCCTCTGATCATTGCTCGATCTAAGCCCATTCCTGGCCTTCTTGGCAACCTGATGGCTATTTTTCTGGTTTCCATGGTTGCTCCCTTCACTGCTCCTTTTCCTTCCTTGATTGCAGCCGCTAACTTCTCCTTTCTGAGTACTTGTTTTCTTTGAGCCAAAAGCTTCTTCCTACTTGATTTCTTTCCATGCTCGGTCATAGAAATCCCCTAAGTTTTTTACCGGGGACTTATAGATGTTCTCGTATAATTTTCTTTCTTTTCTCAATCCTGCCGAGATGGCTGTCAGTATCCCTTCATCGGTAGGATTTTCAATGTTGGTCACTTCCCGTCTGAACCTGTTGATGTAATCTTTTAGCGATTCACCAGGTCGTTGAAAAATCGTCGTCAGGTGGTAAGGTGGTGCGAGCTACCTCCTTAGTGCTTTGTATTGGTTCAGGAACTTCTATTGGCATTCCTCCCAACTGCTGATGCTGCGGGACTGGAGTTTCCTGAACCACATTTAGCTAGCGAACTGGTGGTCTGAAGATCCATCTGGACATTGAAGGCGTCGAAATGGTCATAAGGATCAGAGTTCCCCTTATATTGTGGGATATTGGGGACTTTGAATCTTGGGGGAAGTGGCTCCCTTTTGATTTCAGCAGTAAATGGGGTTCTTTCACTGTATCGACCTCTGTTCTCTTGAGTTCCAGGTCGGTCTTCTAATTGACGGACTCTCTGAAAGAGCTCTTCAACAATCTAGTCCTGCATCTAGATCGATTGACAAAGGATTGTCTACTTCTTCTACTATCCCCGTCCAGTGAGTTTCGGTTTGAATCCTATGCCTCCTTTCTCGTTCAGGTTTAGGAGAACGGCGCACGGGTTCATTTTCTTTGAGGGGCCTGTTCAGTCTGTCTTCTCTAGGTGGATCTCTGCGTCAAGGTTGTTGTTCATCTTCGTTTCTCCGGGCTAGAATCCACGCATGCCCTTGACTTATCTCCACTTGTTGATGCCCATCTTGGCTTATTCTCACTCTTAATCCCGAGTGGTGAGCTGCATCTTCCTCACCGCGAGCTCGCTGAGCCCGAGCTCTGGAGTGTACATTCAAAGAGTGAACTGATGCTTCTAGTGTTGGCACTTCCCTAGCAGGTCATCCATGTTCTGCTGGGATCTGAACTACTCCTTGGGCGACCTAGACCTGTGTTAATGTCCTTATTACCTCCACCAGTTACGTCGCGGTGTTTTCCAGTGTCTTCTGACATTGTCGTAAGGTTTGGATAGCGTTTTCTACAACAGTGTTGGGCATCAATTGGTGGGAAGGAAGTGGAGGTATTTCTGGCGGATTCTTGGGTAAAGGAATATTTGAGGTTCCAGGCCCCAGGCCGGTGTGCTCTCCAGTGAACTGGGGACCTCTTGGTTGATTGGTATTATCGAGCTGGTCCGCTATCGCATCTGCCAAACCAGCTGCTGCATCCAAACTTTTAGTGATTCTTCCTCGAACCATTGTATGTGGTAAGCGTAAAATGAACTCAAAGGTGCACAAGTTGGAACCGCAGATAAGGCCCCTCCTTCTAGCGCCAAAATGTCGACGTTGGGAATTAGTCGATGAGGTTCTTTTGGCCCAAACTGCAGTTTATGTTGAGAATAGTTTGATAGACATAAAAGAAGCAACAAAAAGGGTTAAGGAAGAATACTAGACAAGGGATTTCTAGAGTGGTTCGGCCCAAAGTGTTTTTGCCTACGTCCACTGTGATTTTACTATATCTGCAGAGTAAGTGTACTTTTTAGAAGTTATTGTGTTATCTGTACAATGAGAACCCTCTCCTATTTATAGGGTGGAGAGGTGCTACAGTAATGAGCAATTATTTACTTTGTAATCATGAGTTACATTTAATACATGATATTTAATGCACTTGACATGTGTCAGACCAAGTGGGTTAAAGTCTGCATTAGGCGGCTAATCAACGCGGATTAGGTAAGGTAACCGTAATACATGCTGTAATTGTTGACGGGAATGGCGTGTACGGCACGGGATGGCGTGGGCGGCACGGAACGGCGTGGGCGGCACGGAACGGCATGGGCGGCATGATTTGTTAACTTTTACTCTGACAGCTCTGACAGTATCTGATCTGCTCCAGGCGAGCTGAATTAGTCGAGAGTTCGTCTGAGCGAATTGGAATCCATGATTCTGTCCCTGTATACTGATCTTGTATCGTGGCTCTACGACCTTGATCTTTTTGTTCTGATGCGCGGTGTGATAGATAAACAGAGTACTTGGTCTGCCGCATTATTGATGGCGAGCTGGGTTCTCCTATATTTAGTTTGTTTGTAGAGCTAACGAGCTATATTTTCAGATGCTTTACGTGTATACTAAGCAGAGATCTTTGACGGGCTATACATTTTTCCCTGAGTAGGTTTCTGACATGTTGTCTAATGGTCTAGGTAGCGGACTGGATGCTGGATAAACTGATGGTTGATACGTTGAATCCTCAGCAAACTGGTCCTTAGTCAAAATAGGTGGTCTTTTCTCTTTTGATGGCATTGGGCTTTGCACTATTCTGAGCCTACCATTTTGGGCCTTTTACTAGTCATTTAACAGTGGCCCAAAAATATCCATAACAAATACAAATTTGTAGGCACTAAGAGCTTATATTTCATTGTGTTAGTTTTTAAGTAGTGATGAAAAATTTTTGAAGTTTTCTTTTTTTCTTTTACATGTTTGACAAGTTTGACTGTCAGTTAACGGTTTGAACATTGGTTGATGGTCAAACCGAGTATTCTCTAAGTAATCAAGAACTCGCTACTCACTACCTCGGTGGTTGAGTAGTAAGTAGCGAGTCCTAAAACCATGATTTCAATATCTATGATACTTTAAAGATTGAAATATTCTTACTTCTTTAGTATCAATCAACTAATTCTCTTCGCTAATTATGTCATGTATATTTAGTTGTCTAGATTATTTTATTGATGGTATCCAACTTGTCATGTTTAGGAAAAAAAATATCATTTACTTTATGTTTTTCAATTTAATTGGATAGACAGAATGTTTAGGATTATACATTTAGGCCAAGAGGAATCATATATTGATGGTTTATAATAAGCTTAAATGATTTTAATCTTCAGAAAAGCAATGGATTAGTTTCTTATTTGCTTTCGAAATTTTGGAATTAGTAGCTAAATATTCTTTAAAATTATTATATATAGTGGTGGACTTCAGTTCCCTTATGGATTTTATTTTGACTGTCTCAAATTAAGTATCCGTGTATTTTATTCTCATAGTTTTAAATTTTATTTGTCTTTCCTTACATGAAATAAAATTTAATTTATTTTTGATACTCAATTAGTTAACTAGATTAGAATGGTAATTAATGAATAATATTACAATTCCCAAAAATTTGTACAAAAATTTTGTCAAAATGATATGACAAACTGATTTATAACTGTCATATTAATTAATTTAGATTTTAACTTTTATTTTTCAAACAATTCTTACGAGATTGATCTCAGACGCATATAATCTATTTTACAATAAACTCGTGTGTTTGCAAGTAATTAAAATTTGCAAAATATGGGTGAATAGGCTCACATATATCCTCTTGAATTCTTCATAAGAATGATAAGGATTCGAAACCATTTTAGTAAGAGATGGTCTGATTATCAACTTCCCTTTAGAACATGTAATACATATATTTTTATTAAATAGTAGTATCCTTTGGTTTCTTAAATAATGCCCCTATGAATTTTCAATGATGATGCGTATGATTGTGGATCTTAGACGACAAAGACGATCATGCCTATGCGTAAATATTTTTGGATATGAGAACTTTATTTTATTTTATTTTAACTTTTTTGAATGGATATGATGAGAACTTCCAGTTATACATACATGCATAAATACATATATATATATATATAATCTAGAGGAGAAAATATGTAGCTTTTCTATAATGAGCTTTCAACATAAAATTATTGGATCTAATCAGTGGCAAGCCTACAAATCAATTGAGGGGTGACACTTTTATATAATAATTATAATATCATGAAACTAAATTATATAAAAAAAATTTTACAATGTTTCCTTCAATTACTAAAAGGATAGTATATGAAATAAATATAATTAAAATACATAACTAGTAGGAGATATGTAATTCATATAAATAATCATAAGTAAATTAAGACCTATTAAGATTAAATAATATTATATGTTTTATTCTTTAATTCATATAAACATTATATAGTTTACGATAATAAAAATAATTTGAAATTAAAATAATAATCTGCGAAGTAAAAATATTTTAAATTTGAATTTGTTAGGGGAAAAGATTGAATGATTGCGCATTTGATAGGGGAAAAGAGTGAACCGTCAGCGCCTTTCAATGGGATTGAACCCTGGTTGATTCTAAAGAGGAAGACAAGCTCCAACCGTCAACATCTTTTACTGTTTGCGATTGTATATGGCATTTATTTATACAATGTATTTAATGACTTAAAAATGAGGAAAAGCAACATTTTTTGATGGGTAAAAAGGGCATCAAACCTGGGAGGATTCTAAAAACGAAAGGAAGCTTCAACCATCAGTTGATAGAATGTAGCATTTTATTTATATATTTAAATATTTAATGACCAATATAGTAAACTTAATCAATGTTTAAAAAATTTCAGGAGGAGCACGTGTCCCACCTGAGCTCCAGCTAGGTCCACCCCTAATCTAATGCATAGTTATATTCAACATTATCATCAATATAATATCTATTATGTCTTATATCTTTAAACTAAGCAGGTTTCTTCTTGATCTGTTATGACGAATAAAATCATTGATATATAATTTGATATCACATGGTGATAAGGTTATGACTCTTTCGGAGCCGTCAAATAGATTTGCTGGACCTAATACAGTTTTGACTTTTATTTTAATCAAAACCAAATTCAAAAATTGATTCTGATGTTGAAGAATATCGTATGTTATTGCACTGTCTCCTAGACATATATCACTATATTTCTTCTCAATAATTCTTTGTTTAGATTCATTTTATATATATATATATATATATATATATATAATCTATGTAAGAAAATTAAATGCATAAAGAAAGCAAAGTATGTAATATCAATTTTCTATCATTAGGGAAACGTATCTTTCTTTCTGGGAATTTTATGGACATTATCCAATAACATTGTATATTATATCTGGAATGAAATATAATTCTCAATATGTTTATTCAGTTCTAAGATATGCTTTTAAATTACATCAATTCATATTAAAAAAAAAAAAAAAAGGTAAATTTTTCGATATTGCTACTCTAGGAGCATGTGTGAATTAGATAAAACGTAATCTTCGGTTTCAGTTTACTACACACCACTAATTTGTGGAGTATTAGGATCTTGGCTCTCCTATGGCCTTTACAACATCCTATTCGGCTGTATAATTTTCTTCCACAAATAACAACATTTCAAATAAAAAAAATAAAATAAAAACATCAATTAAATAAACAAACATTGTTATAAAATATAATAAAATCTATTCTGAATGTTAAATTATATTAGGTCAATTTTTTGGAACGTCAGGTCCAGTTCTTGAACTACAGCTTCATAAATAAAATTTTGGTAAATTCAAAAGTTGAGGTTTTGAAACAAAAATTACGATATACCTTTTGGTATATTACAACAATCACAATCTAATATGATTCAAAACTTTTGGTTCCGATTAATTTCGTATCACAATTTTATATCAAGCTCAAAACTTCAGGTCTAACTAGGGGTGGCAAAAAGGGTTGGCGTGTCGAGTTGAGCCGGATTCGATTCGATTCGTTTATGAATTCGTTCAATTCGACACGAATTCGTTTAAGAAACGGGTTGACATTTTTGGATTCGACACGAATTCGTTTATACACGACGGACACGACACGAATTCGTTTAACCCGTTTAATCATTTAAACCGTTTAACTCGTCCAACCCGTTTAATTCGTTAAACTCGTCCAACCCGTTTAATTCGTTTAACTCGTACAACCCATTTAATTCGTTTAACTCGTCCAACCCATTTAATTCGTTTAACTCATCCAACCCGTTTAATTCGTTTAACCCTTATAATTCGTTTAATTCGTTTCACCAAAATATAATAAATAATATTTTAACTAAATATTAAATTAACCATAAAACCTAAACAATAAATCAACTATAAAATTTCATATCATCAACATTAAAAACCACAATAAAATCAAACTCAATGTCAATTTAAACACAAATATAACAAATAATTCACAATCAAATATTTAACACCTAATTTAACATATAAAAACCTACACATTAAATCAACTATATAAAATTTCATATCATATATATTTAAAAATCACAACAAAATCAATTTTAATGCAAACACAAAAATAACAAATAATTCACAATCAAATTTTTAAAACACCTAATTCAACACATAAAACCTACACATTAAGTGAAATACATCATATCATCAACATAGATTTTAAACACAAAATCACAACAAAATCAAAGTCAATGCAATAATTAAAATGACATAATATTATCATTCTCCAACATCAAATTTTTGTCACTTAAAAATTCTATTCTCATTGTTTCCAAACTCCAAAGAGACCTTCAAGCTACACAAAAAACACAAAAACACAAAATTAGATATCTACATTCACAATCTTAAAATTAATGACGAAATATAATTAAAAAAAAACTTACCACTAAGTGAAAGAATTTGGTGTTGAACCTTCAACTGATTCACTAGGGGCACTTGCATTAGGGGGAGCTTCATTAATACTTAAATTCAATATATCTTCAGTGACGTCTTCTATCGAAACAATATCCCTCTCTACAATAATCAATGACGAAAGTAACTGAAAAATAATGAAAGATAGTTATAAGAAATTACTATCACAAAATTAGTGTGTTACCTCTACCAATTATCCAGTCTCGAGTGCAAATTATTGATTCCACCACGTCAGGTTTTAGTGTACTTCGGTATTGATCAAGAACTCGACCAACATTACTAAATGCTGATTCGAATAAAACCGTAGATAATGGGATGCACAAAACGTCACGAGCCATGGCAGAAAGTTCAGGATAGCGAGCTTCATTAGCCTTCCAAAAGGCTAGAATGTCCAAATTAATTGATCGTTCAAGCCGTCGTTCTTCCAAATAAAACTCCAATTGTGTCTTATGAGTTGTAATGTCTCTACCACCAAGGCTCATATCAAAATCCTATCAATATAAAATTAATAACAATAGAAAATATCATTAAACATATTGTTATGGTAAAATAATATAACAAATATATAATAAAAAAATTATATTATTTCTTACCATCAAAACCAAGTCAAGTTCATCAATTTTGTTCACTTGTGCATCAATCACTTGTGTACCAAGAGTTGCCGATGATGTGGTAGCCTTAGAGGTAGATGCCCTAATAGAACTTGACATATACTCATCAAACAAAGAAAATAATTTACTTTTTACATCTGCTAACTTTTCTAATCCATCAACAACACCATACAACTTCTGAAACACTACCTCAATAAATTCTATCTTGTAACGGGGATCCAAGACAACAGCAATTGCCAAAATAACACAAAAATCAGCCCAATAATTCTGTAACTTTTTGTACATTTGATTTGCCATTCTTTTCAAAAAGTCATCGTCACTCTCCAAATGTTGCAACAAAGTCAAATGCGCTAAAAACACTTTGGGTATGTACAAATTCGAAGTGAGATAATTTGAACCAGAAAAAATATTAGTTGTCTCATAAAAATAACGCAAAAACTTACAAATTTTCTCAACTCTATCCCACTCACTTGCAGAAGGACAATGCTTGTAATTCCTATCGGTCAACTCTAAAGTACACCAAGCACGTTGATAATAAAGAGCATTATCTAGCATAAGATAAGTTGAGTTCCACCTAGTAGGAACATCTTGTCGGAGACCCCTCTTTACATCTAAACCAACTTGTTTGACACACTCCGAAAATTTTTGTTTCCTAACTTGAGACCCTCTCACATATTTCACACTCTCACGAATTTTATGCAAACCTACATCTATCTCTTTCAATCCATCCTGAACAATCAAATTAATAATATGGGCACAACAACGGATATGCATAAATTCCCCATCACAAACTAGTGCTTTATTAATATTCAATTGACTTTTTAAATTATCAATAAAACACTTGTTTGATGAAGCATTATCCAAAGTAATAGAAAAAAGCTTCTTGTCAATACCCCACTCAGACAACAATGACATAACCTTATCAGCAATAGATACCCCATCATGTGGAGGAGGCATAAAGCAAAAACTCATCACTCTCTTATGTAGAACCCAATTAGAATCAATGAAATACATGGTTATACACATGTAACCATCAGTAGCTATGGAAGTCCACAAATCTGAGGTTAGACAAATTTTACTAGGGGCATCTTGTAACATTTTTTTAAGATTTTGTTTACCTTTCTCATACAAACTCAACACATCCGCTTTCATAGTGTTCCTAGAGACCATATGAAAATCATCAATTAAAAACTCAACAATTTTTATAATTCCTTTCCACTCCACAAACTGAAAAGGTAAATCATGCAACACTAAAGCTTCAGCAACAAGCTTCCTAAATTCTTCTTGACTCTTAGTCTTAAGTTGATGAACACCAATAGACCCAGAATTACTTTTCTCAAACACCATTTGACGTATATCACGCGATTTATACTTTGGACAACTAAGAGCCAAGTGTCTAATCATGTTACCTGTACCACTCGAGGTAGGGCAGAGATAGATTTGGCCACACCATTTGCATTTGCATCTATCTTTTCCTTTTTTATCCTTCGATATCATTTCGAAGGACTTCCACACATGCGAAGTGCGCTTTCTTTTTCGAGCAGCTTTAGTTTGCTTTGACTTGCTTGAACTTCCCAGATTTTCTTCTTCATTTGCAACTTCAAACTCATCTCCAAGCTCATCTTCCAGATCAATGGTATCGTCTTCAAAATCAACACTTAAATCCATATCTGAAAACCAAATAACCATAAAATAACCAAATAAATCATGAGAACCAAATAACCAAATAACATTACATGGTATGTTAATTATAAACAATGAAGCAGTTGGTTGATTCTGTTGTTGTGCTTATGTTTGATTTCTTTTGAATTATATGTTATTCAGTATCTCAAATATGAATAATTTTGGTATTATGCTTGTGTAGTATATATTTTAGACTTTTTAGTAGCGTGGAAGTTAATACTTACACAAATCCACATATATGCCTTATGCCCACTAACTTAAAGTAACCAAACACACACACACACACACAAAAAGATAACAGTACAGCTGCATATTCACTTAATAGCTAAATAGATTATATTCATAATATTTATATAACAAGTTTGTGACTGAATAACCAATCCTCCCCATCACCAAATACCCAATAGCAATAGCATAGAGATGAAACATTTGGGCACTAAAAAGTATCTAAACTTCCTACAAATTTGGAACTCTCATAAAGATATCATCTTTGATAGTTTCAACTTAACAGTCCACACTAAATACCAAACATCCATTAGAGTATCCAAATTAGTTACTTGCTACTACTAAAACAAGCAGATTTTGAAAAAAGAAGAAAAAGGATTCTTTACCAAAAACAGTTTTCTCAGCTACTTGTATTCGAGCGGACTGGATGGTTACCAACAGTGTACCGAAGCTGGTCGAGGTGAAACTGGTGACCGGACGGCTACCAAGAGGCTGAAGCTGGTCGGGTCGTCTTGTCGGTGACCGAATGATGAGTTGGACGGCTACCCAAGCTGGTCAAGCTGAAGCTAGTGAGTGGTGACCGTCTGCCGTTGGTTAACTGGTCCGTCTGCCGTGCTACGCTACCATCGCTTGAGCGGAAGCTGGTGACCGTCTGCCGTGCTGCTCGTCCGGTGGTCAACTGGTTCGTCTATCGCGCTGCTCGTGGCGTATGGTCAGTTTGCCGTGCTGCTAGTCCGGTGCTCGACTGGTCAGTTTGTCGCGCTGCTCGTGGCGTCTAGTCCGTTGTGCTGCTCGTGGAGTCTCGGCGGCGCTGCTCGTAGGTCGTGGCGTCTGGTCGAGTGGTTGCAAAAAGAAAGGGGCTGCGGATCATGCAAGGTGAAGCGGTGCTGCTCGTGGATCGTGGCGTCTGGTCAAGTGGCTCCAAAAGGAAAGGGGCTGCGGATCGTGCAAGGTGAAGCGGTGCTGCTCGTGGGTCGTGGCGCTGCTCGTGGGTCACGGCGTCTGGTCAAGTGGCTGCAAAAAGAAAGGGGCTGCGAATCGTGCAAGGTAAAGTGAACTGCAAAAAGAAAGTGCTGCGGCTGCCGATTTAGGTCTGCTAGGGATTTGCTGAAGTGTTGTTTATATATAAATGTATAATTACATTATGACCCCTATAATATATTGAATTATAATTTGACCCCAATTTTAATCGTGTCGACCCGCGATTCGTTTAATCAAACCCGATTCGATTCGTTTAATAAACGGGTTAAACGGGTCGACACGATTACGACACGAATTCGTTTAACTCCAACCCATACCCATTTATTTTTAACGAATTAGTGTCGACCCGTCGTGTCGTAACCCATATTGCCACCCCTAGGTCTAACTGACTTAGAATTAAGAATAACTTCTAGTAAAATCATTACGTTGAACTTTTGCTTTAGACTTCATATTTTCATTTTCCAAATTTTTGTCTGGCAAATATTCACCAAGCAATATGCATAATTTTGTTTGAAATTATCAAATCTTTAGGTTCTAATTTTAGAACTTCGAGTTTTATGCTGACCCGAGGTTGTGGCATCCTGGTCATGTGCGACACTGTTTGTGCGACAGGGTGCACTACGATCAAAGAGGCGTGCGGCAACCTAGTTACGCGAGGCACCGTATGCCAGCCATTGTGTGACGCGACCAGGCGTGCAACCTAAGGTCGTGACGACTTGGTAGTGGGAAAGCGACTTTCCCTGGCAGAACGTCGCGTGACTTGGAGGCATGACCAGCCCCCTCTTTCCAGAAGAAATTTTGAAATTTTGACAAAAAAGTCGATAACTCTTTATATTTCATTTGGTTATGGCTAATATATTTTTATCATGATATCACCAATTAAAAAGACACTCCCATGCATACAAATACAGACAATCACAAGAGGAAAAGCTAACTTTTCAAATTCAAAAACTCTCTAAAAATTACTACATTATACTCTGCACTTAAAAGTTAAAGAAACATACTTTGGATCCATCAGATTTTGTTTTAGGTCTGAGAATGGCGATAATAGATAGTTGAATCCTGAAAGACAACCATTTTTTGACCTTTAAGCACACGAAAAGGGTGCAATTTTGTATTTATGATATAATAACAGATTACAAGCCTTTATTTATTACCATACCATGTCACGTTAGCCTTTGGTTTTCTGGTTATCGTTCTAGTATTATTGCATGTTACATATCTTCATATCGTTTGAAGTATTTCATTATATTGAGGGTGTGTTTACCAATCAACAATAAAATGAAAAGAATTTAAGTTCTAGTGGGAAGGAAATTGAGGGCAATCGGAATATTAGTTACAAGTTTTCATTCAAATATTTACTAAATTTTAGGAATTGGAGATGAAATTAAATTTGTTTCTTTTCTTATGTTTAGTAAATTAAGGAATAGGAATGCAATAAAATTGATTGCAAAAATATCTAGTAAAATAAAGTGGATTTTAGTTTTCAAGTTTCATAAAATTTATGAATTCTAAAACAACCAAAATTCACCCAAATTTGAATTTATCTATTGGCAGCAAGGTTCCAAACTTATTGCTACTCGACCGATAAGGTACCTAGTAGCGAGTTCTTGATTACTTCGCTAGTACTTAGCGAGTATTATTCATCGATGGTCAAACCTTTAAAAAAACTAAAAAAAAAAAAAAAATTGTATACGATCAAAATATAATCAATCATATGACTATTGATCAATTGATTTGATACTCTTGACCCTTGACTATTAGGATTTAACAATAGCTTTTTAAAAGTAATGAGTATTTTTGTTAAGTTTTCGGAATTTTAAGGGATGTTCATTTCATTATGGCCAAAATTCAAATATCGACGTAATTTTATCAAACCTTAAGGGAGTTTGTGTAATTTATTCTAATACACACACACATACACACATATAGACACGCGCGTGCACACACACACACATAAAAAATGAACCCTCACCAATTTCCATCATATTCTCAATCATATACCTTCATCAGTTTTCATTGTTTTCTCAACCGCCTCTCTCAGGCACATCACACCCTTCTCCACACACACAATCTCTCTCTCTTCAAATATACACCGTCTCACTAAGTTGGCATGATCAGGATGTGAATCAAGCAGGGGTGATAGGTCTTCGAGCAGCAACTATGAATGAAGTACAGGTGATAGGTCTTCGAGCAACAGCTGTGAATCAAGTACAGGTGATGGGTCTTAAAGCAGTAAGCCATTAGGTGCTCCACTTCCGCTATCTTTTACCACTCTGCCATCGCGATCTCCTCCTCCACTCACTCTAACCACCACCACCCAACTCTCTCTCCTTTCAAAACTCCCATTTTCTCTTTCTCCTCTCTCTTTCTCCCTCATCGGTATCTTCCCTCTCTTTCCTCTTGCTCTCTCATCTTTTTTTTTTTTTTTTTTTTTTGATTTGGCTGAGGTTTGTGAATACATGTTCAATGGTGGTGTGGTTGTTGAAGGCAAGTATGAATTTAATGGTAACGGGACCCTGTTTCTATACCTCTATTTTTGTACTATTGGCAGCTCGCCAGCAACCCCACGATAACCTTCTAGAGGATGTCTGATCCAACTAAAAGGTTCCCAGGAAGTTAAGTCGTTTTTACTTTACTGTAAATCTTTACAAAATTCTCTTTTGAAAACGGAAACGATTGGGAATTTTTTTTTTTTTTTTATCATACATTTATAAAATGGATGTATTAAAAATTTAAACAGCATAACGATTGTTTTTTGACTATATCACCTTCTAACAAATCATAGGAAAGTTTTACACTTCTAAAATCATTCAATTTCTCAACTCCTAGGCCTCAGGCCTTTCTCATTTCAAAGTCACAAGCAACCACAAACATGCATTTAAAATTGAAGATAATTTGAAATTTAATCACATCTTATGCATATATAAATATTTGTACATTTTCCAAAATATATACAAATGAATATTTATATAATTTACAAGCATTCAATTTCTTTAAACATATCTATAACGAATATACATAAAATGTACAGCATGCACAACTCAATCTGACTACTCCTGTGTTAGATCCCTATCCTAGACACACTAATATCTATACCTGTCCCTGGGGAGGTTTTATTTATAAAAAATAAAATGATATGTGAGCTATACGAGCTCAGTGAGTGTCATAAGTTTTCATTTCAAATTTAACTTTATAAAATAAGTCTCTCTTAAGTTTTAAAACATTTTAATAACCTTTAATCGCTGTAATATCAAAAATCGGTTTTTCTCTTAAAATCATATTTCAAACAAATGCATGAATAAACAATTTTCATAACTATAATTCGATTTCATTATAAAACTTAATAATGAAATTAATATGCTATATGTTTTCAGTTTTCTATTGTAAAAATGTAAACAGTAGTGGGGATATAGTTTTTGAAAAATCTTTGAGTAAAATAAAACAACCACTGTCGGTCCATACTATATGATATTCTAGATATGGAGCAGAATTTTACCTCGCTCGGGTCATCTCAAAATTTTTCCTTGTTCAGGTCATCTATCCGGTTTTACGTAGTGGAAATTTTCCTCGCTCAGGTAGAAGCTAACTAATAATATACCCTATACGTGCATTAGGCGAGACACTGAATTGAACCACTGACACAACACAATCTCCCCTGCGGGTTTCCTCCCGTTATTAGTGACAGACACCCCTGACTATGCCAATTCAAGTTTCAGGTACTCAATCTTAATCGAAGATAATTGTATCATCTACCAAGCATACCATAGATTTACAAATATATTTTTAATTTCCATGCTGTTATGGGTAATTTAACAATCAGGCCAACTGGGCCGAAAAGGATCTACAGTATGAGCTCAATGATCCGAAAGCCTAGAAAACCTAGCAGTCTATCCATCCCTCTAATCGCGCGTCTGATCGCTAATTTGATCGCTTGACTGTTCGACATTCTGTTCGTATTTCGAGGTCTCCCCGTGGTCGTCAATCTGTTCGTTGATAAGCTCGATAGCCTGCTCGGTAATATATTCGTTATTCTGATCGTGGATGTAATCGCATCCAGTTTTTCTCTTCTGATCGCTTATTAGTTCGTGAGCAAGCCCGTTTGTAATCTAGTCAACTGTTTGTTCTATCTGCTCGCATAACTGCTCAATAGCTTCTGATCATGCTCATATATCTGCTCGTTTATGAGGCTGTCCGTTTATTAATCCATCCGACTGTGGGAGAATTCAGTTGTGACCTACATCACCGACCCTCGAGATGTTCGATTCTCCAGAGCTTTATTTGCTCGCTAGCACGATGGGATACCCTGTTTGCTAAATATTCTGTCTCCGTCATATCTCCCAAACCGCGAGTCAACAGAAGTCAAAGATGTCATGCAAAATACAACTCAAGAAGTGTCATGCACGCCATCTCTATCAGAAATTACAGCCAAGATTACGGTGATTTCACCTAACCCGTATAGGTTAGCCGCCTGAAATCACACTTGGGCAGAGCTCAGACCTAACAATCTCAGCCGCATTTAATGTAGTTTCGGCCGCATTAAATGTACTATCAACCGCATTAAATGAAATCCCGGCGTATTAAATGTAACTCATCATTATAATCTCAGCTAACTGTAACTATGTACTATTTTATGTTTACTGTAGCATCTCCTCTTCTCTATAAATAGGGGAGAAAATTTTCTTGTAAAAGGATCCGAATCCTGAATATCGTTACTTTGCCAAAATAATGAGAGAGTGAATAGTGGATGTAGTCATCTTTTTGGGCCGAACCACTCAAAAATCTTCTGGTGTTCTCTTCTTCTCCTCTGACTACTTCTCCTCTACTTATTGCTTCACTTAACGATCATCTTACAATGAACAACATGAAACTGTAGCTTGGGCCCAAGACGAATCTCGATCTGCTAATTCCCAACGTCAACACTTGCAAAATATTTTTTTTCAGTCTCATTTAATTCGAAACAAATTCTAACATATTCAAACACTTATCTTAACATATAAAATCAATCATTTAAAAGACGCTCACATTGCCTAATTGCTTTATTTTTCAAATCTTTTCAGAATATCTATATAATTATGAATAAATAATTCTCTAAAAAATTATATTAATATTATTTTTCAAAACATAGAATCATATTATTTAAAACATTCTAAAATCATAGAATCATATTATTTAAAACATTCTAAAATTTTTACAATAATAATTCAAACAAAAATCATAAATTCTTTTTCAAATTTCTTATACAAATTCGTTATAAATTTTTTTTTTCAATTGTAAAACATAATTTATAATTTATAAAATCAATTAACTCAACAAATTTATTTACTTGAAATAAATAATAAAATCTGAAATATAAATAACTATAACTCAATCAATTTAATTAAAAATAAAACTATTCACACTCACATAGAATTCATTGAATAAAAAGATAATTATATCAAAATATTATAAAAAAAACATTTACATTACTTCTTTACTTATTTCTAGATGTAAAACTAGTTCCCCTTTGTATTTTTTTTATCATCCTGAATTTATCCTAAAATTATATAAAACTAAATTTATAACTCATAAAAAATAACTAATTTTTTAGAATTTAAATTTTTATTAAAATAAACTTATTTATCTAGATAATCTGACACCCAAAATATTTTTCTTTTCTTTTCCTTCTTCTCTTTCTACTTCTCGGCCTCTCCTAATTTTTTTTCTTCATAAATTTCTTTTTCCTTCCGCTGCCAACAGTTTACGTGTTTGTTTTGCTTCTAATAAAATATATATATACCCACAACGTTATCTCTTCTCCACCGCGTCACGTTACATTCTTTTCTTTTGTTTTATTTTATTATTTTGTTCTTTCCTTCCCACTCGGCATGTCAACTTCTCAGGCTATTCTTCCCTCTTTTAACTTTATTTTATTAATTTTCTTTTCCAACACCATCCATTAACAATTATATATATTATTATTTTTTATACTATATATATTTTTTATTTAAATGGCCCCACCACCTAATATTATTTTTATTTTATTTCACATAAAAACATATATTTTTTTTTTCCTTCATATAAAATTTTCATTTTAACCCCTATGACATTTTACCTTGTAACCTAGCTTTCTTAATTTTATTTTAAAATATCCTTCAATTGGATATTTATCTATAAACTTCCATATTACTAAAACTGGAACAGAACAAAATTAATAGTAATAAATTGAAATTCAATTAATCTCTTGGATCCAGTTAAATTGGGACCTTACAATTCATCCCCTCTTATGAAATTTTATCATCGAGATTTAAGAATCATCTCAGCTCAAAATATCTTACTCTAAAATCATTATTTTTATTTAATCATCAATGACCCTAATAATTCTATTATAAGTAAATCTCCAATTTTTTTTCATATACATAAGATAATATATTCTACACTATAATACTTCACACCTATATAAATCATCATTAACCAAAGCTCTCTTAATCATAATTGTATCTTTATAGAATATTTCATAAATTTCTTTATATATAATATTCAAAGCCATAACAATTAACACCTAAATAGATTATCATTAAACAAAATTCTTCAATTAGAATATTCAACAATAACCCTACTCATATAATTCTGAACAATTATACCCAAAAGCGGACCTATTTCTGGGTCGGGGGGGACACGTGCCCCCCTGGAATTTGAAAAAAAAAATTACTTAATTTACTTTACAGGCAAAAAAAGATAAAAGAAAAAAACTAAGCTTACTATTGCAGTCTGCAGTCTGCAGACAACAAACGTGCAATAGTGAGTGTAATCCATAGATGCTATGTAATTAATGTTTGAGCTGTTAATTTCAATTGATTTTTTTAATTTTTAATTATTATTATTATTATTTATCTTTTATTATTTTATTTAAAAACTAATTTATATGTTACAAAATTTGTCTATGATGCCAACTTTTTATCCAAATTCCATGCTTTATTTCTTTTTTTTTAATTGTTCATTATTTTTATTTAATTATTTATTTTTTCTATTTCTAATAGAATTAATTTCCTTTCTTATTTATTACTTTTATTAAACCTAGTTTTCCTACTTCTAATATTTTTCCTACTCCTAATTAATTTATAGTTTCCTTTTTTAATTTTAATTTTTTAATTCTCTCCTATATAAGTTCTATTTATTTCTATTTTTTATGTGCTATACAAAATTCATTGACAATTTACAAGTTTAATAAATAATTTTTTTTTTCTCTTCATCTGTTTTTTACTTTTCTTTATTTTCACTTTGACATATTGTGACTTACCAGGTTAGTCTCCTAAATTTGTAGTTTCTCTTTATTTTGACTTCTCTTTATTTTCATGCGCTCTAATATTTAATTCTTAAAATTAAATAGCCTTATAGATTTGACACAAAAGATGGTTGCAAAAAAATAAGATAAAGTTTTTCCATTAGTTTACTTGCTTTTAACATTGACATTATTATTACTTGTTGTAACTACTACTATTGAAAGAGCATTTTCTACTATGAATATTGTGAAGACTGAATTACGTAATCGAATGAGAGATCAATGGTTAAATTATAGCTTGCTTGCATATGTGAAGAAAGATATTTTTGACAAAATTGAAAAAGAAATTATCATAAAACGGTTTCAAGATATGAAACCTCGTAGAGAAAAATTATAATTTTATATAATTTATGTTTTTTTCCTGTTTTATTTATTTTAATGATTTCATTAGGATTTTGAAGCATAAAACTATTTGTTTTGCCTAAATATAATGTATGTTTTATTTTATTTAATCTATATAGTGTTATCAAATATATTTTTTTTTAACATAAAAACATTATATATTTAGTATATTCTTAATTTTCGACATTTTTATTACTTTATTCATGTGTCCCCCTGAACAAATTTTCTAGGTCCGCCACTAATCATACCTAAAACTATTCTGAATAATAAATATTTATACTATTTTAAATAATAATTAGTTTCCTTTTTATCACTTCCAATAATACACAAATCTTAGTAAATCATTCCTTATAACTCTTATACTTCATATAGCTTTGAAATAATAAATCAATATATATCAATGAATAATTAACTACACATTTTTCACTTTTATGTGGCACTTTTTGATTGGCTAATTCTATATGACATGGATAACCATTTTGGATCTCCTTGTGTCACCCTTTTATTGGTTTATTTTGCATGATATAGATTTGTATTTTTTTGTGACAATTTCTTAGTAAAATGTCTACTTTGCCCTTTAATGTATTTAATTCACATTCAGGCTTAAATAAATTCCAAAAATATTTCATAATCATCCAATCATCAAATTGACCATGTAACACTTTAATTAGATATAAGACCTCTCAATTACATGTTTTTTTTAAAAAAAAAAAAAAATCAAAGGGTGTAAAACCATTAATACCCATTATTCTCCAAAAAAATAGTGTTTTCGTCCAATAAACTTTGGATCACTTATAACTTATTCAAATGAACTCATTTTCGATCCATTTTAGTTTCTTTTAGCTCTAATATTTATTTTGGAACTTTTGATTCATGATGTCCATTTTTCAAAAATTACTATTCACGTAGATGATTTCTGTTCGGAAACACTACTTACCTAAAAATATTATTCATCAGAAAAATCACTTTTAATAATTTTCGAGGTCCATTTCCTAAAATCACTATTCACTCAAAAATATTATTCATTGAAAAATTTTTGTTTTTCATATAAAAATTCTGGGTTCTACAATTCACCCCTCCTTATAAAAAAATTCATCATCAAAATTTTAAAAGACCCATCTATTAAAAAAAAAAATGGGGGTATCAGTGGCATATATGATTCTCATGTTCTCATGTGGCCTTTTCCACGTCTTGATTTCTCCATAGGACTTTCACCAAGGGAATGACTTTACTACGCAAGACCTGTTCCCTGTGATTCAGAATTTGGACTAATTCTTCTTCATAAGTCACATTCTTTCTTAATTCCATAGGTTGATCTCTACATACCTGAGAGGAATCGGGAATGTATTTCCGAAGTATGAATACATGGATTACGTTATGGATTTAGGCTAGTTATGATGACAGCTTCAACCTGTATGCTACCGATCCAACTCTGTCTATGATCTCATATGGCCCTTAATGTAGTGCGGACTTAACTTATGATACTTTACGAATCTAAGCACAACTTTCCACTAGTAGATCTTAAGGATATTCTATTGCCAATTTTCAAACTCAAGATACCTATGGCGATTATTTGCAATAACTCTTTTGTCTATCATTGATCGTCTTGAGTCTATCCTTAATAATTTCAACCTTATACAAAGTAATTTGGGTAAGCTCGGGACACTATCGGTTTCTTTTCACCTATCTCATTCTAATATATGAGAATTATACACTTTCTTCCATAAAATAGCTCGTATAGGGCTATGCTAATACTGGCGTGATAGTTGGCATACCCTGTAGTTTAATTAAATTATCTCCTCTATATACAACTGGGCCAATTTGTTTAAGTGATAATCACTCTTGATTGATAGAAAATGGGTGGATTTCATCAATCTGTTCATTACAATCAATATAGTATCATGCCCCATTTTGATTACGTGGGAGTTCTACTATGAAATTCATAGTAACCTTCTCTCATCTCCATTCTGGAATAGAGAGGGGTTGTTATACGAGAACTTCCTAGGAGGTCACCCATCATAGCACTGCTCTCACCCAAACATGCTTAACTTCAGAGTTCTGATAGGATTCGATACATTAATGCTAGTATGGTCGCATCTAATACACATAAGCATGAACCCATTATCATTGTACCATCCTCTATGATTGTAAAATTGGGTCTCTACCTGCTCTGATTCTCCCTTTTTTTTTTTTTTGACTTTACCAACTGGAGATGGTTTCTGCCGTTCTTTTATCTAATCCACTAAAATGAGACGAACATAAAAATAACTATTAATGCCCCTGAGTCTACCATTCCTAACATCACTCTTAGAGATTTTATTTCCACCAAAAGTAACTGATAGGTCTCTTACTTAAGGTATCGGCCACTACGTTGGCCTTCTCGAGGTGATATTCTACCATACAGTTGAAATCTTATAACAATTTTAACCATAGAAGCTTATGTCAATCTTTTGTTTGATTCCTTAAAACCTTGCTGACAAGCATTTGGCCATTCAAACTTTCCTTATTAGTCTGGTTAGTAGGATTGCTATTCTAGAAAGCCCATTAATGAACTTTCAGTAATAGCTTGTCAATCCCAAGGAAACTCCTAACATTGGTTATATTTATGGGCGGTCTCCAGTTTGTAATAACTTTTATCTTTTGGGAATCCACACTAAGTTCTTTAATTGAAATAACATAACCTAAGAGAATAATTCGATCTAATCAAAATCGACATTTACTAACTTTAGCATATAACTGACGCTCTCATAAAATCAGTAATACTATCCTTAAACTCCTATTTGTTTTGTTAACAACTAAGACTAAAGCTCTCTATGGATAATTGCTGAATTTCATAAAACCTTTATTTAACAACTCCTTCATCTATATTTTTAATTCCTTCAATTGGGTCGGAGCCATCCTGTAAGGAATAATCAAAATCGACTCAGTTCCCAAAGACAAATCTATCTCAAATTTTATCTTCCTATCTGGAGGTAAATTTGGGAGATCTTTCAAAAATACATCTGAGAATTTTCTGACCATTGGAATATCTTCTAATCGACTTTTATCATTTGACTAGCTGTCATGATAGTCATAATATAGGTGGTAAGTACTTTCTGTATTCCACGAAACACCATATCTGGTTCTTTTGATCTGACCAACCAGACCTCCTTCTTATAAAAATCAACTATGGCTCCAAGATCTATTAATACATATGCATCGCAATTGAGGACATAATTCATACTTGTAACTACTTCTAGAGCGACGCTAGCTCCCTGCTGGGTGACAGCGAATACTCGGGCCTAAGCATGGGGTCTAGCTGGTTGACTCGCGGACGATGCTTCTTTGCGCTTTGAACCTCTGACTAGTGTCGTATTGCTCTGTCCTCTCATCTGAAAGATCTCCCAGTCTCTGGCCGACACTGGACTGTGTGGGATCTGTTGCTGCTGAGGGCTTGGCCTTTGAATTGGTGGTGGTGGCTAGCTGTAGGCACTCTCTCGCATAATGGCCTTCCTACCTACGACGATTGCAGGCATCTCTACCCATCCGACATGGCCCGCATGTCTTCTCCCGTAAATGTTGTACCCTTGGTGCTATACTAATACTCTTCATGATGCGGGAGTCTTCGGGCACTACAAGGGACCTAACTAATCCCTGACTGGACGTTGCTCCCCTGTTCATTGTCCTGCCACCACTCCATCTGGAGCAGTCTGCTCTTCTTTCGGGGAACATTGCTGGACCCTTTCGAGTGCGCATTGGATCTACTACATTTGAGCTTTGATTTCTCGGCTTGGGCTATAGTTGTTGCATTCCTCTCATCTTTCATCCCAACTTCTACCAATCCCCCGTAATGTGTTTGGGAGGTCAATGATAGATGGATCCGAAGACTGAGATTCAGACCTGTTATGAATCTTTTAGACTTTTGCTCTTCATCATCTGCAACAAAAGGGACAATCCAGACCAGTTCAGAGAAATTCTTTTCGTACTCAGTCACAGATGTTGATCCTTACTCCAGTCTGAAAATTTCTTCGATCCAAGCATCTTCGTAACTCTTTGGATAGAACCGATCAGTGAACTTCCTCTAAAATACTATCCAGGACACTCCATTTGAATGTTGTCTCTCTATGGCCTCTCACCAGTCTTTCGCCTACTCCTCTAGGAAGAAAGAGGAAAATAGTACTCTCTATTCATCTGAGCACCCTATCACTTTATTTATCTTGGTGACATGATCCAGTCATGCTAGGGCGCTGTCTAGGTCGTCACTCTCATCATATGGTTTGTCCCCAGCTTACAGGCATATTCAATTGAGCATTTCAGCTCCTCAGGGGCCTCTCGAGGGTACTGTATCGCTGCCATTAGAATCTGGGCGACTTATTCCTCATTAAAGTTTTCATCAGCTGATTTTGCTAGTGCGGACAATCCTGGACGGGTATGATATAATGGGGCATTCACTGACCCCATTATGTGCTCCGCCTCCTGGATGGAAGGTACATCATGTGCGGGAGCCTTATTAATGGCTCTATCGGACCCCTACGACCTTGTCTATGCATCGTGCCATGATTTCAACAAAACTTATTCATGCAAACACTTGAAATTTTTAAGATCATATGCATGACAATTAATAAAAATTGTTTGGGTTGCTCTATTTACACAATAAAATATGAAAACATATAATTCTATTCAAAACCTCGGCTCTGATATTAACCTAATGAGCCCCGTTCCTATACCTCTATTTTTATACTATCGGCAGCCCGTCGGCAATCTCACAGTAGTCTTTCAAAAGATATTTGATCAAACTAAAAAATTCCCATGAAGTTATGCCGTTTTTACTTTACTGAAAATCTTTACAAAATTCTCTTTTGAAAATGAAAATGCGTGGGATTTTTTTTTCTTTTCATCATACATTTATAAAATAAACGTATTAAAAATTTGGACAGTATAACGACTGTTTTTCTGACTATGCCACCATGTAACAACACTTCTAAAATCATTCAATTTCTCAACTCCTGGACTTCAAGCCTTTCTCATTTTAAAGTCACAAGTAACCACAAATATGTATTTAAAATTGAAGACAATTTGAAATTTAATCACATGTCATGCATATATAAATATTTATACATTTCCAAAATATATACAAATGAATATTTATATAATTTACAAGCATTCAATTTCTTTAAAAATATCTATAAGGAATATACATAAAATGTACAACGCACACGACTCAGCCTGACTACTCCTGTGTCGAAGTCCCTATTCTTGACGCACCAATACCTGTACCTGTCCTTAGGAAGGTTTTATTTATAAAACATAAAACGATATATGAGCTATATGAGCTCAATGAATGTCATTAGTTTTCATTTCAAATTTAACTTTATAAAATAAACCTACCTTAAGTCTTAAAATATTTTAATAACCTTTAATCGTTGTAATATCAAAAATCAATTTTTCTCTAAAAACTATATTTCAAATAAATGAATGGATAGACTATTTTCATAACTATAATTCGATTTCATTATAAAATCGAATAATAAAATTAATATACTATGTGCTTTCAGTTTTCTACTGTAAAAATATAAACAGTGGTGGCGATATAGTTTTTGAAAAATCTCTAAGTAAAACAATCCAACTACTGTCGGTTCATACCACATGATATCCTAGATATGGAGTGGAATTTTCCTTCGTTCAAATCATCCCAGAATTTTTCCTCGTTCAAGCCATCTATCCAATTTTACATAGTAAAATTTTTTTCTAACTACAAAACTGAATTTTTCCTTGTTCAGGTGGAAGCTAACTAATAATATACTATACACGTGTATTGGGCGAGACACTGAACTGAACCATTGACATGACACAATCCCCCCTATGGGTTTCCTCCTGCTATTAGTGACAAGCACACCTAACTATTTCAATGCACGTTTCAGATACTCAACCTGTAACGTCCCGATATTTTTTTCCGTCCAATTACTATTCGTTGATTTCATAAGTAATTTATTAAATGGGAATAAATTTGAATTTAATGAAATTCGCGTGATTGTAAAATGTTTTGATTGTTAATTGGTGAAAATTAATATTTTCGAAAATGTTTTTCCCCGTAAAGAATTATTTTCGAATTTAGATAAAATAAGCAGCAGAATGGGAAGGTTAGGATAGTGAAATTAGATTGTATTGTAGGAAATAATTTTTGAGTTGAATAAATAATTTATTATATAATAATAATAATAATTATTATTATTATTATTATTTTTCATTAAAATAAATTAATTATTTTTGGATAAAATAAGGTTATGGATAAGTTTGAATGAGTTAGTGGGATGATGTGATAGCAAGAGTGTCGAATGAGATATTAGCATGTGAGGAGGGGTGTAAATGCAGAAAATAAAAACTTTTGGGGTCAATTTATAAATAACAAAAATTTTGGGGTAATTTTATAAATACAAGAAGTTTGTGACTATAAAAATCTGTTTTTGCCTAGATTTTTCAGTTTGCTGCTCCTCATCGCCGACACCAGTTCTGCTCGTGATCATCTTCTTCTTTTCTTCAATTTTTTTATTTGTTTGATTATTAAACATCTCAAAATTCATTTTTATTTCATCACCTACCAATTCCAAACCTTAAATTCCTCAAAACCCATCAATTCTCCAAGTGTAATTTCGTGCAAAAATGGGGCAAAAAGAGGTATGTCTATGGGTTTTGATTTATTTTGATGAGTATAGATTAAAAATGGTTTAAATAATTTTTAGAGTATGTAAATTTGATTAGTTTTGCATTTGATCAATTATATGTGAATTTCTTTGTTGAAATTTAATTATTTTGAACCCTAGGTGAGGGTTTGTATGCGTGAGGCCTTAGGGACGGCTAGGGAGACGTGAAAACCTCTCCCCTAGGTGTGTAGAAAGCTATTGAAAAGCCCAAAAAGGTTGGTGTACACTTACCCTAAAAAGTTATTTTTATTAGTCTACTAAATACTTTGAGAATTAATAATTTTGTGTTTGGAACGTGATATAATTGTTTGAATGATATTTATTAAATTATTTGGATGTTTATAAAATGAATTTTGAAAAAGAAAAATAAAGTGGAAACAAATTTTCGAAAATTGGCCTCTATAGGTCGAATCTGAGCTCTAGTGTAATCTAGGGACATTTTGATCATTTGAATTTAAATTTCATGTTAATTTAATGTTGATGGAATAGTTTTTGTGATGAAATAATGGTTAGAATGAAAATTTACGTGTATTAGATTAATATCCGTGTGTAAATTCCTTTAGAAATTGTTTAATTTGATTATTTGAGATATCAAATGGTTTTGAATGTTAATTATATGACAATCGCATGCCATTGGATGAATTTATTTGATAAAAAACCGTTTCAAAAACGATTTCGTAAAATAAAACTCCTTATGGCTTAAGTTGAAATACAGAGTACCTTAGGGGTATTTTCATCTTTTCGCTTTCGTTGTTGTGTTAATTATATCATGTGTTGATGATACGTATAACAGACTTGTAATTGAAAATGAAAAAGTTGAGATTCTCGTCTTTTGAGATTAAATTAGAGCATGATAAATGTGATAAATATTGTATTAAGATGTGATATAAAAATTAGGGGGCACAATGTTCATTTGAAATGGCCATAAGTGGTATCCCGAAGAAATTCGATGAATTGAATTAAATATATAATAAAAAGTTTACGCGATTAAAATCTTCGTTTTAAATTGAAAATTTTGTAATCTTGAAAACTTAAAGGGTCCACGTAAAACTAGTCATTGGTAGGTTGGGATTGATAGTTGGCTAGCCAATAGGGTGATTATTAGTAGTATTGCACCGTTACGATTGAATTCAGACGTTGTATAACGAACTTTGAGAGGCATTGAGTGCCCGGTCTCGAAACGGAAACAGATTGTGATATGCAACCCAGTGGATAGACACCGAGCGGTCGTTATCGAGGTTGCCATTTGGTCTGGCTGATGTCAGGAAACCCGTTATTGATCCATGGTATCGTGATAGAATTTTACAAAGGGTTCTAATTAAAGAAAAATCGTAAACTCGTAAATATGCTTGATAAATGCTATTTGATAAAGTAAAATATATGAAAGAGGACAATATTGTAATTAGATGTGACAAGTAAGATTTGATATGATGCATATTGAAATTTTTATTTATTAATTGATATTATGTTATGAACTTTTTGATTAGTTATAAAGTTTAAATGATGAGTTTATATATTATGAAAATCTTGTCGAAATTTGTATAGTGTGTTTTGATTTTTATTTAACGCTAACGTACTGGGTTAGAAAGTATAATCAGGCATATGATAGGAAATTGAGTTGAAATAATAATAGTATGAATATGTTTAATAACGGATTTCAGAAAAGTTACGTGATTAAAGTTTATATTGAAGCATGTTTGATAGAGGTGTTATTGAAAAACTGATCGTTTATGTATTTTGTTTACTTTGATTGTTGTAAAAGTTAAATTTAGTTATAGTGTTAAGAAGATTGATTAAATAATCGATTAGTAACTTTTAGATAAAAGTTTGAGAATGACGTTAAAAATATTGATGGAAAAGTTACGTGAATTGAAAATAGATATAAAGAATTTTATATATATTTTACATGTGAAATTGTTAGTACATGGGATAATTAGTGAACTTGATAAAAGTTTGATATTTTTGTGACATAGTATTTTTGTAATGGATATTTTGAGAAACGAAAGTTATTAAACGATATTGTGTATAATAACTATAGATTTCTATATTAGATATATATATATATATATATATATATGAAAATGAAGTATTTGATAAATATAATTATTAGTAATACGCTTTCATCAGGATTTGTAATAAAATTCTTACAAATCGAATTAATAGGATTCATAAGAAAAAGTCTGAATATTAAGCACATAATTTAGATAATTGAAATTTGAAATAAAATGTCTTTGTTAGGATTTGTTATTTAAATTAACAATATATATATATCTAATATCGGATTGCTACGTTTAAGAACAGATTTTATGTGTTGGATATGTTTATATAGTTGATGTGCATAAGTATAGTGATGTGTAGTAGAATTTTTACAGAACTAATTAATATGTCTAATAATAATCTGTATGCATTTTGTATGTGTATTTATTAGTAAATAGATTTGATTGTGAAATTTTAGTAAAAAAAAAAATTACTTGGTGAAAATCGTTTCAAAATGGCCGTTAAAAATAATTTTATGCTCTTATATACATATTTTTTTTTGTAGTTAATAATTCTTAGTGAGTTATGAAATAATTATTGAAAATTGAAAAAAATGGAATTTTGTATAGACATACTCAAAATATGATTTTGATGTCCTTCATAACTTGTGTGTTGAGAAAAAGTAAAATATGGTGAAAGTTTTATTTTATTATTATTCTGAACTTTCAAATATTATTGAAAAGTTTTGTGAAATTATATTATAAGAAAATAAAGTTTTATGACCTTTAAATTAAGTGTACACCCACTAAGTAGAAATACTTAGTGCTTTGAATTTACCATGCGCAAGTAATTGAATTGGGTTTGTTGCCGAGACAAAGACGAAGTCCCTATAAATACTCTACGAGTCACATCCGACATAAATTTTTGGGTAATAATAATTTTGTATCATGTATATATATGCACAAGCACCATCATGTATGTGTGTAAGTTTTTAAATTTAAAAGTTTGTCAGGTACAATTTGTATTAAAGTTTGAAAATATTTGTAAGTTATGTATATTATGTGATAAGTAAGTAGTGTAAAGTTTTATTTTGATTCTGAATTTTGATTAAATATTTATTTTAGTTGGTTGCGTGTTGAAGTGATTTTTAAAATTGGACGGGAGGTCCAAATTGAAATTGAGAAATGAATTTTATAGAAGTGTTATTATTTTCTTTACAGGTTAAAATTTGGGTTTTTAGAAAAATAGAGGAAACTCTGCCGAATTTTCGAAAAATTATAAATGAGAAAATAATATTAAAGTTTTTCAATATTATAAGAAGTTAAAATAAACTTTTAGTGGTGATTCCATTTCTTTTAATAAAAAATTTTCAATTCAATGAATAAATGAATTTTCAGTTCGGAACCATAACGCCATTCGCCTCGAATCTCGATCCGACGGGAAATCAGGGTAAGGGGTGTTACACAACCTCAACCGAAGACAAATGTATAATCTACTAGGCATATCATAGGTTTACAAATATATTTTCAACTTCCATGCAAAATATTTCTTTTCAGTATAATTTAATTCAAAATCAAATTCTAGCATATTCAAACACTTATCTTAACGTATAAAATCAATCGTTTAAAGGACACTCACATTGCCTAATTGCTTCCCTTTTCAAATCTTTTATGAATATCTATATAATTCTGAATAAATAATTCTCTAAAAAATGATATCAGTATTCTTTTTCTAAATATAAAATCATGTTATTTAAAACATTCTAAAATCTTTCTAATAATAATTCAAACAGAAAACATAAAATTATTTCTGGAATTTCTTATACGAATTCGTAATATTTTTTTTTTTTAATCGTAAAAGTTTATAATTTATAAAATCAATTAACTTAACAAATTTATTTACTTGAAATAAATAATAAAATCTGAAATATAAATAACTATAAATCAATCAATTTAATTAAAAATAAAATTATCCACTCACATAAAATTCATTGAATAAAAAGATAATTATATTAAAATATTATAAAAAGATACTCACATTACTAATTTGTTTATTTCTGGATTTAAAACGAGTTTCCCTTTGTTTTTCTCATCATCTTGGATCCATCTTAAAATTATATAAAACTGAATTTATAACTTATAGAAAAATAAACTAATTTTATAGAATCTAATTCCTATTAAAATAAATTTACTTATCTAAGTAATTGAACACCTAAAATATTTTTCTTTTCTTTTTCATCTTCCCTTTCTCCTTCTCCGCCCCTGCTATTTTTTTTTTCGTCATAAATTTTTTTTCCTTCAGTTGCCGGCAGTTTATGCGTTTGTTTTGCTTCTAATAAACTATATATATATACACCAATATCCGTATCTCTTCTCCGCCGCCTAATGTTACATCCTTTTCCTTTATTTTATTTTATTATTTTGTTCTTTCCTTCTCACTCGGCACATCAACTTCTCATGCCATTCCTCCCTCTTTTAACATTATTTTATTATTTTTTTTTTTCCAACACCATCCATTAACAATTATACATATTATTATTATTTTTCTTAAATAGGTATGGCCCACATCATTAACTAATATATATGTATTTTTATTTGAATGAGCCCACTATTAGACAATTAACTACAATTGATTTACTTTACTTTTTAAATTCTTGTCATATCTTTGTAATTAGTTGTAATCCCCTAATTCTAGAATAGTTTCCTATTTTTGTGTTTTGGGTAACTCACGGCAATGACCAACTTTGTGTATATATACTAATTTCTAATCAATGGAAATTCAAGCTATTGTTTCAAAATATTCCTCTCTCTATTTTCAACATGGTATCAAGAGCCTAATCTTGGGCGATTTTTTTTTTTCCAGCTCCTCAATGGCTTCCGATGCAACCTCCTACTCCTCCCACAATTCTATCACCATCCCAAACTCCCCGGACCCTCACCATCCCCTCCTTACAATTAATCTCTCCAATATCACCAAGTTGACATCCACCAATTATCTCACATGGAGCCTTCAAATCCAATCTCTTCTTGAAGGTTATGATCTTCATCACTTCATTGATGGAACTCATCCTTCCCCACCACCCACCGTCACCGACAATGGTGTTGAATCCCCAAATCCTGCATACACAACTTGGAAGCGTCAGGATCGTCTCATCTTTAACGCTCTCCTTGGTGCTATCTCAGTTTCGCTGTAACCGCTTATTGCTCGCACCACCACTTCCTTTGATGCATGGCAAACCTTAGCACATACCTATGCCAAACCATCTCGAGGTCATATTAAACAACTGAAGGACCAATTAAAGCGGTGTACCAAGGGCTCGCAATCAATCAGTGAATACATGCAGGCAATAAAAACTCGTGCTGATGAACTTGCTCTTCTAGGGAAGCCAGTTGATGATGAGGATCTTATTGATCGGGTTCTTGCAGGCCTCAGTGATGAGTACAAATCTGTCATTGATGCCATTAATGCCCGTGACACGTCCATTTCTTTCGCTGAGCTGCATGAGAAACTTCTCAACAAAGAAGCATCTCTTCAAATTGCCCAACCATCTTCTCTATCACTACCCGCCACAGCAAATCCCACCTCCTTCCGGAATCGTTCAAATTGGCGTCCACCAGCCACCAATTCCCAACAACCAGGCCCTACCATTGCGCCTTCTCCTCATGATCAACGCCAACCCAAACCTTATTTGGGTCGTTGTCAAGCATGCGGCATTCAAGGACACACTGTCAAACGATGCCCGATGTTTCGCCTTGTCATAAATCAACAACCCCCGACACCTCGTCCTCAAGGTTCTCAGGGATACCGCCCCTCCACACCCTGGCAACCACGAGCCAATCATGCTGTTCTCAGTAACAACACCACTCCTACTTGGCTGCTGGATAGTGAAGCATCTCACCACGTTACGTCTGACTTGAGCAATCTTTCTCTTCATAGCCCGTATCAAGGATTTGATGATGTCCTAATTGGCGATGGATTAGCCCTTCACATCACCCATACTGGTTCTACCACCATCCCTACTTCCTCTCACCCTTTTACTTTACAAAACGTCCTTTGTGTCCCTTCCATGAAAAAGAACTTAATTTCGATTTATCAATTTTGCACTACTAACCATGTTTCTGTTGAGTTCTCACCCTTTGCTTTTCAGGTGAAGGATCTACACATGGGGGCAATCCTTTTGCTGGGTGAACCTAAGGATGGCGTATATGAGTGGCCAACTACATCCCCTTCAGTTACCTCTTCTCCGTTGCTTGCATTTTCTAGTGTCAAGACCACTTCGTCCGAGTGGCACTCTAGACTAGGTCATCCATCATTTAGTATTATGAAAAATATTGTTTCCAAGTTTTCTTTACCATTGTCTAGTCCGTTATCCTCTTTTACCCATTGTAATGCCTGCTCATGTAATAAAAGTCATAAAATTCCCTTCTCTTCTTCTACCTTAACCTCATCCCATCCACTTGAACTTATCTTTTCTGATGTATGGACCTCTCCTGTTTATTCTGTTGATGGTTTTCAGTACTATGTTATTTTTGTTGATCATTATACCCGGTATATTTGGTATTATCCACTTAAACGGAAATCCCATGTGTATGATGTCTTTGTGCGCTTCAAAGCATTAGTCGAAAACCAATTTAAACATCGCATTGTTACCCTCTATTCAGATAATGGTGGCGAATATAAAACACTTGATAGTTTTTTTATCCACCAATGGCATCTCCCATCTTACTACACCACCCCATACACCAGAACACAACGATCTTTCTGAGCGACGTCATCGCCATATTGTTGAAACCGGTCTCTCTCTTCTCACTCATGCATCGATGCCTTTAACTTATTGGACGTAGGCTTTTGCCACTGCTGTATATCTCATCAACCGTATACCCACACCCACACTACATCTTTCATCTCCTTTTGAAAAACTATTTGAGTCTCCACCCAACTACAATAAACTTCGGGTGTTCGGTTGCTTATGTTACCCATGGCTTCGTCCTTATTCCCAACATAAACTTGACTCTCGTTTCACTCCTTGTGTTTTTCTTGGTTACTCTTATACACAAAGTGCCTATATCTGTCTTGATATGTCCACTTCTAAAACCTATATTTCTCGTCATGTCAAATTTCTTGAAAACTCTTTTCCCTTTACCACTCACCTACCCCATCTAGCTCGTCCCACCCTAGAGATCATTTCCAAATGGCTTCCCCCTGTCCAAATTCTCCCCACTTCAAGTGGCTCACTCAATACGCCTCCACAAAAGGATTCTTCGTGTCAACATCCGTCCCAAAATGCCCAAACTGTCAACTCTCCCTCTTCCTCAATCCACCATCGATCCCAGTCCTCAGCCCTTCCTCTCCTCGAATAGAGTTCGGTTGCCCGTTCACCACCAGAGCCACACAATTATGAGATCTCTTCTGGTTCAACCACAGCTCAAACTACCCATCAAAATAACCATCCCATGACCACTAGAGCGAAAAACAACATCCACAAACCCTTAACCAAGATGAATCTCACTGCTGTCCTTTCTCAACCATCAGACATTGAGCCTCATACTGTTACCCAAGCCCTTAAAGATCCTAAATGGAGACAAGCTGTGAATGATGAATTTGATGCTCTTGTTCGGAATGGAACCTGGGAACTTGTTCCATCTTCTTTTCTACAGAATCTTGTTGGATGTAAGTGGGTTTTTCGTATTAAACGGCTTCCTGATGGTTCTGTTGACAGGTTCAAAGCCAGATTAGTTGCGAAAGGTTTTCATCAGCGACCTGGGGTGGATTATCACGACACTTTTAGTCCGGTTGTCAAGCCGACAACAATACGCCTTGTTCTAAGCCTGGCAGTCAGTAAAGGTTGGCAGTTGCGACAGTTGGATGTTAATAACGCCTTTCTTCAAGGCCATCTTTCCGAAGATGTCTACATGGCCCAGCCTCCGGGATTTGTTGATAGAGACAATCCCACACATGTATGCAAATTAAAGAAGGCTATATATGGACTCAAGCAGGCCCCACGAGCTTGGTACCTTGAACTTCGACAGTTCCTCATTGAGTTTGGGTTCACAAACTCTCATGCAGACACCTCTCTATTCATTCTCCACTCAGGTGACATTACTATGTATCTACTTGTTTATGTGGATGACATTATTATCACAGGTTCCAACACCGATTTTATTCAACGCTACATTGACCTTCTGGCACAAAGATTTTCAATCAAAGATCTTGGCATTTTGTCTTATTTTCTTGGCATTGAGGTCCTCACCACTTCATTTGGTCTGTTGCTTACTCAAAAGCACTACATCACTGATCTTCTTGCCCGGACAAAAATGTCTGATGCAAAACCTGTTGCTACACCACTTGCTACAGATGGAAATCTCGCACTTCATTCAGGTACAGCTCTTACTGACTACACAGAATATAGAACAATTGTTGGTAGTCTACAATATCTTTGCCTCACTCGCCCAGACATAGCATATGCTGTTAACAAGCTTTCTCAGTTCATGCATCGGCCAACGTCTGATCATTGGAATGCTGCAAAACGACTACTTCGATATCTATGTGGCACATCAACTCATGGATTATTTCTTCCTAAGGCAAATCCCCTTTCTCTTCATGCCTTCTCAGATGCAGATTGGGCTGGCAACAAAGATGATTATACCTCTACGAGTGCTTATATTGTCTATCTTGGTCGTCATCCTATTTCTTGGTCTTCCAAGAAACAGTGTACAGTTGCTCGGTCCTCCACAGAAGCTGAGTATCGATCAGTTCTATTTTCAACACCCACCACTTAATATTATTTTTATTTTATTTCACATAAAATACACTAAACCACCGGTTCATTTTTTTTTTCCCATCATATGAAAATTTTCAATTTAACCCCTATAGCCTTTTACCTTTTAGCCCAACTTTCTTAAATTCATTCTGAAAATATCCTCCAATTGGATATTTATCTATAAACTTATGTATTACTAAAACTGAAACCGGATAAAATTAATGATAATAAATTGAATCTCAATTAATCTCTTGGATCCAGTTAGATTGAAACCTTATAATTCATCTCCCCTTATGAAATTTCATCCTTGAGATTTAAAAATCATATCTGCTTAAAATATCTTACTCTAAAGTCATTGCTTTCATTTAATCATCAATGACCCTAATAATTATATTTTAAGTAAATCTCCAGTTTTTATCCACATGCATAAGATCATATATTCTACACTATAGCACTTCACACCTATATAAATCATCATTAATCAAAACTCTCCAATAATCATAATTATACCCTTATAGAACATTCCATAAATTTTTTTATATATAATATTCAAAATCATAACAATTAACACCTAAATACACTATCATTAAACAAAATTCTTCAATTAGAATACTCAACAATAATCCTACTCGTATAATTCTGAACAATCACATCTACAACTATTCTAAATAATAAATATTTATATTGTAAACCCTAAAGTTGCATTTTTTGAAAACTAATTTTTCGACGAATAGTGTATTCGGATGGAAAGTGTCTATATGAATAGTAGTTCGGGTGAATAGTGATTTTTGAGAAAAGTATCCCTGAAATAGTTGAAAGTGAAATTTTTATAAATAATATTTTCAAATAAATAGTATTTTTAGACGGAAAATGTTTGTATGAATTGTGATTTTTGAAAAATAAACGCTGGACATTAGATGTCCTATAACTGGTATTAGAGTTAAAAGAAGTTGGAACGGGTTAAAAAAAAGTCCATTTGAATAAGTTTTAAGTGGTTCAAAATTTAGGTTATGAAAACGCTCTTTTTGAAGAATAATATATATTGATGATTTGACGCCCACTAAAATTTTTTTTAACGTATGAGATTGAGAGTTAGGATGCTCAATTAGAGTATTACATAGTCAATTTAATTATTAGATGACCATGAAATATTTTTGGAATTTATTAAGTTCAAAGGACAATAAAATGCAAACAAGGGCAAAATGAACATTTCACTCAAACATAATGGATTTGGTGTGAGTAACCACATGGAAAGAAATTGAATAAGAAGCACAATCCATGTTATTCAATTTTAACCAATGAAATAGTGACAAATAAAAAATTTAATTGATGGAAATTAGTTGTCATGCATTAAAGGATATTAATGCATTAATGTTTAAGTTACTAATTTGCCTTTAGTTAGTTGAGTGGATGTGAGATTTAATTAAAGGTATTTTGGTAAAACTAATGAGAGGACTTGATGGCCATTTATAGGTTAGATGAGGGGTAATTTGGTCAAGAAAGTTTGACCTTATATAAAGTTGAATTAATGATGAATTGGTGGTGTGTTTAGACGGCAAAAGGAAGAAAAAAATTGAGTGTGCAGACCATAGCGGTTCGGCAGCAAGGAGGAGAGGGAAAATCAAGGTTTTGATCCGATTTTTCATGCCAAAATCTATCAATCTTCATAAAGTAAGGTGTTAGGCTAAAAACCAAGCAGGAAAGTGAAGAGAATATGTAAGAAAGTTGAGTTTTTTATGGTGTTTTGATGGGTTTTTATGGTGAATTGGTAAAATGATGTGTTTGTTGGATTTTTGGTGTGATTAAAGGTTGATTGTATTGTATTTGAAATTGGATTTGAAAGGAAATTCAAAAGAAGTGGTATGACAAGTTTTCTAGTAAGGTTAGTTTAGGGTTTTATGTAACTTTTCAAGTAAAAATTTAATGTAATTGATCTTACGGCATTAGGTGAATATTTGAGTGATTCTCATGTGATTTGTGGCCTTGAAATTGGAAGAACAATTTTAGATGTCATGACGTATAAATTTTGGCTAAACTAGAATTGTGTGCAATTAAATTGATTTTAATGTTTGATGAATTTACATGAGGTTAGCATGATTTTATGATGAATTGCACCAAGAGAATGGAGAGAATGATTTTTGGATGCATGGTATTAGTTTTGGTCAAACTAGGGTTAGTATGTGTTTGAATTGATTTTGTTGTTTAAGGGGTTGTTTAATTCTTTCGAGGTGTCATTATGAATTTATGCATGTGATTAAGTAAGTTTGAATTAAGGAAATTGAAGAAATCGAATGCAATGATGAATGTGAAAGTTTATGCCAATGTTGGTGATTTAGGGTGAACATGGTGTTTTAAGTGAAAATGGGTGATTAAATGCTAATTTTTATTAAGTAGAAAATAAATTCTAAAGTATGATATGTATTGTAGGTGAAAAGCAGGCTAAAGGGTCAAAGGAGATAAATCGAAGGGCAAACGAGTAATTTGTGGGCCATGTGAGTGAAAAATTTTGTTTTATGAATTGTTAAATGTATGTTCTACCATTTTGTGGCATTTATGATATCAATAATGAATTTGGTGATTGAAAGTGATTTTAGTTGAAAATGTTAGTTCATGGACATTTCATGTAATTGTTTGAAAGAGAAGTGTTTTATACATAAAATAATTGAAATGATAATGATTATGTGATTATGTTTTATTGATTTTTTTTATATATATACAATCAGTCTTATATCATAAGTTTATGGAATTATGGACTTTTATTTTTTTGAATTATATAGAAAAGAAAATGTTTTCAAACGCCAATGGCATACCCCATGTTATATGTTATATGTTATGGATTATGATTTAGACCCGACTAGTATACCCCACAATGTATGGACCCCACAATGTATGGCAAGTGTTGGAAGGACGTGTCACTAACATTGGAGATATTGAGTTAGTCAGTCGAGTTATGTCGCCCTCTACATATGTAAGGTATTATCTCACTCTCGTATGCAATGCAAAACATTCCTCTACAGATTGTGAGATGTTTCATGTATATTGTTACTGTAAAACCCAAAATCTTCATCGTCAATAAGGGAATTATTTTTCTAATTGGATCGTGTTTCGATCGGAAAAATATAAATTTCAAGTCCGAAATTATTCGGAATAAGTATTTTTTTCGAGTAACAAAATTTAATTTTATAGTGTAAGGCGGATGCGAGGTTAGTAATAATAATAAGAATAATAATAATAATCCCGAAGACAAAAATCAAGTCGTAGCGGATTCCCGGAGGGGCGGACGAAATTGCATTCGAACCTGGAATCGGAATGGGAGAACGCATGAATCAACGTGTGGCTTATATGGTGCATGGCATTGACACTTATCAAGCATGTGAAAGGGAAATAAGACAAGTGTCCTTCATGCAATTAAATTGAGTGACAAGTGTCCATTGGAGAATAAATGCATAAAAAAAATAATAATAATAATAAAAAATGAAAGTGAAGTTTTAAGACAAAAGCATCCCATTTTCGGTCACCATTTTTTTTCCTTATTCTAACCGAGAGACTAAAAGGTTAGAGAGGAGTGATAGCAGAGCATTTCAACCGTGAGAGGAGAGCAATTGCATGTAACCTCCTTCTTCGTCTTCTTTCTTCTTGACCGAGAGAGAGAGATTGATTGTGCAAGCTGCTGACCGTGAAGAGCAAGAAGAGGCAGTTGCGAACTGGAAGAAGATTGATCTTATTCCGTTGATGCATGTGCAGTCCAAGCTCCAAAATGATCAGATCTGATCATGCATGCAAAGGTAGAAGCAAGGAGAGGTGAATCTAGGCCGTGAAGTGAAGAGCAGCAAGGAGAGTGAGCTGCTGGCGTGAAGTGAGGTTGTCGCTGCTGGGCGTGGGCTGTTGCTGCCAAGCTGAAACCGTTCTGTTGCTGGCGTGTGGGCGTTGCTGCTGCCTGGTGGGTGCTGCCATGAGTTGAAGCTGCTGGTGGCGTGAGGTTCTGGCGTGGGGTTGCTGCTGTTGCCGTGGACGAGAGGTGCTGTCCAATTGCTGCCGTGCCGTCGCCGTTGCTGCCAACTGCTGTCGTGGGCTGTCATTGTGAGCTACTGCCAAACAGCTACTGTCAAGCTGAAATCAACATCCAGTTTTGAAGTGGAACAGCAATAGGATAAAACATCTTGCTGGTGGAAGAAGAAGCTTGCTACCGCGAGAGTTTCGTCATCGTTCGGAAGTTGTTTCGAACGAATCTAGTAAGGTAAGTGCTGCCCATTTTCTTCATTGAGTTGTTTTGGTAATTAGTAAGCAACCATGTGAATAAGTTGAGATAAAGTGGTGATATTATGTTTGGGTTTAGGATTGAGAACCTCGTTAGTGCGGAGGTTCGTTTGTTTTGTTTCGTTTTGTTGTCGATTGATTGCCGATGTTGAAAGTCCGTGGATTATTCGTTGTGTGGGCTGTTATGATATGATAAAGAGGTTGTCATGTAGTGCTTTTATTTCCAAGTTTGTTAACATGAAAAAGGATGCATTTTAGTGTATTTGAAAGTATTGAAATATAGTTCGAGCGTTGATTAATCGTTTTCGAGCAATTTGGTCGAGTTTTCCGCAAGTGCGAATGTTTTTAGTTGTGATTTTCGTTGTCGATTGTGAAAACGTTTATGATGTCTTCTCGATGTATTGAGTTGTGTTTAAGCCCATCATGATGTTAAGTCGATGTTAGGATAGTTTAAGATACGTTTAAGTTAATCGGATAGTTAAGTTTCGCGCGAAATCGTTAAATTGTCGATTTTGGAGTTGAATTGGAAAAATGTATTTTTGTTAAGCTTGCTATTATATTTTTCCTCGTTTACGCTTTATCATGTTTGAATCTTGTTGCCTTGATTTAAGTTAAGTCGCGAGTAATATGGACGATAAATTTATTTGGAAATGAAGGAAGCGCGCGAAACGTTAAATTGATAAGTCGCGATAGTTAGTTAAAATCGCGTAAGTTTTATGCTGTTAGTTTAGCTTCGCTTATCCTTTTTGTTAAATCCATTAGATATTGGTTTCATGATGTTGCTTTGGAATTCGATTAGCGTAGTTCCGTCGTGCTTATGTTAGAATGTTAACTTATATAGGCGTCGATAAGGTGAAGAAAAGCGAAGTTGAAGAAGTAGCGCGAGATAGAGAATCCGATCGTTTCCGTGAGTTAGGAATCGGTGAGTGTAAATTGTTTTATGAAATGATTATTACACTATGATTTCTATATGATTTCTATACTTTCATGAAAGAATTAAACGTTTTAACATTTAAATGAATTTATATGAATGATATACGCTTTACAGGAATGTTATACGCTTCGAATTGTTTATATTTGTATTTAAAGTAATATTGATCGTATAACTTGTTATTGAAATGTGCTTTTATGTTTCGTTTTATAAGCGAAGGAACATGTTTTACAAATATTATTTTAGCATGATAATGGATTTCAAAACCAATGGCTACCCATCCCTATTATGACTGAATTATGATTGTTATGCGGCCGAAGTGCCTTATTGCGCGTATGACATGTCTGTCGGGGGAAAGTCCACTAACTATGGGGGGATCGAGTCTGTCATGAGTCTGTCATGTCGCCCTCTACGCGTATATAAGGTACTATCATGACTGATGCCCTATGTGCAGCGAGGTAACATACCGCGGCATAGTGGTTATGACTGAGATTGCACGTCCCCACCACCGGTGACCCAAGACCGGGCGGTGATCATGATTTCCCCGGGTCCCATTGGATATATGTTTTATGACTGAGGATTCATTTATGATTTTATAAGTTTATTTATGAACTTATGATTATGTTATGAATAAATTTTATGATGCTTATAATCTTGCATATTGTTTTCAAGAAATTGTTTATAAAAATGATTATGTAATATCATGAAATTCACGTTTACGTAAATTGTTTCGGAACTTGAATTCTTTCAAAAGATTTTGAAAAGGGTATTAAAGGAAACTTATTTAGAACTGCATAACACTCACTGAGCCTTTTTAGCTCATTATTTTCTTGTTTATTTTGTTTTAAAAACTCCCCAAGCGCAGGATCGAGTCCTCTAGGCGGCAGATCTCCAGCTCAAGAGTAGGCAAGCTTATCAGGCGACCGAAACTGTGAAATCAAAGTAAATTTTTGTTGTATAACGGATTTTAATGTGATGTAAATATTTAAGTTTTATAACTTTAATTACGTTATCATGCATGTGGAATGTTTTCTTTAAGTTGAAATGATTTTAGTTTTAAAGACTCGAATTGCATTGAAATGTGGATTTTGCGATGGATCTGAGGTCTTATTTGGAAGGGGAAATGAATGTATGCATTTTGAAATATTATTAATTGTTTTACAGGTGTTTTGAAAAAGTTGAAAATGTCAGAGAAACAGCCATTGTGCTGCCGAAAATTTTTCACCCTAAATTTTTAAGTAATAAGAAATGAAATTGTTTTACGGCTTAGCTTCACGGAGTCCTTTTAAGTTACCTGCATGAAGACTGTAAGGATTCTGTGGGGTGCCGGGAGGGCTCCGCTCGGATCTCTTCAGGGGAAATCCGGGTCGGGTCCTTTCAGTTACTGTGAGCATCGCTAATCAAATTGTTACATGACTACGTTATGATGATCTCTGAGTTCAATTGGTACGGTTTCAGCAAGAAAAGGAAAAATCTTCAGTTATGCAATAATTGAAATATTATTATGTTTTTATGTTTGAAATCATGTTTTAAGAATGCCCACAAATTTATCAAAAATTTATGATTTGATTTTGAAAATATTATAAAATACAACAAATTCTTTTAAAAATGTTTTTGGGAGGTAATTTGAAAGAAACGATTTTAATAGAAAAATTTTATCACTCACTGAGCTTCTTTAGTTCACTATTATTGTTTTATGTTATAAAAACCTTCCCAAGTGTAGAAACTAACAATAAGGGTGCTCGTTCTACCACTACGGATTAGGTGGGCCAATTATGTACGTTGTTCTTTTGTGAAGTCATGTTTTGTATATTTTGTCTTAATTAGAAACTAACATATGTACATAATTTTTTAGGTTGTAAAGAATTTTATGAATTTTTACCACAGTTGTGGTGTTATGTTGTATTTGTTTAAATAAAACGATTTGATGCTTATACGCATATACAATGTAAATATTTTAAGATGTATATAAATGTTTTTGGTTTCATGCATGACATTATGTTTTCGATTTTGAAAAGATTTTGTTGAATTGGATATTTGTGGCTAGGCGATGCTTTGAAATGGACCAGAGATCTAATATGGTAGTGGAGATGGTTGTTTGAGATATTGAAGTGTTATTGATTTGTTTTCAAGAAATTGAAATTTTGGGAAATCATGAAAAACAGTTATTTTGCTGTCAAAATTTTTAGAAAATCTAAACTATGAAATTTTGTAATTTATGATTTATATGGTTGGGAAATGAATTTAAATTTTAGAGCTTACTCTACGATATCCTTTTGATGTGCTAGTTAAAGTCTAGAAGTGTTTCGTGGGGTACCCGGATCACGAGAGCTCTTAAAGGAGAAAATTGAGGTGGGTCCCGTTATATACTATTCTAAATAATAATTATTTTCTTTTTTATCACTTCCAATAATACACAAAGCTTAATAAATAATTCCCTATAACTTTTATACTTCATATAGCTTTCGAATAATAAATCAATATATACCAATGAATAATTAATCACATATTTTTCACTTTCAGATGGTACTCTCTCATTGGCTAATTCTACATGACATGAATCACCATTTTGGTCCTCCTTGTGTCAGTCATTTATTGGTTCATTTTGTATGATATAGATTTGTGTTTCTTGATAATAATTTCTTAGTAAAATATCTACTTTGCCCTTTAATGTATTTAATTAACATTCATGCCTAAATAAATTCCAAAAATATTCTATGATCATCCAATCATCAAATTAACCATGTAATACTCTAATTAGATATAAGATCTCTCAATTGCATGCTTTTTTTTAAAAAAAAAAAATTCAAATAGATGTAAAACCATTAATACCCATTATTCTGCAAAAAAATGGCATTTTCGTCCAATAAACTTCGAATCACTTATAATTTATTCAAATTAACTCATTTTCAATACATTTCAAAATTTTTTTTTTTTTTTTTAACTCTAATACTTATTATGGAGCTTTTGATTTATGATGTCCATTTTTCAAAAATTACTATTCAAACGGACGCTTTTCGTCGAAACTACTATTCACCTGAAAATATTATTCATAAGAAAAATCACTTTTAATGATTTTTGGGGTCTGTTTTCCAAAATCACTATTTACTCAAAATACTATTTATTGAAAAATTTTCGTTTCTCATAAAAAAATTCTGGGCTCTATAGGTGGTCTATAGGGTTAGTGTTTTGGTGAGGCTAAGAGGCTCTGGCTCTTTTTTTTTTTTTTTTTTTTTTTTTTACAGGTTTTGTTTTGGTGATTTAAAGATTGTTGAGTTTGGTGTTTTGTTGATTTTGTAATCAAGTGAGTTTTACAGATGTGGGCTGTAACTGAGTAAGTCGAGTTGGTTGAGTTAGGCCAAATTGGTCAAGTACTCGGCCTACCCAAATTTAGCCCACGATTTAGGATAAACATATTGGTTTGGTGCTAGTCCGGGTCATCGATTAACTGATGATAACTCGATCGAGTTTTAGAACATTGATTTGTAGTATATTGTGTAAAAATAAACAATAAATCGAATAAATAAACTATGAGAATTCATGTACTAAACCACAATTTGACCATCTAAAATCACTACGATGCTAGAGTAACCCTAAAACACATCTTAAACCTAAATCAACAAATCAATTTATTATTACTTTTTCTTCTTTTAGATATATATATTATTTGTCAATTTTCATCAAAATCAATTTGTGAGTTTAAATATAAATTGAAAAACATATATAATTTAGTAGAGTATTGAATTTAAAAAAAAAAAAAATTATATTCATACAACAATGTTGAGAAAAGAAATAATGAATATGTTACGTGTTAACTTCAAATCTTAAATACTATAACTGAACTATGTTACTTCAGTTTAAACTTTTAGGTATAATGACAACTAATATAGGATCAAAACTTAGAGGTCTTTGGTTCAAACTTTATACCTGAGCTTGGAGTTCTGTGGTTCAAACCATTTCTCTTCCCTTTATCTCAAATTATTGTTACACATGTTATAACGGTAGAGGGCATTTAGAATATATTCAATATCTATCATCTATCTACGTTACACGAAGAAGGAGTATCATGTGTCAATTTCAAGTCTTAAATATAGTTAGATATTTTCCTATCAGCTTAAATTTTTAAGTCTGATAATAACTAACAAAATAAAATCAAACTTGTACTAAAATTGTAGACAAAAGAGGATGATATAAATAGAGATACATATTGCAATTCTTTTTTTATTAAAATTAGTATAAGATATTTTAATAAAACCATATAATTTTTTTTTTTTTATGATTAAGAATGGAAACTTGATTATTAGGGTGAAAGAGAGGAATGAAGTTTCCTTTTAGGAGGAATTTAAGCAATGTTTGGTACATGTGAAATGAGGTGGATTTGAGATTTATTTTTTCTCATCATCCCACATCCAACGTTTGGCCCAAGAAGGGAATGGATATTTATTTTCATTTTCGAACCCACCTCCATTCTCAATCAATGAAGGAAATTGAAACCCAAGCTCAATCGTGGGTTCCCGTTTCCTGAATTGACATTAATTCTTTTCTTTTCTTATTAAAAAAAAAAATTATTCATCCTCTCTCATCAAACAACCATCGACCAATTTCTCTCTAAACACAACTCTCTCTCTCTCTCTCTCTCACATCTCTACCATACCTACCTACCACCATTACAAACCACTCTTCGTCTCTCTCATCTCCTCATCCAGTGATGGAAATTAAGGTAGCAATCATGGAGAACAAGGCAATTCTAATGATCCTTTAAGCATCAATAGTGGACCAATGACAAGGGCTAAAGCTCAAAGGATGAAAGAAGTTTTAAATGGGCTAATCAAGGATATTTGAGCCAAGAATCATGTACAACTCGAGCTGGACAATTTGGAGGCATCAAAAGGGCTTCAAAATATCATTCAAGTCAATAAATCAAGTTTGAAGGAATTTGGACCTAATCTATAATGGGTTATGCACAAGGGATATTTTTGGGAGACCATATCTTTTGATAGAGATGCATTTATAAGGTAGTCATATGTAGTTACAAATATCAGAGTCTTAACTATCTTCTAACATTTTGAAGCATGTCATTTGAAGATTCAAAAGGAAGTTATAACTTAATACATTTTAGTAGTCTATATTCAATAAGTCTTTATGAGGCGTAATTATAGGATGTCGTATCTTTTGATTTTGAAGGATTTATGAGGGATGCCATATGTGGTTGGAAAATTCTTAGTCTTAACTTTTTTTTGACATTTTGAAGTGTGTCATTTAAAGACTCTAAGAGAAAGTTATGATCGAATACATTTTAGTGGTATGTACTCAACTGGTCTTTAATTTTTATCAACCAAGTTTTTATTATTTCTTGTTGTTAGTTGCTTGTTTCTTATTGTTAGTTGTTTGCATTTATTTTCTTCTGTTTTCTATGCTTGGAGGGTTATTCCAATAGTGTCTATAAATACCAAACTCAAGTAAACTAGAGAGGCAGATTGTAATATGCCCTCCTAATGTTAGTGATGTAAATTTATTGTATGAGTATATCATTATATATAGAATAAAAAAATAATTTAAAGTATCAAAATGCGTAATCGAATTTTGGTAGAATTTTTGAAGGTGAAATTGAATTACCATAAAATTTTCGAGAAAACCGGAAATGATCTTGAATATGAGAAGTGATATGATAAGCGATTAAGGTTTAGCATGGAATCGGTATTAACAAAAAATTCCCAATAAATGACGTGATGGATAAACTAGTTAGAATTATATGCAATGGCACTATTGGAAATCAAAATGTGAAAGAGTGTAGAAATAAATGATGGCAAAATGGTGAATTAAACCAATGGCATACTTGTAATTAAATATCAAACTTGAGGGGCAAATTGTTAAGGCTATATATATATATCTGTATATATAAAGTGGAAGCTTGTAGAAGAATTGATAGATTTTTTGAGAGAAAAAGAGATGAAGTTGGCAGAAGAAGAACCAGGGGATAACAATTGTTCTTCAAGCATTCCAAGCCATTTTTAAGTGGTTTTCAAGCCATTAAAAGGTTGTAAACAAGTCTAGGAGGAATATCCAACAAGATCAAGTGATTTTCAAGTGGTAAGGTTTAAGTTTCCTAGACTTTTATGTGTGAAAAGTTGGATATATGCTGTCTAATGAATTGTATGTGGTTTTAATGAGATTTTTATGTATGGATTCAAGGATTTGAGACTTTAATTTTAGGGGAAAATAAGGCTAGAAGTTCAAGAATTTTTTATAAGTATACTAGTGTAAGTGAATTTTTGATTGAAATTCAAATTGATGTTGGTTTGTGAATTAGTTTAATTACCACGGAATTTGATGTGATTTTTGCATAATTTCAAGTGGAAAACTTAAAAAAGTTGTGATGCATATTTGGGTGTTATACACGGCCAAAGAAGGGATGATGTGATTCAAGTTATGTTTGATTTGTTTGAAGTGATTTCATGCACAAAACTATGCTAAAATATCAAGTTAGATTATTGAAATTAAAATAAAAAACATGGTAGGTTAGTATGTTATGTATGCTAAAATATCAAGTTAGGTTGTTGAAATTAAAATAAAAAACATTGTAGGTTAGTATGTTATGTATTCGGCCAAGAGAGACTTGGTGTGATGGATGATTGTTTTGATTACTTGAATGGATTTATGGGCTGTTTTGGTGATGAGTTTAGCATGGAATTGAAAAGAATTCAATTGGATATTAACGGATGCGTGTCACGACCAAACTATGCCATGTTATTTAAATGTGATGTTTTATGAGTTTAATTAAATTCTATAATATATTACATGACTTGGAATGTGATTTTGATAAGAAAAATCCAATTGGATTAATAATGTGAAAGGTAATATATATTCAGCCAACCTAAGGATAAAATAATCCAAAATGATCCAAAAGTTTTTTTAATATATCACTGTAAGAATCGAGCTCCAATTGAGATGTTTTGCATGCAAAAATATTGATAAATTCAATGAAAAGTATATACAAATAAATGAAGTCATTACGACTTGAATTAAGGGTGTTTGAAATCCCCGTATAGTTAAATGGTTTCTTGTGTGTTAATCCATCGATGGTTGTGTATATGTATGTTAAATGAGTTGTGACGTTACCTAACCGTAAGATACGAAAATATATAGGTGACGAGGGAACGAAGGAAATCCTAATTACGCATTTTCGTGAATTAAAGAATTAGGTGAGTGTCTCTTTAAAAATGTTTTGATATGATTATTTTTCTATCTGTATGAGTTCATGTGATGTGTTTCAAATTCATGTCATGAACGTTAAGAATTAATTTTAAAAAGTGAATACATTTTATGTGAAAATGCTTTGCATGCATTATATAATTTTAGAAAGTTTATGCAAAACGTGAATTATACGAAGAAAAGCAATAAATTTAGAAATGTTTTATGAATCTATGATATGCCTTATAGGTATTCCAGATTACGATAAATCTGGGGATGGTGGTTGTCCCGCCCATAACTATGGTGGTTAGTCCCGCCCATGGGGATGGCGGTTGTCCTACACAGATAATTCCAGTCAGAGTGCCCAAATCCATGTGTGGCAATATCAAGGGTATCTGTCACTAATAGTGGAAGGGATTATGTCAGTTAGTCCTGTATAGTGTGTCATCCATGCACAAATTGGGTATATAATAGCTAGCACCTACATGAACAAAGATAAATTCCGCCATGTTTATCGGACAAAAGACCTGAGCAATGATAGATTCTATTCCATACCGAGGGTACTATGTGGTACGGATTAACAATGGTTGATATATTTTATTCAGAGACTTTTCAAAAATTTTATTGGCGCCACTATTTATGTTTTACAACAAAAAAATAAAATCATACTACATGCTATTTTATGAGATAGGATTGAAAAACATTTTTAAAATTGAAAATCATTTTTAAAATAGTTTTTCGAAAGCTAAACACTTGCTTTTCAATATATTTCTGAAATTCAGTTTCACGATGCATGAATTATATTTATGAGGAATGTTTATCCATGCATTTAATTTAGATATGATTCTCAGCAAAACCTGTTTTCATTATTTAGCGTTAAAATGTTTGTAAAATAATATAGGGAGGTTCATTTTAGAAAAGAAAGTTTGGATAGAAACCGTATGACACTCACGGAGCTCATTTAGCTCACATATTATTTTATGTTTTATAAATAAAACCTTCCTAGAGACAAATGCAGGGACAGATGCGTCAATAGGAAGGATTCCGAACCTAGGGTTAGACGAACTGAGTTGTGTGTGTTACTGTGATTATGTATATTTGCTTTAAATATTTTTGAAAATATGCATAATAATAATTGTGTAAATTCACTTGTATTTTAGAAAATGTATAAAAGTATATATGCATGACTTGTAAATATAATTAAGTTTATCTTTACATCTGGTTATATGTTTGTGGTTGTTTATGGATTGAGAAAGTGAGGGCTAGAGGCCCAAAAGTTTGGAAAATTTATTTATTTTAGAAGTGTACAGTTTTCTTGAAAATTTTACAGGATGATATTTTCAGAAAAACAGCTGTCATACTGTCAAAAATTTTTATAAACCTATTTTGTAATTATATGATAAAAAGAAAAAATTTTCACCCGTTTCCGTTAGAAAAGATGCTTCGAAAAATTTTCAATAAAAGAAAAATGGCTTAATTTCATAGGACTTTTTAAGCCGGGATTAGATATCGACTGGAGGACTACCATGGGGTTGTCGACAGACTGTCGTCTATACGGAAATGGTTGTATAGGGACGAGGTCCATCACAGATGTTTATTGAGATTAATGAAATGAGAGCTTTTCTTTTTTGTTCTTTATAGAACATTGTGATCTTATCGAGCTAACACTTTTGGTGATCAAGTCCAACTTATCTCCCACCTTCTTATCTCATTTTTGGGAGTGACATAAATATCTTTTTTTTTGTAACTTTAATTCTTGATTGACCATATATAACCAACATGTCAAGGTTCCTTTTTATAAACCCGTTTTAATCTTTCTTGGAGTTTTGTTCTAATATCTATTGTGGGTGCCTTATTAGCATATGAGTATCACATCATCCAACCATGGCGATAAACCAACAGTAATAGTAATCGTCTTCCTCTCTATCTTCTTTGTGTTTTTTTTTTTTAAAAAAAATTAGTGTGGGCTACAATAATATGGGTTCGGTTGGAACCTAGATGAAAAATCATCTGGGTTCCAATGGAACGTAGATGAAGTTCTTTATCTTGGTTTATCAAACCCAAATGAATGTCATCTAGGTTTGTCGAACCTAGTTGTCCTCTTGTTTTGATGTGGTTTTTTTTTTTTTATTAATAAACTGTTATAATTTTTTTTTTTTTTTTATAAACTATTTTGATGATGTTCTTATTATTGATGATGTTGCTGTTGTAGAAGATGACGATGTTGCGATGTTTTTTATGACATTGAAGATGGTGGAAGATGATGTTGATGAATTAGGTTGTTAATGATGATGGTGACCTGGGCATTGATGATCTTGAAGACGGTAAAGATCCAACAGTTTGATCTCCACCGTCCCTCCGAATGGATGGAAAGTGGAGATCTAATTTGGTGAATCTCTATTTTTTTTTTTTAATAATAATTTTAAGTATATAGTAAAGTATTTAAATTAATTTTTTGTCAATCCAATTTAAACCTACACCAAACACAATATAATATAATCTCAATCCAGTTTTAAGTTCTATCAAACATGGGATAATAATTTTTTAATCCAATATATTTCATTCCAAATTAATTCAATTAATTTCATTCTAATCATGCATATCAAATTTAGCTTTAATTCCCAAAATTTCTAATTTAGGTGTGGCATCTACTTAATTTAATTCCTACAAGTTTTAGAAATATAAGAATTCATAAATCAGAAATTAAATTATTTTTCCTTCTCTGAATTCTTGATTAGTAAACATACTATGAGTAAGAACTTTTGTTCCAAATATTGATTTTGTTTCCTTTTCTTTGTTCTCTAATAGTTTCCATATATATAGCGATGCAATAATATAGCATGTAGCAAGAAGGTGACACTTGTTATAATACTTTTATGTTTGTAAAACTAATGTTGTAAGCATGTATCTTAAAGTTAGAAGTTAGAAACGTAACTTTAAATTAAATTACATTTCGGTCGATTGAAAACAATATCCTAACTATTTTTCAACCTAATACAGAAATTAAAAAAGTAGTGAACTACCTAATACTCAGTTACTTTTACGTCAACAAATATCATAAAAAACATTGTACCAAATATTCATCCACCATAAACAATCCAGTGGCCTATTTGACAACAAAACACCAATATTGCGTTACCTACCTAATGCCTATTTGCTCACAAATAAAACAGCCTAATCGCACTCCACTGACTGATTTGTCTCAAGTAACGGATAAAAAACCAGATGCCACAAAGAAGATAAGAGTTGAGAGACAGGCGTTTTGGTTCGACAACAGAGGCACATACAAAGGATTGAGTTTTCGTGTGAAGCAGAAGAAGATTGAACCTTTGTCTTCTTTTTTATTTTCCATTTTAAGAGGCAGAATCCTCCAATATTGTTACATATTACCAAGTCAAGACAACAAAATCCACGGCTACGATCAAAATCAAATCCTCGAATTAAAACAAGAACAAAGTCAACATCCTAAATTGAGTATTCGTTTGACTGCAATTTAATTTTGCATGGGAAAATTGCCCTTACATCAAGAATTGCATGATCGAACCATAAATTTCTTAGCCAAAATGGGCCAAAGTCTTCGTGGGCTGGGTGCCAATGCACCAACACCCATCCGGGGACTGCATTTCAATGCAGTAGCTCTCTTATATAAAGCATACATTTCTACAAATATCTCTACATATCCCCGCACAATTTCTAGTCGTTCTTCACACAAATCACAAACCCTACTTGAAAAAAAAAAAAGTCAACTCTGCCATGGAACTGCAACTTTTCTCTCTTCCATCTTTTCTCTTCCTTTCTCTACTCTCTCTCTACTTGTACTTCTACTTATACTCTACAAACAAAAAACCCAGAAAAGGAGGTTTCAAATTCTACCCTTTAGTAGGAGCCTTGCCGGAATTCATCAAAAACCGGCACCGGTATTATGAGTGGACAACCGAAGCACTTAAAGATTGCCCTACTCACACCGCAGTCTTCCACCGTCCCGGCAAAGTGCACGGCGTCTTCACGGCGAACCCTGCAAACGTCGAGTATATTCTCAAGACCAACTTCGAGAACTACCCGAAAGGGGAGCGGTTCGTCAGGCATCTTGAAGACTTCCTCGGCGATGGAATCTTCAACTCCGACGGCGACCTATGGAAAGTCCAGCGCAAGACTGCTAGCTACGAGTTCAACACCAGGTCTCTCCGGAACTTCGTTCTGGAGACCGTCAGCTCGGAGATTTCCACCAGACTGATACCAACTCTAATAAGATCGATCAAGACTGAACAGCTCCTAGACATACATGACGTTCTGGAGCGGTTCGCCTTTGATAATATATGCAAAGTTGCTTTCAACTTCGACCCCGGTTGTCTTGGAGGAGATGGAACCACAGGTTCAGAATTCATGCGTGCGTTCGACACAGCAGCCACTCTCAGCGGCGGGAGGTTCAGGTACTTAGTTGCATACCTATGGAAAGTCAATAAACTCTTCAATATAGGATCAGAGAGAATGCTCAAACAATCAATCCAAATAGTCCATGACTTTGCAAACGATATAATCCGATCAAGACTGGAAGCCAAAGCCGAAAAACTAAGCCAAGACTTGCTTTCCCGATTCATCACAAACTACAACAACTCACCCGAATTTCTCCGAGACATCATCATAAGCTTCATTCTAGCCGGAAGGGACACCACATCATCGGCTCTATCTTGGTTCTTTTGGTTGTTATCATCTCATCCAAACGTGGAACAAAACATATTAAAGGAGCTAGACATAATCCGGAAACGAAATGGGAAAAAAGTCGGCGATATATATAGCTTCGATGAGCTACGAGACATGCATTATTTGCATGCAGCGATATCCGAGTCTATGAGATTGTACCCACCTGTACCGATAGATACAAAATTCTGCCTGAACGACGATATCTTGCCGGACGGTACGTTTATTGGAAAAGGATGGTTTATTACGTACCACGTGTACGCGATGGGACGGACGGAGGCATTATGGGGGCAGAATTGCAAGGAGTTTGTGCCGGAAAGGTGGCTTGAGAACGGGATATTTCGGCCGGAGAATCCGTTTCGGTACCCGGTGTTTCAAGCCGGGCCGAGAATTTGTCTCGGGAAGGATATGGCGTATATTCAGATGAAGTCGATTGCAGCATCCGTGCTTGAGAGGTTTGTGTTGGACGTGCAGGATAGGGACAAGTGTCCCAAGTATGTGCAGTCCTTGACAATGAGAATGAAAGATGGGTTACATGTTAGAGTGAAGGAAAGATGTGTGGATGTGATTAGTTGAGCTTCCCAAGTTTGGTTGATCAGGTTGCTCAAAAAGCTCTAAGATAGAGATCAAATTGTCGAAATGATAAAAAAGAAGTTGTCGTGTCGTGTGTAACTTTTTAGTTTTTTATTTGTTTTTGAACTTTTGATTGTTGTGTAATTCATGGATGTGCGGTCCTTGACTTTGAGAATGAAATCTGGGTTACCTTAATTAAGGGTGAGGGAAACATTCGTGGATGTGAATACTGGAGCTGTTGATTAGGTTGTTCAAAAGTCTCTAAGCAAATTTATTAAAAAGATGAGACGACAAGGTAAAAGCAAGTTGTCATGTAACATATTACTTTTTTATTTGTTTTAATTTTCAAAAACTTTTGTCGTGTAATTGATGAATGTGGTCGATATATTACACGGGCGGACCCACCCCTCGACCAAACGGGACACGTGCCTCCCCTAAAATTTGAAAAAAAAATTGTTTAAAGTACATACTATACTTAACTGTTGCAGTCTGCAGATTGCACACTGACAACAGTGTGTGTAGTTTGTGGATGCCATGCAATAAACGCTACAGCCGTCGATTTCAATTAATTTTTTTATTTTTAATTATTATTATTATTTATCTTTTCTCATTTTATTTAAAAACTGATTTATGAGTTATAAATTTTTTTCTATCATGTCCTACATTTTATTCAAATTCCGTGCTTTATTTCCATTTTTTATTTTAATTATTTATTATTTTTATTTAATTATTTAGTTTTCTTATTTCTAATAGAATTAACTTACTTTCCTATTTATTACTCATATTAAACCTAATTTTTCTACTTATAATATTTTTTCTACTCTTAGTTAATTTATATTTACTTTTTTCAATTTTATTTTTTAATTTTCTCCTATATAAGGTTTATTTACTTCTATTTTTTATGTACTATACAAAATTCAATGTGCATTATTTTGCCCATCCATTTCAATTAACTCTAATTGCTGTAACGAAAAGTTATATAGATATTATTGGTCTTTTTTATTGGATTACTCAGTTAGTAAATGTTATTGGAGCATCCGCTAAACGTTGTGATATTCTTCGAGAAAAATAAGCAGCTAAAATTTTTGAAGCATTAGAGAATAATGAGCTTTTAAGTGGGCGGGATTTAAATCAAGAAACTAGTCTTAAGAGATCAGGTGATATAAGTTGGGGCTCACATTACAACACTATAATCAGAATAATTTTCATGTTCTCTTTTATTGTAGAAATACTTGATATATTAGTGGATGATGGATCGAATCAAGAGAAAAAATATAAATCAAAGTTTTTATTCGATGAAATAGAAACATTTGATTTTGTTTTTAGTCTTCATTTGATGAGAACAATATTGAGAGTTAAACATGAGTTGTCACTTACATTATAGAAAAAAAGATCAAGATATTGTCAATGTCATGACCTTAGTAAAATTATGTAAAGAACGACTTCAGACAATGAGAGAAAATGAGTGAGATTCTTTATTAAAGCAGGTTTTCGTTTTTTGTGAAAAGCATAAAATCCAAGTTGTTGATATGGATGATTTGTTTATACCTCGAGAGAGATCAAGACGTAAAATTCAGGAGATAAACAATATGCATCATTATCGAGTAGACTTGTTTTATGCTGTGTTAGATTTGCAAATTAAATAGCTAAATAATCGGCTTCCGGAAACAAATACTGAGTTACTTTTTTATGTTGCATGTATTCAAGAGATCAATTTTGTGCATTTGACAAACAAAAATTAATTCAACTTGCTCAATTTTATCCAAAAAACTTCTCCTCTACTGAACTTTTGGCACTTTAAGATCAACTTGAAAATTATATTGTAGTCATGCACTCTAATATTGAATTTTTAGAATTAAATGGCCTTATAGATTTGACATAAAATATGGTTGTAAAAAAATAAGATAATGTTTTCTTATTAGTTTACTTACTCTTGACATTGACATTATTACTATCTATTGCAACTGCTACCATTGAAAAAGCATTTTCTACTATGAATATTGTGAAGACTGAATTACGTAATCGAATGGGAGATCAATAGTTAAATGATAGCTTGCTTGCGTATATGGAGAAAGATATTTTTGACAAAATTGATAAAAAAGTTATCATGAAATGGTTTCAAGATATGAAATCTCATCGAGAAAAATTATAATTTTATGTAATTTATTTATTTTTTATTTATTATAATGATTTCATTAGGATTTTTAAGCATAAAATTATTTATTATGTCTAAATATAATGTACGTTTTATTTTATTTAAACTATATAGTGTTATCAAACATTCTTTTATATAAAAATATTATATATTTAGTATGTTCTTAATTTTTGATATTTATATTACTTTATTCATGTATCTTTCGAATAAATTTTTTGAATTGTCACTGAATATATATATATATATATATATATATATATATAAAAAGCTTATGCTAAATGAAAAATCAGCCATCATCATGTTGGATAGAGAGCCCATTGCATAACTGGATAGATAGGATAGAATTCTTTTGTCCTTTACATAAACAATCAATCGCTACGGCTATTAATTATCCATCAATTTTTTATTTATATTAATATTTAAAGGTTTTTTTATCTATTTTTTATTTATATTAATTTTTATAAGATAAAATTTAAATTTAAATGATGTATGAGAAAAAAAATGAAATAATTTTAATCATTCATTATTTTTTATATTGATATATTATTAGGTTATCAAAAGATGGATAAAAAAATAATAATAAAGAAATATACTTTTATTATCTTGATAAGATATGAGATCAATCATTATTTATATAACATGTATATACTCATAATCGGTAAACATTAGTAAATTATTATTAGATTATTTTCAAAGTAATGCTATATTTATAAAAAATTATATTCAAATTTATTATCTAAATAATGTGATAAACATAACAATCACACCATTAATGTAACATTTTAAAGTTAATAAAGTAGTAATAAATAAGCTTTTTACATCATTTTGATAAAATATTTTAATAAACTTATAAAAAGAGAAGCATTATTCTTATTTTTATAAAAAAAAATAATAATTACTGCAAAAAAAAAAAATCATACATACTTATTATAAAATTTATATGAATTTGATGAGATTTAAATTATCGCCTGTTAATGAATTTTAGAAGTATGCAACCACCCACCTCAACTAGATGAGAAATTATAATTGAATAGATTCATTATCCTTTTGAATGAGTGGAGAAAGATTGCTTGAAGGATTGCATTATATTAATATTATATAATGCAATCATCCACCAAAAAGACAATGATTTTTTAGCTGAAAAAATGACCAATGGATTTGGACGTTTGGCTTTGGATTCATGTGTGCAATAATAGATGCCACTTATTGCGTTGAAGCTGCTGAAATAATATAATACCAATACAAATAGCAAAAAGTCTAAAACGACTCTAAAATAAAAAATATTATCAATTTATCAAACTTCTAAAAATAATAATCACAAAACCTGTAGTTTCCATCTAATTTTTAGAGGTTTTGTAAAAGATAAAAAAAGCTTTATTGAACTGCTTAGAAAGAAATATAATCTTTTTGTTGATTTTAAAATTATATAAAATGACAAATATACCCTCCATAGCACCTAAAAAAAATTAATTGATTTACCAATTTAAATTACAAATTTATATTAATAATTATCATTTGTAAAATTAAATTAAATTCTTAAATTAAATTTGTTTGAATTATTACTTAAAAAATATTTAGAAAACTAAGAAAATGGAGGTGGAGATCCCAGCCTAGACACCTCTACCATCCATCACACCATCATCATCTATAACACAACCATCATCATCCATCAGCCACCGTCCATCACACCATCATTATCATCCATAATACATAATCATCGTCATCACCATTCATCACACAACCACTGTCCATCATACCATCATCATCATCCATAACACATAATCATCGTCATCACCATTCATCACACAACCACTGTCCATCATACCATCATCATCATCCATAACACATAATCATCGTCAACATCATTCATCACACAACCACTGTCCATCATGCCATCACTATCATTTATCACACATAACCATCATCATCATCATTCATCACACACAACACACTCACTATCCATCACACCATCATCATTATACATCACACATAACTATCATCATCACCATCCATCACACATTAGAATCATCAAATTAAATTAATTAATAACCAATAATTAAAATAAAAATAAAAAATAAAAAATGGAGGCAGTGATCCCAGATGTGATCTCCTTCTTTTTAATATATATATATATGGTTAGGGTTTAGAAACCCTCCAGAAAGAGAGGGAGAAACTAGATCCTATGGAGAGCGATGGCGAAAGAGACCTAAATCCGATACACCTCCATCGGGTTATGTGACCTTGAAGTCTAGAGATTAATAAAGAGTGGGCGATGATAGGGGATGAGAGGGAAGAGAGAGCGACAGCGGAAAAGGGAGAGAAAAGAGTAGGAAGGCGGAGGGTGGAGAGGGAAGAGAGAAGGACAGTGAAGGGTAAAGAGGGCGACGGAGGGTGGAGAGGTGGTGTTGGTGGAGTAAATGTGTGGTGATAAATTAATGGGTTGGGCATGTGAGTTTGATGGTGATTATTATGTTATTTATATATGTTGGTTAGATTGACGCCAAGTGTAATCAACCAATCTATCCAATCCAGTTAGAATCCATCTCTCCTCCTCGTCTTTTTTTTTTTCATTCTTTTGAAATAAGCCGGAATCATCTCTATCGTCAAGCTTTAAGTACCTTTTAACCCTAAAAAATAACGGATTTGTTAGTTTATTAACGGATTTATTATTATTTTTTTTAACAATTTAACCGTTTTAATTATTATTTTTAATACTAGAGGTAGTTTGATATTACTTTTAATTCTAAGGATAAAATAATAATAACCCATAAAAACATAGAGGTGCTCGAAGCTACAAATGAATTTTAATTGATGCAGCTCCAGTGGAGTTGCTCAATCTATCGAGAAGATGTCATTTACATTGGCCTGATTATTCAAAGTATTACCGAGCTATTTGAGCCTTTCCGTTGCACAAGGGGTATTGTTTTTACTCCCAGGACAGCAAATAAAGTGGGTCATGATCTTGGATTGGTTAAGTGTTTTGTTCCCTTTTAGAGAATATCATGGAAAGTTAAATTGAAAACAAACGCTGAGTAACACGTTTTTTTTTTTTTAATAATTTAAATTGTTTATTTTTTTCAATGATAGAGATTCAAATCTTATCCTGAGTACTTAGTAATATATATAAAAAGATCTCACTCCAACATTAATTATATAAGTAGATTTTGAGATGATATATTCATCTAATTTAATAAATCTAACATACTTACCATGAGTATTTTGTAATATGTACAAAGAGACCTCCCTCCATCATTATACAAGTAGATTTTGAGGTGATATATAGATCTAATCTAATAAATCTCTAACATGTTGGATATTAAATTTGAAAATAAGTTTATAAATAAATGTGGAATAGCATAAACGGCACTCCACCCAAGTCCAAATTCCAAACAATAAATTAATCGTTTTCCTATACGCAAGCGGGCTGCCTAAAACATAGATGAAAGCAACAGAAAGAAATCGGTCGAATTAGCATAAGAAGACATTCGTGATTCATGTCTATTTTAAACTCCACAATTGAAAAATTATGAACCATAGTTAATATTATCATTCATTACGTAACAACATGTTGACTTGGAGAAGCAAAGTTGGAATGATGATATTAATCATATTACAAACAAAATTTCAACTTAAGCAATTTTGCTCATTAGTATTTAATGAGAAAGCTTGACTTTGAGATGCAAATCTTATATGTATTAGAGAGTTGGTAAGTTGCCTGGTGGTGATGTGATAGAAACCAAGAAAACAAGCCTATGAATTTTTTGAGTATCAATAGAGGACTTATGACAAAGACTCAAGCTAAAAGGATGAAGTAAACTTTAAATGAACTCATTTAAGAGATTTGGGCCAATAGTCATGCACAACATGACATGGACGGCTTGGAAGGGACATCGAGACTTCAAAATATCATTCAAGTCCAAGACCCAATCAAATAATACATTCTTAAGGCTTGGACAACAATTTTAATGTAAATTGGGCTATTATTTATTTGTTTGTATTAATTTGGGTTTAATTTGTATTATAGGTTGAGTTTTTGAAATAAGGAACGTCTTATAAATACTTAAGGTGAGATGATAATTGTTATGAGGAAACGATTTGTTCTTATATCATACTATAGGGAACTATACCGACAATTGCAAACCCTAACACAAGGTTCTAAAAATATAGAGGATTATTATAAGAAAATGGAGATAACCATGGTTAGAGCTAATGTAGAGGAAGATAGAAAGGCTACTATGGCACGATTTCTGAAAGGATTGAATGAAAATATTGCTAAGATTATTGACTTGTAGCATTATGTGGAGTTTCAGGATTTGGTCCATATGGTTATGAAAGTGGAGAGACAACTAAAAAAAAAGGGGTTCAATGTCACGATATGGTAGCAATTCGGGTCCATTTGGAAGTCGAATTGGAGTAGAAAAGTAGATAAGACATCTTAAAAGCCTAAGATTGAAACTATTAAGCCTAAAGAGGGTAAAGTAGAGATAGAAGCCATGATAAGGGCAAAACCGAGGCAACCTAAGAGAGAAATAGAGATATCAAATGTTTTAAGTGTTTAGGAAGAGGTCACATAGCTTCTTAATGTCCTAACAAGTGAACTATGATCCTGAAGGAGGATGGGGATGTAGAAACCGAAAGGGAGAGAGTGATGATGATGAGATGCCACCTTTGGAAAATGCTAGTGATGTTGAAATTGTTAGTGGCAAGACGCGTTTTAAGCATGCAAGTGAAGGAATATGTAACACCCTTACCCCGACCTCCTTATCGGTACAAGCATCGAGATGAGGGATGTTACCTTTTTTTGTTTTCGATTTTATTTATCAATATTCTTTTTTTAAAAAAAAACATTTATTTCGTTTTTAACGAAAATCCGACAGAATTTTCTTTGCTTTTCTGAAAATCCAAAATGATAAAAATCTGCGAGAAAAGCAATTACACTTCTAAAATCGTATTCATTGTCTCAATTTCCATTTCAGACCCTCCGTCTGATTTCAAAAACACTTCACTATGCAAATAGTTATAAATACAATATTTAATAAATGTTATATTAATAAATTTTATTTACAAAATTCACTTTACAATACCAAGATATTTTACACTATTATATAGATTATTATCTTACAAAATTTCATATATACAATGAACTACCCAAAAGATGGAGTGATATGACTCGTAGGAAACGCGACAACGGTCTTCTCATCTGAACTTATCTACATTGTCCAAACTCTAAACCTGTGCGTGAAAAATCTAATGCGTTAAGTATGTTTACTTAGTGAGTGTATACTTAATTTTAAGTTCATCATTTATTCAAAATATTGTATTATAAAACAAAATGTCCAAAATCCTTAACTATTACTAATATTCACAATGAAATCAATTTACGAATAAATTCACATACAGGATACAAAAAAATTATTATTAAGCATATCAAATCGATTTCTCTTACTCAAATTTCGTTTAAACCGTTCACAAATCTTTCTTCAATTTTTCCTTTATTCTCATAAAAAATAGTTTAAATCGCAAAAAAAAAAAACAACGATTATTTTTTTATTGAATAGTTTTATTTTATTTAAAAAAATTCTGATGAAAGCACATTACAACTAATTACACATATCAATATGTAAAAATCCATTTTCATATATTTATATATATTTCTATTATTTTCTTAAACATAATAATTAAAAATTTATATCAAAATTCACCAAATACTAAATTTGCTATCAATTACATGTACAAATAATTAAAAGTCATTTCTTTTCATTTATAATTATATGATTTTCATCACAATTTCACTTATTTTTAGAATACCAGTCATGAATTAATATTTCGCGAATTTTTTCAAACTTTTTCCAACAATTTACAAGGAACTCACTTTTCAAATTAATGTGCATATAAAGCACAAAATTTTCGTTTTCAAACATATTAACATTGTTTTCTTTTAGATCTTTTCGGTGCTCTTCATAAACTCTGACACGATATAATGGATCGAAATTCGGGTTTCCTGGCATCGACCACTTGGTGGCTACTCGTCAGGTTGCATATCATATCACATATCACAATCGATTTCGACTTCAGGACCAGACACTCGATGTCTTGCATAATCCATTCGTTGAACACTATGTATCGTATTGGTTTAACGGCGCAGTACTGCTAATATCACCCTATTGGTTAGCCAACTACCAGTCCCCACCTAACAATATTCAGATTTGCTTGGACCCTTCTAAATTTTATTATTTATCAAAATTTCACATATTTGACAACTTTTATTGTTCGATAAAAATTTCACTCAGAAAACAAGCACAATTTCAATCACAAATTTTCTCATATATTTAAATTATCAATATAAACTCATAAAACTCTATTTTTTGCATTCCAATACTCTCATCAATCTTATCAAATCTTTATCAAAATGTGCGTACCCTTCTTCTGATATATGTTTTGTCAAGGTACTGAACGTGTCCGTTTCTTTTCGTTTTTTTTCATATCCTTTTCGTTTTTGTTCAGAATTTATTCAAGTCAAATTTAAACACCCTTTAGTATAATTTATCAGAAAAATTTCACGTGTTTTAAAATCAAACAAAATTTTAAATCGCATAACTAGTTAATAGCATATTTTTAACAATATTTTTTTTCAAAATCCTTCAAAACGCCAATCTTAATCATTTTAAATTACCATTTTACCCCTAGTCTTGACATCAAAGTTTATCATAATCCATTTTTTTTTTCATGCACATGTTTAGTCAAACACCCATTTTGCTTTTAAAACTTTGTTTTCAACTTAAATTCTATTACAACATTATTCAAAATATTTTCAATTTACATAAAAATCAATATTCAAGCATATTTAAAATATAAATTTTAATTGAATTCATATTATTTAAAAAAAAAAAAAAAAACTCGTCAATACTAAAATTTACTAATAAAATGTGAGTTTTAAAGGAAATGTATACCAACCTTTTTGGGCAATCGTTTTAGCTTCTCCACTACTCTAATTGAAGCTCCTAACTTTTCCTTACTCCTTTTCTTGGCTTCCTTTGGCCGTTTCTCCACCTAGAGTTTCAAAAATTGCTTCTATCATTATAAAAATCAGATCCATCACGCTAAGAACTAAATCCTCAAACTCAACCCAACTTCACACTTAAACATTCCATTTTCGATTTTCTGTCATTCCTTTATTTCCAACCACTCTAAATTCATTCCGAAACATCAAACAACTCATTTAAACACTAAAAATCGATACCAACATGATAATAACCTAATTGATTCATACACTAATATAATTACTTATTTCATTATTCACTTACATTTTCAATCCAAAAATCACTTCAAATTAATATAATATCACACATAAACTTCTCCAAACATTAAAATTCATCCAAATTCAATTTAACACATAAAAATTCCTACACTAATCAAATTTATCAACAAATTTTTTAACTATTTATTTTTTTATTTCTTTACACAAACCAACTCAAATTCACTTAATTTTTCACATAAAATCATCAAACATCAAAAATACAAAATCACCCACATCAAACCCCCTTGGCCGAACACACTCTAACACACCTCACCCATCATTTTTCAATTTCAACAACACCAATCACACTTAAAACACTTCAAAATTAATTCAATACTCAAAAATCAATTCAAACACTAAAATTTATCCAAATACACAAACTTTTCCAAATTACACGCTGTTATAGATAAAATAGCGATCAGAATATTTAAGCCCAAGAAATCCACAGTGCAGGCCCAATGGTCCAGAAGCCCAATTATTCGCCATCATTTCTGTCCACTCTCCTAGAAGAGGGGCCCACCAGTGGGCACTTGTTGTGGCCGCTGACCGCTATCGCCCATTATGACCACGAATTGTCTATTCCGCAAGACTGGCTGTGATCGCTATATTCTCCGACATTCAGATCGCCGTATTTCCCGTCAGTTTTATTTATTGAGGTGGATCGTTGTTCCTTATCGCTGGCCGTCGGTTCTCATCCCTCAGACTTGTCCACTGAAATATCCGCCATCCGTGACAACCAAACCTGCTCGCCATATTTTCGCCTCGATCAACCGCCTGTCTGCCCACTATTCTTGACCGATTAAGGTATCCGTCAAGAGGAGCCACCCGTTAGAGATGTCCAGCAAGCCATCCGCGCCTAAAGTTATCCGTTTGAACTGGTCGCTATTTTCTGAGCGTGAACGCATTCCGACTCCTTCACTCACGATGTTATCCGCCTTAATGTCGTGACCGACTACAGACATGCCAATCCAAAATCCACTCCATTAACTCTCCAGCCTGCTGGAAAGGTCCGTCTCCCTCACGCCTTCGGAAGTTATAAGTCAGCAGAAGTCAACCGCACCATGCAGAGTACAGTCCCGAGGCTTGCCATGCACGCTACGTCCGCCAGAGTCTGCGATCGTGACCTTGATGGCCCATCAGGCCGAATCCAGCCCAATCATCAGAAATCTCTCTCGGGCAGACCTCAGATGCGACGGATTCGACCGCATTAATTGTGTTTTCGGCCGCATTTAATGCCTTGTCAGCCGCATTGATGGGGTTTCCGGTGCATTAAATGCTGTCTGTCAGTGCAACTATAGTTAACTATTTACTTTTGTCTTATTTTATTTACTGTAGCATGTCCCCTTTCTCTATAAAAGGAGATGATTTTCACTGTAAAGGAAGAGGAAATTATTGAGGGTCGTTACTCTGCCTAAATAGTGAGAGAGTGAACAGTGGACGTAGGCATCTTTTTGGGCCGAACCACTCTAAAAATCTTCTGTCTTCTTCTCCTTGCCTCTAACCTCTCCTTCTCATTCTCCTTGTCCTTCATGCAACCCGTTGACCGTACGAAACTGTGAGCTTGGGCCCTAAAACAACCTCGTTGGCTAAGGGAATCTTTTCCTGACGTTAACATTTTTGGCGCTAGAAGGAGGGGCTCATCTTCGGTTTCGTCATCTTCCATTCCATTAGCTTTCCCAGCTCTTTCTTTGTTCACCATGGTTAGAGGGAGGATTCCTAGAGACTCCAATGTAGCAGAAAGCCGTCAGGAAACTTCAGACCATCGACCAGCCATGCCTACGGAAGGAATGTCCAATAATGGCGCGGGGCCATTTAACGTGCCTGGGACAGGAAACGCTCAAGGTGGGGACGTAATGCAGGTGATGCAACGACGACAGGAAAGACTGGAGAATACCGTCGTGGAGTTTATGGGTGAAGTTAGAACTCTGTTTCGGAACCAAGTCCAACCTCCTCAAGTTCCCCCTCAAGCCGTTCCGGAGAGAAATGTTTCCCCTAAGAGGCGCGTGGGGATTCTTGAGATGAGCAGGAGAGGTGCCAGGGAGTTTGAACGAGAAGAGTCTGTCCATTCCTACAGCGTGCATTCCAGCGCTCATCCTCCACGAGCCCACGATGGGCATAGACCGGAGCAGACCGGCCGTAATCATGATCAGATCCCGGCCCATGTAGACGGAGCGGGACCAAGACCTGGTGCAGGAGGGCTAGCTGGTAGAGACAACCGATCCTCAGGCAGGAGAGACGGACACTCCGTTGTGGGAAGAACTGAAACGCGGGGTACGATGGTGGCCGAACTCCTCCAAAGGGTCCGGCAGCTGGAAGCGCGCCTATGGTGCAGGAACAAAGGGGCCAAGCCGGGGAAAGGACCCCATTCACTGTGGAGATTGAGCTGGAGCCGCTCCCCCCAAGATTCAAAGTTCCCAACATTCCCCAGTATAGAGGAAACTCCGACCCCTACGATCATCTGGACGCCTTCAACATACAAATGGACCTCAAGACAACAAATCCGCTTGTGAAATGTAGAGTGTTCCCGGCTACTCTTGGGGACATTCCGCGGACATGGTTCAGAAGCCTCCCATCGCGCAGCATCAATAACTGGGAAGAGTGCCAGCAGAAGTTCCTGAACCAGTATAAGGCGCTGAAGAGACGGCTGGCGCCACCATGTCACCTTTCTACCATCTGCCAACGCCCAGGTGAGCCTTTGAAAGAATACATTAACAGGTTTAGGCGCGAGGTGACGAACGTGGAGAGCCCTACGGATGAAGGGGTTTTGTCAGCTATCTCGTCTGGTCTGAAGAAAGATGGCAAATTGTACGAGAGTAGATATAGGTCCCCCGTCAAGAACCTGGGTGAGTTCTATGATAGAGCTGAGAAAGAAATTCGGTGGGAAGAAGTGACGAATCCTAGGAAGGCCAGTGCTCAAAGGAATGAAGCCGGTACTTCCAGTCATGGAAGGAAAATGAGTGGTGGAGACAACAACCCCGAAGGGCGAAGAGAAAACTAGCAGGTTGCCAAGAAAGCCCGAAACTGGCGGAGATCAGACAACAGTCAGGGAACGGAGCAGCCACGATATCGAAGCCGCTACAATACTTACAACGCTCTGTCAGACACCCAAGATCGGATATATGCGACTGAAAAGAGCAGGGAAAATTTGGGGCGACTGGCTCTCCTTCAGGGTCCGGAAGGGCGGAGAGACAGAAATAAATTCTGTGCCTACCACAACGACATTGGACACAATACCTCTGACTGTTGGGCACTCAAAGATGCCATCGAGGAATTAATCAGAAATGACCGCCTAAAGGATTATGTCATGAGGCCCCCGAGGCGACCTTCTCAGCAGCAACGACCGTGTCAGCATTCAGAAGACCTTCCCTTTCAAAACCAATCAGAGCTGAATCCTAACCAAGGGCCCTCCGTCAGGACCATCCATACGATCCATGGGGGACCCTCGCAAGCAGGAGAATCTAACCGGTCCCAGGAACGATTTGTGCGGGAAGCGAGGCGCGTTTAGCCTGGGAAGCAGGGGGAATCGAGAAGACCCGCCAAGAAGGTGACTGAGGACATTGTGTTTACTGATGAAGACGCGCGGGATGTTCGCCTCCCTCACAATGACGCGTTGGTAATTAGGGCGCGTATCGGTAACTCAGTGGTAAAGAGGATCATGATAGACACTGGCAGCTCCGTGAATGTCATGTACAAAGACTGTTATGATCAGATGGGGATTGGTGATGATCAGCTGGAACTATCCCCTGAACCCCTTTACGAATTTACTGGAGACTCGGTCATTCCTGCCGGACAAATCAAATTGCCTTTGACCCTCGGCGATGCCACCAAGCAGTCCACAATGCTGGCGGACTTCCTCATCATCAACTCACCCTCAGCGTACAATGTGGTACTAGGGAGGCTCGCAATGAACGCTCTTGATATGGTTGTTTCCACCAAGGCCCTCGCGGTGAAGTTCCCAACTCCCAATGGTGTAGGATGTGTGCAAGGCGAGCAATCCATGGCTCGTCGCTGCTACGTTGACGCAATCAGAAAGGGGTCTCAGTGGAAGAAGGCGGAGGAGGTTCCGGAACGGGAATTGCAGGTAATTACTTCGTCAGGGGTCAGCCATGATCTGGATCCTAGGGAATTCGACGCACATCAGAATACTGGTCCAGTAGAAGAGCTTGAGGACGTCCTGGTTTCGGAAGTTGATGCGTCAAGGTGTCTCAAGCTGGATAGAAGCCTGGTCCCAGAGGTAAAGTATCCACTAATTAATTGCCTCAAGAAAAACGCAGATATATTCGCCTGGAATCACGGGGATATGGTGGGGATTGACCCGGACGTAATGACTCACAAGCTGAATGTCAACCCCCGCCACCGACCGGTTCGTCAGAAGAGGAGATAAATGAATCAAGAACGCAGCGAAGCCCTGAAGGAAGAGGTGGACAAGCTCCTGGCCAACAAGTTCATCCGAGAGGTCCAATATCCGGAATGGGTAGCTAATCCCGTGCTGGTGAAGAAGAAAAACGGAAAGTGGAGAACCTGCATAGACTTCACGGACCTTAACAAAGCCTGCCCGAAAGATAGTTTCCCTCTGCCCAGAATTGATCAGCTGGTGGACGCGACGGCGGGACATGAACTCCTTAGCTTCATGGATGCTTACTCAGGCTACAACCAGAACCCCATGGAGCCAAAAGACGAGGAATGTACATCGTTCACTACTGACCGAGGGCTCTACTGCTATAAGGTAATGCCCTTCGGCCTAAAAAATGAAGGAGCTACTTATCAGAGATTGGTGAACAAAATGTTTGAAGATTTGATCGGGAAGAGCATGGAGGTTTACGTGGACAATATGCTTGTGAAGTCGGAGAAAGCCGCCGACCACGTCCACGATCTTGAAAGAATGTTCAGGATCCTGAGAAAGTACCGAATGAAACTCAATCCTCTCAAATGCGCCTTCGGGGTCTCCTCAGGTAAATTTCTTGGGTTCGTTGTAAACAACAGGGGAATAGAAGCTAACCCGGAGAAGATACAAGCCTTGCTGGACATGAGGTCGCCAAGAAATGTGAAAGAGATCCAGAGCCTGAACGGCCAGATTACGGCTTTAAGCCATTTCGTCTCCAAGGCCTCCGACAGATGTGTTCCGTTCTTTGAGGTGTTAAAGAAAGCCAGAAACTTCAAATGGACCGATGAGTGTGAAGCCGCCTTCATGCAGTTAAAGGAATACATAGGGCGCGCTCCGCTGCTGACTAAACCGAAGGAGGGGGAGACTCTAACCATCTACCTGGGGGTTTCCCAGCATGCCTTGAGCGCAGCATTGATAAGGCAAGAAGGAAATAGAGCACAGGTGCCGGTGTACTTTATAAGTAAGAAAATGGTCGAGGCAGAAGCCAGATACACCCCAATGGAGCTGCTCGCCTACTGCCTGGTGATGGCATCCAGGAAGCTGCGTCCGTACTTCCAGGCACACAAAATTGAAGTCTTAACCAGGTATCCTCTGAAACAAATCCTTCAAAAACCAGACACCTCCGGCCGACTCATCAAGTGGGCCATCGAGCTCGCCCAATATGACATCGAGTTCAGACCAAGGTCGGCGATCAAAGGTCAGGCACTGGCAGACTTCATTGCCGAATTTACAGCACCAGCAGACGATCAAGCTGAAACTTCTGAAGGACCATACTGAGAGCTCTTTGTAGACGGGTCCTCTTGCGAGAGGAGCGCTAGAACCGGGATCCTATTGATTAATCCAGACGGGGATAAGTTCCTTTGTGCGCTTAAATTCGGCTTCAAGGCAACTAACAATGAGGCAGAGTACGAAGCGCTGCTGGCAAGACTCCGTCTGGCCAAAAAGATGCAGGTGGAACGACTTAGGCTCTTCAGCGATTCCCAATTGTTTATCTGCCAGATAAAAGGTCAATATCAGGCCAAGGGGGCGAAGATGGCGGCCTATCTGCAAGAGGTTCAGAAAGTATTGGGGGCTTTCGAAGCATTCGAGTTGAACCAGATCCCGCGTGCCCAAAACTCCCATGCAGACGCTCTGGCTCGTCTGGCATCCGCTCAGGATACGGACCGCACCGAAAGCATACCTGTGGAGTTCCTGCCCAAGCCGAGCACCAAGTCTGACATGGAAGTGATGACCCTGACAGTGGCGGATGGGTCATGGATGAGCCCTCTGGTCGGTTACTTGCAAGAAGGCACACTGCCAGAAGATAAGATGGAGGCGCACCGTCTGCGGGTAAGAGCGGCCAGGTACTGTATTTATGGTGATGTCCTCTATAAAAGGGGCCTTTCAACCCCTCTTCTCAGGTACATTGATGAGCCGGAATGTATTGCCTTAATGAGGGATATACATGAGGGACACTGCGGAAACCATGCTGGAGGGCTCTCCTTAGCTCAGAAAGCGCTCCGGCAAGGCTTTTACTGGCCAACAATGAAGAAAGACGCCGTTGACCTGGTGAAGAAGTGTGACAAGTGTCAGAGGTTTTCTAAGGTTTCCAGAGCTCCATCAGCCTACCTCCGCCAGATGATCAGTCCATGGCCCTTCGCCATCTGGGGCATGGACCTCATTGGACCTCTTCCAATAGGAGGAGCAAGGTGTAAGTATGCCGTTGTGGCCGTTGATTACTTCACCAAATGGGCAGAAGCAAAGGAACTGACGGAGATCTCCACGACGAAGATTGAGAAGTTTGTGTGGGATCATATAATCTGCAGATTCGGCATTCCCCAACAACTGGTAACAGACAACGGAACCCAATTTACAAGTGAGCAGTTTCAGGAGTTCTGCCGTAGCCTCGGCATTGTCAAAAGCTTCTCTGCAGTTGACCACCCCCAAGCCAATGGTCAGGTGGAAGCGGTCAACAAAATCATCAAGCAGATCCTGAAGACTAAACTGGAAGCCAGGAAGGGAGCGTGGGTTGACGAGCTGTAGAAAGTGTTGTGGGCCTATCGCACTACCGCCCATAGCACTACTGGAGAGACCCCCTTCTCGATGGTCTACGGATCTGAGGCCATGATTCCAGCAGAATTTGAAGTCTACAGTCACCGCAGGGCAAGTTTCAACCTCGACGACAACAATCAGCTCCTGGCCGTTAGCTCCGATTTACTCGAGGAATCAAGAGAAGCTGCTCGTCTCAGGGCGGCCGTCTACCAGCAGAGGATGGCTAGACACTACAATAAAAAGGTCCGGGTACGTCAATTCAAACCAGGAGACCTTGTCCTACGAGAAATCCTACCCGATGCTCGCAAAGCAAGTGAAGGAGTGTTGGGGCCGAACTGGGAAGGACCCTACACGATCCACGAGAGCCTGAACAACGGGGCCTACCACTTAACGGACATGAACGGGGCGATCTTATCAAGGGCCTGGAACGCCATCCACCTAAGGATGTACTACACTTGAAGTACTGCATTGTTGTTTACGATCGCTATTCTGTCATATATGTAAAAACAGACCATGTATAGATATAATGAGAATCGTCTATCAATTGTGTTGGAATATTTCTAACATCAAATGTCTACATGTGTTTTTATGAAAGGTACACCACCAAACGGCCATACGTCAACTTAAAGCTCCAACACCTAATGGCCCCAAGGGGGGCAAAAGGGGTGAAAACGGCCACGAGCCAGCGCACCTAATCGCCACTCACTGATTGGCCTCCCCCTCTACCTTCGCGCATGATTAAAAATAAAAGGCCCGATCGAAGTGACACTCGGCCCGACTTATGCTGTAAATGCTCAGGCTAAGGCCTTGTGAGTGCAGTCGAGGCCTCATCCTCCACAACTCACACTGTAAATGCTCGGGTACGCCCTGTGAGCGCAGCTGGAGAGATCCACTCCGTTATTCTATAGACGCTCCTTCAGTCTGAACGTGATCCGTTATTAATCCAGACAGCGATCAGGAAAGATGCGGCTACAATTTATTTATTATTCATATGGTTCCTTCTTTTATTTAGCAAAACTATTATGCGTATGGAAAACCATATGATGGATGTCGTCCACGACCCAAACGATCATTTTCTCTGTTACACCTCTCCCAAGGTATGCGTAAAGGCGATCAACTCACTTGGCCATCTTTTAGACATTATTTATCTGACAAGTTATAACTGTTTACAACCTACTATGACGACATCCACAAGAATATGACGAAGCGATGGAACGAAATGAAATGAATTTTGCTAAGATGGTGATCAATCAAAAAATGATAACTTGTTCCAAAAACAAAACAGGAATTGTAAATTGTGAAAGTATCAATGTTTAAAGATAAGTCCTATCAACTTCAAGGGAAAATATTGCAATCATTTGTCGGAAGGAGCCTTGGAGGAACTGGCAGGGGCATCTATGGGATCCTTTGAAGAGCTGGGGGGAATATCTTCAAGGTCTTTACTGCTAGAGGCCCCTTGAGATGACGAGCCTAGGTCTCCATCCTTTGCCAAACCATGATGAACCGAGGAAGAACCCCCCTGAATTGATGGGGCGCTAACCTGAGCTGGTGGCGGATCGGGAACTTTTTGTGGGGCAGGATGAATCGTTCCTGTCTGAGCAGCCTGTGCAGCTTTCTTTTGAGCACCCGCAGCTGCGCGTGCCTCATATTTCTTTACCTCCGCCACCACGTTTTCGCCAAGATATGAATAATCCAGCGTAGGATGACGCAGCCACGTAGTGTACAAGAACTTGCTACTCATCTTTTTGGTGGCCTCCTCCGCGGCCTGTCTGGCCCGGAGCTCTGCCTTGTGGAACGCCTCCCGCGATTTGACAAGTTGATCCCTTGCCACGGCCAGGTCCTTCTGAGTCGCTTCGTTTTTCTTTTCAGCATCATCTGCCCGCTTCTTATGAAGTTCGGCTTCCTCTTTGAGCCTGTCCCCATCTGTAGTGGCCTTCAGGAGCGAGTCGGAGGTAGTCATCCGAAGTCTTTTCTCTATGCTAGTTGTTTTCTCTGCTTTCTTGAGTTTCATCCTCAGTTCAGAAATGGTCTTCTCAACGGCCGCGGACCCTTCCCTGAGACTCTGAACCTCCGCCTCCAGCTCCCTTTTCGCCTCCTCGAGAGCAACCTTTTCCCCAGTTGAGTCAGGGATGTCCCGACGCATCTTCATCACGGCCAGTGAAGCCTGAAGGAATAGTATATCAACAACAAGTGCGAGTGTAGAACGTAATCACAAAGCAATGAAAAGAACTTACAAGCACAGTACAGCGCGCGGTATAATCCATCAACTGGTCGCCGCGAATATGTTTCTGGTAGACATCCGGCTTGTGCGGGCCAAGTAAAACCGGCATCCGGTCCAACAGATCGTCGAAGTATATTCTCGCATTGGCCTCGGGAGTTGGTCCCCCGTCAGCTCCCCCCGTCAGGGCCACCTTCCCTTTGCCTTTGTCTTTTGATTTCAGGCGCTTGGCAGGCGGCTCCAAAGCCTCCTCGTCCCCCTCTTCGGCCTCCGAAGCAGAAACCCCCTTTTCAACGACCCCCTTGGACGAGGCTACCTGTTTCGCGGTTTTCCTGACCCCACTCTTAGACCACGGCCTCTCGATGGATGGATCGACCATCGTGTCCGAAAGATCTACGTCTGCCGCTGGGGGTTCTTTTGAGCCCGTTATCTCTACTTCAGGCCCTCCGGTTTCCGCTACTGGCGATGAAGGAGGAGAAATCATCTCAAGGTCCACCATTGTCTCAGTTTTCTTTGAGGTCGGAGCGGAAGTTCCTTCGTCTGTCTCTGTGAGGGCGGATTTGACTTCCCGGCCCTTTCGCTTTTCGACGTCCGAAGCCAACCTCAGGGGCTGAGTCTCAACTCCAGGTGCGAGCCCGTATTTCTTCAAGTCGGAATTTTCTGGAAGAAAATCGTCCTCGGGATCCTTCACTTCTATGAATCTCTTCAACGTTCTTGTCTCTTCATTTGTGAGACGGACCGCTCCTTTGACAAAAGCTGCAAGAAAAAGAAAACAATAGCAGTGATAATTAAGCCTGAAGGCAAGTGCATGAACGCCCCAGTTGCGAGTTAAGACAGGCCTACCGGGACCATTGTTGAAGTCAAAATGGACAAGTTCCTGCAGGGACCGACAAGTAGCATTCAACCACCTCGATTTGTAGTCCCCCACATTCGACTTGCCAACCTTCAGTGGCAGAAACGCCTTGTAGGGTGTTTTGCGAGCGGTTATGTAATAAATACTGTCTCGCTTAGTATCATGAAGGTTAGTGGTGGATTTAAAGAAGTAAAGGCTTTGAATTATATTTGAAGTGGGTGACGGAAGGCCGTTTTTGAGGAAGATATAGGCCAGAGTGGTTATTTGGCCATAAGAATTTGGTGTGAGCTGAAAGGGGGCTATCTCCAGGTCGTTCAACAGATTTATCAGATATGGGGGAACCGGAAACCTAAACCTCATCTTTACATGGTGACGGCTGATCGCTATGAATCCTTCGGGGGGATCAGCAGCATGATCGCGATGAGCGGGGATCATGACACGACATGTCGAAGGAAAATGGAACGCGTCAGCCAATGTTTTGAGTTCTTTAACGGTCATCTGGGAGTCATATTGGTAAAAAGTTTCGTACGCGAAGGTCCTCTCTCGCCCAGAAAAGCTTGGTGTCTCCTCACTGCCCTGAGCATTTGCACTCGAAGAGTCCTCGTCGTGTTGGGAGGACCTCCCCTGGGAGCTTTCGTCACTGGACATGACGCGGCGATACCGGAGCCCACGGCTTGACATCTACAAAAGGAATAACCAGTTAGGCCGCTTACATCCACCCAGTCTAAAACCAAACAAGAAAAGCCTAAGGAGACTAAACCTAAGCGTTAAGCCGCGCGCCTAGGGAGTTATAGAATAGAAGGGATAAGGGATCTTGTCCTAAAGATTTTCCCCTCCTCCAGGACTGAGAAAGGAAGAAAAAGAGACGAACCAATCACCCTATGCTGTTACCAGACCATGCCGGACCGAAGGCAAAGCGGAAGTTATCCGCCCTAACTATTCCAAAATCTCAGAAGGGAGAACACCAACGCAGAAAATAGAAAGCAATAGTATCGATAACAGTGTGAACAGGGGAAGAGGGTCTGACCTGGGATATGGCGGTCACCGGAAGTTGCAGACGATAAACTCTGGATATTGCTGAAGAGTCAAAGCGAAGGAAGGAGACGATGGAAATTCCTATGAAACTTGAAATGCCAGAAGAGGAATATGGAGGGATGTTTCTTTTTTTTAAATGATTCAGCCCCAACCGTTAGATGAAGACAGTAGTGCAACCGCTCCCAATCTGGCGACTTGGCACGATTCCCGGGATTTTGTCATTATGCAATATCTCAGTTGAGTGACGTGCATTAAATGCGCACTACGGCCAGTAACCGTCATCTGGGGAAGCGCCACGTGGCCTGGCAATAAAGTGGAATTCAAAACGTACTGATACCGCCCTTCTTTTTGTAATTGTTCCCGCCTATTCTGCTCGCTCTGGAATGCATGGCTCCTGGTCCTCCCTAAACACCAAGAGCCAGGGGGCTTTATGTTATGGATAAAATAGCGATCAGAATATTTAAGCCCAAGCAATCCACAGTGCAAGCCCAATGGTCCAGAAGCCCAATTATTCGCCATCATTTCTGTCCACTCTCCTAGAAGAGGGGCCCACCAGTGGGCACTTGTTGTGGCCGCTGACCGCTATCGCCCATTATGACCGCGAATTGTCTATTCTGCAAGACTGGCTGTGATCGCTATATTCTCCGACATTCAGATCGCCGTATTCCCCGTCAGTTTTATTTATTGAGGTGGATCGTTGTTCCTTATCGCTGGTCGTCGGTTCTCATCCCTCAGACTTGTCCGCTGAAATATCCGCCATCCGTGACAACCAAACCTGCTCGCCATATTTTCGCCTCGATCAACCGCCTGTCTGCCCACTATTCTTGACCGATTAAGGTATCCGTCAAGAAGAGCCACCCGTCAGAGATGTCCAGCAAGCCATCCGCGCCTCAAGTTATCCGTCTGAACTGGTCGCTGTTTTCTGAGCGTGAACGCATTCCGACTCCTTCACTCACGATGTTATCCGCCTTAATGCCGTGACCGGCTGCAGACATGCCAATCCAAAATCCACTCCATCAACTCTCCAGCCTGCTGGAAAGGTCCGTCTCCCTCACGCCTTCGGAAGTTACAAGTCAACAGAAGTCAACCGCGCCATGCAGAGTACAGTCCCGAGGCTTGCCATGCACGCTACATCCGCCAGAGTCTGCGATCGTGACCTTGATGGCCCATCAGGCCGAATCCAGCCCAATCATCAGAAATCTCTCTCGGGCAGACCTCAGATGCGACGGATTCGGCCGCATTAATTGTGTTTTCGGCCGCATTTAATGCCTTGTCAGCCGCATTGATGGGGTTTCCGACACATTAAATGCTGTCTGTCAGTGCAACTGTAGTTAATTATTTGCTTTTGTCTTATTCTGTTTACTGTAGCATGTCCCCTATCTCTATAAAAGGAGACGATTTTCACAGTAAAGGAATAGGGAATTATTGAGGGTCGTTACTCTGCCTAAATAGTGAGAGAGTGAACAGTGGACGTAAGCATCTTTTTGGGCCGAACCACTCTAAAAATCTTCTGTGTCTTCTTCTCCTTGCCTCTAACCTCTCCTTCTCATTCTCCTTGTCCTTCATGCAACCCGTTGACCGTACGAAACTGTGAGCTTGGGCCTTAAAACAACCTCGTTGGCTAAGGGAACCTTTTCCTGACGTTAACACACGCATACTAATAATGACCAACTCAACTCATCCTCTTCATATAAAATTCAAAATCACATCCAAACACCTCAAATAAATATCCAATATTCATCTACAACCTTAAATTCAAAATCAATTAAATTTCATTAACTTTAATATCTCAAACCTTAACTCACCTTACTAATTTCTTAACCCAAAGCCTCTTAATGATTTTCTTCACCTTCCAAGCTCACTTTGAAGTTAATCTAACTCAAATCAGCCCATAAAATTTATCAAAAATTCATTTAGCTTAAAAATTTTAAAAACCCATAAAAATTATCACTAATTAACATCCAAACAACTTAAATTTCTTATCAAATATTCTCAAACTCTTCTTGATTATTTACGGATGGCAACTAGGGTGAGAGAGGATAAAAATCCACTTGGACTCTTGACTTCTTCTTTTTCTCTCTTTTTCTTTATCTCTTTTCTCTATTTTTCTTTCTTCTTATTCTCTTCTTCTTTCATTTTTTTTCTTACTTCCTCTGATGTTTTCGTGAACACACACACACACACACACACATATATATATTTAATATATGTGTGTGTGTGTGTGTGTGTTTAACTGCATTATCTTGTCTTTATCTTTTTTTATTATTATTATTTTATTATTCCATCATTATCCACTACTATATATATATATATATATATTTTTTCAATGAATCCCACCACCAATATATATATATATATATATATTATTATATAAAAAAAAAATCACGCCAACCCAATTTAACTTTTTTGGAATACCCAGGTTCGATTTTTTCGGACCTTTTTTGAAATCCTTTCAAAATTTATCGGAACCTACTTTTGGACTACCTCCATACTACTGGTAACTTTCGTAATATTTAAAAGTTATTCCAGACCCCTTTTTGGCTCTCCACTTTTCACTAAATTGTCATAGACGATTTTCAGATTGACTCCAATTCGATCTAAATTTCCTTCAGAAGTGTCGTTTGAATTTCTAAAACACTTCATGAGCATCCTCATACTCATCTTGACACTTATCTACATTTTCGAATTTTTCGAAAATCCGTCTGAATTTCTAGTTAGATCCAAAAATTGCTCCGTTTTTACCTCAAACTAATTCGTTTTTGATACAATTCAATTTTTACAAATTCCAACATAATTTTTAAAACTTTTAATATACAAAACCCATTTTTTTAAAATCACTATTCATACGGACACTGTTCCATCCAAAATTACTATTCATCAAAAATTTCACTTTCACTAATTTTAAGATTCCAATTCTCAAAAATTACTATTCACTCATCACTATTCATCCCGAAATATTATTCATTCGGATATAAAATAAATTTGGGGCGTTACAGAAGATGATGATGAGATGCAACATGATAATATTTTTCATACTAGATGTCAGATTAATAATAGGGTGTGTAATGTGGCTATTGATTAGAGTAGTTGCATCAATGTTGCTAGCACCAAGTTAATGGAGAAACTGAGTTTACCTACTTCAAAATGTCCTAGACCATACAAGTTTCAATGGTTAAATGATTGTGGAAAGGTTAAGATAACAAAACAAGTGCTAGTTCCTTTTGCTATTGGTAGATACAAAGATGAGGTGTTGTGTGATGTTGTACCTATACATGCTAGTCACTTGCTTTTGGGTCGTCTATGGCAATATGATAGGAGAGTAATACATGATGGGTTTAACAATAGATATTCTTTTACCATGGATGGGCGAACGATCAGTTTTGTATTTTTAACACCTACACAGATGTGTGAAGATCAAACAAGGACAAAAAAGAATGATAGAAAAAGAGAGGTCGAGAGTTTAAACACCAGTAAGGCCGAGAGAAAGGGAGTTGAGTGTGAGACAAAAAGTGACAAAACACTAGAGTGTGTGTAAAAGAAAAGTGGGAAGATCGAGTATAAAACAGAGAAAGAGAGGAAGAAAAGTGAGAAAAAGAAAATGAATGTTTATATAAAAGAGAGTGATGTAAGAGCTACTTTTCTAGCACAGCAGCAAATGTTTGTACTTTTGTATAAAGATACTTATTTTTTAAACTCTGACCTTAATGTTTCTTTGTCTAGTGCTGTCACAACTCTTTTGCAGGATTTAAGGATGTATTCTCCCAGAAGATGTCGTATGGATTACCACCAAAGAGGGGAATAGAGCATCAAGTTGATTTCATACCCCGGAGCTGCAATTTCAAACTGATCCGCATATAAAAGTAATCCAGAAGAGACAAAGGAGTTTCAAAAATAGGTTGAGGAGTTGATGAAGAATAGGTATGTGAGAGAGGGCACGAGTCCATGTGCCGTACCGGTTCTACTTGTGCCTAAGAAGGATGAGACTTAGTATACATATATCGATTGTAGAGCTGTCAACAAAATTACAATTAAGTATCGACATCTCATACCTAGATTAAATGACATGTTAGATGAGTTGCATGGATCTTATATGTTTTCTAAGATTAATCTTAAAAGTGGATATCATCAAATTAAAATGAAATAAGGAGATGAATGGAAAACTATTTTTAAAACAAAACATGGTTTGTATGAGTAGTTAGTCATGCGTTTTGGTTTAACTAATGTACCTAATGCTTTCATGAGATTGATGAATCATGTTTTGCATTCTTTCATTGGAAATTTTAATATAGTATACTTTGATGACATATTAGTGTACAGCAAGAGCATAGATAAACATGTTAGGCATTTGCATTATGTGCTTGATGTATTAAAGAAAAAAAAGTTGTATGCCAATTTAAAAAAGTGTTCCTTTTGCATGGATAATATTGTGTTTTTGGGTCATGTTGTTACGTCAAAAGGGATAGAAATAGATGAGAAAAAGGTTAAAGCTATTAGGAAGTGACCTAGACCTAGAAATGTTAGTAAAGTGCATAGCTTTCATAGGTTGGCTAGTTTTTATAGGAGGTTTGTTAAGGATTTTAGCACCATAGTTGTACCACTAACTAAGGTTATGAAAAAGAGTGTGGGTTTCGGATGGGGTAGTGAGCAATAACATACATTTGAATTGATTAAGGATAAATTGTGTACTGCACCATGCTTGCATTACCTAATTTCTCTAAGACATTTAAGATTGAGTGTGATATATCAAGAATAGGTATAAGGGTTGTTCTTATATAAGATAGGCTTCTTATAACTTATTTTAGTGAGAAATTGAGTAGAGCATCATTGAATTATCCTACTTATGACAAAGAGTTGTATGTTTTAGTTAGGATCTTTAAAACTTGGCAATATTATTTATGACCTAAGGAATTTGTAATCCATACAATAAGCCCTTGAAACATTTGAAAGGATAAGGTAAGTTGAGTAAAAGGCATGTTAAATGGGTAGAGTTCATAGAAACGTTTTCTTATGTGATTAAGTGTAAGCATGAAAAGGAAAACGTTGTAGCTTATGCATTATCTCGCAGGTATACATTGATTTCTACTTTGAATGCAAGATTGTTGAGTTTTGAGCATATCAAGGAATTGTATGTTAATGATCCTGATTTTGTTAATGTGTATGTTGTTTGTGAGAAAGTTGTTTTTAGAAAGTTTTATAGACATGAGGGGTATTTGTTTAAGGAAAGTAGATTGTGCATTCCTTAGGAGTCTATAAGAGAGTTACTTATTAGAGAGGCACATGAGGGTAGTTTAATGAGACATTTTGGTGTTAAGAAAACTTTAGAAGTGTTAGATGAACATTTGTTTTGGCCACACATAAAGAGAGATGTTGAGCGAATTTGTGGGAAGTGTATAACAAATAAAAAGTCTAAGTTTAAAGTTTTACCCTATGATTTATATATACCTTTGTCTATATCTAGTAAACCTTGGATTAAGATTTCTATGGATTTTATATTGGGTTTACCTAGGTCCAAAAAAGGCCAAGATTCGGTGTTTGTTGTGATTGATAGGTTTTCGAAGATGGCTCACTTTACACCATGTCACAAGATTGGTGACGCCACATTTGTTGTTGATTTATTCTTCAAGAAGATTGTTCGACTTCATAGAGTGCCGAAGAGCATTGTTTTGGATCGAGATATGAAGTTCTTAAGCCATTTTTGGAGAACTTTGTAGGGGAAGCTAAGAACAAAACTATTATTTTTTACTACTTGCCATCCGCAAACTGATGGACAAACGAAGGTTGTTAATGGAACTTTGGGTACTTTGTTATATATTATCATCCAGAAGAATTTGAAGAATTGGGAAGATTGTTTGCCACATGTAGAGTTTGCTTGTAATAGGAGTGTGCATTCTACTACTGATTGTTCGTCATTCGAAGTTATGTATGAGTTGAATCCACGAAGTTGTGTATGGGTTGAATCCACTTACTCCTTTGGATTTGATACCTTTACTTATAGAGGAAAGAGCTAACTTCGATGGTAAGTAGAAAGATGAATTTGTTAAGCAATTGCATGAGAAAGTTGGCAACATATTAAGTGACGAACCGAGCGATATGTTACTCAAGCCAACAAGGGGCGAAAGAAAATTGTGTTCGAACCAAGAAATTAGGTTTGAGTGCATATGCGTAAAGTGAGGTTTCCTAATCAACGCAAATCTAAGTTGCAGCCACGTGAAGATGGTCAATTCCAAGTGCTGGAATGCATCAATGACAATGAGGAAAAGATAAACGTGTCAGGTGAGTGTAATGTAAGTGCTATTTTCAATGTTTCTGATCTTTCTCCTTTCGATTTTGATGTAGGTGTTGATTTGAGGAGAAGTCCTTTTAAGGAGAGAGAAAATGATAAAAACCAAGGAAGTAAGCCTATAGATCATTTGTGTATCAATGAATGACCTATAATAAGGATTCAAGCTAAAAGAATGAAGGAAGTTTTAATGGATTCATTTAAAAGATTTGGGGTAAGAATCTTGCACAACATGGCTTGAACGACTTGGAGGGGACATCGAGACTTCAAAATATCATTCAAGTCCAAGACATAATCCAAGAACATCATTCTTGAGGTTTGGACAACAATTTTAATGCAAATTGAGATGTTATTTACTTATTTGTATTAATTTGGGCTTAATTCATATTATAGGTTGGGTTTTTTAAATTAGTTTAGTATATTTATTTTTATTAGGCTTTTAATTATTGGGGCTTAGACATTTAATTAAATCAAAAGTCTAATGTGAGTGCGTTTAGAAGACTAATTGTGTAGGGTTAATTAAATTAGGATTTTATTTTAGTTTCCTATTGAATTTAGGATTGAGAGTTTATTTTAGTTTCCTATTAGATTAGGATTGAGAGTTTAGTTTAGTTTCCTATTAGATTTAGGATTGTATGCTTATGAAAAACCTATTAAACATAAAATTTCAATAAAACGTTTATTGAATAAAGATCTAATTTTTCTCCATTGTTCTTTTTGAGAACTTTGAGATTGCATCAAAAATTATTCTTGATTTATCAATTTTGACTTATCTTCTATATTCTCATCTCCTTTTTAGGAGTGACATCGTTATATCTTTGGTTCTTGGTTCTCTAATCAACGGGTCAAATATTTTCTGTAATCTTAATTAATTTTTTAGTAGTTATGTTTTAATTTGATTATGGGTATCCTATTTTTATATACAAGATTCGCCTTGTAATGCCATTGATTTTTAAAAAAAAAAACTATAATGCCATTGATTTTGTGTCTCTTTCAACTCACGACAAAATACTCCTCTCCTATTATATAAAAGTGTATGAGTTGTTCTCTTATCTTGTGTGAGTTTCTTCTATATCTATGTATGGATTAATTCCTATCATATGAGAGTTGCTCCTAGGATTATGTCTGTAAGTCAAACGTAATTTGATCTAATTGTTAAAAAAAAAAAAAAAAAAAAACCCTTATTTGTGTTAGGATAGCAATTTCATATCCAAGGCATACCGATTACTTAGAAGCAACCCTTCATCCACGGGCGGACATACCATTCGGCCGGGGACACGTGTCCCTTGGGATTGGAGAAAAATCGATAATTCAGCTTTTTCCAAAAAAAAAAAATCCTCCTTCGGACTGTCGCCGTGCATTTGCAGACATGCACTGCAGTGCATTAATTTGTTAGTGCTATTGTGCACAGTATACTAAAATAGTTTTTTTGAGTAAATTACTATTTGGCTACCCAGATAAAACATAATTACAAGCGGAATTAACTTTTAACTTTAATTACAATAAACCCACCCGCCGTTACTTTATTTTGGTCAGAGATAACGGCTTAAGGGTAAAATTATCTTTTTAATGTTAATTTATATTTTCATTTCAAATTAATTGGTTTAACCCCACCGGCCGGTCACCGTCTCTCTTGTGCTTCATCTTTCTTCTACTCCTTCTTATTCACTTCTCATTTTCTTCTTCTTCTTCTCCTCCGAATCCAGATTCATCAACACATCAAAATCATCAACAATGAATCCAGATTCGTCAACACATCAGATTCATCAACACATCAAAATCATCAACAATGAATCCAGATTCATCAACACATCAAAATCATCAACAATGATCCATTAACACAAACAATCATCAACACAAATAACACAAATAAGGGTCCAACATCATCAATAATCAACACAAATCAAAACCACTGCCATTTTCAAACAAAAACCATTACCATCATCATCAAACACACTGATGCAATCTGGGCTCCGATCTGGAAACCCAAACACTGATGCGAATCTGGGTTGGAAACCCAGATCCACGTCGGCTCACGGCCTGGTTCCAGACCTACATCATCTGGAAACCCAGATCGGCATCTGGGTTTCCATCCCAGATCAGCGTCTGGCAAACCCAGACACCGATCTGGGTTTCCAAACCCAGATCTGGGCGTCTGGCAAACCCAGACGTCTGGGTTTGGATGGAAACCCAGACGTCTGGATCTGGGTTTCCAACCCAGACACCGATCTGGGTTTGGAAACCCAGAGCGACGTTTGGGTTTCGGGAACGAAACCCAGACGTCGCTCTGGGTTTCCAAACCCAGATCGGTGTCTGGGTTGGAAACCCAGATCCAGACGTCTGGGTTTGCCAGACGCCGATCTGGGATGGAAACCCAGACGCCGATCTGGGTTTCCATACCCAGATCGACTGGTGAAGAAGATGAACAGAAGAAGGAGAAGAGAGAGAGAGGTGAGAGACCGGAAGTCTGGGTTCCAGACGTCGATCGAGTTCCGGTGAAGAAGACGAAGGAAAAGGAGAGAAGAAGGAGAAGAAAAAAAGAGAGAGGGAGGTGACGTCGATCGGGTTCCGGTGAAGAAGACGAAAGAAAAGGAGAGAAGAAGGAAAAGAAAAAGAAGAGAGAGGGAGGTGATTTTTGCTGGTGATTATGGGGGCATTTTCGTCTTTTACTTTTTACCATGGGGGTATTTTGGTCTTTTAATAATATTCATATGGTTGACCGTTAAGTTTGACAGAAATTCTCTAACGGAAGGGGTTTGATTGTAATAAAACTAAGAATGTTGATTCGGCTGTAATTATGTTTCAAATGGGTAGTCAAATTGTAATTTGCTCTAGTTTTTTTCTATCTAGATCCGTGACACCTTTTATTAGTTGTTTATTATTTTTTTACTTTATTATTTATTATTCTTTCAAAAAAAATACTTTATTATTTAATATTATTATTTTTATATAATTAATTTAATTCCTTTTCATTACTTTTATTTGATCTAATTTTTTTCTTTTAATATTTTTTTACTCTTAATTAATTAATATATATATTTTTTAATATTACATTCTTCTTTTATACAGATACTATTTACTTTTACCTTTCGTGCATACACAAAATCTATTGATAATTTATAATTTTAGTGAACAATATTTTTTTTCTCTTCATCTTTATCTGATATCTTTTTATCTTTGTTTTGACATTTTATCATTTACCTAGCTAGTTTACTAAATTAATTATTTTTTAAAATTTATTTATTTTTTAATAATTTAAATTTAATATACATTGTATTAATAAATTTTAAAATCTTAAAATTTAAATTATTACATTAAAAGAGTCCATATATTATCAAGATTCAATTTATTTTTTATTTATATATATATTTACTTTTTATTTACTTTATTTAAAATCAATAAAAAATAAAAGTTAAAAAATTTATAATATAACTTATAATATGTATCAATCAATTTTCATTGTAAAAATATATTGTCATTCGTTATAAATACATTTTTTTATTATAAAATTAGATTGAAATTATATTTTTTAATAAATATATATAGTTTGTATCTTATTTAAATTAATAAATTTTAATTAACTAATACCAAATTATATCTATTTAAGTTTAATATATTTTTTGATGTAAAAATATTTATATTTGATATATTTTTAATTTTTGATATTTTTATTACTTTATCTCTATATCTCCTAAACAAATTAACAAATTTTCTGGATCCCCTTCGTTAATGCTTTTCTTCAATATGCATATTTCATAAAAATGAGTAAAATGACTCATCACTCATCAATGAACACCAGAACACCTACACTCCTTTTCAAAAGATTAAAAAAAAATTAAAAAAAAAAGAAGGTAAACTTACCCACTCGAGTGACCGAATTATTCTTTATCCTACTGATAAAAGATGAGAGATTATCTGATTTGTCAAAGATAAGTTTTCCTAGCAAGAGATTTATTAACCTAATACAAGTTTAAAATTTTCCTAGCAAGAGATTTATTTACCTAATACAAGTTTCAAATTAGGTTTATATATATATATAGTGATTTTATTATCAGTGTCTTCCATTTAAAGTTAGAACGAACCAATAAAATTCATCAATTGAATATAAATTAAATATGATAAATAATTTGTTTTAAAAGAGAAAATATAATAAATAAATTTGATTGGTTCATCTTTACTTTTCAAAGTTAGAAAGCATTGATAATAAAATCAATATATAAATATATATATATAAAATTTTTATTTCTTTCATGAAAATTTAAAATGGGGGAAATTGTTCACGATATTCTTATAGTCAATTATCAATGGTCAAATCTTATGATTAAACAAAACAGGAAGAGAGTTTAGTTTGAGATTTTGAATAAATTGTTTTCATGTGTAAAGCCTCAAACTTCATATAATGATATAGGTCATAGGTTGAATAGTTTTTTATTTTTACTATTATTATGAGAATAGTTATCGTCCGTTTATAAAAATAAATATCTTAACTAAAAATAATTAGTCCAATTATCTCGATTAAAGCCCGACATCTGATGAACTTGCTGTCTAAATTTGAGTTTCATCCAATGGTGAACAAATAAGTTATAGCTTTTTGAAAAAGGTTATGTAGGTCAGACCCTATTTTCCAACTACTTCTATTTTGAAGGTCAAACTCACCACAAGAAACTCTAATCGATGATCCGACTAGTCCAGCTTAAGAACTATGAGTATTTAACATGGTAACTAAATTTTCACATGATCCAACAAGAACGAAAGAGCTATGATGATTTTATGAAAACTACAACAATTGTAGTACTAGAATTTTCGCCAGTTCCATAATCCCTTCATCACCAAAAAAAAAAAAAAAAATCAATCAATCACAAGGGGCTTATAACATTCAAATTAAACAACGAAAAAGCCAAATAATTAACGATCAGTCAATGCAAATCTCATTCATCAATATGAATTGAAAAATATGCATATTATAACATAATTGGTATCCATTCAATGACATAAAATGAATCAAATCAAAGAAAAAATTGCTAAATATTAAATTCAACATTAAATTAGCGCTAAACCAGAGCTCTGATACCAATTAAAAGAAATGTGTGGAAAAATTCAATTTAATTTTAAAGTGGTAATGTGAATTCAAAAATTTTTCCAAAACAAGAGAGTCATATCGATGTCAGTAATGATAATTCAATAATTCTAAATAACTAAGATTGAATCTTACTTTGCTTGTAGAATGAATTAATCCCTTTTGATTAATAAATTCTTCACCACCCAATTATTCTCGTTATGACTCTTAACCAAAAAACCATGTGTAGACATGATCTAGAAGAATCTATTCACTTTCTTTTTATAAAATAAATCTTGCAACAAAAAAAAAAAAAAAAAAAAAAAAGATCAAAAGTTTACACATGCAAGAAGGATTCGCCCAACCCTTTTTGTTCTTTTGGTGGTGTGCTACCAACCCTAACAAATTAGGGTTCTTGTTTTCTTTATGTGTTAGGTAGCTAAGGAGGAAAAAATGACGCCCAAAGTCTATATAATTCCTAGAATGAAAACGCCTATATAGTTCGTACAATGAAAACGCTTTTTATATTGGTACTCTAGAGTTTCTTATTTAATAACAAAACTTCGTTCATTTTCAAATTGGAAAGTTCAATTTCCAAATTAATGCGGATTCATAATCTTTTATTAATTAATTATTTTCTACTTCAAATTCTTGACTATTTATTAAATTAAAAAGATAATCTCAAAATTACTCGTAGTTTGCCAAAACTCAATTTTCCTACTCTAGTTTAATTTTTATTCAAAATTCCTCCTACGGTCACTTTCTCGACGAAAATGTTAGATAAAAGTTGAAATATCAGATTTACCCTTGATTAAATAATATTAAAATATAAAAATATAAAAAGTAAAGAAAAAACCATAATAAATAATATAAAAGTATAAAAATATAAAAAAATAATAAATAATATAAAATATATGAATATAAAAAATCAAAATAAATAACATTGACATATAAAGAATTGTTGGAAAAAAAAAATCCAATTGAAGATCTAAAATAATTTGAAAAGAGGATTAATTTAAAATTAAAAATTGAAAAAAAAGTCCAAAAGAAACAATTAAAATAAAAATCCTTCAAGTTGAAGATCTGGATTCAAAACTATCATTTTCTCTCATTTTCTTCTTCATCAACCTAGAAATCGTGTGCAAAAATCATTAAAATTCCACAAATCAAGAAAATCTAGAAGCTTGATCATCTTTTATCTTCCACACATCAACAAGCAAGACGATGCTTGATCATCTTTTTTCTTCTTCATGCTAGTAGACAAACATATAAACATCACGTGCTTGATCATCTTCTTTCTTCTTCACACCATACGCATCACCTCCTTTCTCATCATTTCCTTCTTCATCAACCTCACCCTTCTACATCATCTTCATCATCAAACAACCTCACCCAATCTATCATCTCCATCATCAATCGACCTTATGTAGTCCATAACAACATCAAAAAAAAAAAAAAAAATTAGAAAACTAAAAAAATCCATAAAAAATAATAATAATAACAATTTCTGGTTGGTAGAGACCCAAAACCAGTGGTCTCCATTGCCAGAGACCCAAAACTAGGTCTCTGACGATGGAGACCCAAAACGATGGTCTCCACCATTAGAGAACATTTTGGTCTTTATGGAGACCTAAATTGTCTCCAATGGTGTAGACCGCTCGTTCGTTGAAGACCCAGAACTAGGTCTCCAACAGTGGAGACATATTTCAAGCTGGAGACCTATTTCGAATCTCAATCATGGAGACTCTAAACAAGTGGTCTTCATGTCTGTGATGGAGGCCAAATCCCAATTTTTTGTTTTTTATTTTTTAAATATAATATTATTTTATTTATCAATTTATATTTATTTATTTGTTATCAATTTTTTTAATTAATTTTTTATCAGTAACGATTAGGGGTGTTGTTTTCTTTTTACACTCCTCAAGAGATATTTTCAGTATTTACATTAATGTCAAAAGAGATTTTAAATAAATTTCAAAATAAAGATGGCAAATTGAGATTTAGGTAAATTATGGGTGGTTTTTTAGGATTATCCCTTAATTATTCAAAATCATTATTAATTTTAATGTAGTCATCAGGATTTGAACTCATAACCTCTAAGCCTCATTTGTTTGCTAGAATAGGATTGTGTTTGGATTAAATTTTATCCAAACTCATGTTTAGTGCACTAAAATACCTCTTCACTAAATTGTCTAATCTCAATTTTAACCCATTAATTTGGGATAAAACAATCTCATTGAAAACATGGTTAAAATAATCCTACCAATCAAATGCTTCTTCACCCACTCACGAGCGGCGACGGCGACCAACGAGGAAGACCCAACAATAAACTGCAGCAGGCAAAGAAGACCTAGCGACGAATTGCGATCCACAAGGAAGACAAGCGACTAATTATGACCAACAAGGGAGAACAAGCAACGATGACCAACAAGGAAGATCCAGTGATGACTGTTGAGGAAGATAGAGCAAACGTCGATGGGAAAGGAAAAGAAAAGGAAAAGAAAAGGACTGACAGCGAGCTAATAGGTGGTGTGACAATGAGAAGGGAAGGAGGGATGGTGGTGACAACTATTCGATGGCATGACAAAGAGGGTGATAAGAGAGGGATGATGGTGGTGGTAGTAGATGAGGAATGGTTTCTATGGAGTGTCATAATCCCACATCTATAAAATTTCTGAAAAGTTCCTAAAAAATTACTTTAAAATCCAAATTTATATCTACTATTTTTAATTTTATCCTACGTTTCATCAAACATAGAATAACATTTAAATTAATCTAATTCGATCTCATTCAATCCAATCCCATAAATAATCCAATTCTTGCCCTATAATTAAATATTTAAATAATTCATAATTCATAATTATCAATTAAATACTAATTTATTTAAATAATCAATATTATTTATATAACATGTGAACGTGTCTGTGCTACACGTGTAACATATAATTGGACACTCTAATTAATTCTTCTTGTCTTTTATAGTGAGTATGAACCAGTAAGGGGACCAAATAGACCTATAACTTTGAACTCTAATAATATCAAAATTATAATTAAAATTCTTTAATTAAATGATGCACTATGATTAACCTTAGAGTTATTCATCTAAAACCTAAGACTACACTCTCAAAATTATAGACACTTTACACAATCTAAAATTTCAGTGTCCATTAATTTCAAATGGCTTGATCCTCCATATGTAGTTTATAATTAAACCTGGATTATTAAGTTTATTATATCTCTCTAATTATTTATTGTGTCTTTAAGGACCATGATTCTTTATTGAACAATATATGTATAACAATTTATGAATTTTATCTTTTCATTTACTAATAAGCAAAAATTTGAGATCTTATATTGTTTAAGACCTGAATTAACATTCAAGGGAATTACTTATCTACTTCCTATAAAGAGTAAATTTCATTATTATGTAGAATATTCCCAACTAATTATTTAATCATATCTCCAAAGTATGAAGCTATTGATTGTAAATATCTAATAATCCGACCTATGTAAATTAGAAGTTATGATTAAATAAATATGAATCCATACTGTACTCAAGATTAAGATCAATCCATATTTGATCATTTAATCTATAAATATAAAGTTTTTTTATTAACAGATATTAATAAAAAATTCACTTTCATTGTGGTTTAGTCCTATATAATCTCTATTATAGAATGTGTCTCCATTTTCATTATGTCACCACACGAACAAACTCGTATAAGATCATCATATCGAATACGAATTGGACTGCAACTATAGATTTATCACAAACAAAGTAACTAAATTTATTTGCTTCCTACCGACGGACTATTTAGATTATTGATCTCAAACTAAATCTTCTTGCATATACACACTTATATACTTAGTTTGAGACTATATAAATAATCACGGATGTTATTTGATATTCGTATAAAGCAAACATTATATAAATACACATAGATTGAATAAAACAAATATATTTTATTTATTATTTATTTAAACATTTATAAATTATAAACTCTTAGGGCAAAAACCCTAACACCCATCTTTTGTTGCCTAATCAGAAAATCCTCGTACTGTTCTAAGGAATACTAATGGACCTCGTTCTTATATCTCTATTTTCTTACTATTGGTAACTGCCGGCAACCCCACAGTAGCCCTTCAGTGGATATCTGATTCGGCTGAAAGGTTCCCGTGAAGCTAAACTGTTTTACTTTACTGTAACCTTTAATCATTTTCATAAATAGTGAAAACTGGTGAAAAATTTTGCTTTTTATCATATATTTATGAAAAGCAAAATACACAAAACCCCCCTAAAGTAAAACGTTAAACATATGAATAGAAAGTTTGAGTTTTATAACAAAATAGCCCTAATTTAACAGTCAAAATATATTAAAATTGACGGTCAACTTTGGTTTGAAGTGTAAAGACATAAATGCCCTCAATTTTTAAAATTAATTTCTTTTCTTTTAAAATTTAAAAGAATAAAAATTAATTCATTAAAAAAATAAATTAAAATAATAAAAATTATTTTAATAAAAAATAGTTAATCAAAAAAGGAAAAAAAAAATTGAAAAAAAAATCAGTTCTGGATGATGAGCAAACGAACTGATTTTTTTTTTTTAAAATTACCCAGAAACTACGTCTGCTCATCACCTAGAAACTACATCACTTGCATGTTTACCTTCCCAAACCCAGAAACTTCTCTAACTCTCAAATGGTAGAACCAAACAACCTATAAAAACCCAAACATATCATCAATCATTTGCAAAAACCCAAACACATCATCAATCAATCATCCACTACATCAACCCCATACACCCATCTATTGTAAATCCATCTAGACATCATCTTCAAACACATCCAAACCAAAAACCCTAAACATCATCTTTAAACACATCATCTGCAATCGAACCCAGAGATGTCGACGTTTGGGTTCGAATAGAATCCAGATCAAATCGAACCCAGACGGGTTTGAGATGAACCCAGATCTAATCTGGGTTCGCAGATCTAGGTTCGCATCAAACCCAGATCTGATCTTGGTACGCATCGAACCCAGATCTGATCTGGGTTCGCATCCAACCCAGACGTCTGAGTTCGATTCAAACCCAGACGCTTGGGTTTGACGAACCCAAATGAGCGAGAAAAGAAGAAAAAAAGGAGAAGAAGAAGAGGAAAAAGAAGGAGGTGGTGTAGGTCTGGCAGAGATAGAAGATGGTGAGAGCGACAGAGATATCAAAAATGGTTTAAAAAATATTTTTTTTTTCTTTTTTAATTTTTCTTTCTTAAATAAAATATATTAGTAATTTTTTAATTTTTCTTAAATAAAATATATTAGTAAAAAATGAAACTACCCTTGGTAAACTAAACATTAACTAACTGACACTAATGGCTTGAGGGTATTGTGTTATAAAAACTAAAATTTGACTATGGGTCTTTAAAGCCTTATCGGAGGGGGGTTTTGTGCATTTTGCTCAATTTATAAAATGGATTTAATTAAAAATTTGGACAGTATAACAATTGTTTTTCCAATTATGCCACCCTAAAATAAATCACCGAAAACCTTTATACACTTTTAAAATCATTCAATTTCTCAACTCCTGAGCCTCAGACCTTTCTCATTTCAAAACCACAAGCAACCATAAACATGCTTTTGCAATTGAAGACATTTAGAAATTTAACCACATGTCATGCACATATATAAGTAGTTATACATTTTCCAAATTATATACAATTGAATATTTATGTAATTTATAAACATTCAATTTCTTTAAAAAATATCTATAACGAATATACATAAAATGTACAGCACGCATGACTCAGCTTGTCTACTCCTGTGTTGGAGTCCCTATGCCAAACGCATCAGTACCTGTACTTGTCCTTGAAGAGGTTTTCATAAAATATAAAACAAAGAGCAATGAGCTAAAGAAGCTCAATAAATGTAAGATTTTTTTTATTAAAACTCTTTCTTTTCAAAATATTTCTCAAAAACACTTTAAAATAAATTATTTTATTTCATAACATTTTCATAATCAAAATCATAAATTTGAACAAACATATGGAAAATCTTAAAATATAGTTTCGAGCATAAAAACATAATAATATTTCCATAATTGCATAACTTAAAATTTTTCTTTCCTTGCTAAAACAGCACCAATGGAACCCAGAAAGGTCATCGTAGCTTGGTCATGTGGCGATTCGATTAGCAACGCTCATCGTGACAATATACATAAGACATCTCACAACACAGCATAATTTTTTGCATCGCATACGCGAGTAAGATAATACCCTATATATGTAGATGGCGACACGACTCGACTGACTGACTCACTTCCCCCGATGTTAGTGACACGCCCTCGTAACCTTGTCATACATAGTGGGATATACCGGTCAGATGTAAATCATAATCCATAAAATATAACATATAACATAGGGTAGACCATTAGCGTTTGAAAACATTTTCTTTTCCACATAATTCAGAACTGAATTTCTTCATTCCATTAACTTGAAATATTAAACATATTAAAATTCATTAAAACATAATCAGCTCAATTGGTACTCACCTTGAATGAACTAAAACTATAGATCCCTGGTTTTGAGTTCAAGAGGTGGGGGAGGCGAAGCAAAACCCCATTAGGGACTAAGGACGTACCAATTGATTGGGCTCGCGGGACAAATCTGGGCCAAGGCCTAGTATAAGCAAATCTCAGACACAATAAAAATGCGTCTTTTTATTATGGGGCCAGTAAAGGCAAATCTCGGACCCCATAATTATCGTTTGAATCTTTTATGCATAAAACATTTCTCATTCAAACAAATATGTGAAATATCCGTAAACTAATATTTTCAAAGAAAAATCACTTTCAAGTTCAAACTATATTATCAATAACATAAATGCTCTAAAATAGCAAAATATGCATTTAACAATTTATAAAATATATTTTCACTTACATTAAACATACTAAATGTCTTTATCATTTTGTAAAATAATTTATACTCACATAACTTCTTTGCTTATTTCTGGTTCTAAAACGAGTTCTCCTCTAGTTTTCAAATCATCCTAAATCTATCCTAAAATTATATAAAACTCAATTTATAACTTATAGAAAAATAAATTAATTTTTTAAAAATCCAAATCCTAGTAAAATAAACTTTTTATCTGGATAAATTGGATACCAAATATTTTTCTTTTCTTTTTCTTCTTCCCTTTCTCCTTCTCTTTTCATGCCATTTTCTTCTTCTTCTTCTTTTCTTTCTCATGTTGGCCGAATGGCCTCTATGTTTGTTTGTTTACGAGAACACTATATATGCACACACATACCACATCCTTATCTCTTCACCACCGTCTCTTCTTTCTTTTATATTTATTTTTATTTTTTTTATTATTTCTTTTCTTTCTTATTACTCGACACACACACATTTTTATTTCACTTTATCTCTCTGTTTTTTTTAAAATATTATTTTTTTCTCCATCACTATCCATTAACCTATATATATATATATATATATTTTATTCCAATGGATCCCACCACTAATTTATATTATTATTATTAATAAAATTCACGCTACCATTTTTTACTTTTTTACAACATATGTAAATTTTTATCTTATACCCTTATGACTTTTTTTTCTTTTAATCTAACTTTCTTAATTCTTTTTAAAAATATTCTTCAATGGGATATTTATCCATAAACTTTTGTACTTCTAAAACTAAAACTGGACCAAATTAATAATAATATATTAAATTTCAATTAATCTCTTAGGTTCAATTAGGTTAGGGTCTTACAATTCATTCCCTTTTATGAAATTTCATTCTCGAAATTTAGGAACCATCTCAGCTAAAGATACCTTACTCTAAAGTCATTGTTTTCATTTAATCATTAATGACCATAATAATTCTATTTTAAATAAATCTCCAATTTTTTTCACATATATAAGATCGTATATTCATATTACAACCATTTACACCTATACAGACCACCATTAACCAAAATTCTTCAATAATCATAATTGTATCCTAATAAAATATTTCACAAATTTCTTCATATATAATATCCAAAACCGTAACAATTAACACTTAAATAGACTAACATTAAATAAAATTCTTCAATTAGAATCCTCAACAACAATCATACTCGTATAATTTTGAACAATCACACCTGTAACTATTCTAAATAATAAATATTTATACCATTCTAAATAATAATTATTTTCTTTTTTATCACTTCTAATAATATACAAAATTTAATAAATCATTCCTTATAACTCTTATACTTCCTGTAACTTCCAAATAATAGATCAATATATACCAATGAATAAATTACATATTTTTCACTTTTAGATAACACTCTCTCGTTGGCTTATTTTTACATGACATGGATCACCATTTTGGACCTCTTTGTGTCACTCTTTTATTGGTTCATTTTGTATGACATGAATTTGTATTTCTTGGTGACAATTTCGTGGTGACAATTTCGTTGTGAAATGTCAATTTTGCCCTTTAATGTATTTAATTCACATTCATGCTTAAATAAATTTCAAAAATATTTCATGGTCATTCAATCATTAAATTAACCATATAATACTCTAATTAGATATAAAACCTCTCAATTGCATACTTATCACTTTGCCAATTGTCAGCTTACATATTTATCACCTTGTCATTTGTCTCACATGCATTGCTTCATCCTCCCATTTCACACCACGTGTCTCATGCATTCACATTTTACAATTTTCTATTTCTATATTCGAAATCATTTTCAACTCATCTGAAAATTATATTAGAATTCAATTTATATATCTAAAATTTTACTAAAGTTCGATTACACATCTGGACTATCCAAGAATTCTATCGGAACTCAATTTATCTATCTGGATTATCCAAAAATTCTATCGGAACTCAATTTATATATCCGAACTATTTGAGAATTCTATTATAACCTAATTTATCATTTTTGAACTTTTCAAAAATTTTGTTAATTACTTCCGGATTGTCGAGGAATCATACTGGAATGAGCGCTTTTAAATTATTTCATTACTCTATAAATACTAAATACAATATATGTACGATATTAAGATTGGAATGAATATATTCATCTAATAAACTTTGGATCACTTAGAATCTCTTCAAATGGACTTATCTTTGATCCATTTCAGTTTCATTCACCATTAATACTAATTCCAGAACTTTTGATTTGTGAGGTCCACTTTTAGAAAATTACTATTATATGGACACTTTCCATCTAAAAATATTATTCATACGAAATTACTATTCATAAAAAAATCATTTTTAACAATTTTCGAGGTCCGTTTCCTAAAAATCACAATTCACTCAGAAACACTATTCATCTAAAAATACTATTCATAAAAAAATTTTACTCCTCATAAAAGGAGAAAATTCTGGGCTTTACAAATACACACAAACTTTCAACACCTTTCATCACTATTGCCTAAAAAAAAATTCCTTATGCGAATTCCATATAACGATATGGCACCTATAGTCAAATTGGATCACAACCCCAAAAAATATTAAAGCAAGTTTATAAATATAAAATTAAAATTAAATAAAAAATTTCAACTCGTTGATTATATTTCAATCAAGAACAAAAGTTATAAATAACTTTAACTTAGTGATTAGAACTTAATCAAGAACTAAAATTATGAAAGAATGATTGACGCCACTTCCAAAAATGAGATAAGAAAGTGGGAGAAAAGTCATATTTGATCGCCACAAAAATCAACTTTATAAGATCACACATTCATAGAGAATGAAAGAGAAAACAAAACTCTCATTCCATAATTAATAATCAGCAACATAATAACAACTCTAAACTAATCTCCTATTTATAGTTAACTAATTCTAACTTTCCTAAGAAATGTAACTTCTTTAAGAAATAAAATCCAAAATTAAAACAAATTATAAATTAACAAAAAGATATATTAGTTGAAATAGAAAATAATATAACTAATCCAAATTTAAATGAAATAGTAATCCTAAATTAATTGAAATCCTAAATCAAGCCCAATTTGACTTTAAAATTCGCTAGAAAATTGCAACTTGCATGAACCTACTTAAAAAACCCCATCTGGTACACCACTCTTTGGTGTCAGGAACCTATCTCGGTATTTTGACCATAACTTTCTTGTTTGATGTCGAAATTTTGCAATTTTTATTGTGTTTGAAAGGTAAGATGAGTGGCTACAACTTTTATGTTGAAGACTTTCTCCAAATCAGTCATTATCTATGCTAAAAATTGACCAAAAATTACAACTGTTTCAACTTTACTTTGGACTGTTTTGTTATTTCATTGGATCCCATCATTTTCCCTTTTTTCAAAACGATCTATCCTCAAATCGTCACTTATCTTTATTGTTTCCGATGAATTGATAGAAACATGAAAAGAATGTTAGAATAAAACCTTACAACACTCCCTCATGTGTGTCATTCCTATTTTCTCTTCCTTTTTTTTTTTTTGGCTATCTTATGTTATTTATAAATCAAGATGACTTTCTAGGTGATATTTACGAATCGAATTCAAGCAAGAGTCACTCAAGATTCAATCCTAGAAACCCTAGAATATGAGGCCAAGAAACAATCAAGAGAAATTTATGTGCGATAATAACAAGAAAGAACCCTAGATGATATGTGGCTGTACCTTAAAGAAATTAATGGTGGTGCAGATTCAAAGAAAGAAATATGATGAATCAAGATGATGAATATGCAGAAATGGAAAAAAAAATAAATTAGATAACCAAACCTGAATTGATACCTAATGATTTGATACCAACCCCACACATCGATATGGCACCCACAGTCAAATTATATTACAATCCCTAAAAAAGATTAAAATAGGTTTATAAAAAAGAAAAAAATTGACCCGTTGATTATATGTCAATTAATAACCAAAGTTATAAAAAATTTTAACCCAATGATTAGAACTCAATTAAGAATCAAAATTAAAAAAGATAAAAATCATTTTAGCCCGTAAGTTTTGGGAAATGATCAAATTTTTAACTATGTTTCGTAAAAGAATAAAATAATTCCTAAGTTTTTGAAAAACTATTCAAATAGTCCCTACAGTCAATCAACTAATGGTCAAACCTAACGGAAAACATGAAAAGACTCGTTTAACCTAACCATATATGTATAAGAAATTTATAACTAAAATCTAATCACATATGCATAAGAAATTTACAACTCAAATCTACCATTTATACACTGAGTCTAAGGGTAAATGAATCTTTTCACATTTTTCGTTAAGTTTGACTATTGGTTGACTGACGTGAAGAACTAATTTGACACTTTTTTAAAAAGTTAAAATTTATTTGGTCATTTTTTGAAACATAATTAAAAATTTGACCATTTTCCCAATACTTAGTGACTAAAATGATTTTTACCCTATTACAAAAGAAGAATATTGACGTCATTCTCAAGAAGGAGATAAAAAAATGGGAGATAAATCATGTTTGATTGCCACAAAATTTAACTTGATAAGATCACATGTTCATAGAGAATAAAAGAAAAATAAAACTCTTATTCCATAATCAATAATCAGCCACATAATAATAACCCTAAACTAATCTCCTATTTATAGTTAACTAATTTTAACTTTCCTATGGAACATAACTTCTTTAGGAAATAAAATCCTAAATTAAAATAAATTCTAAATTAACAGAAAGACATATTAGTTAAAATATAACATAACTAATCCTAATTTAAATGAAATATTAATCCTAATTAATTGAAATCCTAAATTAAGCACAATTTGACTTCAAAATTTGCCAGAAAATCATAACTCACATGAACCTGAACAAAAACCCAACCTGGTACACTAGTCTTAGATGTCAAGAAGTTGTCTTGGTATTTTGACCATTAATTTCATGATCGATGTCAAAATTGCACAATTTTTAGTGCATTGAAAAGTAAGATAAAGGGCTACAACTTTTATGTTAAAGACTTTCTCCAAATTAGTCTCCATCTATACATCTATACTAAAAACTAACCACAAGCTATGATTGTTTTAGCTCTGTTTTGGACCGTTTTGTTGTTTCCTTGGATCGCATCACTTCCACTACACCAAAAGAGATACATAGATTGAAGCAACCCTTATCCTCTAATACTAAGATGGAAAATCCTCCCACCGTTCCAAAGGACACATAGAGATTACTATTGTCCCAACCCATTACTACTTGGATGAAAAATCTTCTCACTGCTCCAAAGGATGCACATAGACTAATGAAATCATCACCCATTATTACCTGACCAAAACTTCTCTCACTATTTTAAAAGAAGAATAGAGATTCTTATTATCCCCATTCGTTACTACCTCGCCATAAGTACTCTCATTGCTCAATGGAACCCACACAAATTGACTCCAACTTCAACCACTGCTACCTAGTTGAAAACTCCTCTCCCACTACACCAAAGGATGCACACAAAGTAATGCCACTCCTACTATTATATTTTTACTCTCCATTTAATATTAGTTTTAATGTTAAGTTTTTTTTTTTTTTTTTTTTAAGTTATTACGCTTTTTTGAAGGATGGTAAAAGTCCAAGGATGTATAGACCAAATGAAATTTGACTCTAGAGAGCTGCCCTGGGAGCAACTCCTATACGAAAAGAAGCATCCTATATAAGGTGGCAAGGAAACCTACACAATTTATTTGTGGGAGGGGGGGTTTCATGGTGTCAAACTTGTGCTCTCTAACACAGGGGCAATGCTCCAAGCCATCATGGCAACTACCCAGCTATTAAAAAAAAAAAAATGTTGTTACTTTTAATATAGATAATTGCAAAAACATCAGTTGACCTTTGATCTAATTACAGGTACGTATGAGTTTTTGCCATAATTAAAAACTCTACCCCAGATTTCATAAGCATTGCAACCACACCCCACCATTAATTAACTAACAGTTGATTGAGGAAAAAAAAAAGAGGGATAATTAGGTCTTTTGCTATTATAATAAGTAAAGAAATAATTAAAATATTAAAATAAATTTAGAAATTAAAATGTAAAAATAATAGATTTTCACTGTTTATCTCTAAGATGGATGATAGAGTTAAAATTCTAAAATATAAAAATAATTAATATTAATAAATAATATCTAAAAATAATAGTAAAAAAAACTATTTAATTAAAAAAATAAATAAATAAAGAGGCAGACCTGAGGTCTGGGTCTCTCGTTGAAGGAGATCTCTATCAATGCAGACTCATTAGTAATCCGTTAAATATCTCTAATGGAGTTTTTTTTTTTTTTTTTTTTTTCAATTTCTTCTTTTTGTTTTATTTTTGTTAATATGTGGGTTTTTTTTTTTTAATATTTTCATGAAGTGATGTATAATGTTAAAATGATGAAAAAAAGAGGATAAGAGTGAAGAAAATTGATGAAATGAGGAGATGGAGATGAGATGAAGAATGATGGATGGAGGTTAAAGATGATCAAATTTTTTTTTTTTAAATTTTTAATTATTATATTTTAAAAATTATTATCTTTTTCTTTTTAAGTTTTATTTTATTTTTTATATTTTGTTATTAATTAGGGGTATTTCACTCTTTTTATATGTTTCCCTAATGGGCAATGGATCCTAAATGAAGATAAGGGGTGCAGTTGCAACACTAGTGAAACCTAAAGTGGAGTTTCTATAATTATGATCAAACTCATACATGGTTGTAATTAGGTCAAGGGCTAGAGGTGTTTTTGCAATTATCTCTTTTTATTATTATTATTATTATTATTTTAGGCCTTGGCAGCCATTAATTAAACAAAAGTGAAGTTAGCTATACAGAAGTAAAAGATCTAAAACTAATGTTACAATGCATGTACCGCGGTGAAACGGCCTATCTAGGGGATATGTAATATTTGAAATAACATTACTTATTTATCCTAGAAACTTGTACCATTCACTTCAAATTTTTGGATAAACTTTATGCAATCATACAAAAAATTATTTTAAGATTTTATTAAAATATTTTAATGCCAATAATACGAATAGTTCTTTACAATTTTTTTTTTTTTAATATTTGAAAGCTCAAGTATAAGCATTCTCTTGCCCATTAACCCCAAACTCAATGGAAAACAAGAAGAAGGAATAACGAAGTGTCGTGTTGTCTATGCATCCCATATTTAAATTTATAATGATACCCAACTTTTCATGTCACAAGTTCAAGTTCCATCTAGTTCAAAAATAAAATAAAATATTAAAAAAAAATAAAAGTTCGAGCCTCATCACACGAGACTTATTTCTCACATCTATTAGCATCACATGATCAATACGGTAGGAACGAATTACCTACCTTGTCATTTGGATAAATATTTGCATAAAATTTTGCACTAAATATTATTACACATTACAAAAACTAACGAATGATTTGGTCTTTTTATCTGATCTGAGGTTCACTGCAACCACCTAGTTGCCTGTTAATTAAACTTCTAAGCAATGATGGTCATGCCACCGGGTTCACCAAATCAGTCCAGGATGAAAAAGAGAACTAGAACAATTTTAAGTTTACATAAGTAAATAATTGATAATCTTGTAAGAGAGTACGTATTTTTTTTTTTTCTGTTATCATTTGATAAGTTAAGGGAATCTATATAGGCTAATAACCTTACAAATTACAGTTAATGCTTGTACAATAAGGATGAAAACTACATGAGTACATTACATTCCGCGACTCCTTAAAAGGGAAGCATCTCATCCAGTCAATGTTGGTTTCTCTGAGTTGAGCAGGCTTCAAACTGCAGATTAACTGTGGCTACACCCAGCACGATCAGCCAATATTCCTATCAAATGAATTGGTAAACTGACAAATAAGCCATCAAGCGGAACAGTTTTACAACTAAGAATTTAGCACAGAAATGACATCCAGCTGAATTGAAAAGAGAAGCATCTTGCCTACCCTAACATAGGAGTTTTTAAAGTACAATCCATACATTTAAGTTGGTAACATTTAAGCACTTTCTAATCCGGAAATTCATAGTTGAGTTGCTTCTAGCTGGACAAGTGGGTCAAGAAAGTAGAACAATGAAATTATTCTGGATACACATGGAACACTGTTTCAAGTTTATTATGCATTTATTTTTCATCCAGAAATCGAGAACTCCCTGGAAAGAATGAAGAATGACTTCTAATGAAATGCTAGCTACTTCACTGGTCTAATTACTCACTAACTTGTAGTTGAGTCTCCTTGAGAACCTTAAGACTCTTTAAGTTCACCTTCCTCCAAAAGATAAGAAGATAAATGTATAAATTAAAATATAGGAAGATAGTTAACTGTTAATCTATGAAGCAATTCTGTTGGAAGATTTGTACAGCTATAGTTTAGGAAACAGAATATTTTCTTTGTAAATATTTCCTATTTAGATTAGTTGACTCATTGATTGAGGAAAATTAGTGGTTGATTAGTTTACTAATTGATTAGTAGCTAATTAGTAGGGATTGGTAGTTTCCATTTTTGTGCTATGGTGTTAGGTTAAATAGCCTAATCACTCTCAGTTGTAATCATTCTCCTCTCAATAAAGTTTTTGTTCCACAAATTCAACTACTTCTGGAATTATTTTTAAGTGATCACTAGCTGCAGTAAAAAATTTAATGCATTTTTAATTGAAGTTTACAGCACAAACATCCAAAGAATCCCCAATTAATACAACCCAACCCGTACTGCTGTTTATCCAGAAATCAACTTTTAGCAACCAAACTGACTAATCTTATCAGAAAGAAGTGTCGGGAACTTCCAGATGGAGAATTGGGTAGATTCACCTCCAATTGGGAGAAGCTAGACCAATCACATCTCACATTTAGGTGAGATTTTGTAAATACTTGTTCATCTCATACTTTCTTATCTGTAATAGTTGATCATAGTTTTCTCATTTGGTTTAATACCTTCCCTGTTATGTATTTTTTCCTATAATATCTTTGTTATATATTTGTATCCTATACTACGAAGAGTAAGAACACACCTTTTTCTCTACACATCCAAAATTTCACAACGTACATCAATGGCATAAGTGTAACTAACATAAAAAGTGTATTCAGGCTCCCATTATCAAGATGAGAAAAAGAAAAAAGAGGCTTCCATACTTGTAAGAGTTTCAGGCAAACAATAAAATACATAGTTTGCACATACACACCTGAGTGTTGTTATTTTCGGTTTGATGAGACATTAGTCATATCAAGCTTACTGCCACTAGGAAATGTTCTCATGACCTGTACCAGACTGCTGCACCTTGCTATTTGAGGCATCCGATTTCACTCTCCTGTAAAAGAGAACATATGCAGCAGCTGACTTTACATCTTCTTCATTTATGGGGGATATATGACTGTCATCAAAGTTGTACCACCTGTTCTCATCCAGAAGCTGCAAATCGAAGAAATGTACATAAGGGTGATTTATATACACACTATAGGGTAGGATGGTCCATTAGAAACTTTTAAGTCAATTGGTAAAACAAACCATATCTACTAGCTGAAGCTAGAAACATTAATGGTCATCTGCTATTGACTTCCAAGAGTAGTTGTCACTATAAGCACAAAGACCCAACAAGAATGAACAGTAAATGTTGACTATAAATTATTCAGTGTCAAGCAAAATTCCAACTGTTAAATAATAACAAATGACATAGACCATGATTCCAGTGACAATGCACCAATGACACACAACTAAAGATTTTTCTTATTCAAGGAAAGATATCAAGATTTCAACTTACCTTGATATGTGCAGTGTAGTGCCCACTACCCATGCCACCGTAATGGTTGGTTAAGGCATAGAGTTCATAGAGTTGATGTTGGGAGCTGTCTTTGTTGGCTACATAATTTGTCAAGTCAAAGTCATGAATGGGAAAGTTCACAAATGTTTCCAGTTTATGCTTCATTGATCTGCTGTATGAGAACCTCTTCAGATGAATGACTAAAACCTCAGGGAGCCTCCATAGATCAAGCTTTTTACTTGCTTGCCTTCGCTCGTTACATTTTGGACAGTACCTTCATCAGACAAACGCATTAATAATCCAAGTTACCGTTTAAATGCAACCTGTTCCTTTTTCTCAATGCCTGTGAACTCCAAATGATTCTTAAAGAGGGTCAAGCACAGCCAGGATTGTGTGTGATCACATATCTCAGTTAGACTACAGAACAGTTAAAGTAGGAAGTAAAAAGTTTTAAATTCACTTATCATTCAGATTATCCATGGAAAGAGTTGAGGATCAGCACAGCCAGGATTGTGTGTGATCACATATCTCAATTAGACTACAGAACAGTTAAAGTAGAAAGTAAAAGGTTTTAAATTCACTTATCATTTAGATTATCCATGGAAAGAGTTGAGGATCAGCACAGCCAGGATTGTGTGTGATCACATATCTCAATTAGACTACAGAACAGTTAAAGTAGGAAGTAAAAGGTTTTAAATTCACTTATCATTCAGATTATCCATGAAAAGAGTTGAGGATCAGCAAGAATGTGTAAGGTGAAGATAAACTCATACGATACAAACTTCTTAAGCAGCAGCAAGTGAACTGCACATTATTTAAATGAAGTAGGAAAAATTTTAGTTTGCAAATTTGTATGGTGCTTGCAATCTAACCTTCGATAAAATAGTAGACAACTGCTGTCCCCATAGTTTGGAACACGAGAAATTCAATCTGAATCATCGTGATGCAGAGCAGACAGAAATTTATCTACATGTCCAATATGTACAAGAATACACATGCAAGCAGAGACAGTGGGAGAGAAAATACACTAACCACATATCTTCAGGCACTAGAGGCTCTTCTCGCAAAAATGCTTCCAGACAGGTATACAAGGAGAGAGGTTCAGAACGAGCCTTCTTGGTCACAGGACCATTTTTGTACACTTCTGGCAAGTTCTCCAGGAGATTGGTATCATAAGTCTCCAAAAGTTTCTGTGACCAATCAACATATACTACTATGGACGTGGATGATGAAGAAATTTTAATAGATTTCTCCTCTCCCACAGAAAGATCAATGCATGCACCACTTTCATCAACCAATTGAAGAGGTAATTTTGGTGATGCCACTGCTTTAGAATCAGTAACTTCCTTATTTATTGTTTTAGAAGAAGTGTCAGGACATGTTTCACTTGAACTAATGGCACAAGATGGGTCTCCTGCTGCCACCAAGGTGCCAGGACTCTCTCCTTTTAGCAAAGGAGAAAGCATAGTTTGAGTTATTTTCTGTATATTGCCTCTTGTAATTGCATCATCACGTGAGACTACAGACACAAGAGGTGTTGCATAAGGTTTCCATCTTGAAGTGGTTTGAGCATGGCCAGTTTCCCTAAGTAAGATTCAGAAAACACAAAAAGGAATTAGAATCAACCTGAGGCAAGATTTTACAACAGCACCAAATCATCTCTACTTAGCATTGACATTTTAATTGTTCTAGTATGTCATCCAATATGTATTGACAACCAGAGAAACAAAAGAAAATATTCATTTCACTTCTAATTCTGAGGCTTGCTTCTAAGAACAGTAAAACAATCCGCTAAAAAATGAGTTGATGAAATTGCTAGCTGAAGCACAATCTTTAGGCTGTACTGACTGCAAAAGCAGCCAACTTTATAGTGCCTCTAATCATTGTCATGTACAATTCTAGGAAAATAGACATACTTTTCTTGCCGTCGGTGTATCAACTGGAGAAATAGTGCATTCTTCCCCGACTTTGGAATCTTGTAAGCAGCAAGGTGATCATCATCTTTGATTGTGGATAATGGTATCAAAGGGTCTTCTAAAAACCTATGAATCAAATGGTTTTGTACCTATAGACAATGTTGAAATAACTTTAATCCAGTAAAACAGTGTGTTCTTATGAACATAAGAGTCAAACTGTTTAACACTACAAACCTCTGCAAGTTTAAGTTCCTCATTTTGCTTTAAGGAACAAGAATTGCTAAGGGCTTGAATCAAGTCTCTGCACCGTCCCTGTTTCGGAACAGTAACAGTGCAAGTAGACGGCAGTGCACTTCCATCAGAAGTGAAAACTGTTATTGTCATAGCACGAGTGACGGTAGCTTGAAGTGGCAAGGAGAGATACATGAAAGGATCAAATGTGACTGACACTTTATTACATACAGGACAAACCAAAGTTGACTTGTATTGGCCCTGTCAGATAGGAATTTCAGATACATGAAAACAAAAAATGAGCTAAGAAATAACATCAATTATGGTAGGCAGGTATACCAATTGCTACAACAATTAAAAGCAAAAATAATGGAACACCAACACCACCAATCAGTTATAACATTTTCATTTGAAAAACTTTTGAGAGAATTCTGCTGAAGATACTAAACCCGATTCTAATATCACAAGAAGGGACAATACAGTAAACTTAAGATTCACAATGCACTTCTTCATTAAATTGGTACAGAAATATTATAAAAGGATCAAGGTTATGTACCTGATCTTAGTGGCAATTTGATAATGTCACTAATATAAAAACTCGAAAAAATAATATAAAAGAATACATCACCAAGTACGAAATTCAGCAGGTAGAAAAAGAGTCTATCCCTTAGAACAAAATCCCTATAGGCATTTTGCTTACATGATTTACCAAAAGATCAGTGTGATTCCCTTCTGCTCTCTATGCATCAAATTTAATCAATATTCACAAGCATAGTCAATTACAAAGGCAGTCTTGTCTTCATGACGTTCAAAAATTTGAGAAGTACAGAAAAATTAAAAAAAAATAGACACATACTAATGGTAAAGTATGTTATTCACAGAAACTAAATGACAAATAGTCAATTTTACACGAAGAATTATGATTTGTAGGAAACTTGTAATGGAACTATGTAAGACATTTGAAGAAATGACACCTGTATCTATTTGGATTCATGAGCACAAATATACATTTTATTTGTCTTAACAATGGTACTTGAATAGTTATTCAAGTATCTACAATTCTTTCACAAATTAACACTACATTGTAGTTTAGAAGATCTGCTTGATATTCATAAGAGCACAAAAATGTATACATACCTAGGTTTAGAGTCATGTTCAACACTCCAAGTAGACATTGAACATAACACTTGTATATGACTACAGATCAAAGATGGGATAATTTGACTATGCCACTCCTTTGAAATTTCTAGATGCAAAATTGTTAGGAACAATATTATGAGTTCCTAGAAAATTTGTAGTGACTTTTGGATGTTGTTAACACCTCTAATTTTCAAATTGTGAATTACAAAGTGCCAGACAACTTCAGCAAAGGTTAGGGGATACGGGAACTAAATACGGGCAACAATGTTTAAATTCATTTGAATAATCCCATGGAGAGGTTTAGTGGAATTTCAGGCCTCATGAAGCTTAAATGTGATAATACAATATATGAAAAAGTCAACAAAATCATGTCCTAGTTACTCCAGAATAAGAAACCCAAACATGAGTTCAAATACCAGTGATTCCCAGGATATATTGCGTCATAACTACCATGCACAGCACCATAATCATGAAAATATCATAGAAGACAAGAGTTAAATGTTCGGTTTTCCAGCAGCAATTAATGATTTTTATTCTCTAACGAAACAAGAATGATATCCTCAACCCTGTAATATTGAAAGATCATCAAAATAATACTCACTTGACAGACATCAACAATTATAGAATCATTGCGTGCAATGTGATTCGCCCAATACTCATCAGCGACTACTTCATCTGGTCGGCCATCTGCATCTCTAGACTTTACATAGGGTTTGTCTTTGACACGGTTGAGATCTTCATGAAGGCCATCCAAAAGAAATGCTAAAAGTTCCTGAAATAATCTATGTTATTTAAGTGACACACTGAATGGAATATAAGGAAACAATAAAAGTATAGTCAACCTGAGAATCATGCTGATTGTATCCACTAAATTGAGGTGCAAAGCGAGCGAGCTTTGATTTAAATGGTCGTGGAGCAACTGGTGTACGTCCTGGGGCCCATAGCCTCCGCAGTAACTCACCAAATGCTACAGCTAATTCACCCTTATAAAGAGGATGATAATCAGTAGAACAATAACATCATCATACTCATGTAAGTTTATTAAGAATGAAAGCACAGAATTTCATTCAACAAATAGATTTCCACAGCAAAAATATACATGCTTATCATAAAACCATCCAAGCCACATCAATATATCAAGGTTCTCTTAGAAGATCTGTTTATTTACTGATGCATCTACTTCCAGTGCTACAAATATGTTTTAACTACCAAAATCTAGTTACCACATAGTTTTTGGCGGCCAACAATTCATATTTTAACGTACACAATATCTACTCGGGTTATTATGGTGTCGGATACTTACAACCATGCCCAACGGGTTTTGCCAATTTATCTCACGACTATAATCTTCCCGGAAATATCTAGCAAACTCTGGTGTATGAACAAGGCACTGTATGGCACTATTCATGAAACAAGTATTTCCTAGATTCACCAACCCAGTCAGACCAACAGTAGCTCCTCTAGTGCTAACGCCAGTGACCCCATATGTAGTGTCTGACTCCCTCGCCGATGACAAGTTAGAACTTTGTGGTATCTCTGTAACCTGGCTTCTGGAAGCACCTTTGCTGGCAGACCAACCTCCTGCAATCGATAAGCTTGACTTAGAAGGCTCTACAAGAACAGAAGTAGCTTTCTTCTCAGCAAATCCATTGTCCTGACTAGAACTCATTGAACGAACCAATGCAGTACCATTGACATTGTTAAGGACCTCCACCAGAATCTGTGTAAATGATTAAAGAGGAAAAGAAAAGGTATGTTAGCACCTAAAAACATATCAGGTGACAAATACAGAAGCTAAAAGAACATGCAAAATCTAGCTATAGGACTGAACAGTATATTTGTTACTGTATACAAGCTATCCTCTGCGTATTTATGTTTCTACTGTGATGATCATCATTCCATTTTTAACCCTACCTCTTGTGCACATATAAGTGAGACTTTGCACATGGATCACTTTCACACTAAACTTAAGCACATGGTAGGTGGAATGTTGCACAGAAAGAACAACCACACAAGTGTGTTGTCCAGCAGAAGACACTTAATAAAAACCACAATGCAAAAGAAGAAACTATAAACAGTGTCCTCTTCACACGGCGAACAAAACATTAAACAACTTGATACACATTCTGTTAGTAATGTTAAGCTTCTAAGGTACCGAAGACTTAATAAATCAGTGACCTTGTAAATACCAGACCAAAGTATGTAAAGATGCTAGTGTCTCTTCGAAATTTCATATTTCTAAAACAAGTGAGTAATTCTGAAAGCTCATAAAATAAGCACTCCTGAAACAAGTTTTAGTTTACTTGACATAAATCCTGAATATTACTCAACCAGTAAGCACTCGGAAGTATGTTAAACACTAAAAGTCTAAAACCTAATTAGAGATACTTGACAGCATGCTTTACAACAAGAACTAATTATTCATAAACTGATATAAAAGCAGTACAGAACAAAGAAACCCACATCCTGATCCATCTGTATGTTGGCATCATCAAGTGTTTTATCCATGTCATTCATCAAAGCATGTTTTCGTTGGCCGTAGTAATCCCAAATGCGCACCTGCAAAGAGGGAAAAATATTATTAATAAACTAGAAACAGAGGATCTCAAATTAAAGCAAATCACGGACATTAAAGAATAGGCGTCTACTTGTTCCAAGTTGAGATCAAAAATGTCACACGCTCTTCGATGAAGCTCTCCAATAGTTTCCTTCTTGCTAATTCTTATGGAGGACCGGTCACCTTTCGGCATCATAAGCAGTTGAAGGCGCAGAGGATACACCTCTACGGCCAACTCTGTCTGAGAAAGCCCCGAACCAATTACTTTTCGGGCCAATGTTGGACCGCCTCCATACCTAATAAACACAATAATAAGCACCTTAATTAAATACGTTTTTCAATCTACCCTCAACATTTCCCGCACTAACAAGAACTCACCACGAGTACAAGCGGTTCCAAACCTCTTGCGGAAGCAAGACGTAATCGCGTCCCTCCAGTAGCGTGTCGTGAATTTCGGGGCTTGAACGAGAGCCGTCCACGTCATAGATTAAATCTGAGTTGTCAATACCAGTAGGCCTGTTCAGTGTAGTGGAACTAGCGGAATTGGCGTGTTCTGAGTTAGTGGGAGCATCGTTGAAACTGTTAGGTTGATCTTGGTTCACGTAATCGATCCAATGTTGCCACCATCTGTCACAGCAAAACCAATCAGAGAAGATTCAAGAGAAATTCTACTTCACTCAGGGGTAGAAGAGGAAATGAAGAGAGCGAGAGAGAGAGAGGAGGCCTTTGAGTGATGAGATAGAAGGTGTCGCCTTCTTTGCTGTTAGCTTCGGCGGAAATCGCAATGTCTCTTATCAAAACCCTCTCTTCTTCCGGCGTCAGCTGCGCGCTTCCTCCTCCTCCGCGGCCGCCACCGCCAACGAAGGTGGTCACTTCTGTCATCTTTCTCGCCGTCGCCGATCTAAATTGGACGGTAAGATTTTGGAGGGTTTGAGATTTTGAATTGTGTTTGCCCGTGAATTTTCTCGGAGAGAAATGGAGCGGTGAGATAAGAGAAAATGTTGATTAATTAGGGGATATTACGTGGAAAGACCATGAAAATTTAAATAATAGGGAACGCCCTAGGTTTTTTTTATCAGGTGAACCGATGCCAATTTATAAAAGAAAAAATCCAATTGATGTTAAATTTGAAGCGTTTAATGGTAATTAAAAAAGTAATTTTATTTATTTTAATTTGAAAATTTTAAAAACAAAAATATAAAAATAAATCTAAAAATAAAAGATGAGTTCGTCTTGTTCTTAATCTTCAAACAAAAACAAAATTAAAAATAAAAAATAAAAACATCTAGACTAAACAAAATCAAAGAAAAAATTAAAGTCGAATAAAAAAATAAAATCAAACTTTGAAGATTTGGGTTTAATCCAAATTTTAATGAATAGTAAACCAAAACAATGAACATCAACCCTAAGAAAAATTAACATCTTCTTGAATCAAAACAATCAATCAAAAATTCATCTTGAATCAAAACACCAAAAGAATCCAATCAACTCTAGATCAAAATCAACAACAAAAAAAACAAAACAAATTAATCAAAAAACATTAAAATTCAATCAACCAAAAATAACAACAAAAAAACTACAATCAACTAAACCTAATCGAACCTAGAACTAGGTTGAACCAGTCTTCAATTGGGTTCAAGAAGCAAAAGAAAAGGAGAAAAAGAAAAAGAAGAAGAGAGAGAGAAGAGAGAGACGGTGACTGGTTTAAAGAAAAAAAAGAAGAGCAAAAGAAGAAGAAGAGAGAGCGGCAAGAGACGATTCTTTGTTGGTTTTTGTGTTAATTAGGTTTTTTTTTATGTTTTTTTATTTAATATTATCATTAATTAATAATTTAAAAGTTGTTTTAGTTATTATATAAGTTTGAAGGATATAAGAGGAATTTTATAGGATCTTAATAAGAGTATTTTGGTCATTTCATAATTTTAAAATAAAAGTTAACGATAGTGGATGATTCACCTAATAAAAAAAAATACTGAGAATAGTTCCCTATTATTTTTCTTTTTAGGGCGATTTTTCATAATATCCCTTAATTAAAATAATTGGGTATTTAATTTTTTTTTAAGTACAGATCATAATATAGTTTCTCACCTTTTTTATTATAATTTCTTGGAAAATTTTCATTTGGATCCCTAAAACTTCAAGAAATACTTTTTCACCTACTATTAACAAAATAAGATGTGTGGTCTTCTACGTTTTAAAAAATATATTAATTTAGTTCATTTAAGCAATTTAATAATAGTCAGACATTACAAAACCGCAAAAATGTCAAAAATACCAATTTGATAACTCAACAAATACCATTGTATTTAACACTCATCCTTTCATAATAAGAAGGAAATTACTAACATAAAAGTTTGTAAAATGCATCATCTGTGCTAATGGATTTGCAATTTGAACTTTTTTTAATGAGTTTAATGAAAGGAAAAATGCATAAAATGATCCATTTCAGCAGGTGGACTCCAAAACTGATCTTTTTGTTTTTATTAGTACAGAAATAATCATGAATAGATTAAAATACCCTTAATAAACAATGGGTTAATGAACAATCAGTAAAATAATTTTGACATACCTATATTTACACTTGTTCGTCTCTCCCGTCGAGCAGAGTTGCCCTCCCGCTAGCTAGTTGTGTAGCAGTCTCCTCCCGTCGATAGGCCATCTAATCTGTCGCAGTAACGACCACTAACATGGAGTCGTATTTCCAACGGCCAAAGTCTTTAGTGAGTTCCTAACCTCGTCTCTTCGTAACTGTGCAGCAGTCTCCGTCAACCGGCCAAACATCTCTTCGCAGTTCCGACGGATAACATCTCTTCTCACCTCTCACAACCAACCTGTGTTTTCACTTCCTGTGGCCACCTTTTCTTGTGTCTTCTCTTTTAAGAAATGAAGGAGTGTTAACCTATTTTTGGACTGTCGAAGAACTGTCCATAGCTAACGTTTTGCTTCATTGCGGGTGGGTAATGTATTTGAGTAGTTATGTTTGCTTTGGATATGTATGTGACTATGGGGATGTGAACCGAAAGTGGGTTCTGACTATTCTGTGTACTGTTATATGTGGTTTTATAGGCACGATGAGATGTGAAAGTTAAATAGTATTGGTAGTTGTAATATGAATCTATACTTTGAGGGTTTGATTTGTAACGGAGGTTGAGATCAGCTTAGCAGCGGACTCTTCATATTAAGGGTGGGAATCCAAAATTTTAGCTTTGGATTCTCAACTTTCAGGTTGGGATTCGTGATTTGTAAGTTTCGACTCGAACCTTTTTGTTGAGAAGTAGAACCTCCAGGTTGGGATTCTTAAACTTATTATTTGAGAATCTGAACTAGAAGGTTGGAATTAGCAGTCTTTAAGTTCAGTATCTTAACATAACTAGTTGGGAATTCAACCTCCAACTTGGGAATTCAACTTCCAACTTAGGTGTAACACCCCAAAATTTTCTACGATATATTTTTAGGAATATATATATATATAAGAGTATTGAATTTTTATTTTCAAGTGGGATTAAAATAAAATTTAATGAGTAGCATAATTGTAATAAACTAGTTAGTTTTGGGCCTAAGATGGAATAAGAAATGAGAAAAGAGATCAAGTTATTGTTTGAGGGGTCTAAATGAGATTTTTAAAAAGTTTAGGGGTCGAATTCGAATTTTAAATTTTTGAGAGGTCAAATTATAAATTGATAAAATAAAAATATATAAAAAAAAAAGAAGAATAGTGTCGCCACTATTCATTTTCTTCTTTCTTTGCCCGGTCGTCCCTGTTAGCAAATTTTTTTTTTTAAAAAAAATTATTTCTCTATTTCTTTAACTTTTAATCACTCTTTTAACCCATTTTTTAGCCAAAACACCTAAATTTAACCTCATTCAAGGCATTGGATGCTTAGATCGAAATTTAAAAAGTTTTTAGTGAGGTGCAAATTTGGGTAAGTCAATTATTTTTTCATTAGAAAGCTTCAAATTATGTGAAAATTCATGTAGAAGCATGTTAAAACATTTAGGAAACATTAATACCATCATATGATAACTTAATCTCCTTTCAGGCATAATTTTCTTTAATTTTTCAAACTCTAGGGCGAGAAGTGCGTCAATCTGGTCCAAGGAATTCCAATTAAAGATTTTAGAGATCATTTGGAAGCTTATAGAAGTTAGTGGAAAGCCCAAAGGTTGATGTACTCGTATTTATAAAATTTATATTTATTATTTTCGAATTTTAATATATAAAGTACTATGACAGTTGATTAAATTGTTTGTTTAAGATATTAAATAGTTTTGGGTGTTAATTATATGCTATTTAATGAATTTATTTGAAGACAAATGATTTCGAAACAATTTTCGAAATTAAAATCCCCTATAGTCGAATTTGATGTTTAAAATAATCTAGGGGTATTTTCGTCATTCCACTTTTCTTAATGTGTTTATTATGCAATGTTTTGAGTGGTATGTTTGATGAATTTGAAATTTGGAATGAAAAATTTGAGAATATCTTATTTTGGGATCGACTCAAAACATGAGAAAAGAGATAATAATTTTATTAAGATGTGATAACGAAATTAGGGGCAAAATTATCATTTGAAATGACCATGAGTGGTACCCCGAAGAATCTAGAATAATAGATTTAAATATGAAATAAAAAATTTACGCGATTAAAGTTTTGTTAAAAATTTAAATATTTTGTAATTTTGAAAAATTTAAAGGGCTCTAGTAAAACTAGTCACCGGTAGGTGGGGATTGGTAGTTAGCTAGCCAATAGGGTAATTATTAGTAGTACTGCACCGTTACGATTGATCACAGACGTTGTATGATGGACCCTAAGAGGCACCGAGTGCCCGGTCCTGAAACGAAAACAGATTGTGATATGTGACCCAATGGATAGTCACCGAGCGGCTAATGTCGGGGTCACCGTTTATTCTGGTGGGTAGCCACCGAATGGCCGATGCCAGGAGACCTATTGCCGATCCATGGTATCGTGATAGACTTTACAAATGGCTCTAATAAATTGAATAAAAAAGTCTTGTAAATTATTCGATAATTGATTTTCTAAGGATTAGATTATAGTTATACTTACAACGAAATGTGTTGGAAAGTCACATTTTATTTTGTGAAATTGTGTACTGTGTGTGTTAATTGATAAAAATATTGTGATCATGCATATTGTTTTAATTTATGCTTTTGTTTTGAAAATAAATGTGATTTCAATATTATACGAGTACACCCACTAAGTCAAAAGACTTAGCGCGTTGGATTTACCACGCACAGGTAGTTGAGTAGGGCTTGAAGTAAAGACGAACATAAACTAGCTGTAGCTTCCCTCAAGTCACATCCGCCCTCATCATTTTGGTAATCCCCATTTTTGTGTGGCAAGTGTATCATATTTTGGCCACCACCATGTCATATGCATTTCATTAGCGTTGTAAATTTCGTAAACAAATTTGTTTTTAAATTTTATCACTTGTGATAAATTTTGTAAATTATCTGTTGAAAAATGTTTTATATGGTGTTATTTTTGTAAAATGTTTAAATGTTAAACGAAATATTTATTATTAAATGTTTGTGGGTTGAAGTGGATTGGAAACGAACGAGAGGTCCGAAACAGGAAGTTGAGAGATGAATTGATTTAGAAATGTGTTTTCTTTACAGGTTTAAATTTTGGATTTTTAGAAAAACAGAGGAAATTTTGCCAGAATTTCATTAAAATAAAATCAAAGTTTTTGAAAACGAAATTTTTATAAAAGAAATTTTGAAATAAGAAAAAGAGTAACATCCCACGCCTCGATCCTCACATAGACGGGAACGTCGGGGTAAGGGTGTTACATTGGGAATCCCAACCTTCAGGTTGGGTTTCGCAACCAAAAGGTTGAGATTCTCAGCCTAAAGGGAATATCAAGGGTGGAGATCTTAACTTTGAGGTTGGGATTCCCAACCTAAATGGTGAGAATCCAATTTTCAAGTTGGAAATTCCAACATTCAAGTTGGGAATCACAATATTACGATTGTTAAATATCGAACTTTGGAATCTCAACCTCGGGGTTGGGATTCCCAACTCTAAAGCTGATATTTCAAATTTACAAAAACATCGTAACCTATAAGTTGAGATTCCCAATCTTAAGGTTGAGATTTCCAATGTTGAAACAACCTGGATGTTAGGAGTCCCAGCTTGGCACTGAACCTAAGGTTGGGCTTATCAACGTTGATGTTGGATCAAGATTGAAAATCCCAACAACGTTTTGCGAATTCCAACCTGAATGTTGGGATCTCAACTTGAAGGTTGGTATCTCAACCTATCTCAACCTGAAGGTTGAAAATCCGAGCCTGAACATCCGGATATTATAGACATTTAAAATCTTGACCTTATGGTTAGGACTTCCTACCATAACGTTGAGATTCCAAATGATGCTTTGAAATAAAGTTGGGAATCTGAATCTTGATTAAAAATTAAAATTTGGAATTACAATCTCGTGGTTAGGAATCCCAATTATGATGTTAAGATTTCAAATGAGGAATAATAATCTCAACCTTAAGGTTGTGAATCCCAACCTCCAAGTTGGGATTTCTATTCCTGTAGTTTGGATTTACAATCTTGACCCAACATCCACGTTGGGAATTCCATCCTGGAACCTAAGTAACATGTTGGGATTTCCAACCTTGATGTTGGTATAGGTTTGGAATTATAACCTTCAGATTGGGAGTTCCAACCTTAATCCCAACCTTAAGGTAGGGAATTCAAACTTTTAGGTTGAGAATTCGAATTTTTAGATTGGGAATTCTAACCTGAAGGTTGGAAATGTGAATCTGTGTTTTCCATCAAGGTTACGATTCTCTACGTTGAAGTTAACATAGTAAAAATGCTAGGTTGGTATGTGTTTACATTTTCATCTCCTTGTTTATTGATGGTGTTTGATAAACGTTTGGTTGAATCGGTTTTTCGGATTGATTGTTGGTGTTGTATAGCATTTGATATGAAAAATTTAAAACATTGCCATGAAAGGTTAACAAGTGGTTATTGTGGTTGAAATAAATGCAATTAGTGGGGAGTTTATAATCAAATTATAAACTGCCTTGTTTGGGAATTTGTGAGAGTTGCATTGTTGGATATATATACTGACCAAACTAGTGTTTTCATTTCACAGGTAGAACGATATGGGTATAGTTAGAATTGCTGTTCGATATGATGGTCAGTGGAACAATAAGGGAGGAAACTTTCTGTATGAAAGTGGCAAGATAAAATGAATTTTATTGTTGAAGAATATAGCGTTTGAGGAATTAGAAGATGCCTTGATATAAAATGTGCTGAGTTTGTAATTACGATGAAGTTCATATATAAAATGTCTGATACTGGCCCATCGATTGAAGTGATGACCGACAGTAATGTTCAGTTCTTTATCGTTGAAGTTAGTGATGTAAAGACGAGGAATGCATTGTGTATTACAGTGGAACATAAATGTGCCTCGACAGCAGCCTTGTCAGTTGATGAGGAAGAATATGCCAAAAATCTTGGAGTAGATATTGCTGTAGAGACAAATATGGGCACTAAAGTTATGGTTCTTGTTGACGAAGTCATGACCGATGAAGATGTTATCGGGGTTGATAACTATGCAGATCACATTTTTTATCATATTGGGTTCGAAAGTGTAAATGTGTGCACATCTCCAATATGTGGTCTGGAAGCATCACGAACTTATAGGGCAGACAGTACGTATGAGAAGAAGTTGAAATGAAAAAAGGTTGAGTGGGATTATGATGATGTAACGACAGCTTTGATTTGTCGTGGAAAAGATGGTGGCTATTCTGACAGTTTCTTTGACAATGTAAAAGATGTTCGGACAGGTGATATTTTTGCTAATAAGGAAGAGATCCAACTGAATATGAGAATGTTAGTTGTTTGCAGACAATTCAATATAAGAGTGAAAAAATCCATCAAAGACTTGTTAGTTTTGGCTTGTGTTTAGAAAGGTTGCAAGTGGTGGTTGCGTGCAACAAAACTTACGGGGTTAGCAGCTTTTCGCGTGCGTAAGTACATTCCACAACACACTTGTTCTCTTGATTCACTTGTTTTTCATCGTCCACAAGTTACAAGTAAATTGATTGGCCATTGTATCAAATGGAAGTATGCGGGTGCTTCGCAGTGTTACCGTCCAAACAACATCGTTCAGTTTATGAAGAAAATGTATGGGATGACTTGTGCTTATAATAAAGCATGAAGGGCTAGAGAGGTAGCTATGACGTTAGCTAGGGGATCATCTGAACAGTCCTATAGTATGCTTCTATTGTATTGTGCAACGTTGGAAATGAAAAATCAATAGACTATAATTGAGATTGAATGTGATGCTTCTAATCGATTCAAGTACTTTGTCATGGCATTAGGAGGTTTTATTACTGGATTTAGATCGTCCATTCGGCCCGTTATAGCAGTTGATGAAACTTTCCTAAAATTCAAGTATAAAGGTACCCTATTTATTGTGACTTGCATGGATGGAAATAACCAAGTCTATCCATTAGCTTTTGTGGTTAGAGATTCCGAAAATGATAATGCATGGATATGGTTTATGACAAAGTTGCATGGGTCTATTGGAGAAGTTGATGATCTAGTGTTCATTTCAGATTGAAACACAAGTATAACAAAGGCCATTACACATTCGTTTCCAGGGGCATTGCATGGAATATGTATGTATCACCTCGGTTAAAACATGAAGGCCAATTGTAAAGGTGGTAATGTGCATAAATTGTTTTACAAGGTTGCCAAAGCCTATCGGGTTTTAGTGTTCAATGAAGTCATGTCCCAAATCGCAGCATTTAATGGTAACACAACTGAGTATTTGATTGTTGCGAAACCGATCAAATGGGCTAGATGTGAGTTCGATGGTAGAAGATATTCCATTATGACAACAAACATTGCAGAGTGTTTGAATGCCATTTTAAAAGAGGCACGAGATCTGCTAATCACGAAGTTAATAGAGCATATATGTGGCCTACTTCAAAGATGGTTTTGGGAAAGGTGTGAGGAAGCTGCCCAAATACAGATGCCAATGACAAGATGGGTTGAAGGGAAGTTGTGACAGAGGATGAAGAAAGCTGGTCATTATTTTATGTGACCCGTTGATGTAGATAGGTATCTTGTCATCGATGAATTTTTGAACCTAGTTGTGAACTTGTAGAGTAGAACTTGTGACTGCAAAAAATTTCATGTCGACCAACTTCCATGTACACATGTCTTAGTAGTTTGTCTTACTCGCCATTTATCATGTTACGACTACTGTGCTGTATACTATAGCCGTGAAACATTAGCAGCCGCATATGCACATTCCATTCATCCAGTTGGGCCTAAAGACGTGTGGATTTGGTGTGAACATCTTGAAGTTCTGGTCGTCCTACCACCTGAAGGTTGTAAGCCTCGTGGACGCCCTACTACAAAAAGAAAACATTCGAAAGGTGAAGAAAAAAAATAGTCAAAGTGCAGTATGTGCGGTGGCTTCGGACACAACAGACAAAAGAGTAGCGTACCAATTCCGGTATGATAAGTTACTGCACAAAAATTGGAAGACGTCAACGCCAAATGATCATTTTGTAAACAGGAAGTCCATCTAATTTTTTGGCCTTTGTTTATTGCTTTATGTAATTGTTTTTTTTTTAGGTTGTAACAGGGTTGTATATGCACTTTTGTATATGAATACTGGAAAATTGTAATCAGATGAAGTTTACCCATTTCATGCACTTGCTACAACAGTTAAACTGTTGACTGTTGTCAACTATTTATGTAAGGTCGGTCAACAATATTTGTATATCTGCACTTCTATCTCCCTAAGTAGTGGCTGTAGTTCTATACATTTGGTTGTAACATTTATGTATAGTCTATGCCAAATATTTGTATATCTCCACTTGTATCTCCCTTTCATGAATGCTTCCGAAAATGAGTACATGTATACATGAAAAGCTGATGCCGCATGACATGCTGGGATTATCAGTGCCTAACACCTGGTCAAGGCTGGAGCACAATATGCAAGATATTTCCAAATGGCCTAACGGGCAAATTTTAGTGCTACATAAATGACATGACAGCACTAATGAGGCCAACATATATCAGATATGTCATAACAAGCAGTAGATGAAAGAACACATGTGCTGCCATTACCACCACTATCACTGTGGATGACAGAAACTTGCCAAATTGGACAACGACAGCAAAGCTGTAATGTTTTAAAACATGTGCAGTTCGACTACTATCAATTCAAAATACCCAATTCCAATCCAAATATGGTACAACATGCAACTAAAAGGAAAAGGGAAAAAAACAATGAAACAAGACTGTGTAAGTAATAAAAATTACGAGGTGTTTTCAATCTTCAAATGAGGTTACCCCATGCTTCCTCTACATAAAGGAAAGGGACAGTTACACATAACATGCAAAAATTAAACGGTTTCAACCCATCTGTAACTTTACAAATTAAAATAAAAAAGGTATTGCAGTTGTTCGCCTAAATGTCGGATTAAAAAAAGTGCGATTGAAAGGATTTGAGGTTTAGTATGATTGATTACAACTTGCCATCTTTGGCCTCAGCAATCCAACTATATTGTGCAATTTGCGCATCAACATCATTGTATGCTGTATGCTGTCAGCAAATAAGAGATACTAATTCCATGATACTGCAGTCCTTATGATATTGTGACACAGCCTATGCTGGAAAGCATTGGTCCCCTCTGCCAAATTACATGATAACGTCTCAGCAACATATGTGAATAGAGCTATAACTAATGTCTGGCCATTGAAGCCACGGAATCACAAACCTAGTCAGTAATAGAAATCACAACCAATTATAAATGTGTTAGACGGACTGTGACAAAATACTATCAACTTGATTAGAAACACAACAAGTCATCATGATAGATGACTAACGATCAAGTTGAACAATATTACCCCCCCAACTGACGAGACCATTTTCAGAGGTCGAGACCTAGGTACTCTCGGAATTCTGGTATACGAGATTTGTCGAATGACTTCAGTGGCTAACCATGCACCATGTGTTCGACTAACTTGATTATGAAGATTCCATAATCACCACTACTACATAACAGCAAACAACATACACGTTAGCAAGCGACGTACATATAATTGCCAATCCTATGCTACGGCAGCATGTGGTACAGCTCTTACCTCGTAGGTTGTTATAGTGTGTCGTCACATCGTGCCAAGGACCATCCATCCTTCTGATACGAGTCTGCAGTCATATGGATATCTGTCCTATAGTGGTCAGTCTTCTGAAGGAGGCAGTAGCGTTTGTAAGGGTTGCAAAAACGATTCCCACTTGCATATGAACGTGCCCAGTAAGTCAAACACGATTATCGTTCGCTCCTTGAAGTGTACTTTCATCAGTACCCAATGTACACCCCTATAATTAAATGGCATGTATAGCTACCAACACGACAAGCAAAACACAATTAGAAATGAACTTTAAAATGTCATATAACAGATAAAATAACAACACTGAAGCAAACAATTAACGTTAATACCATTGTAAATCCTGCCCAGGCTACAGAGGCAACCTCCCCCAATGCTTATCTGCTGTCGGCCACCTTCTTCCTTACGAATCTTATGCACATGTCATCATCAGCCCAAATAGGTTTCTTCTTCATATAAGTATCCCATTTACCTAGCAAATGTTGCTAAATATATTAAAAAAAAATGTGAATTAGTAAAGCAAAAATGTTTCACAATTCAGCACTCAGTTGACTGTAAAAGGACTATAATAGTCACCCCAAACAAAATATCTATGGTCGAGAATGCTTCCATCTTCGTAGTAAGGAATCACATCGACTTCCATTGAATGAACCAGAAAGCAGCATCCAGATGTTGTAAACAACAAAAATGCAGACGGCTATACTGAGTACTCGTTATATATGTTTGACATACCTATTTGCTGCCATATTGTTTAGACGCACCGAATCTTGTAACCATTGATTGGGTTTGCACAACTCCCTAAACCACTTCCAACTGCAGTCGCCTGTTGGCAAGCGAGTGGTTTCTCTACAGTGACAAACCCATTTTTAACAACTGGTTATATATTAACCAAAAAACAGTATAAAAGACAGTAAGAATGAAGTAAGCATGACAGAAACGTACAAGTCGTTCAGAATATGCTTATCGTGCCATGCTCTAAATGCTTGCAAGTCAGTATCGGACGGTTTAGGAAATGGTTCGTACTTGGTGCGCTTTTTGGGAACAACTTGGATTTACTGAAATGGAGACAAAATTTGTAGACCATTTTTTTCGTTTTCTTTTGAAAAATTTGGTTTCAAGTATAATATTCAAACTTACATCCGAACATGGCGAAGGCCACCCTAATATTGCTTTACTTGGCACGATAGGGTGCAATATCATTTTCCTTCCGAAACCGTCTACCCTCGCATGTGTTACTTTGGCACTGCCATCTGCCGTATTATACAACGACGTTTGAGGCATTTTTATCGGGCCACCTTCCAACCCTGATAAATGGGCAGACACCTGTGGACCCTTATCTTGCTTTATCCGAAAACTGGAAGACTGTGGTAAAATCTTCACACTTGCATAAGAAGGTGTGGAAGGTGACAAAAGCCATGCTTTTGTTGGGAGGAATGAGATGAACCTCATTTTGTCACCTAGTCCACCTCCTTATGAGTAGTGTCTCCAAGCATGTCGGCCACAACTGGCACTGCTCCTTCCACCCAAGTACTGTATCCAGTTCTTTCATGCTGTACCTCATCAGTGTTCTGCCAAGCAAAATTCCAATGACATCAGTACATGTTACTATAAATTACTAATAACTAACGCTAGTAGCTCTGTAGTGTACCTTCAATGCATATGGCTTCTGATGTTTGGGAACAACATTGTTTCTAAATAAAAAGTCAATAATTATATCAACCTTGTTGTTTGTTTCGTGCAGGACATCAATTGTTTCCTGTACCTTCATATTCGTATCATCAAGCTTCTTGTTTGTGGCCTGCAATATACTCATCATGTCTTGCTTAACCTACTTCAACTGTTTTGGATGGCTTATAATTGATCACTATAAGAACAACTACTATCCTTAGCAGCTTGTATAAAAGTCAACATTTACTGATGGGTGGTATACTATACAGCCTACCAAACAGGCAACATAAAATCTAACAATTACTCCACCAGAGTAGATGGTCGTCTTCTAACAGCCTACGCCTTACGAAATGGGCTCGCAATGGTATTGTCGATGTTGTCCTTCTCAGCAGTGGCAGCATTATCAGAGGTGCCACTATCAGAAGACACCTGGGCTGCACCCTCTTCTTTACTAACGAAATATTTCCAGTATTCCTCTTTTTCCTCTGCAGTCGTGGCCTCCAAGGTAGGGTGCGCTTAAAGCTAGCATGAAACGAAAGAACAAATATTCAAAACAGCACTAAAAAGCAAGGTGTCTATTAAAATCAGTAATATATATACATACATCAGAGCGATATAACAACTTAAAAATATCTCCTGACTTTGGGATTGCCATAAAACTCCAATTGATGATTCGGGGTAGCAAATTGCTGGATTTCAGTGTAATTTTTTGCCCAATGGTTGGAATTGCTTCATAAGCCCATATCTACGAGTGCACAAACAAACAGCAAATGTTATATGCAAATGAACCAACCATTTCGAAACAACATAAACTAAAAAAACAAAAGATATAAACCTGGAATGCATATTCACGAGACAAAGAATAGAATGCACCGTCTACCTTGATATGCTGCCCTTTATTTCGTTTTCCAGCATTGTCAGCCATTTTCTTAAATTCTTTTTTCATGCCATGCAACGTCATCTCGTAGTAGCGTTGGCCCCAGGGATATTTGTTGAATGCATTGACATCATCCAATAGTCGAATATGCTCTCTTTGAATCTGATTCTTTGGATCCTTCCCAAGTAACACTGTTTCTAAAATGTACAATAACCTAAGTTTGATAATGTCCTCATCATTGTTCGAAGAAGCACCCCTAAATGTCATGTCCAGACTTTTGTTCGAAACTTTATCGAAACTAGGAAAAATTCTGTCACTGAACTTCTCACCAAATGGACAGTCATCAGCTAACCCGTCCCTCGGGTATAGACCACAATCAAGCCCTGTGATGATGCCAAACTCCTACATAGAGAGAGTGCCAACCACAACTCCTCTGAATCATCACAATCCACTTGCCAGAGGAGCAAGTTATGCACTAACTGGTCAAAAAACCTCAGGTTCTTAAGGTGCAACAGTTTACCAAAGCATGAGGTGCTGAACATCTCCAATTGCACGTCATTTAACTTTTCTGCTATCACTTTTATGGCTCCCAATTTGGAGAAGCATGTAACTTTTGAATTAAAATGCTCGGAGTCCATGAACTTATATGTCACTGCAGAATCCATTTGCCTAACCTGCACTAATAAAAGAACACATTAAAATTTCATTACCACATTTAATCATTGAATTCTAATATAAGATATATCATGTCAATACATATTCAGTTGTTTACCAAAGAACAAATAAAACACAGGCAATTATGTTACAACATCAACGACTTCACACCTGAAAACAACATTAACCAAGTCCAAATTTCACCAAATCAATGCAGTTATCAAGGAACCTATAATTATGTAATCTCAATCTGAAGGTCTACCGTTCCAATTTGCAATCTCAAACTCAATTACAGTTGGAATCCTACACTCAAGGTTGGGATTCGAATGTCTATGTTGCGAATCCCAACCTATAACTTGCGAATCCCAATCTCGAGGTTAGGATTCTATCTTGAAGTTGGGAATCCCAACCTCCAATTTGTGAATCCCAATTTGCGAAACTCTAAGTTTGGTTTCAATCGAACTTCGCAAAATATATCAACCAAATGTTACAAATCCCAGCCCCGAGATTGGGTTTCAACCAACAATTCCGAAAGTATGTTCAACTTAGGTTACACATCCAAACCTAAAGGTTAGTAATCTCAACTTTAAAGGGGGGAATCCCAACCTCATTCCCAATCTAAAAATTGAGATTCATAACCTCGAAGTTAGGAATTCCTAACCACATTATGCATCTCAACCACGAGCATGGAAATCCCAACCTTCAAGTGTAGAATCCCACCTTGAAGGTTAGTTTCAACCTAGGCTACAAATCCAAACCCAAAGGTTGGAAATCCCAGCCTCTGTGGTTGAGAAATCCCAACCTTCAAGCGTGGAATCTAACATGAAGGTTGGGATTGGTTGACAAATCCCAACCTTCAAGTGTCGAATCCCACCTTTGAGGTTGGTTTCAACTTACAAATCCGAACCTAAAGGTTGGGAATCCCAACTTAAAGCTTGAGAATACTAACCTTGGAGATTGGGATTCCCAACCTCTAAATTAGGAATTTCTAACCAAATTGCGAATCTAAAACACGAGGTTTGGGGATCCCAACCTTTAGGTTTGGGGATCCCAACCTTTAGGTTTGGGGATCCCAACCTTGGAGGTTGGTTTCAACTTTCGCTATGTTAAATCCCAACCTCAAAGTTAAAATCCCAACATAGAGGTTAGGACACAACCTGTAGGTCATTATCTCACCTTGGAGGTTGGGAATCCCCACATATAGCTTACAATTCCAAACTTACAAGTTGGATTTGTAGTTAGCGGGATTGTTTACACCGGTTTAATATCCCTTTTTGCAAACCAACACAACCACACAATTATCCAACATAAACCAATAGTTTCAAACTCACAAAGGTTACAATACTCATAAACATTAACTCAAATCCAATAGTTTACAACATTCAAAACACAGACTCAATAATTTTAACAATATAAACAATTGTTTACAAAAAGCATGTAAGCTGTTCTTACTGTATAAAAATTTCCTCGCTACCGTGGTTCTCAATTAGCTTACAGTTGTTGCCTCTTCGTCATTCCCGTTTTTGTCTCTTCTTCCCTCAATTTCTTCCTTTTTATTTCGTATTCCTTTTCTTCTACTACTTTTGGTAATTTAGGGTTTATATGACAGAAAATAAACGGCACTGAACTCGGACAGAGAAAGACGGTGGTGGGTGGGTCGGCTTTGCATTGTCGATCGTCGGTAGAGGTCACCAATCGATGGCATGCGACGAATATGAGGTGGGACGGTTGGTCGGGCTTCCTACACTGTTCTTTCACAGAAAATAACACAAAAACCTACCGACAGAGAGAATGCTGAAAGCACTGTCGACTTTGCCTCGTCGATCGTTGGTGGAGGTCCGCAACTAGTACGATGCCATGGTGATGAGGTCGGAGAATGAGTTGCAAACGGTTGGGAATGGCGAGATAGTGAACGGTTCTTAAAGAGACACTGACCTATACTCAAAAGTTTAAATGGCAGGGTCAAAGGCATTTTTGTCCGGAAAAAGACAGCGTCCAATGCTTTGAATAAAAAAGGTCAAGGTTGCAATGGTTCATAAAAAATGAGTTACTTTTCAACAAACCCTTAATGAAATCTAAGATATGTAATTAATGCATATAAAAAAATAGGAATAGTGTCAAATACTTCATTTGAATCCTAATCTATGATATTGCAGTGGATATAAAAAATTATTTACTCAGTTGTAATAGATCAGCCCGCATGCTAGCCAGTCTCGCGCTATAGCATGGATTGTCAGCTGATCTAGCTAGTGGCCTGCCCAACTGCGAGCTGTGATCTATCTAGCCTCGCGCTGCGACCTGCCCTGATAGGTACTATCTCCTCCCCCAAATACACACCATGCATTCCTTATGTATTTAACCCTTAGATCATGGGTTCGAGCGGGTGTAGGAGGCGAAGAAAACCCTATGGGAGAGGGGATAGTACCTACCAAGGTAGGTCGTAGCTCGAGGTTGAGTAGATTGCAGCACGCGGTTGGACAAATCGCAGCTCGCTGTTGGACAGGGTACTAGCCAGATCAGCTGGTAGTCCAGGCTGGCTGGCAAGCGAGCTAATCTGTTACGTAAAAAGTGCCTTCTTAAATCAGAGCAAGGTTTCGATCTTAGGACCTATAGGTTATGGGCCTCGAGGCGACCCAACCCGGAATCCCCTTTAAGGATCCAAGACGAGTTCTCCCTCGGCACTTCAATAGAAATCCTTACAGTTTTCATATCGATGAATGACTCTAAAGAATTCCGTGAAGTAAAGCCAAAATACATTTTCATCTCTTAATCATTTAAAAATTTAGGTGGAAAAATTTCGGCAGCACAACGACTGTTTTCCAATGTTTTCAACATTTTCAAAATATCTATAAATCAATTTATAAACACTTCTAAATGCATATATTCTTCTCCACTTTCAATTTGGACCTCAAATCCATCTCAAAATCCAAACTCAACCACAAATCCAAGTATTCAATCAAAACTATTTCAAACTTAAAATCTTACATGCATAAAATTGTAATTATTAATATAAAATTAAAAATATTTAAGTTATGCAATTTCATTATACATCAAAATATTTACTTTAATTTTATAGTAGAAATTGTTGGATGAGCTCGCTTAACTTTGCACCGAAGATTTATCGCCTTGAGCACTCGTTTCTATACCTAGTGAGGTTTTTCTTAAAAATATAAATAGGAAATAGTGAGCTAAAGGAGTTCAGTGAGTGTTATGCATTTCCATTTAAAATTTTCTTTCAAAATATCCTCCTAAAACTCATTTGAAAATATAAGTTTCTCAATGATTTATTCAAATCATAAATCTCGTGGTTTTGCATAAACATTAATATAAATCTTGCTTAAAAACATAAACACATGCATCATTAAAATTTCATTTCGATAACATGCTTCCTTCAAAATCCATTCATAACACAATCATAAGCATATAAAGGATAACATCGTTCATAAAACATGTATCTAATGGAATCCAGAGAAATCATAATTCACTCCCCAATCCTAGGACACTGGTGGTGGGGACTATCAATCTCAATCATAAGCCACTTTGCTGCGAAATGTTATCTCGCATTGCATAGGGCATCAATCATTGTAGTACCTTACATACGTGCAGAGGGCGATACGATAGACTCGATCCCCTCCATAGTTAGTGGACTTTCCTCACCCTCACACCTCCCTTCCCCCCCTTCTCACCCCTTTCCTTTCCCGACATGCCATACGCACAATAAGGTGCTTTGACCGCATTTCAATCATATCTCAGTCATATAATAGGGATTTCATTAACGTCGCCTTAGGAACGACATTAAAGTGTCAATAAATGTCATAATAGTAAGAAAAGAAAATAAAGGGTGAAATGATAAATTATAACCGATAAATGCTAAAAATACATGAGGGATAATATAGTCATTTAAATAGAGTTAGAGGTATAAATATAGATATATATATATAAGTGATAGCCAATTAACTTATACATTAAAATTTAAACCAATAGTCATATGAAGTCAAAAAGGGGACATGATGGTCATTTATGAAAAGTTGATTATATATATAAGGAACACTAAGCCAAAGTTTTGATGAAACAAAAAACAAAAGAGATAGTAAGGGAGAGGGAGTGGACGACAACAAGGAGGAAGAAAGAGGAAGAAGATTCAAGCTTTCCAAACCCATTTTCTTGGCTCTAAATTAAGAGTGTAAGGTGGTTCAAGTTAGAATAGCAAGTCCTAATCAAAATCAAAGTAAAATACCCTCATTTTCTTCAAGTATGGAACTAGTTAGATTTGTATATTTATGTTGAGAGTTGTGTTGTTTTGATGTGTTTGTGATAGGGGTTTTTTACACCTAACTTAAGTGTAGAACCTTAATTATATGAAGAGGAAGCTTGGGTTGCATGAAATGAGGCATGAATGATAGATTAGAGTTTATGGGAAAAACTCTAACTTATGAATCAAGCATGCTAAAAATCAAATTTGTTGTAATTAAGGTGTTTGATGAAATGGTTGAGAGAGATTTACATGAGAAATTGAAAAAGTAGTGTGATATATGTGCATGTGTGTGTCATGGCCAACAAGAGGGAAGTGTCATTCCATTGAGTTTTGATATGTTTAAGCTTAAATCCAAGTATAATTGAGGTTAGAAAAACATGGAGAATTGATAGAATTGTCAAAGAAGAAGCATAGAGCTGAGTTGAGAATCCCTGAGCTAGATGAAAAGGCTATAGTGACCTGCACCCTTTGAGCTTATTTGGGATTGTTCTAGACCTTAAAAAAGTCCTAAGAGTCATAGCAAACCATAGGAATTGGAAGGGAACAATTCCGATAAAAATTGAAAAAGTTATGGCTAAAATAGTGCACGTATAAAGTCGTAATGTAAAATATGAATATAAATACATTTTTTAAAGTATGAAATGAATGTATTTGATCATAATTAAGTGAAAGAACCTTAGATAAGAAAGAAATAAAGTCATCGCATGTAGGATGCCACAAATGAGCATAAAAAAGTGTTGAAAATTAGACATTTTTCATAGGTTTCGACTTTCGATACTTAAAATTTTTCAAAATCGTTTTACGGGCGACTTAAGTGCGAGTTAGAGAGATGATTTAAGTGAAAATAGAGCGAAGAAAATTGCTTAGAAGGGGCCTAAATTAGTCTCAGTTTTAGGGGGATCAAAAACAGTGATTTTGCATTCTGGGCTTCCGGTGACCATTTTAATCATCCCAGAGAGTCTCTAGGTGACAATAAATGAGGTCCGTGTAAAGAAATCGGAATTAGAGAGTTTCAATTGAGTTAAAATCGAGTCAGAAAGATTATAGTGTAAAGGTTTTTCAATAGATTAATTTATATTAGAAACTCTGTCATTAAATTTTAAATTATGTAATTAAGCAAAGTACAACTAGAAATTGATATGTAAGTGACGAGCAGGCGAGCGAGGCACGAGAGACTTGTTGAGACGCTCGACTTGAGCTTACATGAATTGAGATAAGTGTACTTTGCTTACATTATTTCAAATTTCAATTTACATTGTAACTTACTATTGTTCAAAAACTTTACAAAACAAATTTCCAAATTATAAATTCGAATTTGAGTAAAAATCTTTGTCTCGGATCAAGAAATGAGATTCGAAGGCAAAAGTCATTTTCAAAAAGTTTGAAGTAAAGTTGAGTTAAAAACATTTAAGGTTAAGTGATTTTGTGCTTATTGCACTAAAAAGAAAAAGAGTTTTAAAAATCATGTGTATACCGTAGTATCAAAGCATTTGGCATTACGTAGCGATGTAGAAAATTCCACTCGTAGTCGCCTAGATTGATAGCTACTTGCAATAGGCTGCGAGGTAGAAAATTCCGTACCTAGTTGCAAGGGCTATTGAGTAGTTGCACTATAATATGCGATGTAGAAAATTTCGCATGTAGTTGCACAGAGTTATAGTTTATTAGCACTACAATTGCGATGTAGAAAATTCTATATTGTAGTTGCTTAGAGTTAAGATCGTTTCACACTACGATGTGATGTAGCAAATTCCGTGCTTAATGGTTGCAATATCTCAGTAGTGTCGCGACTGGTGTTAATTAAAAACCACCATGTGACATAGAGTAATTGAGGTTACACATGGTGTTCTTAGCAAAATAAAAATCGTTTTGAAAACCAAGATTTCAATCAAGTTGATGATTAGCTACGAAATTATATTTACATTGCCTTTATATATTAAACTAATGATTTTGCTTTCTTGTGTAGCGTGTACATACTATTAGGTGATTTTGGCAGTTGAATTCGTATCAAGCATTTCATCGCTAAAAATTTTAGGTGGGAAAAATGAAGATCTCTTTCAGCGAATGAATACACTATGTTGTGATATTAAATAACAAAATGATATGTAATATGTGGATATATATATTTTGCTACATAATTGAGGTTATCTTATATATGTGTCTATCATGAAGAATTTATTAAGATTTCATATGAAATATATACCGTGATGCACGTGATTAGAAATTGAAATGTTATGAAATTATATGTTTTGGAAATGCATGTTTGTTTACATAAAGAAGTTGGGTGGTGATAAAATTATAGTCGAAGTGTGTTTTTTTTACAAGTTAATTTTGGAAATGTTAAAAATACAGCCGTTATGCTGTCAAATTTTTATAAAATTTGTTTTAAGGAAATGCAAAAAAAATAATAATAATAATAATTACACCAATCCAACTATTTTGAAAAGAAAACAAATTTTAAATTAAAACAAATAAACCAACAAAGTATTCTAGAGGTTCGCTTCTCAGATTTCTTCAACTCGACGAGTCGGGTTCAGGAAGTCCATTGAAGTGCTCGATGGGATCCTCCAGATAAGAGCCTAGAGAAGGTCTGGTTCGGGTCTTGTCACACACTTTGGTTTTCTCTTTTGCTTCAAATGACCAAATGGAAATGTGGGGGTTCTCTTGTTTGTGCTTCTCTTATTTTCTCTCCTCTAAGCTTCTTGTGTTTTAGTTGTTTGACCGAGTGAATGAACCATGCTTCTCTTGTTTTCATTTTCTCTTTCAAGTTTCAATATATATATGTATTACATTTTGTTGTCACTTGTCATCGAATCACCATGCATGTGAGCCACTTGCCCTCGATGCATTGTCTCTTCCTTTCTTTTCATGCCAAGTGTCCCACTTTATGCATCCGTTCACACTTTTTGATTTCCATCTTTTCGTATTCGAATCGTTTTTGACGGGTCCCTATCCTCTATTCCTCTAGGTGATCCGTCCGGCACCCCATGGAAGCCTTCCAATTGAGATTTGCTCTAGCTAGAAAGTTCCTGTGAAGCCAAGCCATATTCTTTTACATGAAAATCCTTTTAAAACTCTTTGAAGATTTCTAATATTTGTGAAATTCAGTAGGAATTTTTGTTTTTAAAACACAATTATAAAATAAGATTTATAAAAATTTAGGCAGCATAACAGTTGCGTTTTTTAAAATTCACCCTGTAAGAAAAATCAAATAATAATAATTATTTAAATTGATAATGATGAATTATTTATTATTTATCTACAGAGATTATGAATTTAAATCCATATGACTACATAAAATAATTGATGATATCGAATCATTTAATTTAATAGTCATGAAATTTAAAAAAGTCAAAGTTAATTAATAGAATATTATAAATCTTCATCATCTAATTGTGAATTAGATTTTTCAATTTGGAAGAAGATTATCTAATTATGAATTAGATTTTCCACTTTTGAAATTAAATCATCTAATTATGCATTAGATTCTCTAAATTGAAAATTAAATATTTTAATTAATAAAGATATATGTTTCCTTGTCAAATTAGAAAACCCTAAATTGATTAATATAAGAGCAATGTTATACTACCAAAAAATTTATTCAAATTTATTATTCAAATGATGTGGTAAATTTATGTGTAATTACCAAATCATCAATATATCATCATAAAATTAATATGGTTGTTACAACTTAACTTACCAAATCATTTGGGCAAATTTTTGGGAAGTCTAATATTATTCTTAATGTAAAGAGTACTGTTAAATTTCCCAAATATTTTGTTTAAATTCATGCTCAAATAATATGACGTGTAAATTATCAAAATCTTAATAACTCATACATCATATCATTTGGGTATGAATTTAGACAAAATATTTGAGAAACATATCATTACTCTAATATAAAAGAATGTTTTGTATGAAATATCAATTGATTAATTTTAACTTGATCCATTTTTTTTCCTCGCCTTAGCCACATATCACAAAAGAAAACCAAAAACCCTAGACAAAGTTCTATCTTGGCCAAACATCACAAAGAAAAGTAGGGTTTGCTGAACCCTTCCTTTGTGAGTGTTACTTGTTGTTTTCTCTTTCTGTAGACTTCCTTTTGAGAAAAGAAAAGTAAATAGATTTTTCAAGATTATGTCTAACACGATTTCTTGATAAAGAGTCATAGCGAGGAAGATCAAGTAATGAAGAATCTGTGAACCTAAAATGATTAATTCAATAATCATGCAATATAAGATTTGATCTCATTAATTTAAAATTATTTAATCATTATTACTAATATTGATCGGATACTCTAGTTTTGAAATTTTAAGTTTCATATTTCTGCATAACCTTATATTGATTTTCCTTTCGATTCCCTCATTAGAACAAACATATTCTTTTTTAAGAATCTCACTATTTTCTTTACTCCTCTAACTTGAGACTATTCCGATAGTAAAACCGGCTTATTTGGATTAAGCATTGTAAGATTCATGTGCTTCATCAAATGACAAAAATTCTTAACCCAACTTTGGTTTATGATCAACATTTACTTGAGGGACGTACAAATAGATTCTGAACATGCACCATTAATTTTTCTATTGAATAAAAATAATAAAAAAAATAAAACTCATAGTAAAATACAAAGCATTAGGAAAAAAATAAAAACAAAAACTCATATTACAGAGGGAAATCACAGTCCATTCAATTGGCATCAAAAGAGAAAGATGGAGAGAAAGTAAGTCTGAGAGAAGGGCAGATGTGCGTGACATAAACTTGTACGAAGAGATAGAGCCTGTGCATTGGTATCTAGGGGTGGCAAAAGGGATTGGCGTGTCGGGTTAAAATCCACAACAAAATCAAACTCAATTTAAACACAAATATAATAAATAATTCACAATCAAATATTTAAACACCTAATTCAACACATAAAAACCTAAACATTAAATCAACTACATAAAATTTCACATCATCCACATTTAAAAACCACAACAAAATAAAACACAAATATAATAAATAATTCATAAACAAATGTTTAAACACCTAATTCAACACATAAAAACCAACACATTAAATCAACTACACAAGATTTCATATTATCCACATTTAAAAATCACAACAAAATCAAACTTAATGTAAAGCCATATAAATTAAAATTACATAACATTATTATTCCCCAACATCAAACTTTTGTCACTTAAATTCTTTCCTTATTGATTCCAAACTCCAAAGGGATCTTCAAACTACACAAAAAACACACAAAAAAATAAAATAAAATTAAATATCTACATTCATAATTTTAAAATTAAAAACTATAATTAAAAGAATTTACCACTAAGTGAAAGAACTTGGTGTTGAGCATTCTACTAATTTACTAGGGGCACTTGCATTAAGGGGAGCTTCATTTATACTTAAATTCAATATATCTTCATTGACTTCTTCTAGTGAAACAATCTCCCTCTCTACAATAATTAATAATGAAAGTAACTGAAAGATAATAAAATATAATTATAAGAAATTACTAACACAAAATTAGTGTGTTACCTCTACCAATTATCCAATCTCGACTGCAAATTATTGCTTCCACCACATTAGATTTTAGTGTACTCCGATATTGATTAAGAACTCGACTACCATTGCTAAATGCGGATTCAAATGAAACTGTAGATAATAGGATACATAAAACATCACGAGCCATGGCAGAGAGCTCAGAAGAATGAGTTTCATTAGCCTTTCAAAAGGCTAGAATGTCCAAATCAACTGATCTTTTAAGCTTTCGTTCTTCCAAATAAAGCTTTAATTGTGTTTTGTGAGTTGTAATACCTCCATCTCCAAGTCTTATATCAAAATCATATCAATATATAATTAATAACAAAAGAAAATATCATTAGATAAATTGTTATGGTAAAATAATATCACAAATTTATAATAAGGAAAATATGTTATTTCTTACCATCAAAACCAAGTCAAGTTCATCAATTGTCCTCACTTATACATTAGTCATTTATGTACTAGGAGTTGTTGATGATATGGTAGCCTTAGAGATAGATGTCCTAACGGAACTTGCTATATACTCATCAAACAAAGAAAATAATTTACTTCTAACATATGCCAACTTTTTTTATCTATCAATAACACGATATAACTTCTGAAACACTACCTCAACAAATTCCATTTTGTAACGGGGATCTAAGACAATAGTAAGTGCAAAAATAACATAAAAATCAGCCTAATATTTCTGTAACTTTTTGTACATTTGATTTGTCATTCTTTTGAAAAACTCATCGTCACTCTCCAAATGTTGCAACAAAGTCAAATGGGTCAGAAACACCTTAGACATGTATAAGTTTGAAGTGGGATAATTTGAATCAGAAAAAATGTTAGTTGTCTCATAAAAATAACGCAAAAACTTGTAAATTTTCCCAACTCTATCCCACTCACTTACAGAAGAACAATACATGTAATTGTTGTCGATCAACACTAAAGTACACCAAACACGTCAATAATAAATAGCACTATCTAACATAAGATAAGTTGAGTTCCACCTAGTAGAAACATCTTGTCGGACACCCTTCTTCATGTCTAAACCAACTTGCTTGACACACTCTAAAAATTTTTGCTTTGTAACTTGAGACCCTCTCACATATTTAACACTTTCACGAATTTTATGCACACCCACATCTATCTCTTTCAATCCATCATGAACAATCAAATTAATAATATAGGAATAACAACATATATGCATGAATTGCCCATCATAAACAAGTACTTTACTAATATTCAATTGACATTTTAAATTATTAATAAAACATTTGTTTGATGAAACATTATCCAAAGTAATAGAAAAAAGTTTTTTGTCAATGCCCCATTCAGATAACAATGACATAACTTTATCAGTAATAGATACCCCATCATGTGAAGGGGACAAAAAAGCAAAAGCTCATCACTCTCTTATGTAAAACCAATTAGAATTAATGAAATGCACATTCATATACATGTAACTATCAGTAGCTATGGAAGTCCATAAATCTGAGGTTAGACAAATTTTACTAGGAGTATCTTGCAATATCTTTTTAAGGTTTTGTTTACCTTTCTTAAACAAATTCAACACCTCCGCTTTCACAGTATTCCTAGATACCATATGGAAATCATGAGTTAAAAACTTAATAATTCTTCTAATGCATTTCCAGTCCACAAACTGAAAAGGTAAATCATGCAACACTAAAGCTTTAGTAACAAGCTTCCTAAATTCTTCTTAAGTCTTAATCTTAGGTTGACGAACACCAACAGACCCAGATTTACTTTTTTCAATCACCATTTGACGTACATCATGAGATTTATATTTAGGACAAGTAAGAGCCAAGTGCCTAATCATATTACCTGTACCACTCGAGGTTGGGCAGAGATAGATTTGACCACACCATTTGCATTTGCATCTATCCTTTCCCTTTTTATCCTTCGATATCATTTCGAAGGACTTCCACACATACGAAGTACGTTTTTTTTTTGGAGCAGCTTTAGTTTGCTTTGACTTGTTTGAACTCTCCACATTTTCATCCTCATTTTCAACTTCAACCTCATCTTTAAGCTCATTTTCTAGATCGATGTTTTCGTCTTCGAAGTCAACACTCACATCCGTATCTGAGAACCAATTAACCACTAAATCATATTACATTACACTAGAGTTATACATGAAAATCACATCCATATTTGAGAACCAATTAACCACTAAATCATATTACATTACACTGAAGATAAATATGAAAATTATATCCATATCTGAGAACCAATTAACCATTAAATCATATTACATTACATTGGAGATATACATGAAAATCACATCCATATCTTAGAACCAGTTACCTACTAAATCATATTATATTACACTGGAGATATACATGAAAACTAACAAAAAACTGAAAACTGGAATCGAAATACAAAAATCTGAAAACTAGAATAGAATAGAGAATACACAAAAGAAAATGAAAAAGCAAGGTACCTAAAGCTGGTGAAGGTGGTGACCGTGGCAACCAAGAGGGAAAAGGTCGCGATCGTGATGGAGAAATTGGTGATCGAACGGCGACGGAGAGTGAGAAGGTGGCAACCGTGACGGAGAAGCTGGTGATCCCTTATGACCATGAGGAACAAGATGGTGACCGTCACCGTGAGGAAGAAAAGGATGATTTGGTGGGATGGATGGTGTTGTCAAGTCATCGTCAGTGTCGTCGTCGTGTCAACAGGTCATCATCAATGTCGTCGTCGGGGTCGTCGTGTCTTCAGATTGTCATCAGGTCACTGCGGCGTCTTAGGCATTGGTGTTGTCATTTCACCGTCGGTGTTGCTGTCATCGTGTCGTTGTCAATGTTGCTGTCGTCGTGTGGCCGTTTTTTTGGGAAGAATAAAGAAGATGGTGGTCATCAGTGTAAGTGGCTACCGACATACAGTAGATTCAAAATGTTTAGTAAATGTGTTAAGGATTTGTTAAGTGTGTGTGTGTACATATATATATGCATAATTATACATTAACCCTTCTAATATATTAAATTATAATTTGATCTCAATTTTAATTGTGTTAACCCGCAATTCGTTTAACCAAACTCAATTCGATTCATTTAATAAATAAGTTAGATGGGTTGACACGATTACGATACGAATTTATTTAATTCCAACCCATACCCATTTATTTTTCGTGAATTCATGTCGATCCGTCGTGTCTTGATTCATATTGCCATCCTTATTGGTATCAAAAGATGGAGAGAGAGAGTGTGTGTGAGAGTCAGGGAGAGATGTGGGAGAGATGTGCGTACAAGAAGATGGGAAGATGGGTAGGTGGATAGATGTGTGTGACATATCTGTGAGAGGTTTATAATTTACTCTTTTTTTTTTTAAATGATTTATCGCGGGTGGACTCATTAGTTGGTAGATGTGTGTGACGTAAAAGTTATAAAGATGTGTATAATTTACATTTTTTTAATAATTGATGACCGTCTGATTCAATTCCAATCAATCCAACAATCATTAGATCCCTCACTTGAGAAGTTGTGTGCATAATTTTTTCTTTTCTTTTATGAAAATTCATAATTGGGAAAATTGATCACAATACCCTTATAGTCAATGATCATGATCAAATCTCAAAGTTAAACAAAACAGTAAAAGAGGTTAGTGTGAGATTTTGAATAAATTGTTTCCATGTCTAAAGTCTCAAACTTCATGTAGGTCATAGGTTGAATGTTATCATATAATGTACAAATACTTGTTATTAATATTATAACTCGTATAAATAGTTTTACTTTTATTACGAAAATAGTTATTTTTCGTTTATAAAAATAAATATTTTAATTGTGAATAATAATATTTAAACTCAATAAATTTCAATAGGCTTTCGATATTTCTTATGTCCGTTTTAAAAATATACTTACTTAATATTATTGATCAATATAATTAAATGGTAGATAATATTTATTTAAATTAATAATAGGTAGGTGTCAATAATTATTATTTAAAAAAAAAAAATGGTGGCGAAAATGGAAAACTGGTTGGCAAGATGCACTCGGTCACGGACAGACAGAAGGTGGAGTGGGTTTGGGTAGCCGAGGTAGAAGCGTGGACGGACATTTCGTTATCATATTTAAAGACCAAAGACGGTCAAATGAATTATTGGGTTCTATCATAATAGTGTAGAAAATCATTACAACAATAAAATAAGCTATCGATTTTTTTTGTTTTTCTATTTTAGTTTATGGAGCAAAAGATTATCAAGAGCAATCAAAATATAACATTAATGACAATGACAATTTAGAAAACTACTTTCATATGAGAGAGAAATCGATCAATACAAAGATAAAAAAGTGACCTATACAGAGATAAAAAAGTGACTGACACATGGATAGAGAGATTATTCATATAAATTGATAAGAGATATTACTATAAAGTGTAGAATCTACTGAGAGGCATGAGAGCTGTGGCTTTTAACCAAATACATTAATAGATAGCAACATAAGTTATCGAATTTCAAACATTATAACTATCACATTTTTTGTGAATCATCCTCTAATCTTTATGCGGGTTAATCTTTCTTGTATGAAAACTGCATTTACGGGTGCATAACAAATGTCTCATCCCAGTTGGACATAATAGTTTTTTGGATTAATTTCACTAATAATAATAATAATATATTACACAGTGGCTAGCCAGAGAATTGGATTGTCTGGAATTTGTGACGGCAGGCAGAAAACAGAAGAGCCGTCCATACCGGTAAAATGAAATTGTTGATGGGAGATTGTCACCGCCAAGTTTATACACGTATATCACGTATGTCGAGGATTTAGAATCCTGCCGTCGGAACAAGAGAATCCCCTCTGCCAGCTCTACATTCCAACCAGTACCAGCCATCACCCGTGTTTATATCAGCCAGCCACGCACCTTTTATATCAAAACTGTGGGTTTGGCCCAATTCCACAATAATGCTCGTCTTTTTACGCAATTAATTTTGTCGAGATTCCTCTTTTAGTTTAGATTTTGTTTCTATATAATAGTAATAATAATGAGTACGTAACAACATTCTTATGTTTTTTTTTTTTTTTTTTTAAAATTCTTCTGTTATTAATTAACGCACGTTAATATAAGTAGGAGTCTGAAAAAACGTACGAGCCTAAAAGTTTAGATTTTTTTAATATATTAATATATAAATTCATGTATTTTAAAGGGAAAATTCTAAAAATAAATTTTATTTTTTAGATTAAAGTTGAAAAGTGTTAACGTCAAAATCCGGTCAATGGAACCAGATCTCTAGTCAACAAGGTTCGTTTCGGGCCCAAGCTGCAGATCCACAGAATATAAAAGAAAGGAGAGGCAGAAAGGAAGAAGAAAACGAAAGAAAAGCGAGAAAAGGCATAAAGGATCTACGTGGTTCTGTCAAGGGCGGCCTACGTCCACGGTACCGGCTCCGACGAGGGGCGACAGTCACATTATTACTGTTCATTTTGTTACATCTGTAGAGAGAGAAAACAGTAGATAGAGAGAGAAAGAGAGAGCCAGAAAGCCCGCCCTTTTACAGTGAAACTCACCCCTATTTATAGGGAGAGGGAGGAGCTACAGTAATAGTACAACTTAAATAGGAAAGCATTAAATGCATATTACAATTTTCAAAGTCTTCTGTCACAAAGTCTGAGTCGTCTGACATGGTAGGTGAGATCCCCGAAAATCACGCTACTAATATTCTGAGAAGGGCTTGGCGTGTACACGTCATGCTGTAGCTCCCCGAAACGAACCTTGTTGACTAGAGATCTGGTTCCCTTGACCAGATTTTGACGTTAACATTTTTGGCGCTAGAAGGAGGGGCCCATCTGCAGTTTACAGAACTTATTCGTCAAACTCCATGGCAAAGGGAAGAAGAAGCAAAAGTTCTGGCGCTCAGACGTAACAGTAAGAAGCAAGCAACACTGCCAGAAGCGAGTTCCCTCCAACCCCTCACCGACTAGCTCCAGCAGTCTTTACGATTGGGGGGCTCCAGGATTGCCATCAACGGCAAGGGGCGCTGATAAACTCAATGCAACAACTCGCAGAAACAATTTGGCGGTTGGAATCGGCTACAGATGCTTTCCTCACCATACATGGCGACTCTTACTATACGGGTACGCCCTTATATTTGGCAAAGGAATGAATATGTATTTACTTCGATTCCGTAAATGCCAATGAATATTGTAAAATTATCATATTGTGTTATGGCAATTCATCACACTCGTTCGCAAATGCCCTGCCTACGCCTACGGGTCCCCCTAGAGGGGTTAAAGGCCACTGGGGGTCCAAATTACTGTTGTTGCGAGTGATGACTCCCCAGACAGCCTCGCCAGAAATTACGCTGTAAATGCTCAGGTTTAACCTTATGAGCGCAGCTGGAGAGGTTCATTCCATTATGTTGTAAATGCTCAGGCTTTGACCTTGTGAGCGCAGCTGAGGTTCCAACCTCTACAACTCTTGCTGTAAATGCTCAGGTTTAACCTTGTGAGTGCAGCTGGAAATGTTTATTCCATTATGCTGTAAATGCTCAGGTTTAACCTTGTGAGCGCAGCTGGAAAGGTTCATTCTATTATGCTGTAAATGCTCAGGCTTTGACCTTGTGAGCGCAGCTGAGGTTCCAACCTCCACAACTCTCGCTGTAAATGTTCAAGTTTAACCTTGTGAGCGCAGCTGGAGAGGTTCATTCCATTATGCTGTAAATGTTCAGGCTTTGACCTTGTGAGCGCAGCTGAGGTTCCAACCTCCACAACTCTCGCTGTAAATGCACAGGTTTAACCTTGTGAGCGCAGCTGGAGAGGATCACTGTGCTGTATGGTTCAGGTATCGACCCTGTGAGCACAGTCTGTTGTAGATGCTCAGGTATACCTTTGTGAGCGCAGCCGACTGTATATGCTCGGATCCCTACCTTTCGAGCGCAACTCCATGTCAACTCCAACAGCAGCCTGAAAAACGCGTAAATATCCCACCTACTCTCCATCTGGTTTCTTCATTTTCTCTACGCACTTCTCGTCATCCATGTTGCCTTATGTTGAGAGTATGTATATATATATATTGGATACGTTACAACCACATGATGGTACAAGATAGGTCTACCTATTCATAGGTCAGATTAATTTCTGCAAGCAAGCCAATCGGCTTATTACTAATCTAGTGGTACCCGCTCGACAGTGGAAGTCCGACAGTGGAAGTCAGGTTACTATTCGTATTGAGGGTCATCTGCTGGAAAGCATCCGCAATCTGAAGGATTACTTTCCTTATTCTACCTCTCCAAAGGTACACGTAGGGGCGATCAGCCCCTTATTATTTTTATTTTTATTTGTTGTTTATCTTACAGGATATACCTGTTCGCAATCTATTTCAATTGCATACACATATGAAAGTAAAAAGGTGGCAGAGCAAATCAACAGAAACCCCATAGAGATGATGATAAATTAATAATTATAAAGCATTCCGGAAATAAACGAAAATAATAACTACAATGGTATCGATGTTCAAAGATAAGTCCTATTGGCAGCAACGAAAAATGTTAAAGTTATTTATGCGGAGGGGCCTTTGAAGAGCTGGCGAGAGTGTCCTTCAGATCTTTCTTACTGGGGGCTCCCTGTGAGGACGAACCTTGCCCCCCCCTCCGGCACTGATCCTTGAGAAGTCGAGGAGGAACCACCCTGAGTAGATAGAGCACCGACTTGAGCAGACGAAGACTCGAGCCCTTTTTTCTGAGCTACAGAAATTACCTTCTTCTGAACAGCTTGTGCGGCCTTTATCTGAGCGTCTCTGGTAGCATGGACCGCGTACTTCTTCACTTCCTCCACTGCTTCCTTCCTAAAGAATGAGAAGTCCAGTTCAGGATGACGCTTCCACAAGGTGAACAAAAATTTACTACTCGTCTTATCGGTTGCCTCCTTCCAAGCTTGCTTGGCCCGGATTTTTGACTTACGGAATGCCTCCCGTACCTGAGCCAGCGTATCCCTCACCGCGGTCAGATCCTTCAGTGTCGACTCATTAGTTTTCTCAGCATCATCAACCCGTTTCTTCTGAAGGATGGCCTCGCGAGTGGTCTTGTCCATATCCTCAGTGGCCTTTGCGAGCGAGGAGGAAGCGAGGTATCGAAGCTTCTTCTCATTCTCCAAGGATTTCTCCGCCTTTTCAAGTTTCTTTTCAAGCCCCTGAATGGTACTGAGTTTCTGCTCGAGCTCACGGATAGTCTTTTTGTTGGCATCAAACTCTTCTTTGAGCTTCTTGTTTTCCGCCTCCAGATTTTTGTTCACTTCCTCAAGAGAAGCCTTCTCTCCTGCCAGGTCAAGGAAGTCCCGGCGTATCTTCATCATAGCCAACGAAGCCTAAAAAGAGAGCGTATTAGCGGTATGCATGAGCGTGGGCTATAGTTACAAAGTAAGGAGGAGGACTTACAAGCACATTGTAGCGAGCGACATAATCGACCAGTTGGTCACAGCGAATATGCTTTTGGTAGACATCCGGCCTGTCGGGTCCCAGTAATGCTAACAGTCGGTCCAACAAGTCGTCAAAGTATTCCCCCGCGTTAGCCTCGGGGACTTGCCCTCCATCAGTCCCTCCTGTCATGGTCGCTTTACCCTTGCCTTTGGATCTCAAACGCTTAGCAGGGGGCTCCGTGGTCTCCTCTTCCTCGCCCTTGGCTCCTGAGGGCCTAGCCGGCTCATCCCTAGAAATTGAAATTCCCTTCCTAACAGCACCCTTTGGTTTAGGTATGATTTTTATGGTCTTCTTCCCCACGCTCTTATACTTCATCACAGGTTGTTTGGCGAATGGGGCGACCGTGGCGTTCGACAGATCTATAGCCTGCATTGGGGGCTCCTTTGAACCTGTTATCTCCACCTCAGGCTCCCCAGTCTCGGTTACTGGCAAGGACGATGGGGAGAGCATTTCAAGGTTCACCATAATTTTTGGTTTCTTCGGAGTGGGAGTAGAGGTACCTTCGTCGGGTCCTGCAAAGATAGATTGAACTTCTCGACCCTTTCGTACTCCGACGTCTAGAGCCAATTTCAAAAGTTTGGTTTCAGCTTCAGGTGCGAGCCTGTACTTCCCCAGAAGAGAATTGGCCGGGAGATAATCGTCCTCGGGGTTCTTCACCTCAGAGAACCTTTTAAGTGCCTTTGTTTCCTCGTCTGAGAGATTAACCGACCCTTTGATGAAAGCTACACACAAGAGGAGAAAATGTTAGCAATAATGGGACATCATGATGGTATATGCATAAACTCCTACAGCGAGCAGAAGCGTGCTCACCGGGATTGCTGTTAAATTCGAAGTTGACAAGTTTCAGTAGGGACAGACAGGACGCAAAGAACCAACGGGATTTGTAATCCCCTATATTTGATTTACCAACTTTATGTGGCATAAGCATCTTGTAAGGAGAATTACGGGTGGTTATATAGTAAATGTCGTCCCGTTTCGTGGCTTGAGGGCTGGTGGTGGACTTATATTTGAAGTTGGTGGGGGAAGGCCGTTTTTGAGAAAGATATAGGCCAGGGTGGTTATTTGGACGTAAGAATTTAGTGTGAACTGGAAGGGAGCTATTTCCAAGTCATTTAACAGGTCGATTAAATATGGGACTGGGAACCTAAACCCTGATTTTACATGCTAGCGGCTGATCGGTATGAACCCGTTAGGAGGATCAACTGCATGGTCTCGATGAGCGGGAATCATGACGCGGCACCCAAAAGGAAAATGGTACGCCTCGGCTACTGTTTTAAGCTCCTCAAGGGTAATCTGGGAGTCGTGTCGGTAGAAGGTTTGATTGGCAAAAGTCTCATCTCGTTCAGAGGAACTCGGCGTATCCCCACTGTCCTGGGCGATTGCGCTCGAAAAATCCCTGTCATGTTGAGAAGAACCCCCCTCGGAGCCTTCGTCACTAGACATGACTCGACGGTATCGGCGTCCATGACTTGACATCTACAAAAGAAGCACCCAGTTAGGCCGCTGACAACCAACCAAACTCAAAGAACAAAGAAAGCCTAAGTCTACTAAACCTAAGCGTCAAGCCGTGCGCTTAGGGAGTCATAAAGGGGGGGATAAGGGCCTCATTTAGTGAAGTTTCGCCCCCGCCCCCGCCGGGATTGAAGGAAGAAAGGAAAAAGAAGCTAGCAAAATTATTCCCTGATCATTCCGGACCCCACCGGACCAGAGGCAGTACGGGGACACTCCATCTCACTGGTCCAGATTCTCAAAAAAAAAAAAAAAAAGACACCATACGTAGAACGACGAAAGATAACAATAACGGGAACAATGTGAGTAGAGAGAAGAAGCCTTACCTTGAATGTGGTGACGACCGGCGATTGCGGATGAAGATTGGTGATTGGAGATAAAAAATCGAAGTAGAGAAAGAAAGTAGTGAAGGAATCTGTGGCTTCTGAAAATGGCAGAGGAAGAAGAAAATGAAGCATCACCCTTCTTTTAAAATAATCAAGCCCTAGCCTTTAGATCAAGACAGTTGTGTAACCGCCCCCAATCTGACGACGTGGCGTGATTCCCGGGATTTTGTCATCATGCAGCATGTCAGTTGAGAGACGTGCATTAAATGCGCACGGCGCGTGGTGTGACCCATAACCGTTGTCTGGGGAAGCTCCACGTGGCCTGGCAATAAAGCAGAATTCAAAAGGTGTTTGTAATGTAACTGTTCCCGCCTAATCTGTTCGCTCTGAAATCTGTAGCTCCTGGTCCTCTTTAAAGCACCAAGAGTTAGGGGGCTTAATGTTATGGATAATTTAGCGATCAGAATAATCGGGCTCGGAAAGATTTATAGTGCAGGCCTAAAGGCCCAAAGGTTCACGATGATCCACCTCTCTCCCAATCCTCCTTCCTGACAAGAGGCCCATTTGTGATCGTTCGGCTTGACCACCAATCGTTATCGCTCAGCCTGTCCGTCGATTCTGACCGCTGACGCCAATTCTGAGCGCTGGCTCTGACCGCTGACTCCATCTGCCATTCTGACTGTTGTTCTTATCCGTTGATCAATCCGTCAGTTCTGTTCGTTCAGTCTGATCGTTGATCGCTGATCGCTGACCGTTAACTCTCATCGTTCAGACTGACCGCTGACCGTTGACCGTGTCCGCTAAGCTTATCCGTAAGTTTATTCGCCACGAGGAGCCGTCCATCAGATATATTTGCAATTCCTCCTCGTCCAAGATGATCCGCTTAGACTGACCGATAATCTTTAAGCATGACCGTATATCAGCTAGTTCACTCGTGATATTATCCGCCTTATTGTCATGACCAATTGCAGAGATATTGACTCGTAATCCGCCTCCCCAATCCTCTTGGTAGTCGGATTCATCAAACCCTCATCTGTCCGCCAGATGATCTTGGTATTTTATCTGTTGGAAGATCCATCTCCGCCACGCTCCTCCGAGTCGCGAGTCAATAGAAGTCAAAGGCGCCATGTAGAATACAGCTCCGAGATGTGCCATGCACACTATGCCAACCAGAAGCTATGATCAAGATCCCGATAGCCAATCATGACATATTCAGATCAGTCGCTCGATATCCCCCTTAGACAGACCTTAAAAGCGACGGATTCGGTAATGTACTGTCAGCCGCATTAATTAAGGTTCCAACACATTAAATGCGGACCATTATTGTGACTGTAGTTTACTGTATATCTTTGTCTTATTCAATTTTACTGTAATTCTTCCGCTTTTCTATAAATAAGGGAGGATTTTCATTGTAAAAGGATGATTATGATTTTTTGGAGTGCTGTTACTCTGCCAAAATAGTGAGAGAGGGAACAGTGGACGTAGGCATCTTTTTGGGCCGAACCATTCTAAAAACCCTTTGCATCTCTTCTCCTTGCCTCTGATCTCTTCTTCTCGTCCTTGGTGCTTTGCATGTATTCTATTGATCATCCGAAACTCTGACTTGGGCTAGAAAACAACCTCGTTGACTAAGGAAACCATTTTTCGACGTTAACAAAAAGTAACTATTTTTTTAGATTATTTATTTTTATCAAGTATATTTTTATCCAAAAATAGTTATTATTTCAAAAAATTTAAAATGATTAGTGTTCAAACTGAACTTGAAAAAATTATCATTTATTAAAAACAAAAACCTATTTTAAAATGAAAAATATGAGCTATTATTCATTTTTAAATCTTGAAAATTTATATTATTTAATATCATATTTTTTTAAAAACAAAATTAAATATCATCTTTATTTTTTTATAATATGAAAATCTTAACGAAAGTCATATTTCAATTTAAGTTGTCCAATGAATAGTTTTATCCTTATGCATTATCTTCACATATTATAATAAAAAAAATATATATATATTATAATCATATTTGTTATCAAGAAATTAAACATTGAAATGATTTTATTCTACTGTGAGTATTTTTAAGGCTGCATACATGAGTTGGTAAAAGCTTAAGGCTGATCCAATGAATTGACATAATAGATGAATGCTCACTCACCAAAGGTCCAGTACGCCAAATGTAGACTCATCAAATGCCCAGCTCGTAGATACGAGCTCTCAGCTCTCAGGACATTCGACTTGTATAAACAAGCTCCCAGTTCACTGACCTTAAGTCATCCAGTTTGTAGAAACAAGTTTTCTGTTTGCCGTTATATTTCTCAGGTCACTGGTTGACCATAGTCAGAGCTGATTAATATCTAGCTCTAGATAATTCGAAGCGAGATCCAACCTGTGGCTTGACATATACATAAAAAAGATTTTTTCAAGAAGGTAGCAGCTTAATTTAAAAGAAAAACTCAATCACCCAGTATGAGGATAAAATTAAGATTCTGCTTTTATGGGATTTGACCCTACATTGATGGGCACTAGTTTTGGAAATGTAATCAGTGCAGATTTCTTGTTTAAATTATAATAATACTGTAGCCTCCTACTCTATAAATAGAGGTTGCAAATTCATTATAAAAACAAGCAATATTAATAATATATTATTTCTCTGTCAAAATAACCAAAGAATAGTAGTGGACATAGACATCTTTTTGGGGTCAAACCATATAAAAACCTCCTTGCAACAGTGTTCTTCCTCTTCCTACTCTTCTTATCTCTTTTGTTTTGTCTTATTTGCAGGTACTGGATAAATAATCTGAGTCAACTGAATTCATACGTCGACATATTCTTATTTTGGAAAGATCAATATTAAAATTATTCTTTAATATTTCAAAAATATTTCCTATATTTTTATCAATATTTTAATAAATTTAAAATTTTGATATTTCTATCAATATGAATTTTATATTATTAGCTCCAACAATTAAGAATTTTAGCTTTAAACTTTCTTTAAATCTGAGCAATAATGATGTACTAATTTTTAATAACAAGGGTCTGCAATAATGCATGTGATATACTTTGGCATATAGAAAATTTTTGCAATCGGCGTATCGCCATTTTCCCAAAAGGGACCAACGAACAAATATTGAATTTAAAAAAGACAAGATTTGTGTGGAGTAAGGGTGAAAAAAGATGACATAAGATAACACATCACATGCCAATGAAGTCAAATCATGTGGTCCCCTACCTTGCTCTATAATTTGCCTCTTAAGCCTTTTGTCCTAACTCACCCTCCAGTGTCTTGACCGTGATCTTGAAATCATAAACCACACAGCCAATAATGGAGTCGGGCAACAAGAACAAGATTACTACTGCTCCTGAGGATGTCAAACACGAGGAGAAGAACAAGATTGAGGTTCATCTTGATGATCATCATGACGATCACAAGAGCAAAAAGAAGCTCGGAGGAATCAAAACAATGCCATTCATTCTTGGTAAGTTAAGCTTGTTCTTTCACTTTATTATATACTAATATACATCCATATACATATTTTCTCTGCTCAAAGGTGCATTACTGACAGATTCTTTTAGATTGAACTCTTAATCACATTCAAAGCTTACTCTTTCCATTATTGCCTTTTTGTTGTTTTTTACTCTCTACAATTTAAAATAATATTTATTCTATTCAATTAATCATCTCATTTCATAAATTTATTCAATATATTTATAACTCTTGATAATAGTAGAAATATTTTCTTATCATAGGAGTTTATTTATTTATTTATTTGTTATGGTGGGGGATGGTGATTAAATTCAAAGAAAATTACATGTACCTTATGTTTGAAGATTAGAGTAAAACTTGAACTCTTAACCTCTTGGGATCAAGAGAAATATTTAATCACTTCTTATTATAGGAGTTGATTTAATAGTGACAGTATAGTTTGAATTCTTCAAAGCTTGGTTACTATGCTATATATTTGATTATTTATAGGTTGAAATGTACGAAATGGTTTTTAATTTAAGAATATTGAAGATACTGGTGAGAAATTCAATGTTGCGTACTATTTATATATAGTATACTAACTACTGATTTTAGGAAGTTGCTATCACAGCCGACTTACAGAAACATACATAATTAATAATACAGTATTTTATTTCAAAAGTATTTTACTTCTTGTATAATATAATAATAACGTTCTTAAGATCCACAAAGCAATGAAAAGGTGTAGTAGTGAGTTGACGACTAAAGGAGTGGTCCCAAAAATTCTCTTTAATCTACTTGTTCTTCATCTGGAAAACTCTAAACCTACGTAGGCCACTGTATTATATGAAAATATTGTTGTTGTTTGATCAAATTCAAACAATATATACATGAACTAACAAGCCTGTATTTAAGCATTTTGACCTTGACGTTACAAAGTGCCCTTGAGATTCTAAGTCGCACTTGGTACTATACTATCGACGCTTAATTGGCCAATGAGATCCCCTTTTAATCAATCGATGGGAATTCAAGATATAACAATATTCTCTCGGACAAGACTTCTGGCGGTGGACTCACAAGTGGGGTGATACAGTGGTAGATACCCCAACTTGTCTTTGCTTCTCTAAACAGAAGCTAAGGGTTCAAGTATGGTAAATCCCACACTTATCTGGGTAGCGATCTCTCCATATTTAGAAGAAGTACTTGTCTAAGCCATACTAATAGAGTCTTGACTGGATTGTTTTTGACAGTTCTACAAGACGTCACTAAAATAACAATAGTAATAATAAGACTTTTGACGGTGGAGATGACACCAACCTCGTAAGTCTAAAGAATTGAGCCCAAGGGCTTGCATGGGCTCACTTAATTAGCCCACATGATGTCTACCATACCACTTATAAGATTCAAATATAATTTAACCGGCCGGAAAGACAATACTATTACAAAAACTTCATAATATAGTACTACTCATAAACCCCAACATTCCTTCTAATCAATCCACATGACACTCTATGATATATCAAATGTATCAATATACTTAGAGTTGAGAATTTCAATTATAACTTTTATATTATAATTGTAGTACAAAGCTAGTATCGTAGACCTGTGTGTGTTTTATGTTATACAGATAATTCAAGTGCACATTAATCTTTATTTTTTGGATAGATAGATTTGTACATGAATTTTAAACATTAAAATTGTTTTTTATTAGAGGATACTAAATTTTTACCTTTATCATTGTAACAGTTGTTTAATTTGTGATTTCAGTAAATGAAATATGTGACAGATTTGCGGCAACTGGTTCTCATGCCAACATGATAACGTACCTAACACATGAGCTAAACATGGGGTTGGTACCGGCTTCCAACACTCTGAGTAACTTCGGTGGGACTGCCAGCTTCACGCCGCTGATCGGTGCTCTCATTGCCGACTCCTTTGCCGCCAGGTTCTGGACCATCACCGTCGGTTCCATAATCTATGAACTGGTCTCTCTCTCTTTTCCCTCTTATTGTAACCTTAATGTCCGAAGTTACCGAAAACTAAGATTTCTAAGAAAAAAAAAATTATTATCATTATAAAATCCTCACATATCTATTTAATGATTGCAAAAACCCTGAAACAAATAATTCTATATTTCTACTAAAAGCTGCAGCAGTCCAGCGATTAACACGCTGCACAGCCACTTCTCACTTGAAGTGGTCGACACTGTATGCCCATAATTTGTGGGATTTTTTCCCTGTAAGTGGGTCACCTTTCCATCAGATGTGGGTTGCCCCATGTATATGTAGCCACTTTCCTAACCGTATCACCAATATTCAATCCTATTTTGTCTCCGTTGTTCCTTGAGTAATGTAATGTAATCAAAAAAATAATAATTCCATATTTCTAAAATGATGCCTTTTCACTAAAATAAAAAAAAAAAAATGAAAAAAAAAAAGTGTGGAACAAATTTTTCGGGTATCAATTCTTATCAAATCAAATAAAGTAACATAAATTTAGAATGTAATTGGTTTGGTCACTATCATTGATGGGACATAAATATGACATAAAATTGTGCTACATTGTCACAGGGATTGGTTTGCCTAACATTGTCAGCAATCCTGCCATCGCTACGGCCTGCACCATGCCCAACTCAAGAGAATTGTCAAGAAGCATCAGCAACACAGCTATGGGTTCTCTACATCTCCCTTCTTCTCTCATCTATCGGTTCCGGGGGCATCAGGCCTTGTGTTGTTACCTTTGCAGCCGACCAAATCGACATGAAAAAATCCGCCGTTGAGTCCCGGAAATGGACTTTTTCAATTGGTATTTTTTCTGCATGGGAATGGCCACGCTTACTGCCTCCACTGTTGTGGTTTATATACAAGAAAATGTGGGTTGGAGCTGGGGTTTTGGGATCCCAACCGTGGCCATGGCTCTCTCCATTCTGGCCTTCCTTTTAGGTTCAGCATTATATGTCAAGCTCAAACCGGGAGGCAGCCCCTTGACTAGATTGGCTCAAGTGGTTGTTGCGGCTGTCAAGAAGAGAAAAGAACCAGTGTCCGAGGATTGGAGGCTTTTGTATCAAAACAAGGAGCTTGATGCTGATATCTCTGTGCAAGGAACGCTTTTGCACACTGACCAGTTCAAGTAAGCTATGTTTACACACTATAGTCTTTTTCAAGGACAGTAAAACTTTTTGTTTCCAACATGAAAATTTTATGTTTTAAAACTTCATAATAGTATAAATTTAAACAAGGGCAAGTGTAGACTATTAAAATTTCGTAAGAAATTCATAGCATGAATTTAAATCTAGAACGTCGTACACTTTAATAACTTACTTTCGGTTGTTTGATTTATCTAACCATTGATTTTATGTACATACTAGATTTTAATGAAATTCATGTGTTCTTAACATGTAATGATATTCATAATTTCTGATACTTAAATGAGTTATTTAAACTTTTGTTGTGGGCACACTTACATAAACTACATTATTGCTGAAGTCATATTTATGTGTTTAACTTTAAACATCGTATATGGTTAACGTTTGATTAATTTACTGACTTGTGAGTCAATGCATAGGTGGATAGATAAGGCAGCAATAAAAAGAGAAGGGGAGGCAACGCATTCGAACCCACTAAACCTATGGAGACTAGCCACAGTTCATCGAGTTGAGGAGCTAAAATCTATTGTCAGAATGTTGCCCATTTGGTCTGCGGCATTTTATTAGTCGCAGCATCTTCCCACCAACACAGCTTCACCATCCAACAAGCTCGTACCATGGACCGTCACTTGTCCCATTCCTTCCAAATCCCACCTGCCAGCTTATCCATCTTCGGCACCATAACCATGCTCACTGGACTAGTCCTATACGAATGCCTTTTCGTCCCCTTGGCTCGTCGATTCACTGGAAACCAATCCGGGATTACCTGCCTACAGAGAATGGGAATAGGGTTCATGATCAACATTTTTGCTACCCTTGTCTCATCATTTGTTGAGATCAAAAGAAAAGCCGTGGCAGCTCATCATAACCTATTAGATGACCCTAAAGCTATTGTACCTATAAGTGTTTTTTGGTTGGTTCCACAGTTTTGTCTTCATGGAGTAGCAGAAGTTTTTATGTCTGTTGGACATTTAGAATTTCTATATGATCAATCACCGGAAAGCATGAGAAGCACGGCTGCCGCGCTATATTGGATAGCCATTTCGATGGGGAATTATATAGGGACATTGGTGGTAACGCTTGTGCATGAGTATGCTGGAAAGGAACATAATTGGTTGCCTGACAGGAACTTGAATAGGGGGAGATTGGAATATTATTATTGGCTTGTTAGTGGAATGCAAGTCATAAATCTTGTATATTATGTGTTATGTGCTTGGCTTTATACCTACAAACCCTTGGAGGGGACAATTTCTGAGGAAGAAAAAGGTGCTGATCATGAAATCTCATGTGAGAGATTGAATGTTGCTAACGGGTGTGGAGATGTAGAACTTGCAAGAGACTATCAGAAGGTTTAAAATTAAATGATATTAATGTTCAAAATGAATTAGCATTAGGGTTAATTCAGTAAATGAGTTCAACAATTGAATTTGTAACACACTTAAAATCGTGTGTGCTTGGTGTACATTGTAAATCATGCGATTGGATGGGACTTCATTGATTTATTGATCATATGGTTGGTGTTTTATGAGGTTGACTCAATGATATGTCCCTCACATTTAAGCCTATGAGGTTGTGAATGTCACGCCTCATAATTCGGATTTGTAAATAAATATTAAAATTAAATAAGAAAGTAAAAAAATCTAGATCTCTCATAGTTTTAATGAAACTCGTTCTTACAAAAAATTCCATAGAGTTTCAACTGATTCTAAAATTTCCCAAAAATATATTTAAGCTGCACTTACAATATCTCAAGTCCATAAATAGTATACATCACAAAACTGAGACTTGGTCCCTCACAAAATTTTTTACAAAATATTTCAATTATCGTAAACAGAACTTTTTGTACATATATCTCCAAATTTACAATATTAATAATTATAATTTGAATATAAACATCTATAATTACATTCCTCCTTTTATATACATAAAATGGGAAGATTGTACAAAAAATAAATCAAATGTGAATTTTATTTTCCAAAATGTTTTTCAGAAAACCAATTTGGAATAGGAGCCTAGTCTCAACCTCTACAAGTCCAAGAGACTGAACCATCTTTTGCGTGCTAAAAATATTAAGATGACCCATGATCTAGAAACTAACCCTGATCATATTTCGGAGTAGCCAATACTTGAGGAAGACCTTCCTATTGCTATTAGAAAGGGTGTGAAAGAATGTACCAAACTTCCCTTATATCCATTGTCCAAGTTTGTGTCATATAATAAGTTTTCAAACTACCACAAAAGCTTCTTAACCCACTGAAATACCATTTCCGAAGCATTAAGCCAAAAAGAATGAACGGAAGCTATAAGAGTTGAGATGGATGCTCTAAAGAAAACAAAACATGGGAAGTTGTTGAGTGACCTACAATATTCCAAAAATCATTAACTTCTAATCAATCGACAAGACAGGGTTAGCGATTTATCGATTACTCAGTGATTAATTAGTGAGTACTATTCAACAACGGTCAAACCGGGTCAAGCTTATAAAAAAAAAATTTTAAATTTTCTATAGGATCAAAATATAATCATATGATTATAAAACATTATCAAACCTATCTCATGCAATGTCTAAAGTCATTTTAGCACAATCACATATTTACAATATATTAGATACTTTAAAAATTTCGTTAATATAATAACTATTTTTTCAATAGTTTCACCCTGTAATACATAAAAATAACAACATTTGAAAAGACTATCACATCTCAACTATTTAGGACCTACGGTTCTTCTTTCAATCTCAAACACAAACAACATCATATATAACATGTAAATAACAATACAACAAATACGAAATAGCAACAGAAAAAAAAGTCCAAGAAAGTATGTTAAGGCCCTAAAAATCTGAAGGGCAAGGAGGAAGACACAACCACTTTTCATCTTCATAATAATCTTCCATAACTTGTTCATTATCAAACTCAAACTCTAAATCAATGTTCTCCCTCTCCTTCCTATCCTCCTATTTAGAATCAAAATCATCTTCATTAAGTTGTATCATTTGCTACGAACCGGGCCCTACTTTATCATCATCATCAACAACTAGAACAAGCCATCCTTGTGCATCAAAAGTATCAACATCAGTTGCTAGTAGCACGTCAACATTCTTCTTAGTCTGCCTTTGCTTTTTGCATGTAAATTTTGAATTGAACTGAACAAAGATTAGATTGTTTAATAAGCTTGTAGTTAGTTTATTCCTTTTCTTCGAATGTATCTGCATAAGATTTAAAAATAAAAATTAAATAAATCAATAAAAAATTAAAATTTAGAACATTAAAAATATGTTATGGATATTACACTTACCCATTCAAAATTGCTCCAATTTCTTTCACATCCGAATGAACTAGCGGTCAATGAAAGAATTCTTCCTGTGAAGTTTTTCAAGTTAGGTGTTTGGCTTCCAAACATGTTCCACCATTCAACTATGCCGTAAAAAATAATTAAATATAGAAATAGTTCTTAGAAGATATATTTTCATAAATATAATACTAAAAATATAATCTATAATAGTAATTGGTAAACAAGTAAAACAATTAAAAACAATTTATATGAATTAGAATGTTTGATATTTTACCCAAATCCATATAATCATCTTCATATCCTTTAACGGCCAACAGTTTCCCAAAAGCATCCTCCTTTATCTTATACTTTGGCCATTCGTGTATGATAATTTGATGTTGAGAGGATAAATCACCTCAATAGAAACCCTCAAAACACTCTATTAATTCTTCCATCAACGTAGTTTCAAGCGAAATGTTTGGAGCCTTGGGCCTTGTTTGGTGTGCAAGATTGAATTAGATTATTTTTAAGGGATAAGATCGGATAGGATTGGATTAATTAGTATTATGATGTATTTGGTACATTGAGATCGAATTGAAAATAACACTATCTCATGTTTGGTATAGTATAAAATTGGATTAAAAATATATATTTTTTATATTTGAAATCAAATTAATTAAATTTAATAGTTAATGTAAATAATATTATCAGATTTTTTACTTCCACTAGACTTTCTTCCGTTCTCCACCATCGACTCTCTCTTTCCAGACCAACTCTCTTTTCTCCATTATCGGCCACCACCACATCTTTTTCTTTAACAAAAATGTGCGAACCAATGGTAGGTGATCTTCGAAGAAGGAAAAACTTCGACATAGCGTGCAAACTTTGAAGAGGGAGAGAACTACTGGTCAATAGCGGCGTAGCCTGCAAATAGATGATGGCATGGTAGGCTAACAGTAGTTGACAAAAAGAGAGGGATAAATTGTAACAACCGTTTTCAATCCTTGTACGAAACATTGTAAACTCTTATTTGTGAATAATAAAATGATTTGAAGTGACCGAATATGAAAATTGATTTTTCAAAATAATCCTCGGGTAGTCTGGAAGTAATTAATAAAATTTTTGAAAAGTATGTAATGATAAAATGAGTTATAATATAATCTCTTGATAATCCAAAGGCAAATAATAAAATTTCTGGATAAACTGGAAATGGTTTGGAATGTAAAATTTAATTATAGTATAATTTTCAAATGGAACGAAAAAGATTAATAAAATTTTCGAATAGTCGAATATGTAAACCTAGTTCCGATAGAATTCCCAAATAATTCGGATGTGTAAATCAAACTTTAGTAAAATTTTCAGATATGTAAATTGAATTCTAGTATAAATTTTCGGATGGACCGGAAACGAATTCGAATATGGAATGATAAAAATCGAAAAGCATGAAACGAAATCATGAGAGAAATTTGCATCTATGACAAGTGTCATGAAATTAAAAGAAGAACCAATACATGATGGACATGTGTGAATCATGCATGTAATCTTGGTGGCATGAGATCTTGAGGCATATATAATATGCAATTGAAAGAGAAAACTGAAAAGAAAATAGGCATTGTTCACTCGATCATGAAATCAAACACAAGAAACCTTAGAGAGAAAACACAAGGAACCGAGAGCAAAATTATAAGAGGGAGCGAGATAAAAAAACATAAGAAGAGAAACCAAGAAAAATACAAGCTCCCATTCGGTCACAAACAACAAAACCAAAAGGATGAGTGGTGTTGGCTGTGAGGAAGAGCAAAAGAGGACAACCATGCATGGTAGTCTTTGAGGAGATTTTAGAGTAATTTTATTCACACATGTAAGAAGAAAACAAGTAGCTATTCAGCCAAGGAAAGGAGAAGCATTCTGCCGTGAATAGACAAAGAAATCAGCTTGCATTTTTAAAAACTTTGAAGCCATTTTTGAAGTTTTTTCACACATGCAAGAGGTATGCACCAACCTACAAGTGCAATCTATCCATTAGAGGTTAGTTTGGAAAGTAAAAATTGAGTTTTCCATAAGCTAATTTGTGGATATTTTCGAATTATGGTTTTTCATGTTTTGATTGTGATAATATATTTGGGATTTAGGATTTGAAACTTCATTAGTGTGAAGGTTTATTTGCATATGGATTTGGTGTGGTATTTGAAGGAGAATGGATGTTTGATTTTGTGTAGTTTCAGCTATAAGAGGTTTTTAGTGTTTCAAATTGATTTCGGTTATGTTGTCATGAGTTTGGTGTGATATTGATTTGTAAAATCTTGATGGAAAGTTAGAAGTATGTTGGTATTGTATTCGACCAAGGTAGGACACCAAAGACTAAAACTGAGTTTGATTCATTTGAATGATTTTCATGCATAAATATGTGATGAAATGATGAATTTTGATGTTGAAATTGGAAGTAAAACTTTGGTTTCTAGGTTTCCATGTTGATGTTAAAATGATGGAAAATTGTTTTGCGATGTGTTGGATGATTTCATAACATGTTTTGATGATTAAAATTGCATGGACATTAAAAGAAATGCATTGGAATGTAATGACAACTTTGCGGTAAAACTTTATGTAATTACAAAAGTATGAAATTTTATGCATTGGACTTGCATTTACACACCTAGACATTATGTTTAAGTGTAATTTTGATGAGAAAAATAAAACGAGATTGATGGTATAAAAATATGTTAAGTTCGGCCAACATAGGGGAGTTTAATTCGAAAATTTCGTTTAAAGTGTTAGAGCGAAATTAGGCTTTATTCGACATTCTTTATGTGTTAAGATGTTTAGAATTTTCTAACGGAAAGCAAACGTGAATAATTTGCGTTGTTACGATTTGAAAAAAGATGTTTAAGAAATCTTTATGTAATTGATTGAATATATGTTGATAGAAATTATTTCACAAATGAATTAGTTGTAACGTGTTTATAATAGAATATTAAACCGTATAGGTACCAAGAAGGCGAAGGAATCCGAAATTATAAAATTGTCGCGAGCTCGAAAGTCGAGAATTTTTCGTGAGTTAGAAATCGGTGATTGTAAATTATATTTCAAAATGATAAACACATTTTAGTATGGTTAATGTGAGTATAAAATGTTTTATAATTGTTAAAAATAGTTTTATCCTTTTTAGCATGGTTTTAAAATGCTTTATGAATATTTAAGCATTTTGATATTGAAATAAATTTATATTAATGATGCTAGTTTATAAATGTTTATATATATATATATCTAAAGAAATGTTTACCGCATAAAATTATTGATGAAATGCAACATTATGCTTTTAGCATCAAATCAAAGAAATATATTTTTACAATTGATTATTTTTAGCAAGCGAATTAAATTTTTAAGAGTAGTTAAAGAAAGTTTTCAAAACTGATGGTCACCCTAATCCCCATTATATGACTGAGATATGATTGAAATACAGTCAAAGTGCCTTATTGTATGTATGGCATGTTAGTGAGAGGGTAAGTCCACTAACTATAGGGGAATCGAATCTATCATGTCGCATTCTACGTGTATTTAAGGTACTATCATGATTGATGCCCTATGCAATGTGAGGTAACCTTCCGCAGCATAGTGACTTATGACTGAAATTGACCGTCCTCACCACTGGTATCCTAAGACTGGGTGATGATCATAATTTCCCTAGCTTTCATTGAATACATGTTATATGATTGACAATATGCTTTACAAAACTCATGTTTATGTTACGAACAAATTTCAAATGAAGCTTATTACAGAATGAAATTTTATGATGCATGTATTTATGATTTCAAGTAGATATATATATGCAAATACAATGAGATTTATGTTTTGAATAAATTATTAGAAAACGTAGATTTTCTAAATGATTTTTAGGGAGACTATATGTAACATACCCTCGTGATCCTAGTATATATTAAGGTAACAAAATAAATAATAAGTATCTGCAATGCAAAACCCAAAGCTTCATTCGACGGAAAAACGAATTATTTTCTGCTGGCCCATGTTTTCGAATGGAAAGTATTAGCGAAAATGACAATTTCTCGAAAAGCGGACTTAGTGAATGATAAGTTTCAAAATTTATTTTCGAGTTGAATAAAAGTGAAACGAATCGAAAATGAATCTCTTCGGATAGATTTTGAGCGATTTAAAAATTTATTGGACGGAAGAATATATATATTTATTTTTATATTTCGGATCGTGCGAAATATTTGAGAGAAATAAAAATAATTTCGAGTGTGCAAAAAAGAAATCGAGTCATAAGCAAATTCACAGACGAACGAAAATGGATTCGAATTCAGAATTGGAATGGGAGAATGCATGAAATAACGTGTGGCACGAATGGTGCATGACATTAACACATGTCAAACATGTGGAAAGGAAACAAAACAAGTGTCCTACATGCATTTAGAAATGAGTGACAAGTGTCTCAAGATTGTAAGGCATATTTATATCAAGTTGATTGAAGAAAAGAGAAGCAAAAGTTCATTCAGTCTTCTTTTGCTTTTGTCAACCGAGAGTGTGAGATTGAGAAATAGAGATCGAGAAAGGAATAAGGAGCTAGTGAGGATGAAGAACTCGAGCAGCAACCAAGAGAAGCCATCAACCCGAGAGTGAACTCGTGAAGGGAAGGAGAACGAGATGTCCAGGAGCAAATCTGTTCATGCATGCAAGCAAGGAGGGACGATCAGCTGCTGTCAGGCCGAAAGCAAGCATATCAGACCTGAGGTGAAGCAGAACCAAGAGGAGACAGCACATGCAAGCAAAGAGGACCAGACAATTGCACAAGTGTAGCAACTGTGAGCTGGTGAGTGAGTGTGAGTGTTGTCCGTGAGTTTATGAGGGCTATCAGGTGAGTTTTTGAGTGTCATTGAAGTGATTTCAACTTAAGTGTATGTGTGTGTGCAGACCGTGAGCCAAGAAAAGCAAAAATCAAGAGGGCTACTGGCGTTGAAAGAGTTTGAGGGCTATTTTAAGTGATTCAGTTTATGCATGCTAGTGAGGAAAAAGAGTTAGCTACTACCGTGAGTAAATTTTGGTGCCGTCGCAGACACGTGGGGGCTGTTTCGAAGCGAAGAACAGCTCACACAAAGGTAAGTACTATCCCGTTTGGTTTCGTGGTGACGTTTCGATTAGTTTTTAACGGTTGCATGTTAATTTGGATTGAAGGAAGCTCATGGATAAGAGCAATGATGTAGGCAGCCCCTTCGCGAGCATTTTTTTTGAAGAGTTCGAATCAATTTCAAAAGGTACATTGAGCTTTATGAATTTCATTTTGATGGAAAATATTTAGGATGAGTTTTGGATGATATTTGATAATGTTATGATTGGACTTTAGGATTTAGAACCTCGTTAGTGCGGAGATTCGTTCGATATTGTTCGGTTGTGATTTTGAATGAATTGTCAATGATGGTTTTCGTTGCGAAATTGATTGCGGGCTGTTATAGTGAGATTTAGGGGCTGTTATGTTATGTTTTTACCTTCGAGTTCGTCATCTTGAAAAATGATGCTTAATGGTGTATTTTTTTAAAGGATCGAATAGTCGTTCGATAATCGATAAATCGTTTCCAGGTGATTCGGATAACGTTTGTTTTCGTACGAACGCGTTTAGTTGTGAATTTCCTCGTCAAATTTAAAGATGGATATGATGTTAGTAGGCTGCCATGATATGTGTTTAAGGTTGTTAAAATGATAAATTTAAACGTTAGGACAAATTGAATTACGTTAAAGGTGATTGCGATGAAAGTAATCGAAAGTAATAGATGGTATAAGGTCAAATTTAAGTTCTGTTAACATGGAGAAGTTAATTCGAAAATCTATATATTATTCGATGTTGTGTAATTGATGTTCGATAATGGAAATGATTTCACGAATAACGTACTTACAACATACTTATATTAGAATATTAAATTATATAGGTATCGATAAGGTGTAGGAAATCGAAGTTGGGGAATTATCGCGAGGTAGAAAATCGGGAAGTTTCCGTGAGTTAGAAATCGGTGAGTGTAAATTGTTTTATGAAATAATAAATGCACCATGATTAGTATGTTTTTATGAAAGATTGAAGCATTCTTAATATTTAAATGAATTTATATGAATGATGTTCAATTATAAATGTTTTTATATATGCATCTAAAGAAATATTGATTGTGTGAAATTATTATTGAAATGCGCTTTTATGTTTTAAATATCTAATTGAAGAAATATGTTTTACAATAATTATTTTAGCATATGGATGTAATTCTTAAGAAAAGTTAAAGAAAATTTTCAAAACCGATGGCTACCCTAATCCCCATTATATGGCTAAAATATGACTGAAATATGACTGTTATGCGGCCAAAGTACCTTATTGCACGCGTATGGCATGTCCGTAGGGGGAAAGTCCACTAACTATAGGGGGATCGAGTCTATCATATTGCCCTTTACATATATATAAGGAACTATTATGACTAATGTTCTATGTGCAGCGAGATAACGTTCCGCGGCATAGTGGTTTATGACTGAGATTGACCGTCCCCACCATCGGTGTCCTAAGACCGGGCGGTGATCATGATTTCCCTGAGACCCATTAGATACATGTTATATGACTGAGGATACGATTTATGAATTCATGATTATGTTATGAATGAATTTCAAATGAGGTATGTTACGAAATAAATTTTTACAATGCATAAAATTTTATTTTCGAGCAAATATGGATATAAATAATTATGTAATAACATGAATAACTTATTACGGAACTTAGAATTTTTCAAAGGATTTTTAGAGAGAATATTTTTGAAAGGAAAGCTTATTTAGGAATGCGTAACACTCACTGAGCTTTTTTAACTCACTATTTTCTTATTTATTTTATGAAAAACCTCCTCAGGTGCAGGCACGAGTCCTTCAGGCGATAAATCTCCAGTTTAAAGTTAGGCGAGCTTATCAGACGACCGTCACTATGAAATTAAAGTAAATGTTTTAATGTATAACGGATTTAGTGTAATGTAAATGTTTAAGTTTTATAATAATGATTATGGTGTCACGCACGTGGAATGTTTTAAATTTGAAATAGTTTTGTTTTGAATACTTGATTTATGATTGAACATGGATTTTGAGATGAACTTGAGATCCCATTTGGAAGTGAAAAAGAATGTATGCATTTAGAAATGTTTATAAATTATTTTACAAGTGTTTTAAAAAGTTAGAAATATCAGAGAAACAACTGTTGTGTTGCCAAAATTTTTCCACCCTAAATTTTAAATGATTAAGAAATGAAATTTTTTTACGGCTTTACTTCACAGAGTCATTTTGAGTCACCTGCATAAAGACTACAAGGATTCTATGGGGTGCCGAGAGGACTCCGCTCGAATCTCTACAGGGGTAATCCGGGTTGGGTACTTTCACTATATTTTGAAAGGAAAGTTTAATTAGAAATGCACAACACTTATTGACTATTTTCCTATTTTTGTTTTTATGAAAAACCTCCCTAAGGTGCAGGAAAGATTGCTCAAGGCGAGAAATCTCTAGCACAAAGTTAGGTAAGCACACCTGATGACTACCCCTGTGAAATTAAAGTAAATGTTTTAATGTATAATGCATTTTGCATAATGTAAATACTTTTGGTTTTGTGTTGATACTTATGATTTTATACATGTTAAAATGTTTTAAGATTGAAATGGTTTTGATTTAAATATTTTAATTTGTGATTGAATGTGAATTTTCATACGGATCTGAGGTCCAAATTAGAAGTGGAGAAGAATGTATGCTTTTAGGAGTGTTTATAATTGATTTACAAGTGTTTTGAAAAGGTTGAAAATATCGAAAAAACAGTTGTCGTGTTGCCGAAATTTTTTCATCAATGTTTTTAAAGGATTAAGAAATGAAAATATATTATAGCTTTATTCCACGGAGTCTTTTAGAGTCAGTCACTGATATGAAGATTGCGAGGATTTCCATTGGAGTGCCAAGATTTTCAAAAAATGTTTGAAGATTCTAAAAGTTGTTTTTAAAAACTCACTTCCGAAAATGATTTAACGTTTTGTCTAAGATTTCATGATTTCCTTTTAATATTTTTTTAAAAAATAATTATATTCATTACATAATATTTTATATGTTTTAAAATTTCACAAAAGATGCATCGTCGAGGCCGCCCTACTATAAAGAGAGTCGCCGCAAAGACTTTTATACTAGCAGAGGAACAAATTGATAAATCAGTAAATGTTCTTCAAGATCCAATTCCGCTGGAACCTTCTAACCAGGACCATCTCAACCCCCCAAGCCTGAAGAAGGGAATGCACAATTGGAACAAATGACTCAGTTATTGGTTGCGGCACTCCGTCAGCCGCAAGAAGCAAAAAGTTCTATTTAAAGGGTTCAGAAGTTAGGAGCTAGAAATTATAATGGGACGGGAGAGCTAGAGAAAGCTTTATCTTAGCTGGAAAATAATGAAGGGGTTTTCGAAGTTATAGGGTGTATGGAAAAACAGATGGTGACATATTCAGACTTCCTACTAAAAGACAGAGTTAAAGACTAGTGGAAGGCAGTTCAGAGACGGAATCCCGAGGGGATATCCTGGACTAAATTCAAAAACGAGTTCACAGATAAGTTCTTTTCGAAAAGTTGTAAGGATGCCAAGATTGAGGAGTTTATTAAGTTGGAATAAAGTGTGTTTTTCGTATCAAAGTATGAAAGGAAATTTTCAAAATTGGTGAATCATATTCCTTTCATTCAGGATGATAAATAACATAAGAGTAAGAGGTTTGCAGTAGGTCTGAATCCTAAAATCAGGACCTACGTGGCATCAATGTACATAATCAATATGGACTATAAGTGGAAGCTACAATCAGGATTGAAAGAAGCATGGATGATATACTTGAGACTGGCACCCGGCCAGAGTTTGAAGCATAGTGGGAGAAGTTGGATACAAGAAGGATCTAGTAAGCAAGCCAAGAGTAGGGGAAATTTGGAAAGGTTTTGTAGTCGTCGGTCAGGTTATGGGGCATAATCAAGTCAAGGTTCCATAAGATCTCCAACCAAATTCAGAACTATTGGAAGCATGCGGAGAACCTCGCTAGAATGTGCGAAATGTGGCAAATATAATCCTGACGAGTGTAGATTGGGCTTAGTTATGTGTTTCAAGTGTAGTCAGAGAGGTCACTTTGCACGGGATTGCCCATAATTAGCTTTCAAAGGTAGGCCAAATGTGGGATCAGTAGGACAGAGACCATCCTGTGTTGTCGGGGCCAGAAGCAGAGATATGCACAAATTAGAGGCCCCATTATATCCAATAAGCCCAGTGGACTAGTAGGTAGGGGTTAATCATCTAGAGGACTAGTAGGTAGACCCTAGACTCAAGCTAGAGTATTTGCAGTGACCCAACAGGAAGCCGATGTTGCCCTAGAGGTGGTGGCAGGTACAATTTTCATATTTAACTATGATGCGCATGCATTAATTGACCTTGAGGCTATACATTCATTTATCTCTAAAAGTTTTGCTGTATGTATTGATGTTGAACCAGAGTCCTTAAATTGTAACATGATAGTATAAACCCCTACGAGAGGTTCTTTAGCAGTCGAGAAAGTGTTTATGTGTAATAAACTGATGATAGAGGATCATGAGTTTTGGGTGAATCTGATATTGTTAGATATCCATGATTTTGATGCGATATTGGGTATGGATTGGTTATCGAAATGTCACGCCATTGTAGATTTCTTCCAAAAGGAGGTAAGGTTTGTTAGTTCGAGGGAGCTAGATGTTGTTTTCCGTGGGATACAGAAAATGCTTCTTACTAGTTTGATGACTACAATGACGACCAATAAGATGCTTCAGAAGTCATATTTTGAATATTTAGCCTATGCAGTTTATATGAAGGATAATAAAACGAGATTGGAGGATATTCCTATGGTTAGGGATTTTTTAGATGTATTTCCAGATGATCTTCTTAGTATGTCACTAGATCGAGAAATTAAGTTTCAAATATAATTAATTCTAATAACGACACTTATATCTATGACACCCTATAGGATGGCTTTCTCAAAATTGAAAGAATTAAAGACACAAATGGAAGAGTTGGTTGATAAAAGTTTTGTCAAGCAGAATACGTCGCCATGGGGAGCACCGGTTTTGTTTGTCAAGAAGAAAGATGGATATATAAGATTATAGACAGTTGAATAAAATAACGGTGTGTAATCAGTATCCCTTCCCTAAAATCAACGATTTATTTGATCAGATTCAAAGAGTAAGGGTATTTTCTATGACAGATCTGAGATTCAGGTACCATTAATTGAAAATCCATAGAAAAGATGTTCATAAGACTGCTTTCAGGACTCGATATAGGTACTATAAGTTCTTAGTCATGTATTTTGGGTTGACAAACATCCCAGCAGCTTTCATGGATCTAATGAATAAGGTGTTTCATGATTATCTGGACAAGTTTGTCATAGTGTTCATTGATGATATATTGGTGTATTCAGGCAGTGAAGAGAAACATGCGGAGCATCTTAGGTTAGTTTTACAAACTTTAAAGGAACAGTGACTTTATGCCAAGCTTAAAAAGTGTCAATTTTGGTTGGATAGAGTGGTTTTTTCTGGGACATGTAATTTCAACTGAAGGAATTAGTGTGGACCCCCAGAAAGTTGAAGTAATAGTGAATTGAAGATAGCCCACCAACGTAACTGAGGTTCGGAGTTTCTTGGGTTTGGTAGGTTATTATAAGAAGTTTGTTGATGGATTTTCAAAAATAGCCACACTATTAACTAAGTTGACATGAAAGGAAGAGAAATTTGTTTGGTTGAATGCAAGCCAACAGAGCTTTGATGAATTGAAGAAGAGACTGACCTCAGCTCCGGTACTCATACTTCTATCGAGGGAAGATGGTTTTGCAATATACAATAATGCCTCTAGCTAGGGTTTGGATATGTGTTAATGTAACATGGTAGGGTATATGCTTCCAAGCAATTGAAGAAGCATGAGTAGAATTACCCCACACATAACTTAGAACTTACATCTATAGTGTTTGCCTTAAGAATATAGAGGCATTATCTTTATGGAGTTCCTTGTCAGATTTTCATCGACCGTAAGAGCCTCCAATATTTATTCACTCAGAAAGAATTGAATATGAGGCAGGGGCGATGGGTAGAACTCATTAAGGATTATGACTGTACTATTAAGTACCATCTAGGAAAAGCAAACATTGTAATGGATACTCTGAGTAGGAGACCCATCAGTTCAATAGCATAACTGAAGGTGGTATATCTGTCATTGTTGGTGGAATTAAACTTTGCTTGCCTAATAATCTTGTTAAACCTCGAAAGCTTGTCTATACTTTTAAGGATGAGGTTGATGGTGTGAGAAACACAAGAGGTCTAAAATATGTTTGGCATCTTCTCCTTCAAATTCTTAGCAGTAGCCATATTGTTACTAACATTATTGGTTACTACTTGAACAGGTCTGACATGTTCAATATATTCATTCACGTACTAGAAAATGTGTTGAGCAGTGTGTGCCACAATAGAACACTTCTTGGAAGAAAGGAAAGTGGTTTCTACCCTACAATAATAAAACATCAATCAAAACACTATTTGGTAAATGATCAAACTTCTCGATTACAGTATCGATAATATTAACAATCTATATAGACAATTTTATAATGTATAATGGATAAATTATATAAAATTCATACCTACAATTCACACATAAATTCATTATGCTCCACATTTTCCTATTCGTCCAAACATATGTCATAATTAAGCATCCATTCTAATCTCACTTTTCTTCTTACCTCTTTCATAATGACTTGGTCTCTTCTACCTTTTGTTGCAAATATTGCTCCTCGATTTTATAATGAGTTAGAGGTCTATAAGCTAGCCTAAATTGACTAATCAGTTCACAAACGTGTGGAATGCTACTTTCAAACATCCAACTAGTCACCCGTTTATGCACCTAATCGATTCTCTCTTTAAAGAGTGCTTCATTGATGTTTTTTGGTCGCATTGTCTTCCTTGAATCGTGTGACAACTCCATATTAATCTCTTTTGTGAACCTATCAATAGGGCCTACAAAATAACGCTCTTTCCTTACCCTTCTTATCACTACTCCTTTTATCTCCCCTTATTCCCTGATATTTACTTCTCCTCTCTTCCAATTCTCCTTAATCATCTTGTTTTTTTTTTTTTTTTCTATTTTTTGTCACTATAATTGCATTTCTACATTTAGCTACATTCTCTAGTATTGCCTTCAGACATTTGGCAATATTTTCGGATATGTGACCCATATGTTCTTTCAACCTATATATCCTTTTGGATATAATCTTCCCACAAAATATGCATTAATTTTTTCCAAGCTCTTCCCATCTGCCAACATCCTATGCTCTCATCTAATATCAATTGAATTCTGCTTAATAGATTTGATAGCAGAAGCTCCTGAAGATTCATTAACATTCACCATGATTTGTGAATATTAATCAACCTAATCATCCAACAAATATTGAAGCATTACACATTTACACAACAACTATTACAAATATATAAGTAATTAAACATCGCACAACAAATATTACAAAGAATATAAACAATGAATATTACAAAGAATGTAAGCAACGAATATTACACAACAAATATTCAATAACAATTTCACATTAAAAGTACCTATATGTCCTCACGAGTCATTAAGTACCTAGACTCTCTTCTCCATGTGAGCAATCAACTACAATACTTACATCATCCAAATTCAATAAATAACTCTTAGCAAAGTAAAATAAGATAAAAATCACTATTTTAAGTGTCAGTGTGTCTTAAAAATCACTACTTTCAACATGTTCCAAGTCTTTTTGTTGAAATCACTACTTTAAATGCTAAAAAACTCACTACTTTTTAACACCATTGATATGAAAAAAAGTGTTAACTTAAAAGCAAAAAACAATAAATAAATAAATAATCATGGTGTTGTGACAAAACAGCGACAGTGACGATGACAAAGATAGTGACGGCAAACCAGTTAATGACAGAAGCTAATGAGCATAGCAATACCTTCTCTAAAGTTGAAAAACCTTGATGAAAATGAAAAATGGAAAGGTTATCAGATGAAAGCTTCTCCAAAAAGCTTCTTATTTTTGTTCTACACCCAAAATGGCGTGATTTTGGTATGCCCAAAATGACACCATTTTATGTTAATTAATAAAAAAAATTAAATTAACCCAAAACTACGTCATTTTGGTCAAAAAAAGCCAAGCACATGAATTGGGTCGATTCGACCAAGTTAGGACAAATCGTTCGATTACCAAGTTGAATCAGTTGATTAATTGGGCCGACCAATTTGGCTTTCAATTTAACCTTTATTAGACCGGTGGCATGTCAATCACAAATTTATTGTCGAAAAATTGTCGATTTTCGACAATTTTTTAAACACTTGTTACCTAGAGAAAAGTAGTTAATGAGGTATAGATGGGTTTTTACTATGAAGTATAAGGTAGATGGGACCCTTGAAGGTTATAAGGCTAGGTTGGTAGCTAAAAAGGCATGGCCAGACTTATGGGATAAATTATCTTGAAACTTTTGTCCAATAAATGAACACTATGAGGATTTTATTATTATTGGCTACCAACCATGGATGGATTGTATGATGTTAAGAACGCCTTCTTACATGGTGATCTTGAAGAGGAAATTTATATGGACATCCCTTCTAGGTTTGAAACAACAAGTAACAAAGTGTGCAGGCTTAAAAAGGGGCTATATGGGTTGAAACAGTCTTCTAAAGCATAGTTTGGTAGATTTGCAAAGGTAATGAAGGTAATAGGGTATAAGCATAGTCAAAGGGATAACATCTTATTTGTTAAGAATTCAAATTTAGAGGGAGTAATTGCATTATTGGTGTATGCTGGTGACATAATTGTCACAAAAGATTACTTGGAAAGGAAAGAAGCCTTGAAGAAGTGCTTAGTGTGTGAATTTGAAATAAAAGACCTAGGTCGGTTAAAGTACTTCTCAAGAATTATAGTTGCTCATTCTGAACATGGGATCTTTAAGTGACATCTATCAAGACCAATGAATTGTAAAATCCAAAATCTTCATCGTCGAGGAGCGAATTATTTTTTTGATTGGATTGCGTTTCGATCGGATGAATATCATTTTCAAGACCGAAAGTATTCGGAATAAGCATTTTCGAGGAATAAAATTAATTTTAGAGTGCATTGTCGGATGTGATTTTAGTAAATAATAATAATAATAATAATAAATGATCCCGAAAACGAAAGTAAGTTGTAAGTGGATTGCCGGACGGGTGGACGAAATTGGATTCGAGCATGGAAACGGAATAAGAGAATGTATTGGAATCGATAAGCGAGACTCTTGCATGTGTGCCACGTGTAAGGCATGCATTTTATGTTGAGACAAGTGTTAGCTAAAAAGGAAATTAAGTGACATGTGGCAGCTTTATTGTATTTAATCAAATAGAAATCAGCAAATGACATTTTGTCTTTTTAAGTCATTCAGTCAGCCCATTATCTTAACCGAGAGAGTAATACTTGATTAGAGAAAATCTTGAGAAAGTAGCTCAACTTTTGCTTTCAGTCATCCGTTCTCCCTCAGCTCCAAAAGCCCAAGCATTAGATTAAAAGAGTCAAAGCCGAGAGAGTTAAAGGCTGAGAGTTTGAGAAGTGAGTGTTCTGCTCGTATAGGAAAAGAAAGCCAAGGTAGATAGAGAGAAGTGAGAGCAGCATCCAAACCGTGAGAGGAGAGAGAGCCTTTGCATGTGATCTTCTTCTTCTTCATCCTTCTTTCCTCTTGTCCGAGAGTGAGTAGCCTTGCCCGTGTCCAGTTTAAGCTTTCAATTTTTATGTTTGTGGGCTGATTGTGAGCCGTGAAGAGCAAAGAAGACTTAGCCGTGAGCTGGTGAAGAAAGTGCTGTCCAAGCCGCCGAAAGTGAACAGATCTGAAGCATCTGGTTGCATGCAAGAGCAGATCTGAGGAGAGTGATAGTGCAAGCAAGCAAGGTGGGATGGTGGATTACGGTCTAGCTGAGAAGAGTTGAAGCCGCTGCTGTTGGCGTGGAGTGGAGGCTGTCGCTGCTGTGCGTGACGCTGTTGTTGCCGAGTTGGATCTATTTTGTTGCTGGCGTGTGGGCGTTGCTGCTGCCAGGTGGGCGCTGTCTTGAGCTGAAGCTGCTGGTGGCGTGAGGCTGTTGGCACGAAGTTGCTGGTGCTGTCGTGACCGCGAGAGCTGCTGCCAGACGTTATCTTTACTGCTGCCAAGTGCTGTCACCGTGTCTTGCTGCCTTGGTGAGCTGCTGTCGTCGCAAGTTGACGCTGTGCTAGCTGCTGCCAAGTCAAGCCGTGTACGACAGCAGACCTGAAGTGAAGACAATTGATATGGAAGGGGACAGCTTGCTGTCGTAAGTAATCTTGGCTCCGTTTGGCTGTCGCGATCGCTTGAAGATTGTTTCGAAGCGAAGGATAGCTCGCGTAAAGGTAAATGTTGTTCCGTTTGGCTTCGTATTGACGTTTCGATAATTGTTATTGGTTGTGCGTTATTTAGATTGAAGAGAACTCATGGATAAAAGTGTTAATATAGGTAGTACTCTCGCGCGATTGTTCGAAGTTTCGAGTCGAGTTCCGAGAGGTATATTGATTTTTATGAATTCCTTTTGGATGGATTATGATGATGTTGAGTTATGGATTATAATTGATAATGTTATGTTTGGGTTTAGGACTTCGAATCTCGTTAGTGTGGAGGTTCGTTCGATAATTGTTTGGTTGTGTTTTGGAATGTAATGGTTATCATTGTTTTTGTTGCGATTCGAATGCGGGCTGTTATAGGAGATATTAGGGGCTGATATGATTGTGATTTTAATTTGAGTTCGTTGTTATAAGAAATGGATAGTTTTGGTATGTTTAAAGTATCGGTTAATCGTTCGGATATTGAGAATTCGTTTTCCAGCGATTCGAATAAGTTTTCTGCGAAAGCGAATGGTTTTAGTTTATGATTTTCGTTGTCGATTGTTGAAGTGTTTATGATGTCAACTCGTTGCCTTGCGATGTGTTTAAGCTCATTATAGTGTTAAGTTGATATTAGAATAGTTTGAGATACGTTTAAGTTAATCGGATAGTTTTAGTCTCGCGCGAAATCGTTAAATTATCGAATTTGGAGTTGAATCGGAAAATGTATATTTGTTAAGCTTGCTGCCATATTTTTTCTCGCTTACGCTTTATCATGTTTGAATCCTTGTTTGCCTTGATTTATGACAGGCCCCTTTCTAACTACCAGTTAGGCGACCTGCTCGGCAACCCCACGGTGGCTCCCCAGTCGAGATCTGCTCTGACTGGAAAGTTCCCGTGAAGCTAAGCCTCTTTTCTTTTCTAAAATACTTGAAATCCTTTTTATTCTGAAAAAGGGTGGGAATTTTGTTCGTTGAAAATAATTTTATGAAAATAGAATTTTCACAGAGAACCGGCAGCACAACGGCTGTTGTTCTAAAATTCCACCCTGTAAAATATCTCATAAAACCAGTATAATTGTATTCACAACAATTTCTATAATCAATAGGCCTCCGGCCATTTTCAAACTCATAATCATGCAATTAAGCGGAAGTAACTTGAATAAATCTTAAAAACGACATGCATGATATTTACATAAAATCCTTAACTCAAAATAATATTTTTCAAAACTAGAGAATCTGGAAAATGATAGTAAATACAATACATGATGTTATGCTAGAAAATAGTGCAATCTGGTCACGCGTGTCTAGCTGGCCTGTCCGTGGCCTGTCCGTCCGAAGGAGATACGTCAACCGCGCTACTCGCACCTGCACCTGAGGGAGGTTTTTAAGAAAACAGGAAAACAGTGGTGAGAATAACTCAGTGAGTGGGTAAGTTTACAAAAACTGTACTTTTGCTTAAAAATACTATTCCTCCCAAAAATAGATTGGAAAACTATTACTTACTTACTTTTTCTGAAAACTGGATTCTTTTTTTTGTAAAACATGTGAAAGTTACTTATCAAACTTTTCTTAAAACTTTTCTTACTTTTCTTACTAGCCTTATCTGGCAACCCAGGGAAATCTTGTCCTTCGTGACGGCGCGAAATCACGCCACTAGGATAGGGGAACTCTCACCATGTGTAGTCGCAGATGTGGATACAACTCTGGGATCGCGAATCCCTCCAACATCAGGCAAATCTACACTATCCCATACGTGCAGAGGGTGACTGACAGACTCGATCCCCCCAAAGTTAGTAACTCCCCCCATCTACCGTACACGTATGGAATACTTTCGGTCGGGTGTAATCTTAGGGGCTAGGGTAAACCATAGGCATATATAAAATGAAATCTCGGCAATATGCTATAATATCGCAAAATAACTTTCACAAATACTATCTCTATGCATGTATATAATTTCAACTTGCTCAATTACTTTACTGAAGAATATAAACATATTCAAAGCATAAACTTTAAAGCTATACATGCATTTATATATGATAAACTGAAAACTATAAACTTTTACTAGAATCTCAAAACCTTTTACTTGCTAAAACTGATTCCATTCAATAACAGAATGTATGAAAACTTTTAAAATCCACACTCACAACTTGCTTCCAAAATACTTATCACCGTTTCCCGTTACGGCTCTCGTTCGATTCCCGATTCACCTACAATTGATTTCGATCGAGATATCGTTAAAACATAACTCGTGCGTAACTAAACTTTAAGCCATACGAGGATTTATAAACACAATAATTCAAGTGACTATCCTCGTACGATAACAAAACGGATAATTCATATTCGCACGCGAAGACTATTTCAAACCGATTCGATTTCGCGACTTAAAATACTCGAAACTTCGCGGTTATAAAACCAACAACTAAGCCAATCGAATCTCATATAACATCATCAAAATCAGATTCTAATGAATTCATTAGACAGAAGATTCGAAATTAAACGACGAACTTAAAGCTTACGCGATTTCACTAATCATCGCGATTTATCAATTTTACGCGTTTCGCGCGATTTCTTTGTTTCCACTTAAACTTATCGTTAATAACAGCTCGTGACTTTACTTAAACACGGCAAACGAATATTTAATCATGATTAAGCACAAAGAAGAAAAACATGGCAGCAAGCTTAATGCATATTCATTTCCGTTTCCAACTCCGAAATTTCGATAATTAACGATTTCGCGCGAAACCAACAATTATGCGATTAACTCTATTGAAACTCAAACTATCTCAACTTCAACTTCAACTTCAACACTTTAATGGGCTTAAAAAATAACTCGGGGCAGAGAGATAATATTCACATTCCTTTTATATTCGACAACGAAAATCACAAACTAACAATGCTCGCATTCGCGGAAAAATCAACCGAATCGCTCGGAAACGATTTCTAAATATCCGAACGACTATCCGATACTTTAAAACACTTTAATACAATCCATTTTCCATGACCACAAACGCGAAACCAAAAACATATTTCAACAGCCCCTAAATATCTCATAACAGCCCATAAACAACATTCAACGAATACGATCGATGATAAAAACACAATCGCAACATCAACGAGCGAACCTCCACACTAACGAGGTTTCCAATCCTAGTCCCAAACATAATATCATCATTTATCTCAACTCTAATCACATGTATGCTCACTAATTACTCAAAACTTCTCAACAAAACAAAGGGGACAGCACCTTACCCAAGAAACGGGCTGTTCTCCGCTTCGAAACGGCTTCCGAATGACGACAAAACTCTCGTGGCAGCAAGCTGTCTCTTCCACCAGCCAGCTATCCTTTCTTGTTGCTGTTCCACTTCCTGTCTGAAAGATGTTTGGCCTGACTTAACAACTCGGCAGCAACTTGGACAGCTCACGATAGCAAGACAGCAACGTGACAGCACAAAATGGCAGCACTTGGTCACGGTGACAGCACACAACAAAGGCAGCAAGACAGTTTCAGCTCATGCTCAACAGCAGCAGCCTTCACGCCCAGACAGCAGCACATTCACGTCCAGACAGCAGCAACACAGCACCTGGCAGCAGCTCAGCTCGGCAGCAACTCAGCTCGGCAGCAACTCAGCTCACGGCAGCAAGTCAGCTCACGGCAGCAAGCTGACAGCAGCTGGTCAGCACGTGCAGCACCAGGCAGCAAGACAGCATGGCGACAGCAACGTGACAGCAGCTTCCCTTCACCGGCAACAGCTCACGCTAACAGCACCTTGTTCAACAGCGGCGACAGCACACAGCAAAGGCAGCATGGCAGCTCTCTCGCTGACAGCAGCTTCTTACCTGGTGACAGCAGCTTACCTTGCTTGCTCCAGCTTGCTCAGATCTGCTCAAGGATGAATCAGATGTTGCATGCAGATGCTGGCCCTCTCTTGATCTCTCTATCTCTCACGAGCAAGGAAGAATGAGGTAGAAGAAGAAGTTGAATGCTCTCGGCCTCTCTCTAAACTTCAAGATCAGCAACTCTTGTCTTCAGTTTCTGTTTTGAAATGAAGAAGAAGAAGTTGGCAGATTGTTGGTTTGGATTCGGTTTGTCTTGAAGGCAAGAATGATGATCGGGTGCTTGCCTTATGCAAGCTTTGTTTTTCTTTATGGAGACCGGATGATAGCTTCTCATTATTCTCTCTTTGGATTCTATTTTTGCTATAATAAGTTGTTGACCGAGCTTGTTATTTGCTTCATTCTTTCTTCAATTCCAACTACCAATATTAAAAAAAAATGGCTCTTCTCTTGCATGTGTGACATGTGTCACAACATGCAATAACTTAAGTGGATTTCATGCATTCTTGCTTTTTAATTCCAAGCTCGGATTCCGTTTCAGTCCGTCCGTCCTGGAATCTGCTTTTTAATAGCTTTCGCCTTTGGAATAATTTATAAATTCCGAACCCGTCTTTGCGAACTCGAATTTATTTCTCTAAATTGAAAATAATTATTCCAATTATTTTCGGACTCGATATTTATATTTTTTCGATCGGATGCGATCCATCGGAAAAATATTTCGCCCTTCGACGAACGCGGTTTTGGGTTTTACAATTTAAGTTAAGTCACGAATAATATGGACGATAAGTTTATTTGGAAATGAAGGGAATGCGCGAAACGTTAAAATCGATAAGTCGCGATAGTTAGTTAAATCGCATAAGTTTTATGTTGTTCGTTTAGCTTCGCTTATTCTTTTTGTTGAATCCATTAGATTATGGCTTCGATGATTGTTGCTTTGGATTCGAATAGCATAGTCACGACATGTTTACATTCGAATGTTAAATTGTTTAGGCATCGATAAGGCGAAGGGAAGCGAAATTGAAGAAGTTACGCGAGGTAGAAAATCCGGTCTTTTCCGTGAGTTAGGAATCGGTGAGTGTAAATTCTTTTATGAAATTATAAATGAAATATGACTTTTATATGATTTTTATGCTTTCATGCAAGATTTAAACGTTTTAACATTTAAATGAATTTATATGAATGATATACGCTTTACAAGAATGTTATACGTTTTGAAATGTTTTTATATCTGTATTTAAAGCAATATTGATCGTACAACTCGTTATTGAAATGTGCTTTTATATTTTGTTTATAAGTGAAGTAACATGTTTTACAATGATTATTTTAGCATGTTAATGTATTTCAAAACCAATGGCTACCCATCCCCATTATATGACTGAATTATGACTGTTATGCGGCCGAAGTGTCTTATTGCGCGTATGGCATGTCTGTCGGGGAAAGTCCGCTAACTATGGGGGGGGGGGGGGGGGGGGGGGATCGAGTCTGTCATGTCGCCCTCTACGCTTATATAAGGTACTATCATGACTGATGCCCTATGTGCAGCGAGGTAACATACCGCGGCATAGTGGTTATGACTGAGATTGCACGTCCCCACCACCGGTGACCTAAGACCGGGCGGTGATCATGATTTTCCCGGGTCCCATTGGATATATGTTTTATGACTGAGGATTGATTATGCTTTTATGAACTTATTTATGAACTTATGATTATGTGATGAATAAATTTTACGATGTTAATAATCTTGTATCTTGTTTTCAAGTAGATTATGTATAAAAATGACTTTATGATATTATGAAATGCACGTTTTAATTAAGTTATTTCAAAACTTAGCATTTTTCCAAAAGGTTTTAGAAAGGAAACTTATTTGGAACTGCATAACACTCACCGAGCCTTTTAGCTATTTTCTTGTTTATTTTGTTTTAAAAAAAAAACTCCCCAGGCGTAGGTTCGAGTCCTCCAAGCGGCAGATCTCCAGTTCAAGAGTAGGCAAGCTTATTTGGCGACTGAAGCTGTGAAATCAAACTAAATTTTTGTTATATAACGGATTTTAATGTGATGTAAATATTTAAGTTTTATAACTTTGATTTCGTTATCATGCATATGGAATGTTTTCTTTTAAGTTGAAATGGTTTTAGTTTTCAAATACTTGAATTGCGTTTAATGTGGATTTTGAGATGGACCTGAGGTCCCATTTGGAAATGGAAATGAATGTATGCATTTTGAAATATTATTAATTGTTTTATAGGTGTTTGAAAAAGTTGAAAATGTCGGAAAAACAGCCGTTGTGCTGCCGAAAATTTTCACCCTAAATTTTTAATGATTAAGAAATGAAACTGTTTTACGGCTTAACTTCACGGAGTCCTTTTAAGTCACCTGCTTAAAGACTGTAAGGATTCTGTGGGGTGCCGGGAGGGCTCCGCTCGGATCTCTTCAAGGGATATCCGGGTTGGGTCCTTTCATGAATGGTCTACAACCAAACATAATCTTGCCTTTTGAGAGTAGAAACTTACAAAAAAATTTTGGAACCTCGGTCAACCATTAAGTTCTGGTCTAACTGAAGGATCCCGTCTCTATACAACCATTTTCGTACAGATGACAGTCCGCCGGTAACTTTAAGGTAGCCTTTTAGTCGATATCTAAATCCGTCTGAAAGGTTATTCTGAAGCTAAGTCATTTTCCTTTACTGAAAATGTTTCTAGAAATTTCTTTTCTAATGGGAACGGGTGGAAAAATTTTCTGTTTATTATACATTTGTAAAATAGAGTTACAAAAATTTCGGTTGCATAATGGCTATTTTTCTAAAAATGTCGCCATGTAAAAATTTACAGAAAATGTATGCACTTCTAAAAAAAATAATTTCTCAACTTCTAAATCTCAGGCCCTCACTTTTATTAATTCACAAGCAATCACAATTATACTATCTGACGGGACCCAACCCAAATTTCCTCTATCGGAGCTCAAGCAATCTCGTCTGGCACCCCACAGAACCCTTCTGGACTCTAACTAGCAAAACCAAAAACCTTTCGTAGAGTGAACCTTAATCCTTAACATTTGCTAAAAATATGAAATATAAATCTTAAAATTTCCTTTTTTCCAAAATTAAGGTTTTTCATAAAATTTCGACAATATAACAACTGTTTTTTCAGCATTCCCCATTCTTTCAAATCACCTGAAAATAGTTTATAAACACTTTTAAAATTTCATACATATTCTCCACTTCTAAATTGGATCTCAAGTCCATTACAATCACAATCCTATCTGTAATGAAACTATTTCAACAAAGTCATTTCAAAGTTTGAAAATAAAATTTCATGCATTCAATCGAAAGTATTTATACAAAATTAAAACATTTACTATATGCATATGAAGTAAGTATCAAATATTTCATTTACGATGCACTCCATTACAAATATAATAAACTTTACATACTTCTTTAAAACCAAAATATAAACGTGCACATGATTTTATTTAAATCAAAATATGCACAACTAGGATTTCACAGAAGCATCGATCATCTTCAGCCCACCTAATCTGAAGTAAGAGAACGAGCACCCTAATCACTCGTCCCTGTACTTGGGAAGGTTTTTTAAAACATAAAAGTAAAGCAAAATGAGTTAAAGAAACTCAGTGAGTGTGTAAGGTTTTTTCTATTTAAATTAATTCTTTAAAAATCTACCTCTCAAAACATTTGAAAGAATTTTTATTTCTTAAAACATTTTCATTTCTAAAACCATGAACTTTATAATTTTTCGAAATGCTTTTAAAACTCATAATCATGCATAAAAACTTATAAGGTTTTGTACTAAAATATAATCGTAAAATGCTAAAATATTTCATAAACTTTCGAGGAGTAGCTAAAGCATTGTTTTTCTAAAATCTACATCTAATGGTAGGCTTTTCTTTCTAAAAACCGTACTAATGGGAATCTAAGGAAGTTACAATCATATAGTGATTGGTCTAACACCGCTCAATGTAAGGTCATGTGGCGTAAAAGCTGGCATTGCACATCTTGACAAACTACAAAGACATCTCACTATTATGCAGCGAAATTATGCATCACATGTGTAAAGCAAGATAATAACCCACACGTATAGAGGGCGACACGACAGACATGACGGACTCAATCCTCTCGATGTTAGTGACACGATCTCCCAACACTTGCCATGCAATGTGGGGTATATCGGCCGGTTCTGAATATATAAATTCTGTAAACTTGGGTAAGCCACTAGCATTTGAAAACTTTCTCTTCATATAATTCACATTGAATTCTTTTAATTCTATAAGCATGAAAATATGAAAACATTTTACATGAAATTGAATTCTTACTAAGGCATTAAATGCTTATTATTTATGTAATGCCATGCATAAAATATTTCTTTTCAACTAAAACATAAAAGCATTCATAAACTAGCATGCTTGATAGAAAATTATAAAAATGTTTTAAAAGTAAACTAAAATGCATTTAACATTCAAAAAGTATTGTTACACTCATTTGGCTTCCAATCACTAAAATACTCTTCAACAAGTCTTCCTTTATTCCTTTGTTTCCTTTTCACCTATAATACATATTCCAATTTAGTATTCATCATTTAATCATTGGAAACCCATACTAATTCTCTCAATTGACATATTAACCAACACGCCCTTCATTTAGTCTAATTACACTATCTTTCACATAAGCTTTATTCTTTTAAATCTTCCATGATGATTCATCTTAAATTCATCTCAACATCACTCTAAATCATTCAAATGATCAAAACATAAAATGCACCCCTAAAATCCATGCTTGGCCGAATACACCACATCAGGTAATCCTAGCTTTTTCTTTCCACTATCTTTATACACATCATCTTCAAATTATACAACACATCACATAAATATGTCAAACCATTAAATTCAATTCATATAACACAAGCCTTAGCTTTGGCCGAATTTCACATATCACCCAAATCCAAACTTTTCTTTTCATTTTCTTGAACTACATTATGTTAGAATCATGTATAACTTTATATATATACATCAAAACATTAAAATTAATCCATTGACATCAAACCCTTGTCATGGCTGAACACACACCATATACATCCAACATCATCCTTTCATTTTCATGGCTATTAAGCACATCAAAGTCACTTACATCTTCATCTAATACCCTAAAATCAACTCAAATCAAGTTTTTTTGAAAGATTGTATAAAACCCTAGAATATTAGAATGCTCGCCTTGGTTTCTCACTTGTCCAATGGCTTCCTTTTGAGTTCTTTTCAATTCCTTACTTGAATATAAATTAATCCACTTCTAAACATATCAAATTTCATCAATTTATCAAGTTATCCTGCAACTATGAAATCATCAAAACACCATAAAAATCAAGGAAACTTATCACTTTCACTTCACATTCTTTACTAAATCCTTACCCTATCACTAAATTTGAGTGGATTTAATGATTCGAGCATGAAAAATTGATCAAGACAAGCTCAACCTTCTTTTTCCTCTCTTGGCCGAACCTATCTCCCTTCTCCACTCAATTTCTTTCTTCAATTTTTTCTACACAATTCCATGCACATTCACTTTATATAGTCTTCTTTGGTTTAACAATTGCCCTTAACTATCCTCTATTTTACAAGTTTGTCATTGCTTGGTTTGAAAATTGTCCTTAAACTAACCTAAATTTTACAAAATTTCCATTAGTTAGACATGAAAGCATTTGATTGGTTGAAATCTAGCAACCAATTCAATTCTAACCAATTTCATATCAATGCAACCAAGGCTTAACTATCTAGTTATTTTGTCTCCAAAATTACCATAATGTCATCCTTATCTTTACATTTTAAGATTTTCCCAAAATGCCCTTACCATTTCACTTTATTTATATCTTTGCCCCTTTTCTAGAGAATTCTTTTATTTTCCAAAATGCCCTTACCATAACACTTTATTTACATCCTTACCACCTTTTAGAAAATTCCTTTATTTCTATTAATTGCCCTTCAAAGTTCCATAATTGCTTTCATAACCTTTCTAGGAAATTCTATTTTCCCTTTTTCATACTTAACCTTAAATGGATATAATTTGAATTCCAATGGAATGTGTTTAGAAAACAATCCGTCATACTAATTTTTGTATCCAAATCTATCTTTGATCTATCCAAAAATTTTAAAAAAATTCAGTTACACATTTGGGTACTTTAAAATCACTTTATTATTTCTTAAATAAGTGTATACTTATACAACATATTATACACTATATATACAGTACTAAAATCGGAAAGGTATATTACACTATCAGTTTCAAAAATAAATTAAAATATATTCATATGCCATGCATATATTCATTTATACATTTTTCAAAACCATAAAAAAAAAAAATTATATGATTGTAATTATATAAACTTTTAAAAACATTCAAGAATAATTTCATAGAATTCACAATAGCAGACACAATATCAATCTGCCTAATCTTGAGTCGAAATCCTAGCTATTGACACATCTGCCCTCACACTTGTCCCTAAGGAGGTTTTGTTTATAAAGCATAAAATAATGTGTGAGCTATATGAGCTTAGTGAATGTTATAGGGTTTCATTTCAAACTTAACTTTATAAAATAAACCTTCCTAAAGTTTTGAAACACTTTATAAACATTTAATCATTTTAACATAAAAATCGGTTTTTTTGAAAGCCATATCTTAATTTAGTGCATGGATAAACATTTATCATAGATATAATTTCATGCATCGTAAAAATGAATTATAAAAATAACATACTGTATGATTTCAATTTTCTACCGTAAAATATAAACAGTGGTGGCAATAAAATTTTCAAAAACTTCTGAGTAAAAATAAGCCAACCATTGTCAGTCCATATCACATGGTATCCTAAGTGTGGATCAAAATTTTTCCTTGCTCAGGCCTTCCCAGAATTTGTCCTAGTTTAGGCCATTTGTCCGATTTTGCGTAGCGGAATTTTATCTTGCTATAGAGCGGTATTTTTTCTCGCTTAGGTAGTAGCTAGCTAATAATATATCTTGTACGTGCATATGCGACACACAAAACTGAACAGACTAACATATTCCCTCCCGTTGTTAGTGACATACCCCCGACACTACCAATGCACGCTTAGAATACTTAACCTCAACCAGAGATATCTAATATACATACAAAGCATACCATAAATTCACAAATATATTTTCAACAAACTGCTTTTCATCAGAAAATCACTTTTCATATAAACTTTCCAACCTATGCAAAACATTTCACATAGAATTCGTTTATTTCAAAATCAATCTTTAATATCTCATAGCATAAATTTTCAATATATCATATCAAAATATTTTAAAGAGATACTTACCGATTATTAACTCACGATAACACACGATTTAGGGTTCCTTTGATTCCGAGTTACTTGTTCATATATTCATTCCATTAGAATTTCTCAACAATTAAGCATGTAAAATAGTTCGATTAAAGTCCAAATTTCACATAAATGCATTGAACACATTTTTGTACCATTTTACCCTTGGTTGGCCGAATTTTACACCATTAATTTCTTTCAACTTTTCTCATTATAAACACACTCAAACACATGTAAAATGGTGTCATATCATGTCAAATTCATCAAAACACCACATTTGCATACTAACATTGGCTTGGTAAAACCTACCATCATTTATCACCTAATGGATTTCTTCAATTTCCATGTTAAATCCATCATCCATATAACTCATAAAATCGTTAAAAACAAGCAAAACAATCATCCATCATACCAAACCTCCCATGGCCGAATACATAGCAAACTAATTCACTATGTTCTTATTTTCATTTCAACATTCTAACTTATTATTTTGGCACATCTTCATGTATGAAATCACTCAAACAAATCAAACACAACTGGGATCATCTACTTCTTACTTTAGCTGTGTGCTATACTCAAACGTACACCAAGATTTCTTCAAGTTTTTCCACATGAAATTACATAAAATCACATCAAATTCCTTGACAAAGAAACTAATATCCAAAACATTATCAACTTGAACTTAAATCCAAAAGTCATTTTGATTAATATACATACCAATTTCTCTTGAATTCCTAGCTTTGCTTTTCCACCAATTTGAAGTATTAATCCTCAAAATCCATGCATAAAAATCCCATTAAAATCAAATATAACTTATTTAGATGCTTTAATCCAACTTGTCACGCATAAAAATTAATGAAACTTAAACCTTACTACTTGAAAATTATTTGATATTGCTAGATATCCTTCTTAAGCTTATACACAACCTTTAGATAGCTTGAAAACTACTTAAAATTGCCCTCAAAATGTTGAAGTTTTGCTGCTGTTCTCTAGTTCTGCAGCTTGGCCGAACAACCCCTTTAACTTATCAAAAAAATTTCTTGATTCTTCTAGGCACTTTCACTTTATATATATATATATATATATATATAGCCTTAACAATTTACCCTTCAAGTTTCTAACATAATTACAAGCATTCCATTGGTTTAAATTACAATTTTGCCACCCTTCTCTTTACCCTTTTTCATGCATTCTCTCATCTTTTCTAATTTTTCAAAATATCTTTATCCATGTCTTTACCAATTTATTTAATCATGCCCTTTCTTGTAAATTTACCTAGCACTAATTGCATCATATATATTTATATATATATTTTTATAGATCACCATACTACTTTTTATATTCGAATTCATTTTCAATCTACTTGAAAATTTTATCGTAACTTAGTTCACATTAGGAAGCTCTATCATAATCTCATTACACATTTGGACACCTTAGATTATTTCTTTATTCTATAATTGAGCATAGTTATACAATATATTTATAATACTAAAATTGGAAGGGTATATTACACTAATAGTCTTTAAAAAACAGTCTTTAAAAAGGCCACTAAACCCAGATTTCTCTCTCGTATAGCATGCCCATATCTATACATATTTTGTAACAAACAATGTATCCCAAATTTATTTTTTCTAACACATAGGCCTTCGCTCTATCAAGGGTATATTTTGGTAGAATGATGCCTAAATTCATTGAATTTCTATTGCCAATATATTGACTTTAACATCTAGGTCCTCTTCAATTAAGGACTTGAATCTAGTTGCCTCCTAAGCTTTATTAGCTTCTTCATTCTTACTAATGTTTTGGTAGCTATGACTCAATTTAAGTGATTTCAAGTAAATATGGTTTGATCATCGATAGAAGTGGCCTATATTTACCATTCACAACCTTCAAATGCACAACTTGTAATGTATCAATCTATTTCATTTTTCATCCCTCTGATTTGGAAGGCCCCTTGTACCGTAAGTCACCTATCTAAAATGGTACATATCCTCAAACAATTTATCACAAGTCTTAATCTACAATATAATAATTAGACTAAAGTTATATGTGACAAGTGATGTAAAACCCAAAATTTCGTTTTATGAAAAATAATTTATTATTTTTTTGATGAATAGTATTTTCATGTGAATAGTATTTTCGAGTATATAGTATTTTTAAGTGAATAGTAATTTTTAGGAAACGGACTCTAGAAATAGTTAAAAGTGATTTTTTTATAAATAGTAATTTAATGTGAATAGTATTTCAGGACGAAAAGTGTCCACATGAATGGTAATTTTCGGAAAGTGGACCTCATAAATCAAAAGTTTCGGAATTAGTATTAGTGTTAAACGAAATTGAAATGGATCACAAATGAATCCATTTAGATAGATTATAAGTGATCCGAAACTTATAGGATGAAAATACCTTTCCGATTATTATAGAATAATAAAATGATTTAAAGTATCCAAATGCGAAAATTTAATTTCCAATACGATTCCCCGGACAATCCGAAAGTAATTAATAAAATTCTCAAAAAGTATAGAGATGATAAATTGAGTTATAATATAACTTCCAAATAATCAGGAGGTGATAATAAAATTTTTGGGTAGACCAGAGAATGTCTCAAATGTAAAATTTAATTCTAGTATGACTTTTGGGTGGAACGAAAAAGATTAATAGAATTTTTGAATACTCCAAAGATGTGAACTGAGTTCCGTTAGAATTCTTGGTTAGCTTGGATGTGCAATTGAATTTTAGTAGAATATCTAGATGTGTAAATTAAATTTTAGTATAATTTTCTAATGGATCAGAAACTGTAACATGTCATTCCGAATTTCCATGTTGTGCATATGTGATGTTCAAGTATGACCTTGTTTATGGTTTACTAATGTGTTTAGGATGCATTTATTTTATGATAGTAAGATTTCGGATGATCAGGAAACATCTTCGGATCCGACAGGAAGTTAAGGAAGGATTTTCGAAGATTTTCTAAAAACTTAAAGATATATCATTAATAGGCCTAAGGAGCACCATAGAAGCCTAAACAGAGCTTTTGAATGAAATTCAGATTGAAATGGAATCAACCGGAGATCTCCTAAATCAGCCAGGTATTTTCGGAGACTTGAAAAAAGGATATAGGATGACATTTAACAGTCGTTGAGTTCGTCAGAAGTATGTAGGAAGTCTAAATAAAGGCCTCAAAGAATTTTTGAAGGATTTTGAAAAGTTCGCAAAAAAGCTGATTTCGGGCGTTTCGAAAAAGCTAAACCAAAAAATATAAGAAAAGAGTGGACAAGAGGGCTAGCCTTGCATACGTGAGGGACTTGTGGCATGAGAGTGGTATGCATACAAGACACTTGTCAAAAGAGAAGCTTGCATAAAGTACATGTGTAAAGTGAATTGATGCATGGTTGACATGTGTCATGGACTAAGCATGCATGGATGACATTTGGCAAGGAGAATGATGTATGATGGACAAGTGTAACCAATTCATAAATTGAAGCCTTGAATGAGTGTCATGTGGAAGGGTGATGTAAGTAATATATAAATGAAAAATTGAAAAGCCAAAGAGAGAAAAGATGAGAGGCTCTCGGTGAAGTGGTGACTCACGACAAAAGAGGGAAAATTTTGAGAGTGTGACTAATAAAAAGAGACTTGAAGCTTGCATGCTATCCTACCTCTCTCTAAGTTATTTTTGAGAGAACTTTCAAGCTAAAAATGGGTGTGTTTCGGTCAAGAAAAGAGAAGAGAAGGGAGAAGACATTGAGACGTGTTCTTGGTCAAGTAAGGGGACCGAGACAACTTGCTTTTGAGTGAGTATAGCTTGAATTTTTTTGAGTGATTTCAACTCACCGATCAAGAAAAGAAACCATATGTAGTAGCTTGCATGTTATTCTTGAGGTGATTAGAGTGATTTTCATGTTCAAGAAAGTTACATGCAAGGCTAGGAGCAAGACAAAATCTTTGCATGTCATTTTGAGGAGGTAAGAACTTGATTTTCATAAGATTTTCTTATGGAAATATTGAATTTATTTTATGATGGGCTGGTTGTGGTTTAGTGTTGATATTTGATAGATTTAAAGTTTCAAAAATAATGAATTGTTGGTGATTCATGGGCTGTTGTGATGTGTAAATTTTGGGATGTGATTTGATGTTAGATTTTTGAAGTTTTAAGACCCTAAAATGATGATGAAAGTGTTGTATGTGATGTTGGATGAAAGTTTTAAAAGAAAAATGTTGTTAGAATGCTTGTAGGGCTGTCTTGATTATATAAAGGGCTATTTAAGTGTTGTTTTGATTGTATAAAAGGTTGTTAAGGGTTGTCTTCATTGTATAAAAGGCTATTAAGAGGTGTTTTGATTGTATAAAGGGCTGTTTTTGTGTTATAAGCCGTTTCGAATGACTTGTTTGTGTTGTTTTGGTGTAGATGCTGTTTTGAACAAATAGCATGAGTTGTTTTGGTGTTAAATGCTATCTCAAATGAACATTATGAGTTGTCTTGATTTGGTTGTTAGTGTATTAAAATGTCACGTAATTGTTTTTGATGAATTTGAAGTATTTTATAAGCTACCTCGATGGTAGATTAACTTGGAATGATCTCTGATGTGTTAATGTAAAATTGAGCTTCATTCCATGCCTTGTTACGCACTTTTGATAATTAAAATTCGAATGGAAATAAATAATGCGAAAAATTAGTATTGTCGTGACTAGAATTAGACTTTTCGAAAAATTTTCGTAGTGGTGCAATGTTTTTGAATTGATGTGTTAGTGAAATGTGCTATATTTGAAATGTGTGCGATTTGAGATTTGTTGGGAAATTATCTAAAATTAGAATACAAAATGCATAGGTGATGCGTGAGTTAGGGAACCCACATTAGTAAGCTAAAGTGAGCTAGAGAAAGAGGTGAGTTGCCTTACAACTGCTTTTATGCAATTGACTTCTATTTTATTTTTCCATGAGTTTATGAAATGTTTATTTATATGCTAAGAAATACTATTACATAATTAAAGTGAATTAGAATGTTTCAAAAATCTCTTACATGAATTTACAAAATGTTTATGAAATAAGAAAAATATGAATTGAAAATTAGCGGAAAGGAAATATATTTGTTAGCCTATGACACACCTTACTAGTATCTCAATGAGTTGTTCACAGTGAAGAGTACCTTAAAGACATGAGTTGTTATGGGTGTCTGTCACTAATAACCTAACAGTGGGAGATACCCGTCAGAGGGATTGAGTCAGTTAGTCCAGTCCATGTGTCAACCATATATGTATAGAGGTATATAATGACTAGCTTCCCGTAACGATGAGATTTTCCGTTATGTGGGATCGAACAAATGACCTAAGCGATGAGTAATGCCACTTGGAGTGAAGGGAAATTCCACTCTGTCATGTACTTATGGTGCCAAGTAATGATAGGTAATGGTAACTACTTTACTTCATAAACATGATTTTAATACCATGTTATATGTTGCTTTATGTTTAAATACACATGATTTATTTCTATTATCAAATGCTCATCTATATAAATATATATATGTGTGTGTGTGTATTACAGTTGAAGTTTTCTATTATGCATTTCTATTTTCCATGACATATTTATTTTCCTTTAGTAATTGCATTATGTTGTATTAAATGCTTTTAAGGAAGTATTTTTCCTAAATTAGTTTGAATAGAAGTTATGGCACTCACCGAGCTTATTTAGCTCACTCCTTGCTTTATTGTTTTCAACCCAAAACGTCCCCAGGTGTTGGCATAGGTGCTATAGCTTTGGAGACCCCCATTCCAGAGTAGTTGAGCAACATAGGGTGCTAGCATAGGTGCTATAGCTTTGGAGACCCCCATTCCAGAGTAGTTGAGCAACATAGGGTGCTAGCATAGGTGCTATAGCTTTGGAGACCCCCATTCCAGAGTAGTTGAGCGACATAGGGTGCTGTCGTTTTTACTTTATATTTTGTATGTGCTCATAATCATGCACTTTTGAATGAATTATTTTGTAAACTTGAATTTGAATTTGAATTTAAACTTTTGTAATCAATGCATATTCATGAGGTGAAATATTCGAATTACTTTTAAAATTGCATAAGTTGAGTTTTGATGATTGTGGATTTGAGATGAGGATCCGGGGCCTAATATTTGAAGTGAAATATTATATGAACGTAATGGTGTTACATGTATAACACATATAAGTGGACACTCCAGTTATATTCTTATTTTCTAGTTTCTTGTAGTAAGTAGAAGATAGTAAGAGGACCAAATAAACTTATAATTTTAAATAGTATTAGAATTATTAATTAAAACTCTTTAATTAAATAATTCACTATTATTAACTTTAGAGTTATTCAATTAAAAATCTAAAGTTTCACTCTTAAAATTAAAGATACTTTACACAATTCGAATATTCCACTAAAAACTTAAAGTTTCACTTTTAAAATTATAGATGTTTTATACAATTGGGATTCTTTGGTATCTATCAATATAATCATTGCATATGATTCGATCCTTCATAAGTAGTTTATTATTAGAGCTAGGTCATAAATGTAACATCTCCGCTTGATTCTAGTACAAGGTATGTGTGAATATTGGTTTATGCCTTTATTAGTGAGGTAATAAAAAAATTAGCGTGACTAGAGGTGATTAAGAAATTTCTGGATTATCTGGGAATGATTAATAAAAATGTTCAGAGCATCCATAAAGGATTTAGCGAGGTTCTCGAAGAGTTCGAATGGATAAATTAAGTCCCAATGAAATTCCAAGATTGTCCAGTAGGGGTTTAAATAAATTTTCGGATGGTTTCGGATGTATAAGTTTTACTCTTGATCAAGGAATAATAAATTAATTGTTTGTTCGGATCTGGTTGCGTAATTGAATTTTTATGAAATTCTCGGATGGGATCGGAGATGGTTTTAAATTTCGAAATCGTAAAATATTTTCGAGCGATCGAATCGGAAGCGGAATCGAATGCATAAATGAGTTAGTGGAATGACTTCATGCAAGTGTGCCATGTGTCGTGTATGCAAGAAAGGAAAGAGACAAATGTAACTCATGCAAAAGGAGAATGTGACACTTGGCATTTAATTATTAATCAAATGCAATTGATTTGGAAAAAGCATGAAATGCATAAGTGTTCTCGTGTGGTCATTTGACTATTAAGAAAAAGCAAAATCAAAGTGAAGCAAACAAGAGGTGTGAAGTTTAGTTATTTGAGAGAAAGTGTGACCGAGAAGGGAGAGAGAGCTTGATTGTGCAAGCTACGGTCCATGAAGAACAAGAAGAGGCAGTCGCGAGCTGGTGAAGAAGATGGAGCTTATTCCGTTGATGCATGTGCTTTCCAAGCCCCAAAATGATCAGATCTGATCATGCATGCAAGGGTAGAAGCTAGGAGAGGTGAATCTAGGCGTGAAGTGAGGCTGTCGCTGCTGGGTATGGGCCGTTGCTGCCTAGCTGGAAGTGTTGTGCTGCCAGGAAGTGTTGTCGCTGCTGCTGAAATGGTGGATGAAGCTACTGCCGTGATTGGAGCTGCTGTCACGCCTTGAGAGGAGCTGCTGCCAGACCGTGGAGCTGCTGCTGCCGTTGCCGTCGTGAAATGAGCACTGCCGTGACCCTGAGCTGCTGTTGTGAGCCTTTGAGAGCGAGACAGTTTCTAATGCAGTAGCTTTGCAAATGATTGAAGCTGTCCTGGAGTGAAAAGCAGCACATGCAGCAAGGAGGAACTGATCGTGAGAGTTGAGTACAGTAACTCGTGGACTGTCTGGTGCGTGAATGTGACCGTGAATTTGTGAGGGCTGTTTGGGGTGTAAATCATCATTCTGAGGTGAGTTTTGAGTGCTTTTGAGATGATTTCAGCTTGTAATTAATTTTAGATGTTGTTAAGAAAGCTGACAGTTTATGCTCGCAAGTGAGGAAGAAGAGTTTACTGCTGCCGTGACTGTCTTTTGGTATCGTCTCGCCGTCGCGAACATTTGAAAGCTATTTCGAAGCGGAGAGCGATTCTCACCAAGGTAAGGGCTGTCCTAGCTGGTGTTAATGTGATGTTTTATGTGATTTAAATGCATGAATTAGTGAAAGAAGTTAAGGTTTAGCGGCTGGTACAGATTCGGTTACGCAAAGGATATTGGACAGCTTTCGTGTGAAGTTTTCGAAGAGGTTTCGATTGAGTTTCGTGAGGTATGTTGTAATGTTTATGAATGTTGTGGAAATTATATAAGGTTAAGTTATGAATGAAAAAGCTGACGGTATGATTGGGTTTAGGATTGCGAACCTCATTAGTGCGGAGGTTCGTTCGATTTTGGTTGTTATGTTGACGATTGTTTGTCAATGTTGAAAGTTCGTGATATATTCATTGTATGGGCTGTTACGATGTTATAGGGGCTGTCATGTAGTGCTTTTATTTCCAAGTTTGTTATCATGAAAGAGGATGCTTTTTAGTGTATTTTAAAGTGTCGAAATATTGTTCGGGTGTTGATAAATTGTTCTCAAGCGATTCGGTTAAGTTTTCCTCGATTGCAAATGGTTTTAGTTTATGATTTTAGTTGTCGATTAGGCAAGTATGTTTGATGTCAACTCGATGCCTTGAGATGTGTTTAAGCCCATTTTAGTGTTAAGTCGATGTTAGGAAAGTTGAGATACGTTTATGTTAATCGGATAGTTTTAGTTTTTCGCAAAATCGTTAAATTGTCGAATTTGGAGTTGAATCGGAAAATGTATAATTGTTAAGTTTGCTGCCATATTTTTCACGTTTATGCTTTATCATTGACACGACCCTTCCCAGACCTTATCTATGCTCTTGTCTGGAGGATCCTGCCGGGCACTTCAACGGACTTATCGAACCTGACTCGTCGGATCGAATTAATCCGAGAAGCGAACCCTAACTTTCTTAACCGGTTTACTCGTTTAAAACTTAGTAACTCAGTTTTCTTTAAATTGGTTAGGAGTGAATTACTTTTATAAAAAAAATTCAGCAGCATAACGGCATAAAATTGAACATTTTCCAAATTTTATCTATAAAATAAACACACTTCGAACTATAGAAATCACCAGCCAACTTCGATTTTTCCATAAACATGCAATTCACATTAAATTTCACATCCATACATGTCATATGACATTCATATCCAACCATTCACAACATGTATACATATTCCATGGGTATCACAACCTATACAGATATATCATGTGTATTCTGCAATAAGTGTGAATGTACAGTTTTATATATACATATTTAAGTATAAGTTACCATCTGTCAAACATTCATATATCAAACATGCGATCATTTAGATAATAACATTTACAACAATCTCAAAATATATTTAATATTCACATAGTCCATTCATTCATCCCCACCTATAAGTGGAACGTCGCTTCCTCGGCCACAAAATCACCTATAATTATTCTGGATAAAACAAGCGAGCTACACGGCAAAATAAATCGTTAGTTCGTTACATAATAATACAACCCTTTCAAGTTCATAGTAAAGCATAACTTAAAGAAATATTTAAAGGTTAATCTTTGCAAACTATTCCTTATGAAACAACCATGTGCATCTTGAAGCTACTATAGTATTTAGACCACTACGTGCGGAATTTACTTCCTCGCCCGAGTGGGGTAAAATTATCTCAGTTGTAAACATCTATAATGCGGAATTTCTTCATCGCATTTGTAGTACTAAATTTTTATAATTCTAGCAACTACGTGCGGAATTTCTTCATCGCAACCATAGTGCCCATAAATTAGATTTTGGCGACTACATGCGGAATTTCTACTTCGCAATGTAATGCCAATAGCTCTCAATATACTCGACTACGTGTGAAATTTACTACGTCACAACGTATCGATATATACTCTAAGAATCAAGGGATTACACATGGTTTTTACAACTTTTTTTCTCTTATGTGCAAAAAGCACAAAATTTCCTTTCTTCCAAGGTTTTACTTAAACCAAACTTACGATCAGAAAGTTATTTTATAAAACTCTTTAGCAACAATTAAAATAATTGAAATTACAATTGAACTAGTGTAAGTGATGTAATACTTACCTCAATCCGCACAAATGCAACGATCTCAATGAGCCTCTCGTGCCTCGCTTGCGTGCTCGTCACCTACACATTAATTTCCCATTATATTTTACACAACTCTAACTACCATCAAAACTTGTAGAGACATGGATATCTTACCTTATTTGTGTTTGAGACTTGATGTCTTAGTTTTGAATTAACTATGGAGATGAATTAGAAGCTTGAGAAAGGATGAAAAATTGCTTGGTATCTTCCTTTTCTTGTTGTTGCCGCCTATTACTTGCTCCCTCTCAACTCTCTTTTTTTTTTTCTTTTAAATGTTTGTTAAGTGTTACCCGTGTAACACCATATCCCACCATATTTATGAAAAGCTTTTAAAAAAATGACCCCTATGTCCTTGTTGACTTCCTTTTATTATCCTAATTTACCATATTGTCCTTGGTCATTTTATTTTCTAATAAACATAAGTGGTTTTTAAGTCATTCCTATTTCTCATAAAATTGAATTATTAAATTCACTAAACTAAAGTTTTACAACTTTGTCATCCATTTATATTTCTTATTCACTAAATGACCATTTCGCCCTTTTTATTTGATAATTTAATTTTCTAAAGCTAGGAAACATAAAATCGAATACAGGGGCTTACAATCATGTTTGAATCTTTGTTTGCCTTGATTTAAGTTAAGTCACGAGTAATATGGAGAATAAGTTTATTTGGAATTGAAGGAATCGCGCGAATGTTAAAAGCGATTAGTCGCGATAGTTAGTTAAAATCGCGTAAGTTTTATGTTGTTTGTTTAGCTTCGCTTTTTCTTTTTGTTGAGCCCATTCGATTGTGACTTCGATGATGTAGCTTTAGATTCGATTAGCGTAGTTCCAGCATGCTTATGTTAGAATGTTATCTTATTTAGGCAGCGATAAGGCGAAGGAAAGCGAAGTTGAAAAGGTAGCGCAAAGTAGAAAGTTTGATCGTTTCCGTGAGTTAGAAATCGGTGAGTGTAAATTGTTTTATGAAATGATAAATGCAATATGATTTCTATATTATTGCTTTCATGCAAAATTTAAACGTTTTAATATTTAAATGAATTTATATAAATGATATACGCTTTACAGGAATGTTATACGTTTTGAAGTGTTTTTATATTTATACTTAAAGTAATATTGATCGTATAATTTGTTATTGAAATGTGCTTTTATGTTTCGTTTTATAAGCGAAGGAATATGTTTTACAAGTATTATTTTAGCATGATAATGTATTTCAAAACCAATGGCCACCCATCCCCATTATGAATGAATTATGACTGTTATGCGGCCGAAGTGCCTTATTGCGCGTATGGCATGTCTGTCAGGGAAAGTCCACTAACTATGGGGGGGGATCGAGTCTGTCATGTCACCCTCTACGCGTATATAAGGTACTATCATGAATGATGCCCTATGTGCAGCGAGGTAACATACCGCGGCATAGTGGTTATGAATGAGATTGCACGTCCCCACCACCGGTGACTCAAGACCGGGCGGTGATCATGATTTTCCCGGGTCCCATTGGATATATGTTTTATGACTGAGGATTGATTTATGATTTTATGAGTTTATTTATGAATTTATGATTATGTTATGAACGAATTTTACGATGCTTATAATTTTGTATCTTGTTTTCAAGTGAATTATGTATAAAAATGATGGTATACTATTATGAAATGCACGTTTTAATTAAGATATTTCAAAACTTCGCATTTTGTCAAAAGATTTTAGAAAAGAAACGTATTTAGAACTGCATAACACTCACTGAGCCTTTTTAGCTCATTATTTTTCTTGTTTATTTTGTTTTAAAACTCCCCAGGCGCAGGATCGAGTCCTTCAGGCGGCAGATCTCCAGCTCAAGAGTAGGCGAGTTTAACAGGCGACCGAAACTGTGAAAATAAAGTAAATTTTTGTTGTAAAACGGATTTTAATGTGATGTAAATATTTAAGTTTTATAACTTTAATTACGTTATCATGCATGTGGAATGTTTTCTTTTAAGTTGAAATGGTTTTAGTTTTTAAAGACTCGAATTGCATTGAAATGTGGATTTTGCGATGGACCTGAGGTCCCTTTTAGAAGTGGAAATGAATGTATGCATTTTGAAATTATTATTAATTGTTTTACAAGTGTTTTGAAAAAGTTAAAAATGTCGGAGAAACAGCCGTTGTGCTGCCGAAAATTTTTCACCCTAAATTTTTAAGTAATAAGAAATTAAATTTTTTTACGGCTTAGCTTCACGGAGTCCTTTTAAGTCACCTGCATGAAGACTGTAAGGATTCTGTGGGGTGCCGGGAGGGCTCCGCTCGGATCTCTTCAGGGGAAATCCGGGTCGGGTCCTTTCAATAAAGCTCATTATACATCTCTAATTATATCTTGTTCATATAAGTACTATTAATTCTCTAATAAATAATATATCTAAAACATCTTATGTTTTATCTTTCCATTTACTTATAAATAGAAAGTTGAATGCTTTTATTGTTCAATACCCGAATCAATATTTAAGGAAACTATTCATCTACTTCTCGTATGAAGAAGCGGATTTCACTATTATGTAGAATGATCTCAAATGCTCATTAAATCATATGTCCGAAGTACAAAACTTACTAACCGTAATTCTATAATAGCTCACCAATATAAATCAAAAGATATGATAGAAGTTCATAATACACTTAAGATTAAGATTAATATATATATGATCATTAGGTCGATAAATATAAATTTCTTTGTTTAACAAATATTAATAAGAAATTCATTTTTATCATGGTTCAGTCCTATATAATTTTCATTATATAAAGTATCTTCATTTCTATGTTACCATATATAAGATCTCGGATAAGATCAACGTATTAAATATGAAACGGAACACAACTGTAGATTACCACAGACAAATACTAAGCTTTGTTTGTTTTCTATGGTCTCTGTAGATCATTGATCTCAAACTAAATTCTCTTGTATATAATATTTATATACTTAGTTTTAAATTGTATAAGTAATAATAAATGTTTCATGATATTCGTCTAAAACAAACATTTCACAAATATATATAAACCGAACAAACATATTATATTTATTATTTATTTAAATATTTATAAATTACAAGTTCCTAGGGTACAAACCCTAACACGAACAACCTCAATAGGGTTGATTAGTGAAAGAAAAAGGCATTAGGGTATAGCATGCAAAGGTTGCAATATGAAACTTACGTGGTTAAGTCCAAACTTAGAGGATATGTAGCGAAACAAAATTTGTTGAAGCTCATACACACACATAAGCGACTCCTCGAAGAATGCATCTTTTGAGATCACATCGTAATGTTTTTGAAGCAAAAAAAAAATCATTATCCCAACAGTTATCGTTAACAAATATACCACATGTCAGCAAATTAGTACACTTGAGGTTGTAGCAGTGGCATATAAAACATTGGTTGTAAAAAGAAAGATATTTACAACTATGAAAGAGATTTGCATAATGAACTGAGAGGGCATGATAGGGAGTTATAAATGAACATTTTCTTGGAGAGCAAGAGAAAAATGAGGGCTTCGATTTTGAAATTAAATTAAATGAGGAAAATCTATCACTCGTTGTTTTTGGGGCAAATATACAATCTAGGTAGGCTTACAACTTTTTCGATGATATGGTCCTTTTTGATACAACCTACAACACCAGTAAATATGGTATGAGTTTTGCACCTTTTATTGGAGTTAACAACCACAATCACTCTTTTGTTTAGGTTGCTCATTTTTGAGTGATGAAATTGTCAACTCTTTTGTACAGCTATTTGAGCAATTTAAAAAGGTCATGCCTAATGGCCTAGCAAAAATGATCATCATTGATCAAGATCCTGCCATGGCAAAAGCAATTGCCAAACTCTTCTGTTGATTCTACAAACATCGTTGCAAACTTAGAAAATAACAACTAAAAATACTAACAACATGCATTTGAAGCTACAAAAATCACTATAACAACATCATAGGTCGGAATGTAAACGTCTATTAATGGGAAAACCTTTTCTAATCACAGTATAAGAACCTAAAAAAAGTGTTTTGTATTCACTGGTTTTACTGGCAGAAAAAGAAAATGTATGAAGCAATAGAATTCATTTGTCATTGACTAGGCACACTCAAACCCCTCCCCCTCCCTTTTATATATATATAAAACAAGCCCATTGATTGAGCTTGGGATAAACTTAGGCCATTGGACCATTTTGGCTAAGTAATCTCTATATTCCAGTATCTCCAACTCATTAGAATGAGACAATTCTTTCAAGGTAATACAAATGTTCAAATCAAAGATTCATACGAGTAAATACACTGTGTGATTTATCAACAATAAGTGATCTCGGAATTTACAGTTCGATATTTCAATCATAAAATATCAAGTATTGTTCATATATATCCTATATTTAATTTTAAATCTTCATCAACACAAGCACACTTAATCCTTCTTTTAATTGTTAAAGAAGCTATGGTTGTCTTTCATAATTCTATGTATTCATAATTGCACTCACAACTTTGATCACGATTGGTCAACTAGTGAGTACACTATTTTGATGAAATAGATTATTGAATCTTCTTATTTGACTTTCATCCTTTGGTCCACAAAGACAACTACCACTATAGACATATCACACAGGTCAAATGATTATGATTATAGAAAAAAAAAATGCTAAAGGCTCTAACATTATCTTGTGACTTTAGGGGAAATTCAATGGTCTTTGAGGACATAGTTTGGAGTTTTATAGCTCCAATAAAAACACACAATGAGTAAGTAGGGATTATTCTCTCATTTTTCCATATTGGTCACTTAAGCACGCATGGTATGAATCATATGTTACAATGAATTTCATTCCAAATCAAGAATTCAAATCTGAGTCCAAAAATAGTCAAAGCATCCAACCTGAGTTCTCAATTGCTAACTTTTCGAAGTGTCATATCAAGATCTCACATCTAGCATAATTAGGTTTCAATGATAGTGGCGTAATGTCATTGATCGATTCTTATAAGTTTTATATAAAGAGAACCTCATCTTGACCAGATCAAGACAACAAAATCATATATTCAAGGTACAAGAAAATTATATCACTTATAATTTTTAATAATATATATGTATCATCTTAGTTTGCTATTGATGACTATTTTCAAGTGCATAAAATATATACTAGAAATATATGTAAGTATACACTATCTATAAGTAATATAATGATGAGTAAAGTATCGTTTTTATGAGGATTGCTCAAATTTTTTTAAGTACTAAACCTTATCCAAACTAGCACAACGATGAATCTATGAAAAATATACTAAAATAAGAAAGATAATAAATCCAACTAATTAAACTAAAATTATAATGAATGGAGAATTAATTCTAATATTACAACTTCAATGTACCAATTCAGCCAAACTACATTTCTATTGTTAATAATTTACTCTCATCATGCGTTCGATCAAATGATTCTAAATTATCCATATGCCTTTTCTGCTGGTCGAGCAAACTTACTCAGATTAAACAGCCGACTATAATCCTATGTCAATTGGTTAATTTGGACATATTAAGCATCAATCACTCATCACGATCACATAAATCATACAAGTAGATTCTTATCCCATACAATTTATACCATCCTATTCAAGTCTAAATACATGAATACCTTTTTTAAGTGCACTCAAAGTTACCAAATCTCTTAGACTAATAGCCAATTAATTCCAGAACATTACATACAAAATAGAATAGAACACATTTACGATGAGAATTAATTAAAACAATATCAATAACAGTGAGGTTCATGATTTAGGGCTACACAGTAACCCTAGAATAAAAAAAATAGTTCAGCATCAACATGTCAAAATCTTATACGCTCCAATAAAAACCAAACAACGTCATTCAAATAAAAATTTAAAAGTCACATTTTTACTGCTGTTATTGCTCCAAAGACTACTGCTCTCGAGTCGACGATGTTTGTCCCTTGATGCAATTGATGATGACTTGATTCTTTCGATCTCTAAGGCCATGTTGAACCTGTGCTTTGAACCATTTCCAGGTCAGCAAAAGCCTCTCCAATGGGTTGTTAAAAACCGGTGTTAAAGGCTACCATAATCTACAGAATGTGCAACCGAAGATTGCCTTGTAAATCACGTTCTAAGCTCTCTCTTTGTGTCAGTATTAGCCCAGAGGTTCTCTATCAACATATGTAACAATTAGGGTTGCAAACAGGTGTCGTGTCAACTTGGAATCAAAATCATATGGGGACCCGACCAGCTGTCATCGCAGCGACCAACCATCACGAGTCATCACTCTCAACAATGGCTCACGATAACTTTGGCAAGCATGGCGACCCTGTGTCGTGACCTACTACCTTGCGTTCATCTCTCACTATCATGTCTGATCTTTTGTGGCGACCTTGTGTCCCAAGCTCCTTCTTCGCCATTGAAACCTGCGATAGCATTTAATTCAACATCATGAATTTTACTCGTAGCCTTTTTCTGCTTCGACTTGCGATAGCAAGTCACAAGGCCTCCTAGTCTGCATGTTGTCACGAAGTCACCTTTGTTGCTTGGTCATGCTTTATTCTTATCATAGTAGCTTGCATGTGCTGCGTGTCTGGGTTACTTGCTTCAACTTTAACTTTTAATACCTTAAAACATCCTATACATTACCATAAATTGCCACTTTGCTCACCAATCACTTGCTCACTACTCACCTAGAAATATTTACTAAATAAACATTAAAAATGTCTGTAACTACTTGAGTTTTCATCATAAAGGCTAGGCAAATGAATATGAAATCACGGTATAGTTTAGCGTGATAAGCTATTTTAACAAATAAGGTGATAGCAAGTGTAAGAATGCTATTCTCAACCTGATGACATATGTTTAATAAATTCTTATATGAAATACATACGTTAAAAATGAAGATTCAAATGAATTGATATATATATTAATGAAAGGGAGAATGATCCAGTTCAAACAATTTAATAAATATATAATATTATAATCTATGCAATGACTTAACATGTGACGTATACATATCCCTTGCCACTACCTTAATAAATGGATCTGTGATCATCATGAGCATAGAAATATATTGAATTTTCACTTCCTTCATTATGATATCTTTAAAAAAATTATACTTCGTCTTTATATTTTTGGATTTACTGTGGTACTTGAAATCTTTATTTTAGGCAATAGTAGCTTGACTATCACAATAGATAGTTATTGGTTTCCTTGAAGCAGTAACAATCTTAAAATCTTCCAAAAATCCTTTTCAAGCCAAACTATTTTATATATAGCTATCAAACAAGTCATAAATTCAGTTTCCATTGTTGATAGAGCTATACATGTTTGCATCTTACTACTTGATGAGATAGCATATTGACTAAGCAAAAATGTATAACATGAGGTAGATTTACGTTCATTCAAATCACCTTCCTAATCAATATTTGTATAACCGATTAAATGAAGATTACCTCTTTAATAACAAAGGGAGTAATCAATAGTACACTTGAGATATGCCAAAATTCTTTTGATAATAATCCAATGTTTATGTCCAGAGTTAGACAAATATTTGCTTGCAAGTCCAACTACATAATAAATATCTAGTCTCACACATATCATAAAGTACATAAGACTTTCAATGATAAGGAACCTTCTACATCTTTTCATGTTCTTATAGAGCTTTAGGACACATATCAAGACCAAGAGTTAGTCATTTTGATATGGGAGTATCTAATGGTTTGCAATAAGCTATGTTAAAACATTCAAGAATTTTTCTTATGTAAGTCTATCGTGACGGAGCAGGAAGTTTTCTTGAACGATCCCTCATGATTTTGACTTCTAATATATAGGTAGCCTCACACATATCTTTCATTTCAAAATTTGAATATAACTATTTCTTTATGGCTATTACAAATTTTTTGTCATTTCTTACTGATAAAATATCGTCCATATATAAGAAAAATATTGAATAATTTATGGTGCGTTTACTTTACTTGGAGGAATTGGAATAGGAATCAGAATGATCTAGAATTAGAATGACTTGGAATCGGAATGTAGTATCGGAATAAGAATAAATTGTTTACTTCGACTGCAGGAATCGGAATCGAAATTAACAGTATTCCCATTGAGCTGTTTATTTACTTTGGAATCAGAATAGATTAATTATAAGTTACAAAAATACCCTTAATTAAAATTATAGATTAATTACAATATACAAAATTGTGTTTAAGGTGTGAATGTCATCTTTTTATCATGTAACTTGTCATAATAGGCTAAAAAAAAAAAAAAAAAATTCTTAACAATTTAACAATATCATTGTAAGCATTTTATATATCTATTTTTTCTTTTAAAGAAGAATATATTATGTATCTATATTGTATATCAAGTTTTTTTTTTTTTAATATAAAATGTTACCTAAACTTCCTTAACAGTATTATTATAATATTCTTCAATCCATCACAAAATTTAAGTGCTAACTGCAAATCATTAGAATAAAATATAACACTTTGTACTAACACATTTTTTTATGAAAACTTATAGCATATATAAATATTTATATTTATAAATATAAAAACAAGCAACCACCCGTTCATAAAATATAATAGCAACCGATTATGAATATAAATATAAAATTTCCATAAAATATCTATAATAAGTTCATAACTTGTCAAAATAGGTTTTATTTATTTTTTAAATAAGGGTATAAAAGACTTTCTATCACGGATTGAGGAATGAGAATGAGATTTTCAAGTGGATTGGGGGGAATGAGATTCTTATTTCACAATCCCAAATTGATGTGGGGCCCATAATTTCATTCCCATTACGAAATGAATTTTAAGCAAGTAAACAATATCAATCAATCTCATTCCTCATTTCTATTCCCCAATTCGTGAAGTAAACGCATCATTAATGTATATACAATGGTCCTCTTCTATCATTAAAAAATCATAGGACATGATAGCTTGATGGAAATGAATATACTATTGTCCGGAAGATTATTTTAATCCATATATGGATTGTTTGAGCCTACATTAATCCATATATGGATTGTTTGAGCCTACATATTTTGCACTCTTAGCCTTTGACAAATTCTCAAGTCAATCTATATAAATTTCTTCTTTAAGTTCTTCATTGAGAAATGTGTCTTTATATTCATCTAATATAATTCTAAATCAATATGTGTGACAATTGCCCAGATCAAGCGTATAGAAGCAAATGTAACATAGTGAAATTTTTTTTTCATAGTTTATACCCTCTTGTTGAGTATAACCTTTAGCAATCAATCACACCTTATATCTTTCTATTGTTTCATTAGCCTTTTGTTTGATACGTACTACCCTTTTTATTTCCTATGGCTCTTCGATTAGGTGACAAATCAACTAAGTCTTATACATGATTGATTTTCATTGACCCTAACTCTTCTTGCATGGCTTTCATCCATAACTCTTTAATAGGTAAATTAAGAGTCTTGTTCACATTTCTGGGTTCATTGTTGTCTTACGAAGCAATCATAAACGTTTCCCCTCTAATCTCGATTCGATGACATGGAATAGTCTTACAATTATTTCTACAAGATGGTAAATCCATTATGTTGCTCTAACTAGGGATCAAAGGTCTCGATAAACCTCTATCAAACTTTGTAGGAGCATTTAGATGTATGTGATTTTCTAAATCATTCAATTCATAGAATTGACCATCTTTATCAACCTTGCCTCTGCTAGAAAATTGAATCTCTTAAAAATTGACATCTGGTGATTCTAATTCAGTCACTCCTCCATCCATTTGTTCTCAAATAAGTACATATCCTCTAAAGTGCTCAGACAATCCAATAAGTACATATCCTTTGCATCTAATTTTTTATATTTACTGGATAATCATGTACATAACCCGCACACCCTAAGGTCAAAGATAAGTTAGATTAGGTTTTCCACCTGTCTATAACTCAAAAGGTGTCGAAGTGACTAATTTAGTTTGTACACGTTTAAGTATATATGTAGTAGTAAACAATGCATCTTTTCATAAGATATTAGAAAATTTGCTTGCATTATGATGGACCTAACCATTTCCAACATGATTCTATTTCTTATCTCCATGACACCATTTTGTTGTAGAGTTCCAAGAATAGTCAATTTTCTATCTATACATCTCTTATTACATAATTCCTTGAATAGTTTAGAGAGATATTCACGTCCATGTTCGGTTCTCAAAATCTTAATTATTCTATCCAATTGATTTTCCACTTTATTTATAATGTAAAACAATCCAATACTTATGATTTGTGAGAAATCAAATAAACATGATCGAAATGTGTGAAATCATTAATGATTGTAATAAATTACAAAGTCCCATGTTTGGCTCAATACAAAGCTCCATGTCTGGCTTTAACATTCATTGGCCTATAAATGTAAAAATAAATTAATTGCGATGGATAATAAGCTCCATTTCCTTTCCTAAATGGCTTTCTAGTTGTTTTCCCGGCTAGACAACTCTCACAAATAGATAAATCTGCTTTATTGAATAGGCCTAAAAGACCATCTTTGGCTAATCTATAGATTCTATCATGACCTATATGACTTAGTTTAGCATATCATATATTTGCATAGACATTTGCAATGTTAGAAGAAGCAACTAAAGAAAACAATCGTTATCATGATTAAAATCATTTGTCTTGGCCATACAATAAAACTGTCTAAAAAATATCTAGTACCAATCAAAATAGAATTTGAAAAAAAATATATCCATACAATCACCATTAAAATTTAAAATATATCCTGAATTTAGAAGAACTTGAATTGAAACTAAACTTTATCGAATATTTAGGGCAAATAATATGTCATGGAATTAGAGTAGTTGACCACCATACAAAACATGCTTGCATGTGTCATTGCCCTTCACTTCAATACATGAGTTATTCTCTATGTATATCCATCTTATTCCTCGACTTATTCGATAGTATTCCGCAAATGTTTTCCGATTTTTAACTACATGGTTTGTTATTTCTGAATCTAAAGTCCATAAAAGACGAGATTCAATGAGCAATGTTGAGTTAGAAACATAAACATAATCAACTATATTGGAGTAAAATTGTCCTTTTTCCTTTTTTGGCTTAGTGTATTTACAAGTGAAATGACTAAACTTTCCACAGTTATAATAAATCATTTTGGTTTTGTTCTTTAGCCCCAGTGTGTTTGCCTTTCTTGCACTTTTTAGTCTAATTTTTCTTGAAGTTATTCTTCTTTTCGTTATGCTTAGAGCTAAAGACTTTACTCATGCTAGATTCAGCCATGTAGAGCTAACTAAAAGTCTTAGCCACATACAAGCTTTCATCTTTCAACTCAACATGACTTGACATATCACAAAAAGTCTTGACGTTACCATTATGAGTCATGTTTATTTTCATATTTTCCTAGTTGGAGGAAAGAAACTGGATTACTGCATGTACCTACTGCTCATTTGTGAGGTTATACCCAATAAACTTGAGCTCATGGATCATGTTTGATATTTCCTTGAGGTGCTACCTCATCAAATGATTTTGGTGCTTCCAGTAGGTGTCAAACTTGATGCTAAGCCTTCTTAGTTTGGTAGTTGAAGTACCACTATAATTATCATTTAAGGCTATCCAAATGTCTTAGGCTATCTTATACTCCTCACACATGCATTTGAGGTCATCAGCCATTTTGCTCAAAATTGTGATCAGAGCAGTGTTGTTTTTTTTCTTCCATGCTTGATAAGCCTCAATGTCTCTCTTGTTTTAAGAAGAAGTACCTGACTGGGGTTGCATCCTGGTGTTTGAAAAGGTCTTAAAAGTCTCTTTGACAGGCCCCGATCCTTACACACTATTTTCCTAAACTCGACAGCCCACCAACAACCCCACGGTAGTCCTGTAGTCGATATCTAAATCTGGCTGAAAGATTTCTGTAAAGCTAAACCATTTTTCTTTATTGAAAACTTTTTTAGAAATCTCTTTTGTAACAAAAACTAGTGGAAAATTTTTCTTTTTATTATACATTTGCAAAATAATGTTATAAAAATTTCAGCAGCATGACAATTGTTTTTCTGAAAATCCCATCCTATAAAAATTTGTAGAAAATCTGTGCACTTCTAAAAAAAAATGATTTCTCAACTTCCAGGCCTCAAGCCCTCACTTTTTTTTTTCTCAATCCACAAGCAACCACAAACATGCTATCGGTTTCAAAGATAAATTAAAATATATTTATATGTTATGCATACATTCATTTATACATTTTTCGAAACACTAGGAAAAGTATATGCAATTGTATTTATACAAACTTTCAAAGATATTCAAGAATAAATTTATAGAATCACAACAGCACACGTAACTCGATCCATCTAATTTTGAGTTGGAATTCTTACTACTAATGTACATGTCCCTATGTCTGTCATTGGGGAGGTTTCATTTATAAAATATAAAATAATATATGAGCTATACGAGCCCAATAAGTGTCATAGGGTTTTTATTAAAATTTTATTTTCGAAATTTAACCTCCATAATAAGTTTGAAACATTTTGTAAACGTTTAGTCGTTGTAATACTAAAATCGATTTTTCTGAAAACTATATCTCCATTAAATGTATAGATAAACATTTATCATAAATATAATTCATACATTATAAAACTGAATTATAAAAATAATATACTGTACGATTTCAGTTTTCTGCTGTAAAATATAAACAATGATAGTGATAAAGCTTTCAAAAAATCTCTGAGTAAAAATAAGCCAACTACTAACAGTCCGTATCATATGGTACCCTACGTATGAAGTGGAATTTTCCCTCGCTCGGGCCTTCTCGGAATTTACCCTCATTCAAGCCATCTATCCGATTTTGTGTAGTAGAATTTTTTTCTCGTTACGAAGCTATATTTTTCCTCACTTAGGTGAAAGCTAACTAATAATATACCTTGTAAATGCATGGGCGACACATATAACTGAATTGACTAACATATTCTCTCCCGTTGTTAGTGACAGACACCTCCGACATTGTCAATGTACGCTTAGGGTATTCAACCTCAACCGAAAATATCTAAAATACTTATACGACATACCATAGTCTCATAAAACATTTCTAAATCTATTGCTTTTTATCATACAATACACGTTTTATATAAACTTTTTAAATTAATGTAATTTGTATCTCGTATAAATATTTTACAATTCATGCAAAACATTTCATATAAAACTTATTTAATTCAAAATTAATTTCCAACATATCATGGCACAAATTTTAATATATCATATCAAAATATTTTTACAAGGACACTTATCAATTATTAACTCACGACAACGTACGATTTAGGATTCCCTCGATTTTACGTTACCTACATATTTTCACAATTTACATTTAGACAACGTCACAACCAATTTAACCATACATATATGCTACCATTGGCACATTAATATACAAACAAATGTTTACTGTATAGGGATTCCGAACATCCTTTATTCGAGTCATAATGACTCAAATTATTCGCATATACTTTTCGTTTGAATTTCTCAATATTTATACATGCAAAGCATCATAATTGGAGCTCAATTTTCACATCAATACATTAAATAAACTTATGGATCATTTTAAACCTATGTTAGCCGAATATGTATTACCTTTCACACCATCAATCTAATTCAATATTTCTCATTGAAATCACATTCCAATACATGTAGAAATGATGTCAAACTAACTTAAATTCATAAAAACTCATAATCTAGCAACATTACATGGTTTGGCCGTGACAAGTACCATTTTTCATCCAATAAAATTCTTTTCAATTTTCATGTCAAATTCATAATTAGAACAACACACAAAATCATCCAAAACAATCAAAACAATCAAAACAATCATTCATTACATCAAACCTCTCATGGTCGAATACATAACAAACTAATTTATCATGTTTTTTTTATTTTCATTTCAATATTCTAACTTGATATTTTAACATATCTTTATGTATGAAATCACTCAAACAAATCAAACACAACTTGAATCATATATTTTTTTTCTTTGGCTGTGTACTATACCTAAACATATAACAAGATTTCTTCAAGTATTTCCACTTCAAATCCAATCAAAATCACATCAAATCTTATGACAAAACAACTAGTTCACGAACCAACATCAACTTAAACTTAAATAAAAAAATTCATTTGCTCTAGTATGCTTACCAAATATTCTTGAACCTTTAGCCTTATTTTCTCACCAATTTGAAGTCTCAAATCCTTGAATCTATACATAAAAATCTCATTAAAATCACATACAATTCATTAGAAAACATTATTTCAACTTTTTACACATAAAAGTTAAGGAAACTTAAACATTATCACTTAAAAATCACTTGATCTTACTGGATATCACTCCTAGATTTGTTCACAACCTTTTGATGGCTTGAAAATCACTTAAAATTGCACTCAAAGTGATGGAATATGACTGTTGTCCCTGGTTCTACAACTTGGTCGAATACACCCTTTTTTGCCTCTCCCAATTTTTTTTTTTATTTTTTATTTTTTATTTTTCTAGGCAATTCCACTTTATATAGTCATCCATACCATAATAATTGCCCCAAACCAATCTTATATTTAAAAGTTTGTCGTTGGTTAGGTTTGAAAGCTTTTGATTAGTTGAAATTTAAAAACCAAATCAATTTTAACTAATTCCATTACATTACAACTAAAGGCTAATTATTTAGTTACTTTGTCTCTAAAATTACCATTTTGCTATCCTTATCTCTCCAAAATTACCATAATGCCACCTTTGTCTCTACACTCCCATATATTTTCTCATACTTTTAAATTTTCCAAATTGTCTTTATACATGTTTCTACCAGTTTATTTAATCATACATTTTTTTGGTAATTCGTTAGGCACTAAATTTATTTTAATCCTTAATTAATTTCCATGTCAATCTTCATATCCGAAATTGTTTCAAATCTACTTGAAAATTTTATCAAAATTCAATTTCACATTCAGAAATTTTACCAAAATTTGATTACTCATCTTGGCACTTTAAATTATTTCTTTATTCTATAAATAAGGATATACTCTTACAATATATTTACGGTACTAAAATTGGAAGGGTATATTATACTCTTGCTCTTCAAGGATATACAAAATCTTACAATACCAAATATCATAGTTGTCACCATTAAGTTTTTCACCGATGTTCAATTCAGTGACAATGTTCTTTGAAGTTAAAGTAATTTCTTGAAATTTATCTTATTTAGAGACATTTAATTAATATCCTTACTAGCATATGCTACACAATTTCATATTCTCTTTTGTAGCAAACGTATGTTAACAAATATAATATGTGAATGCAAGGAATAGAGTAAAAAAATAGTCAATGTTGTTTAATCATCAACTATTTCCAAACATGTCAAACATTGTATATACGTGGGCATTTTTGTGCATTACAATCTTATTCATACATTATGCAAATGACACCCACGTTAATTTAAAAAAGTTGAAATGGTAATAAATTCGAATAGACTACTAATTTCATCTATATAACAATGTCTTTTTCAACTCAAATTCAACATAAATAACCAAATAATGCTAGAAAAGGAAAACAAATACATGTTTGATGTCAAATAAATGAAACTACTCATAGTAATCATCAAGATCTGAATTGTAGTCCAACAGTCATCCATCTCAAGATCCTCCTCGTCAGATGATATTTAAATAATGTCACATCATCAGGCATATAATCATCCTCATCATTAGATATCTCAATGACCTCGATCTGATCATCACTATCTTCATCGGAAGACATGTCGATGATCTCAATCCAATCATCACTATCTTTGTTAAAAGATATGTTGATGATCTCGATGCGATCCTCATCAGTAGTTATCTCGATGATCTCAAGGTCCTCAACGATGTTGATAACCTCATGAACCTTAGCATCATAATCAAACATATAATAATTGTCATAATTAGCCTTTTACAAAACAACTTATGTATCAAATCATTTATTCCAAATAAAAAATAAATAAAAATGACTAAATTTAAATAATCAAGTAAACTAAGACATGCAAATCAATTCCCATTAATTTGAGTGAATATTTCATAAATTTTATTATTAGTGGGTTGAATAAGAAAGAAAGGAAAAAAATATTTAATTTCACATATATAAATATATATATTAATGGATATAAAAATTTATGTCCAATCATTAATGAATAATAAAATAAAAAATAATATATATATATTTTTTTACATTTCCACTATCAGAAAACACCCTCACGAGCCTATAGTTAGGATACGTTGGCTGTGTGTGGAGCCCAAACATGTCGATGTGTCAAGATGCGAACTTGCCACTTGGCTACATCTAGTGTAGCCACGTAGCATGTGGGATGTGGCGGATTTAGGTGCAGCCACGTCAGCTTTCACATGGCTATATATACAGCCATGCCATGTGCATGACACATGGTTGTATCTGAGATAGCCACATTTCCAGGTGCACAATTTCATCTATACAACCTATGCATGACAATTGCGTATATACTCCATACGTCATCTTTTGCCATTGTCCGATGGTGGGACAACTACTATCATACTTCATTTTCCATTTCTAACCCAATCATGCCCTAACACCTATCTTCGAATGATGTTGGTCCTATGAACCGTGAACGGATTTCACCTTTAGCCTCTAGGTACATTAGAATCGCATAAGTTCATAGAGGTGGAGCACGGTTTGCCAAAATCTGCATAGGTTAGGTACTATTGTAAATGTATTGTAAATGTATTGTACATTATTGCCCTTATTTATGGAATCAAGAAATAATTCAAGGGTTCAAATGCAAAATTAAATTATGATGGAAATTATAGATATGAAATTCAATCACAATTAAAATTCCAAGAAAGGGGCATGATGAATTGAATTAGTTTGAATTGCATACAAGGACATTATGGGAAATTACATAAGACAAAAGAATACATGGAAGAGTGTAGGAACAAAATGGGATAATTTGATAAAGTAAAACTAATGGCATAAGTTGTATTTATGTTTCAAACTTTAGGGAAAAATTTTATGAAATAAAAGTAATGGCATGGATTGTAATTTGGTGTCAAACTTGGAAGGTAAATTGCCAAGGTTATGCTCATATATATAGGTGTTAGAATTGACTAGAAAAGTTGAGAGAAATTGAAGGAGTGAAAGAGGGAGTCATGGCAGAAAAGGGGTGAAACAGAACCAGTGGCAACAACTATCTTTCCATCTATTCAAGCCATTTTCAAGTTGATTTCAAGTCATAAAGAAGTCATAAACAAGTCTAGGGAGGTTATATGGATAAGTAATTTTCATGTGAAATTAGTTGAATTTCTATAAAGTTTTTAGGTGAAAAAGTGACTTAAAACAGTCCAGGGGTTGTTTATGGGGCTGATGATGTTTTTGTATGTTGATTTAAAGATTTGAAGCATTAATCAAGTGGAAAAGCAAAGCAGGAAGTTAAGAGAGAAAGTGGTAAGTGAACTAGCCAAGAAAGTGGTGAATTGAAGTAGTTTGATGGATGTTTATGATGTCAAAATTCTGCTATGTTTTGAAAAGTGATTGTAGATAGATTTTGTGCAGAAAAGCTTGATGAAATGTTAGTGTAATTTTAAGTATGCGATTCGGCCATAATAGGGTAGGATGATTTAAATGGAATTAAATTGTTTTGGCCTAAATTAAGGGCTCTTTTGATATATAAAAATGTGAAGTTGATGAAATTTTGGGTGAGTGAATGATGATGTATGCATTCGGCCAAGTGGGGTAATTTGTGTAAGGTTATTGTTTTTGAATGAATTGATAGGTTTATGGATGCTTAAATGAGTTAAGGGTGGAATTATTGTGAAATGAAAATAGAAACAAGTGGATGTAAATGATGTGATTCGGCAAAGATGATGTGCATGGTGATGGATGATAGTTTTGAATCGTTTTCACATGATATATGGGCTGTTTTAGTGATGATATTGGTGAGAAAAAGTAGCTTGGATTGATGGTGGGAATGATAGGTTCTACTTGGCTAAAAAAACTAAAATGATTCTTAGAAATAGTTTGATGAATAGATGATAAAATATAGTCCCAATGGTAATGCTCTGAATGTGTGAAAGTATTAAAATTTATGTTGAAATGAGATGTGAAAATCATGGTCAGTAAGCTGTCATGTTTTGGTTTTAGGGTGTACGTGGTGATAGAAAGTTGTTTTTGGGTGCATCGGATAAAGTTATGAGTTAATTGGATAATAAGAATGATTTGAAATTCATATGGAAATGTTACACTATTAAATAAGGTGTTCGGAATCCCCATGTGTTTAAATGTTTGTTAATATGTTGAGGTGTCGATATAAATGTTTATATCAAATTGATTTTTATTTCAATGTTTTTTAAAAGCGAAACGCGAAATTTTATAGGTAATTCAAAACCGAGGAAAACTCCAAAAGCGTGTTATCATAAGATAATATTAGGTGAGTGTTCTATAAACAATTGATTTTATATGTAAAAATTAGTACTTGAATATGCTAGAATTTGTTTTGGAATTAAATGAGTTCGAAATCAAATGTTTTGCATGGATTGGAAGTATACTCTACAAATTATGGATTATATGGAATTGAAAATATATTTATAAACCTATAGTATGCCTGGTAGATAATATCGTTATCTTCAGTTGAGGTTGAGTACCCAAAACATGCATTGGTAGTGTCAGGGGTGTTTGTTACTAACAGTAAGAGGTAACTCGTAAGGGGGATTGTGTCATGTCAGTAATTTGGTTCAGTCTGTCGTCCAATGCAAGCATAGAGTATATTATTAGTTAGTTTCCACCTGAGTAAGAAAAAATGTCATTCTGTAACGAGGGAAAAATTCTGCTACATAATATCAGATAGATGGCTTGAACAAGGAAAAATTCCGGGAAGGTTGGAGCGATAAAAAATTTCGCTCCATACTTAAGATACCATGTGGTACAGACTGTAGTGCTTGGCTTGTTTGTTTGAAACTTTTCTGAAATCAAAGTGCCACCACTATTTATATTTCAGCAGAAAATATAATGCATACATTATTTAGCCTTATCATTCATTTTAAAATGAATCCAAGTATTAATTATGAATATTAATTATCCATATAATAAATCGAGACGTGATATTTAGTGAAAATCAATTTTAAATGTTATAATGGTTAAGGTTTTATAAAACTTTTTAAAACAAAAAGGGAGGTTATTTTATAAATCTAAATTCGATATAAATATATATATGACACTCATTAAGCTCGAGTAACTCACATTGTTTTATGTTTTATAAATAAAATCTCCCCAAGGGTAGATGCAGGTACAGATACATCAAAATTAGGGACTCCAGCCCAAGAACAGATAGATCGAGTCAGGAATGCTACTGTGACTATTTAAATGTATTTTGAACTTCCTTAAGAAATTGTACATAAATTATTGTATAACTTTTCTTCGGATTTGAAAACGATAAATGAAAATATGCATGACTTGTGATTGTATTACTCTTTATACTTTAAATTTGATGGCTTGTTTGTGGTTTCTTGTAATTTGACAAGATTGAGGGCCTGAGGCTCGATAGTTTTGGGGAAATGAGTTGATTTTAGAAGTGTTTTAAATTTTCCAAAAATTGCAGGATGGCTAACTCGGAAAACCAACAGTTATGCTATCTAAATTTCTATTAAACCTATTGTATAATCACATTATTAAAATTTAAGACAAAATTTTTAAGTTGAGAAAAAACAGCTTAGCTTCATGAGAATCTTTCGGTCGAATCGAAAATCGACTGGAAGGTCACCGTGGGGTTGCCGACAGGTTGCCATCTGTATAGGGAAGGATGTATGGAAACAGGGTCTGTCAGCTATTATGGAACATGGTAAGCCTATCTTTCTTCTCCGCTTTGGAATCAATCTTCAGCCACTAGTATTAGTTGTAAGTCATCTTGGGCTCGAGTCAAGCTGGGAAGGTTTTTTTTGGTTGCACATCCACAATTGAAACTAGCAATCTAGGCCCGCTTTGTCTAGTGAATAATGAACGCATCGGCATACCGACCTGCCTCAGCTAAGGAATGGGATTTTTCCACGTAAAGGCAAGCTGACAAATAGATTTATGTACCTCAGATCCAGTGGGATCAGGCGCTTCTGCTTCGGTGAATGGTCTTTATCGAGTGGATATTCCTACGAATGGGATCTATTCCAAAGGTAGTTTTCATGTGTAGGTTAGAGGTGAGCTGTACTCTCCTTGGAGGTAGCAAACATGGGTTCATGTTCTTTATCACCTTTAACCTTCATTCCATTTTACCTAAATTTTGATTCCAAATTGGTCTTGTCTTTCATTTCTAATCCTAATTTGGCTTATAATATACCTTCGGAAAGATATTTTTAAGCCCTATCTAATGGTGTATGGATCACACAAAAAAGAAAAACATTGAATTGCATTATGCCCAAAATACAAATTCGGGTATCATATAAAATAAGATTTTATAATCTTTCTAATGCCTATGTATCCACATTTTGTCGCACTACACATATAACTTCAATTTAACGATTCATTTGATTTAACCCAAAAAAAATAAATAAATAAAATCATCACAATAGTGAAACATGCTTATATGCAGTAAAAAAAGTATAGCAATTCAAGACCAGAGTGTTATTGACTAAGGCTCTAATACCAATGTTGATTATACAAACATCATTGCAAACTTAAAATATAACAAGTAAAAAATTAGCAACATACCTTTGAAGTTACAAAATACATACATAATTAACAACATACCTTTGAAGTTATATACAAACAACAATAACATAGATCGGAAGGTAGTCACCTATTAATGGAAAAACCTTCTCTACATACATAGATACATACATACATATATACAAACAACACCATAGATTGGAAGGTAGTCACCTATTAATGGAAAAACCTTCCTACATACGTACATACATACATACATACATAAGCAACAACATCACAGATCAGAAGGTAGTCACCTATTAATGGAAAAACCTTCTTTAAATGCATACATATATACATACATAAGAAACAACACCGCATATTGAAATGTAGTCATTGCAACAACACCAAATCACTAACAACAACACAGATCAGAAGGTAGTCATCTATTAATGGAAAAACTTTATCTATATACATACGTACATACATACATACAAAAATCATTGTAACAAAACCAAATCACTACAACAATAACATAGATCAGAAGGTAGTCATTGCAACACCACAGATCGAAAGTTAGTCACCTATTAATGGAAAAACCTTTTCTACATAAAATAAGGCCATTGATAGATCAAGTTAAATAACTGCTGAGCAATTATTAAATTAACTATGAATTCCCTTTTTTAGACTTGGGTCAAATAAAATAAGCTCATTGATTGGGCTTGGGCCATGGGACCATTTTGGATGGGCTGTCTCCATATTCCAACATCTTCCAAAAACATTTCATAGATTTTGTATTTGGCATATTCTTAACAAATTTTTTGAGAAATTGAATGGAGTTATTTATATGGGTCACTACAATGATTTTAAATAATGCATATGGAAGTGTCACGATAGAGAGAAATTTAAGTTGAAGTGGATGGAGGTAATTGAAAACAACCAAATTACATAAGAATGTTTGGCTTTGCTCCTTATATGAAATGCAATCGAAATGGGTGCCTCTAAATTGAATTATAAAGCAACTAAGTAAAAAGGACTCTGAATTGAATTATAAGGCAACTAAAAAAAATAAATGTTTAAATTGTAAATTAAAATAAAATAGTCCAATTCTAAAAAAAAAAAAAAAAATGAGATAAGATATGTTTAAGATTTTTTTCTTTTTAAAGATTTTTTTTCATAAGTATTTGATGGAAAAATGGAAATGTATATAATATAAAATTAGTATAAATGTGAAAATATGTTTTTTTTTGGGATGGTAAACTTGGAAAAGAATATTTTAAATATCATTAAGTGATTTACAATTGAGTTATAAGTCAAGAATTCTAACTTTTTTTTTTTTTTGTTAAGTTGTTTTTAGGTAAGTTTAGATGGTTTGATTATTTAAAAAATATAATAACTACTTAATATATGCAATTTAGTACCATTAAGTCATAAGTAAAAAAAAAAAAAAAAAAATTCCCTAAGTCTCACTCATTGGTAGATAAAACCAACTAAATACCTTATACAAGTTCACCACCTATTCTGATATGAACTCCGTATATAAAGATATGATATCCACAGTCAAATTAAAACACAATTCCAAAAAAGATTAAAACATGTTTATAAAAAGAAAATGGAATTTTGACCTAATTATTAGAATTCAATCAAGATCCAAAATTATAATAAGAATGATATTGATGTCACTCTCAAAACATAAAAGAGAAGATGAGAGATAAATCATGATTTTGATGACCATTAACATAGCTTGATAAGATCATATGTTCATGAAGAACAAAAAAGAAACAAATCTTTATTCTTGTAATAAAGAAAATAGCTACATCATTATTGTTCTTTTTTGCTTAGGGTTACAAGCTTTTATACGTAAAGAAATAGCTCCCTAACAGTTGGACTCACTAAACATACTCATAGGCTTAAATTAGTTATAATATGTCAGCCAAATAATATAAACTAAAGTAAAATGGACTAACTTAAATTAAAACCATTGCAATTAAATATTTATATTAGAAATAATTGCAAAAATGACCCATTTGGAAAGGCCAACCTCAAAAATAATCTTTCGTTTTTTTTTATTGTTATAAAAATAATATTAGATGGACAAATATGCCCTTAATGAAATGAGAGCCTCACGATTGAGATTTCCAACCTTAAAGTTGGGAATTCCAACCTCTATATTGGTAACTCCAACCTCTAAGTTGGGATTCCCAATCTTGATTTAACATCCAGGTTGGGAATCCCAACCCTAAGGTTAAGATTCTAAACATGGATTTAAATTAAGATTAGGACTCCCAACCTAGAAGTTGGGATTTCCAACTTGAAGATCGAGAATGTGAACTTGGATGTTTTATCAAGGTTGAAATTCTCTACCTCGAGGTTGGGATTCCCAACCAGATCGTTTGGTAAAGAGAATGACCGATAAAAAAGGGTGGATCAAGGGTATTTTCGTCCAAAAAAAGATATCTTGCAAGGTTTAACAAACAAAGATTATTTCTCAAATGGATTATCAAAAATAGGTTAGTTTTCAACAAAATATCTTGTAAACTGTTTAATATCTTGTAATGAAATAGTTATTTTAATTAATTTGAGTGTATGTGAACACATCATACATCAAAATCAAGTATAATACTAATATATGAACTTATGCTCATTATACTAATGAATAATTTAATAGCAGAGAATAATAATATAATTTTTCTTATTGTGTTTGGGTGTTTAAGTCCAACATAAGTTATATTCGTCAAGTTATAAAATATTTTATTACGTCCACTTTTATCATCATTCAAGTGTCATTTATGCATTTATTAGAATAGTAGGACCTTTCCCATCTTCCTTATGTTATAGGAATAGTTATCTAGAATATATTTGTAATATTTAATCATACCTCGCTTGTATTTTGTAAGTTCCTATCCAAGTTATATTGCATGACAAATTTATTGCAGAACATGAGTTTTGTTTTGTTATTTCTTTTTGATGAAATTCAATTGAATGACATTCATTGAAACAAAAGTGACATGAATGTGGGACATAATCACTCTTATCCTTTGAAATAACCTAGAAATATGAAAATTATTAGGTTTAAGATTCCGTTTCTTTAATGTGTAAAAAAAAACATGTCTAATATTACATTATCAATTGTAGGATCACGTTAAAGCATTGTCATGTGTATAATCTCGTTTAGATAATGATAGAAAAAAAATCTCTTAATATTATGTTATGGGTATTTTCTGAATCACCAAAATGGGCTAGTAAAAGCCCAATAAGCAGGCCCAATAGACAAGACCAATCTGCCAGCTCATAGAAGCAAGCTCCCTGATCACCTAACTCCCAACTTGCGCATGTTACAATATAGCGACGTCAAGCTCACTAAATCAGGATCGTATACTACTTCCAAGTTAAGGTCGTCAATCATTCTCAGCAACTTCAGCTCGCCTAGAGCGAGGTCGGATCCAGCTTATGACATGTTGTGCACGTTAAAGAAATATATTTTAGATTAATTGCAGCGTGATTTAAGGAAATTTTAACTACTAAGTATGGGCTATATTAGAGCTCAGTTTTACTGGAATTGACTTTATTACATATCAGTCTTGGAAATTGTCAATTAATTATGATTTGTCAAATTAATTATATTTAATTGTATATCTCTCTCTATAAATAGGGCGTTATTTTCATTGTAAATCAGGAGAGAAAACACCGAGTGAAAGTGTGTCATTATTCTGCCTAAATAGTGAGAAAGAACCGTAGACGTAGGCACTCATTGGCCGAACCACTTAGAAACTTGTTGTTCTTTGTTCTCCATTTGCCCATTTTCTTTGCTCTTATTTACTTCTTGTACTGTATTTACCATACTTGCAGCATTAGGCTCGTGGACATGGGTTGACCAATATTTGACGTCAACATTTTGGCGCTAGAAGAAGGGCCCAACTATAGTTTTCTATCAATCATTATCATGGTAAAGGGTAGAACAACCAGGAGTTTTGGTGCGATGACTAACAGAATGGAAGATGTAGACCACCAACGAGGTGCTTTGCCAGCTAACATGGGTGCGAGCACCTTAAATTCACTTATGGATGGGACTGCCCAAGGTATACCCCTACTCCACTCTCGTCAACCTACATCTAATACTGTAGGAGGAGATGCCCAAGTTTTGCAATAGTGCCAGGAGGTTTTAGAGAATACAATGATACAGATAGCAGATGTTGTAAGGGCGCTGATACAAGCTCAAGTTCAGGTTGCTGAAAGACCAATTGAGATCCCAGCTGTGGAAGAGAGACTTACTAAGGAAGTGCCAACATTAGAGGGATTAACCCATTCTTCAAACCTGCAATCTGGAGCTTGGGTTTAGCGAGCGCATGAGGCTAAATATGTGGCTCAACCTTTAAAACTAAGAGTGAGGATAACTCACGACGGGCATCGACAAGTTAGATGAGCCACGGACATGTACGAGTGTCAGCTCGAAGAAACGAGAATGAGTGTCTACACCAACACGGAGGCTCACGTAGAGAAGATGGGTCAAGCAAGTTAAACTAAAGGCATGAACCAGGTCGCTATTTCCCTGAGCTCGAATATGGGAGAAGGCATGAAGTGCAAAATCAATACTCCTCGAATAGGGAGAATGAGTGAAGCAGATGATCCCTAGTCAAACAGTCTGAAACACAAGATTTAGTCATTGAGTTACTCTTTCAAAGGATCCAACAACTAGAAACACAACTTGGGGCTCAGGAGCGGGGGTGTCAAGATGGAAAAATGACTCTATTTACTTTGGAGATTGAATTGGAACCGCTTCCCCTCAGGTTCATGGTCCCTAACATCCCATAATACAATGGGGACACTGACCCTTATGACCATTTAGACGTTTTCAATGTTCAGATGGACTTGTAGACTACTAGCTCGCTAGTCAAATGTCGTGTCTTCCTAGTGACGCTTGGTAATGTTCCGTGAATGTGGCTTAAGAACCTCCCTCCTCGTAGTATTAGTAGTTGAGAAGAGTGTCAACAGAAGTTCGTAAACCAATACAAGGCGATGAAGAGGCAACTCGTGCCACCTTGTCACCTCGCCACAATTTTTCAATATCTTGGTGAACCATTAAAGGACTGCATTAGCAGATTCAGATGCAAGGTAAATAACATCGAAAACCCTACGGACTAGGGGATCTTAATAACTATCTTGGTAGGACTAAAGAGAGATGGAAAGCTATATGAAAGCATCTACAAGTCCCTAGTGAAGAACCTAAAAGAGTTCTATGAGCGAGCTACAAAAGAGATAAGATAGAAGGAGGCCTTTGGATCGAAAAAGAAAAGCGATCAGAAAAACAAGACTAGTAGCTCTAATCAGAGTAAGAAGATGAACAATATGGGGAATAATAGTAATAAGAGGTAGAGAAGTAATCACCAAGTGGCAAAGAAAGCCAAAAGTGGACCTAGGCCACGAGGCAATCAAATGTGTGAGCAACCTTTCCGCTTAGGTCGCTATGAAAGTTACGCTATCTTATCAGACTCTTGGGACAGGATCTTTGCCATAAAAAAGAACAGGGAGAATTTGGGCAAGCCTGTTCCAATAAATGTGCCCAATCGATTCAGAGACAAAATCAGGTATTGTGCTTATCATAATGAAATAGGGCATAAAACCTCAAAATACTAGGCATTGAAAGATGCCATTGAAGAATTGATTAGGAATGGTCGTTTGAGGGATTATGTGGTACGATCTGTGGGTCAGCGACCTCAATACCAATGTCCTCAATAGTAATTAGCCCCGCGACCAGCCCAACAAGCCTCTAACCCCGAACAAACACACGTTGTGAAGACAATCTTCACCATCCATGAGGCTCCTTATATAGCAGGTACATCAAATAGATCGCATGAGCGCTACGTGCGTGAACTAATCATATACAACTTGTAGGTCGAAGAGAATTAGAAGGGCCTATCAAGAGGGCGTAGACGACCTCAGAATAGATTGTTTTTATAGAAGATGATGTCAAGGGTGTGCATTGGCCCTATAATGATGCCCTAGTGATCCGAGCTCGTGTTGAGAATATAGAATTGAGGAGAATAATGATTGACACCGGGAGCTCGGTCAATGTGATGTACAAAGGGTGCTATGACCAGATGGGGATGGGAGACGAGCAGCTGAAGCCTTCCCTTGAGCCCTTGTATGGTTTTAGAGGAGATGTGGTCACTCCTATTGGGTAGATCAAATTTGATGAGACCTTTCCTGAATCTCTCCTCTGGACCCGTGAAGGACCCCGTAGCACTCCAACAAAACTCTGATGAAACTAACTCGGCCTGGAGAAATCTAGTTGAAGCACCGAAACTCCAATTAAACTTATTTTATTATTCGTTTACTTGGTGGCAAGGTAAAAATTTTTCATTTTTCTGATAAAAATCTGGCAGTATATCGGCTGTTTATTCAAATAAGTCACCCTGCAAAATTCAAAAACAATTCAAATACACTTCTATGACAAACATTTTCAACTACTAGAGGCCTTTGGCCCTCATCCAGAATTAATCCCAACATGAATATTTGAAATTTTGAAAATTTATGGAAAACCCCAAATTTTCTGATCAAAGCATTTTCATAAAATGTGCATCCAACTAGTTATAGGTATATTTACAAATTTACATCATTTACATCAAAATTTATCTTCAAAACATGCATGATCAAAAGCGTGAGCTATACAATGAAATGTGGTCGTCAGTCAATCTATCCGCGCATCAATCTGAGTCTCGTCTGCTGGACGACTCGCTCTTGAAACCTGAGGGAACATTTTAAGAAACATATAGAAAATAAACAATGAGTATAATTCAATGAGATGAACATTAAACCTTTTCATAACTAAAGTATTTTTTTGAAATACTTTTTAATCTTTCAAATAAAACTGTTTCTAAAACTCACTTCGAATTTCTTTCTAAAACTTTCTTATTTCTCGCCTTGATGGTAACTTAGGGAAACTACTCCTACCGTGACCATATATGTCTCTAGCTAGCCACTAGGAATAAGGGAATCTACCCTGTGTAGTCACCGATGCATGATTCTAGGCATGCATTACTCCTACGCAATTGGTTTGAACTACACTACCCTATACGTGCAGAGGGTCGCTCAACTGACTCTCTCTCTCAGTTAGTAACTCTCTCACATCTACCATGCACATATAGAGCATTCTACTGGGTACTCAACTAAGGTTAGGGTAGACCATCGGCATACTAAAATACTTTTACTCAATCTTTTAAAATAACTCATTTTCAAGGCAAAAAGCCTAAAACATTTACTTCTAGCACATTCTAAGTAATAATATGTACCCAGTTTAAAACTCACGTACTAAAATCTCATTTTAACTTTAATACATCACATAATTATATAATGAATAGACTTACATTAACCGTAAACGAAATACAAGCATTTGTATATAACAACTAATAAGAAATAAATATAATAACATTGAAAGAACTAGCTTTCTACTCACGAAACACCCTCTGATCGAAAGCGAATCTCCTTCGAAATCCTCTGATACTTTCCACCTTCACCCTATTGCATCTAAAACTCATTTAGAATCAATAAATTTACTAAAACAAAACTATAAATTGACTCTAACGCAACTAACTTTATAAAAGCCCTTTTTCACCTAAACTTCGCAATTAAGTTTCCTTTATCCAAGACTTTCGAATTCTGATTTCTTTGCATGATTCCTATTTATTCGTTTATAGGAATACCTCAGTATACTCAATTTCATCGTCGGAAGTTCGGAACGAAATTCATCTGATTTCGCTTACTAGTAAAAATCACTTTTCGTTTCGAACATTCGATAACTTCATAAATCAATCCTCTAGTATTCTAACACATAATCATGATTAAATAAGCGGTTTCGAATGTTAAACGAATGCGTTTCGAAGGGTTTCAAAAAACGTCATTCAACTTGTCCGTTTAACTCCGAAATCAATCTTAAACTTTTCGTTTTCGAAATTTAACTTCATAGGATTATTTCCTAGCCTCTGAAACATTCATCTAATGCCTTAAAATCGAAAAGAAAATCAGATTGTAAAAAAAATCCATTTTTGGCCAAACTTCCCTCTCTCTCTCTCTATCATCTATTTTTTCTTTCACTAAATCACTCACAAACTACACCAAAATCATCCTCACATCTCCCTCTCATTATCCCTAAACTCGAATTTGAAAAAGAAACGAAAAATAAAATCGATTTCATAAAAATTACCGAACTTTGAACTGAAATAACTCACCCAATAGGTGATATCTTTATTTCAAATTTGCTTGCTTTGCTAGCTAGAGGAGATGATAAGGATCAACTTTGGTGAAGAAACCGCAGCGAGATACGGACCGGATCACCTTCTCTTTCTCTCCCTCTCTCTCTCTTAGCTGTGCATGACTTTTTTTTTCTTCCCTTTCAGTCTCGGCTTCTCTCTGTCTCACAACTCTCCCTCTCTCTCTCTTGCATTTTCACAACCAAAAATGAGGTAAATGAGACAAAAATCAATTTATATATATACTAATGCTCAATTGCTAAAAAGTCCCTAAAAAATCTCACTTTATTACCTCAAACTTTTAATAATTATACTAGTGCCCAAAAATAAATAATTATATATTTTATTGGTCCACTTGGCACACTTTAGTCCACTTATTTTTTCAACCAATCAATAGATGACACGTGACACAACCATAGCTACTACTTTTCAAAGTCACTTATCTCATTTTTTATTGATTGATATAAAATATTTTTTACTTTATTCTGTGAGCTCACCTTGCTTGATTAATACATAAATCACTCATAGTCACTTTGTATTCGTAACTCAATTCGAAGATTTCTAATACTATAAAATAATAAATCTAGGTGAGGGCTTACAAGATTACCCTTAACCTTGAGGGATGAAGAGCGCTAGTCAACTGTGCTTGCAGACTTCCAGATTATAAACTCCCCCTCTACCTACAACATAGTATTAGGAAGGCCCCCAATGAGCGATCTGGATACAGTCACCTCAACCAGGACACTTACGGTGAAGTTCCCAACCTCCAAAGGAATAGGGTGTGTGCAAGGTAAGCAGTATCTGGCTTGCTGCTATTATGAGGACGCAGTGAAAATGGGAACCAGAGGAAATAGGTAAACGTGGTCTTAGGAGGCGAACCATGTACTATAACTAAGAAGGGCGTGAGCTACGACCTCGACCCTCGCGAGGTGGATACAGACAGGGCAACTAGGCCCATGGAAGAATTTGAGGATGTCCAAGTCAGCGAGGTTACTGTTGAAAAATGCTTGAAGTTGGGCAAGGGGTTGACTTCTGAAATAAAGACCCAGCTCACTGACTTCCTCAAGGCGAACTTGGATGTCTTTGCCTAGAAACATGAAAACATCGTAGGGATAAATCTAGAGGTTATGTCTCACAAATTAAATATTAACCCCCACCATAAGCCAGTTCATCAGAAGAGAAGATCAATGACAAATAAAGGAAGAAGTGGGTAAGCTGCTAGCTAGTAACTTCATCAGAGTAGCCCATTATCCAACCTAGGTCGCCAACCCAGCACTTGTAAAGAAGAAGAATGGAAAGTGGAGATCATGTATAGACTTCACAGACCTCAACAAGGCTTACTCAAATAACAGTTTTCCTCTACCCAGAATCGACCAGCTTATAGATGCAATTACTGGGAACGAGCTCCTTAGCTTTATGGATATATACTCAAGCTACAATCAGGTCCCAATACGTCCTAAGGATGAGGAGCATACCTCGTTCTTCATTGACCACGGGCTATATTACCAGAGGTTGATAAATATGATGTTTGAGGACCTGATTGGAAAGACCATGGAAGTCTATGTTGATGATATGTTAGTAAAGTCCAAGCAGGCAGTTGATCATGTGTATGACCTCGATAGGACATTTCAGGTGTAGATTAAGTATCAGATGAAGTTTAACCAACTCAAATGCGCCTTTGGAGTGACTTTAGGTAAATTCTTAGGTTTCATGGTGAATAACAGGGGGATTGAGACTAACCCTGAAAAGATAAAGGCTCTATTGGACATGAGGTCGCCACTAAAGGTAAAAGAAGTGCAAAGTCTTAATGGTCAAGTTGCGCACCTCAGCAAATTCATTTCAAAGTCTACTGACAAGTACATTCCCTTTCTTGATGTACTGAAAAGGGCAAAAAATTTTGGATGGACAGAGGAGTGTGAAGCAGCATTCTAACAATTTAAGGAATATATAGGGCAAGCTCTACTTCTCTCAAAACCAAAAGAAGGATAGGACTTGATGATCTACCTAAGAGTATCTCGACACACGCTGAGTGCGGCTTTAGTCCGCGAAGATGGCAGGACGCAATTTCCTATCTATTACATTAGGAAAAAGCTGGTTGATGTTGAGACGAGGTACACCTTGATGGAGAAGCTCACTACTGCCTAGTGGTAGCATCAAGGAAGTTATGTCCTTACTTCTAAACGCACGAAATTGAAGTTCTGACCAAGTATCCACTCAGGTAGATCCTCCAAAAGCCAGATACTTCAGGCCGCCTTTTTAAATGGGCTATTGAGCTGGCCCAATTTGATGTAGAGTTTAAGCCAAGGTCAGTAATTAAGGGGTAGGCACTGGCTGACTTCATAGCCTAGTTCACTGAACCTATTGACGAAGAAGAAGTTGGGATTTCAGCAGGCCCATATTGGGGAACTGTATGTTGATGGGTCTTCGAGTGAATAAAGGACAAGAGCTGGAGTGTTGCTGATTAACTCAAAAGGGCATAAAATTCTTTGCACACTTAGGTTTGAGTTTCAAGCCACCAACAATGAGGCTAAGTATAAAGCCTTACTGGTCGGACTCCGTTTAGCCTAGGAAATACGAGTTAAACGACTTAGAATTTTCAGTGACTCCCAGCTCGTAGTTTGTCAAGTGTAGGGTGAATACCAGATTCAGAGGTCAAAGATGACGGACTACCTGTAGAAAGTTCAAGAGTTATTGGAACATTTGAAAAATATGTGGTGAACCAGATCCAGTGAGCTCATAATTCTCTTGCTGATGATTTAGCTCGCCTGGCAATAGTTTAAGATATGGAGTTCTCTAGGGCTATACCAGTGCATTCTTACCAACACACAACATATAGCCAAGTGCAGATGACTCATGGATGAGCCCCTTGATCAATTATTTGCAGGATGGGAAGTTGCCAGATGATAAGTTAGAAGCACATTAACTACGATCCCGAGTTGCAAGATACTGTATTTGTGACTACGTGCTCTACAAAAGAGGCTTCTTAACTCCGCTACTAAGGTGCAAAGATGAGCTTGATTGCATAAAGGTTATGATGGAGATTCATGTAGGTCATTATGGGAACCATGCCAAGGGGCTCTCCTTAGCCTATAAAACACAAAGGCAGGGGTATTATTGGCCAACCATGAAATGGGATGCCATTTACTTGGTCAAAAAATGTGACAGTTGCCAAAGGTTTTCAAGGGTCCCACAAGCTCCTCTTGCCTACCTGCGATAGATGATCAGTTCATGGTCATTCGCAATCTAGGGCATGGACTTGATAAGGCCTCTCCCAACAGACTGTGGAAGGTGTAAACACGCCATCGTCGTAGTAGATTACTTCACCAAGTGGGCAGAGGCTAATGAACTTGCTGAGATCTCCACTATAAAGGTAGAAAAGTTTGTCTGGAATAACATCATTTATAAGTTTAGAGTCCTCTAGTAGCTCGTTACCGACAATGGCACTCAATTCAGCAGTGAACAATTCATTAGATTCTGCAACGAGCTCGGCATTGTCAAGAGCTTCTTAGTATTGTACCATCCCCAAGTAAATGGTCAGGTCGAAGCAGTCAATAAAATCATAAAACAGATTTTGAAGACAAGACTATAAGCTAAGAAAAGAGAGTGGGTAGACGAGTTATAGACGGTGTTGTGGCTTTACAGAACGACAACTTGCAGCACCACTGGAGAAACTCCTTTCTCGATAGTCTACGGGTCTGAGGCTATAATCCCAACTGAATTGGAGGTGAAACGAAGAGCGAGCTTCAATCCAAAAGAGAATGATCATCTCCTCGCCACAAACTTAGACCTACTTGATGAGGTAAGGGAAGCAGTCTGTATGAGGCTCATCATCTATCAACAAAAGGTGGCCAGATACTATAATAAGAAGGTCCGAGTTCGGAGCTACAAATCTGATGATATCGTATTACGCCTCATCCTATCTGAAGCTAGCAAGCTAGTGACGGGACGTTGGGCCCAAACTAGGAATGAAGCATATCACCTGACAAGTTATGAGTGGAGCAATAGTGCCACGAGCGTAGAATGCAGAACATTTGCGGCCTTATTTCTAATGATTTACAGCTCACTCATTTTGTTTTGTACATCTTGATTATTTATAATTAATAAAAGCTCCATGTTCTCTGTGAATTTCATTAATGCCATTTATTTATTCAAGGTCGCACATAATAAAAAGTAAGCTCGTGGTGATTTTTAACTTGATAATGGAAGCTATGAAGTTAGGAGTTTCGCCCCAAATGAGATCCCATAGTGGTAAGGGACTTAATATTGATCTCTAGGCCGACCCTACACCTACCTTATGGCATAAAGGGAATCGACACCTATAAAGATTCAACCTTTATTGATAGGCCGCGTGAGCTCATATCGTCAACCTTCGTTGATAGGCCATGTGAGCTCACATTGTTAACCTTCGTTGACAGGCTATGCAAGCTCACATCGTCGACCTAATTTGCATAACCAACTCGAACGTACATATTGGCAGATAAAGTCCTTCTCCAAATTATAAGTAAGAAATCATTTATATAGCTTATTCCGTGCAACTTGTTTTGAGTATTTGATTCAATTGAAAATTCAATGCGTTGATTTCATTTAAGTCATTGTATAAACTGATCTATATTGCGAGCTTCATACTATTAAGAAAACGTATGCAATATTTTGTGAAGTCTTTGAGCTACAATTTGCTAAGTATGTTATGACCCAACTCAAATCTATATCATAATTTGTGGGCTAGAAAAGCATTAGAGTTAATGATCTCTCAAGCCTACCAGGTACTATTACCACTAGCTCGTAATATTTATTTCATTAGCTCACGAGAATGCATAGATAAGCAAAATCAACAATATTATATTAAAGCAAATATTAAAAGAACCATAAACAAAGAAGCAGCCTCATAGACAAGGCAAACAAAGAAATTAAAAATTGTCAAAGTATAAAAGCAAGAGAACTCCCTAAATGCCCTAAGTAGTTCTCTAATTTATGACGTAAAAGAAAAAGAAGCTCGAGTTATGCTCGTGTGGTCACTCTAAGAAAAGAGTAGAAGCTTAAGGGACAAGGTCCTAAGGGATTGATTCTGAGGGCATCTGATCATCTGTACCTCTAGTGGGTAGGCCCTTCGTACTTCCTTCAGGCAAGGTCTTCTAGACTTGATCCTGTGCCTCACTTTACGCTCCTTCAGCCTTTTTGGTGAAGAACTAGACATCATTGACTCCTTCATTGCCAAAGATGGAGAAGTCCAAGTTGGGATATGATTTCCACAGGGTGTACAGAAAACCTACCTCAATCTCTGACGTCGCCTCCTGAACGTGAACTTCCACCTCATTTCTTATTGAGATGACCTCCTCCTTTAGCTTCATGGCCTCCTACTCTATAACTTCAGCTCGCTTATCCATAGCCTCAGCTCGCTATGCCGCAGCTTCAGCTTGCTGCCCTACCAGTGCCTTTTCTTTAGAGGTCATTTCCAAGTCTTTCTCTCTTTATTCTAGCAAAGCTTTTGTATTGTTCAACTAGGAGTAGAGCTTAGAAGTAACTGTCTCGTGGAGGTTGTCCTTTTGCGACAAAGCGACCTCAATCTCTTTCTTGGCTACCTCAGTAATGTCCAGTTTAGCTTGAAGAAGCCCAGCTGCTTCCTTAACTTTGTTGACCTCACTCGTTAAGGAGAGCAGCTCGTTATCATGCTTCTTTGCTATTTCCTTGAGCTTCTTATTGGCAACCTTGAGTTTATCTTACTGCTCCTTTAGGGCGAGCCCTTCGTCTAAGGCCTTCATGAGTCCCATGGAAAACTGTAGAATCTAAAAGTTGAAAGTCAGAATCTAGAAAAAATTAACAAGCATAAAAGGAAGAAAGAGAGTATTACTCTAATAGACTAGAGAACCGACCAAGAAAGTAGGTCTATGTCAGTAAAATTGTCATCTTCAAGGTTCCTGGCTGTAGAACCTACAAGAGAGGAGAGCTGCTCGATCATGAGGTCGAAATAAACTCCTCCAAGGATAGTTGCAAGATGCAGCTCGACAGTAACTTTGGACGGTGCCTTATGAGAAGGAGTCGCGACCTGCTTCCTCTTCTCTTTTTGGGTCTATTTAGCAGGAGGGGGCTTGCTTGGAGCTTCGGGACCTTTTCTCTTAGCCCCCGAGTTGGCGACGACTATTTTACCTTTGGTCGTAACAGTTGCCTCTACGTTTGCATCTATGGAAGCTTATAGCTGAGGAACAGAAATGATGGCTTGCAAGGTCCCAGAAGAGGTAGCCACAGAATGATCTTTTAGAGGAATGAGAGTAAGAGACTCAGTGGTGTTAACGTCCCGAGGCCCCTCTCTTGTTGCCGCTGTAGATGAACTGGGAACAACAGAGGTAGCAACAGCCGAGCTTATAGGTTACGAGGTCTCCTTTTCGGAGGCACCATAAGGCTAAGGTTAACCATCTCTATAGCCTCTCTCAAGATAATCTCGGCCTCAGAGTCACTGGAAGAAGACAATCCCAACGAGCTGGAGCTTTCACTTATGTCTCCTGCTTCAAAGGCCAATTCAATGTCCTTGATGTCGCGAGAGCCTATATACTTGCTCCTGATAAGTTTATCATCGAGGGGAGGAATAAGCTCGTAAGTGCGAAGGAGCTCGTCTGATAGCCTGACGTAGTCCCGCTCTAACTTTTGCACAGCGAGAACCTCGAGATCATTATCCTCGTTTTGGAAAAGGCCGATCTTCTAAGTCTTTATGTCTTAAAAAAAAAAAAAATCATTAGTAAGAAAGCAAGCAGTCAAGAGTTAAAGTGTTCCATGGCATGATCTGAGAACCTTTACCTGGCTCAGCTCGAAAGTTAAAGTTGTTAAGATGGACCAAAGAAGGGCAAGAAATGTAGAACTAATGTGTTTTGTAATCACCCACATTGGATATTCTTTTGGCCTCACCCTGAGGCAAAATACTCTAATGTTTGGAAGGACGACCTAAGATATAATATATCCCGTCCCATGGCTGACCAGTACTAGTATCCTTGAAAGAAAACAGGTACTTTAGAATTTTGGGGGAAGGAAAATGAAGGTTCTTCTTTCTAAAAAGAAGATCGTTATTCTTTCTAAAAAGAAGAAAGCAGGTACTAGTACAGAGGTAATCTAGGCGTAAGTATTTGGGAAAAGCTAGAAAGGGGGGAGGTCCAGGTCATTAAGAATATCTATAAGGTAAGAAGGAACTGGAAACCTAAACTCAACTTTAAATGATACGGGCTTATGGCAACGTAGCTTGTAGGAAGGTAAGCTGCGTGGTCGCAAGAAGAGGCTACCATGATGCGACAACATCTTGGAATACGGTACTCTAGCGCCACTCCCACAAGTTCCATAGATGACACATTTTATGGGCTGATGTTTGAACATTTCGTGAGCTCTCCTCTCTTCCCCCCTCTTCGTAGCAGCAGCTTGCTCAACTGCAACTGATTATTGGGCTGAATCGAGGTTCGCACAAATAGAGAGTCCTTAAGTGACCTCTTTGCCCTGCGAGGTCGACTCTTGTGGACCTAGCACCTGTTTCATATGCTCATCAAAGCCTGAAGTTTCTCTTTCTCCTATTACATACGGTTGGTGTTTGTAACCTGAAGACATCTACATATGAAAGGGAGCAGTTAGGTCGTTATATGCAAACCATGCCTAAATAATCTAAGGCTCCAATTCCATTAAACTACAAATTCTTCTAAGTTCAACAGGTCACAAACGCCACGAGAAATTATTACAAGTCATGTCTTAAACTACAACCTAACAACCTGCGAGCTGCCAACCTACTAATCTCTCTGTCTACGAGCTCGCGTGCATATTACAAACAGCAAATAGATTACAAAAAATAGGTTCACCAGATCAAATTAATAAAAAATGAAGTTTCAGTCTCAAGCAAACACTCAAGCATCAAGAACATGAAGCACAAACCCAAAAAGCCAAATCCAAAAAAAAATGCAAATAATGCCGACAATGAGAACCAGAAAAAATAGTAAAAGAAGTTATGAAGACTTACTGAAGATGAAGCTGAAACTGATTCCTCAACAGCTAAGACGGATCCTTGATGAAGAACGGCGGTGGTGGACTTAAACCAGAGAGAATGAAGAGGTTTGATGGTGGGCGGAGTATGGAAATGACAAGTGAAAAGGGAATGCAAAGACGCTTCCCCTTTTTATAGTTTCTATGCCCCAGTCGTTGGATCTAAGAGCTTAGTAACTGTCTAAGATCTAATGACGCAGCGCGATGTTCGAGATTTGGTCATCATGCGCCGTCAATTGAAAGATGTGTGCATTAAATACACACTGCGCGAAATACATGTCAAAACCATCGCCTAAAAAGCTGCGGCGTGTTCAGAGATAAGATAATTTGAAAAAGCTAAGTAGTAAATCTCGCAAAATCAGCTTTTACTTGGGAGCTTAGAGCTCTCAGTCCGCAAGACGCCCTAAGAGCTGGGGGACTTATGTTATAGGTATTTTCTGGATCACCCAAATGGGCTGATAAAAGCCCAATAAGCAGGCCCAATAGACAAGATCAATCTACCAGCTTGCAGAAGTGAGCTCCCTGATCGCCTAGCTCCTAGCTTGTGCATGTTACAATACAGTGACGTCGAGCTCGCTAAATCGGAATTGTATACTACTGCCAAGCTGAGGTTGCCAGTCATCCTTAGTAGCTTCAACTCACCTAAAGTGAGATCGGATCCAGCTTATGGCATGTCATGCATGTTAAGGAAATGTGTTTCAGATTAATTGTAGCGTGATTTAAGGAAATTTTAACTATTAAGTATGAGCTATGTCAGAGCTTAGTTCTACTGGAATTGACTTTATTACGTATTAGTCTTGAAAATTGTCAATTAATTATGATTTATCAGATTAATTATATTTAATTGTATCATCTCCCTCTATAAATAGGGTTTTTTTTTTTTTAATTGTAAATCAGGAGAGAAAACACTGAGTGAAAGTGTATCTTTACTTTGTCAAAATAATGAAAAAAAAAACAGTGAACATAGGCTCCCCATTGACCGAACCACTTAACAACTTATTGTTCTTTGTTCTCCCTTTACCCATTTTCTTTGCTCTCGTTTACTTCTTGTACTGTATTTACCATACTTGTAGCATTGGACCCGTGGAACTGGGTTGACCAATATTTGATGTCAACACATCATAAAAGCGATCGAGATCTCACACTCAAAAGTGAGATTATATATGAAGTCAGAATCAATGTTTTAAGATCAATTATTTTACAACATTGTGTAATTGATCATCCAACATACCGCTTAATTTGAAAACGAAAAATAAACAAATGAAGACTATTTTATACAACTATTTAAATGGCATATATTAATATTACTGGTGTCATCCTAGCTTGTCTTCTCTGGATATGATCAACATGTCTGTTTTTAACAATATTTGGCTTAAGCTTGTGGTGGAGGCGACACTGTTGCTCTTTCAATCATCTCTCAACCTTGAATGATTTTTATTTCAATTCTTATTTCTTTAAAGTTAGCATATGATCTCAATTTTGAATGTTTTAAATTACATAAAAATAATAATTAGTGTGGCTAGGAATCTTAGAAAGTGACGAGGTTAAATATCGAGACCATCTTCATCACTTATAATAAAATAAGTTTCTCCAGCTTAAAAAATGGCAAGCCATGCATGTGTGTTTTGTATGTTTAGTTTTACAAACACATCTTTCACTTTTTTTAAAATAATAATAATAATAATAATTTATACAAACACAACATAACTGTCAACATAGACGAATGTTGGGCGGTGTGGTTGGACCAACAAATGATTTCTTATCAACATTCAATGTATCTTTAATTTTAAACAAATTCGGAAGATTATAAAAAAACCCTATTTTTAATGTCATAAGTGAGTGAATGACATAAATAATATCAACATTCAACGAATCTTTTAATTTTAAATAAATTGAAAAGATATATAAAAATATGTAAGATCACATTGTCCAGTCAAACAATTTTCTTATTGAATTAAAATAATTTTTATTTTGAAATATATTCAAAATCAGGTTACTTATTTCCACGGACATCGCAGGGCCCCCACGCTCGAAATTTAAAAAAAAAAAAATGATGAGTAGGGAACTGTTTGTGAGCAGCCGTGTGTATCGGTCCCTTTGTTTTCTATCCAGTGCACTCTGTCAAGGCTGCTCCCCTGACTTGGACTTTTGTTATTATTATTATTATTTATTACAAAAGCTGCTTCTTTTTTTTTTTTTTTTTTTCATTTTTTTCTTAAATTTTTTTATTATTATTTTTTTAAGTTTCAAAAGCTGCTTCCTCATTTGAATAATTTGATTGTTTATTATTATTATTATTATTATTTATTTTCAGATTTTAACAGTTACATAACTAATACTGCCGCTATTTCTTTCTTTTTTTTTTTTTAATACTTATTATTGTTTTTTAACACTATTATTTATCCTTTCTATTTTCAATATAATTAACTTCTTTTTTTAATTACTTTTATCATATCTAATTTTCCTACTCTAATATTTTTCTACTGTATAAGAATTTTCTATCAATATTGACATATATTTAAGTTTAAGTGATGTTTAACAAAAAAAAAAAAAAATCTATCATCATCTTTTTTTTTTTTTAAATATTGATGTATTACTAAGTGTACGTTTGATACAACTTATCTATTGGCCAAAGGTATTTTTTTTTAATGTCAAAAAATCTACTTGATTTTTTTTTTTTTTTTTTTATCATTTGGTTGACATCCTAGTAGAGCTTTTGGGGAATTAAAAAAGTTGAAAAACGTCTACTTTGAGAAGTTTCAAATTTTGAGCTTCTTTAAATAGATTTTTTTGAATTTTTTTTAAAAGATTAAAATATTTAATATACCTCTATTTTATTTTGTTAATTTTTTCATGTCTTTATAATCATATTAGACTTTCTTTATAAATATAAACACATAGTCTCCACTTTTATTTACTTTTTATTTCATAAAAACTTTCAAGAACTCATCTCTAACCAGTAAATTTTCTATATTTTGTGTTTTTTTTTTTTTTTGAATTGGTTTTAGTTGATATTGCAATTTTTTTTTTATCTTATTGTCATAAATATTATATGTCATGTTTGTAATATATATATATATATATATATGTATTGCAATTGGTTTTGTTTTTGGTTTATTGAGATATATATATATATATATGCACTACAATTTATTTCGTAAACGTGAGATGGATGAGGAACGTGATCAAATTGTAATTCTTCTCATGCATGGAAATTAATTAGTTTCTGTTATTTGTATTGATTTTCTGTTATTATTGTTATACTTTGAGTTTTTTATATTTAATTTCAAATACGGTACTATCTTTTTATTGAGTTGTTTTAAAGAGTGATTTGAAAAGTCACATGATATTCTATTGACAAAATATTATTGAAAATTTTCTTAGATCAAATAAAATTGAAAATGTAAAACTTTATCAATAAATCTAAATAAACATTTCTCTTTTGAAAATAAAAAATAGAGAAACAAAATAATTTTACATCTATTTTATTGAAAATATGTGCTTTGAAAATATATTTACATCAAATAATTATTGGTTGTTTGATTGATTAATTTTTTATGGTTAAGATTGAAGTAATTACATTTCTATAATGAATATACTATTTCTCTCTTTCATACCCTTTTTGGTATATTAATAATCTAAAAGTGTTTTAAAAATAATTTAATCAAACAGTCTATAATTTAAAAGAACTTTTTTAATAAACAATCAAACAATCAATAACTTTTTTTTTTTTTCAAAATATCTATTTTTAAAAGATCTATTTTCAAAAGTTTTACTTTTAAAATATCTATTTTCAAAAGCTGTACGAAACGAAACCTAAATTATTAAAAGATTAACAAAAACTATATATAATAGAGAATCCTTACTCTTTTCTACCTCTAATTAATTAATATTTTTCTTTTTATAATTTATTCATTTAAAAATATGCAACTTTTTTTTTCTCCTCATCTCTTTTTTTTTTCATTTTTATTTATTTTAATAATTTCTTTAGGATTTTTAAGTACAAAACTATTTACTTTGTTTAAATATTTATATGTTTCATTTTATTTAAATTATATAGCATTATTGAATACTGTTTTACATAAAAATATTACATATTTAATATATTTTTAATTTTTATTATTTTTATTACTTTATTCTTATGCCCTAATCAAATTTTGCATCTACTACTGCTTATATCCATTGTTATTAAAAATTAACAAGTGTATTAACCACAAATCAACAGCCATCTTGGTTACTGTCTCCGTTAGATAGAAGATCAATCAATCAATTGATTTTATTTTCTAAAGCATAATTTTACAAAAATAATAATTATAATAATGATTAATGGAAAGAATGACGCACTCTCTTACGTATATAAAATATATAAACAAGAAATTAAAGTATGGTCACATGTTTTGCAGCTACAATACAAAATTTCCAAAAAAAAAAGGTCCAAATGTCTACCCAAAAGCAGATAATGTCATCTTCCTTGTTAAGTCCGTGATATGATATGTTGATACATCCAAATTCACCGCCACAAATCTTTTTCTCCTTTTAATTTTGTTTTTATTAGGATCCCAAGAGATAGCTATATGATGAAAAATTGAAAATTTTATCAGATTCGGATAGTCTCCAGCATTTTGTGTAAACAACGCAATCATTATAATGTATAATGGGATGGTCAAATCTTGTAAAAGCAATAAGGAATGATGGTGATGTCTTGCAATGTAATCTTATGTTAAATAATTGTGTAAATTGGTCACGGATTATTTTAGGAACTGATAATATCACTGTTCAATATATTCCGAGTGATACAGAATCCTTATTCAATCCATAATAATCTAGGTTTGAATATTTATATAAAATGTGTTATTTAAAAATAATATTATGGGCACAATTAATTAATAAATTATACGTATTAACTCCACTAATTATATACCAATTTCTAGGGTTGGGATATGTTTTACGATTCAAATAACAACTTTTAGCATTAGTTGTAATATTTGTGTTAGTATAGAATAAATTGCCCAAAGAAAACTAAATTTATATATAATGAGTATAAAAAAACCTGTCAGTGCTCATTACAGAATTTGTCAACATATTAAAATTAAATTATCAATAATTTTTTTAATTGTGTTTATTTTTCTTCATAAAAGTGTAATGACCTAACAAAATATTGTTGTTCTTCTTCGACATAGTTCTCACAAATTTGTTTTAAATCTTACCACTTACAAGACGTCTAAATGTGATATTTCCATATGATGACATTAAATTTTGTTGAGTTTAGCGAATGACACCAAACTATTAAAATGAGTTTTAACAGGACTGTAAATAGTATAAATTATCAAGTTTGCCCTTTATTATTCTCCTCGTTGAAATCCATTTAAAATAAAAACATTAGACGGTTCACATGAACAAATACTTCACACGAGCTGACATTTGTGCAACTATAGTGCAAACAAGATAGTTTTATCTTTAAAAAGTAAAATATATTGTGAAACTTCTGGACGATTATATTATAATAATATTATAATAATATAAAAATTTAAGTCGGTTTTATAACCGACCCTATTGTCTATATATATGTAAGGCTTGCACTGAACAAAAATATATACAGATACTTTTGCTCTTGTTTTCTTTTGTTATTTTATATTCTTTCTTTCCTATTCTACCTCTCTCTCTCCTGCTCTCACTTTGCTTTTGTTGAATTTGTCTCGCCTCTGTCTCCTGCTATCAATATTTTAATTCAAATTTTATATCAAGTCCCTGGTAAACTTCTCTTTAACCCCTTGATTTTATTTATTTATTTTAATTTTATAACACGTTATCAGCACGATCTTGAACCTGAAGTTCTTGATATTCTGACTCAATTAATGTACGGCTCTGCCGACTCAATAAATGTACGGCTCTGCCGACTCAATAAATGTACGGCTCTGCCGACTCAATATATGTACGGCTCTGCCGACTCAATATATGTACGGCTCTGCCGACTCAATCAATGTACGGCTCTGCCGACTCAATTATTATACTAACCTTATTGATAATTCATTATTATTATTATCATGCATTACAGATCTAACTATTTAATTTTATTTATTTATTTATTGTTATATACTATATGTACAATCTTACCTCTATTATTTACTGGTTTTATTGCATATCCCATGCACGGCTATGCCGGCTCAATATATAATTGCTTAGTTATTTCTTTTATATTTTATGTTTTTCTATTCTCTTTAATTTATAATGTACTAGAACCTGAAGTTCTGGATCTGAATCAATAGAACATGAAGTTCTAAATATATATTACTAAAACCTGAAGTTATTATTTTTGACCTGAAGTTCTAAAAATATAAATGAAATTTTTGGCAACCTGGAGTTTCAAATATATCATTTTGATTATGTCACTAATTGTGATATTTTATGTGTATAGTCATGTCAAATATCGCAAAACCAGAATTTGCTCTACTGGATATCTCAGGAAATAATTATCTTTCATGGATCCTTGATGTAGAGCTGTATCTGCAGTCCAAGGGCTTAGCTGATACCATTAGAGATAATAATGAAACATCTCTACAGGATAAAGCAACTGCAATGATCTTTATCCGCCGTCATTTACATGAGAGCCTGAAGACTCAATACCTCACAATTAAAGATCCACTGACTCTGTGGAAAAATTTAAAAGACAGGTATGACCATCAGAAAACTGTCGTCCTCCCCAGAGCCCGGCATGAGTGGAGTACTTTAAGACTCCAAGATTTCAAATCAGTCGCTGATTATAATTCTGCCCTGTTTAAGATAACCTCACAGCTGAACTTGTGTGGTGAAATACTGACTGATGCTGATCTATTGGAAAAGACATATACTACTTTCCATGCATCTAATGTGCTCCTGCAGCAGCAATATAGGGAACGCAGGTTTACAAAATACTCTGAATTAATCTCATGTCTCTTAGTGGCAGAACAAAATAATGAGCTTCTGATGAAAAATCATGAACTCCGCCCTGCTGGCGTAGTTGCACTTCCAGAAGCAAATGCTAGCACAAGTAAAGGCCGTGGACGTAGACATGGACGCGAACGTGGTAATCATGGTCGTGGTGGGTATAAATTTTCAGGTAATCGAAACCAGAAAAACATCTCTCAAAAGTGGAATGTTTATAATGCTAAACATAACAAGGGCAAAAATGTAGAGAAAAATGCCCCTAAAAATTATGAAGATGTTTGTTTCAGATGCGGCATATCTGGACACTGGTCTCGTACCTGCCGTACAGCTAAGCATTTGGTTGATCTGTATCAAGCCTCTGTAAAGGGGAAGGAAAAGAAAATTGATACAAATTTTGCAGATCAAAGTGATGATCCTGTAGATATCACAAGCCTGGAATTATCGGATTTTCTTGATAATGCGGATGAAAAAGTGGATTACTCAATTGGTGATGGAGATATCCATACCAATTAGAAAGTTGCCTAGTTAATATAGTCATATTAACTTTTGTTATATTAGTACATATTTTTGTAATCTTCCAGAAGTAAGATAACTTATTTTGCTTTATATTTTGTTATCAATGATGTACTAACATATGGTTTATATGATGAAAGACGGATATGGATGAATTATCTATTCTCAAAAAGGAAGGTGCAGATATATGTATTGTCGACAGTGCAACAACACATACTATTCTTCAGAATAAGAAATATTTCTCAAATTTGACAGTAGCCAAAGCCAAGGTAAATACTATATCAGGTCCTGCAGATCTGGTTGAAGGTTCTGGAAGAGCCATAATCTTATTAACAAATGGTACTAAATTATGTATAAATGATGCATTATACTCAAGTAGATCTAGAAGAAATCTACTTAGTTTCAAAGATATACGTAGTAACGGATATCATATTGAAACTACAAATGAGAAGAATGTTGAATATTTATGCATCACTAAAATTATCTCAGGCCAGAAGCGCATTGTAGAAAAACTCAGAGCTTTTTCATCTGGGTTGTATTATACAATTATGAGATCAATTGAAACTTATGTAGTTTCAAGCCAGAAGCTGTTTAAACCAATAACATTTCGACTTTGGCATGACCGTCTTGGTCATCCAGGATCTACGATGATACGTAGAATCATTGAAAATTCTCATGGGCACCCATTAAAGAACCTGAAGATTCTATTATCCAATGACAATATATGCACTGTCTGTTCACAAGGAAAATTGGTAATTAAACCATCTATTTCTAAGGTTGGTTTTGAATCTCCGTCTTTCCTGCAAAGAATACAAGGAGATATATGTGGACCCATTCATCCACCCAGTGGACCATTCCGTTATTTTATGGTATTAATTGATGCATCAGCAAGGTGGTCACATGTATGTTTATTATCCAGTCGTAACATTGCTTTTGCTAGATTGCTTGCTCAAATCATTAGACTCCGAGCACAATTTCCAGATTATCCAATCAAGAGTATACGACTAGATAATGCTGGTGAGTTTACATCAAAAACATTTGATGATTATTGCACATCAATCGGAATTGATGTTGAACATCCAGTCCCACATGTACATACCCAGAATGGTCTAGCAGAATCATTCATCAAACGTATCCAGGTGATTGCTAGAACTTTATTGTTACAAACTAAATTACCGGTTTCTGCTTGGGGACATGCTGTTTTACATGCAGCAACATTGATTCGACTTAGGCCTGCAGCTTATCACCAGTACTCTCCATTACAACTTGTACTTGGGCACCAACCTGATATTTCTCATTTACGTATTTTTGGTTGTGCCGTACAGGTCCCTATTGCTCCTCCTCAAAGAACCAAAATGGGACCCCAACGTCGTTTGGGAATATATGTTGGTTTTAATTCACCCTCAATTATCAGATATCTTGAACCATTGACAGGTGATCTTTTTACTGCCCGTTTTGCAGATTGTCATTTTGACGAGACAACTTTCCCACCATTAGGGGGAGGAAAAATTTCTCCTGAAGAGAAGCACAAGAAAAATGTCACTATTGGAGAGAAAAATGAGCTATCATGGAATGTGACAACAATATCTCATTTGGATCCTCGTACTACCCAATGTGAAAGTGAGGTACGAAGAATAGTTAATCTTCAGATGATTGCGAATCAGTTGCCAGATGCATTTACTGATGCTGCTAAAGTGACAAAATCACACATACCAGCTGTCAATACACCAGCTAGAATAATTGTTCCTGTAGAACAATGTAATCAAAACGTAGCAAATGAATCATCTACTGCACGCCAGAAGCGTGGTAGACCAATGGGCTCAAAAGATAGTATTCCCCGAAAACGGAGAATGAAAAATTCTGATTATTCTGAAAATAATACTCAAGCTACAAAATCCATTATCTCTGAAAGATCAACTCCAGGAGAGTTGCCAATCCCTGAAGAGACTAAAACCTCCAAAGAGGTACAAACAATTGATGAGTCACAAAATTCTGGAAATCAAGAAATTTCAATCAATTGTGCTGAAGGTATGTGGAATCGTAATAAAATAATCATCGATGATATATTTTCATATACAGTAGCTTTGACAGTTATGAACGATGATTATGAACCACATACTGTTAATGAATGTAGACAAAGACACGATTGGCCTGAATGGAAAAATGCAATTCAAGCAGAATTAAGTTCCTTAGCCAAACGTAAAGTCTTTGGACCTGTAGTCCAAACGCCTGAAAATGTCAAACCCGTTGGATACAAATGGGTATTTGTACGGAAACGTAATGAAAAGAATGAAATTGTAAGACATAAAGCAAGGCTTGTTGCACAAGGTTTCTCGCAGAGACCAGGGATTGATTATGATGAGATGTATTCACCAGTGATGGATACAATTACTTTTAGATTCTTAATCAGTTTAGTAGTCTCAGAAGGGCTCGAAATGCGGCTTATGGACGTAGTGACAGCATATTTATACGGGTCACTTGATACTGATATCTATATGAAAATTCCTGAAGGATTTAAAATGCCTGAAGCATACAAATCAAAAGCCAAAAATGTTTATTCGATTAAATTGCAACGATCCTTGTATGGATTAAAACAATCTGGGCGAATGTGGTATAATCGTCTTAGCAAATACCTGACAAATGAAGGATATATTAATAATCCTATATGCCCATGTGTTTTCATAAAGAAAACAGAATCTGGATTTGCCATTGTTGCAGTTTATGTTGATGATATGAATTTAATCGGAACACCTGAAGAGCTCCGAAAAACTGCTGACTATTTAAAAAGAGAATTTGAGATGAAAGATTTGGGACAAACGAAATATTGTCTCGGCTTGAAAATCGAGCATAAATCATACGGAGTACTTATCCATCAATCAGCATATATTGAAAAAATCCTAAAACGGTTCAATATAGATAAAGCTCACTCTTTGAGTACCCCTATGGTTGTTCGATCTCTTGATCCTAAAAATGATCCATTTCGACCTAAAGAAGATGATGAACAAATACTTGGTCCAGAAGTACCATATCTAAGTGCAATTGGTGCTTTATTATATTTAGCACAATGTACCAGGCCTGATATTGCTTTTTCAGTGAATTTGTTGGCCAGGTTCAGTTCTGAACCAACACGACGTCATTGGAATGGTATCAAACATATTTTTCGATATCTTCGTGGAACAACAGATTTGGGGTTATTCTATTCAAAATCTAATAGTGGTGCAGGTTTGATTGGTTATGCTGATGCTGGATATCTTTCAGATCCTCATAAGGCTCGTTCACAAACCGGGTATGTTTTTACTTATAATAATACAACAATTTCATGGCGCTCAACAAAACAGACTTTGGTTGCCACATCCTCCAACCATTCTGAAATTCTTGCACTTCATGAAACAAGCCGAGAATGTATATGGTTGAGATCTGTTATTCACCATATCCAGAGTACATGCGAACTATCTACTGCTTCAAGTTCTCCCACAATCATATATGAAGATAATGCTGCATGTATTGCTCAAATCAGAGGAGGATACATCAAAGGAGATAGAACCAAACATATCTCACCAAAGTTCTTTTATACTCATGAGCTTCAACAAACCCAGCAGATTGATGTTAAGCAAGTCCGCTCCCCAGATAATCTCGCAGATTTATTCACCAAAACATTACCAACATCAACATTCGAAAAATTGATTTATGGCATTGGGATGCGTCGAGTATGTAAATTACATAATTAATTTTGAAGTATTTTTCAGGGGGAGTATATTAAATCACTGTGGACATATGTGCACTGCACTCTTTTTTCCTTCAATCAGGTTTTGTCCCACTGGGTTTTCCTGACAAGGTTTTTAATGAGGCAGTCATTTTAAGCACATACAAATATTATTAAATCCAGAAGATTATAATATTTTTGATCCAGCAGATCATAAAATATCTTTTATTTAGATTTTGAGTTTTTACTGATAGGAATTTTAAATATATTATAATATAATCATCCAAGGGGGAGTATTGTGAAACTTCTGGACGATTATATTATAATAATATTATAATAATATAAAAGTTTAAGTCGATTTTATAACCGACCCTATTGCCTATATATATGTAAGGCTTGCACTGAACAAAAATATATACAGATACTTTTGCTCTTGTTTTCTTTTGTTATTTTATATTCTTTCTTTCCTATTCTACCTCTCTCTCTCCTGCTCTCACTTTGCTTTTGTTGAATTTGTCTCGCCTCTGTCTCCTGCTATCAATATTTTAATTCAAATTTTATATCAAGTCCCTGGTAAACTTCTCTTTAACCCCTTGATTTTATTTATTTATTTTAATTTTATAACAAAATAGTTTTTTTGTTGACATTAAAATTCACGTGGATAGTTTTCTCTATTTTCTAACCCTTTCTATACGTTAGTATCATATCAAAATAGGTCGCAACTCAAAAGCTTGTAAGATATATATAAATCAACATTATCAAACATAATTTTTACAGGTTTATAATTAATTGTATGTAGGGTTAAAAATAAAAAAGGGTAAACAAAGATCTAACATAATCTTACATTTTGCATTTAAATTAAAAAAAAAAAAAAAAGAGAGAGCGAGAGATTTTTGGATTCATTCTAAAGCAAAAAAATATCGTTTTTAACCATTCTTTTACATTAATTCCTTTTGACCTCTCAAACAAACTAATTGCATGTTACACCTAACTTACCCATTTTGCCCTTAAGTCAAAGATTCCCTTCAACCAATAATGAAATTATGAAAGTGCCCTTTTTCTTCTTCTCCTCCTCCTCCTCCTCCTCTTCCTCTATATATTATTTTACCCTTTTTCCATTCTCTTCAATATTCTCATCTATTGAAGATTGTTTATGCACCTATTGAAGGTTCTTTTACTCCAAAAACACACATTGAAGCTTCTTTCTCTCCAGCAAACCTCACATTCAAGTTTTTCTTCAAGTTTGAAGGTATGTGTTTGTTGTTGGTTAGTTTTCAAATTTATTGTTCACATTGCTTAGGTAAAAGCTTTAAGAGTTATTTTTTATTGTGATTTTATCGTATGTAAGTCCGATTTACAAAATACGAAAGAAATCACAAAGGGGTTGAGTTTCTACAATTGGCTGGGTTTTAGGGATCATTAAAACCCATAACCGAGTTTTAAAAGCCCATAAAATCTGGTCAAAGGATGCAGCATCTATTGGCCTTTCTTTTTTTTTTTTTTTTAATAGAAGTATTGTAAGCCCTTTTTCGTAATTCCCGACTTTCTAATTCTAGTAAATAGATTAAGCAATGAAAATGTTAAGTTTCATAAATAACTTCGTGATAAGTAAGAATACAATATTAGTGGAAGTTTAGAAGTTAATTTAACTTAAGATTAGTGCAAAAATTAAAAGAAAGGCAAAAACGTTTTGCCAAATGAGAGTCATATATATATATATATAAGTGATTAGAATACATTAATTGTGGGCATTATGAAAATTTGTAAAAGTTAATGGGATGCTATAGAATTCATGCAAAGTTGGAAGACATTTTTGTTAAAATCTAAGTAGTGGCATGACAATATAATTAAGTGACAAACTTCAATGGCAGTTATATAAGTAAAGGCCTATATATACATGAGTGTTAGTCATCCATACTTAGAAAAATTAGAAGAGAAATTGAGAGGGAGAGAGAGCAAGGGGCAACCACTAAAGGGAGAGGGAGATCAAGCTACTTTCAAGCCATTTTGAAGCTCTAGATTAAGATTTTGAGGAGATTTAAGCTAGAATAACAAGATCTAAGCAAAATCAAGTAAGTTTACATAAATTCTCTCAAGTTTGAAGTTGTGTGGGTAGTATGCATGAGTTGATGATTGACTGGATTTTTGACATGTAATTGATATGAGTTTTCATTTAAATTAAGTCTATAGTCTAAATCAAGTGGAAAGAAAGCTTAATTTGTAAGAAAACTTGCATAAGATTAGAGTTAGGGTTTATGAGATTGAAACCCTAGATGTTGATTGAATCATGATTTAAGTGAAGTAGGTTGTAGATTACATATTTGATGAAATGCCTAAGTGAATGCACAAATAAAAGTGTTGAAAATTTAAAGAAGTAAGTGATGTATGTGCAAGGAAAATTTCGGTCCCTAAAGGGGGATGGTGTGAATCCTTTAAGTAGTGATATAATTGAGCATAAATTGATAAATGATAGAGGCTATGAAGTTATACATAAGTGTTAGAATGGAAATAGACAATGTGATGATTTAATGAACCTAGATGAAGGGCATTATTAGTCACCAAGCAATGTCACTTCTCATTTCTATTTTTATGCAATGTATGATCATAATTAAGCATATGTAAGTCTAAGATTTCTAATAGAACGTGAATTGAACTTAGAATGTAAAAAGAGTAAAATTTTGACACGAAAAAAATGTTGAAAAATAGGGGGATTTCATAGGTTTCACTCCTCTATAGTTAGAATTTTTCATAACTGTTTTACGGGCGACCTAAATAAGAGATATGGAGATGATTCAAGTGAAAATGGAAGTGGAAAAGCCCACGGGTTGGGCTGTGAATAGTGTTCGATCAAAGGGGGTTTGAAAAAGTTGAATTTTCGATTAGGGCCTCAGAAAATTATACAGACTGCGTGGAGATGTCCCTAGAGATATATTAGTAAAAATTTTGTAAAGAAATCGAAATTTTAAAGTTTCAGTTGAGTTAGAACTTAGACGAGAAGGTTGTAGTAAAAAAGGTTTTCAATAGAGTCAATTATATTGGAAACTCTATTTGTAACTTTGAGTAGCTCAATGTAGCATATTTTAAATGGGAGTATGATGTGTAGGTGGAGTGCAAGCAAGCGGAGCGAGAGAGGCTTATTGAAGCTTTTTGGCAAGCTTGGACTCGAGGTGAGTATACTAAATCACACTATATATGTTTATGTAGTATTTTGTAATCTTATTAATTTCTAAAAAGGTTTATGAATAAATTGTATTCTACAAGTTTCTAATCGATTAAGAAAGTTGTTATATGTGTCTCAAAGAGATTTATAAATGAAACAATTTTTATACAAATTGAGCTTACGAGATTAGCATCAATTTTGAGATGAAAGTTATTTAGTGCTTATTGCACATGGTAGAGAAAAAGAGTTTTTAAAAGCCATTTATGTACCCTCAAAATTTTAGTTCTTCTAGTACCAAGTGGCAATGTGGAAAATTTCGCTCATAGTTGCTAGAATTACAGATTATCTAGCATTATGTTTACGATGCAGAAAATTCATACATAGTTGCTAAAATATAGAGATTTTATTGCACTATGTTTGCAACGTAGAAATTTCGCACGTAGTTGCTCAAATTCATAGATTACCTCGCATTATGATTTATGATGCAGAAAATTCCACACATAGTTACCGAGGAGTCTCAGTAGCGTCACAGTTGGCGTCAATTGAAAATCGCCACGTGACGTAAGTAGTTAAGGGTACGAATTGTGCTTTTAGAAAGAAAAGAATTTCGGTGGAAATTTAAATAAATTTCAAATAAGTTTATGATTGTGAGTTAACATTTATTATATTGTTTTAATTGTCGTAAGTTTTTATATTTCTGTGTATATTGTACAAAACCTCCACAAGTACTAACGCAGATAATTGAGCCACAGAAATTCTTCATCAAATTAGGTGGGCACATCGACAAATGTATTGCACAAGACATGTTGCATTCTTGTTGTCATTAAAGATTAAACATGTGCATGCATGCATACTTTTGTATTTTTTGAGACGCTACTTTACGAACATGTATTGTATATGTTATGATATTAATAGTTATGAAAGTTTCTATGATATGAAAAGTAAATTATCATCATTTGATGTTTTGTGTGAATAAATGCATGTTTGTGGAATAAAGAGAAGTTGGGTTGTGATTAATACATTTCAAGAGTGTACATTTCATTTGCAGGAATTTGGAAACCTTTTAAACGCAGCCGTTATGCTGCTGAATTTTCGTTACAAAGAATTTTGATTTTGAAAACGAAATGGTTACTTTAATGATTTTAACGCAAATGGAAATCTGAATTTAAGTGAATCAACCAAACTAATTTCGAAACAACGATATCAATCTAGTTTCAAAGCAAAAGTAAATGGGCAAGGTTTTAGGGTTCGCTCTATGGATGTCCTTTAGCCTACCAGTAGGGCTTCAGAGAGGTCCGTTAGAGTGCCAGGTGAGGCTTACCAGATACTAGCTTAGAGGGGATCTAGTTTGGGTCATGTCAAGTTGATATCAAAGCTCGGTTTTGTAAAAGTTTTGAGATAGAGTTTAAAAGTGCTTTAAAGTTATCTTATGCATAAGGCTATTTTAGATTGCGTGAGTTATACAGATTTCAGTTTGAGCATTACATGATTCTAGAGCTATTTTTATGCATTGTTAGTATTTCAACTTGTGCATCTCATGACTATCTATGAATATTTGACATAAAATAGAAATATGTAGAGTCGCAATAGCCCTAGGACTAGGAGGGCAGCCTCAGAGGCACCTACACCTAAGAAGGAGCATGTTGATGAGTCAGTCAATGTGCTAACTAGTTCCTCCCATCCAAAATCTTAGTAACCCGAGAGACCAGAGCCTGCACAAGTAAACATAGAGCAAATGGCGCAAGTTTTGGCAATGGCGCTTCATTAGCCGTAAGAGACAGGTGTGTCGATAGAAAGTGCCCAGAAGCTAGGTGCAAAACCTTATGATGGCATAGGTGAACCTGAGCATGCACTATCCTGGATAGAAATAAATGAAAAGATATTCCAGGTAATGGGGTGTACAGACGAGCAGATGGTTTCCTATTCCACCTTCCTACTTAAAGATCATGCGAAAGATTGGTGGAAGGCGTATCAAAAAGCGTACCTCGATTGAGTTTCCTGGGCGGATTTCAAGAAAGAATTCACAGATAAGTACTTTCCTAAAAGTTACAAAGATGCAAAGATTGAAGATTTCTTTCGGTTAGAGCAAGAGAACGACACAGTAGTGAAGTACAAAAAGAGGTTTTCAGAATTACTTCGCTTGGTTCCATTCATTGCAGAGAATGAAGAACAAAATATCAACAGATTCATAGCAGGCTTACATCCACGGGTTAGGACATATTTGACATCATATGTGCACACTCAATATGGGCAGTTAGTGGAGGCAGCCACCAGGGTCGAGAGTAGTCCATAATTCACCCCTAAGCCAAAGAAGTTCAATCAGAAACGCAACTAGATGAGTAGCCAGTAAAGGGGGGGCTGGTCAAGCAAAGTAGTTAAGAGCGAGCAGAAGCCCTCATGGTCCGAGAGCCGTAGACATAGTTAGAGAGCTCAAACCAGTCAGAGTCCGTTCAATCACTTGGTGGATCTAGCAATAGACAGAGTTGAAATACCCAAACCATATGCAACAAATATGGGAGAGCACATACTGGAGAGTGTTTGAAAGGCAGGATCGAATGTTATAAATGTAGCTAGGAAGGTCATTTCATGAAAGACTGCCCTAGTTTAGTCGCCTCCAGCCTATCCGAAGCTAGATCTACAGTTCAGGCACAGTTTAGTGGGGGTCCTGGACCCGAGAGAGGAGGCCCCCAGACCAGAGGAGTTGCGGTTGTAGGGCAGCTTAGCACGGACTGAGCAGGAGTATACCATTTCAAGCACAGCCAGACAGACCACGTAGCCAAGCTAGAGTTTATGTAGCAATCTAGTATGAGGCAGATGCAGCCCCTGAGGCGGTTATAGGTATTATTTCCTTATTTGACTCAGATGCCAATGTGTTAATTGACCTAGGGGTTACTTATTCTTTTGTTTCTGGGGAGTTTATAGGTAGAGTGAGAGTAGAGGTGAGCTCAACAGATTGTAAAATGATAGTATCACTTCCCACGGGTGATTCACTTTTAGAAGATAAAGTCTATGTGGGAAGTAGAGTATTCATAACAGGTAAAGAATTTGAAGCAGATGTAATAGTGTTAAACATCCATGATTTCGATGTTATTTTGGGCATGAATTGATTATCCAAACATCGTGCCATCGTGGATTGTTACGAAAAAGAAGTCGAATTCAACAAACGTAGGGAACCGGATGTGGTTTTTTGTGGTGTAAGGAAGCTATTCTCCACGAGATTAATAAGTGCAGTAAAAGCCAATAAGATACTTAGAAAGGCATGTCAGGGGTACCTAGTTTATGTAGTAGAAGGTGGCAGTAGTGAGTTGAAGCTGCAAGATGTTCCTATAGTTAATGAGTTTTCGGATGTCTTTCTAGAAAACCTTCTAATGTTAGCACCTAATAGAGAAATAGAGTTTGAGATTGAGCTGGCACCTGGTACGAAACCTATTTTTATAGCACCATACAAGATAGCACCAGTTGAGTTAAAGGAACTGAAGGTTCAAATGAAATAATTAGTGGGTAAAGGGTTTATCAAGCCTAGTACATCACCGTGGGGAGCTCCAGTGCTGTTTGTGAAGAAGAAAGATAGTAGCCTCAAGTTATGTATAGATTACAGGCAGCTCAATAGAGTCACAATCAGGAATTAGTACCTATTATAGAGGATAGATGATCTGTTTGACTAGCTTTAGAGCGCCTGAGTGTTTTCTAAGATCGACTTCGCAAGGAAGATATTCCTAAGATGGCCTTTAGGACTTGTTATAGACATTATGAGTTTTTGGTGATGCCATTTGGGCTAACCAATGCCCAAGTAGCATTTATGGATCTCATGAACAGAGTCTTTAACCATTTTTAGGCAAGTTTGTGATTGTCTTTATAGATGATATATTGCGAGAGTCGAGACGAGCATGTTGAGCACTTAAGAGTTATGTTGTGGATGTTGAGGGAGCATTAGTTGTATGCCAAGTTCAGTAAATGTCAGTTCTGGCTAGACAGGGTAGCATTTTTAGGGCATGTGATATCAGTAGAGGGAATACCAATACACCTCCAGAAGGTAGAGGCCGTAGTGAATTGGCAGCCACCCACAAACGTGACAGAAGTTAGAAGCTTTTTGGGATTAGCTAGCTACTACAGGAAGTTAGTGGAGGGATTTTCCAAGATAGCTAATCCTTTGACAAGATGGACTAGAAACGAGGAGAAGTTTGAGTGGTTAAAAGCGTGTCAGCATAGTTTTGATGAATTAAAGAAAAGATTGACCTCGGCGTTTGTTCTTACAATTCTATCAGGGCAGGATGGATTTGCAGTCTATTATGACGCTTCTAGGCAAAGACTTGGTTATGTGTTAATGCAGCATGATAGAGTAGTAGCCTATGCTTCGAGACAGTTGAAAAAGTATGAGTTAAATTACCCAACACATGACTTAGAGTTTGTAGCTGTGGTATTTGCTTTGAGGATTTGGAGGCACTACTTATATGGAGTACTCTACAAGATCTTCACCGATCATAAAAACTTATAGTACATATTCATTCAAAAAGAGTTGAATATGAGACAAAGAAGATGGGTTGAGCTTATAAAAGATTATGACTGTACAATCAAGTATCACCCTGGTAAAGCCAATGTAGTAGCAGATGCATTGAGTAGGAAGCCCACTAGTTCGTTGGCCCAGTTGAAAGCAGAGTACTTATCTATGTTGGTGGAGTTGAGATCCATGAAAGTGACATTGGAAACGATAGATTCGGGTGTTTTGTTAGTAGACAAAGTTAGAGAGTTACAGGCCCAAGATCCCTACTTAATGAAGCTAAGGAGTGAGGTAGAGGCTGGGCAACATAGTAGCTTTGCAATAAGAGGTGATGGAACTCTAGTGTTGGGTCAGAGATTATGTGTATCAGATGTGAAAGATTTGAAGAAAGCCCATTCATCAACCTATGCCATGCATCTAGGGAGTACCAAAATGTATCGAACTCTGAAATATCACTATTGGTAGAAAGGAATGAAGAGAGAAATAGCAGAGTTTGTATCCAAGTGCTTAACCTGCTAGTAGATTAAACTAGAACATCAAAAACCAACAGGTTTATTACAGCCCCTACCTATCCCGTAATGGAAATGGGAGAGGATCATGATGGATTTCGTGGTAGGACTTCCACGAACTCAGAGAGGACATGATGCCATTTGGGTGATAGTTGATAGATTGACACAGTCCACTCATTTCCTTGCCATTAAGAACACTTATTCCTTGGTTAAGTTAGCATAGCTGTTTGTGGATGAGATCATAAGATTACATGGTGTGCCAGTGTCTATTATGTCAGATAGAGATTCGTGGTTTATCTATAGATTCTAGCCGAAACTACAAGAAGCATTGGACAACAGATTGCATTTTAATACGACTTTTCACCCTCAAATAGATGACCAATATAAAAGAACCATCTAGACTCTCGAAGACATGTTGAGAGCTTATGTGATGAAGTTCAGAGGGAGCTGGGATACTTACTAAACTTTGATAGAGTTTACCTATAACAAATGCTACCAGTCTAGTATTGGCATGACACCATATGAAGCGTTGTATGGCCAAAAATGTAGAACCCCAGTCTGCTGGTATGAAGTGGGTGAGAGAAAGATGATTGGTTTAGAGATTGTCCAAGTTACAACTGAAAAAGTAAATGTGATAAGAGAAAAGTTGAAAGTAGCAAGTGACTAACAGAAAAGCTACGCAGACAATCGAAGACAAGACTTAGAGTTTCTAGTGGGTGATAAAGTGTTTTTGCGGATCTCACCTTGGAAAGGGGTTTTGAGGTTTAGCAAACGTAGAAAGTTAAGTTCACATTATATAAGGTCGTATGAGATAGCGGAAAGAGTAGGTGAAGTGGTTTATCATTTAAAGTTGCTATCAGAATTAGCCAACATCCACGATGCTTTTCATGTTTCCATGCTTCGCCAATATGTAGCCTATCCTTCGCATATCTTGAAAGAACAACCGGTGTAGTTAAAAGAGAATTTAACCTACGAAGAGCAGTCGGTAGAGATTTTAGATCGTAGGGATCAAGTATTGCATCGTAAGACAATTCCATTAGTAAAAGTATTGTGGAGAAGTCATGGATCAGAGGAAGCTACATGGGAGCCTGAAGAGCAAATGCGCACTTAGTATCCATCCTTATTTGAGTCAGGTATGTGGTTTAAAATTTCGAGGATGAAATTATTATAAGGATGAGAGAAATTGTAAGCCCTTTTTCGTAATTTTTGACTTTCTAATTCTAGTAAATAGACTAGGCAATGAAAATGCTAAGTTTCATAAATAACTTCATGATAAGTAAGAATACAATATTAGTGGAAGTTTAGAAGTTAGTTTAACTTAAGTTTAGTGTAAAAATTAAAAGAAGAGCAAAAAGGGTCGTTTTGCCAAATGAGAGTCATATATATATAGAAGTTATTAGAATATATTAATTGTGGGCATTATGGAAATTTGTAAAAGTTAATGGGATGCTATAGAATTCATGCAAAGTTGGAGGACATTTTAATTAAAATCCAAGTAATGGCATGACATGTAATTAAATGACAAACTTCAAGGGTAATTATATAAGGTCTATATATACATGAGTGTTAGTCATCCATACTTAGAGAAATTAGAAGAGAAATTGTGAGAGAGAGAGAGAGAGAGAGAGAGAGAGAGAGCAAGGGGTGGCCACCAAAGAAAGAAGGAGATCAAGCTACTTCCAAGCCATGTTGAAGCTCTAGATCAAGATTTTAAGGAGATCTAAGCTAGAATAACAAGATCTAAGCAAAATCAAGTAAGTTTACATAAATTCTCTCAAGTTTGAAGTTGTGTGGGTAGTATGCATGAGTTAATGATTGAGTGGATTTTTGACACGTAATTGATATGGGTTTTCATTCAAATCAAGTCTAAAGTCTAAATCAAGTGGAAAGAAAGCTTGATTTGTAAGAAAACTTACATGAGATTAGAGTTAGGGTTTATGGGATTGAAACCCTAGATGTTGATTGAATCATGATTTAAGTGAAGTAAGTTTTAGATTATATGTTTGATGAAATGCCTAAGTGAATACACAAATAAAAGTGTTGAAAATTTAAAGAAGTAAGCGATGTGTGTGCAAGGACAATTTCGGTCGCTAAAGGGGGATGGTGTGAATCCTTAAGTTGTGATGTAACTGAGCATAAATTGATGAATGATAGAGGCTATGAAGTTATACGTAAGTGTTAGAATGGAATTAGATAATGTGATGATTCAATGAACCTAGATGAAGGGCATTATTAGTCACCATGCAATGTCACTTCCCCTTTCTATTTTATGCAATGTATGATCATAATTAAGCGTATGTAAGTCTAAGATTTCTAATAGAACGTGAATTGAGCTTAGAATGTAAAAAGAGTAAAATTTTGACACAAAAAAAAATCAAAAAATAGGAGTATTTCATAGGTTTCACCGCTCTATAGTAAGAATTTTTTAGAACTGTTTTACGGGCGACCTAAATAAAAGATAGGGAGATAATTCAAGCAAAAACAGAAGTAAAAAAGCCCACGGATTGGGCTATGAATAATGTTCAGTCAAAGGGGGTCCGAAAAAGTTGACTTTTTGATCCGGGCCTTAGAAAATTACACGGACTACATGGAGATGTCCCTAGGGGTATATAAGTAAAACTTTTGCAAAGAAATCGAAATTTTAAAGCTTCAGTTGAGTTAGAACTTAGACGAGAAGGTTGTAGTAAAAAGGATTTTCAATAGAGTCAATGATATTGGAAACTTTATTTGTAGCTTTGAGTAGCTCAATGTAGCATATTTTAAATGGGAGTATGATGTGTAGGTGGAGCACAAGCAAGCAGAGTGAGAGAGGCTCATTGAAGCTTCTTGGCAAGCTTGGACTTGAGGTGAATATACTAACTCACACCATGTATGTTTATGTAGTATTTTGTAATCTTATTAATTTCTAAAATGGTTTATGAAGAAATTGTATTTTAAAAGTTTCTAATTGATTAAGAAAGTTCCTATATGTGTTTCAAAGAGATTTGGAAATGAAACAATTTTTATACAATTTGAGCTTACGAGATTAGCATCAATTTTGAGATGAAAGTTGTATAGTGCTTGTTGCACATAATAGAGAAAAAGAGTGTTCAAAGGCCATTCGTGTACCCTTAGAATTTTAGATCTTCTAGTACCACATGGCGATGCAAAAAATTCCGCTCGTAGTTGCTAAGAGTTACAGATTATCTAGGACTATATTTACAATGCAAAAAATTCCGTACGTAATCGCTAAGATATAGAGATTTTATAGCAATATGTTTGTGGTGCAGAAATTCCGCACATAATTGCTCATATTCATAGATTACCTCGCATTACGATTTGCGATACAGAGAATTCCGTACGTAGTTACTGAGAAGTCTCAGTAGCGTCACAGTTGGCGTCAATTGAAAATCGCCATGTGATGTAAGCAGTTAAGGGTACGAATGGTGCTTTTAGAAAGAAAATAATTTAGGTGAAAATTTAAATAAATTTCAAATAAGTTTATGATCATGAGTTAACATTTATTATATTGTTTTAATTACCGTAAGTTTATATATCTCTGTGTATATTGTACAAAACCTCCATAGGTACTGGCAGGCCTTGTTTCTGCACTCCTATTTTCGTACAGACGGCAGCCCACCAGCAATTCCATAATGGCCCCCTTTTAGCCTATATTTAATCTGACTGTAATAAAAAGAAAATTGAAACTAAGCCGTTTTTCCCTACTGAAAACCTTTTCAAAAGTCTTTTTCCTGACGAAAACGAGTGAGAAATTTTCTTTTTATTACACACCTATATAATAGATTTAGTAAAAATTTGGACAACATAACGACTATTTTTCTGAGATTGCCACTTGCAAATTTGGTATAAACTTTAAACACTTTTAAAATCAATTGGTTTCTCCCAAACTTCTGGGCCTCAGACCCTTAATTCATCAATTCACAAACAACCACAAACTTATCATTCAATTTAAAAATGATTTAAAATGCAAAACAGTAGGTCATGCATTTATATATATTTATTAATACATTTTTAAAAATAAGAAAAACTTATATATTATATCATATACAATTATTTAAGTATTTCCCAAAATAAAATACTTCTATATAGTCACAACAGTACAAAACACTCCCAACTCGATCTGCCTAGTCCTGAGCTGGAGTCCCTGATCTTGATGTACCTGCATCTGCCTCTGGAGAGGTTTGGTTGTAAAATATAAAACAGTGCGAGCTACACAAGCTCAGTGAGTGTCGTAAGTTTTTATTTCCATTTTATCTTTATAAAAATTCCTCCCTTAGTTTTAAAACATTTTACAAACCTTTCATCACTGTAATATGAAAAATCAGTTTTTCTTTGAAAAATATTTTTCAGATAAATGCCTGGATAAATTATTTACATAAATATCATTCAATTTCATTATAATACTGAATGATAAAATAAAATATCATATATTTCCAGTTCTCTGCATAAATATAAATAATGGTGGCATTATTATTTTTTAACAATCTCTGAATAAACAGGCCAACCACTAACGGTCCGTACCACATGGTATTCTAGGTATGGAGCGAAATTTTACCTCGCTCCGGCCTTTCTGAAATTTTTCCTCGTTCAGGCCATCTATCTGGTATTACGTAGCGGAACTTTTTCCTCGCTACGAAGCAGCATTTTTCCTCGCTCAGATGGAAGCTAGCTAATAATATACCCTATACGTGCATTAGACGATACACTAAACTGAATCAATGACTCGACATAATCCCCCATGCGGGTTTCCTCCCGTTGTTAGTGACAGATACTCCCAATACTGCCAATACACGTTTCAGGTACTCAACCTCAACCGAAAATGACTGTAGCATCTACCAAGCATACTATATGTTCAATATATATTTCCATAAAACAGTTTTTCATCATAAATACTCATTTTGTATAAGCTTTTCAAATTTAGAAAATCCACCTCTCATATAATCGTTTATAATACATGCAAAATATTTTTCATACAATTTCATTTATTTCAAAGTCAAACTATAACATATCATAATACAAATTTTAAAACATCATATCCAAAATATTTTGAATGACACTCACCAATTATTGATTCGTGAAATCACGAGCTTTAGGGTTCTCTCAATTTCCGTATCAACTACATATTTTCACATTCTATATTTAGAAAATATCACAATGAAGTAAATTTTCTCATCCATACACTAAACAAACTTTAGGATCATTTTACCCCATTTTTCCTTCCAATCAATTTCTTTCAATTTTTTTTTTTTTTTTTTTTTTTTTTGAGAATAATTTCTTTCAATTTTATTCCATAAATATCATTCAAAACAACTCATAATATATTTCCACAAAGAATTAACACACATCCAAAATCATAGAAATTTATATAAACTCCAACCTTATCATAAAATTTTCTAAAAGATTAGGATTGAACCCCTACCTCAATATGGGCTATCCACCACTCCAAATCTCTCGTTTTTCAATATATTTTTTGTCGTTCTAAATCAAATCTACAAAGTAAGGTAATATAGAAAAATTTTAATATGGCTGCCTTATTGAGAAAGTAACCTTAAAAATTGATTCTACACTTCAAAACGAGTCCGTAGACGCATCCGGAGCTAAATTTTAAGTTCAGGAGGTTGAAAATCTTACCTCCGCCGTACGTGGTAGCCGATGGTGATCTTTTGGCATTGAATTTTGGCGACTTCAGTGTTGGGAGGTACAGCTATGTGGGTTTTGTTGTCCTGGACACGTATGTCACGAAAATGATGTCGATTGGAGTTGGAATCGCTTAGTTTCGCCGGAATCTTGAAAAATAAAAGTTGGTTGATGACCAAACTTCCTCTATTTAAGCGAAGGCCTAAACAGTGATAAAACTGGTAAAATTGGTACCTATGAATTCTACGTTGCATGTACTGTCCAACGATACCAAGTTTGGCCAAAATGAAGCTCGGATGAGGTCGGAATGAGAGGTCAAGTATTGCTTCGTGAAAATGGGTTTGCTGAAAAAAATAAAGAGAGAGAGAGGATTGTCGGCTGGAGGAAGAAGACAACGAAGCTATATTATCCGACCAAATTTCAATTTTCCCCTCAACTTTTTATAATTTACAATTTTAAACTAAACCTTTAAAAATCTAACTTTTTAGCCCTTACACTTTTATACAATTTTCATAAAATTTTTCAATTTCATCTTTCCTTAAATATTTCTTTTAATATCATTTTCATACTCTTAAATTGATTATTTTACCACTTTTCGAAGTTGAAATAGTTTTCAATTTACCCAAAATTTCACAAGAATTTAATTTCACATTCGAAAATTCTACTGAATTCCAATTACACCTCTAAATACTTTAAATCATCATTCATTTTTTCATTTTTTTTTCATAAATGAGGCATACGTGTACAGTACTTGTATAATACTAAAATGAGAAGGGTATATTACAAGTACCAACACGGATAATTGAGCCACAGAAATCCTTCATCAAATTAGGTGGGCACATCAACAAATGTATTGCACAAGACATGTTGCATTTTTGTTGTAACTAAAGATCAAACATGTGCATGTATACTTTTATATTTTTTGCGATACTACTTTACGAACATGTATTATATATGTTATGATATAAATAGTTATGAAAGTTTCTGTGATATGAAAAGTAAATGATCATCATTTGATGTTTTGTGTGAATAAACGCATGTTTGTGGAATAAAGAGAAGTTAGGTTGTGATTCATACATTTCGAGAGTGTATATTTCATTTACAAGAATTTGAAAACCTTATAAATGCAGCCGTTATGCTGCTGAATTTAAGTGAATCAACCCAACTAATTTTGAAACAATTATATCAATCTAGTTTCAAAGCAAAAGTAAACGGTCAAGGTTTTAGCATTCACTCTGTGGATTTCCTTTAACCTACCAATAGGGTTTAAAAGGGGTCCGTTAGAGTGCCAAGTGATGCCTACCGCATACTAGCCTAGAGGGGATTTGGTTTAGGTCACGTCAAGTTTGATATTGATATTTAGGGTTATATGAGCTTAGATTTGATTGGATTTTATTAGAGTTGGTTGGTTTATATTTGAAAATATAGGTTTTCCATTGTTTGGAAAAAGATCAGGTTCTATTAGGCAGTAAAACACGGAACCGAATTTTATTTGACATTAAAACCCGGTCACGTGTTTTATTTTATTTAAATAATTAATATAAGAAAATAATAATATTTAGAGAATATTGAATAATCTTAAGCAATTATAATATTTCAATAATTATTTAATTAAATTTGAAATGTTTACTGTAATAAATTAAAATGAATTTTTTTTTGTGCATTGCAATTGGTTATTGAATATTATGATAGTATAAGTGACAATAAATTATTTTCATTCAATTTTACAGAAATGAGTAAAGTGACGATTATAATCAAATGCAACGGAGAGTGGAATGAGAATAACTATATTGGGGGTGAGACATTCAATGAGAATAACTATATTGGGGGTGAGACATTCATGATTGGGGCTCCAAGAATGTCAATTTATCTTGATTAATAGACTTTATTTACATAGTGACTACATTGATTGAAAAATATGGGACATCCGTTTGTATTATTTACTTCGAGCTAAGGGAATGCCAATAGTTAAGATACTTATCATAACCGATCTTAGTGTCCAGGATGTGATTTCAAATAAAAAAGCTGATTATAGAGAGATTTATGTTGATAAAAATATGAGAGATTCTGGAGTTATTAGCCCTACCGTTTGTCCATATACCACCATCCCAATACCAGAGCTAGGGCATGTGGAGATAGATTGGATAGACTTGTAAGTTTAGCTATAGTGGAAAGTCAAAATTGTTTAGCTTTCTGTAGTGGTCATAATTAAATTTTAGCTTTTATCGTCACATTTACACCCACAGCAAGTCCAATGTGTGACATTGATTATGGTAGAGATGATCGTGATGATGAAGATCGGGGAGATAGATAGTGATGGTGATAAGGCATAAGAAACTAGAGATGATGATGATGAGAAAACTAGGGATGATGACATTGAAACTGGAGCAGTTGATGAAGATGGAGAGAACACAGAGTATCCAAATATTAGATTTTCAGGTTCACAATTTGAAATCAACCCCTCACAACCATAGTGGATTATTCTGGGTGTAGATCATTGCGAATAGTGGCTACTTCAATAGTCAAGTCGACTTTCATCCGACATGATATGTTGTATAAAAGTGCCTTTTTTATAGTAAATATGAACTGAATGTGGCCATTGGAAGATGTGTTTTTAATTTTAGGTATCAACATAAGGTCAATATGAGGCTAGTTGCAAGGATTTGACTTACAACTTTAAGGTTCGTGCAAGATGTAAAAAGGGTGGTATGATGTGGTATGTGTACCAGTATGTGTCGAAACACATAAGTTATCAGAATGCCTTTAAGTCACATAGGCGAAGTATGAAGATTATTGTCATAGTAATATTGTATAAAAAAAAGTAGGGCTTGATAGTATTATACCTCAACTTTTGATTATGAAAATGTTAGAGCAGTATGACATGCAAATTATACATAATAAAACTTGGAAGGCTTTACAATATACAAAGAAATTAGCATATAGGAAAGGGGATGAGTCATTTTAGCAGTTTCTTTTGTACTTTCACATATTAAAAAAAAACAAATCTTGATACAGTGATGACAATTGTGACAAATGAAAACAATCGGTTTTTATATTCATGTGTTGCACTTAAGGGCTTCATTCATGATTTTCGATCCTACATCAGACAGGTTATTACTATTAATGCTACTCATTTGAAAGGTAAATATAAAGGGATAATTTTTATTGTTGCATGTAAAGATAGGAAAGAGATGATTTATCTCATCGCTTTTGGATTTAGTGATGGAGAGTCAGACAATTCATGGATGTGGTTCTTAAGTATATTATGAGAGATTATCAATAGGACACAACATTTGCCATCAAATTTGATTATCATATTCGATCATCATAAAGTATTATGAATGCGATGAGAACCGTGTTTCCTGAAATCCCACACCTGTTATGTTTTTCCACTAAAAGTAAAACTTGAAGCAATACTGTAGAAAGCAACCAAATGTGATGAAAAGGGTTTACCTTATAGCATATTGTTATATAAGAGACGATTGTGATAGATATTTGGAACAAATTAGAGGTGTATGTCCGAAAATGCATGAAAAATTGTTTAATTTTGGAGTGGTAAAGTGGTCACGTGCATATTCTCCAAAAAAAAAAAAGATATGACTTAATGACCACTAACATTGTAGAGTCGTTTAACAAATATATGATAAAAGCACATCAGTTCCCAGTAACAACAGCACATAAATTTCTGAGATATATACTACAGAAATGATATAATGATAGACTGTTCATACTAAAAGACTCAAATTTTGGTTAGCAAAACTATAGAAGATCATATGAACTCAATGGTTGATGTAAAGACGGGTGCCACAGTATTTGCAATTCAACAACCGATCAAATTCGGAGTCACATATGAACTAGACTATCAGTTTGTTTAGCCTTTTTATCAGCC